>OU795044.1:9690542-10959151 GCA_917208275.1 Patella pellucida
CCAACGAGGTTGAGAAGGCGCCCCTATGTCCATGCCACATACGCTCACACCAGGGCTCGAAACCAAAGTCGCAAGCCAGGGGTGGCCAGGGCCGGATTAACCATGGGGCACAGGCCCCAGGGCCCCCCACATTAGGGGCCCCCCCACAGAAAAAAATCTCAGTTGCGTCTAGCCCCCTCCTCTAGAAATGCCATTATTTCATAGCACTCGCATTTATCCCGGATTAACCATTGGGCACAGGCCTCAGGGCCCCCCACATTAGGGGCCCCCCACAAAAAATCTCAGTTGCGTCCAGCCCCCTCCTCTAAAAATGCCATCAATTCATAGCACTCGCATGGATTGGTCGACTGAAATAACGCCAGAATGCGCTAATTTTGTGGCTGAATTTTACTCTTGTTCGGGCGGGGGGGGGGACTTCTAAATGGCCCAACACAAGTGCCTGAAATGCTCGAAATTTTGTTTCCGGCCTCCAATTTCTAAAAATTTCCAGAAAAATAAGGCGCTCCCTCCAAAAAAATTGACAACCTTTCAATTATAAATTATGATCTCATAGTGATGCCCCTAAGGTACTGATAAGTCGGTTGGTTTTACTGGCGCCTGCACCTGACACCAACTTTCTTATATCTCTTATGTGGAAGGTATCGGGCGCAACCACAGGCGCGGACCCAAGGTGCGGACACCAGGAGCAAATGTCTCTCCGAAAAAACCTGCTGTCATATAAAATTCAAAATTGTCACTCAGATATCACCCCAATGGCAGAAAAAAGTATTTCTGCATCGTTATTTTCAAAATTTTCTGAGGGAGGACAACAGACAAAGGTGCCGCCCCCATAGGCGAAGGGCCTCTCTTATCACCTCTTCCTGGGTCGGCGCCTGACCCACCACATGACATTAAAGGGTTCGTTTTGGTCGTCCTTATTCACATTTGACAGGACCTTGTTGGTCTTTTGGGGCGCCGCCACCAAATGACATGATTAGAGATTTTCGTTCTAGTCGCCCTATCCACGTCGCCCTATGGTGTTTCGGACTAGTTCTAGTTTAGAGGATAAGGAGTTTCTCATTTTGGTGTGCTTAACATCAAAATGAGATATAGCGCCGCCGAAATTTACACACGGAAGCGACGTCGATTGCAGCTCCAGGTGGGTGGAAAACGCGTTTCGGGGGGAGGGGCTTTCAGACCACCATTCCCACGTACACACACGCACCGTTCCGCACTCAGTAACTCTGGCATTCATTGACGTCCAAACACTCTGCTACACCCCAACGTGTTGATATCCAGGGTATCGTCTATGAAACTGACCATTCCGGTAAAGGAATCACCTGACCAATTTCCCGGGACTCGAATAATGACTCGGGCAAATAACCTCTTTATAATAACGTGCGCGTTAGAATTTTCTTCAGATATCATTGAGACACTGGGAAGCAGAGATCAGCGGGAAGCTGAAAACGCCACAGCCTCCTAGGCTGAGAGGCGAGGAAACGCCCCACGAAAAACAAGCGGGGGAAATAGAACTTATACATGTGTATATAGTTTCCTGTATTATGGATGTCATAAGGATATAAAAACATAGTTAATGTAAAAAGAGTTCCAGAGTTAAAGTCCCAGAAGTCCTAGGAGTAATCCCTAGACGGTCGTATCACGGGCCGCTTTCTAGAACTTCCTGATTACATATCTGGTGGGGCCGCGACACAGGATAGTGTCACAATTTAACCCGTCAGATATCCAATGCTTGTTACACGACCCTAAATTCAGTGTAGTGGGAAAGAGTAACGCCGGGGGGTAGGGGACTTGGAAAAAAGGCCCAGGGGGTCAAATAAGCGGCTTTTGACCCTATGACGTCAGACATCTGATGAACCAATCATCTTTGATGTTTCTATTGGGATAACCATCGCACGCCAAGAATTCGCTGTAACAGACCGTTTCATTGGCTAATCCATCACATTTACCAAAACGCGGTTTGTATAACAAATCTTTCAGATCCTAGTGTCGTAAAGACAAGTAAAACGAAATTATAAACCATATAATAAAAATAACGAAACGAAATAGGATATGTGTTGCGTATGCCTCTCTTCGTTTAATTGATTTTGAGATATGCGTAAACGATCTGTGTGGTTGCACCTTTACTCATTTATAAATACAGTGCATTGACTTCTTTATATAAAGGATTTACATTACAAAGTTCTTACATAAATTGAATTTGACCAATGTAAGCTTTATATTAAAAGTTGTAATAACATGCAAACATATTGACAGCTGTCACTGGATTAGGAATATCGCAAGTTTTGTGTTACTGTGTTAAGAATCCTACACTGTATTAAAGAATCAAAACTGCTGAATTATACAATTATACAATTTAAATCACGTTGATGATGAATATCATCATTAACTGTGTTGTTTATTTCTTATTATAATAGAAAGTTCCCTTTATAGCTTAAAAAATATATAGATATTGAATATTGGTTACAAAATTTAAACAAGATAAAACACCTTTTCGTTTGAGCAAAGAAATATGTTGGTATCAGACAATTATGGCGGGCGGATGCGGTCACAATGGGCCATTTATATGACTTACTAATTCCATTTATAAAGCTTTATAATTAATTACATACTTAGGCACGAGCAAACGCTGAAACACTCGAAGCGTGTGACTGAATTGAATATTATTTTCATAGCTTGAAAAATGATTTATAAAGTCTTGTAAATAATATGGTAGCTATATAAATCTATTTTTTATAAATGAATTATCTAACGAACTAAATATTCGGGAAAGTTCGGACATCTGCCCGGAATTTCCCGAGGATGCTTCGGCCAGCCAATCACAGGTCGTTTAACTGAATGGCAAGCCCCTCCCACTCCCGTCCGCGGTTTTCAAGTTGTGTGCGTCGCTGTCATACATCATTTTATTCTTACATTTTTCCTTTAATGGAATTCGAACGCACTAATCTTCCTGCAGAAGATGACAATGGTCAGGATGAGGGTATGTTCTTGTCTTCAAGGGCTTGGGCTCACGCGTACCGCACGGCACGTTCAGAAAACTTCCCCCGTGGCCCACCGCTATATGTAATGAGGGATTTCATTGGCCAATTGGCCGACTCAACGAAGGAGTACGGAGGATGCCGATTATTTTCTAAGTTATATAAATGGATTTATAACACTTGATAAATAATTACGTAGTTTCATAATTATTTATCAAACTATTTAAATAATATTCAATTCAGTCACCCATTTCGGTGGGTTTCAGCGTCCACACGTGCCTTAGTAAGTTATCAATTATAAAGCTTTATAAATGGAATTAGTAAGTCATATAAATTTATTTAGTAAGTCATATAAAGGGACCATTGTGACCGCATCCGCCCGTCATAGACAATAGCCTCATTACTAAAAATATTGTCACTTTCCAAAAAATTGTCATTGAAGGTCCGAATTCATTGCTGTCACCATTGAATGTCACGGCCATCCAGCGATATTTCTTGTGTCACAATTCTGGAATACATATTTATAATGTTAAAACATAAATCATCGTGCGAGCGCTCAAAAGATTCTCCATTATTGTATAGTGACTTATTGTATACTAAGTTCGTTTCGGCTCACCACTAGGGTTCGGACATGGAAACATGTTTTTTGACAAATCTTTTGTAAGATTTTATTTTGTAAGATTTTTTTTTTAAGATTTTTTTTGTAAGATTTGTATTGGAGGATTTGTATTGAAAGATTAGGTGATATTTGTATTGGGAAATTTGTTGTTCTCGATTTGTTTTTCGTTGTATTAGTACGGGAGCTAGTTTCAGTTTGTTTCGAAAATTGCGTACAAAATTTCTACTATGCTAGATGAGTGGACAGTGGTGTTCGATACTATGAACCTTCTCATAGGGGTGGGGGATCCGACAAAACGTCAAATTTTCGAGTTTAATTTTTAGACGACATCTGAAGTTGGTCGACTTATGCACGAACGTTGATTGTTGTACGCAAATTAATATCGAATTAAACTCGGAAATTCGACGTTTTGTCCCCCCCCCTCCCCCATGGGAAAGGGACCCGCAACTATTCTTAAGAGAATCAAGGTTCAGAAGGAAGGAATGAATATGGTTTAACGTCATACGATTCGGCACCTAACCTGGGCTAATTGAAGAGGGAAATTTTTGCCCGGGCAGCAACTGAATTCCAACTGCCAAGGGATCTTTTACGTGCAAGCCAATGTGTACACGGGGCCTTGGTTATCGTTCCATCCGAACGACTAAGCAGTTTTCCTTGTCATGCCCTCCGTCTGCATCACTGACAAGGGGAAATCACGCGGGAAAATCGAGATGAACTTTCTCGGCCAATGCAGGGATGGAACACACGACCTCCAGACTAGCGAGCCAGCGCCTTATCCACTTAGCCACCGTGATCCCCCATCAAGGTTCAGAGTATCGGACACCACTGTCCACTCATCTAGCATAGTAGAAATTTTGTTCGCGATTTTCAAAACAACCTGAACCTAGCTCCCTAACTATATGTTTCTGATGAAATGTAAATGTATTTTTTTGATTTTCTAAAATAAATTTGATCTTTATAATATAGATTAAATTAAACAAAAATACCATTTACAAAACTGATATGAAAGATGTCAAATTTGTAAACAAATATTGATTTACTATAGTGCACAAATGTCAGAATGCGACAACAAATGAAAAAAATAAGAACTAAAGACTAGGAATTCAGAACAAAAATTCTTACATCTGTAGTGAACAGACCCTGGTGCCGAGTATAACCTAATGACTTTTCACCCCTGGGTTACATTTCCAAAGAACCGTTCGCACAGAGAGAGAGAGGGGGGGGGGGGTGAGAGAGAGAGAGAAATGGGGTTTAACGTCCACTCAACACAACTAGGTCATTTCGGTACCAACATATGGTTTAATTTTATTTCCATAACTCAATTGCGCGTAGGGGTCTTTAGCAGTTGGAGGAAACCGGGATGCCCGTAGGAAACCAACGGGGTTGAGAAGGCGCCCCTATCTCCATACAACATACGCTCACACCAGGCTCGAAACCACAGTCGCAAGCCAGAGCTGGCATGTTAGTCCCGAAATGACTGTGTTATTGTTTAGTCGACAGAACTAACACAGTTATATGGGAAAGCAATCACTGGTTTATTATACACAAGCACGAGTTTTGGATAAGTATCCACCTATCGTTATCAAGCACAATGACATTTGGTTTTTGTTTGTTGTTTATGAAAGATTTAACGTCCAATACATTATATAAGATATTATGGACATGTTGATTTAATTAAATTATTTACAGTTGAAAGTTGTTAAAAACATACAATTCAGATGTCCGTTTATGTCTAGAGTTTCCTTAAAATTGGTTAACACACAAAATAAAAAGTCATCGTATATTAAATTCAGTAAGGAAAATGTTAGACATTATCGCGGACAGGGGGCTTCCCATTGAGTTTTGTATCCAGTGGAACTCGTAACTGATCAAAAAACGAGAGCGGAGAACTTCACTAGCTTCCTAACGGGAAACATTTGTAAATAGGTCTGTTACATCATATGATACAACTCTTCAAGGCTTGGTGATGTGTCGGATTTTGTGACCGAATTCAGTTGAGTCTTTGATGAATGATTTGGATTATGTTTAGTCGACGCTAATCTCTTTTTTTTTTGTCCCCGGCAGATTGTTTCCAAAGGAGAAATCAAGTTGTTGTCGAGAAATACCCGTTGGTGTGCGCGGGCCTTAACTTGAGTATCGATATTATTAAAGCAGTGGAATGTCACAACGAATTGTAGCACTCAGTAGCTATACATCATAACGAAAAAAACAATGAGAGAGAAGAGAGAGAGAGCGAGAGAGAGAGAGAGAGAGAGAGAGAGAGAGATGGGGTTTAACTGCCACTCGACACAAACTAGGTAATTTTGGGACTAACATATGGTTTAATTTAATTTATTTCAATAATTCGCTTGCGCGTATTGGTCATTATCATTAGTAGTGGGAGGAAACCGGAGGTCCTGGAGAAAACCCAAGAGGCTGAACAGGCGACCCTACTCCTTGTCACGTACAACCGAGGATTCGAAACGACGCCAGTTGACTCAATGACAGGCACAGGCTTAATGATACAGTGCGCAAGTGCTTTACATAAACAAAGATTGATTTTGTTGAAAATGGAAATGTATCTATAATAGTTATATTGATATGTGCCAGTGTAATGTCGGCGAGAATCAATATAAATATGTATATGTATTAGGTACTTTATGCAAGCTGTTGGAGCAAGTGTGTATTTATATGACAAATAATGACCCGCACAAGCACACAGATAGTCGGTATATAATTTTACAAGGTAAGTCATTTCCTGTAGAGTGGTAGTTGCGTTAACCTATATTTACCCCCCCCCCGCCTCCGGTCGCCCGGTTTTGGTAGGAGGTAGCATATTTACCCCTCCCCTCCACTTGGTGTAGGTAGCATAACCTATGTTTACAACCATCTTCGTTAGTTTAGGTAGCATGGTATTTCATATTTAAAGAAATTACTTCATTTAATATACTCCCGATCAATGACGCTCTGATTAAACCACAGATCCAATTTCGTGTCGTTTTTTATAGTTCAAAATTTCGCTTTTACCTGGCCTTCTAAGACTTAAGTTTATAATTTACTCATAATTATTCGCCTTATTTAAACTAAAATACATCCCTTCATAAAACGTTTGCTGTTTTAATATATTAAATACACCAATAAGAAACTTTGTGCAAAGTTTTATATTTCTGGATCAAAGATATTTTTCATAAACAATGATTGAAAGTTGAGTAAATTCTCAACTTAGTCTGAGAATGCTTTGTGAATTTTGGGCCAGTCTTTACTACTCCATCGAAAATATAAAAAAACGAAACGAAATATAGATCTATATTTTGATTAGATTGGATCAAGGAATTTTCTGTCTATTTTTGCCAGTTTAGTCCTGGTCAAACCCGTCACTACAGTCAAAGAGATAAACCCAGTTATTGAACATTGGATAACACATATGTAACTCCAGTTAATAACGACAGCAGTTTGCATACGGCTAACTTTGTTTGGGCACCGGTCTCTGACGAGGCGTTTAAATTCTGTCTCAAACAATTAGGCTCGGTAAAACGCGCAAATAATTTCCTCCTTTCAAACTTCGACAGCTCATTAAGCGGGATAAACATAGCTACGGAAATGTTTCGTGACACCCTTATAAGAGCGCCCAAAAACAGTCTAAAACTGATGAAACATAAAAATTAAAAGAAGTCAAAAGAAGAACGAATGGTTTGATAAGGATTGTAAACGCCATTAGACCGATATGACAAAAGCCAAATGACAACTTCAAAAATATCCAAAAGATAAAAGTTTATTAAGAATACATTTGGACAGACGTAGGCCCTATTAAAAGATAAGCAAATTTAAATCTCGAGAAGTAAAAAATAAAATTTTAGATAATGCATTAGATACCGACAACCCAGGGAATATTGG
This sequence comes from Patella pellucida, assembly GCA_917208275.1. Taxonomy (NCBI): domain Eukaryota; kingdom Metazoa; phylum Mollusca; class Gastropoda; family Patellidae; genus Patella; species Patella pellucida. The sequence goes on from OU795044.1 coordinate 9,698,010, forward strand.
AAGCTTGTGAATAAAATGCTTGAACGGGTACAGGAATGTTCCCAAATATTAGCGACGGTTGAAGACTCTAGTTTACCTCTCCACAGGGATATCAGAATTAGAACTAAAACTCTTTTGGAAACTAAAATTTTAAACCGCGACATAAATTAACCATACGAAATCTAAAGATCAACAAATTCAGCGGACCACGGGGCCAGACTTGATAATAACATGAAAAAATTAAACATTCTTCTAGCATCCTCATTGGCATCCTCGGTTACCCAGTGTACACATTCCGTTCTACTCCACTATACCCTGGGTTAATCCATAGGGATTCCACGATTTCAAATTATCTGCCCTGGCTGATTGTGATATTTTTATCGTCCAATCCCAGAAAGTGTTACTTGGAAGGGAAATAAACGAAGGGAAGTAACTCTCATCTTTTATCAACAAAGAATACCCCAACATGGCTGCCGAAGTTCGTTCTTGCACACTTTGCAAATATGTAAACAAGTTGTATGACGTAAAAAACGTCGCTAAAGGGTCTTCGGAAGACTTATTTGTAAACTGATCTTTGATTGGCTCGTACAGTTTAACTACATTCTGATATTTTGAAATCGTGGAATCCCTATCATGGATTAACCCAGGGTATAGTGGAGTAGAACGGAATGTGTACACTGGGTAACCGAGGATGCCATATTGGCCACTACCCAAGGTTCTTTAATCCCATTCTCTCGTCTTCTCTCGTCTGGACATTTACCGGATAGATGTATAGAGTCATATAAGAAGGGAGACATTAATAATTATAATAATTACCGAGAAATTGCGTTAATGATTCAGTATGGCGAGCTGGACTTCTCTACAATATAAACGGTACTGTATATAATATTGATCTGTTAGATGCATTTAATAACTGGGTAGAGCAATGAACTATAACACATACTTATATAGTAAGTACAGGAGGACCGCACTACACGCAAAACAAAAATCTACAAGGTAAACCTGCGGACAAAACTGAAAATAGACATTTTACAAAATAAACAATTATCAAAAAAAGTGAATGGATCCGGAGGTGTTAGAACGTCAGAGAATTTTAACAAAAAGGGCGATAATCCGTACAGAAGCTCTGAAAAACGCTCAAATAATAAGTGTAGTGAGAGCAAGTGTAGGAAGAACAATTATTGATTTATTTAGGCGACGTTTCGAAGGGTATTCTCTCAACGTTTTCAGGCAAGTGAAGTAACAAAGGTAGGTAGGTCAGGAGTTTAACGTCCACTTCCACCTAGGGTGGTATCGTACACAATCAGTAACAAATTCTTCTTCTTCTTCTTCTTTTGGTGTTTAACATCTGCTTCCACTTAAGTGATATCACAGACAAGACATAGGAGAGCCGAAGCTGCTTCCTGATTTTTAGAATGTGATTTTGCAATCTTTCCATTTTGGCCTTAGGCCATGGATTTAGGTTTTAGTGGGAAGTTCTTCCCTTTATTTAATAAAAACACATCGTTGGTAGATGAATGAAATGGAATGAAATGGGGTTTAACGTCCTACGCTTAAGCACCGTACCTGGGCTAATTGAAGACGGGCATACGCCACAGTGTGCAATGAGGGAAATTTTGCCCGGGCAGCGGCGCTACGGCCTACTCTTATATCGAATTCCAACTGCCAAGGGATCTTTTACGTGCACTCCAATTTGTACACGGGACCTCGGTTTTTCGTCCCATCCGAACGACTAGGCAGCTGTCCTTGTCAGGCCCTCCTTCTGCATCACTGACAAGAGGAAATCACGCCGGAAAATCGAGATGAAGTTTCTCGGCCAATGCAGGGATCGAACACTCAACCTCCAGGCTAGCGAACCAGCGCCTTATCCACTTAGCCACCGTGGTAGATGATCTCTTCTGTTTCTGGATTGGTAGATGTCTTCTGTGGGATTTGTGTTTAGGTGCCAGGCCTGTCTTCTCGTAACAAATTCTTCTTCTTCTGGTGTTTAACGTCTGCTTCCACTTAAGTGATATCACAGACAAGACATAGGAGAGCCGAAGCTGCTTCCTGATTTTTAGAATGTGATTTTGCAATCTTTCCATTTTGGCCTTAGGCCATGGATTTAGGTTTTAGTGGGAAGTTCTTCCCTTTATTTAATAAAAACACATCGTTGGTAGATGATCTCTTCTGTTTCTGGATTGGTAGATGTCTTCTGTGGGATTTGTGTTTAGGTGCCAGGCCTGTCTTCTCGTGCCCCCCCCCCCCCCCTTACTCCACTATCCCACTGGTATTTGTTTTGGCAGAATAGTGTTTAGATGCCGAGCCCGTCTGATCATGACTCCCTCTTACTCCACTATCCCGCCAGTTTAGTAGGTGTTAGTAGTAAGTTAAACTAATATAAAATTAAATAAATAAAGAGAGTATAATAAAGTAGTAGTAACAAATGTGTAGGGCAAATATATATAGACAAGCAATAACATCAAATCAGAAACCACGCATGACAACAACAAGATCAAAGGCATGGAAACAACATGACCAAGGGATTGGTGAGGCCACTGATAATTGGCCTAATTTACTTTGGAGATATTATTAAGTAATTAATGCATATAATCATAACAAAAGAGAAACCATACATTATGATGACTAGGTGAGGGTACACCAAGGAATAGTAAAAACAGATACTAAGTGGTAACAATAACCACAGGAATCTGACCTTCTATCCGGATATATATATACATACACCATGTCGTACCAGACAATATATAATAATAAAAAAATGACCAGGAATGCAATGCCTTTTGAAGACTCGACTTTACCTGATCTCGTTTCGACTCAATTTTTTCATTAATTCGTAATGTCAGGCAATCAAACCTTTGTCAATTCACTCAGATATGTTTCATCTTCAAACCTGTCGCCTTGATTTGCAAAAATACACCCAATTAGTTCATCATAGTCTCTTGAGAGGAATATTAATTCCTGTATCGCGATTGAACTTTGGTTTGGATCTCCTGATGTGTAAAGCTTCCATGATTTTCCGTGTCTTTTCTTTGTGTTGGTTGAGTGATAGGGTCTTAGACGAATGGATTTTGTGGCCTGGATTGGATTGAAGGCGTTGAGCAACTGCTGATTTATGTTGGGCGAGTCTTTTAAGTAGGGGCTGTCGGGTTCCACCAATGTAGGTGCTATCCCACGAACACACAACTTCATAAACATAACATTTAGGAGGCAGTGGAATGGTGAGTTGGAATTTAACATTCGCTTTCAGGTGGTCTTTACACATTTGTTACCGTACTTGCTTGAAAACGTTGAGAGAGTACTCTTCGAAACGTCGCCTAAATAAATCAGTAATTGTTCTTCCATAGTTTATTATATATAATATTGTACAATCGATGTATCATAAAAAAAGTTATAAGATATAATCTAATATTAAATTATCCAAGGTAATTTCTTCGACGTTTGGTGTTGAGCAAGGCTGTAACATGAGTCCAACCGTGTTTGATATATATGTTAACGATCTACAAAACTACCTTTAAAAATCAGATTGTGTTTTATCGTCCTCTAATAAGGCTCATCTACAGAATGAATTAGATAATTTAACTGAGTTCCGTTCTGATTTACAACTAAATCTAACCCGAATAGAACAAAAAAATAATGACTTCTTTAATTCTACAACAAGTAAAATGCAAAATAATTTTAACTCCAAAATACTGAAACGTACCCAATTTCATAGACGTAGATTGTAAATTTTAAAACGCGAAACATAAAGTCTCCTCTTTATCTAAAATGTTAAGACTTTTATCCTCAAAATCAACCAAACAAAATATCTTTTGTAACCTATCCGTACCTTAAAATCACTCACATAGGCCCGGGACTGTACAGCGCAGTGGACGCTTACGGCTAGCCCCCGGATCCATTCGCTTTTTTTTAATTGTTTGTTTGTTGTTGTTTTTTGAGTATGGTGTCTTGTCGCTATGTTTGTCTTTTGTGTAAATCATTTGTGGTGCAGTCCCCCTGCACTTACTAATAGAATATTTGTTGTAACCTAACCATATCATAAAATCACTCACATAAAATATTTTATCTACCCTACCCGTAACTAATATTTTTTACCAATCCAACGCAAATAACATCTTGGTCATTTCTTTTAAAGCGTTCGAGACAGCATGAAAAAAGGACGAAACACGAAAAAGGGAGGAAAGGTGAGTAAAGATAAGGAAAAGAAAAAGGCAGAAGAATCATATTCGCAGTGGACATTTGGTAGAATTGTAACGTGGACTACTACCGTATTTAGTTTAATAGCAGCAGCCGTCTGTGCAAATCGGTATAATGTTACATTTACAACAGATCTAGATATTAACCGTAAAGAGGGCTTACCACAGTCTGTGTTTCGTTTCGAAGGTATGAGGGAAACTTATGAGTTAAGCCTTGTGAAAAATGGCGAGGATGAAGAGAAATACAATGCCGGGTATAAACAACATATCTTTAATCAATATGTCAGTGACAAAATAGATCCTAATAGATTCATACCGGATGCTAGATATCCCGCGTAAGTATTTTTTTTTTTGAAATATAGGAGTGTACCGTTTTCATAATATTATTAAGATAATGTAGTTTTAAGTATTTTTATATCGCAAACCTAATAAAGCGAGTATTATATATATTTCAAACGTACATTTTTTGTTGCTATGGTGATACGAAAATTTAAAAAAAAAATATTTGATCGAATTCAAAATAAGATCAAAAGTTACGATTAAATCCAAGATGGCGCTCCCAAAGTGAGAGGTGTATAAATTCTTAAAGGGGGTCATTCTTGTAAGCACAATTTTGGTGTGACATTCAAAGTTAACGTCTACTCAACACAAACTAGGTCATTTCGGGTAACATAATGGTACAATTTCATTTAAATAATTCGCTTAAAGGGGCTAAATCGCTAACATTTTGGACCTAGAAATTGTCAAAAGTGGGTCTCAACGCATATAATACTGTAATATGAATGTATATAAACTGATTTACATTCAATGGTTTCCTTTTTTACCAAATTTCAAATCAGTTACATTCGGCGAAATAAGCCATGTAGTCTTAATCTTGTGCAAATTTCTATAGCGCCTGGTTAGTCCAGTCAACATACGCCGTATGGTATGTTGCAATATGTCTAGCCTCGCTCCTGAAGTCTCTTATTAAAACTGGGGCTAAAGCACACTATGGTACACGACTCGTGTACCAATGTTAAAAAAATTATTTTATCTAAAACATCGGATATCAGAAGCTTATCTTTTCCCGATAAGTTTACATCATCAATGTTGATTTAAAATGGCCAAAAATTTGTGTTTTCGATGTTAAAGATTTTAGAGGATTTTGAGTTACGGACTTAGGTCCTTTAAAACCCACGAGGTTGGACAAGCGACCATACCCATTGTCAAGGACAACCGGACTCGAGGCCTCAATGACAACCTACACGCACTAACCACTCGGCCATCGACCCTCTTCCTTCTCTATTTATAGTTTGTGTAGTTATGCTATCAAAATAAATATGTAAATATACCTATATAATATTAGTTGTTGGCCGTGGTAGTGAATCAATAATAATGATTAATAATAATATATAATGTGCCGTGCATAGGAGCTGCTAAAAAGCGCCAATACAAGTAACAAAGAAATAAAAAATACAAATTATTTTCGAAAAAAGTTAACAAGAGGTTGGAACGCAAGAATATACGCCTACATTTTGCAAGAGTTGGGCAGAGAATCGGAACAATCGAATTTGAAAAAAAGTATGTTATAAGCTGTAGGTGTAGGTTTTCGGAAAAGAGGGTTGGAACGTTGAGTTGGGATCTGTGGTGCCACATTGTCATGGATAAAGTCATATCTTCAAGATAGAATACAACAGTGTCTCAACACTGTGTTGTTATAATAGGTGTCCCATAAGGACCTGTATTAGGACCTCTACCTTTTATCTTATGCATTCTTCCAATTGGTCAAATCATAAGGGGGCATAGGGTACAAAAGCACGGCCTAAATGACTAGTTTCAGTACAACAACTATCTTGCTTCCAGAGATTCTATCAGTAGACTAGAGTGTTGTCTTAATGACATTCGTGAATTTCTTGGCATACCATCAAAATCACAATCCAGTAAATTGTTTAAAGCGGATTCTATTCAAATCGGTGATTGCTCTATATCTCCCAAGAAGCAGGCTCAACTTTTCTTCTATGGGACCGATGAATTTATGTCACCTGTTCCCTAGTTCCACATCATAGCATCATACAGAAAATTAATGAGAGCTATTTCGAGAATGCGCTCTAATCTTAATACTGATGCTTGCAGATCCATACTCCCCGGCTGCCCAACCTTCGTTCTTCAAGGGATCGTAGCATATTGAGGATTTCCTAAACATAATAAACTTTCAGGTGAATATGTTTTCTCCGTTAAAGCAGCTAAAATGTGGAATGATCTTTCATCCAGAGCTTTAACATTAACTTAAAAATATTGCATAACCGGGGCGGGGGGGGGGGGGCAATTTGGCGGGAAGTTTATTATTATTATTATTATTATTAAAACATTTATATAGCGCTGATTCCACCAACGGTGTTCAGAAGCGCTTTACAATCATATACCAGTAAAACAGAAAATATATAATGTATTGAGTATATAATAGAATGGTATTTAAAATATAATCAATTTGAATGTCACACTAAAATTTTGCTTACAAGAATGGCCCACTTTAAGAATTCATGCACCTTTAATATTACGCACGCCACCTTGGATTTAACCGTGACCCTTAACCATTTTTCGGATAACTTTTTGTTACATGCCCAGAAAGTCATACTAATTGACATAAACTCCGAAAATCTTAGTTAACAAATTGTTCTTGGTTGCCTATAGTCCAAGTCATAGATTGACTAGATTATTCATAAAACCCTTGGAAATGCTTCAAAAATGCAGATTTGTTATATTACGATTTAAAGCTACAAACACTACATTTTTTGGACCATATTTTACCAAAGAGTAAACGATTTTCTACCTGAAACTGTGACAGTAAAATGAAACCACCTAAAACCATATTGCACTTTCTAAATATAGATAATACATACATTTTTGTTTTAGCAACGTTTCGCATATTTCCTTGATATTCTCGTTAATATTTCCTTGATATTCTATTTCCTTGATATTCTCGTGAATATTTCCTTGATATTCTCGTTAATATTTCCTTGATATTCTCGTTAATATTTCCTTTATATTCTCGTTAATATTTCCTTGATATTCTCGTTAATATTTCCTTGATATTCTCGTTAATATTTCCTTGATATTCTCGTTAATATTTCCTTGATATTCTCGTTAATATTTCCTTGATATTCTCGTTAATATTTCCTTGATATTCTCGTTAATATTTCCTTGATATTCTCGTGAATATTTCCTTATGTTCTCGTGAATATTTCCTTTATATTCTCGTTAATATTTCCTTGATATTCTCGTGAATATTTCCTTGATATTCTCGTGAATATTTCCTTGATATTCTCGTGAATATTTCCTTGATATTCTCGTGAATATTTCCTTGATATTCTCGTGAATATTTCCTTGATATTCTCGTAAATATTTCCTTGATATTCTCGTGAATATTTCCTTCATATTCTCGTGAATATTTCCTTCATATTCTCGTGAATATTTGAGTAGTGATTTATTTCGAATGAAAGGACACCGGTATTTTGTATGTATTAATATAATTATTGTTACTGTGGTGATATGTTTTGTTTATGTTTCAGGTGTAGATCCCGTAACTATGGCGATAAGCTACCAACTGTTAGTGTAGTTATATGTTTTATAAACGAAGCCTTTTCAGCTTTAATAAGAACGGTTCATTCTCTTATAAATAAAACACCTTCCCATTTATTGGTTGAAATTATTCTTATAGATGACAACAGTCAGCTAGGTAGGTAACATGCTGTTATATATACCCCCACCCCTCAACATTTAGCTATAGGTAGGTAACACTCTGTTATTAATAAAACACCGTCCGATTTATTGGTTGTATGGCCACAGGTCACCAATTAGAACAGAGGGAGAAGGAGGGGGGTATTATCTGAAAGGTGGGCAAAAAGCGAGAGTTAACTTTTCTAGAAGCATATTTCCCCAGGAGTCCGAAAATGGTGGGTGATCAGTCAGGTGAGGGAGCCCCAGGAGTTGTCGAGGTCAACAAGTCGCCAGAGGTTAAATGGTCTGGCTTATGAATTTCCTGAGAAAAAAAGGCTTCTAGAAACGTTTACTCCCGCTTCTTGCCCACCTTGAAAATAACATTAGTTTTGCCCCCAGTTCCAGTGCATCCTTATTTATTGCTTTTTTGACATCGGTGACCTTTTAGCCTTTTCAATTACGTCATAATTTGATTAATTGTGGTAGTAATATTGAGTTAAGTTTGTTGTTGATAGAGCGGACATGTTTTCGAACAAATGAAGACTGGCTTCTATAGACTTTCACAAAAAGCGAGCATGTTTTTAGTAATTTTGTGATACATTTTGCAGTAATTTTGTGATACATTTTGCAGTAATTTTGTGATACATTTTGCAGTATTTTTGTGATACATTTTGTACAATATCTGGTTAGGCATTATGATTATGATTAAAAAATTGAAACCGCGTGGTGTTTTTTTTTTCATTTGTGAAGGGCGCACAAACTCAAAACCATGACCAAAGCTCGTCTTTGCCTAATACTGCATATTTGTGTACAAAATATCTTGTCTATAGAGCCTACAACTATCTATTAACCAACAAGATTGATTAGAAAACTCTATATTTACAGATGATTTGAAGCAGCCTTTAGATGATTATATTAAAGAGCATTTTCACAATGTTATTCTTTTACGAAATGGGGAACGAAAGGGGATGATTTCGTCAAGAATTCGAGGATCACGAGCAGCAAAAGGGGAGGTATGTTTAGAAAGCAGGTTTCATTTTCTCAATAAACGATTATTCTTAATTCGTGGGCGTGCTCTATGCAGGGATGCTTGTGATAGTAAAATTCGTCGGTAGGTAGACGTAATGACGTATCGTCAACAGAGAACCTCCAAGAATAAACTCCTTGAGTGAAAGAGAAAGACAAGTTTGAGAGATTGAGAGTAAGACAGAGAGAGACAGAGAGAGAGAGAGAGAGATGGGGTTTAACGCCAGCAGGACACAAACTAGGTAATTTCGGGACTAACATAAGGTGAGATTTTATTTCAATGATTCGCTTGCGCGTAGGGGTCTTTATGAGTGGGAAGAAACCGGACCCGGAGAAGCCCAAGAGGTTGACCAGGCGACCCTACTCCTTGTCACGTACAACCGCGTTATCGAAACAACGCCAGTTGACTCAATGACACTCCCTTTGTATTTTAATCAGATTGTTCGGCCATCCACCCCTTCCCCCTCACAAGCTTAAAAACAAATAATTACGATAACCAACTTTAACAAGACAATATTGAAATATCACGAAGAGTAGCGATTGCACCCAACACTTTATTTTCTGTCATTAAAGGACCTAAGTCCGTAAATAAAAATCCTCCAAAATCTTTAACATCGAAATCACAAATTATTAGCCAATTTAATCCAACATTGATGATGTAAACTTACCGGGAAAAGATGAGCTTCTGATATCCGATATTTTAGATAAAATTATTTTTTTAACATTGGTACACGACTCGTGTACCATAATGCGCTTCAGCCCCAGTTTTAATAAGAGACTTGAGGAGCGAGGCTAGACATATTGCACCATACCATACGGCGTATGTTGACTGGAATAACAAGACGCTATAGAAATTTGCACCAGATTGAGACTGCATGCGATGACTTATTTCGCAGAACATAGCTGATTGGAAATTGGGGAAAAACGGAAACCATTGAATGTAAATCAGTTTATATAATTCATATTACAGTATTATATGCGTTGCGACCCACTTTTGACAATTTCGAGGTCCCAAATGTTATTATTATTATTTTTATTATTAACATAGATTTATATAGCGCCCCTTTCATAAAATGTTCAAGGGCGCTTTACAATAAAATGGATATTATAATTAATACATAAATAAATAATTTAAAATGTAACTACATCTGTATACATCAAAGAAAAATTTAAAAACATTAAAAAATAGAAGAAGATAAGCATAGGCCTAGGAGAAGTCTAAATATATGATATAAATATTAAACACGATACAAAACAATTATTTAAAAGCAATATTAAATAAATATGTCTTCAAGCATGTTTTAAAAATAGATAACGAAGTGCTGCTTCTGATGAAATAGGGGATCTTATTCCACAACTTAGGAGAAGCCACTGAGAAAGCCTTTTCTCCATATGACACCGTATTGGCTCTATTTTCAACTAGGAGACCGTAAGCTGCAGACCGTAAGTTTCTACATGGGGTATAAAAGTGTAATAGACTAGAGAGATATGATGGTGCTAGGTTATGGATACATTTAAAAGTTAACAGTAAAATCTTATACTGAATTCTAAAATGGACAGGCAACCAGTGCATATTAAAAAGAATAGGAGTTATGTGATCATTAAAAGAGGCTCCAGTTATCATTCTTGCAGCACTATTCTGAAGTTTTTGAAGTTTACTAATGTGTTTTAAAGGCAAACCATATAAAAGCGAATTAAAATTATCAAGACGAGAAATGACAAGGGAATTGATTAGTGTTCTTATAACATCTGTGGTTATATTTTTCCTGATTTTACTGATATTGCGAAGATTTAGATAACCTAATTTGCAGATATTATTGACATGACTTTCCAATGACATATTAGAATCAAATATGGCCCCTATGTTCCTAACAGCATGCACATAATTAATTGAACTGCTATCAACATTGATAGATAGATTTTTACAAATGGGTAAATTAATTTTTGAACCAATAACTAAGAATTCCGTTTTATCATCATTGAGTTTTAAAAAGTTATCTGTCATCCAGGATTTAATTTCTAAAATACACTTCTCAAGTTTCAACTTCGTTAGATCAATGTCATTATTTACAGGTTTGAATGAGATATAAAGTTGGGTATCATCCGCATATAAGTGGAATGATAGACCGTATTTTCTGACGATAACACCCAGTGGTTTAGTGTTTAAGCTTAATAGCAGGGGACCGAGGACGGAACCTTGGGGAACACCATATGCCAGGGATCTTTGTGACGATGATATGGCATTCACAGAAACACTCTGTTTTCTATCAGTAATGTAGGATTCTAATAGTTTCAATGCATTGCCGGTTATGCCAAATTCCAGATCCAATCTTCTGAGTAGAATATTGTGATCGACAGTATCGAATGCAGCTGACAGGTCGAGAGGGATCAGTAGAACACATTCACGATTGTCTAGGCACAGATTGATATCGTTGTGAACACGCACAAGAGCTGTTTCAGTGCTGTGAAACTGTCGGTACGCACTCTGAAATTCCTCCATTAAGTTATTTTCGCTGACATACGATGTTAACTGTGCAGCAATAACCCGCTCCAATGTTTTCGACACAAAGTCTCGATTATTAATTTTTGAGTTAAAATTAGTAAATGACGATCGTGGTTCAATCCATTAAAAATCACTACAACCCGATGCTCCCAAGAGTTAACTATGAGCTTGGCATGAAAATACGTGTTTAAAAGATCATTTTTATAACATTTTAAGAATGAATGAATGAAATGGGGTTTAACATCCTACGCTTCTGCACCGAACCTGGGCTAATTCAAGACGGGCATACGCCATACAGTGTATAACTATGAGGGAAATTTTGCCCGGGCAGCAACTGAATTCCAACTGCCAAAGGATCTTTTACGTGCACGTCAATGTGTACATGGGACCTCGGTTGTTCGTCCCATCCGCACGACTAGACAGCTGTCCTTGTTAGGCCGTCCGTCTCTGCATCACTGACAAGGGGAAACCACTACGGAAAATCGAGATGCACTTCTCGGCCAATGCAGGGATCGAACACTCGACCTCTAGGCTAGCGAGCAAGCACCTTACCCACTTAGCCACGTGATCCCCAAACATTTTAAGCCAAAAGCAAAAGGTAGATATAGCTCTTAATGTATTTTTAGGTATATATTGGTTGGGTTGAGTCAAAATTATATATGATTTGCCTCTATAAGTAATTTGTTATCTCATACAAAGAATGTTTATAATACCGATACAATGTTTTTATTTATTTGAATGTTTTGATGTTTTTAGATATACGAATATAATATATTATACATGATTATAGAGTGTTGTTGTTTGTTTTTGAAGGTTTTGATGTTTTTAGACAGTCACTGTGAAGTAAATATAGGATGGGTAGAGCCACTTTTATCTAGAATAATGGAGAATAGACGGATTGTACCCTCACCAATAATTGACGTTGTTGATACGGACACCATGGTATATGCAGCAGTGCAGTTGCTGGGCGTTGGATTTAACTGGAAGCTCTTGTTCCGGTGGGATCCACTACCAGAAGAACTTGAAAACAACGAGACAGCTAGGTCATATCCTATGAGGTTATTTTCATTCTTCTATTTATCTATAATTCCCTACCAGATATTTATTTTTAATTCCCTGCTAGAAACGTCTTAAAACATGTATATTTATCTATAATTCCCTGCTAGATACGTTTTTAAAACATGTCTATATATCTATAATTAAATTCCCTGCTAGAAACGTTTTCAAACATGTCTATTTATACACAATTCCCTATAGATAAGTTTCAACAACCCGAACTGTTTGTTATAATGTTGCGAGTCATAATCAACCTCGGTATCCCGAGTGGTTTCATTCCGTTCTACTACACTGACTGGACCCTGGATTTATCTAAGGGGTGGGGGACGTTTTTAAGATATCGCCTGTTGATGATTTGCTATTTTTATCGACCAATCCAATAAATTGTTAATTGCAAAGGAAGTTGGCAAAGGATAAAAACTCTCATCGGACAAGGTTATGGGTTAGCCAAAATGAGAGAAGTCCGAATTATTCTCAATGTGTATTTATTAACATCAAATTATATAATGTTATATTAATGAAGACCCGACGTTTATGTGGGATCGGGAGTTTTATTGGGAATCGTTTGTTCATTCGTTGAGTTTTAGGTCCACGTGATATCATAGACAAGTTATTGTAAAGTAAATTGCCAAGTGGCAAATAAAAGTTCAATAATAATAAACATAACAGAATTAAACATTTCAGACAAAGAACGAAATAGTAATAATAAATCAAACATAAAGATGTTATACACATTTGAATTCAACAACACATAACAAAGATTTTGATAATACAATTAAATATAAATTCATTAGAAGTATATTCATTGTTTACATAAATCATTCAATAAATGGAAATGAATATGGTTATCTACCTTTATTGAAACGTAGGCGAAACGACAAGTTTTCAAACTGTTTTTATTGGTTCATAGACTGTAGCCGCAATCAATGCCAGGGCAGATAACTTGGAAACCATATGGGTTAACCAAGGTTATAATGGAGTAGAACGGAATACAGAGGATGCATACCATTGTACTTGCAAACATGCCAAGGCTATATATAAGGTTGTTTATTTTGTAAAAAATAATCGGTAAGATACCGAGCTAAAGCGGGTACCTTTTTTAATCGCAGCACCGAATTCATCCATCAGGTTTTCGCATAAATCCCCCTGGTTTTAATCTGTTAATTTGATATTTGGATGAAATTAGTTCTCGGGATCTTGAGGGGTTTGGATGACTGAATGGTTAGCGTGGCCGCGCTGTATCATAAAGCCTGTCACTGAGTCAACTGGCGTGGTGTCGGCCGGTTGCACGTCCAACCTCGTGGGTTTTCTCCGGGTCCCCCGGTTTCCTCACACTGCTAAAGACCCCTGCGCGCGAGCGAGTTATTGAATTAACATTGAACCATATGTAAGTCCCGAAATGACCTAGCTTGTGTCCAGTGGACGTTAAACCTCATTGATCTCTCCCTCTTTCTCATTTCAGGGCTGCTGCTATGGCTGGTGGCTTGTTTGCTATCGACAAAAAATATTTCCAGGAACTGGGAGAATATGATCCTGATTTACAAATCTGGGGAGCTGAAAACATGGAACTCTCTTTCAAAGTATGCTATTTATCAGAACTTCTAACAGTTAATCAACCAAATCGATCCTTGAGATCCTATTACCAGAATACTCTCTTCGTTCCACACTCAAAACTGAAACATTTTGGTGACAGAAGTTTTAGTGTAGTTGCACCTAAATTGTGGAATAATTTACCACTGAATCCGAAACAGTGAATCTTTGATTACTTTCAAATCACAGCTGAAAACTCATTTGTTTAGAGAATACTACGAGAATTAAACTTTCTATTCACTGTTTATATAAATATTGACTCATTGCGCTTTGAGCATGTTTTTGGATGGATTTGGCGCTCTATAAATGTACATTATTATTATTATGCTGTCATCATTTAGCTTGTATTCATTAATAAAATAAAATAAAATCAATCCAAACCATTAGACAAAATTCGAAGTCCTAAAAAAACGGTATAGGCAAAATAGTGTAATAAGGCAAAATAGTTTAAAAAGGCAAAATAGTGTAATCTGCGTATGGACTGTTCAGAGCATGATCAGATCAATTATGACGGCCAGAACGTTAAAGGACAGCCGCTGACACCGAGGTGTATAATTGTATTTCTTACTACGCTTCATCAAGGTCTCATGCCATTTCTTTATAGAGTCATATACGGTCAGGCGCGGATTGTTATTGAACTACTCAAGATCAATCTACCAATCAAAAAACGTGACCCAGAAAATTCCACAAAATCTTCTGAAAACCTTTGCTTATCCCGACATTAATACGCTTTTTTGGCACGATAAAACTTCGTTTTCATTTCTTGAGGTGATATTTTTCAAATTGATTAACAGGCACTGACATTTTTATTCCGCCATACTTTTTTAAAAAGCACCTTCCTGGGTCGGAGACATGATTAGATTTTTTCAAATTATTCTTTTTAACTCATTTGTGGTGTTTGTAGGTATGGCAATGTGGAGGACAACTAGAGGTCGTACCATGTTCACGTGTTGGTCATATCTTCCGGAAGTCCCGACCTAATGGTGGTAATTCAAATGACCATTTACATCGTAACACAGCTCGTGTGGCCAATGTTTGGATGGATGATTATAAGGTTTTTACTCTTTTTTTTTTCATTCCCATGAATGGTACTTTATAGAGATGCAGGGGTTGATCCAGGAATTTGTTCAGGGGGGGGGGGCTACCAGGCTCCTGTTAAGAAATTACTGACAGTTAACAATGCATGAAACCATCATCGTCTATAAATTACGCAGGCATACGTACACACTTAGCTTTTTAAGGAGAGTGATGAAACACCATGTTTGACGAATTATTATAATGATATAGGATCACGTTGTGATTATATTTCATTGATGCAAGGAATTCCAACTTTTTAATGCAGCTAAATCCACCAATGGGATATTTGACACCCAATTGTTTTCAAACAAGTTTACGCTCTTCGTAAAAGATCTACATGTATTAATAATTATTATGGAACATTCGTGTCTTCTTTCATGAACACTGGTTTATATACACTTATCATACCTACGTGTTATTATAGAAGTTGTGGGTGTTTCGTACGAGGCGGGATATGCTTACTCTTTTCAGAAATCGGAACACCCGATTACACTTCACTTTCTAATAGAAATTCATTGGCAAAGTCTACGTGTTTGGCCTCTAAAATTATGAAAGTCGAATGCCTTACAGTTACAGTGTAATTTTTTTTTAAATGCCAAAGAAATAGCGAATTCTGTTTGTTCGAGGAAATCTTCAACTGGTGATCTAGAATTAGTTAGCTAGTATGTCACACCGTCGCGGGTACGACATCCATCACTATTAACAACTGTCCGTAGCGATTGTTAGAGCCTTGGCGAAGCTGTGGCGTTATAGACTGGAATGCTCGAAACTATCACACCGTGGACCGGTCGAGGGGGGTTGTTTTATATCTAGGCCCCTACGTGCAAGCAAAGACATAATGTGTGTCGAGTGGACGTTAACCCCATCTCTCTCTCTCTCTCTCTCTCTCTCTCTTTTATTTCAGAAATATTTCTATCAGTTCAATCCCCGAGCACTGTCTATGGATATTGGAAACGTATCAGATCGTGTAGCTTTACGAAAGAAATTAGGATGTAAAAGTTTTAAATGGTATTTAGATAATATTTATCCTGAACAGGTAGGCCCATATGCCCATATTGTCAATGTTCTTGGTACAATTTGTTATTTGAAGTTGAATCTATCTAGTCCAAACATTTGTATTACGGCACATGTTTGCCTTGTCTAGGGAACCACGGGATTTCCGGATCACGGCTTTTAACGCTTGAGTATATAACCTTAAATATGTCCATTTATATCGCGCTAATTCCACATATTGTCGTGATCATGGCTCTACAAAACATACAGTCGTTCCTGCAACTATTTCTGTAATAAGCATATTTTCAGTCTGGATTTTAAGGCGTCTTATGATGGACTTAATCTAAGTTTTTCAGTTGGCGAGTTCAACAAATTGGCAGCTACAGCTTAAAAGAGCTATATGTACTGTTTGGGACAACAGGGTTGTTCTTTGTACTGGATCTCATTCAGCTTTCGAACAAGAGTTTGCCACATGTTGCTCCATCAAAAAGTTTGGGTAGAGTCGGGTAAAGCGACGAGAATTAACACTGGTGAAACCAATATTCATGGTGACACGTGGTATTACAGAGTCATGTGATCACCAAACCATGGTGACACGTGGTATCAAAGAGTCATGTTATCACCAAGCCATGGTGACACGTGGAGCATGAAATCATTTTCATCAACTCGGCATTGAACGTTGAAAAAGAACCAATAAGCTACGAGTTCTGAGGTCATTTTGTGCAGCTATAATAGCAAAATGTGTCGACACAAAAATGTTTAAATGACTGATATGAGACCGTTAGCTATCTGAATTCTTTATAGTAATTGTGGGTGTGTACTCTTTCATTGTGTTCACACAAAATACCCAAATGAATCACGTTGTTAACTGTCCGAACCTATAACATTCATGACATAAACCCAGTGTTTTTTTTTTCCTGTATAAAAACGTGATAGTCTCGATTTCGGTGATATTTGTCAAGCAGATGTGGAAAAATATCCATTTTCAATCCCCCAAACAGAGTTGTCTTTCCTTGCAGCGAGACTTGCGTGCAAAATGATCCATTTGCTGCTTGTCCAGGCATTTTGTTTGTTATTTTATCAGTTTCTCTCTCTCCAATAAACCATCTTTTATTTTGTGAAATTCAGATACTTCCATCGGATCCCTTGTTCGAAGAGAAAGAGGCTGACAGAGAATCAAGAAGAAAGCAGAACGTTATTCGAAGTAAAGTATCCAAAGCCGTTCGAAGTGGCCAGGTGAGCCATCAAGTGACCGACACGGTTATTTCGAACAGCCACGAATTATAACGTTATGTTTCGAGCTGATGTAAATTCGAAATAATCAATGAGGCTTATAATCAAGATCGCCAATTAGGTCGTGGGGATATTAAATATTTTTTAAAAAATCTAAATGAATTTGCTTTAAATGTCTTCTCTCTTTTCCAGATTTTTCACCGAGATTCTGGTTTGTGTCTACATTATTAACCTACAGATAATAAACGAACCATCGCCATGAAGACGTGCTCAAAAGATAACCCAGATGCTGTAAGTCCTCGTCAAATTGATGGTGTCATTATGATAAGTCATTTCGGGACTAACATATGGTTTAATTTTATTTTAATAAGTCGCTTGCGCATAGGACTGGGATGAAACTGGAGAACCCGGAGGAAACTCACGAGGTTGGACAGGCGACCCTACTCCTTGTCACGTACAGCCGGCAATTCGAAACCACGCAATTTGACTCAATGACAGGCTTTATGATACAGCGTGCACATGCTAACCATTCGTACACCCAGCCCCGTCATTATAGTACCGCGAAGACATAATAGCCGCTCTTTCTGTAATAGTTCAAATGTAGATAATTAAAAATGAATTACTTTATCCTGGCCAACGTCTCGATTTTCAGTCCTTTAATTGGCAGTCTCCGTTGGTGATGGTCATATTACCGTTTAATCCACCTAATATCTCGGCCATCCGAAGACCTAGAGAGTTGATTATGGGCTTGTCATGTGAATAATGTCTAAATGGTATTTCCCATATCATTTGAAGCTAGGAAATCGCCCAGTCATAAACTCTGAAATAATGCCTTCAATTAAATATTATGATGGTGTCGATTATATGTCACAGGGAGTATTTTTTTTAACTGGCCACCTATCTCACCATCAGGGATTACTCAGTTTCAAGGATATTTTTCAACAATACACCTCAGACTCTTTTCTAATGATGCAAGCTTTAGAGAGAGATAAAAAAATGGGGTTTAACGTTCACTCGACACAAACTAGGTCATTTCGGGACCAACATATGGTCCAATTTTATTTCAATAATTCGCTTGCGCGTAGGGGACTTTAGCAGTGGAAGGAAACCAGAGGACCCGGAGGAAATCCACGAGGTTGAACAGGCGACTCTGCTCCTTGTCACGTACAACCGGGGATTCGAAACCCCGCCAGTTGACTCAATGACAGACTTTATGACACGTTAACCATTCAGCCATCCAACCCCCTGCAAGCTTTAGTGGAGAGGACATTTATTCATTTAAAATACTACATTCGGGTTTTTACCCCGGGAACAAAGCCACAACGGATCCTCTTTTCTTTGATAGTTTTATCTTGGAGTAACGATAGTTTTGCTTTCATCGGTTAAATCTAAACATTTCATAGGTTTGGACAGAAACTAACAGAAATGAATTCCGTCTCGGTGCTGGCAACTTTTGCCTTGATTCCGGAAGTCCCGATGGTAGACTGATGATGACACAGTGTGTGCACGAGGCTTCGCAAATATTCATCTGGAGAAAACAGGTTTGTCATCTATCAGAGAGAGAGAGAGAGAGAGAGAGAGAGGGGGGGGGAGAAGAGAGAGAGGGAGAAGGGGGAGAGAGAGAGAGAGAGAGGGAGAGAGAGGAGAGAGAGAGGAGAGTGAGAGAGAGAAGGGGAGCGAGAAGAAGAGAGAGGAGAGAGAGAGAGAGGAAGGAGAGAGAGATTAATCTCCGCCATGATGTCCGTATACAGTAGGAATAAACCACCCAACCCTCGTTATCAATGTAGTGTGATCTCAGGCCTCTGAATTAGCATACAATGGATAAACAATATTTAACCCTCTCTCTGCCCCCCCACCCCCATTCCTCTTTCTTTACTGTCATTAAGTGAAATAAAAATGGGGTTTACCGTCCTCCTGTTCTCCTCCTAAACAGGGCTAATGAAGTCAGGAATACGCCATACAGTGTGCTATGAAGGAAATTTTGCACGGGAACGGGGATATTTACGTGTACGCCAATGTTATACACGGGACCTCGGTTTTTCGTCCCATTTGAACTACGAGATAGCTGTCCTTGTCAAGCCCCCCGTCCTGCATCACTGACACCGGGAAATCACGCGCCGGAAAATCTGGGTAAACTTTCTCGGCCAATACAGGGATCGAACACCCGACCCTCAGGCTAGCAAAGCAGCGTCTTACCCACTTTGCCACCGTGGCCTATACTGTCGTTAACCCTAAAGTGAGAATTAAATTTTTTCTAAGAAAGTCAAAACATAATTATTTCTATGTCTTTTGTTCAATAGGTTATCAAACTCACTATTATATGGGCATTTTTACCTTAAAAATCCTTGCACAGGAAATAACGACACAATTGCCTCCCTTATTTGCCTGTTGACAAAATGGACGACCATTTTCCAACGTTGAAATTTGACGTTGAAAATGATATTTTTGCCAATTTCCCGGCTGGCAATAGTGAATTATTTTATTAATAGAATTATTATTTAACAAGGCAGGACTGTTAATAGGTACCATTTACATGTATTTTAAGGCTTTATTTTAATAAATTTTAAAAATATAACTTAAAAATTTGTAATTCCCGCTTTTGTTTTTTTTTTCTCAGAATTCTACACTGCAGTTGTTTAACCCAGGGATTGGTAAATGTCTACAACCTAAATCACACGAAGACAATTCCTACCTTGAATTAGTTTACTGTAACAATCACAGCAATATGAATTTCACGCTACTTTAAACAACAAAATTTTGATTGAAATTAGAAGTCACCAAGTTACAGATTCTTTGTATTGTATTTATATTAAGTAGTTTCCACAATGCAGATCCCCGCGGACAACTGATTGCGCCGGTGGTGACGTCTTCGGGGTAATTTGTCAGTCAGTGTTTATAAACATTAAGGATTCCGTTGGTACTACAGCTTCGGCTATTAATAGCTCGTGCGTTGCTTTGTTTATATTTTAATACAGTAACCATCATTCATTACCTCATAACCGATATGCTAAGTCGTTAAAGACTGAACGATTAGTATTTGAATTTAAGCATACTAGAAACTATTGTAATACCAGTTAAAATACAGATGTGATGTCATCCTTTGATGTTGGCCTACCAATATTTCAAATAATGTACGGGCAACTTGCCAATTGTACATTATCAAAATATTAGACTCAAGTGACGTATTTCACTGTAAACGCACCTGCGGAGTGTCTGTATTTTAAGTCGTTCAATGCTCTCGAGATTAAGACATTGCGTAATATATTGTAAAAACATTCGGACCTCACGGTCCTCTTGTTGTTACAATATATTACTTAATGCAATATAAACAAACTCCAACCTACCAATCTAGTGCTTACATTTATATACATTTATAGTCGTATCCACTGTTTCATTTCTACCCGCTTTTTTTTATAAAATTGATTTCATTAAAAAAAATTATCGTTGAATTAGACTTGTTTTCAACTGCCTCTTCCAAGCCATGTCTATATATGCTTACTCGTTTTAGATTACTTTATTTTCAATTGTTTACTGGACTCCATCGTGTTCGAAGTTTTGACAAAGGCAATCTCCATTATCAAGTACCATTGCTAAACAATGTTCCGAGTATCCATTTTAGCGTTAAATGGCGCGGATGTTCTAATCCATTCAATATCTAAGCCAATCGATGATCAGGAGAGTTGATTATCGGCTTGTTATGTGAACAATATGTCTACTTAATAATTTATATAACTTTAGGCAGATTTGACTTTTGCATTATGCTATGAATCTTTAACTTTATAAATGATAATAAAAGATAATAAAATACACTTGCTAGTTAACTGTTTTCAGCCTCCAAGTTCTTTTCCAGAGTGATTAAAGATTCTCGATGAAAAACTGACTACAAATGGTGCTTTCTAGAGTATATCCTGACGTTTCTAGCATGTAGTTATCTTACCAATTCGTTAAACACAACGTAAATTCAAGATTTAAAAGAGCCCCCAAATTATCTGAGAATATTAACTTCTTTAGCCCCCCCCCCCCCCCGCGCTTATCATGCTCTCAGACTCAGTACTAGGCTCACTTTGAGCCACAAAACACCGAAATGTTTTTATCTTAGATCAAGAATCACAAATAAAATCTGTTTTCTTATCGTGGGGTTTATATTATCTATTTACGTGTATTTCTAGCTGAATTATTGGGCAAGGTACCTGAAAATAAAACCAAAATGTCAATGTTGGTATTTGTCGAAAGAAAACTAAGTTAAGGCCTAGTTTTAGGGCCTGGGAATGTCAGGGTGGGGGATACGAGGGGAATATTTTAGTTTTAATATTAATTTTGTAAAAGCTCGTAAACATTTGTGAAGCGGTGATATCTGAATATAAACCTCGCAATTAGTGACGCCTTGCATGCCAGACGCTCCGTTAATAGCCTGTTCAGACGCTTAGTTGAACTGGTTTTATGACTTAAGAACTCTTAATAAATACTTTTTAAATCAAAGTCTATATTTAACTTTTATTCTGACATGTTGGGGCTTAAGCCTATATTTAACTGTTATTCTGACATGTTGGGGCTTAAAGTCTATATTTAACTGTTATTCTGACATGTTGGGGCTTAAAATCTATATCTAACTTTTATTCTGACATGTTGGGGCTTAAGCCTATATTTAACTGTTATTCTGACATGTTGGGGCTTAAAGTCTATATTTAACTGTTATTCTGACATGTTGGGGCTTAAAGTACATATTTAACTGTTATTCTGGCATGTTGGGTGCTTAATGTCTATATTTAACTGTTATTCCGTCGAAAATATATAGCTGCTTCTTTCTTAGCCGTTCATTTTCGTGGCTTCCCTTCCCCTGCGCATACCGGAAATGGGGTGTAATACATTGGCGGGCACGCAAAAGATCCCTTGACAGTAGGAAGTCGATATAAGAGTAGGTCGAAGTGCCGCTCTCCGTGCAAAATGTCCCTCATAGCACACTGTATGGCGTATGCCCGTCTATATTAGCCCAGTCCTGAAAAGAACAGTAGGATGATAAACACCTTTCAATTTATTTCGTTTCTCCAAACCATGCAGTTCACGCAGCAAACCCTGGTACCGGTGTGACAGTGTGAAATGGTTACTGGTGTGTGTGATTCTCGTTTATCGAATGCGCAGTTCTAGGAGTCGGTTAACACCGTTATGGACACGGTGCGCATTGACTCCTCGTGATAGGATTTCCCCTAAGATTTTCTAACGGTCAAAATTAATAGGTTTCTACACTACTATCTGCCAATATTAAATTTTACAGTATTACTATATCAGGAGTTTGTTTCTTTCGAAAAAAAGTAGACATACAAAGTGACTAAGGCGCGGATTCACCATTAAAGTGAGCCGTAGCAATTTGTGTTGATGGAAAATCTCCGATGGCGTGATGTCGGACGAATTTACCCGCGAGTACAGTATATTCGCTTACATTTCGATTGATTATAAACTATTACCTCAAAGTTGCCATAGTAATACATTTTGATAAAATAGTAATTCAGAATCATAGTATGGTAGATTGGAGTGGGCTATATTTCAGTCGCTGGCTGTCCATTTACACGCTTAAGTCACGTGACCTGAACCCCTCATGATAATGAGTAATGAAACAGATAGGCTATATTGTGAAGTCGTAACAGTTTTAATAAGAAGTATAAAATTAAAAGAATAATGATACAGAGAAATCCCAACCATATAAAAGCCAATTTTCAATCTAAAAATAGTTATTAGAAATTATAAACTTGCTGAATAACGTACTATATGTATAAAAATACGAAAAAGAAATAGAGCACACAAACGCCACCCCCCCCCCCCCAATAGTCCTAATCATTGACTATTATTTTAAAAAAAAGAAATGAAGTAATAACATTAATTAGACAAGTTATAAGTAATTTTAAAGACTAATTAGAACGACAAAACAATAATAACAACCCGCCTTCTAATAAATGATGGAAAATAGCTAAATCTATTACAAACTTAGATAATGAAATAATAGAAAGATACACGTAGCCACCTCCTCATTAATATTTGAAAAATGCGTTTACACACACCCACGTGAGAAGACAAATATCCTCAACTCCTATTTTGCCTCGATTTCAAAATTAAATGATGTACCTGACCTGCCAAATTTTGCTTCTGGTAGTAACAACGAATTACATTAATTTATTGTTTGTGAACAAGAAGTAAGAGACCAGTCACTAATTCTTTACTGTTCAAAGCCTTCTGGTCCTGATAATTTATGAGGTGCCCCCTTTCCATGGTGCCCTAATCACGTGCCTATTTTGCTTAAAGGTTCATCCAGCTTATATGTTTTTTATGGATTATATATCTTCAGTATGTGTAGATTCAGAATCCGGATGATGCCACCCTAGCATCCTTAAGGAAATTTAAATATTCAAGATGGCCGTCATGGGTTATTTTCTGGTCATTTAGTGGGGTAAAATGTGTGACAAATTCTCTCTGACTCCGGTGTGAAGATGGTTTCTATAAGAATTCGACCAACTAAATCCAGTAAACTTGGGTGTTCCCCCTGAAAGCGATTGCTTATTCCACTAGGGGGTCAAATTCAAAATGGTGGCTTATTTTGGGAGAAAACTTATAAAGTTACCTCTAAAGTGTAATATATTGAAATATAGAATTTCGGTGTATTATATATCTTCAATATGTGTAGTTTTAGAATCCGGATGATGCGACCTTGGCATCCTTTGGGCAATTAAAATATTCAAGATGGCGGGCATGAGGCATTGTCTGGTTATTTACTTCAATTTAATGGGGTACAATTCGGAATAAATTCTCTCGGACTTCGGTATGAAGGTGTTTTCTGCTTGCAGTTTGTGGTGTGTCCTGTCTGTAGGTTGGTCTTGTGTAATTGTGTGTGTGTGTGTGTAGTGCAGCCCATGTGCCACCCAAGGACATTTGCCACCCGGATGTTTACCACCCGGACGTTTGCCAGCATAGGACATATGCAATCCCAGGTGATTTGCTGCCTGGATGT
The DNA here is from genome assembly GCA_917208275.1 of Patella pellucida. Taxonomy (NCBI): domain Eukaryota; kingdom Metazoa; phylum Mollusca; class Gastropoda; family Patellidae; genus Patella; species Patella pellucida. Next base: position 9,722,353 of record OU795044.1, read on the forward strand.
TTGAAACCCGGACAGTTGCCTTCTGGATGTTTACCCCCCAGATTTTTGCCATGTCGATTTTGGCAAATTTATTTCCCATGAAAATTTGAAATAAATATTTGCAAACATTTTCATGACAGTGATGTTTTGTTTGAAGCTGCACCCCCCCCCCTCAACCACATATTGTCTGTCTTTCTGCCTTTGTCTTCCTTTCTTTGTTTCTGTCTTTGTTTCTATGTCTTATTTCTCTGCCTTTCTTTCTTTCTCTGTCTTTCTTGCTTTCTTCTTTTCTTTCTTTATTTCTCTGTCTTTCTGCCTTTCTTTTTTCATTCTTCTCTAAAAAAACGAAATTGTCTGTGTGCACGAATGTATGCGCATGCCCTTGTCTGTGTACATGCGTGGGAGAAAAGGGGGGGGGGGTCTGGAAGGAAGGAGAGATAAAGATAAGAGAGATATTCAGATGCATGAAATGGATCCTCGAAAGGTTCAAAGTTTTAATGTCTCTTTTTGTGTGTTTTATTCAGTATCATATAAAGTTTAAAAAGCCAACCTCAGAATATGGGGAAACAGAGTACCATCAATAAAGTATATCGCGCCTTTTCTGTCGCGCTGATTCCAAGAAATGAGGCTCTGGTTCTCTGACACATTTCCACGTCAGTGATTTGTCGGGGTGGCAAATGTCCTGATACCCAAGAAATGACACCGCCTTGTTTCGTTTTCCCGTTAGGCCTGCAGCCAAAATTCCTAGCGTGATGTTTCGCTGTATGGTCTTCTCTAAAAAAAAAAACCTATACATTTTTGGAGAGCTTATAACACCAGGAACACCAACCCAGAGAGTTCCAAGCAAAAGGTCTGCACTAACTAAATTTAGGGCCAGATGAAAATTGTGATAATAATTGTGAAGTTAACATAAAATTAAATATTGGCACAATCTTCAGTGGCTGTATATTTGTGTAATTAATTCAAAATAAACAACCATCACAGCTTGGTGGAAAATTAATTTTAGTTAATTATTAATTCATTCAGAAATTTTGTGTGAAAAAATTTTCCGAGATTAACCCCGCTACACCCATGCAACCCCTTACCTGTTGTTCAATCCGATTCAGTTTGTTGAATCAAATATTGTTTTCCCTCCCATCCGAACGACTGTGCATTGTCCTACCAGCCCACTCTCATCCCGTAACACTGACAGGGTAAAACCGTACCGGGGTTGTCTTGCGTACATATGTAATCTGTGTAAGAGTAGTAAATGTGAAAATAAAACAAAAAGACTGTTAAAGAAACCGAAATTATGATGATAACGACTAACTTTGATGGCATTTAAAGTGAAGAGAAGCTGCGTAATTTTAATTTTCAATAATTAATTTACTTCAATAAATAATATTTTTGTCTTCTCTAGCAAATTACACAATTATAGATACGGTTTAAGTTTAAATATTTGAACTAGAGGTTTACAGCTACCTGTAGTAAAACATAACGTAGGGTCTAATTAAAGGGTCATGTTGGTGTGGGTTTATGTTTCTGTGGTAAAAATCACGTGGTTCAAATGCGATTTACAAAACCATGGACATAATCTGATCCCCACTATTTTGCCTAATTATACTATTTTGCCTATACCGTTTTTTTGTCTAATGGTTTGGATTGTTCGGGGTTTTTTTTAACCAATGTCAAACATATCTCTTTGCTCATCAGACTAGGCGCCCGCCCATAATTTCTGGGTAAATACACACTCACCAACCCTTGCAGTACCCTGTGAGACTGTGACCCCATTAACGATATACATTTTGGGCTTGTGTGCTCACACATGGTCTTGTGCGTCATACAGCATCAGCAGTCAACACGCACCTGAAGTACTGTTACAAATTGCAGACATTTGACAGAAAGGGAGATAACTACCTATTACCGTTAATGGATTTCAAAAATTCTGTATGTTCCTTGTCCGTTATGTTCTCTGCATTTTGGTTTAGATCAAAATTTAACTAATAGCATATTCTTTGCATAGGATGAAGGCGTTGGGTGATTTCGCCAATGTTTAATTTTATATCAACTTCAAAATTTTTGCTTGGAACTCTCTGGATTTGTGTTCCTGGTGTTATAAGCTTTCCAAAAATATAGAGGTTTTTTTTTTTAGGGAAGACCACGCAGCGGAATTGTGTTTCTAAGCAAGCAAGAAATTTTGGTTGCGGGCCTGTTGTTTATGAGGTGGTTTTAAATGTTTGCATTTAAGATTAGGATGGCGCGATAGACTTCAAACAATATTAATTTGATCATTTCATTCATACACACATGTTGATCTTTGATCTTTCTTGTAAGCTAAACATAAAAGAAGATTTAGTAGTCTGCCCTCAAGATCTTCGGTTTATGTTTGATTTTGATTTTTATTCAAATCAATAGTTAAAAAAAAGTCGAATTGCAATATGCCGAACTTAAAACAAGAATATTACCAAGTCTGCTAATATATAGACATGTATAGGATTATAAATTAACCATTGTCCCGACTGATTTTTATTCGCCTTGTGCTAATAGAAAATACAAGGATGAGTAAAAATAATTTATTTCCGGCTTAATTTGTTTGTTTGTCTGAGCTACCATTGACAATTTACAGAATAAAATTTCAGTTGAATAAAATATTTTAATATTTCCTGTCGACATCGTGCTTCTATATTTTTGGCGTTTAAATTTCAAACGTACTCGGACTTTTATTTTTGAGGCTCTGTTATATTCGGAACTGTCCATTTAATCTACTGCGATATCTTCTTATCGCTCTACTTGAATTGGATTGGTCAGTTAAAAAGGAACCACTTTTTTTATTTTTTTATTATTTTCAAAGAACAGTTTTGTTTTTTTTTATTAAAAATGAACTAATTTTATTTCATTGGCTTTGCTCGAAACACATGGATCATTATAAATGACGTTGCGATAGTTGAATTGCTGTCAAAAAAACGATGAATCACTATCACTACGCCATAATTTAATCAGGTTGAGTAAAAGTGAAATCTGTAGAAAATAATATTTAATTATTTGTGCATAAAGGAAAGGATTGTGCGATAAATAAAATCTCCTACTTGTCTTTTTAGACCAAATTATCAAATACTAAATATTCTATAGTAATGCCATCCTGAAAAACATAGGAAGCTGATTTGGGATCAAGCAACCAGCTCTGTAGACTAACATAAAGTCAGTACAAAACTCTAACCCTTCAAAGTAAAGTGTAAGACCGAAGCCGCACCTCCAAACATTTTGTTTCACGAGCAAATATAGCAATATGACTCTACAGTACGAACATTTTAATGTGTGTTCTACTATGTAACGTTTGAGATCATTTATTGAAACACCAGCAGTATTATTCTTCAAAAATTGCTTGAAAATTAGCTTTATTTATAGTCGATTTGCACGATTTTTGAAAATGGTTTCCTCAATAAGCGGTTATAAATAAAGATGCCATCTCTTGCGTGAATCATTACCTTATGTCAATAACCTTACTATCCCGCCTAGTCCAAATTTGTCATTTTGCAAAAACACTGAAAATCAACCAACCCTAAGCCCCTCCCATCCTTCAGCGCAACTCCCAAAATAATTATAATATATAGTATAAGACTGAAACCCCTCCCCGACTACCACGACCACTCTCCAGTCCCCCACTCTGTATCAATTGAATCCCATGGTTACCGGGATGATCACCATTGTAAACTACTAGCAAATCCGTGAACTAATTATGCTGTAATCTAGTAAGGCTGCATTATAAGAGAAGGCCGTATAATAACTGAACATTCATAGCGAAAAATTCAGACAAAAAGGGAGACAGAGAGCAAATTCAGAATGCGCATTTTTATTATTTTTCTATTTTACAACATTTTCAGAGTTGGTGCCAGCAACACCATTATATATTTTGATTTTAATGTTTTAAAATTGGTCAATTTTACTGGAGGGTCACCGTCGTATCAAATTATTGCTTCTTGGGGTAAGACCAGTAAGCTAAAATGTTTTTCAACGTGTTTACAAAATTCCGAATGCGATGCAGCAGTAGCGTGTAAGGCGAATCAAGTTCTACAATGTCACCATGTTAAAGGAAATGCATTGGATGGAGTTTCTGGGAATTCTACAACTGGTCAATGTCAACTTATTATAAGGGTATGTATAAAACAAAACAAATTTGGTAGAGGTGGGTATTTTAATGGGCATGAGGCGTTCCACCTTTTTACGGATGCCATTGGGATATTGTTGATGCTAAAATCACAGTTTGCGAGCAAGAGGGTTGTGAGTTTGGCGGTTTAATTATTTCCATCTATTATTTTTACTGGTTGCATGCGTTTTCTTTTTTGCCAATATAATTAAAGTACAAATCTCAATTTCATCTCGTTACATTTTTGATAGCCGCCAGCCCATATCGAGAGAGAGAAATGGGGTTTAACGTCCACTCGACACAAACTGTAGGTAATTTCGGGACTAACATATGGTTTTAATATTATTTCAATAATTCGCTTGCGCTTAGGGGACTTTAGCAATGGGAGGAAACCCGAGGACCCGGAGAAAACCCACTCCTTGTCATGTACAACCAGGGATTCGAAACCACGCCAGTTGACTTAATGACAGGCTTTCTGATAAAGCGCGCACACGCTTACCATTCAGCCATCCATGTACTAATGTGAGGGTGGGTATGGGGCGGGGGAATTTCGATGGTTTCAACTCCACGTAAATCTGATAGCTATTATTAGTGGGTGTTGGGTGAGTTTTGACTATTTATATTTACCTTACATTAGGGGAGCAACAGTGGTTAAGTGGGTAGGACGCTGCTAGCTAGCCAAGAGGTCGCGTGTTCGATTCCTGCATTGGCCGAGAAAGTTCATCCGAATTTTCCGGTGTAATTTCTTCTTGTCAGTGGTGCGTGCGCATACAATATCACTATACGGCCATAGTGCCGCGGTCCGGACAAAATTTCCCTCATAGCACACCGTGTGGCGTATGCCCAGTCGCGACAGAACAGTAGGACGTTAAACCACATTTCATTCCTCATCCCTGCAGGTCATATTGTTGGGAAAACAAATACGAGAAGAAACTTGAACGAAACGAATCAAGATAGGATCTGTTTTAATCAGACTGCCATTTTTACTGAGAGTCCGTGTGCTGATTGTCGGACTTTTAATTTTTACTTCTGTCTTCATTACGAAGGGTGACTTTGGCCATTTCCGCAAACGGATCTTGGTAATACAATTGCCAAGGACTCTATTGTGTGCAATATACCGATCTAGTCTAGTAGGGAATGGAATATTTGAGACTAGGGTAATATTTATTTATATAATATCCTACTTTGCGAAAAGTGGATTTCGCCATGACGAAGTCTACCTATAATATTAAATCTCCTCAAACGTTGAACTGCTTATCCCGTTGCCGTAGTATGGACTTTCGATGCATATTCACAGGTGTCCCACTAAAGCTTATTTATATGACTTTATTTCATTTTCATATGATTTTATACTATTATTGTTAATCTCAGTCGAACACTTTATAGTGGAATCTATGCTATATAATTTATGTAATAATAAATACTACTAAACACCACCATTGCCGTGTTTTGATGAAGAGAGTTCCTAGTCTATTCCATTTATGAGCGCCCCCCCCCCCCTTAATTTCACCGTCGCCATGACTAGATAAAGATGAAAGCGTGTTTTATACCATCGAGCCGAGTCGAGGATGATCACGGGTGTATAGGACTACAGTGCATGTAAGAAACGTTTATGACAGCATCAAACATAAGTATACACCTTAGTCGCCCGGGGGTTGGGATGGCCTAGTGGTCTAGAGTGCCGCGCTTCGACCTCTAGCTGGCCGGCCACCTCTGGCTCGCGGCTGTGGTTTCGAGCCCTAGTGTGAGCGTATGTGGCATGGAGATAGGGGCGCCTTCTCAACCTCGTGGGTTTCTTCCGGGCACTCCGCTTTCCTCCCACTGTTAAAGACCCCTACGCGCAAGCGAATTATTGAAATAAAATTAAAACCATGTGTTGAGTGGACGCTAAACCTCATTTCTCTCTCTCTCTCTCTCACACACACCTTAGTCGGAGTCTCCTAGATCTTGGTGCTGTATGATCTGGGCTTTGGCAAATCAAGCCTATAGGTAAACCAGACACTGTGCACTACCAATTTGTACACGGTAAGCCGGCAACGCTTTCCTTGAGGACTAGTAGTTAAGAAATTCTCAGATTCGACCCCAATACATTATATTTTTTGAGTTCTAACTACACAATGACTAGACATATCTACTTCACCAGCTCTACCACCCCGACTCTTCCATCTTTATTCTGGACATGTAGGATCTAAAAACTGTTTAAAAAATCATTTCAGGGACGTTGTAGCAATGGTGGAACGTTTTATAACGGCATGTGCCATTGTCCTGTAGGTTTTACAGGTCCTGAGTGTAACTTGATTGTTCCTGGTGAGTAAGATGATGTTGTGACTCTGTATTTTTATCCGGTATCAATTTAACATAAATGTCTAAACTAGAGTCACAAGGTGAGGTTTATTGGTGTTACATGTTGACATTTTATGCATCTTTTATTGTGATCTTCTTTGAATAAGGGTGAAGGCATTCACAGGCGTGGGAGTCAGAGAGACTTCGGAACGGGTTTTTCGGACAGTTCTCTTGCGCATGGACTGATGGGCTTCGATTTTTGATATGAAATCACAATTCCGCGTGTCCGTCCGTCCGTTCACATTTTGTTTGTGGATGTGATACTCGTATGGGTCGCAATGTTTATCCGATTTTGAAGAAACTTAGAATTTAAGCTTATATTCCTAAGATCTTGGATCCTTTTAATATTGACATGTATAATGTATAGAACCTTAACTTCATTACCCATGATTGTACGAAATCTTGTCTTTAGCTTGCGGACACTTTAGAGATGACACTTTTCGTCTGATTTTGATGGAAAGTAAGATGTATGTTCATAGCCCACATAATTCGGTTGCTGTCGATATTGGTACATGTTGGATGGCAACATCCTGGATTACTGCTCCTGATTGTACCATAGTTCGTTTATTCTGTGTCCATCTATTGCAAAATATGGACGTATCTTGTATGACAACTGCTTATTGTTGAATGGGTATCGTCGTTTTGTTAAAGAGTGTGATGTTGTCGCTAAATAGCTTGGTCCAACTGAAGGGAATAAAACATAAATGGTTTAAAACTCAGTTACGTGCCCTAAAATACGAAATATGATATCAGAGGGAGGGACGATAGTTCCTAATTTCGACACACTGCATGTGTCACTAACAGTAAGAAACTAAAAGTGAGTGCAGGAGGACCGCATCACAAACTTATAAACCTGGAGACGAACAATTAATGGTTTATACGAACTCGCGACCAAGACACACTCGCTAAAGATACATTTTGTGAAGCTAAATCGCCCTGCATGCCCTTCTTTTGGCCTTAAATGTTATATAAATTATTTATTAGACATTTATGAATTTGCTAAGACCATAATTTAAATCTCCATGCTATCGTATGCGCTAGATTTTCAACGGGATCGGCGGTTAGAGATTTTTAAAATCAACATTGATGATGCAAACTTACCGGAAAAAGATAATCGACACTTGTTTGCTATCGGCAATGGTAGCAATGACAATCGAGACTTCGCTATTCTCCAAACAGACCTAAAGTCGCGCACAATGAAGTATAATAGGACTGAAAGTTTCAAGATATTCCCTTTTCATTATCTAGTATTTAACTTGTATAGCTAGAGCTATCATCTCTTTTTCTTAATCTTACATAATGCATCTTTAAGTATATGAAATCAGCAAATCAAGTGAATGTATCACAGTGTGCAAGCGGTAATCGCCCACTGCGCTGTATAGTCCCCAGCATGTCACGGGCGTCGCTCAAAGTTAAGAATAACTCTCTGAAGACAATCTACAAAAAAACGAAAAATTGCCAAACCACACAGTCATTCTCTAACCGTGTTTGTTCTTGGTAATATTATATCATTTGTATTGTCTTGATTTTAAGGTTGTTGTCAAAACGTTTCAAGACGGACAGAGTATTCAGCAAGGACAGGTGGAACAGTTTATAGTGGTAGTATTTCTAACATCATTGAAGCCATGCCGCGGGAAACTCACAAAGTTCTTGTAAAGGGACAAGAGTATGATACCATATATTCTACAATAGCAAGAGGGCGGTATTATCCGGGTACAAAAGTCTGGGCTCAGACATATGATCATGTTTCTGTGGATTTTACAGATCGGAGCAGTAAGACTATAACGCGTGTCATAAAAGAGATTTCGTCTCAAAAAATTTCAACAGTAGGTTGCGAATTAAATTCATCTGATGAAACACGTATAACAACCCATGCAGATATAGAATGGTCAACTGCTACATCTGCAGGACAGGTCCCAGTATTGGAGATTAATAATATTGGTGTTGTTAACAGTGGGTCTGTTTCTGACTTTCGTGATGCCCTGGAAAATGGCTCCGATTTACGTATCTCATTCATCCCATATTCTTTGAATTTAAAACTCGTATATTTTAAAAACTCAAGTATAAGCGCACTTGTATTAGCCAGTGTTCTTCACACACCCCCAAACATTAACATGCCGTCCGGTTGGTTTATTTTAGTCACCAGAAGCAATGGATCTGTAAATGTACTACGCTGGAACCGTATTTCACATAGCTACAAAGAACATACACGTGACTATTTTTTTCAGGCTTCTTGGTATATAGACTATGGCTGGCATGTGGCCTATACACACGATTCATCTGGAAGCCGGGTCAGCGGTTCTAAATCTTATCTAGAGGCGTCTGTTCGGAATGGAAAGCCCATAAAAGTAAAGCTGAACGATATGATATCCAGGCTACACGATGTTCGCGTGTCCAGTGGGGAGGTTACTGGTGTAATGGTCGATATGTTTAATCGTACATTATGGGATGTAGCACACGCTCAGATAATAAGATCAATGGTTTCTACCACTGGAAAGGTCAATTCGTGCACCTTTACTTGGGAATCAGACCTGGATCTAGGCTGGTCGTCATTTCAAGAAAGTATAGTATGGTACGTTGGCAGTCGACCATGGACGAAGATAGTGACCCTTAATCCGATTGATGGAATAACTTGGGGTGATTTTGATGACTTGTATTTAGCTGCTATGAGTTGGAAATCTCTTAAAGTTGTTATTACACACCTTGATTCATCTTACCAGTCTGTAGATATCAACAACGTCCATCTGATGAATTCAACACTCATAATACTCGACACTACAATCCAGGAAGCTGTCCAATCCGTTGGGGATCAATTAATGTGTCAACAGTGGGCTGGGTTCCTGTATACAAATGGTGTGTATGAAACGGTTAAATGGACGACTGGGAGAACAATACTCGAGGAAAGAACGATTATCCAGTACAAATCATTGGACATTTTCAGTGAAATATAAAAGATTTCGAGATGGGTAGAATGGAATGGTTGGCGAGTTTTTAAACTAGGATTGTATAATAAATGTCAGTCTGAAACGAACATACGGTTATTTTTGTCTTATTATGGCTACGTACCAGGACCGCAATTGATACGACAGAACACATTTGCCCGTGTCAACCAAAACGACACCACTGCTCCTGACGATAGTCGGAGTCCCTAAAATACGATATCCCGATGGGAAGAATTTTTTTTTAAAGTGTTAAGACGAGTTTATGCGCTAAAAAAACACAACACAATTTATATGGAAAACAGTCACTGGTTAATACACATATAAAACGACGTTTCGACAAGTATTCTCTTATCGTTATCAAGTACAAATGAAAACTAAAAGAAAATAATACTTGTCGAAACGTCGTGCTATATGTGTAAAAAACAGTGTTTTTTCTCCATATAAATTGTGTTGTGTTTTTTTAATGTGCTCATTGCTAAATGCCACACATGGATTATAAATTTATGCCTGTTTACGACCATCCATTTATTTACTAATTATTTTATGTTGCCGTTTACTAATTATTTCATGTTGCCGTTTGACTTCTATTGTTCGTCCAGGTTTTCTTGTAATAAAGGAGTAAAATTCACATTCAACGCTATTCATATATTATCAGTTACCAATTATGGTACAAACATAGACAAACTGTTTATATTCAAATATTTCAGTAGTTATTTAATGGCTACAGGTTTCCGTTGATCGTATCCTTTAAATATGGGCGATTCTGTTGAGAAACCCAAGAAGTATAGCTATCACCATTCATTGTCACATGTACCTGTTGATGTTACCCTTTAAATATGGGCGATTCTTTTGAGAAACCCAAGAAGTATTGCTATCACTATTCATCGTTACATGTACCTGTGGATGTTACCCTTTTAATTAGGAATTAATGAATGAAATGGGGTTTAACGTCCTACTATTTTGCACCTAACCTGGGCTAATGGAAGACGGGCATACGCCATACAGTGTGCTATGAGGGAAATTTTTGCCTGGGCAGCGGCGCTACGGCCTACTCTTATCTCGAATTCCAACTGCAAATGGATCTTTTACGTGCACTCCAATGTGTACACGGGACCTCGGTTTTCCGTCCCGTCCTAACGACTAGGCAGCTGTCTTTGTCGGGCCCTCCTTCTGACAAGGGGAAATCACGCCGGAAAATCGAAATGAACTTTCTCGGCCAATGCAGGGATTGAACACCCGACCTCCAGGCTAGCGATCCAGTGCCTTATCCACCATGATCCCCTTTAATAAGGTCGATTCTGTTAAGAAACACAACACATATGGCAATAAAAAATAAAAATTTGAAATGGATGTCATCCAGGTCATATTTCAGATCCCAGTGTTCATTGTGCCTTTTAAACAAAATCATAAGTCTGTACCTTGGGAAACATGTTACTTTTCTTCGGAGCCACGGAGGTTCAGTGAGTAAGACGTTGGCTCGCTAATTTGGAGGTCTTGGGTTCGATACCTATGTTGACCGTGAAAGTTAATAGTACTTTTCCGGCGGGAGACAATGGTGCCTGGGACAACGTATAGCCTTTCGAATGTGACGGAAACCCTAGGTACCGTATACACGGTGGTGGCGCAGGTAAAGGGGCCTTTGACCGTTAAATTTCGATATAAGAGTAGGCCGTATATATAGTACCGCTGGCAATGACAACTGTCTAATCGTTCGTGTGGGACGAAAAAACCGAGGTCCCGTGTTCACATTGGTGTGGACGTAAAAGCTCCCTTGGCAGTTGGGATTCGATAAAAGAGTTCTTGGACTAATAAAACATACAGCATGTTTTACTTTTGTCTATATAATGTCATACCAAAAAATATTAAAATCTACCAATGGTGATGCATAACTCACCTGTATCCGTAAGCTCTCTAGACCCCACTATCAACATTACATCTAACTTTATCATAGAAACACGTTATACAAGATTATCTGTACTAGACTCTCAGGAGAAATTTGCAATATACGTTAAAGGCATTACAATTTTAAGATAAACCAAATATCACAATATGTTAAATATAGCACCCCTTACTTAGCAAGCAAATGTAAAGTGGTTTAAAAAATGAAAAAGCATCTAAAAAAACAAATTAGATGCCTAAATGAGATGTGGGATAAGTTGGTACCATATTTATATATATCCCAGTTTAAGTACTCCCCATGTCTACAACTTTCAATCAAAACACCTAAAAATGGAAAACTTTACATCATATTTACACACGAATCCTTGATTTGTATATCTGGTGAAAGCTGACCCTTCCCCTTTAATAATGTACAATAGTACAACGCTGTCTCTCACTATTGACTTCTGGGTATTCAAATCCTATCTGTGGTTGGACATACCCTCCTGTCACGTCCTACTGTTCTGTCGACTTGTTTTAATATACTAGCCTATCTCAGTATCTGAATAAAAGAAAATTTAAAGTTTACTAACCTGTTTGAGACGTGAGACTTATCCAATATCTGGCCAATGTGAAGAGATGCTTTCACTTAGACACTCAATTTCAAATTCTTAGCATTCAACTACATGACGTATTCGAAAATGTAATAAAATGAGCTTTCAAAAGATTATTAATAGAAGTTGGCATAATCATATTACAGGGTTGCACTCTAATCCTAAACGACGCCATTTTTTCAATATTTTAAAGTGAAAGAACGGTAAAATATATTCCGAGTCAGAATTCGGACCATCATACAAAATTCAAAGCATCCAGATAAATATACTCTGAAAGGTAATTATAAAAGCTTTCCAAATATTATCAAAAGTTGGCACAATCCTATTAAAGGGACACGATATCAACCCGAACAATGCCATTTTTTTAATTTAAAAAGAAAGACAGTTAAAGATCCATTAGTTAAGAGCTAAATATGCCTATAGCAGGTCTTTCTTTAGGCCTGAAATGTTTTCTAAAGTATTAATTAGACATTAATACAAGGGTTAATCAGCGAACTGGATGTATGAGATGTGTTGTTGACGTTTGGGAAAGTAGGACGAGGGGAAATGTGTTGGGAGTGAAGTGCTGTAAAGGGACAGTTAGATGTATTATGAATGGTTAGAGTGGCTGTGGTGTTACGGTGAAATACTATGCCGCCACCGTAACACCACAGCTTTATGATTTGTTAGACAGGGTTTTTTTTATCTTGTAAAATGCATAATAGGCATATACATTACATATTAACAGTGTATTTTACACAATTTCAATACATTCCATATATAGTGGTATTGTCTAAGACAGAAATTAGTATATCCAGACTAGAAATATTTTACAATATTAAAACCACTTTTTTTTAGTTATTTTTAGTTGTTGATTAGGCTATATGTACAAATATAAAATGTAAAATAAGTTATGTACAGTAGACGGCATGTCTACGCCCCAAAGCACATCGTCTTGAAAGAAACGTGCAGTTGGCTATTTTTAGATTTGTATTCCTTTCGATCACGGGAATGCCGAGAGTTCAAACGATGAGCTGACAACTTACGTTCTTTTGAAGCCAGTCAAATACAAATCGTTCTGCATTAACAACTCTTAGCATTATTTTGTGAGGGGATAAACGAAACCGTTGAACGTTATTGAAAATGTATTTGTGATTTTTAAATTTCCTGTGATCTTCGTCTTATGGTTTTGTGTGTTGCGATCTTCATACACATGGAAATTTATAATTTTATGGATTTTATTACAATAAAGGTAAGATCCTCCATAAATAGAGTTGTAACTAAAACCGAAACTTGAGACATTAATTTTGACCGGACATAAAATTACGAATGCAAAACGATAAAATGGCTATGAGTTACGGGTTGCGCAGTACTCATTTCAACTCGCAAAACAATAAACTGGCAATGATTTACCGCTTACGTGGTACTCATTTCAAAACGCAAGACAATAAACTACGGTAAATTTAGCTTATCGCTATATACCCGGATACATTCAAATTGGGGTCTGACTGCTGAATATAATTAAAAATGACGACATTGTTTTCTCTTTTTTTACGACAGATTACGGTCCATATTTATATTTTAATGATACATGTACGGTGTCTTATGTTCATCAACAAATACAAAAGACGCATAGAAGAAACGGACCGTACAACTTCCACATAATATAAAGATATGTCCTTATACAAAGTCCATTTAACACTCAGGCGTAAGATAAAGCCTGTCGGTCCTTGATTATGCCCGGTTGGTTCAGATATAACAACTATCGAGAAAACACACCAATTAAACAATAATTTTTAACTGATATGAATAAACTTTATTCACACATTCGGTTTATAATTAGCGATACACATGTACAGTGCCAAAAATGTTCTACTTCACAGACTGTTAGCTCAGAACTACCTCCGCACGAAATCCCAGATTTGGGGACTTGTAAAAGAAAAAGAAATAGTACCTGTGCGCGTGCCAATAACACCCCCATGTATAGCATGCTGCATGTCCTGCTCATCCAAAACTATCACCGTCTTCATACGTCCCTTCAAACATATCCTCGCGATCCTGTAAATGAGACGAGTATTATTAAGTATTGTTCATTCTAAACTTACAATAATAATCCTATAAAATACAATCTGTTTTGGGACTAATAAAACATACAGCATTTTTTACTTTTGTAATACCAAAAAATATTAAAATCTACCAATGGTGATGAATACCTCACCTGTATCCGTAAGCTCTATAGACCCCACTATCAACAATACATCTAACTTTATCATAGAAACACGCTATACAAGATTATATGTACTGGGCTCCAAGGAGAAATTTGCAATATACGTTAAAGGCATTGGAAATCTAAGATAAACCAAATATCAGAATATATTAAACATAGCATCCCTTAAACATATTAGCAAACAAATGCAAAAACATACAGAAAATAAATAAATAAAAATAATTAGTTGCCTAAATGAGTTGTGGGATTAGTGCTGTCGATGCCATATTTATATATATCCCAATTTAATTACTCCCCATGTCTACAACTTTCAACCCAAAATACATCATGTAAAACTTCACATGATATTTACTAACGAATCTAGTGTACAAGCCAAGCTAATACAACACCAACAAGCCAGAATATAAAGACAGACCCAGTACCAGATAAATAATAACGTGTGTGGACCTCTCTATGATATCATAAACATCTTGTCTCCTTTAGTGTAATCTGAAAATAAAAAGAAAAACACGAATTAAATTAGCGTAAGCTGAATTCCTAAACTCAATTCAATATGCGTATCGATTGGCAAATTCATTGGTGTTAAATGATTACACTTACGAATATGTCAGTAACATTGGACTAAACCTCACAGGTCGGGTATAGGACGGAAACTAGTCTAAGGAGACCTAGCTTGACGAAGATATTGTAATATGGTGAAGATCGTTTATATAAAAGAAAAGTGCAGCTTACCCAAAGAACACAACCATGCCGCCATCGTCCGACCCATAAAAGGCGATATGTCTGTAATATGTAATAGAAATATGGAATTAAATAAAATGGTTAATTCTGTGTGAAAGACTCTACAATGATCTAAAACTTTATGATGTTACCCCAAAGAAATACAAACTTTCATTATTCATGTGAGGTGGGCGATAAATCAGAAAATTCGTCACATTTTGTCACTTCATTACTATACCTGGCGAAAGCTGGCAGTTCCCTTTTAATAATGTGCAATGCCTACTGTTTGTAAAACTCAGCTGTCTCACACTATTCAAACTGTGCATATTATGCTATTGGTAATACAAAGAAGACTGTAGGGTTTTAGCCGAACAAATAACACCAACATCATGGTTATCAAATAAGAAAGTATATTATAATAATATGAAATAGATTACCAGTTATCAATAGTTCATGACGCACATGACATGTACAATAAAGGCCGACAAACGGCGACAGACGACGAACGCTGTCTTCACTATCATTACGCCATAGCTATCCCACGGTGCAACGTCACACGTGCAGCTTAACACATTACCGTAAAGTTACTAAAGAGATGTACAATGCATAACTGTATAAAGCAATACCCACATTTCCTCCCTCTTTCAGAAGTTAATGGTTATAAGAATAAAAAGATAATAAATAACATAACATAAAATGCAAATATACGAACTGTATACTGAGTTACAAATTTCCAAATTATAGTATAAACGTTTTATGAAAATATAAAGCAAATATCTAAACAGAATTATCAGGAACTACCAGGTCCTTACTAACAATAATAGTTTTCTTATGAACACGATCCGTATTAGTAACACACAAAAAATCACCATAGATTTTTTGAACAATAAAACCTAACTGAAAATGTTCTTTTTTGAATTTTGGTCCATTAAGAATTTTAACAGCAACCTTTTGACCAATTTCAAAGGAACGAGATGGACGATTTTCAGTTTCTTTCTGGCGATTCTCTTTAGCCAGTTTTTGTCGATCAGCACAAAATGACCAAATTTCCCGCATATCATTTTCTTCTTGAAGACAAACTTGATCATCAGATAATATCTGAGTAACAGAACTATGCCTACCAAACATAGCATAATACGGTGGAATTTGTGTAGTTTTATTCGAAACAGAATTATGAGCGAACACAATTTCTGGTAACACAATGTCCCAATTTTTCTCAGTAGAAGCAGTTTTTTGCAAAGACGCTTTCAAAGTTCGATGAGAACGTTCTACCGGATTAGCCTGAGGACGAACAATAGGCGTATAACTTAGCTTAATGTTCCATTTCTCACTATAAGCCTGAAAGTCTTTGGATGTGAACACAGAACCATTATCACTGTGAAGAATGCGAGGAGGTCCAAAAATCGAGAAAAGTCTATCAAGCACAGTAATAGCTGTATAAGTCGTAGCTACTCGTAAAGGCCACGCTATGACTAGTCGTGTTAAATCATCCATAAATGTAAATATGTATTCAAAACCAGAACATGATACAGGGAGCGGACCCCCAAAATCACAATGAACAATTTCCCATGGAATAGACGCAGTAGCAGTAATACCAATTGGACTCCTTGGAACTGCATGAGGTCCTGCAACACAAGTTTTACACTTCCCAACAAAAGACTGTACTTCTGTCAAAGTAATTTTATCGTTCACCAGTTTAGCTAATTCTAAAGTACGTTGAGCACCGAAATGTCCTAATAAATGAGCACGTTCAATAGTATCTTGCTTATTATTCATACCACGCGTTATTGCTAAAATAGGCAAGTCAATTTCAAAATCATCAATTGGAGCTCGGCTTAAAGCATCACTAACAGTATTTTCAATACCCTTCACATGTTCAAGGTCAAACTGATATTCTGAAAGTTCTAATGCCCACCTAGCACACTTAGGTTTCGCAGACGTCATAATAAAAGTTAGCGGTTTATGGTCAGTACGCAACAAAAATTTACGACCATAAACATAATCACGAAATTTTCTCACTGCCCATATAATTGCTAAGGCTTCTCTATGAATAGTTGAATAGTTACGCTCAGTTTTTGTTAATTTCTTTGACGCATACGTAATTGGATGTTCTAGACCATCACTATCAGCTTGGAGAAGTACACAAGCCAAACCAGTTTCACTAGCATCAGTTTGAATTATAAGAATATTCGCAGTATTACTAAAGTCTGGATGTTTGAGAACAGGCTCAGTAACTAAACATTTTTTCAGAGTTTGAAAAGAGTTCTCAGTTGCATTTGTCCACTTATAAATTTGATGCAAAATTAAATTACTTAATGGTAAAGCAATATCAGCATAATTAGGAATAAAACACATAAAATAACCACATAAACCAAGAAAAGAACGAACCTCTTCCCATGTACGTGGAAGCGGATAATCACGTACAGCTATTAAACCTTTATCACCAGGTTGAATACCATTTTCAGAAAATTTAAATCCTAAATAATTTACAGTATTCATAAAGAAATGACATTTTTTAGGCTTAAGTGTTAGACCAGCATGTCTAAAACAATTAATAACATTTCTTAAGGTTTCAAAATGTTCATCTATTGAAGCTGTATGAATTAAACAATCATCAAGATATATCATAATATTTGTAAAACCTAAACCACCAATCACAAGATGCATAATTTTTTGAAATGCAAGAGGCGCCACCTTTAAGCCAAAACATAATCTTGTAAATTGATAAACACCAGAAGTGGTTTGAAAACCAGTTAAATGTCTACTATCTTTAGACAAAGGTATTTGATTAAATGCAGAACACATGTCAATAACACTAAAATACTTAGAGTTTTTTAGTTGCATCATAGCCTCTTGTGCTGTCATTAAAGGATATGTTTCATCCTCTAATTGTTTATTCAATGATTTAAAATCAAGACAAAACCGCATACTGCCATCATGTTTCTTGACTAAAACAATAGGAGACAATACATCAGTATGACTACGTTCAATAACATGAGCATCTAACATTGTCTTAACTTGAGATTCCATCTCATCATTCAATCTAGGATTAAAGCGAAGTCTACGAGACTTGATTTTTGATAAATCAGCATTAGGTTTCAAACGCAGATTATATTCAAAGTTTTTAGCACAGCCCAAACCTGAAAACACGTCTGATTTATAACTGTTTAACAGTTCAGATTTGGTTTCATCACCTATAGGACCAATGTTCCAAATATTATCATCGGTGTTAACATTTTGAACAGAGTGATCAGTGTCAATAACATTATCAATGTCTTTAAAATCCGTAGCATCACCAACTTGTTGTGAACTATAAACAGTTTTGCTAATATACTCAAGATTCATAATCAAAACACTTGGATTTTCCTTTGTAGACACACTACGACCAACTAACAAGCCAGATTTTTCTTCAAAAATATCAGACCGTTCAAGAAGCATAGTATTACTTGTTGCCAAACTATCAGCATCGAGACGAACTCTTAATATCTTCTGTGATCTAGGAGGAATAATAGTAGTATTCAAAATACGAACATTTGAAATTGAGTCAGAATCCTGCACTAATAAACTACCAAATTTAACATCATTGTTAGAGGGTGTTATTGTAACTTTATCAAATTGACTCATTATGTCCCAACCAATTAGAAAATTATCACAAGGTGTATCTAATACATGTAAACAACATGAAATGGTATGATCATCTAGACGTATAAAGGTATTCACAATACCTAAGATCGGTAGCGGGTCGTATGATGGACCAGTTAACTTGGACGTACACTTTTCTAAGTCAAAACCATGCGGAAATGCTGAATTTAGTAATGGAACAGATATACATGACACAGATGCACCAGAGTCAACAATCGCTTGAGTGGAAAGTTTACCAATTTCAACTTCTTTGGACGGACAAGTTGATTCAAAAGCACTTACACCACAAATTTTATTACGGTTCGATTTGTTATGGCCTTGAGGGCATGTTTTTGATAAATGTCCTCGTTGTGAACAGTTATAACACTTGGCTGTCTTAACCCAATCTTGGTTATTAGATTTAGGTTTTGAATTTTCTGCTTTACGTTTATGGCAACGATTAACAGTATGTCCTAATTTCTTACAATAATTACACCGTACAACACGAAAAACTGACTCTTGTTTATCTGAAGAATGAAGACTATTACTATCAGTCAGCCGTCTAGCTATATCAACTAAATATTCAAAATGAGGCATCTTCGGCTCTTGACATATCACTATGTTTAATTGTTCCTTGACACGCGAACCATAAGAGTCCTTCAGAAAAGCGTTGAGCACATAACTCTGATCTGTTAGCTTTAGAGAAACTTGAATAGGCCTCATCACATTTTCTCTGTAAACGATGAGCGAAATCATCAACGGATTCTGTAGAACGTTGAACCAACTTGTAAAAATCTGAAGCTGCAGACTGACGTCGTTCATCAGTTCTGTCAATTTCTTTAATCAATTTATTCTTCAAAACAGAATAAGACCGCTTATCTGATGCAGGTAAATCACGAAAAACTTTAGAACACCAACCTGTTGGCAAAATCAAAGCCAAATTTCTCATTTTCTGATCAGCAGTCCAATCAAAACCCCATGATTTCTCTTCATAAATGTCTTCTATATACTGGTAAAAAGACATCACCTCTGGGTCGAACATTGGCATCTTCATAGTACTACCACACGCCATGATAATAGAAATCACAAACAGGTCACAAAAATACATGAATGACTTGAACAGTTTACACTGGGATGTACGGTAATCACATCACTATCAACCGCATCGTTTTTTACTCCAGCCACCAATTGTAGGGTTTTAGCCGAACAAATAACACCAACATCATGGTTATCAAATAAGAAAGTATATTATAATAATATGAAATAGATTACCAGTTATCAATAGTTCATGACGCACATGACATGTACAATATAGAGGTTTCGCAAGTTTACATTTACACTTACATTTACATTTAGACGGTTAAACGTCATCAGTTTGTGTGACGTATGACGTGAAGCGCACGTCATAAAAGTGTGGCTGACGGATAGTAGCCTCCATAATAACTGTACGTTCACAACACTTAGCTAAACCTTGTTTAATTTCTATGATAAAGTCCATAATTATCCCTAAAGTGTGGTTAAATCCCCAGAGAAGACCTTCTCCTTCATGAAGATAAAAAAAAAGAAGAGGCCGAGATAAATCACATGCGTGCTTTACCAATCAAATCCTCAACAACCTATGTGATGACGGCCTTTCAAGAACGTGGACCAAGTTTGTGGTGCCACTTACTAGGTGTAAATGTAACTGTGAATTTAGCGAAACGTCATAATGTACAGTTACACTTTCGCTTATCTAAATGTAAGTGTAAGTGTAACTGTTAAGTTGCGAAACCTCTCTAATAAAGGCCGACAAACGGCGACAGACGACGAACGCTGTCTTCACTATCATTACGCCATAGCTATCCCACAGTGCAACGTCACACGTACAGCTTAACACATTACCGTAAAGTTACTAAAGAGATGTACAATGCATAACTGTATAAAGCAATACCCACAAGACTTATGTGCCATTTTTAAGGTCCAGTTTAGTGCAAATAAAACACGACACTCTTATTTAACGTCCACTTGACACAAACTAATTAATTGCCGGACTTACATATGGTATAATTTCATTACAATAATGTCCATAATTCGCTTGTACGTAGGTGTTTTTTCATTGCTAAAAACACCTACGTACAAGCGAATTATGGACTCAGAGAAAACCCACTCGGTTCGACATACCCCACTCTTGTCACGTACAAATATTGATCGACTGTTTACATGGGGGTTTAAAGTCCTACTGTTCTGTCGATTTGTTATATATCCCAGCTTATCGGCATAAATTTTAAAAAGACAATTACTAACCTGTCTGATACGAGAGACTTGTGATATTGGCTAATGTGAAGAGATGATTTCACAAGGCTGACCAATTTAAATTGAAGGGCGGTTGTTGGGTGTATTGCCGTCTGTGTTTGAATCTGAAAACTACTCACCACAGGTTACTAAGAATACCCGATAACTCACCCCGAAGACAACTCATCCCAATTTGGAAGACATCTCATCCCAATTTGGAAGACATCTCATCCCAATTTGGAAGACATCTCATCCAAAGTTAGGAGACAACTCATCCCAAGAGATTAGCTTTACTGAAACTCATCCAAAAAGATAAGGATATAATGTCATATTTTGACGAATTTCTATCAGACAATATGTAAACAATACGACTAACGAATTGGTAAATAGCGTTTGTGACTACAAAAACTGGCTCGGAAGTTGTAATTTCTACTGGAGAACTGGGGTAGCCACATCTATATCGAGTTCACGTCATATGACGTAATAAGATGGCAGCCAAAGTTACAAAAATGAAAGTTTTGAACGTTAAATATACTATTTTTGTAGTTATATGTTCATTTCCTGAACTATGACTAGAAACACATTAAACAGAAAACAAAAAAAATACCCTGCTTTCCATATTGTGCGAATTTGTTATTGTACCGTACGGCAGTTCAGGTTTTAGGACGGTACGGTCTATATCAACCAATAAAAACTGTGGTTTAACGATCACTCGGCACACACTGGGTCTTTTCGGGACTAACCGTACTAACGTCCAATATGTTTCTTTGAATTTAAAATGTCTACATACCGTAACAATTAATTAGGCATGTGCTAGGCTAATTGACCGTACAGCTCATCGGCAATAGACTTTATCTAATTTGTCACGGTTTTAATTACGATAAATTATTCTTAGATTGATTATTTAAAATTTAATTAAGAAAACTAAACCAATATAGACCATCAACGGTATATGTAGATATTTCCTAGCTATACTTTCGCGAAGGGGTAGTTAGCTGCGAGAAGAAAACTTAGGAACCCCCGAGAAAACCACTAAAAATGGGATAAAGTTTGAACGTCGGGAATGGTTTCCAAAAAGAATTGTGTCCCGCACGACTATAATTATGCATGTTCACTCCCACTACGCCAACATAGGCCTACGTGCCGGGCTTTTGGGCAAGCTGACGGGTAAAGCGAAAAATATTTTTATTCTATCTATATACTTGGCAAAATAAAACAATAATTTTACCGGATGGAATAGCAGTAAAACTAAAACGCGTTTGCGGCCGTCAAATATGCCAAAATTTTCTTGGGGGCCCATACAAGGTCAGCTCTGCTTCTTTGCCTCTCGAAGACAACCAGTGCCGCTGTCTGTAAACCTGAATTTTTTTTTTCGGGCATTTATAGTTTTGCGTCTCTAACTGTCATCGAGCGCCAATAAAACACTAATTTCCTATTTTAATTGAATACCACGAATTTATACTGAGCATCGATTATTATTTGTGAATACAGCTGATTGGATGGTTGGAATTTAGAGTGCTGATTACACTATTTTGCCTTTACAGTTTTTTTAAGAGTTCGAATTGTGTCTAATTGTTTGGATTGTTCGTACATACTTTATTTTATTTTTTTTTCGGTTACAAAACCATTGGATACTTTTGGGGTTGCTTACAAGTGCGTTAGCGGAGGTAACGATTGTTTGTTTTTGTTTGTTTTTTTAATTCGGGTCAGCCAGGTAGGCTATATTGGACCAAATTGAAGTTGTTATATTCAGAGGCTGGAATAGCAGGAAAACGCGTTTGCGGCAGTTAAATTTTGAAAATCTTCTCCCAACGGTCCCATATTCGTGGACTGCAAACGATTTATTGGAATTCGAGTCATCCGTCTTAATTTTTCCGTGACTGTAAACCCGAATTATTTTCGGGCATTTCGGGTTCTGCCCCCCCCCCCCCAACTGTTATCGAGCCCATACGCCTATGTCCGTTATCTCAGTGCCCGTCCCCATAAATTAGATATGCCGCCAAATCGCATATTTGGGGTTCATTTTTCGACAATTACCCGAGGTCAGTAAAAGGGTCCGGGCCCCTGCTTGGCGTCACGAATGCACCGTAATTAACTTTACTGACAATATATGCGAATAAACGCGCATGTTCGATTAGTTCTAATAGTATTAGTATAAAGTTAACGTATTTGTATAAATATTACATTTGATTAAAATTAAAACAAATTAAAGTTTGTCAGGTGAAACCAAAAGGCATACAAAAAAACCCACATAAGTATTTCTCAATGCTTAAGCTACGCTCTCATAGCGGCATGTCTTAAACAGGGCACACATAATTGTATACTGATACCGTGTCTGTGTTTTTTTGGTGTGTATATTCGGGCCCTTCTTATTTATGACTGCTAAATATGTATGAACTGTGCGAACATGTTGCTCAAATTGAATCTCAGCTAACGACTAAAGTGTAGAAAATCTTTATTTCCGTTCAATAAATCTGCAACAGACGACGACAAAGTAGAAGTGTGTTGAAATCAATAAGTAGTTTACCATACGTATGGTCGGTTTGAAATTATAATCTATATATGTACGTGGCTACTCCAACACATGGATGTCTAATTCAATAGTGTAAAAAATGTTTTCTTTGGTAGGTGTTCATTTTAATTCTGTTCAATTCTGAATTTAATGTTTAATGTTTAGTTTTATTGTTTTTGTATATTTTATTTGGAGTCTACATTTACTTTTTAAACGATGGTTAAATCTATAAACTTTACAAAGTCTATTTAGCAATATTATTAGTAATATATTTTTTTTTAAAAATACATCCGCGTCCAATCTTGCATAGAGTTAAAACAGTTTTGTATTTGGAGTCTACATTTGCTATTTAAACGATGGATATATCTATAAACTTTACAAAGTCTATTTAGCAATATTATTAGTAATATATTTTTTTAAAAACAACATCCGCGCTCAGTCTTGCTAAGAGTTAAAACAAATTGTATTATATACATCAGGAAACTTTTTGGATCTTACGAACGTCCGCATTTCTTAGCTACAACTTTTGAACCATAATAATGTTTACTTTGATTAAGCCACTCCACAGAGATAAATAATTATTCAAGAATATTCGAAATGTTTCGTTGTCTGACATCTTATCTTTCTGATCGCATAGCACAACAATGACCTGAAAATCGTCGCTGTCTGAGTAAAATTCTCCCTCATAGCACACTGTATGTAGTGTAGGACGTTGAAACCCATTTCATGCTAAACTTCACGATACATCATTTTCTGGCAAATGTAGACGCCTTAAATGGGGTTCTACATCTGTGGCCTAATGGGCAAAAATGTTAGAGCTTCTAAATCAATATATATATAAGCAAATTCAACAATTAGTATGAACTACAAATTATACTGCCTTGCATAGACATAATATTGCGTCTGTTTAATGCAATTTTATTCACTAATATTTAAAGATGATTAAACTTATACTTTATTTCGTTATATACTTTTGATATTCAGGTCTATTTATGGGCTATAAACTTGTTCGTGCATTATGAATAGAAATAGCCGGTTTCTCTATTTTCTCGGTTTATATTTTGAATTCATAGAAAAATAACACAAAGTGTGCAATACACCAAATATATTGTATTTTATTTGACTTACTTACAATTGCCGAATAAATCGTAAACAACAGCTCGATTCTGAGTTGGAACTTTAATTTGATTTAAATTTGTTTCACAAGCACAATATTTTTTTTACAGTCAGGTAAGCCGGCCCAAAGATTCAACAATGCTAGAAGCAAACACGTGAAACAGTCCAGAACAGGTTTAAAAATATTTCTGTTTTTAACGATTATCAGCGCTGTCGTATTATCATTTGTATGGAGAGACGATATACGATGGAGTTACCAGAGTAAGGTTGCTGGATATGGCTCGGAATATAACGTAACAAAATCCTTCACGCCTAAATATTTAAACGATGTTTATGAATTAAATCTGTTGAAGAATGGGGACGATGAGCGGCGATATCAAGAAGGTTTTAAGGTTCACTCGTTTAATCAATATGTAAGCGACAAACTTGAAACCAATCGTACCTTACCTGATAGCAGAAACAATTTGTAAGTATAATTCTGGAGTGACATTTAGCTATTGAGTGCAATTTGTACTTTATGATACTGCCGTAACACGTGTGCTTTATGGCTCTATATAAATTGTGTTGTATTTTTTTTCTATTGTAATGTAGATATAATTTACATCATTAAACCGTCGACGTTACAGGGCACGTAGTTTGGAACTATACAGTTATTTTTATATACAATAATATGTTTATTCGGTAATATTCTTAAAGATGTACGAATATGTTAGACCTATTTACGACCACCCCTTTCCCCTCTAGTTTAGCAGTCTTGTCAGTCATTTCACCCAAGTTGTAAACGGTTATTAAGCCCCAAGGAACGAATGAACTAGTTTAATATAACTTATAAGGTATATTATTTCACAGAATGAATTGAAGATTTTCTGCACAGCGATACTGTTCAACCTGGCGCCAATCCTTTACCTGAAGTAAGCCTAAGGATGCTAGAGATCATATCAAACAATCCATTAGTTAACTTTATATTCTTCAATCCTATAGGTACGAGGCCTTCAACAAAATAACGTAGATGTTGATATAGGTGTAAGACATGGGTGTACATTACGACGTATTCTCTTCAATACTGTTATCATTAACCTGTTCCTCTCTCTTAGATATATATAGAGACAGAGAAAGAGAGAGAGAGAGAGATGGGTTTAACGTCCACTCGACACAAACTAGGTCATTTCGGGACTAACATATAGTTTAATTTTATTTCAATAATTCGCGTGCGCGTAGGGGTCTTTAACAGTGGGATGACCCGGAGAAAATCCACGAGACTGGACAGACGACCCTACTCCTTGTCACGTACAACCGAGGATTCGAAACCACGCCAGTTGACTTAATGACAGGCTTTGTGATACAGCACGCACGTGCTTACCATTCGACCCCCCCCCCCCCGTCCATCGTGTGCATTACAGTCCATTCTCCTTTAATAGTATCGAAATGACCTAGTTTACGTCGAGAGGACGTCAAGCCCCATCTATAGTTGTTGTACGTACAGTGATTCATTTTGTATTGTTCAGTAGTAATATTGTTGCCATGGCAATTTATTTTTGATATTTTACATAGCACTCCAGTTACCTTGGTGATACATTTTACTTTATTTATTCGTCAATGTAAAAATCGTCACTATGGTGACATATTTCTATTTTTCAGATGTAGATTCCGTAACTATGGTGATAAGCTACCAACTGTTAGTGTGGTTATATGTTTCATAAACGAAGCCTTTTCAGCTTTAATAAGAACGGTTCATTCTGTTGTAAATAGAACACCTTCCCATTTGTTGGCTGAAATTATTCTTGTAGATGACAACAGTCAGCTAGGTAGGTAACATTCTGTTGTAAATCATAGACCTCCCGGTTTATTGACATACGTTATTCTTAAAACAAGCCAGGTAACTGACATACTGTTTTAAATGTAACACCCCCTGATTCAATGACAGACATTATTTTTTATAGTAATTTAGGTATGTAACATTCTATTGTAAATAATACACCTTCCTATTTTGTGACAGACATTATTCTTAAAGCAATTAGCTAAGTGAGTAACATACTGCTGAAAATAATACACCTCCTGATTTATTGACATAAATTATTCACTTATTAGCGTAGTAGTAGCCTTTTAAACATGATGATTTCAGAAATATAAGAATAATGAAATGGAATAACTGTCATTTGCAAATCCGTAACCAGATATGTGCCTTTGGCTTTGGATGTGCGATTAATCTAATTATAGAACGCGGTTGATTTCAGACCATGTGAACAATTGTGAAGGGATACAACAACACAATATTGATGCTATGTCGCAACAATACCCTTTGGATCGTTCAATTTACTCACTCAACATCCTCACGCTCCCAGCCACATCAACATCGTCTACACCGATATGCGGTAATGTCCATAACGTATCCATATCCTCACGTCCTCACCCACAACGACACCGTCTACACCGATAAGGGGTAATGTCCATAAATTATCCACATCCTCATGCCCTCACCCACATCAACACCGTCTACACCGATATGGGGTAATCTCCATAACTTATCACAAATTGTTGGATCATATTAATAGTTGTTCATGATCCTATATTTTTCAGATGAGCTCAAGTCGCTAGAGACGTACATCAAAGATAATTTTAAAAATGTCATTCTACTGAGGAACAAAGAAAGAATTGGGTTGATTCGATCTAGGAACCGTGGATCCAGACAAGCCAAGGGCGAGGTTAGTCCAGAACACATTGACAAGATTTAGATTAGAGAGAGAGAGAGAACTGGGGTTAAAAGTTCACTCGACACAAACTAGGTCATTTCGGGACTAACATATGGTATAATTTTATTTCAATAATTCACTTGCGCGTAGGGGTCTTTAGCAGTGGAAGTAAACCGGAGGGCCCGGAGTAAACTCACGAGGTTGGACAGGCTACCGGGGATTGGAAACCACACCAGTTGACTCGATGACAGGCTTTACGATACAGAAGGCACATACTAACCATTCGGCCATCCAACCCCCACACCCCCACACCCCCAGATTTCGATTAGAACAGTTGTTAAAATAAAAGCAAAATGATTATAAGTAACATGATAAATGTCATTTAAAGTACGCCTAAATGTACAGCCAACTTTTGTTTTTATTTCATGTCAAGGTGTTGGTGTTTTTAGACAGTCATTGTGAGGTTAATATAGGATGGGTGGAACCACTAGTGTCAAGAATATCAGAAAATAGAACGACAGTTGTCTCCCCTGTTGTCGACGGCATTAAAGCAGATACTATGGTTTATGATTCAAGCCTGGTATTTACTGTAGGTTTCTCGTGGACGCTACAGTTCAGATGGGAGGCATTACCTTACGAACTGGAAAAAAACGATACAGCCAAGTCTTTCCCATTCAGGTAAACCATTTAATAATAATGTGCATTTATAGTGCACTAAATACGTCCAAGGTCAATCTTTGACTCAATGGCTACCAAGGACCAGTGTGCCTTGAGTCTAGATTTCAAATGAGAAATCACTCAAGAACACGTTATCATGGCTGATAAGTCATTCCACGGTAGCCTACTAAGCTTAATCGATAGTTCGGATAACGAACCTGCAATTTCGTAACCCCAGAGAAGATCTGACATGTACTTCTGAGAGGTCTCGTCAGGGGTCAAACGAGCTGCTTTTGACCCCATGAGGTCAGACATTGGTTAATTAATCAGCGTTGGCGTATCTAGTGGTTTACCCACTGTTCCTTGCAGAACTCGCCGTAACAGACCGTTCCATTGGCTAATCCCTCGCTTCAACAAAAACGCCGGTAATATAGAAACTCTTCCAGATCATATTATAACGAAATTTTGAACCATAAAAAACGACACGAAATAGGGCCTTAATCAGATTGTCAGTATCCCCGTAATGTCTCTCCTTGGTTGTACAGTACACTTCATATATACACCATATATCATATATTTGTGATCAAATCAAATAAAACCAAGTACAAACAATCCAAACCATTAGACAAAATTCGAAGTCCCTCCCCCACCCCCAAAAAACGGTATAGGCAATAGAGTGTTATATGGTAAAATAGTGTAATCAGCATATAGACTGTTCACCGTGTACAAAATACACGATAAACAGTGGTAACAGGTGTCCGGGAAGATATATATTTGGAACATTTTCTCATCGGTCTTCTCTCGTCTGTATTTTCTTCCCTATCTGTTTTTACATTTTCAATCGGATAACCTACTAATTTTTAAAATCCTATTAGTCTAACATTTATTGGCATTTAGCTGTCGGGAAACACATTAATAGAACACAGT
Organism: Patella pellucida; assembly: GCA_917208275.1. Taxonomy (NCBI): domain Eukaryota; kingdom Metazoa; phylum Mollusca; class Gastropoda; family Patellidae; genus Patella; species Patella pellucida. The sequence goes on from OU795044.1 coordinate 9,750,952, forward strand.
TTTTATGGGATACAATCACTAGTTTATTCTATAAGCAAGTCGTTTCGACAAGTATCCTATTGTATCCCATAAAATCTGTGTTCTGCAATTTGTCTAACTTTTATTTTGTCTAACTTTTATTTTGCCGGCCGTCTATTTCAAGTTATTCTAATTATACAACCCTTGACAATATTAATCTAGTTCTAGTCTATTTATTACACATTACAGTCTAAACTGATATAACTGATATAACTTTCAATCACAGTGCATTTTTAAAGATTGTGTCAGGGATGAAACCTATTTGACAATTCTAAACACCTTTCAGTGGGTAGGACATTGGCTCGCTAGCCTTGAGGTTGCGTGTTTGAACCCTGCGTTGGACGAGAAATTTCTTCGCGACTTCTGAGCGTGGTTTCCCTATGTCAGTGATGCAGGGATGAGGGCCTGGCAATGGGCAAAAGTATAGTCGTTCTACATTGGCGTACACGTAAAAGAACCCTTGACAGTTTGAATTCGAATTAAGAGTAAGCCATAGCGCCACTATCCGGGCAAAATTCCCTCATAGCCCAAAAGGCTATGACATAATTAGCAATGTTGTCTTCTTTATTATTGTAGATCCCCAGTTACTGCTGGTGGTTTGTTTGCAATCGACAGAAAATATTTCCAGGAACTAGGAGAATATGATCCGGAGTTACAAATCTGGGGAGCTGATAATGTTGAACTATCTTTCAAGGTAAGTTTTATATAGGCTGTTCGTAATCAACAAAACTTGCCTATACACAATTCAACCAAACATTTTCTGGTCAAACAAATGCTAAATATAATTTTCACACAATTTTTTTACGGTTGATTTGAAGAATCTGTAAATGACGCAACTATTTATGAATATTCTAGTTGGTTTCGGAATGATGTCCTCGCAATAAAGTGATATGTGTAAAATTGGTGGACACCCACATAGTAATCGAAAATCGATTAGCTTCGCATGGGTTCAGTCCAAGTATAATCCAGGAAATTTCATCGATCGTTCCATCCTTTCCCCATGTCAGTAGTGTAGAGCGGAGGACAAACGAGTCTGCCGTATCCAACCCTAACCCCGGATCCATTCACTTGATTTGATAATTGTTTAGTTTTTGCAATGTCTATTTTCTGTCTTGTCCGCAGGTTTATCTTGTAGATTTTTTTGTTTGTTTGTTTGTTTTGCGTGTAGTGCAGTCCTCCTGCATTTACAATTGAACTATGATATGTATCCTTATATTAGACAAATAGCGATATAATCATTTCCACACACTGTAGTTACATTGGTTTCTGTTGATTTCATTCCCCCACCTTCATGTATCTTTAATCCACTCAATTTGTAGTTTGACCTGCAACGGATTTTCTTTTTGCTGTATATAACTCTTCAAAGTGTCCTGAGCAACATATTAAAAATGTAGATTAATGGAAAAGCAGGGGAAATTTTTTTAAATAGAATAAATCCAAGATGACTACCCTTTGCATTTTCAGTCAACTTTACACACATTATATCTTGGACAGATTTGCTTAAATTAATAGCTCAATCCGTATTATAATTCCGTCGGCTTTTCGGGTAGTAATAATTCAGCTATATCTTGTTCACATTGAGCTAATTCATACTGGATGTGTTTACGTGAATATTGATAACAACCTTAGTCCAAGTGGTGATGTCCATTTGGTGTGGGTGTTATTTTTTCCATTCCTGTATATTTTTCGAAAAATATAAGACAAAGTTTGTTATAGACTGTACAAATGTCTATTCTTAAAGGCTCAATAACACTCTTGGTGTAACTGAATAATATATCCCAATCTTTTTTTCTGCTAAACAAATTGTACTATTTTACAATATATCAATTAATTGATGATACAAATTTCATCTTAACACGGCTAACGTAAACCTTTTCCAATGAAACATCGTTTTAAAAATATTTCCGAACCCTCCGTCAAGCATAATAATGGATAATTTACACAACAGGTAGGACACTCAAACATCTAGTACTTGGATAAGGATATTATTTTTTTTTTCTGTAGCTTTCAAGCCAGCAAGAGTGTTATTGTCCCTTTAAAACATATAAAATGATAAAACTTTCATTGAAACATTTTATTTTTTTTCAGGTGTGGCAATGTGGCGGTCAAATAGAAATAGTTCCCTGTTCTCGAGTCGGCCATGTTTACAGATCACCGAGACCAAATGATGGAACGAGTCATGACTATTACTTTAGAAACATGGCCCGGGTAGCTCATGTGTGGATGGACAAATATGCGGTAATCAATATGTTCCATTAAATTGTAACGATTTTATTCATCGATGCGTTTAAAAATCAATGTCACCCCATGACTGAATAATAAACAAAAACAGGGCCTGGTTACCTGTACATTTCCAGTTCAGCTACTAAATGCTTTAGAGAGAGAGAAATTTGTTTTAACGTCCACTCGACACAAACTAGGTCATTTCGAGACTAACATATGGTTTAATTTTATTTCAATAAATCGCTTGCGCGTAGGGGTCTTTAACAGTGAGAGGAAACCGGAGGACCCGGAGAAAACCCACGAGGTTGGAAGGCGACCCTCCTACTCCTTGTTACGTACAACCGGTGACTCGAAACCACGCCAGTTGACTTAATGACAGGCTTTATGATACAGCAAGCACGTGCTAACCATTCGGCTATCCAACCTCCCAAATGCTTTAGAAACAATTCGTCAAACCAGGCCTAAATGTACTCCCAAAATACCCATTTCTTCAATAAACTCTTTTACAAATGCTTTGTTTTCTTCCAGGAAGTATATTTCACCTACACTCAAGATTCTAGACATTTTGATATAGGTGATATATCAGATCGTGTAGCTTTACGGAAGAAATTAGGATGTAAAAGTTTTAAATGGTATTTGGATAATATTTATCCTGAACAGGTAGGCCATTACACATTTCATGAAATTTGGACATCGTTTCCAAAAATCAATCGTCGGTTTCGTGCACGTAAAAGAACCCTTGGGGGTCGGAATTTGGAGTAAGAAAAGGTTGTAGCACAACTGTCTGGACAAAATTCGCCTCACAACATACTTCATTGGGCCAATTGGGGCAGAAATGTAGGACGTTCAAGCCCATGTTATTTCGATTCCTGACGTGGAAATTAACACCATTCTCCCTCTTTCTCTCTTTTCCGTAGGTTCTACCCACTGACCCAAAGTTTAAAGCCAGAAACGACGAAGTTAGTTCAAGGAGAATTCAATCAGTTAGAAGACAAAACATACCTCTTAGTGTCCGAATGGGAAAGGTAAATAAAATATTCGACTCATAAAATATCCAGAATCGCAATTATAAAACTTTTATTTATCTGTCGACCATCCTGGCCTTTCTCTCCTGGACATACATACATAGACATGTATTTAGTATCCCGGTATTCCAGTATGTATGTATGTGTATGTATGTATCTAATGTCTATGTATGTATATATCTAATGTCTATGTACTAGTATATACACGTATATCTAATGTATGTATGTATATATCTAATGTTTGTGTTTATATATATACATATCTAATGTTTATGTATAGATAATCATGTTTATATGTCATACGGTGTAAGTAGTAGCCATATTTCGTTAGCCATCTTTGAAAAGGTCCACATGTTTTTTGACAGCAGCAGAAGGTTTTAAGATCAGCATGACATCTATATCGATGAACAACTGCCAAGCCAATGTGTAATTACGTATATGTAAAATGTATCCATTTATTGTTTTGTTGTTTACTCACTTATTTATTTTATTTAGAGGAGAGGTCGTACAGGCTATGCATGTTCCGCAATCCGTTTCAATATCATGTTTATGTATGTATATATCCAATGTCTATGTATATACATATATGTCTAATGTTCATGTATTTATATAGATCATGTTTATGTATTTATATATATCTAATGTCTATGTATGTATATATCTAATGTCTATGTATATATATATATATGTCTAATGTCTATCAATATATATGTCTAATGTTTGTTTATTTATATATATATATAAATAATGTTTATGTATTTACGTCGTCATATTTATGTATTTATATGATATTTATATTTTGTATGTTGTATTTCTATAGATATATCATCCTGAATCAGGATATTGTTTAGCAAACGTGCTGATTGACGGTAAATACGTTGTTAGATTGGAGTCGTGTTCACAGCAAGGTAAAGTGGTAAGTCTCGATTTCATAGAAATGAGAAAAAAGAGAGAAATGGGGTTTAACGTGCACTCGACACAAACTAGGTCATTTTGGGACGAAAGTATGTTTTTTTTCAATTTTTATTTCAAAAATTCGCTTGAGCGTTAGGGTCTTTAGCAGTTGGAGGAAACCGAAGTGCCCGGAGGAAACCCACGAGGTTGAGAAGGTGCCCCTATCTCCATGTCACATACGGTCACACTAGGGCTCAAAAACTACAGCCGCAAGCCAGAGGTGACCGGACAGCTAGAGGTCGAAGCGTGGCACTCTAGACCTCCAGGCCACCCCCCCCCCCCTCATAGAAATGAGGTGCACACAACATAATAATGTAACAGTAAGTGTGCGAGGTGTGGTGGGTGGAAACAGGGACACATTTAACAACGTTTACGTAACATAATCCCCGAAGAGACAAACCAACACACAAAACAAAGAGAATGGACAAATAAATAAATATATTATTGTTTTAAAAGATAAAATTTGTGTTACGAATTCTTGAACGTATTGTAATTAAATTTAGTTTTTCCTCTTTTCAGATTTGGAGTGAGACCAACAAAAACGATCTCCGTTCAAACGATGCTTGCTTAGAAATCGATGATAAAAGCGGTGCTTCGAAACTTTCCGGCTGCACAATGTTAGGAAAACAAAAGTTTATCTGGCGACAACAGGTAAGGGATGAAATGGGGTTCAGCTTCCTGCGTTTCGGCGCCATCTGGGGCTCATAAAGACTGACATTATCATGCAATGTTCTAGGTGTAAACTTTTGCAGTGGTGTCTCTTTCTTTACAACTGCCACGGGTTCTTTTGCGTGACATATTCGGCTGTACTGCATCAGATCGACATTTCAGGCCCCATTTCTCGAAGCATTCTCAGATTTGAGTTAAGAATTTGCTCAAAATAGGTCACCTTATTTTAACTTAAGTCTGGTGTTTGGTAAAACGTTTGTTGTTTTAATGTATCTTATACACCTATAAGAAAATATGCGCAAAGTTTTGTGTTTCTGGATCAAATATATTGAGTAAATTCTCAACTTAAATGTCAATGTTGATAGCCTCGTTTGTCACGCAATTAGTTTTACTGCAATATTCTGCTATGCACTGGTTAATTAGGCATAATAAAATCATGAACCATGACGTAACGTTAGGTAAACATATTTGGTCAAATTTGACCTCCTGTTTTAAGGGTAATGCCTTTGTATCGCAGTCAAAGATTGGTAGTCAACGGGACTATTGATCAATCATAATTTAAAACAAGAATGGTTACTCTTTCCAGCAGTGTTAAGTGGGTTTGGCTCTAATCAAACGGAACACTGCATGAGGTTAGGCAGCCGACAGTATTCCTTCTTATGTACTAGACTGGGGTCTCTCTCTCTCTCTCCCACAAACAAGTTTTCCTGTACTTATACATGTGTTCTTCGTTAATTGTTTTGTTTTTTTTATTATATTGAAGTATGTATCTTGATGTTCTGTAACATGATGTCGTATTTCAGAATAACACAACGCAGCTGTATAATCCAGGAAGTGGAAAATGTCTCCAACCTATTCTCAACCAGGACAAGTCACTGTTAAATGTACAGTTCTGTGCCGATACACCGGATATGAATTTTAAAATGATCAAATCATGAGAGCAAATGTATTCTTTCATAATAACGACTTTACTTACACATATAAGCTAATAGAATATTAAAATTAACGTTTCACCAATTTTGTAAATACTTAGAAAATCATAAAAAAAAACACTCATTGAAATCTTTGTTTTGTTTATGAGATACACTACCCCACCCACCCTTCTGATTAATTCAGCTGATTTGATATATACGTTTGTTAACGCATTGCTTGCAGTAGAGACTTTTGGTAAGTGGATCTTATGTACCATTTCAGAAGGTTTACAACCCTTTACCACAGAATCAAGGGGGGGGGGGAATGGCCTAGTGGTCTAGACTGCCGCGCTTCGACCTCTAGCTGGCCGGTCACCTCTGGCTTGCGGCTGTGTTGTCGGGTCCTAGTGCGAGCGTATGTGACATGGAGATGGGGGCGCCTTCTCAACCTAGTGGGTTTCCTCTGGGCACTCCGGTTTCCTCTGGGCACTCCGGTTTCCTCCCACTGCTAAAGACCCCTACGCGCAAGCGAATTATTGAAATAAAAATTGAAAAAAACATACGGTCGTCCCAAAATGACCTAGTTTGTGTCGAGTGGACGTTAAACCCATTTCTCTCCCTCTCTCTCACCATAGAATCACATCATTTAGAGATTTGCAAGACCCCATCTCCGTAAATTTAGCAAGTAGATCAATCACCATGCAGACAGACAGGAAAAATATGAAAATTCCCAGAAAAGCTCATCAAATATAATGATTAAATTCCAGTCTTTATAATGGAAGTTTAAAACTATCTGAAATGGTAAGAAATATGGTTTAATGTCCTTCTGTTATGCGCCAACTGGGTAATGCATGGTGGCATACGCCATACAGTGTATGGTGAGGAAAATTTTGCCTGGACATCGATGCTACGCCCTATTCAATGCGTACACGGGACCTCGGGTTTTGTCCCACCCGAACGACTAGAAAACTGTCTTTGTCAAGCCCTCTGTCCTACACCACTGACAAGAATAAATCACGTCGAAAAATATAGATGAACTTTCTCGGCCAACACGTATTCTGCCTATGTATTTGCCGAAGTTGATATTGTATGTGGTGGTCACGATTATTTAGTATTGTCGCTAGAGGTTGGATAAAAACTATCTGAACCCCGAGATATATTTACAGACCGACTAAATGTTCTTTTCCGAAATGGTATCTAAAATGTCTATTCCACTACGTCAAATGAAATGGGGTTTATAAACGTCCTACTTCTGTGTATCGGCTAGGTTAATGAGGACGGGGTTCGATCCCCTTTGGTGGTCGAGAAACTGCTTCAAGATTTCCCAGGGTGGTTTTCCCATGTCAGTGTTGCAGGGCGGGGGACCTGATAAGTACAGCTTCGGAAAGGAAATGAAATGAAATGGGGTTTAAAGTCCTACTGTTTTGCTCCTAATTTGGGCCAATGAGGACAGGCATGTGTCATACAGTATTGCTCCTAATTTATTTTTTCGGGCAGCGATGCTACGGCCTACTCTGACACCGAATTCCAACTGCCAAGGGATCTTTTACGTGCACGCCAATTTGTACACGAACCTCGGTTTTCAAACCCATCTGAACGACTAGACAGCTGTCCTTGTCAGTCCCTCCGTCCTGCATCACTGACAAGGGGGAACCACACAGGTCAATGCAGGGATCGAATACCCGACATCTAGGCTAGCGAGCCAGCGTCTTACCCACTTAGCCATGTTATCCCCCGTTCGGAAAGGACAAAGAAACGAGGTACTGCGTAACCATTAGCGTGCATGTAAAAGAATCCTTGACAGTTGGAATTCGAAATAAGAGTTGGTCGTAGTCAGGGAGCTAGGTAGGATTTGTTTAACACGGAAGTATGGCTGGGTTAGGAGACCCCAGAAACCCAATTCTTAAGTTTCGGCAGTGGTGGGTGTGATAGGAGGAACCACCCATGGTACCCCCCAATATTGATTTATTCAACATGGAATATAACTTAAGAAGAGGTCAAAGGTTATCAATCGACAATTTTTCGGTTTTATTCAGTTCAGGACTATTTTTTTCCCGTTATCTTGTGGTCTATTTCAGGTATGTTACACAGAACTACATGGACATGTTTTTACTGCTAGGAGGACAAATATGAGATATAAATTAATGACATAATCTCCAAATTAACAAGAATATCCCCCCCCCCCCATCGATAAATAAACTTTTAATCAACATGAAAGATGCGAGCATGGCACCAGGCCTAAATTGTGCGGAATAATGACAAACAGTAAAACAGGCCGGAATGTTAAGTTTCCTCTCCATCTCTGATGACAATTATAGTGGCATATTAATTTCCACCCACTTCATTTGTTTCAATGATCATTTAAAACATTAATCTATGTCATGTTATTACAGATATCAATCAAGACCCAATCAACCAGACCCTAACTTAGGAGGGGCAACTTTAATGTCAGAGGTATCCTGATCGACTCCTTATTCCTCATTGTCCCCCTCAACCAATGACTCACGAAATTTGGGACCTTTAGGACCTATGATTTCATACTGCCTTTCCCGTAACTCTCAACCATCATCTTTTCCTTCTGGCGATGAGTAGTTGTTAATTTATGATTTCTCAGCGCTTCCTCACATATTTGCGACCAATTTTTGCTTTGATCTGAAGTGGTACTTCCGATCGCAGATCCGAATCATACTACCACCGATGTCCATGTCCTTCAGCTTCTCCAGAAGATTTATATATCTTTCCTTTTACAAATTGCGTCTTCTTAAACTCAATATAGCGATGCCTGTTGAGTTTGGAGATTTCCTTCTAGTCGCAGTGTCTTTTACAGGCTGTACATATGACCGAACCTTTCCTGTTCACGGAAACTGAAAGGGTTGTCTATATGCACTGCTTCTAAATTCGACTCAGAGAGCATTTTCGGCGATAACCATAGAAAGCTAGCAGATGAGAATAAAATCAAAAAGCGCTGTTATCATTGACCGCGCAGGTGTATGGTTCTAAGGTACAATCAATGTTTTCACTCAACAGACATCGCCACATCGTGTTTTAGAAGACATAATTAATTGGTCAAAGGCAAGATATATAACTCTTCTGGAGACACTAAAGGAAATAGATGATAGCATGATTCCTCTGTGTGAATAAGAAGTATCACTACAAATTAAAAGGGGCATCTTGTGTCGGAAAGATGTTTGGAAGCGCTGACAAATCAGGAAATAAACATCACCCATCGCCAATAGATGATGGTTGGAAATTGAGAGGACAGTATGAAATCATGTTATGGTTTTATGACCTGAAGATGACATTGGGGAATTTGATCAGGATACCTCTGATGACGACTTCGACATTACTCCCCCTGATGAGGACAGCTGCCTCTCTTAATTTAGATTTTGGTTGATTAGGTCTTGATTGATGTATGCAATAACATGACATAGATCTGAGTTTTAGATGATTATTGGGACAAAGGAAGTGGGTGGAAATTAATATGCTACTATTATCATCAGAAATTAAAAGGAGACATCAGAGATTAAGAGGAAACTTAACATTCGGGCCTATTTGTCAATGATTTTTATGGACATTGGTCACATCTTAAGTTCATTTACCACAAACATATTCATTGATAAATTTGTGGTCGTAAATCCACATGTCACTCCCTGTTCCAATGTCGCACCTCTCATGTTAATTAAATTTCTAAGGGTCACGAGGTGCAAATCAACATTATTCTCTTCCCAATTACGTCGACCACTAGAAATTTCATTCTTAAGTTGATGATAATGATTTCTGATATTATTCCGTACAATTTAGGCCTGGTTTCATACTCACACCTTACAAGTTGATTAAAATTTTAATTATCGATGGGGGGGGGGGTATATTCTCGTTAATTTGGACATTTTGTCATTAATTTTATATGTCATATTTGTCCTCCTGGCAGAATAAAACATGTCCATGTAGTTCTGTGTAACATACCTGGAATAGGTCACCAGATAACGGGGGGAAATCGAAAAATTGCTAATTGATGGCCTTTATCCTCTTCTTAAGTGACCTTTCGACCACAAATCGCGTTCTTAAGTTATATTTCTTAATTCAGGGCACATTCCTCTATCAAATGCCACTGAAGTGGAACTTGCACCTTCCATGATGAATAAACCAAATTTTGGGGATACTGTGGGTGCCCCCCCCCCCCCCCTACCATACCACACCAACCACTGCCGCAACTTAAGAATTGGGTTTCTGGGGTCTCCTAACCCAGCCATACATCACTGGCATCCCAAACCTTCCATGTTGAACAAAACCCACCTAGCTCCCGGACAATTAACATATGACCGTAAACCAGTTGGAGCAGAAAAGTAGAAGTTAAACCATTTTGAAACCCAAACAGTTTAACCACTGTACTTAAATGGCGAGAATGCCCATGTTGCTTTCATAAAACAAACATTTTTCTACCTCGCAATCAATTTAAGATTAAAGATTTAAAACATTTCTGGAAAAGTGTTGAGGTTTTAGGATTCAATAAGTTTATATTCGGCAATAATAAAGTATGCTTTAATTCCATGCAAACATCAAGACTGTGACTGTTGTAAAGAAAGACAGAAATGAAATTTAAGTCCTACGCTTCTGCACCTAACCTGAGCTAATTGAAGACGGGCATTCGCCATACATTGTGCTATGAGGGAAATTTTGCATGGGCAGCAACTTAATTCCAACTGCCAAGGGATCTTTAACATGCATGCCAATGTGTACACAGGACCACGGTTTTTCGTATCATTTCAACGCCTAGGGATCGAACAACCGACCTGTGGGCTAGAGAGCCTGCACCTTACCCACTTAGCCACGTGATCCCCGCTGTGACTTGTAATTAATGATTAACAATATTATTAGATTAAGAGATGATTTTTATTTTTATTACACTTTCACACATAATCTTGTTCTTACTCTTCAGATACAGTAAATACATGTGATATACAATGGTGATAAAAATTCATGTTAACAAGATTTCAATAAATACTCAATTATTCTTCCATAAATTCATTATATTAAGATCAAATAAAACAGTTGAAAACTCAAAGAAATGTCAAACTTCAAAGTATGAAAAAGTCCAATGTGAGAGGTTTGTGAATTTCACACCTAGTGGACATTTGTCTGTGTTTTCTGTTTCATTTGATTAAAATATTTGACTTAAAAAGTATAAAAAAGTTCTGAGGAGAGGGATTTTTGAATACTTTCTTAAAAACTTTTCTCCACTGTTATCAGCAAATTTTGATACTTTTCGAACACCTTTTTGTGCTTCTCTGTCAGTCTAAATTAAACAAAGGAAGAAACCATGTGACTTTTATGTATGAAAATAATGCTGAGAACTTTGATATAAACAGTCATACTAAAGAACAAGAATATCCATAAAGCCAGCATTATTTTATACTTTTTTTTAAATTCTGTGTTTTCACTTAATTCAGCCTTTTTCAAATCTTTGCCGAGTGTTGATTGACAAACTGACTTTAGAGGACGTATGTTCTCTTTATACATTTCCAATAAATAGAAAAATTACGACTTAGCTTGAAATTAGTATTTTTTCTCTCAGTTTTAACAAAATGAATCCTTCATATCTACTAAATTTCAACACAAAGAAAATAATCTATCCTTATTTTTCATAAAAGTAAGAGCCTTAATTTACTTTCACAATTATTTCAGCAGATTTCAGAAACTTTTGATGATGATATATTAAAAGAAAGTTTCTGAAATGGTTTTACGAGTATACGTCTAAACATATAAAAACTTTCAACACAATTAATTTCGAGAGCTCACATTTATATTGATTTTGAATAAAATGTAGTATTCTTATGGCCAAGGTAGTCAATTTTTAAAAATACAGCTTCCATGTCAATTTTGGTGCATGTGAAACTCGCACAGGCCTTTTCCTGCTACCATGAGGCAAATAGCTTTAATTCTGAGATGATCAAGCTGTCCTAAGACCTATGATTACTGCAAAAAATTAAAGGGGAATCTACATTGAATTTTCTAGAATTAAATTCTGTGAATAATAAAGCACAGAACACGGATTTAAGCATTCACACAAAGAACCTCACAAACCTGCTGTATCGATTCTAATAAAACATTAAATTCACCAAAATTATTTGTGTTTGCTATAGATAACTTTCATTTTGGGATATTTTTTAATACATTTTGTCCAAACGAAATGCCCTAACAAACTCAACAATAAGACAATATTTGAAATATATACTGTGATATTCGACCTCAACTCGTTTGGTTTTTTCTCACAAATAAAATAAAAAGTACAAAATATTAGGTCTCGAAGGTCTAACCATATAGTTAGCTAATTCTCAATCTCACTAAAGACAGGTTAAGCATCTCTGAACAAAATAAGTACTCTTATTAGGTGTCTACAGTTAGGCATCTATCAACAAATGGTAGGCATCTCTGAACAAAATGTGTCCTCAGTTAGGCATTTATCAACAAAAGTATCAAAAGTTTGGCTTTATTTGGTTTCTTTAATTAGGTTGAATGGTATAATGAAGACTTCACACACATGACTGATGATAATTTTCATATGGAGCATCACAACAAACTTCAATCACTCTACATGTGTCACATCACGACAAGGAGGCAGGAGAAGATGACAGGGCTGGTGTGGGTGAAGCAGATTTCCTACATTCACCGTCACTTAGATGTTTCCTCACCTTAAAAAAAACCAAGTTGAAAATTTAAAGATCATTGTAAAATAATGCAGATTAAAATAAACCTTTAAGTGTTCATGTACATAATAGGGAAGGCTGCAATTTATTGATTAATAAGGGGCAAAAATAGTACTTTTGCCAGAATTAAGTAGCTCTATCCAAAAAAAAAGGAAGGACCTGTTAAGCGTGACGTTTCTTCAAACGTTAACTACTCCCTATAGTGTAATAAATTTGACAAAGTGACGAACTATGTTCTAAGAATAGGTTGGCGTTATATTAAGCCCTTCACACAGTGAGTGGCAGTTGTCCAGGACGTTGTATAACGACCTACGCACCTAACGGGTTAATATTACATGAGGAATTTATGGGTTATGAATTAGACTTACTATTTTCTTGACGTGATCTAACATTTGACCTTTGCCTTTACAATCCTCTAATCTATATGGCGGTTCTATAGAAACTTCATCCATTACTACAATTGTCTGTTGTTCCCATTTTACTTCATTAATTCTATAAATATAAAATCACATCCAGTTGCCTTAATCTCTTTAGAGGTGCTCTGTGAGTATGGCACTGGCTCACCAACAAAGAGGTTCATGGTTCAATCCTATTTGGGTTTTCCATTGTGCACGATAGTCGATGGTATACATATGAAAAACCACTAATGGAATTGGAAAAGAGGAGGAAACGATAAAGTCTGTGCAAAATTTCCCTCATATGTCTGGTTAGTACAGGAAAGTAGGATGGTAAAACATTTCATTTCTCCTTCTGGAACATTCAATACGACTTCTAATTTGAGTTTACAATTACAAAGCCAACATACTTTTGTATTCACTTGCACAGATTGTCCTTAGGTGTTTGGCTGCTTTAGTGCCTCAACACTCTCGAAGGTGGGAAAATTATTAAGAATAATTGCACAAAATATACATGCATTTAAAGGAGTTAAATCACTAATATTTGGGAACTAGAAATTGACCCAAATGGGTCGCAACACATAAAATAATATAATCTGATTGTATAATATATGAACAGATTTACATTCAATTGTTTCCGTTTTGACTCTAATTTCAAATCGGTTATGTCCAGCAAAATACTGCATGTGTCTCAACCGAATATAAATTTCTTGCGTCTGATTTCGAGTGTCTGGTTATTCCAGTCTACTGTGCATGCTCTCCAGATAAGTTATGGCGTCGCCGTTTGACATGAGTTGTGAAATATGTCTAGCCTCGTTCTTTCTGGTCACTTTTTTTTAAATGACACTGAAACGCACTATGGTGCACGATTTGTTTACCAATGGTTAAATGTTTATTTTGTCTTAAATATTGGATATCAAGGTAAGATCACAGCATTGATGTTGATTTGAATTGACAAATAATTTGTGTTTTCATTGTGTAAGACTTTGGATGATACTGAGTTAGAGACATATCTACCTTAACTGTTATTCAGATTCTTTCTGATGAATGCCCATAATTTAGCCAATTAATCTATAATTAATTATGTAATGGAAAAACATGCCCCAGTGGTAATATATTATGTGTGTGACGTGTTTCCAGTTGAAAATAAAAGGCTTACGTTTTAACTATAGCATAAAATAGATTTTGTCCTTCTGGACTGACATTTTCACCAACATATTCCAGCTGTCGTCTTTTTTGTTCTCTGGTCTGTCGCATTCTACTGTTGATCTAAACAAAACACAAAGACATCTAAATTTTAGTAATATTGTTAAATAAAAGATAGGTAAAATCAAACATACTTGAATTTTCCCCACTTCTAGAGGTTGAACTAACAAATATAAAACCAAATTTTTTAGATTTTAGTAATACATAGGATAAGGAAATCCATCAATGTGTGAGATCATAATAGAATTTTTACCATTAAGTCCTTATCACATATTTAGTATTACTATTTGTACTTACTCTGGCCATATTAAGTGTTGTTAATTGAGGCGGTTCAACATCGGGAGCTTCTTGTGTAACTTGTATATTACTAACTAACTGTAGATTTATTAAACGAACATCAAATAAGTTGTGTTTACCACTGGCAGCGGGTACTTCTGATAAATTGTTAAGGTTTAATCAAAAATTTTGTTGAGGAGATCATGCACATATTCCAGTACAACCTTCACACAACTTGAATAAATGTTACTTTCTTACTCTTATTTGGTTATGTTTTGATTTGCCACATCTAGTTCACAATCTGGCGATAGAGAGACGGCTTCTCACCAATGCATCGAGGGTTCAATCCAAGCTCAGGGCAAGAACTTTATCGCTGTAAGTGAGAGTATATTCGGTCTCCCATTTCTAACATGACCAAATGGGATCAGACATTCTCTTACATGTAGACAGGGTAGCTTTTAGCAAAGTTACCTTTCAATTCTAATATTTGGTTGATAGCTGTTACAGAGGCCCTGCCCTGTCACTCTCTATCATTTAGGAGGTCATGTGGGGGGAGGGGGTGGGATGCCTACTTGGTCAGCTAACTTTGCATCCCAGTGATCCCACTGGCACTGAACAAATGGTTCTGAAATTAAATAAGTACATAATGATAATGATTAAGACTTGACTACAGGTAGCCTATCTATGTACAACGTGGGTTCTGTGACTTGTAGTGTCTGATGAATATGTATGTATTCCATATAAGGTTACTATACGCGTCATTACACGTGATCACTATTTCAATTGTTGAACCCCTCTATTGTTAGAGTTGCGTGTATAAGACTAACAGGAATAAAATGTGTTTAATTAGATTCGTATGTGTGTATTTTAATCTGAGTTAAATCCGATGCAATCCTTGAGATATATGACCGGTTTGTTGAATATTCACGCATTTGCAGGATTGGGATAGACAAAGAGTCAAAGACAAACAATTTCACCAACATTATAATTATATTAAATCATTATCATGATTAGGATTAGGCCCTATCCAAGTTCATCTTTGTTTGAATATTCTCAGAAACTTTTTCCTGCAAAATCTCTAAAACGCTTTCCATAAAAAAATGTTCAATCTGTTCTGCAACCTTCCACCTGCCCTAAACAAAATATGCCTACCTCGGCCCCTGATAATACTAAAGGTGAAACTATTTACTAATGCTCAAAAATAGAAATTTTATGGACAAGACAGGACTGACTGAGAAGTTGTTTTGATTTTTCACGTGGCCATTTCACTGACGAAATGACAAAATACACAGGTGGGAACTATTTTGTTTTGAAAGGATACTAAGTGCAAGAACTCTTGAAGCTATGTCGAATGCAATTACTTCACCATTTACTTCGGTATTATGGCAGGTTGTTAAAGAAACTTTGCTGCCAATGTTAAAATAATCACCGGCCGCCATGTCGAGCCTCATTTTTCGTCAACTTCCGGTCTGGTCATCCAGACGCATCAATTTATGTTGACCCGATCATCCTGCCATTCGACCACATTACGAACATTTTTCGGAATAAAGGTGTGCAAAAAAAACGAGGCCTTCAAATTTCTGACATTTAGTGCACACGGTTGCTTTTCTAAAAGTAAGAACGAATAATACAGATAAATTAAATGATATGGGGTTTAACGTACATAGCCTACTGTTATGCTCCTAGCCTGGGCAGGCCCGTAGCCAAGGGGGGGGGGGAGCCCCCCTAGAAATAATCTTGCCCCCCCCCCCCTGACAAAAAGTTGTCAACCATATGGTCGGGGGGAGCGAACCATCCAGCCCCCCCCCCTATCAGCCGGGCCACCCCCCCTCCGCCAGCAAGCTGGCTACGGGCCTGAGCCTGGGCCATTAAAGGAATGCTCCACTCATCAGAAAACAAATAAAAGCATGGTCACACGGGAGTACGCCATACAGTGTGCTATAAGGGAAATTTTGCCCGGACAGCAGCGCTACGGCCTACTCTTGTATCGAATTCCAACTGCCAGGGGATCTTTTACGTGCACGCCACTGTGTACATAGGACCCCGTTTTTTCGCCCCATTTGAACGACTAGACAGTTGCCAGGCCCTCCGTTTAGCATCACTGACAAGGGGAAACAGAGAGAGAGAGAGAGAGGGGAGAGATATGTCGTTTAACGTCCACTCGACACAAACTAGATCATCACAAGACTAACCTGGTTTAATTTTATTTCAATAATTCGCTTGCGCGTAGGGGTCTTTAGCAATGGGAGGGGAGGAAACCGGAGGACCAAGAGAATACCACGAGGTTGGATAGGCGACCCCACTCTTTAATTGTCACGAACACGGGAAATCGAAACCACACCAGTTGACTCAATTTTATGAAACAGTGCGCGCACGCTAACCATTTAACCAACCATCCAACACCCCCACCCAAGAAAGAAAGAATGTTATATCTATGACAAAAGATCATGTCACAGCAAAATCAGAAATATAGGCCTATGTAACAACAAAATTAATACGCACACAACTGCAACATAATGTGCCCGTGAACGCTTTACAAAGACATGTTATAGAGCATTTCTTTTTTAATCTCGGTGAAATTGTTATTTGTGCCATAAGAAAACAAGATGACTAGTCATCAACATCCAACGCCATTGCGCATGTTTGAAAAAAATAAGGCAAAATAACTTGTTTATGCTATTGGTAATCAATATAAAAATGTATCAGATTTCGCAAACGGTGTTACTGGTCCTAAAAGTTCTGCCCTGTTTAGCAGAGCATGCCAGGGTTGCACTATCAGTTGTGGCCAGGGTCTAAATCTTTAGACAAATCTCATATTCCGACACATGGAATATTATTCACAGAATTTCATACTCTGATCATAGTAGTTCGGCAAGGCAGGGTCGCTACTCCCTGTAAGGTTTGCAAAACAACCTTTTCCTACCTCAATCAGCTGCTGTATGTTAAACAATAAACTTATAAATCAGAAAATAAAATACTATAATATAGGTTAATGTTGGTACAGGGTTTCAAAAGGATTTCTTGAACAGTTAATAAAATATGCTCCAGAAACAAAATCAGGACGGAAGGCTGGATTTCAGAAAATAAAATGATGGGTTGATGAATGTAAAACTATTTTAAAGGTATCTTGAACAGTCAAATGTGTTTCCACGGGAACACATAAAATGACCAAATCTGAGAAATTCAAAATAATTGCCAAGAAGATATCTTGAAAGATTTATGAGATATGACCCGGTAACAAAATTGTACACCAAAAACTAAGTCAAATTTGTTTCCATGGAAACACAAAAACTATAATAAATCCCAGAAATTCCTAAATAGCAAAAGGCACCACTACTGTAATGGGTAGATGTCTGTACACAGTTTCAAAAATATATCTTGAACGGTTTGTGAGATATGCTCCGGAAAAAAAATGATAAAGCAAAAACTAAGTCAAATTTGTTTTCATGGAAACACAAAAAATATAAACCCCAGAAATTCAAAATAAGTGCCAAGAAGATATCTTGAAAGATTTATGAGATATGACCTGGAAACAAAATTGTTTCCATGGAAATACAAAAAACACAAATCCAAGAAATTCCTAAATAGCAAGAGGCATAACTATTATAATCGGTAGATGTCTGTACAAAGTTTCAAAAAGATATCTTGAACGGTTTATGAGATATGCTCCGGAAACAAAATTGTACACCAAAAACTAAGTCAAATTTGTTTCCATGGAAACACAAGATATAAATCCAAGAAATTCCTAAATAGCAAAAGGCACAACTACTGTAATAGGTTAATGAGTGTGCCAATTTTCAGAAAGATATCTTTAACGGAAATGAAATCGGACGGACGGACAGACGGACCCTGTTTCAGTATCCCTCCCCAACTTCGTTCGGCGCGGGATAATAATACTATCGCATTTGAAAATGTTCATATCTTAATTTTTGAACGCGTTGGCTTAGTTTATTTTCAGTTTGAATTTTCCCTGTGAGTTAAAGTTACCTTTTGAACACCACACACAAAACACAAAACAAAATAGACACCGTTAATGTCCGTTCTCAACAAAATCAATATTTAAAAAATGAAGGAATTGTTCATTGGGGCGCATGGGGCATCAAAATAATTTGATGACATTTTTTGAAGTCTAATAACAAATTTTTAGATTGTTCTTTTGGGGCATAAGGAAAAACCCTATTAAATTTCAGTATTTTCGTATAGTAAATAACGGAGTTATTTTTACAATATCTTATACCTTCTTTTAAAGCCCCAATAACACTCTTGTTGTAACTGAATAATATGTTCCAATCTTTATTCTGGTCAACAATTTGTACTATTTTACAATATTTCAATTAAAAAATGATACAAATTTCATCTTCACACACCTAATTTTAAAAATTGGAAAAATTCAACTACATGCTGTAACATGGTTTGAAAAGCTTACGTAAGCACTTTCAAATGCAACTTGGATTTAAACATATTTTCGAACCCTCTGGACAAGTAAGATAGGTTGTAATGGATAATTTACCATACAGGTAGGACACTTAAACATCTTGTAGTTAGAATAAGGCTCATTTTTTTTCTGGACCTGTCAAGCCAGCAAGAGTGTTATTGTCCTTTTAAAGCTTGTTGACAACGATTTTAGATTTAGCACGAGAGGCATCATAATCCTCGCAATCCCAGAGAGGGATTTCTCAGATCATTGCTTCGGGAATATGGGGAGAGTCTAATCTGCGCTAAAATGTTTCAATATACCAGCATTTGGTGGTAGGCTGATCCAAAGGCTTGACTAGCTCAGAAGCGTTTTATAGCTGAGGCGCTGGAGGCGCTATAGCCTCCTCACGAAAAAAAAATCAATGAGAAAATTAAAATGTACCCTAGTTAGGGAGGGCCCTAAAAGCAGACAAAAGGACCCGGCGTCTGACAAAAGGGCCCCTCTGGCCAAGGGAAAGGGCCCCAGAGTCCGAGTCAATCGTTTTCTATACACTACTGAATGAGAATTGGCATGAAAAACATCAATCGAGAAATCACCTGAAAACCCGAGGAGAGCGGTACAGTAGGCCTAAGCCATGGGGCATAGTAAGCATGACTTTGCATTTTTTCACTGTTTTGGGAAAACTCTACTTTATACCCTTTATTTGTCCTCCTAAATTCATGTAAGCTGATTAATATCAGCCAGTATCCGTTTTTCTGACGCAAAAGTGGATTTTTGATAGACTATAGTTTAACAAGCTGACTTTTTGGGCAGACTGGTAAAGTGAAAAAATTTTTTTATTTAATCTTCTTGGCAAAATGAAGTGCCCAGAATCTTATACAAAACTAATTTTACGGGCTGGAATTACAGCAAAATTTACTTGGTGGTCCATACAAGGTCAGCTCCGCTTCTTCGCCTCTCGAAGAAAACCGGTGCCGCTCTCTGTAAACCTGAAATTTTGGGGGGCATTTCTAGTTTTGCCTCCCTAACTGTCATCGAGCGCTAATAAAACACTAATTTCACTATACCGAGCATTGATTACTATTTGTGAATGCAGCTGATCCGATGGTTAGAATTTAGAGTGCATGGTGAACAGTCCATTTGCTGATTACACTATTTTGCCTGATTACACTATTTTTCCTTTGCAGTTTTTTTAGGACTTAGAATTTTGTCTAATGGTTTGGATTGTTCGTACTGGGTTTTATTTTATTTCGGTTACAAAACCATTGGATACTTTTGGAGTTGCTTACACAGGCGTTTGCGTTGGTTAAATTTTCAAAATTTTCTCTGGGAGAATGGGGCCCCCATACCCCGCGACAATTGGTTGTTTGGAATTCAGGTAAGCCAGGTAGGCTGGAATAGCAGGAAAACACGCTGGCGCCAGTTAAATTTTCAAAATTTTCCCAAAAGGTCCCATCTTCGTGAACTGTAAACAAGTTTATGGAATTCGAGTCATCCGCCTTAATAAGACTATATAAGACCACTTAGAAGTTGCTTTGTTCACTGGCTGAAATAGCAGGAAAACGTGTTTGCAGCCGTCAAATATATACTAAATTTTCTATAAAGACCGGCGCTGGTGCCTTTAAAGCCGTTTTTTTGTTGGGCATTTCGGATTCTGCCCCCTAACTGTCATCGTGTCCGTACGCCTTTAGACTCGAACCCTCTATTGTTTAGAGTACATTAATCCACGAGTTACAGTTACCTAAACAACTAGAAATTAAGAACTTATTCATCTCAAAAGAGATGTTGTAGAACCTGTCATGGGCCTTTAAATAAGGATTGGACCTTTTTTTTTAATTGGTAAAAACTACATTTTTAGGGCACCAACCACCCCCCCCCCCCAGTCAAAAAATTTCCCGTACGCCTATGCCTACGAACACCGCAGCAAAAACTACAAGTTATCAAATATATTAGGATATTTTCCATTACATATTTTTTTCTTTGTTTCCTTGCCAGTCATCATAATTGAGAAATAAGGAATAAAAACGGCCGGATTCTTATTGACAAATTCAAAAGTAAAATCTTAAAACTCTATCTTAAAACTCGACGTCATACACTTATTCAACGTAATACAATAGAATGACGCCATAACAATTAGATTTCCCGTGTATATCGCTACCGGAAAGTCGCACATCATATTGCTACAAGAATAATTGCCATTTTCACACGAATTTTACCTGAATCTGTGATTCTCAGCTTGTATAAGGTAAGTGACAACCACATTCTGTTATTTTGTGTAAAAACCGGATCGATTTATTCACATTTAATCAACTAGATTCCAAATCTAACTTCAAAACCTGATTAAAACTGAACGCCGTAATGTGTATTTTATTCCAGAAATAAAATGGAGGATTTTAAACTAGTGCAGGAAGATTCGATTAAAGTAACAGCAAGCCGAGTTCGAACTCGATCAAAAGGTATGTTTGGTTTAGTTTCATCTTTAGGAGAGAAATCGTATAACCCTCAATCTGATCCAAATCTCTCTGTAAAACAGTTTATGAGTAAAGCTAGTTTTCAGTAATATTGTTTTGTATTAAACTGTTAAGATTATTTATTTACCCGCTTTATAAATATAATAAATACTCCATTTCCCCGTGTATACATTAGTGATGTGCGGTTTTTCGGTTTAACCGAATAACCGCGGTTTTTACATATAAACCGAAAACCGAACCGAAAAAACAAAAAATAACAATGCGTTTCGGTTATTTTTCCAAATTCCTAAATTTTAATTTACCCATTTTTCGTTCCGGAAATGTTTAAGAAATTCCAAAATTTTAATGTAACCACCACTTTCGTTTTGATTTTAGATCAACCAGGCCCCCTATGTATAGAGTGTTTAATAGTTTAATAAGTCTGGACTGCCTAGACTATTTATTTTCTCAATTCGGTTAGGTTTATAATCCAAAATTTTATGCAACCCTTAGCCGGTTGTCAATAGTTAGGCACGATGGCTTCCTCAAGAAGTAAAATGTCTTCCAAGTCCATGGCTTTCTCACTACGAAAGATTGGATGCCAGTACATTTCTATGGACAGTACTAAATATAATGCAATCTTTGTGAAAAACATATTTCTGCTGAATTCGGAAACACATCCAACTTGAAGGTGCACCTAAATTAAGTTTGTCAAATCTTTTTTTTTACAGTAACGAGTCATAATTAAAGTCATCTTAACAGTAAAAATATGTTTGATATCTTTTCTGGCTTCCAAGTAGGCTATATAAGATAACTATAAATCAGTACATTTATAATACAGTTTTTAAATAAATAAAAAAACCGAAAACTGAAACCGAAACCGAGTTTTTTTGCCCCAGAAAAACCGAAAACCGAAACCGAAAGAAAATTTAAAAACCGCACAACACTAGTATACATAATAAATTACAGCTGATTTACTGTATAATTAGCCCGAGAAGAAAGATTCCGTGATGTGAGCAGGCCTTTAGACAGACAATCTGTGGTTTGAGAAGGCCTTTAGAGATAACCCTTGGTTCGAGCAGGACTTAAGATTATAATCCTTGGTTCGAGCAGGCCTTTAGATAATCCATGGTTCGGACAGACCTTTAGGCAGATAATCCATGGTTCGAGCAGGCCTTTAGACAAACAATCCTCGGTGTAAACAGGCCTTTAGACAAATATTGCAGTTGTTATTCTCATATTAATATATTTTTATTTTCAGGTTGTTCGGCCAAATCTAGTCGTCCTATCCGCGTTAAACTGGATAATTTAGACTTTACCTTCTACCCAGACGCCATGGAGAGTTTTAATTTTAGACCACGACCTTTGTCCTTTAGTATCGTGGGAGACTTCGATGTTGCTGGTTGCAGAAAAAAGATAACACGTCACATCCTGCATTACTGTAATTATAGAATCTCCACTCAGCAGACTAGAAATGAAATTGGTGATGGTGATGTACAGACAAGGGTGATTGGTGATGGTCGTATCAAAACCCTTCATGGTGATGTGAACACAAGATTGATTGGGGATGGTAATACCAAAACCATTCATGGAGATTTGAACACAAGGTTGATTGGGGATGGTCATATGAAAACTCTTCATGGTGATGTACAGACAAGGTTGATTGGGGATGGTCATATGAAAACCCTTCATGGAGATTACATAACAAAAAGATTGATTCGTGGAAATTCTGCGACAAATTGCATTCTATCCATTAAGTCGTCAACTATCGGAATATTTCTAAGAAATTTGAATGCCGAAAGTTTGATCGATAGAAATATAACTGTCAGCGCAACTCATAATGAAACCATTCACATTGAAGTTGCAGAGAAAACTGACGGCATCATGTCTGGAAGTTTAATTAAAACGATATCTAGAGGAAATTTTTCCGAGGCCAAACCAGATAGAATTGTATCAAGTTACGCGGATGCTGTAGGGTATTCGACTATTACAACCCCTGGAACACTGACAGAATATCAACAACTGAAAACTGGAGACTGTCTAAAAGACGATGGGGACCGTGAAACAACTGGGGACAGTTTGAAACATGGAGCATGCTATGAAGCAACTGGGGATAGTCTAAAAGATGAAGCAAGTCATGAAACAGCTGGAGACAGTTTGAAAGAAGAGAGAAGTCATGAAACAAATGGAAGCAAGAAAAGACAGAACTTTCTGACTGTGAGTCTTTTCTTGATTTCCTACAATTAATATGGCATTATGTTCGACTAAGATAAAGTGCTAGACGTTCTTAATATAATAGTTCAAAAAAAGATAGAGGGATTGACGTTCTTGATATAATAGTTCAAAAATATAGTAAGCAAACTGAATATAATGGTCTACGTGCCCGTTGCTAAACTAAATGGAATTTTAGTCAAAAATATATTTTTTTATCAATTTCAGAAATTATGGAAAAAAATCACAAAGAAATCCAAAAATAAGACAGAAAGTAAGAAAGGTAGGTTTTTGTTTTTTCTGGGTTTTTTTCGACAAGATATGACACGAAAGTAAGACTTTATATGTACGTAACAAATGTTCCTTTTTATACGCCCACATTTTCATGTGGACGTATTATGTCGTCGCCCCTGTCCGTCCGTCCGTCCACAATTGTTTGTGGACACTCTACAGGTCACAATTCTTGTCCGATTTTGACGAAACTTGAAATATAGCTTTATCCCCAAAAGATCTCGACTGCTTTCGATATTGGCATGTATCAGATCGAAACTTCATGGATTATGGCCCCTGATTGTACGAAAAATCACGTTTTTAGCTTGTGGACCCTATAGAGGTCACAATTTTGATCCGATTTTAATAAAACTTGACGTGCATGTTTATAACCAAAAGATCTGGGTTCCTTTCGATATTTGCGCCTATTGGAACGTAATTTCCTGAATTATGGCCCCTGATTGTCCGAAAAATCACCTATTTTAGCTTGTGGTCCCCTGGAGGTGACAATTATTATCCGATTTGAAAAACCGTTCGATTATATCACCGTTACACCCTAAGGAAGATTAAGTTCGAATTTCAGGAAAATAGGACAACAATTGCCATACAAAATGGCCGCCGTTTGTACGCGAAGACTGTTTAAAAATGGTATATCAATTCGATTTTGATGAAACTTGAAATGCATGGTCTTAACCCAAAGATCTTGGTTCCCTTCGATATTTGCGAATATCGCATTGTAACTTCCTGAATTATGGCCCCTGATTATACGCAAAATCGCCTTTATTTAGCTTGTGGTCCCTCTGGAGGTCACAATTATTATCCGATTTAAAAAATCGTTTGATTATATCACCGTTACACCCTAACGAATGTTGAGTTCGAATTTCGGGTATATCGGACCAAAATAGCCATACAAAATGGCCGCCGTTTGTACGCGAATACTTTTAAAAAATGGTATATCAAGGTTGTGGACCCTGTAGAGGTCACAATTTTAATTCGATTTTGATGAAACTTGAAATTCATGGTTATAACCCAAAGATCTTGGTTCCTGTTGATATTTGCGCATATCAGATCGTAACTTCCTGAATTATGGCCCCTGATTGTTTCGAAAAATCCCCTATGGTCCCTCTGGAGGTCACGATTAATATCCAATTTAAAAAAACGTTTGGCTCTATCACCATTACACCCTACTGAAGGGTGAGTTCGAATTTCTAGAAAATAAGACCATAATTGCCAGACAAAATGGCCGCTGTTTGTACGCGAATAGTGTAAAAATATGGCATATTAAAGTTGTGGGCCCTGTAGAGGTCACAATTTTAATTTGATTTTGATGAAACTTAAAATGCATGTTTATAACCTAAAGATCTTGATTCTTTTCGATATTTGCGCATATCAAATTGTAACTTAATGAATTATGGCCTTTGATTGTAGGAAAAATCACTTTCGGTATTGCTTGTCCTCTATCCATCTATCGAAAATGTGGGCGTATCATGCCTGGCAGTGCCAGCTTACTATCTTTTAAAAGTTATTTGATTATTCCTATTACCAAGAATCTATTATTTTATAATTGTGAGTCCCGTAGATGTTCTTTCGAGGGAGACGAAATCCCGAGGTCCCGTTTACACACTTCCCTCGCGGTATGGTGTGTACCTGTCTATATTAGCCCAGTAGAAGTAGAACAGTAGGACGTTAAACCCCATTTTATTTCTCTAATTTTATAATTTCAGATGAACAGGCTTTTGAAACTTCCAAGAAATCTTCCAAGCTGTCACGTTTTATCTGTTTTTGCCGACCAAAGACAGCTGCATAAATAATCGTGAAAAAAATTTAATTGAAGTATATTTTCAACAACAAAAAATACCTGAAATTTTAATTTTGATTTGATATTTTTTACAACTTGTTTATAATTTAGAAAATCGAAGCTTTAAATATTGTACAAGATAAAAGAAAGAACCATGGAATATATATATTTTTATTAAATTGTATTTTGATCAAAATTAACTTAATTAGCGGTCGCGGGTTCCCTTCAGGTATTGGTTGAGGAAGTTCATCGAGATTTTCCGACGTGGTTTCCGCTTGTCAGTGGAATTCGATAAAAGTAGGTCGTTGCGCTACTGTCCGAGCAAAATTTCACGGTCTCTCATGGCGCCAGTTTGCCGTATATCTGGGATAACTGGGGATCACTTTGCTAAAACAGACATGACGTACCAAAGGCATGTACGTTTTATTTTTACTGATGTAATATTAAACATATGTACAAGATTTTGACAGGCATTGTTAAGCAAGCAAACAAACGTAAAAGTTCCACGTTAGTTTCTTTCAGCTGACTGGGATTAGGCCCCGATTACTTGTCGGGACCGGATACCCTCAATTTTTCCCCATAGGCGGGTCAAACGACGACAAAAAGATGCCGTACGTAGAACAAATTGCAACAAAAGGTTTTTTGACTTCTATTGACTCATTATGATGTCCGAAGTAAAGAAAAGAAAGTTTTACCAAAATCGGAGTCCAAATAAGAACAGGGGGCGGGGTCAAATCCAAGATGGCGGCTTACGACCAAAGCGCGCGAATTCGATCCACCAAAAGTATTAGATTTAGGCTTCATAAATGTATTGCAATTTGTTCTACGTCAAATGTTAGTTTGACCCGCCTACCAATAAAGTGGACTGACAGAATCCAATTCTTATCTACTATCCACGTCACAAGAAACAAACATTCAGAAAAGTCACCGGTTTTCTTTTTAATTTACCATCAAGGAACTGTAGCCTAGTTTATGCAAACAATATTATTTAAACATTATTCGGTATACTGTCGAGCTTCAGTTCTCAAAAAGAATGGCCAGTACTCCAAAACGTTATCGCCAAAACCAAATTTTAATCGCCTCTTTGGCGAACGACAGCGTAAACCCTCCTCAAGGGCCTTGGACAAGTGACGCATCTGCCCCCCACCCTCTCTCACGCCATTGATACTTTTGACATGACAGTGTAGTATTTTACCTTTATTGCCTCCAATTGTACGAAAAGTCACATCTTAAAGCCCCAATACCACTCTGTAACTGAATAGGCTAATCAAAAGCGTTTTATAGCTGAGGCGCTGGAGCCGCTAGCCTCCTCGCTAAAAAAAAATTCAAAAAATTGTAAAAATGAAACGGGAGAAAAATGAAAATGTACCCTAGTTAGGGGAGCCCTAATGGCAGACAAAGGGCCCCACGTCTGACAAAAGGGCCCCTCTGGCCAAGGGAAAGGGACCCGAGTCTGAGTCGATCCGCTACTGAATGAGAATGCAGTCATTATATTGGCATGAAAAGCTTCAATAAAGAAATCACCCTTTCCCAACATATATACGACATTGCGTATCGATTTGTCGATCATGGTTACCAATTGCTCGGGTGAGCGTTCCTTCTCCGTCTTGGTGCGTATCGAAAATCACTTGCGTTCAAAACTTATGGGCAAGATCGCATGGGTGCACTGGCCTTATGGTAGCCTACATTGAAGCTAATCTTCTGGACTTGATTAATTTGGTTAGAAAGGAGCCTATCGTGTAACGGCCTTGAATTTTCTTCAAATATTATTTGAAATCCACCATATTCAATTAATTATTATTTGATTGAGCTCCCGGTAGGCTACAATCATGTGATGTGTTTCGAATTCTGGCTTCAGGCGAATATCGAAATGGGCCCCGACCCACAGATTAAACCGACCTGGGGCCGGTTGCTCAAAGCTCTGTTATCTTTAGCGATCCGTTAACTTTAACGGAGAGAAAGATTGTTGCTGGAAATAAAGGCCCCGAACATTCTGTGGTGCAAGTTTTTACTACAGATTTATGCTAATATAAAAAATAAAGTATTCTATAGTGTTTTCGGTAGTAAATTTAACGGAAAGTTAACAAACAACACGTTACCAAGTTATGTCCGTTAAAGTTAACGGATCGTTAAAGATAACGAAGCTTTGAGCAACTGGCCCCTGGAGGATGTCAGAATGCACCAAAATGTTTTCTATTTTGCAGAATTTATCGACCTCCGGTGGCCCACCCGGGAAAGAGGGCCCTCAAAAAAGTATAGCCTCCGTCATGATACACCTTAAAACGCCCCTGGACTGGCTTGTGTTTCATGAATAAAAGGAAGCGTGTTTACGGCTGTCTAAAATTAAAAAAAAAATACACCCGTGGACAGCACTCGAAACAATCTAAACGTACGCACTCGAAAGTCCAGCCTATATCTTGGACTAGCCTTTTTGGTTCATTTCTATAGGCTAAACTGGATAGTTTATGAACAATTTTCTTTAATGTAGGCCCATCGACATTGAATAATATTTTTATTGTTTATATTGCTTGGTTGTATCCGTCGCGGTATTTCAGAGAGTAAAGAGAGGGGGTTTAGGGTTCGATGCCGGTGTTAGCCGAGATATTTCCTTGGAATTTTCCGGCATGTGTCCTTGTCAGTTGCGCAGGAGCATCTTGAATGTAATGATAATGTCGTCTCGTGCTTCTGAATAGAAAATATGTACAATTAGACAAATTAGATAACATAACAAACGTCTAGTCGTTCGGGGAAGACAAAAAAAATACGAAGTCTCGTGTCTTGGTGTGTACGTAAAAAAAACTCTTTTACGTAATAGTGCGGTCCTCCTGCACTTACCTTACAATATTAGTATTATACTATCAATTGATGTATGGACAAAATTTTAATTCATTATTGGAGCAGAAACCCAATTTCATTCCTTCATGTCCATGCTTGCAACGTCCACAGGGCCTATTTTAGCGTGCCTTCAGGCACGGACGTGCCTCAGGATGAAAAACCCGTGCTTTGAAAATCTAAAATCCGTGCTCTGAAAAAGGTGTGCATATCTTTGTGAATCTGAGTGTGTACTTCTAGAATGTGCGATCATACAATGAGCAAGTGCGACATCAGCAGTCATTGTGATTGGAAATAGAGAGAGGCCGATACAAGAATATTCCACCTGATCAAAGGTTATGCACGCAATGTTCTCTTTCTGCCGTTGAAGATGAATTCCATTTTCTTTTACAGTGTCCCCGATATGAAAACCCGCGTCTGAGATATATCTACCAGTACCCTACTTTAATACCATCTTGTCAATTAACTTTTGAAATTCTTTTTAATCCGCCAAATTTCCTTGCTAAGGCAGTAGCCATGTACACATACCATGCTCTTCGGGAAAGGGGTGTACCTGTCTCTTAGTATCTGCTGAATGCTCTTTCCCCATTTGATCATCATACTCTTATGTACACCGATATACTTTTACTGCATATTTTATGAGTATTTTTATTTCATTGTCATACTTTTATTGTTGTTCTCATTGGTATCATCCCAATGGTGCATGTACATAGATATATCCCATTCTAATTTCATTATAATTTCATTATTTATATAGTATTCCATGACAAATGTATCTTTTGCATGTATATGTATGTTGATTTTTGTATACTGTTCTTAATGGACGTAATATGCAAATAAAAAAAGTTGAAATTGAAAGTTGAAGTTATTTTTCTTCACTTTCGCTTTCTGTTTCAGAAGCATGGTTCACTGGTTGATTCTTTCGCTTCGAAATTACGGACCCAAGGCTGATTCTTTGAATACCCTAAGCGCGGACAGTAACAAAGAGATTAAAGATACATTATGGGGGGGGGGGGTCGAAAATTATGCGATATCAGAAGAGAAGTTACAGACCCTTCATTTCTCGAAAATCGCATTGAAAATACGAGCCCAAGGCTGATTCTTTGAATCGGCTTTTGACTTTTCTTTTGAAAATCCGATGCCCTGACAAGCGGTCGAATATACATGGGCCTACATCTGTCAGTCAATTCTTTGATATTAAAAGTGTAATAGTGTGATAATAATTTGCGCCCCCTTAAATCCGCCCTTTCCCATTATGCGATATCAGAAGAGAAGTTATAGGCCTACAGACCCTTCATTTCTCGAAAATCGCATTGAAAATACGGGCCCCAAGGCTGATTCTTTGAATCGACTTTGGACTTTTCTTTGAACATCCGATGCCCTGACAAGCGGTCGAATATACATAGGCCTAGACATCTGTCATACAATTCTTTGATATTAAAAGTGTAGCCTAATTGTGATAATAATTCTGGAAGTTATTAGTTTACTTCTTGTGAGTTTTATCCGATTGTTTTGTTCATAGTTCATGATCCGTTTGGTCACAATTTCTGAAAGCTAAGGAGCTACATTGAGCTGATAACTTTCTATTTGGAAATTGTGGTTCCGGCGTTCTCTGGCGGTCGAATTTTGAAAATTTTCTTGGAGACCCCCCCCCCCCAACATGTTCGCATTGACACGGATACCGCGTGCTTCGTCAAATAATCCTTAAAATAGGCCCCGAATGTCCGTGTGAAAATTGTGAAGTACGTATGTCTGCCAGTTTTTCTTCTAGGTTTCTGTTCGTGGGGCAACTCCAATTTTATTCATGCAATTATACAGTGTGGTATGTCCACAGGGTACCGAGCGGAAGCTCTCACCCGGATTCCAGCACCCGGATTCAAAATCAAGTTAGCAAACAAAATCTCGCAGCCATAACCTAGCACCCGGATTCGAAATCAAGTTAGCACACATATTCCTAGCGGAGGGAAAATAATTGTTACCTTTGTATTTATTGGAAAATACAATTTTAAAACATATTAATGCAAAATATATATATAATAGATCCCCCACCTCACCCCTCACCCAAAAATATACAATTACCGTAAACATACTAAAATATCGCACATTAGAGGCTAACTAATCATATGAGCGGAATCGGGTAAGGGTAGGCTCATTATACACCTAATAACTTCTGAACTAGCTTTGGTGGCATCAATATCTTTAGTTCGCCAATTGTACAGGTGCATAAGGCATCAACATGCTAAATTTCATTAACTTTCTATGTTGGCGTATCGAGTTATACCACCGTAAAGTTCCTAGCACCCGGATTCGAGATGGAGTATGTGGGTTCAATAAACAACGGGTACGCCTACGCTGCATCAAAAAACGACCCAAACCAAATTTGGTGGCAAAATGATTTTTATTTCAGGGCATAAAGAGATGAATAAACTACTAGAATACAAAATTTCAGAAGGCTCCTATGTTGGCGTTTCGAAATATATTACCGTAAACATACTAAACATATGAGGGGAATCGGGTTAGGGTAGGCTCACTATACACCTAATAACTTCTGATCTAGCTTTGGTGGCATCAATATCTTTATTTCGCCAAGTGCACAGGTGCATAAGGCATCAACATGCCAAATTTCATTAACTTTCTATGTTGGCGTATCGAGTTATACCACCGTAAAGTTCCTAGCACCCGGATTCGAGGCGGAGTATGTGGGTTCAATAAACAACGGGTACGCCTACGCTGCATCAAAGAACGACCTAAACCAGATTTGGTGGCAAAATGATTTTTATTTCACGGAATCAAGAGATGAATAAACTACTAGAATACAAAATTTCAGAAGGCTCGTATGTTGGCGTTTCGAGATATATTACCGTAAACATACTAATTATATGAGGGGAATCGGGTTAGGGTAGGCTCACTATACACTTAATAACTTCTGAACTAGCTTTGGTGGCATCAATATCTTTATTTCGCCAAGTGCACAGGTGCATAAGGCATCATTATGCCAAATGTCATTAACTTTCTATGTTGGCGTATCGAGTTATACCACCGCAAAGTTCCTAGCACCCGGATTCGAGGTGGAGTATGTGGGTTCAATAAACAACGGGTACGCCTACGCTGCATCAAAAAACGACCCAAACCAAATTTGGTGGCAAAATGATTTTTATTTCAGGGCATAAAGAGATGAATAAACTACTAGAATACAACATTTCAGAAGGCTCCTATGTTGGCGTTTCGAGATATATTACCGTAAACATACTAAACATATGAGGGGAATCGGGTTAGGGTAGGCTCACTATACACCTAATAACTTCTAAACTCTCTTTGGTGGCATCAATATCTTTATTTCGCCAATTGCACAGGTGCATAAGGCATCAACATGCCAAATTTCATTAACTTTCTATGTTGGCGTATCGAGTTATACCACCGTAAAGTTCCTAGCACCCGGATTCGAGGCGGAGTATGTGGGTTCAATAAACAACGGGTACGCCTACGCTGCATCAAAGAACGACCCAAACCAAATTTGGTGGCAAAATGATTTTTATTTTACGGCATAACGAGATGAATAAGCTACTAGAAAACAAAATTACAGAAGGCTCCTATGTTGGCGTTTCGAGATATATTACCGTAAACATACTAAACATACATGGGGAATCGGGTTAGGGTAGGCTCACTATACACCTAATAACTTCTAAACTAGCTTTGGTGGCATCAATATCTTTAGTTCGCCAATTGCACAGGTGCACAAGGCATCAACATGCCAAATTTCATTAACTTTCTATGTTGGCGTATCGAGTTATACCACCGTAAAGTTCCTAGCACCCGGATTCGAGGTGGAGTATGTGGGTTCAATAAACAACGGGTACGCCTACGCTGCATCAAAGAACCACCTAAACCAGATTTGGTGGCAAAATGATTTTTATTTCACGGAATCAAGAGATGAATAAACTACTAGAATACCAAATTTCAGAAGGCTCGTATGTTGGCGTTTCGAGATATATTACCGTAAACATACTAATTATATGAGGGGAATCGGGTTAGGGTAGGCTCACTATACACTTAATAACTTCTGAACTAGCTTTGGTGGCATCAATATCTTTATTTCGCCAAGTGCACAGGTGCATAAGGCATCATTATGCCAATTGTCATTAACTTTCTATGTTGGCGTATCGAGTTATACCGCCGCAAAGTTCCCAGCACCCGGATTCGAGGTGGAGTATGTGGGTTTAATCAACAACGGGTACGCCCACGCTGCATCAAAAAACGACCCAAACCAAATTTGGTGGCAAAATGATTTTTATTTCAGGGCATAAAGAGATGAATAAACTACTAGAATACAAAATTTCAGAAGGCTCCTATGTTGGCGTTTCGAGATATATTACCGTAAACATACTAAACAAATCAGGGGAATCGGGTTAGGGTAGGCTCACTATACACTTAATAACTTCTGATCTAGCTTTGGTGGCATCAATATCTTTATTTCGCCAAGTGCACAGGTGCATAAGGCATCAACATGCCAAATTTCATTAACTTTCTATGTTGGCGTATCGAGTTATACCACCGCAAAGTTCCTAGCACCCGGATTCGAGGTGGAGTATGTGGGTTCAAAAAACAACGGGTACGCCTACGCTGCATCAAAGAACGACCAAAACCAAATTTGGTGGCAAAATGATTTTTATTTTACGGCATAAAGAGATGAATAAGCTACTAGAAAACAAAATTACAGAAGGCTCCTATGTTGGCGTTTTGAGATATATTACCGTAAACATACTAATTATATGAGGGGAATCGGGTTAGGGTAGGCTCACTATACACTTAATAACTTCTGAACTAGCTTTGGTGGCATCAATATCTTTATTTCGCCAAGTGCACAGGTGCATAAGGCATCATTATGCCAATTGTCATTAACTTTCTATGTTGGCGTATCGAGTTATACCACCGCAAAGTTCCTAGCACCCGGATTCGAGGTGGAGTATGTGGGTTCAATAAACAACGGGTACGCCTACGCTGCATCAAAGAACGACCCAAACCAAATTTGGTGGCAAAATGATTTTTATTTCAGGGCATAAAGAGATGAATAAACTACTAGAATACAAAATTTCAGAAGGCTCCTATGTTGGCGTTTCGAGATATATTACCGTAAACATACTAAACAAATCAGGGGAATCGGGTTAGGGTAGGCTCACTATACACTTAATAACTTCTGAACTAGCTTTGGTGGCATCAATATCTTTATTTCGCCAAGTGCACAGGTGCATAAGGCATCAACATGCCAAATTTCATTAACTTTCTATGTTGGCGTATCGAGTTATACCACCGCAAAGTTCCTAGCACCCGGATTCGAGGTGGAGTATGTGGGTTCAATAAACAACGGGTACGCCTACGCTGCATCAAAGAACGACCAAAACCAAATTTGGTGGCAAAATGATTTTTATTTTACGGCATAAAGAGATGAATAAGCTACTAGAAAACAAAATTACAGAAGGCTCCTATGTTGGCGTTTTGAGATATATTACCGTAAACATACTAAACATATATGGGGAATCGGGTTAGGGTAGGCTCACTATACACCTAATAACTTCTAAACTAGCTTTGGTGGCATCAATATCTTTAGTTCGCCAATTGCACAGGTGCACAAGGCATCAACATGCCAAATTTCATTAACTTTCTATGTTGGCGTATCGAGTTATACCACCGTAAAGTTCCTAGCACCCGGATTCGAGGTGGAGTATGTGGGTTCAATAAACAACGGGTACGCCTACGCTGCATCAAAGAACGACCTAAACCAGATTTGGTGGCAAAATGATTTTTATTTCACGGAATCAAGAGATGAATAAACTACTAGAATACCAAATTTCAGAAGGCTCGTATGTTGGCGTTTCGAGATATATTACCGTAAACATACTAATTATATGAGGGGAATCGGGTTAGGGTAGGCTCACTATACACTTAATAACTTCTGAACTAGCTTTGGTGGCATCAATATCTTTATTTCGCCAAGTGCACAGGTGCATAAGGCATCATTATACCAATTGTCATTAACTTTCTATGTTGGCGTATCGAGTTATACCACCGCAAAGTTCCTAGCACCCGGATTCGAGGTGGAGTATGTGGGTTCAATAAACAACGGGTACGCCTACGCTGCATCAAAGAACGACCCAAACCAAATTTGGTGGCAAAATGATTTTTATTTCAGGGCATAAAGAGATGAATAAACTACTAGAATAAAAAATTTCAGAAGGCTCCTATGTTGGCGTTTCGAGATATATTACCGTAAACATACTAAACAAATCAGGGGAATCGGGTTAGGGTAGGCTCACTATACACTTAATAACTTCTGATCTAGCTTTGGTGGCATCAATATCTTTATTTCGCCAAGTGCACAGGTGCACAAGGCATCAACATGCCAAATTTCATTAACTTTCTATGTTGGCGTATCGAGTTATACCACCGCAAAGTTCCTAGCACCCGGATTCGAGGTGGAGTATGTGGGTTGAATAAACAACGGGTACGCCTACGCTGCATCAAAAAACGACCCGAACCAAATTTGGTGGCAAAATGATTTTTATTTCAGGGCATAAAGAGATGAATAAACTACTAGAATACAAAATTTCAGAAGGCTCCTATGTTGGCGTTTTGAGATATATTACCGTAAACATACTAAACAAATCAGGGGAATCGGGTTAGGGTAGGCTCACTATACACTTAATAACTTCTGAACTAGCTTTGGTGGCATCAATATCTTTATTTCGCCAAGTGCACAGGTGCATAAGGCATCAACATGCCAAATTTCATTAACTTTCTATGTTGGCGTATCGAGTTATACCACCGCAAAGTTCCTAGCACCCGGATTCGAGGTGGAGTATGTGGGTTCAATAAACAACGGGTACGCCTACGCTGCATCAAAGAACGACCAAAACCAAATTTGGTGGCAAAATGATTTTTATTTTACGGCATAAAGAGATGAATAAGCTACTAGAAAACAAAATTACAGAAGGCTCCTATGTTGGCGTTTTGAGATATATTGCCGTAAACATACTAAACATATATGGGGAATCGGGTTAGGGTAGGCTCACTATACACCTAATAACTTCTAAACTAGCTTTGGTGGCATCAATATCTTTAGTTCGCCAATTGCACAGGTGCACAAGGCATCAACATGCCAAATTTCATTAACTTTCTATGTTGGCGTATCGAGTTATATCACCGTAAAGTTCCTAGCACCCGGATTCGAGGTGGAGTATGTGGGTTCAATAAACAACGGGTACGCCTACGCTGCATCAAAGAACGACCTAAACCAGATTTGGTGGCAAAATGATTTTTATTTCACGGAATCAAGAGATGAATAAACTACTAGAATACCAAATTTCAGAAGGCTCGTATGTTGGCGTTTCGAGATATATTACCGTAAACATACTAATTATATGAGGGGAATCGGGTTAGGGTAGGCTCACTATACACTTAATAACTTCTGAACTAGCTTTGGTGGCATCAATATCTTTATTTCGCCAAGTGCACAGGTGCATAAGGCATCATTATGCCAATTGTCATTAACTTTCTATGTTGGCGTATCGAGTTATACCACCGCAAATTTCCTAGCACCCGGATTCGAGGTGGAGTATGTGGGTTCAATAAACAACGGGTACGCCTACGCTGCATCAAAGAACGACCCAAACCAAATTTGGTGGCAAAATGATTTTTATTTCAGGGCATAAAGAGATGAATAAACTACTAGAATACAAAATTTCAGAAGGCTCCTATGTTGGCGTTTCGAGATATATTACCGTAAACATACTAAACAAATCAGGGGAATCGGGTTAGGGTAGGCTCACTATACACTTAATAACTTCTGATCTAGCTTTGGTGGCATCAATATCTTTATTTCGCCAAGTGCACAGGTGCATAAGGCATCAACATGCCAAATTTCATTAACTTTCTATGTTGGCGTATCGAGTTATACCACCGCAAAGTTCCTAGCACCCGGATTCGAGGTGGAGTATGTGGGTTCAATAAACAACGGGTACGCCTACGCTGCATCAAAAAACGACCCGAACCAAATTTGGTGGCAAAATGATTTTTATTTCAGGGCATAAAGAGATGAATAAACTACTAGAATACAAAATTTCAGAAGGCTCCTATGTTGGCGTTTCGAAATATATTACCGTAAACATACTAAACATATGAGGGGAATCGGGTTAGGGTAGGCTCACTATACACCTAATAACTTCTAAACTAGCTTTGGTGGCATCAATATCTTTATTTCGCCAAGTGCACAGGTGCATAAGGCATCAACATGCCAAATTTCATTAACTTTCTATGCTGGCGTATCGAGTTATACCACCGCAAAGTTCCTAGCACCCGGATTCGAGGTGGAGTATGTGGGTTCAATAAACAACGGGTACGCCTACGCTGCATTAAAAAACGACCCAAACAAAATTTGGTGGCAAAATAGTTTTTATTTCAGGGCGCAAAGAGATGAATAAGCTACTAGAAAACAAAATTACAGAAGGCTCCTATGTTGGCGTTTCGAGATATATTACCGTAAACATACTAAACAAATCAGGGGAATCGGGTTAGGGTAGGCTCACTATACACTTAATAACTTCTGATCTAGCTTTGGTGGCATCAATATCTTTATTTCGCCAAGTGCACAGGTGCATAAGGCATCAACATGCCAAATGTCATTAACTTTCTATGTTGGCGTATCGAGTTATACCACCATAAAGTTCCTAGCACCCGGATTCGAGGCGGAGTATGTGGGTTCAATAAACAACGGGTACGCCTACGCTGCATCAAATAACGACCCAAACCAAATTTGGTGGCAAAATGATTTTTATTTTACGGCATAAAGAGATGAATAAGCTACTAGAAAACAAAATTACAGAAGGCTCCTGTGTTGGCGTTTCGAGATATATTACCGTAAACATACTAAACATATGAGGGGAATCGGGTTAGGGTAGGCTCACTATACACCTAATAACTTCTAAACTATCTTTGGTGGCATCAATATCTTTATTTCGCCAAGTGCACAGGTGTATAAGGCATCAACATGCCAAATGTCATTAACTTTCTATGTTGGCGTATCGAGTTATACCACCGTAAAGTTCCTAGCACCCGGATTCGAGGTGGAGTATGTGGGTTCAATAAACAACGGGTACGCCTACGCTGGATCAAATAACGACCCAAACCAAATTTGTTGGGAAAATGATTTTTATTTCACGGAATCAAAAGATGAATAAACTACTAGAATACAAAATTTCAGAAGGTTCCTATGTTGGCGTTTCGAGATATATTACCGTAAACATACTAACATATGAGGGGAATAGGGTTAGGGTAGGCTAATTATACACCTAATAACGTCTAAACTAGCTATGGTTGCATCAATATCTTTATTTCGCCAAGTGCACAGGTGCATTAGGCATCAACATGCCAAATGTCATTAACTTTCCATGTGTGAAATAGCTTTATTTTACGTCCGCTTCCACCGAAGTGATATCGCAGAAATTACATTTTATATATATATGGTGATAATATTTACAGTGTGTTTAGTGGAATAATAAGGTGCGGAATTTAATGAGGTCTAAGTTGGGACAATCACAGGCACAACATATGACATGGAAGCGGACAAACATTTACATAGACATTTTGACAAAACAAACATGAAGGTGGACAAACATATAAACATATTATGTACATATATATATTTCCGGTCAATTTGGTCGGTCTGGTCGTTCTGCCTGGTTGAATGGCAGGGCGGTGCAACTCTTCCTTGGGGCTTGTTGGTGAGTATAAGTCCTGGTCCATTCTTCCTTCCATTTGGGTTTGCTGTCCGGTATAGTGGTGTTGATTCATCTTTACTTCTATAATTCATTCCTTTTGTTGTTGGTTGTTGAAGGAAGAATCCAGCACCTGGAAAGAGAGAAAGAGAAAAGAGAGTATCTGGGCTTATGGTGTTTTGTGGTTTATTTCGTCTAGTAAGGCTTTTTGGGCGGGGGGGGATTATAATAATAATAAAAAAAGAATAATAATAATAGTAATAAAATAATAGTGAGATAAGAATAATAATAATAGTAATAAGAGAATAATGATGTAAGAATAATAATAATAATAGTGATATAAGAATAATAATAATAGTAATAAGAGAATAATCATGTAAGAATAATAGTAATAGTAAAGGTATTTAAGAGAAAATTTAAAGGGGAGGCTTTGCATTTATGACATATGTATCAATAATAGTATCTATAATATAATATTTATTCGTGTGAAAAGTTTGTTAGTTTTATTTTAATGTAATTTGTTTGTTTAGTTAGGGTGATTTGCGCTTCCCTCGTTGGGGACGTTTTTACGATTTCACCCTACTTAGTGTGATAACTTTCTATGTTGGCGTATCGAGTTATACCACCGCACAGTTCCCAGCACCCGGATTGGAGGCGGAGTTTGTGGGTTCAATAAAGAGGGAGAGAGAGAGAGAGCGAGAGAGAGAGAGAGAAAGAGAGTATGTGGCTTCAATTAACAACTATACACTCATAAATTGTTTAAGTGGCATTTAGTAACTGGATGAGAATAACACATGACACAATAGAAGCCATCAATATTAAAAGGTACCAGCCAGAACTCAACCGCGGTGCTGGTCTATTCATCCCAAGAGCATACGATAGTCTCATCAAATAATATAACACCCTGTCCATTCTCCTCTTTCGTCCATGTTTTTCTTTAATTAAGAGTAAGCCCCCCCCACCGTATTTCCCATACAGTGTTATTTCAATAATATTCTTATTATTACCCTATCATTATAATTTATAAAATCTTTTCTTATAGTGGTTGTATGTCCTTTCTCATTATGTTAATAATATTTACAATGCCTTTTTGGGGGGAAATATTTCAACAGTTGTTTATATTACTTTATTCATACCTTACTTTAACATTAAACACCACTTATACAATGTACTTAAGTAATTCATATTTTCATATTTACAAGCTTACCTAGCATTTTATGTACATCCTTTCATATGTTATAGTTTACGCAGTCTGCCTCTCAATTGTTTTACAAAAATTTAATATATTCAATTATCTGGGAATTTTTTATTTTTTATATTTGTATTATTTTCTTTACTTAATTTTTTGTTTAATGGATATGCATTCATATATATGAATTTGTAATGCCTATTGATTGAATACTGGATTATCGTTCTTATGTTGTTACACAATATGGTTTCCCTATTATGGCCGCTTAGTCTTAGTGGGTTTTGTTCTGTGCTAGCATAGTTACCGCCCAATTAGTTGTTTTCATAATCAAGTTTTCTTAGTAATTAGTTCACTATACCCACCCTTATGGCTTCCCAACCCTTTGATGGTTTCCAAATGATTATCTCTCGTTGTATATAAATGTTTGTCTTTGTTCCATATTTCGTATAACGTATTTCCTCGAATAGAACCCCGGCCTCCATTACAACCCGGGCCTCGAATAGAATGAATGAATGAATGAAATGTTGTTAAATGGCACGTGAGCTCCAACCGGGCCATATTGCGCCAAACATATGATGATGATATGAGACAAACTAGAAAGCCTCAAATAGAACC
The DNA here is from genome assembly GCA_917208275.1 of Patella pellucida. Taxonomy (NCBI): domain Eukaryota; kingdom Metazoa; phylum Mollusca; class Gastropoda; family Patellidae; genus Patella; species Patella pellucida. The sequence continues at coordinate 9,790,882 of OU795044.1, forward strand.
CGGGGGTAAGGGGGTGTTGAGATAAATACAACCCGGGTCTCAAATAGAACCCGGGTCTCTAATACAACCCGTGTCTCTAATATAACCCGTGTCTAACGTAAAAACTATTAACCCCCTCTCAAAATATAAATTAATTGATGATCCCTGCACAAGAAGTAGAATTGTCTCATGTCACGCACAGAGAGTTTAGCCTTCGTATTTGCAAGACCGTTCTGTCTGCTTGTTTTGCTTGTCCAAAATGTCATTCCTATAGAAGATTTTGGAGCATTAATTCGTGTCTGAAAAAATACAACCCGGACTCGATTATAACCCGGGCCTCGAAATACGGTATATATCTTTATTGTACTATGGTTGTCATTCTTTGCTTGATAAAGACGAGATAACCCTCGTCGAAACGTCGCTGAAATAAACTCTTTAAGTAACTTGTATTCCATATAATTGTGTCATGTGTTATGTAGTAGTTATTAGCACCCTTTCCGAGGTGTATCGGTGAATATCAGGACAGTTTTGGTCGGGGGATCAGCCGAGGCGAAGCCGAGGCGATCCCCGGCCAAAACTGTCCTGATATTCACTGATACACAAAGGAAAGGTGCTAATAAGTCACTTACATCACATTTCTATCGAGTATTTTGAAGCGATATGTAAAAAATAGTATTTATTATCGAGTCGTTTCAACCGTAAAGGGACAAATGTTATTTCATTTATACCTCTCTGAGCCTCACGTTACATTTCACGGTAGAATGATTTCGCAGTCAAGAGACGAGCTGAGTAGTATTTACACGTGGGTCTAGCTATACCCTGGGCGTAAAACTATCACGTGTTTGTTTAGACCACATCGTAGAAGACCGCAATATTAATAATATTATTATTAAATGTAGTGTGAAGGAAATGCGAAACGTGGGTCATTCCTGGTGAAAGTATGCATCAACGAATTATTTGTAATAAAATAGATGTCTTTCTAGGCGTTTTTGTTTTTATCCTGCTTGTTTTAAATGTCTGTGAAGTGTCCAGCAAGAGAACTGCGCCTTTTATCATCACAATTACAATAATTATTCAGTGTTCTCATTTATATGTTTTGCATATTAATATTAATCAAACCAAATTATGCAATAGGTGCCAATTGACATGTACAATAATTGATTTGTGTAATATGATGTTTAGTTAATTTAATGTCATTGTATATATTTTTGAACTGCCAGTTTGTTCCACCCGGTTTGTTTTGTTACTGTGATTTTGACTAGTTGTTTCATGTAATTTGTCCGGCTGCATTGTATAGAGCAATAGCTATCATTGCGATCTGGGCCGGACTAAACGTCCGCTACTTATTGCTTGAATGGTATCTTAAACAGTGTAGAAGTGTTCGTTTGTCAGGAATGAACAGTACTTTTTTTTAAAAGTGTACTGTTCATATCTGATACACGGATACTTTTAAGCCTGTATTGGAAATAAACAGACCAGTTTTATCTAAGGTTGCCAATGGCAACGAGGTAGAAGTGGGATGTAATAACTATTCACCCAATAACTTTTAAACTAGCTTTGATGGCTTTAATATGTTTATTTCACTAAATTGACAGATACATAAGCTTTGCACATGCCAAATGCCATTTACTTTCTATGTTGGCGTATCCAGTTATACTACCGCAAAGTTCCTAGCGCCCGGATTCGAGGCGGAGTTTGTTGATTCAATGAAGAGAGAGAGAGGGAGAGAGAGAGAGAGAGAAAAATGGGGTTTAACGTCCACTCAACACAACTAGGTCAACATATGGTTTAATTTTATTTCAATAATTCGCCTCCGCGTAGGGGTCGTTAGCAGTGGGAGGAAACCGGAGTGCCCGGAGGAAACCCACGAGGTTGAGAAGGCGCCCCTATCTCCATGCCACATACGCTCACACCAGGGCTCGAAATCCGAGCCGCAAGCCAGAGGTGGCCGGCCAGCTAGGGATCGAAGCGCGGCACTCTAGAACACTAGGCCATCCCAACTGCCAGGGTTCAATAAACAACGGGTATGCCCATGTTGCATCAAAGAACGACCCAAACCAGCTTTGGTGGGAAAATGATTTTTATTTCACGGAATCAAGAGATGAATAAACTACTAGAATACAAAATTCCAGAAGGCTACTATGTTGGCGTTTCGAGATATATTACCGTAAACATACTAAACATATGTGGGGAATCGGGTTAGGGTAGGCTCACTATATGTGGGTTCAATAAACAACGGGTCCGCCTACGCTGCATCAAAAAACGACCCAAACCAAATTTGGTGGCAAAATGATTTTTATTTCACGGAATAAAGAGATGAATAAACAACTAGAATACAAAATTTCAGAAGGCACTATGTTGGCGTTTCGAGATATATTACCGTAAACATACTAAACATATGAGGGGAATTGACTACGCCACAAATATTCTTGGCGAAATAAAGATATTGATGCCACCAAAGCTAGTTCAGAAGTTATTAAGTGTATAGTGAGCCTACCCTAACCCGATTCCCCTCATATAATTAGTATGTTTACGGTAATATATCTCGAAACGCCAACATACGAGCCTTCTGAAATTTGGTATTCTAGTAGTTTATTCATCTCTTGATTCCGTGAAATAAAAATCATTTTGCCACCAAATCTGGTTTAGGTCGTTCTTTGATGCAGCGTAGGCGTACCCGTTGTTTATTGAACCCACATACTCCACCTCGAATCCGGGTGCTAGGAACTTTACGGTGGTATAACTCGATACGCCAACATAGAAAGTTAATGAAATTTGGCATGTTGATGCCTTGTGCACCTGTGCAATTGGCGAACTAAAGATATTGATGCCACCAAGCTAGTTTAGAAGTTATTAGGTGTATAGTGAGCCTACCCTAACCCGATTCCCCATATATGTTTAGTATGTTTACGGTAATATATCTCGAAACGCCAACATAAGAGCCTTCTGTAATTTTGTTTTCTAGTAGCTTATTCATCTCTTTATGCCGTAAAATAAAAATCATTTTGCCACCAAATTTGGTTTGGGTCGTTCTTTGATGCAGCGTAGGCGTACCCGTTGTTTATTGAACCCACATACTCCGCCTCGAATCCGGGTGCTAGGAACTTTACGGTGGTATAACTCGATACGCCAACATAGAAAGTTAATGAAATTTGGCATGTTGATGCCTTATGCACCTGTGCAAATGGCGAAATAAAGATATTGATGCCACCAAAGAGAGTTTAGAAGTTATTAGGTGTATAGTGAGCCTACCCTAACCCGATTCCCCTCATATGTTTAGTATGTTTACGGTAATATATCTCGAAACGCCAACATAGGAGCCTTCTGAAATTTTGTATTCTAGTAGTTTATTCATCTCTTTATGCCCTGAAATAAAAATCATTTTGCCACCAAATTTGGTTTGGGTCGTTTTTTGATGCAGCGTAGGCGTACCCGTTGTTTATTGAACCCACATACTCCACCTCGAATCCGGGTGCTAGGAACTTTGCGGTGGTATAACTCGATACGCCAACATAGAAAGTTAATGACATTTGGCATAATGATGCCTTATGCACCTGTGCACTTGGCGAAATAAAGATATTGATGCCACCAAAGCTAGTTCAGAAGTTATTAAGTGTATAGTGAGCCTACCCTAACCCGATTCCCCTCATATAATTAGTATGTTTACGGTAATATATCTCGAAACGCCAACATACGAGCCTTCTGAAATTTTGTATTCTAGTAGTTTATTCATCTCTTGATTCCGTGAAATAAAAATCATTTTGCCACCAAATCTGGTTTAGGTCGTTCTTTGATGCAGCGTAGGCGTACCCGTTGTTTATTGAACCCACATACTCCGCCTCGAATCCGGGTGCTAGGAACTTTACGGTGGTATAACTCGATACGCCAACATAGAAAGTTAATGAAATTTGGCATGTTGATGCCTTATGCACCTGTGCACTTGGCGAAATAAAGATATTGATGCCACCAAAGCTAGATCAGAAGTTATTAGGTGTATAGTGAGCCTACCCTAACCCGATTCCCCTCATATAATTAGTATGTTTACGGTAATATATCTCGAAACGCCAACATACGAGCCTTCTGAAATTTTGTATTCTAGTAGTTTATTCATCTCTTGATTCCGTGAAATAAAAATCATTTTGCCACCAAATCTGGTTTAGGTCGTTCTTTGATGCAGCGTAGGCGTACCCGTTGTTTATTGAACCCACATACTCCGCCTCGAATCCGGGTGCTAGGAACTTTACGGTGGTATAACTCGATACGCCAACATAGAAAGTTAATGAAATTTGGCATGTTGATGCCTTATGCACCTGTGCACTTGGCGAAATAAAGATATTGATGCCACCAAAGCTAGATCAGAAGTTATTAGGTGTATAGTGAGCCTACCCTAACCCGATTCCCCTCATATGTTTAGTATGTTTACGGTAATATATTTCGAAACGCCAACATAGGAGCCTTCTGAAATTTTGTATTCTAGTAGTTTATTCATCTCTTTATGCCCTGAAGTAAAAATCATTTTGCCACCAAATTTGGTTTGGGTCGTTTTTTGATGCAGCGTAGGCGTACCCGTTGTTTATTGAACCCACATACTCCATCTCGAATCCGGGTGCTAGGAACTTTACGGTGGTATAACTCGATACGCCAACATAGAAAGTTAATGAAATTTAGCATGTTGATGCCTTATGCACCTGTGCAATTGGCGAACTAAAGATATTGATGCCACCAAAGCTAGTTCAGAAGTTATTAGGTGTATAATGAGCCTACCCTTACCCGATTCCGCTCATATGATTAGTTAGCCTCTAATGTGCGATATTATAGTATGTTTACGGTAATTGTATATTTTTGGGTGAGGGGTGAGGTGGGGGATCTATTATATATATATTTTGCATTAATATGTTTTAAAATTGTATTTTCCAATAAATACAAAGGTAACAATTATTTTCCCTCCGCTAGGAATATGTGTGCTAACTTGATTTCGAATCCGAGTGCTAGGTTATGGCTGCGAGATTTTGTTTGCTAACTTGATTTTGAATCCGGGTGCTGTAATCCGGGTGAGAGCTTCAGCTCGGTCCACAGGGTAACGTTATTTGTCTGTGGTAGTACCGTATAAAGGGAGGCAACTTCAATTTTACGAGTAGATTTTTAATTAGCGCTCGCTACCTTTGACTAAAATATTAAATAAGATAATTCCGTGGCAGTTATAAACAGAACTTCCGTAGTAAAGTAGTAAAGTCTACAGGAAATTTGTGGCCAAATCGTTTTGTTAAGGCCAGCTCAATTTTTGTCAAGTTCGCGGAGATGTAAATAGCATAGGTTAATTAAGGCACGTGATTGTTGCACTCGGCAAACCTCGGCTTTTCCGGTACCCTACCCACAGAGTAAAAACTTTTACTCTGTGCCCTACATCTAGACTGGGATCTGCTGAGGTTTGCCGAGTGGTGATTGTTGGCGAGATTGTAGGTTAGGGCTAGGGTTATCATTGGGGGTAGGTCCAGGATAAGGGCTAGGGTTGGGATTAGCGTTAACCCTGTTTACAACTCTTGACCTATGACGAAAAATTGAGCTGACCTTATCATTTAGTCCTAACCGGAAATTATGATCTTGTAATGTCAATAATAGAAGTTGTTATTCAATATCATATAGATAAAAATGGTAAGCTACCTGCCAATCCAATATACATGTATGACTAAGAAGAATAAATATGAATAAATATGATGAAGATTTGTATGAAAACCAGTTTTTTCACCAGATTCAAAACCAGAAAAAAGATGTAGGCCTACTTAACCAGGCTGCCAAAAATGGCTGGGTGATTTGTGTTCCTAAATTCAGTCAGTCACAAGGTGTTGTTATAAAAGATAATGATATATTAGATCATATATTACAGCCCGTACTTAATAAACAATGTGATTTAAAGGATAATTTTATATCATTATCAGGCAATGAAGCTTGTATTAATAATGGTGTAATTAAATTATGTAAAGGTTATCAACAACACATAGAAGTTCTGATTTTATTTGAAGAAACATTTCATACCGAGGACACCGTTAATGTCCGTTCTCAACAAAATCAATATTTAAAAAATGAAGGAATTGTTCATTGGGGCGCATGGGGCATCAAAATAATTTGATGACATTTTTTGAAGTCTAATAACAAATTGTTAGATTGTTCTTTGGGGCATAAGGAAAAACCCTATTAAATTTCAGTATTTTCGTATAGTAAATAACGGAGTTATTTTTACGCTTATACCTTCTTTTAAAGCTTGTTGACAACGATTTTAGATTTAGCACGAGTGGCTTCATAATCCTCGCAATCCCAGAGAGGGATTTCTCAGATCATTGCTTCGGGAATATGGGAAGAGTCTAATCTGCGCTAAAATGTTTCAATATACCAGCAGCAGAAAAGATTCCGGTTTGGATTCAGTCGGATTAAAAAAAAATTCAGTTTAAAAGATTTCAGCGACAATCTAGGTGGTAATGACGTATACCTTAAGTCATTTGGTGGTAGGCTGGTCCAAAGGCTTGACTGGCTCAGAAGCGTTTTATAGCTGAGGCGCTGGAGGCGCCAGCCTCCTCACGAAAAAAAAATCAATGAGAAAATTAAAATGTACCCTAGTTAGGGAGGGCCCTAAAGGCAGACCTAAGGACTCCGCGTCTGACAAAAGGGCCCCTCTGGCCAAGTCAATCGTTTTCTATACACTACTGAATGAGAATTGGCATGAAAAACATCAATCGAGAAATCACCTGAAAACGCGAGGAGAGCGGTACAGTAGGACTAAGCTATGGGGCATAGTAAGCAAGACTTTGCATTTTTTCACTGTTTTGGGAAAACTCCACTTTATACGCTTTATTTGTCCTCCTAAATTCATGTAAGCTGATTAATATCAGCCAGTATCCGTTTTTCTGACGCAAAAGTGGATTTTTGATAGACTAGTTTAACAAGCTGACTTTTTGGGCAGACTGGTAAAGTGAAAAAAAAAATTATTTAATCTACTTGGCAAAATAAAGTGCCCAGAATCTAATACAAAACTAATTTTACGGGCTGGAATTACAGCAAAACGTGTTTGAGGCTGTCAAATATGCCAAAATTTACTTGGTGGTCCATACAAGGTCAGCTCCGCTTCTTCGCCTCTCGAAGAAAACCGGTGCCGCTCTCTGTAAACCTGAATTTTTTTGGGGCATTTCTAGATTTGCCTCCCTAACTGTCATCGAGCGCTAATAAAACACTAATTTCACTATACTGAGCATTGATTACTATTTTTGAATGCAGCTGATCCGATGGTTAGAATTTAGAGTGCATGGTGAACAGTCCATTTGCTGATTACACTATTTTGCCTGATTACACTATTTTTCCTTTGCATTTTTTTTAAGGACTTAGAATTTTGTCAAATGGTTTGGATTGTTCGTACTGGGTTTTATTTTATTTCGGTTACAAAACCATTGGATACTTTTGGAGTTGCTTACACAGGCGTTTGCGTTGGTTAAATTTTCAAAATTTTCTCTGGGAGGGTGGGGCTCCCATACCCCGCGACAATTGGTTGTTTGGAATTCCGGTCAGCCAGGTAGGCTGGAATAGCAGGAAAACACGCTGGCGCCAGTTAAATTTTCAAAATTTTCCCAAAAGGTCCCATCTTCGTGAATCGAAACAAGTTATTGGAATTCGAGTCATCCGCCTTAATAAGACTATATAAGACCACTTAGAAGTTGCTTTGGTCACTGGCTGAAATAGCAGGAAAGCGTGTTTGCAGCCGTCAAATATATACTAAATTTTCTATAAAGATCGGCGCTGGTGCCTTTAAAGCCGTTTTTTTTTCTCGGGCATTTCGGATTCTGCCCCCTAACTGTCATCGTGTCCGTACGCCTATAGACTCGAACCCTCTATTGTTTAGAGTACATTAAGCCACGAGTTACAGTTACCTAAACAACTAGAAATTAAGAACTTATTCATCTCAAAAGAGATGTTGTAGAGCCTGTCATGGGCCTTTAAATAAAGATTGGACTTTTTTTTAATTGGTAAAAACTACATTTTTAGGGCACCAACCACCACCGCCCCCCCCCCCACCCCAGTCAAAATATTTCCCGTACGCCTATGCCTACGAACACCGCAGCAAAAACTACAAGTTATCAAATATATTAGAATATTTTCCATTACATATTTTTTTTCTTTGTTTCCTTGCCAGTCATCATAATTGAGAAATATTGAATAAAAACGGCCGGATTCTTATTGACAAATTTAAAAATAAAATCTTAAAACTCTATCTTAAAACTCGACGTCATACACTTATTCAACGCAATACAATATAATGACGTCATAACAATTAGATTACCCGTGTATATCGCTACCGGAAAGTCGCACATCATATTGCTACAAGAATAATTGCCATTTTCACACGAATTTTACCTGAATCTGTGATTCTCAGCTTGTATAAGGTAAGTGACAACAATATTCTGTTATTTTGTGTAAAAACCGGATCGATTTATTCACATTTAATCAACTAGATTCCAAATCTAACTTCAAAACCTGATTAAAACTGAACGCCGTAATGTGTATTTTATTCCAGAAATAAAATGGAGGATTTTAAACTAGTGCAGGAAGATTCGATTAAATTAAGAGCAAGCCGAGTTCGAACTCGATCAAAAGGTATGTTTGGTTTAGTTTCATCTTTAGGAGAGAAATCGTATAACCCTCAATCTGATCCAAATCTCTCTGTAAAACAGTTTATGAGTAAAGCTAGTTTTCAGTAATATTGTTTTGTATTAAACTGTTAAGATTATTTATTTACCCGCTTTATAAATATAATAAATACTCCATTTCCCTGTGTATACATAATAAATTACAGCTGATTTACTGTATAATTAGCCCGAGAAGAAAGATTCCGTGATGTGAGCAGGCCTTTAGACAGACAATCTGTGGTTCGAGAAGGCCTTTAGAAAGATAACCCTTGGTTCGAGCAGGACTTAAGATTATAATCCTTGGTTAGATTATAATCCTTGGTTCGAGCAGGCCTTTAGATAATCCATGGTTCGAACAGACCTTTAGACAGATAATCCACGGTTCGAGCAGGTCTTTAGTTTAGACAAACAATCCTCGGTGTAAACAGGCCTTTAGACAAATATTGCAGTTGTTATTCTAATATTAATATATTTTTATTTTCAGGTTGTTCTACCAAATCTAGTCCTCCTATCCGCGTTAAACTGGATAATTTAGACTTTACCTTCTACCCAGACGCCATGGAGAGTTTTAATTTTAGACCACGACCTTTGTCCTTTAGTATCGTGGGAGACTTCGATGTTGCTGGTTGCAGAAAAAAGATAACACGTCACATCCTGCATTACTGTAATTATAGAATCTCCACTCAGCAGACTAGAAATGAAATTCGTGATGGTGATGTACAGACAAGGGTGATTGGGAATGGTAATACCAAAACCAAGTTGATTGGTGATGTACAGACAAGGGTGATTGGTGATGGTCGTATCAAAACCCTTCATGGTGATGTGAACACAAGATTGATTGGGGATGGTAATACCAAAACCATTCATGGAGATGTGAACACAAGATTGATTGGGGATGGTAATACCAAAACCATTCATGGAGATGTGAACACAAGGTTGATTGGGGATGGTCATATGAAAACCCTTCATGGAGATTACATAACAAAAAGATTGATTCGTGGAAATTCTGCGACAAATTGCATTCTATCCATTAAGTCGTCAACTATCGGAATATTTCTAAGAAATTTGAATGCCGAAAGTTTGATCGATAGAAATATAACTGTCAGCGCAACTCATAATGGAACCATTCACATTGACATTGGAGATGCAGAGAAAACTGACGGCATCATGTCTGGAAGTTTAATTTAAACGATATCTAGAGGAAATTTTTCCGGGGCCAAACCAGATAGAATTGTATCAAGTTACGCGGATGCTGTAAAGTATTCGACTATTACAACCCCTGGAACACTGACAGAATATCAACAACTGAAAACTGGAGACAGTCTAAAAGACGATGGGACCGTGAAACAACTGGGTACAGTTTGAAAGATGGAGCATGCTATGAAGCAACTGGGGATAGTCTAAAAGATGAAGCATGCCTTGAAACAGCTGGAGACAGTTTGAAAGAAGAGAGAAGTCATGAAACAAATGGAAGCAAGAAAAAAAAGAACTTTCTGACTGTGAGTCTTTTCTTGATTTCCTACAATTAATATGGCATTATGTTCGACTAAGATAAAGTGCTAGACGTTCTTACATTTATTTTTTTTAGCGTTTTCCGAGTTTCTGTCCGGATTATCGCCCTTATTAAGTTATTGTTAAAATTATTTGACGTTCTAACACCTGACGTCAATTGGCTGACTATCGCCATTGAAGAGACGACCACTTACAAGATCGGTCGCATTTTTTTGTTACGTCTTTTATGTGAATCATTTTAGTGAAGCCTGTACCAAGACAGGCCCGGGACTGTACAGCGCAGTGGACGCTTACGGCTGGCCCCCGGATCCATTCACTTGATTTGATACTTGTTTACTTTTTGCAATGTCTATTTTCTGTCTTGTCCGCAGGTTTATCTTGTAGATTTTTAGTTTTTGTTTTGCGTGTAATGCAGTTCAAAAAAAAGATAGAGGGATGGACGTTCTTGATATAATAGTTCAAAAATATAGTAAGCAAAATGAATATAATGGTCTACATGTGCCCGTTGCTAAATTAAATGGAATTTTAGTCAAAAATATATTTTTTTATCAATTTCAGAAATTATGGAAAAAAATCACAAAGAAATCCAAAAATAAGACCGGAAGTAAGAAAGGTAGGTTTTTGTTTTTTCTGGGGTTTTTTCGACAAGATATTACACGAAAATAAGATGTACGTAACAAATGTTCTTTTTTTAAAAGTTATTTGATTATTCCTATTACCAAGAATCTATTATTTTATAATTGTGAGTCCCGTAGATGTTCTTTCGAGTGAGACGAAATCCCGAGGTCCCATTTACACACTTCCCTCGCGGTATGTAGCCCAGAACGAGTAGAGCAGTATGACGTTAAACCCCATTTTATTTCTCTTATTTTATAATTTCAGATGAACAGGCTGTTGAAACTTCCAAGAAATCTTCCAAGCTGTCACGTTTTATCTGTTTTTGCCGACCAAAGACAGCTGCATAAATAATCGTGAAAAAAATTTAATTGAAGTATATTTTCAACAACAAAAAATACCTGAAATTTTAATTTTGATTTGATATTTTTACAACTTTTTTATAATTTAGAAAATCGAAGCTTTAAAATATTGTACAAGAGAAAAGAAAGAACCATGGAATATATAGATTTGTATTAAATTGTATTTTGATCAAAATTAACTTAATTAGCGGTCGCGGGTTCCCTTCGGGTATTGGTCGAGGAAGTTCATCGAGATTTTCCGACGTGGTTTCCGCTTGTCGGTGGAATTCGATAAAAGTAGGTCGTTGCGCTACTGTCCGAGCAAAATTTCACGGTCTCTCATGGCGCCAGTTTGCCGTATATCTGGGATAACTGGGGATCACTTTGCTAAAACAGACACAGGGCCGGCGGAAGCAATTCTTGATTGGGGGGGCTCCCATCCTAGGTCCAGGGATGTAGCCAGGATTTGCTGAGTAGTTGTAAAAAAACACTTTGGCGAGCGTAGCGAGCCTAAAAAAAATTTGGGAGGGGGCGTGGTCGTGGTCTTTTGTGAAAATTAACCCTTATTCAATTATTGGTGTATTTCCAGAGCATTTGCTGTCTTTTATTTTCTTCAGTGCAAATCAATTTCCATTTATATTATATTCAAATTTATATAGGCCTATTCCTCAAAATGGTGTTTGTAGTATTTTATATTATCATTACGATGGAATGAGAATCAGGTCAGACAGAAGTTGAGAAAGAATAAGAAACATTGACATTGTGGATAGGCTAGGATTTAATATAGATTCGGTAGAATTAACCGTAGAATGCGAACATTAAAAATTGATCGTACAACCAAACGTTCGACAACATTTACGACATCCAAACCTTTAACATTGAAGTGCCGTAATTGGTCTGGGTGACCGTGAAATGAATAGACCTGCACAACTTCTAAATTTAAATAAACATTATAGCAATACTTCTTTCTTTAAACTAATAGGGTATACTTCGGCACACAAAAATAGATAATTATAATACCAATACTTCTTTCTTTAAACTAATTTGGGATGATAGGGTTTACTACGGCACACAAAAATAAATAATGCCGTGTCAGACATGGTTTGCGTGGGCTTATAGTTTATCATGGCTTTGCCGTTTGCCGGGGATGGTAAATTTCGAGTGCGGAGTCTGAGTATAGAGTGGGAGAAGGACGAAGTCGAGGGGGTTTAAATACGACTTGGCGGCTTTCTTCTATTTTTTCTTTGTGCTGGGCGGCAAAAAACAGTGCCGCCTGAAGAAAAGAGTACTTGCGGCCAAATTATTGGGGGGGCTAAAGCCCCCCCTAGCCCCCCTACTCCGCCGGGCCTGAGACATGACGTACCAAAGGCATGTACTTTTTATTTTTACTGATGTAATATTAAACATATGTACAAGATTTTGACAGGCATTGTTAAGCAAGCAAACAAACGTAAAAGTTCCACTTTAGTTTCTTTCAGCTGACTGGGATTAGGCCCCGATTACTTGTCGGGCCCGGATACCCTCAATTTTTCCCCATAGGCGGGTCAAACGACGACAAAAAGATGCCGTACGCAGAACAAATTGCAACAAAAGGTTTTTTGCCTTCTATTGACTCATTATGATGTCCGAAGTAAAGAAAGGAAAGTTTACCAAAATCTGAGTCCAAATAAGAACGGGGGGGGGGTCAAATCCAAGATGGCGGCTTACGACCAAAGCGCGCGAATTTCTCCACCAAAAGTATTAGATTTAGGCTCCATAAATGTATTGCAATTTGTTCTACGTCAAATGTTAGTTTGACCCGCCTACCAATAAAGTGGACTGACAGAATCCAATTCTAATCTACTATCCACGTCACAAGAAACAAACATTCAGAAAAGTCACCGGTTTTCTTTTTAATTTACCATCAAGGAACTGTAGCCTAGTTTATGCAAACAATATTATTTAAACATTATTCGGTATACCGTCGAGCTTCAGTTCTCAAAAAGAATGGCCAGTAGGCTACTCCAAAACGTTATCGCCAAAACCAAATTTTAATCGCCTCTTTGGCGAACGACAGCGTAAACCCTCCTCAAGGGCCTTGGACAAGTGACGCATCTGCCCCCCACCCTCTCTTACGGCACTGATACTTTTGACATGACAGTGTAGTATTTTACCTTTATTGCCTCCAATTGTACGAAAAGTCACATCTTAAAGCCCCAATACCACTCTTGCTGTAACTGAATAGGCTAATCAAAAGCGTTTTATAGCTGAGGCGCTGGAGCCGCTAGCCTCCTCGCTAAAAAAAAATCAAAAAATTGTAAAAATGAAACGGGAGAAAAATGGTAAAACCGATGAGAAAAATGAAAATGTATCCTAGTTAGGAGAGCCCTATTGGCAGACAAAGGGCCCCACGTCTGACAAAAGGGCCCCTCTGGCCAAGGGAAAGGGGCCCCGAGTCTGAGTCGATCTGCTAGGCTACTGAATGAGAATGCAGTCATTACATTGGCATGAAAAGCTTCAATCAAGAAATCACCCTTTCCCAACATATATACGACATTGCGTATCGATTTGTCGATCATGGTTACCAATTGCTCGGGTGAGCGTTCCTTCTCCGTCTTGGTGCGTATCGAAAATCACTTGCGTTCAAAGCTTATGGGCAAGATCGCATGGGTGCACTGGCCTTATGGTAGCCTACATTGAAGCTAATCTTCTGGACTTGATTAATTTGGCTAGAAAGGAGCCTATCGTGTAACGGCCTTGAATTTTCTTCAAATATTATTTGAAATCCACCATATTCAATTAATTATTATTTGATTGAGCTCCCGGTAGGCTACAATCATGTGATTTGTTTCGAATTCGGGCTTCAGGCGAGTATCGAATTGGGCCCCGATCCACAGATTAAACCGACCTGGGGCCGGTTGCTCAAAGCTCTGTTATCTTTAACGATCCGTTAACTTTAACGGAGAGAAAGATTGTTGCTGGAAATAAAGGCCCCGAACATTCTGTGGTGCAAATTTTTACTACAGATTTATGCTAATATAAAAAATAAAGTATTCTATAGTGTTTTCGGTAGTAAATTTAACGGAAAGTTAACAAACAACACGTTACCAAGTTATGTCCGTAGATAACGAAGCTTTGAGCAACTGGCCCCTGGAGGATAATATTATGTCAGAATGCACCAAAATGTTTTCTATTTTGCAAAATTTATCGACCTCCGGTGGCCGGGCCACAGCCCCCCCCCCCCACCCGGGAAAGAGGGCACTCAAAATAGTATAGCCTCCGCCATGATAAACCTTAAAACGCCCCTGGACTGGCTTGTGTTTCATGAATAAAAGGAAGCGTGTTTACGGCTGTCTAAAATTTAAAAAAAAAATACACCCGTGGACAGCACTCGAAACAATCTGAACGTACGCACTCGTAAGTCCAGCCTATATCTTGGACTTGCTTTTTGGTTCATTTCTATAAACTGGATAGTTTATGAACAATTTTCTTTAATGTAGGCCCATCAACATTGAATAATATTTTTGTTGTTTATATATTGCTTGCATCCGTCGCGGTATTTCAGAGAGTAAAGAGAGGGGGTTTAGGGTTCGATTCCGGTGTTAGCCGAGATATTTCCTTGAAATTTTCCGGCATGTGTCAGTTGCGCAGGAGCATCTTGAATGTAATGATAATGTCGCCTCGTGCTTCTGAATAGAAAATATCTACAATTAGACAAATTAGATAACATAACAAACGTCTAGTCGTTCGGGGAGGACAAAAAAAACGAAGTCGCGTGTCTTGGTGTGTACGTAAAATAACCTCTTTTACGTAATAGTGCGGTCCTCCTGCACTTACCTTACAATATTAGTATTATACTATCAATTGATGTATGGACAAAATTTTAATTCATTATTGGAGCAGAAACCCAATTTCATTTCTTCGTGTTCATGCTTGCAACGCCCACAGGGCCTATTTTAACGTGCCTACAGGCACGGACGTGCCTCAGGATGAAAAACCCGTCATTTGAAAATCTAAAATCCGTGCTCTGAAAAAGGTGTGCATATCTTTGTGAATCTGGGGAACAGGACACTTCCCCCCTGGACATTTCCCCCCCGGACATCTGCCCCTGGACATTTCCCCCAGAGGACATCTGCCCCTCGGACCTTTACCCCCTGGTCATTTCCTCCCTAGGACATCTACCCCCCTAGGACATTTCCCCCCTGGACTTTTTCCCCCGGGACATTTCCCCCCTTGGACATCTGCCCCCCTAGGACAATTACCCATCGGACTTTCTCCCCCCGGACATTTCCCCCAGTAGGACATATGCCCTCCTAGGACATCTGCCCCCCGGACATCTACCCCCTATAGGACATTTACCCATTGGACTTTTTTCCCCCGGACATCTCCCCCCTAGGACATTTACCCCTCGGACAATTCACCCCATGGACATTTGCTCCCTAGGACATCCGCCCCCCCCCCCCTCGACTTTTCCCTCTGTAGGAATATGAATTTACACCTATAAACGTGTGAAGCATTTAATTATGTAATAATATTCGTCTGTTGATTATGTGCAGGGCCTACTGTAATTACTATTTACTGAACATAATATGTTATACTACATGTGGTATACTACGTGTGGTAAACCCTTCTTAAACCATTTAAAGTAATCACTCGCCATATAAACCCGTTTCCAAATATGTCTTGATAAATGGGCCTCCCAGAAAGCGACATAAAGTAAGGGAGAAACACAGGAAAAGAAGCCTCACAAGTTGAGTCATGATGCTGTCAAGGAGATATCCTCCGCCTTAGATCAATGACATACATTATTATTATACTTATGTTAATTGTACCTGCTCCCTGGTATGTATTCCTGTAATTGTGTTTCCTTTGACCTTTTTAAAAGATAACACTTTTTCTTTACCTAATTGTCTAACAGTTTACAACAATTATTTGTTAGAAAGTAGCAGATGTTTTCTTTCCAACGGTATCAAGAAATATGACCTCTGGCTTAAACATCCGGTTTTATTGTAGTTTAAATGTATCCCGGTTTTATTATTGTTTAAATGTACTAAAGTCGGATATTAACGTTTGTAACTTTCCACAAAACTTTGAAAATTAATGATATAGAACTTTCAACATTAAGCTCAATGACCCTGATCATTGACCTTTAGTTTGAAAAGCAAACATCACCTAATTTGAAGCCAAGCAGAACAAAAATCCATCAGTTCTGCTTTCGCAGATCTAGTTCTTTCTATTATAAAAAGATGTAGTAAAAAATTAGATACCTCAGGAGATGACAGCAAAGGGCATTAGTCATAGGGGGCAGATCTCCTACAGTGATAGATGTCCTAAGGTTGAAATTCAGGAAATAGATGTCCTATAGGGGAGAATGTCCGGGGGGTAAAAGTCCGGGGGGTAAAAATCCAGGGGGTAAAAGTCCGGGGGGGGGGGGGCAGTTGTCCTAGGGGGCAGATGTCCTACGGTGGTAGATGCCCCACGATGGGAAATGTCCGGGGGGTGAAAGTCCGGTGGGTAAATGTCCTAGGGGGGCAGATGTCCTAGGGGGGGAATGTCTGAGGGGTGATAGTCCGGGGGGTAAATGTCCTAGGGGGGCAGATGTCCTAGGGGGCAAATGTCTAGGGGGAAAAAGTCCGGGGGGTAGATGTCCTAGGGGGGCAGATGTCTAAGGGGGGAAATGTCTGGGGGGCAAATGTCCGGGGGCAGATGTCCGGGGGGGAAATGTCTGGGGGGCAAATGTCCTAGAACCGTGAATCTGAGTGTGTACTTCTAGAATGTGCGATCATACAATGAGCAAGTGCGACATCAGCAGTAATTGTGATCATCGATCACGTCATTTAACTTGGTATCCAGTCTCATTATTTTTCTTCACTTTCGCTCTCTGTTTCAGAAGCATGGTTCACTGGTTGTTTCTTTCGCGGCGGTCCTTCGCATTGACTTGAGTTTTTGAAAATCGCTTCGAAAATACGGACCCAAGGCTGATTCTTTGAATACCCTAAGACGGACAGTAACAAAGAGATTAAATATACATTATGGGGGGGGGGTCGAAAATTATGCGATATCAGAAGAGAAGTTACAGACCCTTCATTTCTCGAAAATCGCATTGAAAATACGAGCCCAAGGCTGATTCTTTGAATCGACTTTGGACTTTTCTTTGAACATCCGATGCCCCGACAAGCGGTCGAATATACATAGGCCTACATCTGTCAGTCAATTCTTTGATATTAAAAGTGTCGCCTAATAGTGTGATAATAATTCTGGAAGTTATTAGTTTACTTCTTGTGAGTTTTATCCGATTGTTTTGTTCATAGTCCGTTTGGTCACAATTTCTGAAAGCTAAGGAGCTACATTAAACTGATAACTTTCTATTTGGAAATTGTGGTTCCTGCGTTCTCTGGCACAGTGCCGGACTGGTGGGCCGAAGGCCCACTTAAATTGCCATACCTGTGACAAGGCCCACGAGCAAATGGCGGGGTCCGGGGGTTCTCCCCCCAAAAATTTTTGAAAAAATAGACAGCCGCAAACTAATTTTCAAAGCACCTCAGACCAGAGCAGCGGATGGACATATATGGTGACCTGCGAGCACTTTAATCCCACATCCTCGAATACGAATAGAGAAATCAAATTTGTCATAGTCAAGAATTCACAGAATTTGTCATATTCAATAGTTTCTTCCAACGAAATCTATCGTTCTGCTTTTCTTTCCTTTCCTTTCCCTCTTTTACTACCTTTTCTTTTTCTTTATTTTACCTTTTTCTTTTTTCTTTTTTTCTTTGAGGCTTAGGCCCATATTTTTTTTATGGCTTAGGCCCACAAGTGGGCCCAGTCCGGCACTGCTCTGGCGGTCGAATTTTGAAATTTTCTTGGAGGAGCCCCCCCCCCCCCATGTTCGCATTGACACGGAGACCGCGTGCTTTGTCTAATAATCCTTAAAATAGGCCCCGAATGTCCGTGTGATACTTGTGAAGTACGTATGTCTGCCAGTTTTTCTTCTAGGTTTCTGTTCGTGAGGTAACTCCATTTTATTCATGCAATGACAGTGTGGTATTACTGGTATGTCCACAGAGTAGCCTAACGTTATTTGTCTGTGGTAGTACCAATCATCTTCTGGATTTATAATTTATAATCGTGTGTAATTAAAGGGAGGCAACTTCAATTTTACGAGTAGATTTTTAATTAGCGCTCGCAACCTTAGACTAAAATATTAAATAAGATAATTCCGTGAAAGTTATAAACAGAACTTCCGTAGTAAAGTCTACAGGAAATTTGTGGCCAAATCGTTTTGTTAAGGCCAGCTCAATTTTTGTCAAGTTCGCGGAGATGTAAATAGCATAGGTTAATTAAGGCACGTGATTGTTGCACTCGGCAAACCTCGGTTTATTCCGGTACCCTACCCACAGAGTAAAAATTCTTACTCTGTGCCCTTCATCTAGACTGGGGTCTGCTGAGGTTTGCCGAGTGGTGATTGTTGGCGAGATTGTAGGTTAGGGCTAGGGTAATCATTGGGGGTAGGTCCAGGATAAGGGCTAGGGTTGGGATTAGCGTTAGCCCTGTTTACAACTCTTGACCTATAACGAAAAATTGAGCTGACCTTATCATTTAGCCCTAACCGGAAATTATGATCTTGTAATGTCAACAATAGAAGTTGTTATTCAATATCATATAGATAAAAATGGTAAGCTACCTGCCAATCCAATATACATGTATGACCAAGAAGAATAAATATGAATAAATATGATGAAGATTTGTATGAAAACCAGTTTTTTCACCAGATTCAAAACCAGAAAAAAGATGTAGGCCTACTTAACCAGGCTGCCAAAAATGGCTGGGTGATTTGTGTTCCTAAATTCAGTCAGTCACAAGGTGTTGTTATAAAAGATAATGATATATTAGATCATATATTACAGCCCGTACTTAACAAACAATGTGATTTAAAGGACAATTTTATATCATTATCAGGCAATGAAGCTTGTATTAATAATGGTGTAATTAAATTATGTAAAGGTTATCAACAACAAATAGAAGTCCAGATTTTATTTGAAGAAACATTTCATACCGAGGAGGATGAAAGTTTTCGTGTTATTTGTATTGAAAAGTTTTTCAATAAAGAAGACAAGCCAAAGGAAGAAGGGGCAACTCAACCACCATCTTCGAAAAGACTGACAAGTTACGAGCAGTGTTTAGATATACTATGGAGTCATTCAGGTGGAAAGAAAGCAAGAGATAATTTAGATAAAATGCTCACAAGTTTTGCTGCATCATATGATAATCTGGAAGGAGAAAGTATTCGGAATATTGCAGATGTGGCTACTTCTCAGTTTACTAAGGCTATGCAGACTTTATTAAAAGATAGTGTAGTGAGACGTTCATCTAAACATAGTCCAGAATATAGGGAGAGTTTGAAAGTAGCTGTAGAGACATATCTAATGAATTCTATCCATAAGAAGTTATTTCGGGTGATAACTGCTAGCCTGGCGTCTCAGGATGCAGAAATCAACAAATTAACAAGAAACATGATTGATTTACAATTACAAGACATGGGAATTAGAAAAGTTTTCAGTCAGAACATTTCACCAGCCAAAAAAGAGTTATCTAAACTAAACCAATACAGTACACCATTGGGTCGACTTTTCTGTATAAAACGGGTTGTAGCAGCGTTAACCAGACCATCCAGAAAATCATCATCACAGTCTTCCAGTGAAGATAGTTTAATGACAACCGACGATTTTTTACCTATTTTAATCTTCCTTATTATTAAATCGGAGATACCTAACTGGTTGGCTAATCTTGCCTATATGCAACATTTTCACCTGGCTAAATCTAACAGTGATGATGAATTTGGATTTTATTTGGCATCCGTAGAAGCAGCATTAGAGCATATTAAGAGTGGTCAAATTAGTGAAGAAGTAATTACTAAAGATAAACTTATGTTTGAACGGTGGCAGCCATTAACTTTGGCAGACAGTTTTAGAGATGAAGGAATACAAAGGCAGAGTTCAACCAATCCCAGTGCTATAGACGAATTCTTCCAGTACGTGCAATTGGGAGATGAAGCCGCTGTATTAAAGATGTTGGATAATAAATGTACCGAAGAAATCTACTTAAAACTTTGTCATCCATTGTGTTCATGTGATCGCTGTGAGAGATTACTTGCAAAGAATCGACTTGATTCTAGTTTGGTTACAGCTCTGACTCGTGATGACCGAGGTTATACAGCCTTACATGTGGCAGCATATTATGGGCAAGCTCGTTTGATCGATATCTTAATTAAATATGGTGCTATAGTCGATGCTACCGATTATCTCGGCTTAACTCCATTACACATTTCTTGTCAAAAAGGATTCCAAAATGTCATGTTGTTATTGTTACATTTTGGAGCTGATGTTTCATGTGCTGATAATGATGGGAATACAGCTTTACATCTAGGTGCTGCTAATGGTCATGAAGATTGTGTTAAAGGTCTGGTTTTCTATGATAATAACAGAGTTAATGTTGACATCAAGAATGATATGGGTGAGACACCACTACACATGGCCGCTAAATGGGGATATGATGTAATTGTTAAAACATTATTAGAAAATGGGGCGAATGCTACCATTAAAAATCGTAGAGGACAAACACCAATAAGTCTAGCCCAAAATATCATGGTACAACGACTAATGGTGGAAACAAGATCACAGATGATAGATAAAACACAAAAGGTTGCTGTAGTGAAGAAAAGGGAGCCGAAAGTTAAAAGTTCATCAAGTTTGAAAGAATTAAGGGTTAAAGAGGGTAAAGATACAGGGAGTAATTACAGTGCTACAAGCTACATAACAGAAACACTACATCCAATAACAAGCTCAACAAAAAAACAACAAGATAAACTATTTCAAGCTGTAACTACTGGGGATATACAGCTGGTCAAATTTTACTTGGGTTTCGATAAAAATCTTTATAATAGTGATGACGAAGATGATGATAAAAAACAATTACATACTACTAGTCTTGAGGAAAACCTTTGTCATCCATTATGCAACTGTTCTAATTGCTCCAGTTTACAAAATCCTGGTAGTGTAAATAGGAAATATAATTTAATTAACTGTCAGAGTGTAGCCGGTTATACACCATTACATTTAGCTGTAATGAACTCACATTATGATATTGCACAGTTATTTATAGAAGAGGGGGCTGTTCTTGATGTTAGTAATCATAAAAACTTAACACCACTCCATCTCGCCTGCTTTCTTCAGCATCAACCGATTATTCAGATTTTATTAGAACATGGCGCCAATGTTCATAAAACTGATATGAACGGTGATACACCATTACTTCTGTGCTGTGCCAATGGTTTCTATGGCGGCGTTCAAATGTTACTTAAATATGGTTCAAACTCGAATCATAGCAATTTAAAGGGTAATACTGCTCTGCATATAGCCGTTGAACGGGAACAGGATGACATCGTTCAGGTTTTGTTACAGTGTGGTGCTAATCCTTATTTAACTAATAAATATGGTAAAACAGTAGTTGATCTTAGTAAGGATACCCGTTTATTCTCCATGGTAAAACATTTCTGTCAACTTAATGAACAAGGTTTGGAGAGAGAAAAACATTGTAAAGAGGCCCTCAGTGTTACAGACGTGTATGCAGGGCTTGAAGAAAAGAAACGAAATTCACTGAAAGAAATAACATCTTCTATTAGAACGTTTGACAGAGAAAACAAGTTAAAAAGAACAACAACAAAAAAGTACAGCGGCGAACCATATCTAGATGGAGATTTGGCCATGATGTTATCTATACAGCATTTTGACCATGGATCATTAAAACATGTAGAGAGTATGGATAGAGGTGAACCACTGTATATTTATACTTTGGCCAAGGCAGCTGCTATAGAAAGACAAGCTATAGACAATACACATTCCACCAACAAACATTACAGTCGTGAAAATATTGATGGATATATTGCAGATAAATATAATCAATCATTATTTACCGAGGTATCCAATGGTATCTCCGGTGAAGTAAATGGTGATAAACTATTAACTGCTAATAATAGCTATAGTGATCAAGAAAAAAATCAGTAATGAACTTTTAACATAAAACAGTGGCGATAAGTCTCCTGTGATAAATTATAAAACATTTAGCAATGAAATCATGCACAGTTTTATTAAATAATTAGTGATAAACAATCATATGATCTAGAAGAAGCAATCAGTGATGAACTCACTCAGTGATGAACTCACACCGTGATAATATAAGAAATAAATTTGTTAGTAGTGTGGCACACTATAGCTTTCAAATAAAAATAAACGGAATTACTTATTGGATTAAAAAATTTAACTTAATTTCCACACATATCTTTAATAAGCAATATTCCTCAACAACAATGATAATTTGATGAAAATATCCGTTAATGTCCATTATAGCTAATAGACAATATAAAAAATTACATTCCTTGTACATTTTATATGCTCACATTTTTAAGTGGATGTATTATGCTGTCACCTCCGCCGGCAGTCCGTCTATATCTTGTTTGTGGACATTCTAAAGGTCACAATTTTATCCAATTTTGACAAATTTGATATATAGGTCTATCTCCAAAAGATCTCGGTTCCTTTTGATATTCTCATGTATCGGACTATAACTTCATATATTATGGCCCCCGATTGTACGAAAAAATCACATTTTTAGCTTGCGGTCACTCTAGAGGTCACAATTTTCATCTGATTTTGACTAAACTTGAAATGCATGTTTATTACCCAAAGATCTTCGTTTTTTTCAATATTTGTGGATATCAGACGATAACTTCCTGCATCACGTTTTTATCCAATTTAAAAAAAACGTTTGAATATATCAACGTTGCATCCTAATGGTCGACTCTCATAGGCAAATCGTGTAAAATAATGGTAAATGTCAAGGTTTTGGACCCTCTAAAGGTAACAAATTTGATCTGATATTGATGAAACTTGAAATACATTTTTATAAACCAGAGATAACGTACTGATTTATGGCCCTTTATTAATTGTACGAAAAATCGCTTTTTTATCTTGTGGACCCGCTAGAAGTCACAAGTTGAATTCAGTTTTATTAAAGACATTTTAATATATCACCGTTACTAATCAATGAATGTTGAGTTCGAATTTCGTAAAAATCTGATTTTGATGATACTTATAATATTATGTTTATATTTCATTGATCTAGGTTCCTGTAGATATGCAAGAATTTTGAACCGTAACGTCCTGGATTATGGCCCCTGATTGTATGAAAAATCGCTTTTTTAACTTGTTCTCTGTTCATCCGTGGGTATAACTGCTTGTTTTATGAAATAAGCGACATGATTAACCATACAACTCTGTTGACAGAGTAAATTAGACAAATTTTACCCAACATATTTTGATAGTCAGTTTGATAGTTATTAAATTTTGATGAAATATTCTGTGAATAAACAAATATATTTTTAAAGATGCAGATCTATTTTTTATTTAAGATATTTAAAGATTGTGCTGAAGGCAATTATTCAAATAAATGCATGGACCTTATCTGGATAATAATAATAATGTATATTTATAGAGCGCATATATCCATCCATAAATGCATGCTCACAGTCAACAATTTCCACCAATGGAATGAAAATAAATGATAACTGGATTGTTTCTCATGGCAATAACTCAATTTCACAATCATACAAATAAAACTTAATGTTACTGATGGCTTGCCATTGGTATCTGTGGTGGAGGGGCTCAGGTCCTTGGCTTGTGTATGGGACTTGAGGAGTGAATTTAAGCACTAATTTGACAAAACCTGGATACAACATTTTAGCTGTGTTTTACTTAATTGTCTCTAATCTTCCTTTTAAAGCTTAGTTCAGAATTCATAATAGATTTTTCAAAATTGTGTCAGTGGGATTTGTTAACAATGGGGGATCACGTGGCTAAGTGGGTGAGGGGCTGGCTCTCTATCCTGGAGGTTGAGTGTTCGAGTGTATTTGCCAAGAGAGATTACCTTGATTTTCCGGCTTGGTTTCCGCTTGTCAGTGATGCAGAACGGAGGGCCTGACAAGGACAGCTGTCTAGTCTTTCTGATGGGACGGAAAACCGAGGTCCCGTGTACACATTAGTGTGCACGTAAAAGATCCCTTGGCAGTTTGAATTTGATATAAGAGTAGGCTAGGCCGTAGCGCCGCTCCCTGGGCAAAATTCCCTTCGTAGCACACTGTATGGCGTATGCCCGTCTTCCATTAGCCCTTCAATATGTAGGCCTACAACCAACATTGAGATAGATGTGTTGAATAATATTTTTGTTGTTTAAGGCCTATATATTGCTTGTATAGTTTCTTTTTTTGGAAACTAGGCCTATACTATATTGCTTGCAGTGTTCGATTTCGGTATTGGCTGTGAAATTTCCTTAGAATTTTCCCGCATGGTGTCATCTTTTCAGTGGAGCATGACAGAGGACCTTGCAAGGAGGAACGTTTGTGTCTAGTCATTCAGATAGGACGACAAACAAAACGAAGTCCCGTGTAGGCCTACCACCAAGGAGGTGGACGTTAAATATCTGGATTTTTGTTCGTGTGTAATTGAAGGTAGGTAACTCCAATTTTACTAGCAGGATGCAGACCATCATTAATTTCCTCATTGACTTCATTTATGTTAATTCTGGTCTCTTTGCCCGGTTCCAACGTTTCCCCAAATTTTCATTTGGCTGAATGCATTTCACTACAAACGGAGCAACAAATAGTCATGTCTTTGCACCAGAATTTGATGAGGTTGGTCACCCTGTAACTAATCGCCGCACATCACTTTTATTAGTCTTAGAAGTTAGAGTCTTACTCTTATTAATCGAATCCTTGATCTTGATTCCTTGTGCCTCTGGCTCTAGTCTAAATCATGAATATTTACCAAAAATGGCAAAAATGTTAATTAAACCCCTCTTCGTACATTTTATACTAAAAAGTCAGAAACAAACTGGCATGAAAGGGGGGAGAAACGAGAGGGATTGGGGTTAGACGAACTGCGGTGGTCTGCCTCCAATAAATTCTTAGTTAGAGTTCTCTACCTTTAACCAAATAATCAATGGAATTGCTTATTGCATTTAAAAAATTAACTTAATTTCCACACGAAAGTTTAATAAGCAACATTTCTCAGCAACAATGATAATTTAATAAAAAAAAATTATCCTAAAATGTCGATCATAGCTAATCGACAATGTATCAATATGTGAAAAATGACTTCCCTGGTATTTTTCATGAAGTAAGCGACATGGTTATCGAATCGATGCAGCCCTCTTTATTGATGAAAATAAAAGTGGAAAAGTGCACGTTCACCTTGTTGTTGACAGTATAATTATTTTACCTACATATTTTACTGATATCTTCTATTAAGTAAGTTTGTCAGTTACATTAAATTTTGATGAAATGTTCTGTGAATAAACAAATATATTTTTAAAGAGCTGAAGTCATAATTTATATTTTATTAAAAATAAAAAATAAATAAATACAACATGTGATTGAACATTATTACTTGTGAGGTCAGTTTTTACTATCTCAGTAATTAATATGTCAATGTAAGGAAGTGAATATTTTAACAATTTTATTCTATTCCAATTTTTAATATAAACCATTCCTTTTATAATTGTAGAAATGACTTGACCAAGAAAACCTGCAGTCGTTATAAATAAATCAAGAGAGAGGTGTATGATGAGAAGAGGTGCCAACTTGCTGCTATGCCAAGACTGAAGAGTTTAAGATGTTTCATTATCCTGCTCGCTTTGTCTGTTGTAATTTGTTGTTTTCTAGGATACATCCTCTGGAATGATGATCCAATTACAGGAGTGAATCATGGCCCCCGATTTCACATGAAATCTCGATACAGACTGGGGGAGGAGTTCGACACTCTAAACGTCAGTGATCATGGTGATGTTTATAAAGAGGAAGTCCTTTTTGACCTGGCACAGATCAAGAATAAAAAGGATCAGGAAATTCATGATGCAGGTAGGCCATCAATGGTTTTGACAGAATCATTTTCGCTTCCTTTTTTTGAACAAGCGTTCCCAGTTTCATACGACACTATAAATACAAATTTGTTTTAGTATGCCAATCAATCTCTAAAGTCTGAAGCATTAGAAATGAAATGAAATGGGGTTTAACATCCTACTGTTCTGCTCTGAGCTGGGCTATTATAAAGACTGGTATACACCATACAGTGTGCTATAGGGGAAATTTTGCCTGGGCAGCGGTATATGGCCTACTTTCATATCAAATTCCAACTGCGAAGGAATTATTTTAAATGCACGTCAATGTCTACATGGTGTCTCGGTTTTCATCCAATCCAATGCTGCCAATGCACTTAATCACCATGGCCCCCCTGAAGCAATAGACTGCTTACTCTCTATTAAAGAAATGAACACCAGATTTGTAAAACGGGTTTACGTACATGTGAATCATTTAAAAGCAAGCCTGGACATAATGTCAAAGACTTTTTCAAGTACAAATTGTTACACCATAATATAGGCACCTGTCACTGACCATGTCAGGTACAGATTCAAGCTTTGTCAGGCACAAAACCTCTGGTGCCTATGATTTTGTCAGGTGCTAATTTGTCTTTTCTATTGATATTATTCCTACATGTCAGACAATCACAATAAGTTGAAAATGTCAGGTACTATTTCATCAGTGCCTGACATTTTTCCAGGCCTATATCACGATTGGATCTTGATGATCACCAACCCCATGAAAACTGAAAGATTGTATTTTTTTTGAAATTGTCAAACCCAGAACTAGTGTACACTGTCTACAGTCCATAAATAGTCCATAAACTATTCACAGCACTTTTTTGTCAAGCAGGTGGTTGGAATGGCCTAGTGGTCTAGAGAGCGACGCTTCGACCTCAAGCTGGCCGGCCACCTCTGGCTTGCGGCTGTGGTTTCGAGCCCTGGTGTGAGTGTA
Organism: Patella pellucida; assembly: GCA_917208275.1. Lineage (NCBI taxonomy): Eukaryota > Metazoa > Mollusca > Gastropoda > Patellidae > Patella > Patella pellucida. The sequence goes on from OU795044.1 coordinate 9,817,899, forward strand.
TGTGGCATAAAGATAGGGGCGCCTGGGTTTCCTCAGGGCACTCCGATTTCCTCCCACTGCTAAAGTCCCCTACGCACAACCGTATTATTGAAAACAAATTAAACCATATGTTAGTCCCGAAATGACCTAGTTGTGTTGATGGACGTTAAACCCCATTTCTTTCTCTCTCTCTTCTGACAAGTTAGAAATGGCAGGTGCAGTTGGATTAAACATACATAAGTTTTGAATGGAAATTTTGAATAATAATATATTTATTGTCTGGATATTTCAGGATATCATCATCACGCATTCAATGTTTTAATCAGTGATAAATTATCTTTTACACGACCTCTTCCAGACGTACGAAATAAAGTGTAAGTAACTTGTTAAAACACAACCCTTATAAACAAACAGAAATACGGAAGACAAAGTCATGGACAAGACACTTAACACATGGACATTGCAAGCAAAAAATATTAACAATGACAGATCAAAGTGAATAGAAACCGAGGACCGCCAATATACATCCACTGTGCTGTACAGTCTCAGGCTTACAACTAAAATAGCAAAAGTAAAACAATATAGGAAAAAGGGAGTATTCTGTTATCCTAGTGATTGTTTACCAGTCTCAATGCTAAAACATTGAAAAAAATGTTTTAAGACTATTCTATTTATAGAAATGGGTCAACTTGTCAAGTCCAGAACTGATAATCAGTATTGTTTGAAACATGGGCATTTGAATATATCATGTCCAACTGTAAATAATGATCAGAAAATAATTTGATTGATTGATCCATTTTTATTTAAAATCTTTATATTTTAATTCAGATGTAAAGACAAGCATTATCCTGAACATCTTCCAACTGTGAGTGTTGTCATCTGTTTCTTTAATGAGGCTTTTTCTGCATTGATACGAACAGTTCATTCAGTTTATCATCGATCACCCAAACATCTGATACATGAAGTTATTCTTGTTGATGATTTTAGCGATGATGGTAAGGGATTTTCATACACTCAGTTAAACTTGTATTCTATTGGTAGTTGAAAAGAATGTGCATGTGTGACTGATGCTTCTGAAGCAGAATGTGTGTGTGTGACAATGTGTTCTGATGTGTGTGGTTGAGTAGTTAAGAGAATGTGCATGTGTGACTGATTGTTCTGATGTGTGTGATTTAATAGTAAGCAGAATGTGTGTGTGTGACAAAGTGTTCTGATGTGTGTGATTTGGTAGCTAGGAGAAAATGCTCTGATGTGTGTGATGTGCATGTGTGACCAAACTGACCATGCGTTCTGATGAGCATGGTGTAGTAGTTGATAGTGTGTGTGTGTATATGGCCGAGTGCGATAGTATAATTGAAATTTGAACAGGGCAAGTTTTCTGATGGGTGCAATTGTGTACATGGGGAGGTTTGTATGGCTAAGTTTTGGTAGTTGGTGAGGTGTGTCTGTGGCCGTGTTTTCTAATGGGTGTGTGTTTGGTATTTGGGAGGGTGTGTGTGGCTGAGTTTTCAAAAGAGTGAATTGATACATGGTTATTGGGAGGCTCTTTGTTGCTGAGTTTCTAATGAGTGCAATTTGGTTTTTGGGAGGTTGTGTGTGGTCGAGTTTTCTAATGAGTGCAATTTGGTTTTTGGAAGTTTGTGTGTGGCTGATTTTTTTAACAAATGCGTTATTGTATTTAGGAAGGTGTGTGGCTGAGTTTTCTGATTTTGTACATGGATTTTGGGAGGCTGTGTGTGGATGAGTTTTCTGATTTTGAACATGGATTTTGGGAGGCTGTGTGTGGCTGAGTTTTCTGATTTTGAACATGGATTTTGGGAGGCTGTGTGTGGCTGAGTTTTCTGATTTTGAACATGGATTTTGGGAGGCTGTGTGTGGCTGAGTTTTCTGATTTTGAACATGGATTTTGGGAGGCTGTGTGTGGCCGAGATTTCTTTTGAGTACGATTCGGAAGAGTATTCCTTCAAGTGAGGTTTAATATTTTTTAAATAAATTTATTTTATCTTTTTTTCAGATGAGCTAGAGTGGAGATTAAAGAAATATTTAGCATTAAATCTTCCTGGTGTGAAGGTGATTAGAAGTCATGAGAGACAGGGTTTAATACGAGCTCGTATGTTTGGAGCTGATAAAGCAACAGGGGAGGTAATACATTCTCTCCCTGTCTTGATTCATTATTTCCATAAATTAGAAAGTCTGAAACTGATTTAAATGATGATTTCAGGAATATTGTGTAGAAATGATCAAATAGTTGATTAATAAACCATACCAACAGAGATATTTGAAGTTTGCACATGTTTAAAAAATGAAATGAAATGGGGTTCAACGTCCTACTGTTCTGGTCCTAATCTTGGCTAATGAGGACGGATATATGCCATATACAGTGTGCTATGAGGGAGATTTTGCCTGGGCAGTGGCGCTACAGCCTACTCTCATCTCAAATTCCAACTGCCAAGTAATATTTTACTTGCACGCTAATGTGTACACGGGACTGTGGTTTTTCGTCCCTCCGTCCTGCATCACTGACAAGGGGGAACCATGCAGAGATCGAACACCAGAACTCCAGGGTAGCAAGCCAGCATCTTACTCATTTAGCCACATGATTCCCCACATGTTACATAAACAGTTAATAGTAAAGAAAATGAATTCAGTTTTATTTGTCTCTCCAGTGGAACATATCTAGTGAATGAACAGTAAGCCTCTGTGGACATTCCCCAACGTTTTGTTTACATTTTGTTAATTATTTGTATTTTTTTTCTAGGTTTTGGTATTTTTAGACAGTCATTGTGAAGTTAATGTTAATTGGTTGGAACCAATGTTAGCTCGAATATCTGAGAACAGAAAGAATGTGGTTGTACCAATAATAGATATCATCAATGCTGATACATTTATCTATGAAGCCTCACCTCTTGTTAAAGGTGGATTTAATTGGGGCATGCATTATAGATGGGATCCAATTTCATCCAGTACTCATGAATCTACTCATGCTGAGCCTATACAGTAAGAATACAGTTTATATATAAACCTTTAAATAAATATTATATATTAACAAATCCAATATCTCAGAAGCAATTTATTTAAATGAATGAAATGCGGTTTAGTTTTATTGTACTACATGTATATTGTACTCTCTGGGTTAATGATGACAAATATACACACAGTGTGCTATAAAGATAATTGTCTGTATATCAGTGCTACAGCCTACTCTTATTTCAAATTCCATCTGACAAGGGTTCTTCTACAGGTATGCTAATGTGTACACACCACATCAGTTTTTCATGCCATCTGAACAACTAGATTTTAACACAAGGTACAATTTTATGGATACACAATTACTGAGTTTGATACTTGTGTTAATATGGTCAATTACTAAATGCCAATCAAGGAAAACTAGATGTTTTCCTTGCTAGGCCTTGAAAGGGAAAAACACCAGCAAAACTTCCTTAGGAACTTGCATGGCCAACATCGTATCGAACCTGGAACTTGCATATAAATGGTGTTGTCCTTTTTATTGTGCTCAATCACAATAGGAGACTACATGGCTGAATAATTTAGAGTAGTGAGTCATTATTATAGAACTTTTGTCCATCTAGAAATGTAACCTGTCTGTGTTTTGTTGTGCAGTCTTCCTGCTCTGTCTATTCTAGAAATGTAACCTGACTATGTGTTTTGTTGTGTAGTCTTCCTGCTTTGTCTATAAATAGATTATTATATTATAGATCACCGACTATGGCTGGTGGTTTGTTTGCCATGAACAGAGAATATTTTCATGAACTGGGAGAATATGATCCTGGTATGGATATCTGGGGCGGTGAAAATTTAGAAATATCTTTCCGGGTAAGAATGATTTCTGGAAATATTAAAACAAGATAGTAAGCTGGCACTGCCAGGCAGGATACGCCCACATTTTCGAGAGATGGATAGAGAAGAAGCAAAACCGAAAGTGATTTTTCCTACAATCAAAGGCCATAATTCATTAAAGTATCAAGATATTTAGGTTATAAACACGCAATTTCAGTTTCATCAAAATCGAAATTAAAATTGTGACCTCTACAGGGTCCACAACCTTGAAATACCATTTTTTAAAAGCATTCGCGTACAAACAGCAGCCATTTTGTATGGTAATTTTGGTCCTATTTTCTCGAAATTTGAACTCAACCTTCCTTAGCTTGTAACGGTGATATAATCAAACGATTTTTTAAATCGGATAATAATTGTGACCTCCAGAGAGACCACAAGCTAAACAAAGCCGATTTTGCATATAATCAGGGGCATTAATTCAGGAAGTTACGATCCGATATGCGCAAATATCAAAAGGACCCAAGATCTTTGGGTAATATCCATGCATTTCAAGTTTCGTCAAAATCAAATTAAAATTGGGACCTCTACAGGGTCGACGACCTTGATATACCATTTTTCAACAGTATTTGCACACGAACGGCGGCCATTTTGTATGGTAATCTTGGTCCAATTTTTCCGAAATTCGAACTCACCCTTCCTTAGGGTGTAACGGTGATATAATTAAACGATTTTTTAAATCGGATAATAATTGTGACCTCTAGAGGAACCACAAGGTAAACAAAGGCGATTTTGCGTATAATCAGGGGCCATAATACAGGAAGTTACAATCCGATATGCGCAAATATCAAAAGGAACCAAGATCTTTGGGTTATATCCATGCATTCCAAGTTTCATCAAAATCAAATTAAAATTGTGACCTATACAGGGTCCACAACATTGATATACCATTTTAAACAGTATTCGCGTACGATCGACGGCCATTTTGTATGGCAATTTTGGTCCGATTTTTCCGAAATTCGAACTCAACCTACTTTAGGGTGTAAAGGTGATATAATCAAACAATCTTTTAAATCAGATAATAATTGTGACCTCCAGAGGGACCACAAGCTAAACAAAGGCGATTTTGCATATAATCAGGGGCCATAATTCAGGAAGTTACGAATTATGGCTCCTGATTGTCTGAAAAATCCCCTATGGTCCCTCTGGAGGTCACGATTATTATCTGATTTAAAAAAAAACTTTGACTCTATCACCGTTACAACCTACTGAAGGTTGAGTTCGAATTTCGAGAAAAATAAGAGCATAGTTGCCAGACAAAATGGCCGCCGTTTGTACGAGAATAGTGTAAAAATATGGAATATCAAAGTTGTGGACACTGTAGAGGTCACAATTTTAATTTCAATTTTGATGAAACTTGAAATGCATGTTTATAACCTAAAGATCTTGATTCCTTTCAATATTTGCGCATATCAAATTGTAACTTAATGAATTATGGCCTTTGAGTGATGGGAAAAATCACTTTCGGTACCGGTATCACTTGTTCTCTATCCATCTCTCGAAAATGTGGGTGTATCCTGCCTGGCAGTGCCAGCTTACTATCTTTGAAGTTTGAAATTTTGTTTTACATGTCTTTACTATGCAAGAGTCTGGATGAGTTGTTAAAAAGCTCACATTCAGCATATAGTGAGGGATAAGCCAATCAAATGGTTTGTTGAGTCAAGTTCTTATTCTATTAGTAAATGCAGGAGGACTGCACTACACGCAAAACAAACAAAAACAGAATCTACAAGACAAACCTGCGGACAACACAGAAAATAGACATTGCAAACACTAAACAATTATCAAATCAAGTGAATGGATCCGTGGGCCAGCCGTAAGCGTCCACTGCGCTGTACAGTCCCGGGCCTGTTGTGGTACAGGCTTCACTAAAATGATTTGCAAAAAAGACGCAACAAAAAATGCGACCGATCTTGTCAGTGGTAGTCTGGCACTCAAAATTGTTGGTTGACATTCCTGTGTTTATAAACCAAACCAAAGCCAGAGTTGTATTTCGGAATTGCCACTTGAGTAGGAACATCAATGCTGATTAGTTAATTGGAGGACTCACTTCATAGGGTCAAAAGTCGCTTGTATGACCGCTGACATCCCCTCCCACAACTCTCGGATCTTCATGAAGTGAAGGCTATCAAAAGTATAAAAACAATACAAAACATTTGGTGTTTTTGAGACATTAAGATTAAACCATTCTATCTTTTCTTGTAGATCTGGCAGTGTGGTGGTAGATTAGAAATTATACCATGTTCACGAGTTGGTCACATCTTCCGTAAACGACGTCCATATAATTCACCAGGTGGAGATAGTTTTATGAAGAATTCGTTACGGGTTGTACATACCTGGATGGATGAGTATAAGGTAGGTTCTATCAAGTATTTCCTTGTTTTGATCTTGTTCTTGGAGCCTAGAGAATTCATTGAAGATGCAAATCTTTCGTTTGACCCCAATTGTCATATAAATCATTAAGTAGACATTCATTCAGTTACAAAGCCCCATAATCAACTCTCAAGATCATCAGTAGGTTTTTGTTTTTCATTGAATTTGAACATGATACCAACAGTAGTAATGACAATCATGACTGCACTGAAATAATTTGACTAAAAATCCCATTTCATTATCTATTTTAAACTATTATAGTGAGAACTGCAAGCTCTTTTATCTAAATCTTACATAATGCATCTATAATCAGTTACTTTATGTTCATCTCCAAGCTGACCAATTTTTTAAAAGTCTATTAATGTAATAAATTTAACAGAATACCCGGTACTATAAATGACTTATATTAAGTGATTCTTTAACTTTTTTCAGAAATATTTTTTTAATGTAAGACCGGAAGCTGAGAAGACTGCATATGGAAATATTTCTGATCGTGTAGCATTGCGAAAGAAATTAGGATGTAAAAGTTTTAAATGGTATTTAGATAATGTTTATCCTGAACAGGTAGGAATTTATAGTGTAATCACAATTTTTTTTTTCCTTTTGGTTAACGGAAAAAATACCATATGATTGGACAGTTTGCAATAATAGTCAAAAGTTAACATTTTCGTACACACATACTGTAGTCGTATTTAAACACATATTGTAGTTGTATGTTGTCCTAGTCTGAGACTTCAGTCAATAAATAATAATGCATAGCCTCCAGGTTATAGTTTGTAAGATGGTGACTGAATTTAGGAGTATGACAAAGCTAGTGGAAGTGTTTTTGTTAAATTGCCTGGCAACACAAGTTTCTTAAAAGATAACATCAATCTCAACAGTACAAAGGCATAGGATTTTTACTTAAATTTACATACAAATGTTGATTTTTGGTAGCAAATGAAGAATTAAAAATATAGAATTAAGAATTAGGACTTGAGATATCTTCCATATTTCTCAATGATAGACACTAGCATAATGATCTTTTTCGATTGACTACATTGTCAATGAAATTTATTGTCACTTTCAATTTTGTTATATTTAGAATATACCCGATACGAATGGAGAAGGTAGAAAGGGTAATATGATGGCACAATTAATACGTAAAGATATTGTTATTAAAAGAAAAGGATTGGTAAGTCATTAAGTGTAATTATTTTATCACAAAATCATATAGTACTAGTAGGACAGAAAACTAATTCAAGAAGAACCCTTTCACATTATTTACATGTGTTATAATTATCATGTAATAATGTGATGGCGTGACAGTGACTGCTCTACACTAATTTTTTCCATTGGCATAAAAATGTGACATTGAGCTAAAAATTCTAGCAAATGAATTTTTGTGACTAAAATATTGAAAATATTTGTAATTCTCTAAATTTGTTGGTATGTAAAAATATAAAAAAGTGTTTGAAACAAGAAAGGATTGAGTTGTGAAATATTAATTATTTTAGTTAAAACATATGGGATCAGGATTATGTGTTGATTCAGAGGGTGACATACATGAGAAGAGAACATTGTTACGATTGGCTGTTTGTAATTTATCAAGTGGAAGTAGAAAACAGGTAATACACCTTTATATAGAATATCATGATTGCATTGAGAGAATGCTTATTGGTCCATAGCAGATCTTCATCCCATCATATGGTGTAAATGAATGAATGAATGAAATGGGATTTAACGTCCTACGCTTCTACACCTTACCTGTGCTAATTGAAGACAGGAATACGTCATACATGAGGGAAATTTTTGCCCGGGCAGCAACTGAATTCCAACTGCCAAGGGCTCTTTTACGTGCACGCTAATGTGTACACAGGACCTTGGTTTTTCGTCCCATCCGAACGACTAGGAAGCTGTCCTCGTCAGGCCCTCCATCTGCATCACTGACAAGGGAAAACCACGCCGGAAAATGGAGATGAAATTTCTCAACCAATGCAAGGATCGAACACCAGACCTTCAGGCTAGCGAGCCATTACCTTACCCATTTAGCCATGTGATCCTCTCATATGGTCTAAGCAAACTGGACACCTTCATTGTAACCTGGTTGATTTTTTGTGTGTGATCCACCTTACAGAATCTAGTGTACAATCAAAATAATAAAAATTGATCATGTGTTAGTCCATCTTGTTAAAGTTGCCACATCATTTACACATGTCATAATTCCTAATACATGTAGTTCTTTCTTGTGTTTTTTTAACCAATTTGATATAAGAATTTTGACCCACGTATCCAGAAATGATATTTTTTAGGTCTACTTTAATACTTTAATGAAACATACTATAAGCATATACAACTTTTTTGTACAGTAGGATTTCATTTAACTGACACATTGGTGCATGATGCAGCATAAAACACAGTATCCGTTTGGGAAGTTTAACTTATTTTCATCTTTTATAAATGAAGGGGGTTTAGAATTGTCGTAAACTATTTTATTTAAACCCAAATAAAGACAATTTTGAAACCATGTTACGTTATTTTAAAACCAATTTTTGTTTCAGACGTGGTATGAAACACAAGATAAAGAGTTCCGTCTGGCTAATGTTTTATGTTTAGACATTCAGTCTGAGGAGAAACATGGATTTTCTCGACTCATGAAATGTGGTGGTTTTGGATCTCAAGAATGGGTGTGGAACACCAAGGTATGTGCGCACTGTATCATAAAGGTTGTCATTAAGTCAACTGGCGGGGTTTCGATTCTCCGGTTGTACGTGACAAGAAGTCTGTCCAAGCTCGTGGGTTTTCTCCTAGTCCTCCGGTTTCCTCCCACTGCTAAAGACCCCTACGCGCAAAGGACTTATTGAAATAAAATTGAACCATATGTTAGTCCCGAAATGAACTAGTTTGTGTTGAGTGGAGGTTAAACTCTTCTCTTCTCTCTCGCTCTCTGGAGGTATGTAATTGCATAAAGAAAGGAGTGGTGATTGAAGATTTGGTTATCCTGGATTTCATTCAAACTCAAATGGCAGTCTTTTTATTTATACTTTTCTTAAACGCCTAGCGGGGTTTCCTTGGCTACTTGTTGCTGGTGTTATTGGGTTTGGCCTCTTGGCAGAGTTTACAAATTTTATTTTCGGGGTCGATAGCTCGCTTACCGGGGTTGAAAGATTTGTGACAACCGATTGTTTAGATTGTGGAGTGCTAATGTCCATAATTTTGCTAACTAAGATGCCCTTTGTTGGATTGTAACAGTGTTACTTGTCATAACAATTACTTAGTTTATAGTCAGAGCAGGGCTCTTGTTTCAGACATTGTTGGCAGTCTTCCAAGAATTTAAATTCTCAATCGTAATAAATACAGATACATTTTTAGTTTTAATGCCTAAAAATTTAGATAAAATTGTCATGTCTTTAGAAACAATATCTAGGTAATTCGAGGTGAACAAAATATGTCAAAGATTTTTTGACATTCAAAATTTAGAGGTGGAAACCATTGTTGAAACATTTAACACTACCTACATGTAGGAAATGTTCTGTGGAACGTGGAAGTAACTCCATTTCATCACTGTACATGACAAATAGTAGAATCATCAACATACCATTATCATAAGTGAATTCTGCTGGTCAGAGACAGAATCCTACTTAAATAGAGTCATTTTAATTTGTTACCATCAAAACCATTTAAACACATACATGTCAAATTCTGGAACAACTATTTTTGGTCATAATCCTTGAGTAGCATTTAAAGGGCTAATCCCGATATTTGTTTTGGGTATAAAAGTGTTTAATTTTGTGTTAAAATCCCTTAAAATATTCGAATCAAGGGCCGAGCAACTACTTCAGTGTTTATGATACGTTTTCAAACGACTTAAATCCGTCAGTATTCATCTGGAATTTGAGACCGGTGCCCCATGTGTATTTTGTGGTATCTCGATTAAACCAAACATTTTTTTTAATAAAAAAAATGGGAGTTGAAATTTGCCTTTCTCTATCAAGTACGGCACATGGGTTATTCACTGCATAACCCTCTAAAGAAACTGTAATCGGTTATAAGGTCACCCAACGAAACAATTGACCCGAAATCTTAAAAGGGTTGCGTGTCTGGATAAGCAGTTTTGGCCAAACGACTCAATATTTTGAGTTGAAATTGTGAGACAAGGTACACCATTCCCCTATATTTTGGCGTTTTATTTTCATACATTCTCAGACTTTTATTTTTGAGCCTCCGTTTAATTCGGGACTGTCCCTTTAATAATTGAGCACATTTAAAAACACAACACAATTTATATGGAAAACAATCACTGGTTTATAGACATAGCACAACGTTCTTCAACAAGTATTCTTTTATTGTTTTCAAGTCATATATGTTTTTTGGCCAAGCAATCTAGCATTTTATGCATATAGAAATTTCTATGATAGCAACTTTTATCGAAAATGTTTATTTTTTTGTAATAAAATTTCTAGTTTTTGTAAAATTTATAATTACAGGATGGTGTATCTCAGTTGTTTAATCCGGCCAGTGGAATGTGTTTAACAACAAATACAGTAGAACCTGGGAGTTATCTAACCTTATCTGTCTGCTCAAACAGTCGTCTTCTCAACTTTGATGTACTTGAAGTGCCATAGTTACGAGCATGGACCTTAAAATCCTTGAAATGTGGATTATGCATTGTATTTTAACCAGTTAAAACAAACTTCAAATGGCTATCGTGGAATGTGTTTTAATGAATTTTTTTTATCAAATAGCCATATCCTAGAAATTGTTTTAATGAGGTTTTTGACCATTTGTTCTTAAAAATGGGTGTTATGCAACGCAACATGTTTTAGAAGGTGACAGCAATACTCATTATCAACATTTAAAATGTATTGATTCCAGAAAAATACTAATTTTGCGGACATGGAATTTATTGTATGACATTCAGTCAAGATCATGTTACTGACATGTCTGTTAAATATATTTAGAATATGTGATCCTTGCCTTTAGTAATATCATTTTTTTTTAAGGATTGAGAACAGACATAGCCTATATGACTTCTCTCCTCCTACATCTTAACATTAAGCCACAGAACCAGGGCACAAAGAGCAAAGAACCAAATATTTTAAATGTGATTGTACAACCATAATTCCTACAATAATGAAAGTATCATATTGTACCATTGTTAGATGTTTTATTTATTTGAATCCATTGTGAAAAAGGGGTCAGTTTTAGCTCTTAAGTCAATGGGGAAAGCAATATCAATCTAGTTTTGATTAATATTAGCACTGTTGTATATTTATTTATTGTCAAAGATCTAATTGTTTTTAGTGTAAATATATTGTTGTGTGTTAGAATTGATGTAAATCTGAAATTGTGTGTGGCAAAATCGAAAATTGCATGCTTTGTCTTTTGTGTAATCCATAACTGGGGGTCTAAAATTCAAAATTTAGTCAGCTAGACATAACTTTATGAACCAAAGTCAGACTGCTTTACACAGAAAAAGTAAAGTATGGACACTAAATATTTATTTTGTTTAAATTGTTTGGTTGAAAATGATTTAATATCTGATATAGTTCTGTCACTATTATATATCGTCAAAATTCTTATTTTTATAAATAGTCATATTTTTCACACCAGTATGTAATGGATGACAGGAGTGTCCTATTTGTTTCTATATTGAATGTTTTATCAATTATATTGAAATATATAAATAATGGGTATATATGTATATGTTGGTGTAAAATATGGTTTATCATTTTATCTATTATAAAAACTTTCTACATGCCTTCCAAAAAATATCTTAGTCATGTCCGATGGGGGGGGGGGATGGTTATCACTATATCATAAAGCGTGTCATTGAGTCAACTGGCGTGGTTTGAAATCCTTGGTTGTACGTGACAGGGTCGCCTGTCCAGCCTCGTGGGTTTTCTCCAGTTCCTCCGGTTTCGACCCACTGCTAAAGACCCCTATGTGCAAGCGAATTATTGACGAAATGACCTAGTTTTTGTTGAGTGGTTGTTAAACCCAAATTCTCTATCTCTCTCCCATGTACTACAGTGTGCGTGTAAAATTAAGAACCCTGGATATTTGGGATTTGTAAGAGTTGGCGGTGTCCGGTATAATTTCGGTAATAGCACACTGCATAGTCTATGCTTGCCCACATAAGCCCAGTGGGATGTTAAGCCTGTTTGATTTTATTTTATCTTCTATCTATAGTTGTCCAAGAGTACTTATGTAAGTAAACTGAATGTAAATTAAAACGAAAACTAATTTACACTATGTTTGACCTATATATAAATTATATATGGTTTTGGTATATGTGACCTATATATATAAATTATATATGGTTTTGGTATATGTGACCTATATACATGTATATGAAATATATATGGTTTTGGTATATGTGACCTACATGTATATATATATAAATTATATATGGTTTTGGTATATGTGACCTATATACATGTATATGAATTATATATGGTTTTGGTATATGTGACCTACATGTATATATATATAAATTATATATGGTTATGGTATACGTGACCTATATATATATATAAATTATATATGGTTTTGGTATATGTGACCTATATATATATGAATTATATATGGTTTTGGTATACGTGACGTATATATATATAAATTATATATGGTTTTGGTATATGTGACCTATATATATATATATATAAATTATATATGGTTTTGGTATATGTGACCTATATATATATGAATTGTTTTGGTTTATGTGACCTATATATATAAATTATATATGGTTTTGGTTTATATGTATCTATATTTTAAAATGCGTTTTATTTGATTTTTTTACTCTTAACATTTGTTTGGGGTTTTTATAACTCCTATGCTCAATATTTTTAAAGCAGACAGCAGAACCAAAGTTCATTAAAGTTTAATATTTTTCTTACCTTTGTTGAGAACACAAACTGATTAAAATACAGATCTATATTTCGTTGCGGGGGGGTGGGGGGGATGGCCTAGTGGTCTAGAGTGCCGCGCTTCGACCTCTAGCTGTCCGGCCACCACTGGCTTGCGGCTGTGGTTACAAGCCCTGGTGTGAGCGTAAGTGGTATGGTGATAGGGGCGCCTTCTCAACCTTGTGGGTTTCCTCCGGGCACTCTGGTTTCCTCCCACTGCTAAAGACCCCTACGCACAAGCGAATTATTGAATTAAAATTAAAAACCATACGTTAGTCCCGAAATGACCTAGTTGTGTTGAGTGGACGTTAAACCCCATTTCTCTCTCTATATATATTTTGTTGCGTTTTTTTATACTTTTGATGGTCTACACTTCATGAAGATCTGACAAGGTGTACTGGAAGTTTGTGTCAGAGATCATACACACGGCTTTTGATCCTTTGACATCAGACATAGATAAATCAATCAGCATTGACGTTGCTAGTGGTTTACCCACAGTTTCGTGCATGGCACGCCAAGAACTCGCCTAATCCCTCACTTCAACCAAAACGCCGGTAATAGAACAACTCTTCAATGACAAGTACAATAATATTCTGAACTATAAAAAACGAAACAAAATATAGGATATGTGCTTTAATCAGATTGGTGAGAACAGGATCGAAATTTAGAATTGCACAGGACTTATGCTGAGTTATTGCTCTTGATCTTGAAATCCACCTTTGTAGGGGGGATTGGGAGGCTAAGTGGGTACGCACTGGCTTGCTAGCCTGGAGGTTGGGTGTTCGATCCCTGCATTGGCCAAGAAAGTTCATCTAGATTTTCGGGCGTGGTTTCTTCTTGTCAGTGATGCAGAACAGAGGACCTGATAATGACAGCTGTCAAGTCATTCAGATGGTACAATAAACCAAGGTCCAGTGTACACATTGGCGTGCACGTTAAAGATCCCTTGGCAGTTGGAATTCGGTATATCAGTAGGCTGTAGCGCCACTGCCTGGCAAAATTCCCCTCATAGCACACTGTATCGCATATGCCCGTTTTCCATTAGCCCATGTTAGGAGCATAACAGTAGGACGTTAAACCCCATTTCATTTTATTTGCACCCTTGTAGGCTACAGGAGAGTGTATATTTGTATATCTGGACATTTATGAAACATTAAAAGTATCAATGTTATGAATGTTATTGTATATGAGATAAATAGTTGAGTTGTGTGTCATTGTTAATGCTATAATGTATTTGATAATTCTAGTCTTCCATGCTGTGTATTAATTTCACTATTATAACATCAATGCAAATTGTATGCAACAAATCTTTGTTTTTCCATGAATAATTCAAAATATTAATCCACGCAAAAAAATTAACTGTTATATTCACTGTAATGCTTTCTTGTTTTGTAACTTGCCACCTGTATATTGGATTAAAGAGCTTCACTAAGTCGTTTGGAGCCATGATGAGTCACCAGTACAATTCTCAAAATTTCAGGCTAAGAGCTTTTGACAAGAATTACAAAGTATTTTTAACACTCAAGTAATAGAAAACAAAATTCAGATTGTAGGCCTATTAATATTATAACTACATGTATGTTATAACCATCACACTTTCTATACCAATAAACAAACATAGAATACTCTATGAAGATAATTGTTCATATTTATTTTTAGCGTTATACGTACCTTACTCTCCAGATGTTATCCCAAAGTTTCATGACCTGATCAGGATTCAGAAGCTAGTTGCTATTTACACAACTACTACATTGACGAAACAGTATTTGTTGTGCAACATGTAATAGCATAATTAGGGACAATTAATGAATGACATGGAGCAATTAATGAATGCATGGAGCAATTAATGAAGGACAATTAATGAATGATATGGGACAGTTAAAGAATGACATGGGACAATTAAAGAATGACATGAAACAATAAATGAATGACATTGGATTGGGCAAGTAATGAATGACATGGAGCAATTAATGAAGGACATGGGACAGTTAATAAATGACTTTGGACAATTAAAGAAATACATGGAACAGTTATAAAGGTCATGGGACAATTAAAGAATGGAGGAAGCACAATTCTTATTAAGACTCAAGACTCATTTATCGCAACTTTCAAGAATAAAAGATGAAAATCACTTAAATATCCCACATATATTTTTTTATTAAACAAACATAACAGTTAATAAATGTTGTAGATTTGGCAGTTGCATAGATATATGGATAAAACAACTGAAGCATATAATATATATAAAACAACAGCAGATAATACAAAATAGTGTAAGTTATTTAAGCATCTAGAATTCAGAATTAAAGTTACAATCTAAAAATAGCAATAAAGTTACAATCTCTTAATAACACATAGAAACAATATCAAGAGGAACACACAGATGTACGTACTAGTACGTAGATTCAGACATTTTGTAAATGTTTTAAAACTTAAATATAACCCTGATGTTGGGAGGATATAGACATAGACTGAAACACACAAACAAATTGAAAACAATGTTGTCTTCCACCGAAACTTAACAACTATTACAGCTGACAAAAAGAACAAATTAATTTAAGTACACACACCATTTTGATCCCGAAAGAAATATACATGATTTCTTGGCACAATCATATAAGAAGACCACATTAATGCCAAGTTAGTAATGTCTTCTCTGACTTGGACAGCGGTTTATGTGTATGCCATCTTTTAACTCTATACATGTTGACTGACATCTCACATCATGAGTTAGAGTTGACTGACCCTGACATCACATCATGAGTATACAAGTTGACTTACGACGTCACATCATGAGTATACAAGTCGACTGACCCCGACGTCACATCATGAGTAGACAGTAACATGTGCATGGTTTACATCAGACATCACATCATAAGTAGATGGTATACATGCATGGTCCAGGCAGAATTGGTGCTTTTTGCTCATTGAGAAACACCTTTATTTTATTTCTTTAATAATTTAAAATAATTAATTTCCAGAGGAAAAAAAAGGTAAAACTGGGAGATAATTCATTCCTCCCTCTCACTGATCATGTTTAGACCAAGGGTCAGGCAACTAGAATGTACTAGGTTCTAAATGGAGCACCAGGATTTATCAAGCCTGATCTTCACTTGTAAGAGGTCGATCAAGTACACATTTAAGTGCACATCAAAAGAACCCATGGTAGTGGAAAATCGATTAAGAGCAGGCCAAAACATCACTGTCTGGACTTAATTCTCCTGCCTCCTATTGCACATAAACATAAATTATCATACATTTGTCACAAAATGACCAATTGGGAATTACGAATCATTATACACAATTCCATTTCTTGCTGAAATAAAGCCATTACAGAAACTTTAAAGAATCATACAATTTATAGTAAAATAGGAAATAATTACATAGTCCTGCTCCTGTCGATGTATGTCATAATAAACTATCAATTTTATATTTTTACAAAATATATGTATACTACTACACCATTATAAAACATTGCATCTTTAATAAAATAAATAATACATCTTCCAGTTGTGGAACTCTCTAATTTCAAAAACCAGATACGATCAGTAAATATCTGGGTTGTTGTGATTACCACTAAATAACCCAGGACACAATTCAAATTCTGGTAATTTTAAACATGCCTGAATTATTACTCTAGTAGAAGAGGTTAATGATTTAATAATTCTAGAGTGATAAGACATTGTTGTCAGAAAATTACATTCTCTTAAGCTAACCAATCTTTGACACATTTTGGCTCAGATTAGATTTTTTTTTTCAATATTGTCAAGTATAATTCTAATTTTATGCTTTGTGAATTGATAGAGAGCCAAGTTCTCCAGTTGGCCAATTTGATTGACAATCATATAAAACTGGCAAAGAGAGAGAGAGAAAGAAATGGGGTTTAACATCCACTCGACACAAACTAGGTCATTTTGGGACTAAAATAATGGTTTAATTTTATTTCTATAATTTGCTTGCCTGTAGGGTTCTTTCGCAGTGGGAGGATGAGGAGGAAACCCACGAGGTTGGACAGGCGACCCTATTCCTTACCACGTACAACCAGGGATTTGAAACCATGCCAGTTGACTCAATGACATACTTTATGAAAACTGGCAAAAAGCCCTGTGTACAATTATTGACTGTACAGGTAACTGATATGATCTGGTTTTTAACATAGAGAGCAAGGCTAACACACAGCTATAAAAATAATAATACATTAGTCAATTGTATATAAACAATTAAACATTTAATAATATTTTAATAAAACAAATCCCACATTATTTACAATAACATCTTTCTATTATAAAATATACCTGGACGGAATTAACAGAACAATGTGATACAGACATCAATATACAATATTCAACCTGTGATGACAAAATGAGTCCCAAATCATAGTTTACGAAAAAAAATATATGAACAGAATTGTCAAAATTGGCTAAAATTATAAAAATAAGTTTAGCTTGCTTTTTGTCAAATCTTAACTTTTACCTCTAGTACTTCATCATTAAAAAGATATTTTAGCCTATTTTAATATTTTTGTTCATATCGTTAAAAAACATGGAACTTCCGGCTTACTTTTCCATCACAGGTACCATATGGTATTTGTACAGATAGTTTGTGTCCCTGCGAGTTTAGCATTACAACAACCATGTCAGTGTAAAACAGAGGTAGCCAACAATGGCCAATATGTGGTAGAAGCACAACATTGGATCATTCCTTCAGAATTATTCTGCAGCCTGCAACTCCACAATCTAATTAAAGGGTAAAATTCTGTTTCACACTTAATATAAAGACTTGATATTGACTGCCCCCCAGTCTGACTAAACCCCTATAAGTTGTGACATGTTTTCCTAGAGACAACTCCAGCACACTTTTATAATACATCATTCCTTAGTAAACCATAATAGAACCATTGTTCAGTCATCAGCAGTAATTGTATAGCATAGAGTTGTGACCTGTATATTTCAAGTTAAAGTTCAAATACTAAATGCCATTGAAACAATTTATCTTACACCACTTGACATTTGCAATGATAAGTTATTATAAAGTATTTATGGTTATCGCCCTTGGATGAGAATGTGATATTAAAGAAAAATGACCTATTACCCCACTACATGATAATGGTAAAGTGAACACCATGGTGATAAAAATATAATACCCACATAAACAAGCCAGATTTCACTGACTTTATACATATTTAATACAGCATTTCAGAGATAACTTTTTGCAACATGATTTCACCTAGATGTATGATGATTTCAATGTGGTGTTACCTATGACTGTAATGATTTCAATGTGGTGAATGAAATGGTGTTTTATTGCAGGTCAGCACCAACTCAGGCCAATTTTATAACAACTAGCTATAACTAGCGTTGACAAAGAAACACAGATATTGCAAACTTGGAAAACAAATTAGAAAACATAAAAAGTTGATCATGATCTGGGATTTTAATGATTTTAACAACACTAGGGATCTGGTATCCTTTAACTTGGTTGTTTTGCTTTTTAATTAATATATTAGCCTTTAATTTCAAAACATTCTTTTATAATTGATAATAACCCTTTAAATTTCAAAAATGGTTTAATAAGTACTATGGCTTAATTTAATGGTACACCATTTAATTTCTGCTCAGCTTGTAATTAAAGGCTTTAGATAATTAAATGGGTCATCCATTCCTAAACCCCTCTCTGAGAAATTAAATGGTGTACCATTAAATTAAGCCATAGTACTAATTAAACCATTTTTGAAATTTAAAGGGTTATTATCAATTATCAAAGGATGCTTTGAAATTAAAGGCTAATATATTAATTAAACTGCAAAACAACCAATTTAAAGGATACCAGATCCCTAGTGCAATAGGCCATGATAAAATATTAATGTTTCACATGATTTCTTTTCAATACAACATTTTAAAAGGAATTTTATCTCTGAAACGCCGTATAAAATAATTCATTAAAAAATATCTAAAAATAAAAAAAAATTAAGAGATGGGTTGTGACTGTGGTAGGATTGGAGATTCTGTAGTTTTAGCTAGTGTATTGGATATGTCTGTTCCATCAACTACTGAATTAGTTTTATCAATATTATTATTACACTTATCCTTCTCAATATTCTGATCAGGTTTTTGTTCTGAGGCTGAGACATTCGTTGGCGACGTTTCTTGTTCGTTGGATACGTTTTGTTCACTGGATGATTGAGATGATTTATTCATGACATCTTGTGAGTCTGGATTAGAGGGAGGGTTATCTTCCTTGCCTGTAGGAGATGTATTTTGTTCTGTGTTTGTTATAATAGATTTCAATGTACCATCTGGAGATTCAAGGTTTGTTTCGGATTCAGATTGTTTTCGTGTTTGACTTGTTAAAGTATCAACTGAGTTGAAGTTTGTTAAAGCTGGAATGGACGTGACTTGAAGTTCCATTTCTTCCGCAGATATTTCCATTTCTAATATTTCCATAAGTTCTGCTAATTTCTTGGCTTTTCTAACTTCATTCTGATGAATTATTGTATAAAGATGCTCTGTCAATCTTTCCTTGAGTTCACCCTTTTCAAACAAATTCATTTTAGACGAAATAACTTCTATTTCAGCTTTATTATAGCGTTTCTGAAAATATATAAATTGCTCAAGCTATTTTTTTGCATCTATGATATGAAGAGCTTATGGTTAAATTATTATATCAATTGGTTTTAGAAAACATAAAATGGCATTTTATGCCGCACTTTTCTGCATCAACTATTCTAATGTTTATGACATAAGCCATGCAGTGTGCTATATGTGAAATGTTTCTGGAATGGCAATGTTTCATCATTTTCATTATTGAATTCCAACTTCCAATGTTATTTTAAACATGCTGTTGTTGGTATACAGATGACATCATTTTTTTATGAAACCAATTGACTACGTACTGTCCCTTACCATGCACAACTAACGAGGGGAAATCAGGTTGTCACACCCTGAAGAACTATTCATCCGACCCCATGGTCAGACATGAAGAAATAGGAGTTATACAAAAAATACAATGTTATTTTTACTTACTGTGCATCTAGATATTCAAGACTAGCCATTTCTATTTTATCTCTGATGAGACTAACATCAGCTGTTAACAGATGATCTAGATGATTTAATTCTTTCTGTATTTTAGTCAACTTTACAGATTCAGCTTTAGCCTTTTTTCTCCTGTAATAGACATCATATTATTATAGATTTATTCAGCGGCCATATTTAGACAATATCTACTAAAGATTTGATCTTTAAAAGAAAGAAAATATACCACAGCTTATTTGTGTAAACAAATTCTACACGGCTATTCAAGAGTGTAGAAAATTTGTATACATTTCATAATTAAACCAATCCTTTTATTACAAATTTTCATACCTTTCATCAAGGGTCTTTGATAAAAGAGCTTTCTTCTGTTTGTTGGCTTCTTCAATCATTTTCTGTTGTTTTTGGAAATTCTCCATGGTTGTCAACTCAACACTGAAATATTGTTTGATATTAAAGCAATTTGCTTGTGAATACATAATGCAACCTGTACATAATTCAGGGTTCGTACATTAAAATATGAATGAAATTCTATGACTTTTCCATGACTTTCCAGGACCAAAAAGGGCATTTTCCAGTACCAAAATTAAAGCATTGCACTGAAGTTTGTCTATGCATGTTTACTTAGATCTATTTTTCTTTACCGTGCTTTTCTTTCGTACAAGTTTTACAAATTGAATAAATGGGATCAAATTTAGGGTGATTAATGGACAGAGGTGAAAATTTCATGACTTTCCATGATAAAATACTCATATTTCAGATTTTCCAGGCCTGGAATTTTCATAGGTGGAATTCCATGACTTTCTAGGTTTTCCAGGAAGCGTACGAACCCTGATAATTTTTTTCATAATGAAATAACTATATCTAAGAACATTTTTTTATCAAAAGAAAAAATCAAAGACATAGCCTAGAGCTCACCCCATCAATAATTTAACCAAAGTCAATATTTTTTTTTGTTGACATTATTATTTTGAGGTTTATCTTGTTTAAAGCTGTTGATTGTCCTTTATATATTCAAACCATTCCTGATTACTCAGGTCTTAATCTGTGTAAAAATGTACTTATATTGAATTAAAATTCATCAAATTCTATGATGACCAATATCTAGAATGTACACTTACTTCAAAACTTCAGATTCATTAAGTTCTCTTGTTTCTTCTTCCTTCTTTGTATTACTTTCATCTGTATCAGTGTTTTTTTCAGATATCGTTTGTTTTCTCTCTTCATTTGGCTTTCCTTTATCATTTTGTGATGGTCTCTGGGTTGGATTCTCTGGTACTGGTTGAAGTTTGGGATGTGACAAACGTTGACTGGGGTCTAAAGCTTGGCTATTACCTGGTGATTGCTGATTGTTAAACAATCTATCACGATTGTTATTGTTGGAATTAGGCACCTTTGGTCTCTTGGTTTGGGCAGGTGCTCTCTTCACACTTAAACTTGATTTTCCTGCAATGAAAATAAAATATTTTTATGAAAGACTACCTAAAGAAATATTCAACTGACAATAATAAGGCCATATAGCTGGCACCTCAGACAATTATTACATGGGCTGTTATCACTTGTTGCATATAGTAAACACATTCCTCCTCTACCAGGGAAGGGAGACCAGGGGGATTTGACCGTGGTCATGTCTCAGATAATATGCTTTGGATCATCAATATTTGGGGACACGTTTTACACTATTACTATTAGTATTACTATTATACTATTCACTTATAACAGAACAGTAGAGCCTACTACTACTACTAGTAAGTACTACTAGTAGTAGTGCACTAGACCTACTGCCTGGACTGGTACAATGTAGCCGTTGGTCTATTGACTTATTGGCTAATATTATCTCAACAATACAATCGCCAAGTTGGCTGAAAATACTACATAGGCCTACCGGTAATTTACAAGCATAAGATATTAATTAGACTATGGCAGTATTTACATGACATTTTTAATAAATTTACTCGTCCGATTAGATATATGCCGAGGGAAAACCTCACTGGAGTAAAACTAGTCACTATCTTGTATCGTTAAACTGTCGTGTTATCATTTCTAGAGTAAAACGTAAACAAACGCTAAAAAAATTCCAAAAATTGACAATCTGTACATTTGCATCGAATCATGTTAAATTCATTATGATTTGAGCTGGAAAACCCTACCATTTACAGCCTTCACATACAATGTACATGTCTGGTTTGTTTGGCAATAACTAATTTTCATATTCACCTCTTTCTGGAGAAGTTTGACGCATTTTTCTCAAATCATCATCGGTAAATCCTGCCCAACCTGCCATCTTGCCACGTAACTCCCGCAGGTTCTCGCGAGACTAGCAGACGAAATAACATTCGGAATTAAAGGAGCTGAATCGCAAATATTTGGGACCTAAAAAATGACACAAATGAGTCGCAACGCATATGGTAATGTAATATGAATGTATATAAACTGTTTTACATTTAATCGTTTCCGTTTTTACTCTAATATCAAATCAGTTATGTTCAACAAAATATGTCTCAATGCCAATGTTATCTCTAGCGTCTGGTTATTCCAGTCTACCAATAGTTTTTTTGGCAAATTAAACGTTTTATGGGGTTAAAAATGCATTTTTAATAAAAAATATGCTGCAATGTCCTGCATTTTTTATCGCCTCTTCCATAATTCCTGCATGTCCACTGATCACACTTGATAAGTTGTTACATAAGGGGGTTGCCGGTGGCTGAATGGTTAGCTATGCGAGTGTGCTTGCCCTATCCTAAACATAAAGCCAGTCATTGAGTCAACTGGCTTGGTTTAGAATCCCCATGTTGTATGTGACAAGGAATAGGCCTAGGGTTGCCTGTCCAGCCTCGAGTGTTTTCTCCAGGTCCTCTGGTTTCCTCCCACTGCTAAAGACTCCTACACACAAGTGAATTATTGAAATAAAATTAAACCATGTTAGTCCCAAAATGTGTCAATTTGACATTAAACCACATATCTCTGTCTCTCTCTTATTTTCTTCACTGCCTTATTACTACTTACACGGTCATTTTCAATTAACAAAAATTATCAGCCATTCCTTTTCTACGGGTAGGCCTATTAGTATTCTACACATCTTGGCACAATATTTGGGACCACGGTACTTAGAAGGGGGAACCATGCAAGAAAATTGAGATGAACACCAGGGATCGAACACCGCAGACCTTTAGGCTAGCGAGCCAGTGTCTTACTCACTTAGCCTTAGCCACCATGACTCCCATCTGGCAGTGATCTTTCATGATTCCTGTGGTGGTACTGAACAATTTCAAAGCTGTTTTAGGTGGTACAGATTTCAGCTAATCGCCTAGTTGTGGTCTCGATAACTCTTGTCAGGGATACTCCACCAGTACAAATATCTGGCAATTACATAGCACTGTCAGGGATACCCCAACGCTAGAAATGGCTGTCAAAGTGTTTTTGTAATACTGTAGGGCTATTTAAAGCCGTAAGGTACACTGCTGCACGATTTTCATGTGGTACACTTTTAAGCTAAGAATTCATGCCCAGAATAACAACCCTCACAGCCACACCCACCATTCGAAACCTGACTGACTTACATTATGATGATACAAGATATGCATTGTGAAATAAAATTGAGTTTAGCATCTTACTGTTCTGCTCCTACACTGGGCTTATGAAATGAAGAAGGACATATGCCATACAATGTGTTATAAGGGGAATTGTGCCTGGACAGTGGCGGTAAGGCCTACTCTTCCGAGTCTTATATCAAATTACAAATGACAAAGGATCTTTTACATACACACCTTTGTGTACAAGGGGTTACCACACCAACATCTGGATCAACTACATGGTTCAAGTTTATTTTAAATAATTTGCCTGCGCATAAGGGTCTTTTGTAGTGGGGGAGGGGAGAAAACCCACTGCCTTGTCATGTAAAAGCGGGGAATCGTAACCACACCATTTGACTCAAAGACAGATCTTATGATCTAATGTGCATGCGTTTAATTGTTTGGCCGTCTTTTGATGAAAGTAGGGGACCATATCAATCAATCCTGACATTAGTAAGGAATATAATTAGGTTGAAGATTGCTATGGTGACGCACGACAGAATAAAATATTGAAATAAACATTCAGTGGATATTGAAATTAACATTCAGTGGATAAAGTCGTTTAATATTATTTCAATAATTTGCTCGCATGTAGGGGTCTTTAGCAGTATTGGGGAGATATTAAGTGTGGTTTAATGGTCGAGGGCGAGACATTAAGTAATATAATATTTTTACAATATATTACGCAATGTCTAAGCCAGAGACGATTAAACTACTTAAAATTCAGACACTCGGTCACACTCTGCACGTGCGTTTGCAGTGAAAAACATCATGCCAGTAGTAATATTGAAATAATGTACTATTGGCAAGTTGCCCGTACATTATTTGAGATATGGTACGCCAACATCAAAGGATGACGTCACATCTGTATTTTAAATATTATTAAACTCCCTCTTTCTCATTTTTCCCTTCTTGGATTTATATATATATACCATCTGTTTTAATAAAATTGTAAGAATAAGTTGGTTTACAGAAAATGAATATATGAAATCTTGTTTTTGTACAATGCTCTATTCAACACATCATCTCGGAACTAACACAGGATATATTTCAATTTTGCCCCCCTTCCTGCCAAAATTTATTAACTAGAACAGAACAGCATGGTGCACAAATATTTATTTACAAATCAAAATGCCTGTATGGTTATAGATTAAAGAATTATGCAAGAGCGCTTGTAGCCCATTGTTTAACTTCAGTCGGACAATTGGGATATTTCTGTAAGGCATCTGTTATCTGTGTGGGGTGTATCAATAAAGACATTAGTCGATATTCTTTCTGTATTCGAGTTCCACCATTATCAATTGTCTTTATTAATTCTAAAGCCATTAGATGTTCGAAAGCCTGTAAAAAAAAATATAAACAAGGTTTTTAAAAGTGTAACAAAGGCAATAATTAAAGAAAAGAATTAAATAGGCATCTTCAACTCACTTTTGTAAACAACATATAAATTTCAGAAGAATTGGATGATAACGATAGTAGTCTGAAGAGTGTATGGAGAGGGGTGACTATATACGACAGCATTTCCATGTGGCCGTATAAAAATCAATTTTAGTTATATGTTGAAGGAAAGGAAATTAAGAAATATGAGTACATTTTAAAGGGTTTAATTTTACACTAGGGAACATTCTTGAAAGTGTATTGTTATAATGTCATCACAAGTTGAGAATTATACCTTGATATTAATAGACCCACAATCGTAATTATTTGTTTGAAACTCACCTTTAGGACGACAGGTTTTTCAAATATCTGCATGCCTGATTTTCTTTTTGCAAACTTCATATATTCTAAAATAGAATCAATAATAATGTTATTTTACATTCCATGATATATTTTCAAAAACCATTTCTAAACAAAGAGGGAAGGAGAAATAGGGTTTAACATCTACTCAACACAAACTAGGTCATTTCAGGACTAACATATTTTATTTCAATAATTCGCTTGCGCGTAGGGGTCTATAGCAGTGGGAGCAAACGGGAACGCCCGGTTAAAACCCACAAGGTTAGATAGGCGACCCCACTCCTTTTCACATACAACCGGGGATTCGAAACCATGCCAGTTGACTCAATGACAGGCTTTATGATACATTGCGAGCAAGCTTACCAATCAGCCATCCACCCCAACCCCCCTCTAAACAAAGAGAATATATGAACAAACTGTAGAAAAATGCAGATGGTATAAAGTGATTGATCCTGATGTTGGCCGAGATAGTTCATCATTATTTTCTGGCGTGATTCCCCCTTGTCAGTGGTGCACATATCCAGGCAAGATTTCCCTCATATATACTGCATGGCATATGCCCTTTCATTAGTCCAGTAGTAGCAGAAAAATAGGACATTAAACTCAATTTCATTTCATTTCATACTTGTAAATCACTTTGGTCATAGATGGATAGGGGTCACAGTGGCTAAATGGGTAAGACGCTTGCTCGCTAGACTGGAGGTCGGGAGTTTGATACCTGCATTGGTAAGAAAGATCATTCAGATTTTTCGGCATGGTCCCCTTGTCAGGGATGCAGGACAGAGGGCCTAACAAGGACAGCTGTCTAGTTGTTCAGATGTGACAGAAAATCAACGTCCTGTGTACACATTGGCGTGCACGTTTAAAGAGGGTGGCTCCAATTAAATGAGAAAATATTTGTTTTTTAAATTGCACTGTAACTGTTAAAGATTATGCTCTGAAATTTTCAGGACTTTATCATTATCACACAAGTTTTTGAAAAATTTGCATTTCAGAACCTGAACCACGCCCATTTCTCATAATCCAGGATGGCCACCCCGTGCCGTTGAGGAACAGCCTTAAAAAAAAACCTGCATGATAAAATATAGATTGTTATATATCCTACTACAGCTAAAACACCAAGGAACATAATTATCTCTTTTGAAGGTGGTTTTATCAACAAAAAAAGTTTGATACAATTATTTTGAAGTAAAATTTCATAAATTTGACATTTATTTCCCCTCATAGCACACTGTATGGTGTATGCCCTTTTTCATTAGCCCAGTTCGGAGCAGAACAGTAGGGCGTTAAACACCACACAGAGTAAGAATAACCAGAGTAGCGACTTCTTCATTTGCATAAGTAGAGGTCGCGCATTGCATCTTGGGTTCGATGTGTAAGTTCTCAAACATGGCGGCTGAAACGTATCGGCTGTCACCAATGAGAATAAAAAGTAAATACAAGAGTGGGGGGTATGGGACACAGTGTAGAGCCTACGGGTGTTATAATTATACAGGGACTGTATAATTAAACATTCCCCTACTGCCATCAGGCATTGCCACTGAAAAGATAATATTAAAAGAAGAAAAATAACTTTGTGTAAAATTTGCTCAAAAATGAAACAAGTCAACAGTTAGGCCCATCTTCCCCGCTGACATCCCAAAACAAATAGATGACACATATCAATTAATTGGCCAGAAAACAACCCTACTCAAACTCATCTGTACTTTCGGATGTGTCTTTAGTGGAATTAGATATCTCTAAAATATTGATAGAGCCTCTTTTAGAGCTGCCAGAGGAAAATATTTTTAATAGAGCCTACAAGAAGTTCAACTGTGACGCCTGTTTTAAGTTATGGACAGCTTCCGAAAGGGAAGCTCATGATGACATTTATTCTTTTATCCATCAAAAGCAATATGATAAGGAGAATAAGAAAGGTCTAGTCAAACCAAGTCATTTAATTTATGCTGTTACAATGAAATTAGAATCAATATTTAGAGATTCTTTTTGACACGATCAATAAAACCCAAAATGTATGTAGGCCTAGACAGTTTATTGAAATATTTATGAAAATTGTTACAGACAATATTGTTTGTTCAACTGATTGTGCTAAAGTTTGTAAATTTTAAGCTTTGTCTTTTTGCTCGCATGAGAATACATCATTGTGTAAAATAACTTAATAGGTCTAGGAAATACAAGAAACATAAGAAAAACAAGAAATATGAAGGTGTCACATTCCTAATTTATCAAGTTGTTTCTGCGGACCATGTCTTATGCTTCATCACAAATATTATTTTCTACTTGAATTAAGCATAGATAAGCAGTTTAAAAGACAAATGTACAAATAATTGATATATGTCATTTATATGTTTTGGGATGTCAGCGGTGTGGGCGGTTGGGAGTGGAAATAAGCATCACTGTTAGCTTGTTTCAACTGATTGTGCTAAAGTTTGTAAATTTATGCTATGTATTTTTGCTCGCATGAGAATACATCATTCATTCAGTGCCGGATCTAGGGGAGGCAAAGTGGGACAAATGTCCCGGGCCCCCCCCCCCCACAATTCTGGGTCATACTATTTTATTTTATCACGGACGGAGCTAACCAGTACCTGGGCTGAGGGGCGAGGATTGGGGCCCTGGGCAGTAAGGGCTATTGGGTGCCCCGGGACTGGTAGGTACCAACAGATTTCCGGGGGGGGGGGCAGATATCGGTTAGGCCCTAAAATTAACTAAATTACATAACTTAGAGGTTCCAATCAATTGGTCCTAACCAGTTCCGGGGACTCCATCCCGCGGGAAATTAACAGACAACGGAGTTCAATGTTTTATGTCACCTAAAATAATTTCACTAAAATAAAGTAAATGAAAACATCATGAGCGATAGGGTATGTTTAAAATACTCAAATTGTCAACGAATTCAAAGCTTCAATAAAATCGCTGTTTAAATTGTCTCAGATGCACTGAAATTAATCCTAATTTTTAAAAAAAATCCTGGAGGAAAACATCCCAGGCACTCAATGGGGCGAAGTATACACTAGTACGATCCGCGGCCAATACGAACAATTTGAACAAACAACATTGGGGGCCCCCCACTGTTGGCATGTCCTGGGCCCCCCACAAGGTTAATCCGGCCCTGCGTGTAAAAGAACTTAATAGTTTTTGTCTTTTGTTTCCAAACTATTAAAAGAAAGACAGATATCTGTTCTTTATGGCTTACAACCCCCCTTGTTAGTGGTGAAGGACAGGGGGTCAACGTAGATAGTCGCTTGGATGGGACGAAAAGCCAAGGTCCTGTGTAGGCCTACACATTGGCATGCAGTGCTGAAAGAACCCTTGACTGTTATTGGAATTTAAAGTAAGAGTAGGCCATAGGGCCACTGTCTGGACAAAAATTCCCTCAATGCACACTGTATTGCATATCCATTTAATTGCATAGGCCCCTTAGGAAAGTCCAAGAAAAGGGCTGATAGACTTATAGCATTTCAAGCAAACTACCTTTTATGGCAATTCAACCACCTGGATTTAAAATAAAGGTAATGAAATTGGGCATGCTCATGTGTTAAGCTTTTGTTCCAAGGGCAGATCCAGAATTTTTTGCAGAATGTGGTTTGCCAGCTGGTTCCTGGGGCAATGTATATATGTATCTTTTGGGTGATAGGGGCACTTGGTTTACCCCCCTTCCCCCGGCCTTGAAAAGGTTTGAGGAATAGGCCTACAAGGTTTCTTTATTAAGTGAGAAATCCTACCCCCATGTCGATATCAATTTTTATTATGAATACAATCACTCTGTGTATCAATTTTATTGATTGATGCAAGAGATTAATTGTGATACAAATTAAACGACCACTTTCTCATATGATGACTTGATGTCCTAATGATTAGGAACCTGTAACGGTAAATCTCTTTGATCTTTTTGGGTATATATGCCCCGAATAACTTGCGGTCTGAAAGTCGTTGGCGGTCCCGGTTTTTCGTTTATCAGTCTTGTTTATCCCCACCATATCCCCGGTGTCGAGCTTTATCACACACAGAACCAACAAACAATGACAAATCATGAAAATAGATCGCATAAAACAGAGTAAACTAAATTCCAAATGATTAATCAGGACGGTAGGCCTTATCGTTCGATAAAGCTTAAATCAGGCCTTAAAGAACTGGGCAAACTTTTAATATTAAGATGGAATTTCAGCAAGAACTTTTGTTGTCAACTATAACTAGTACAAGTTTAGCCAAATCGACCGTGAAGTGTTTGTATTACTTGAAAGAATAGCTGTCATATAGGCTAGATCACTAGAAATATATCGTAACCATGTTGAGCGAACTGTCAGTTGAGTGTTATTACACTATATTCCCAAGATGCATTGCGCGTCGGAGTGTTTCTATGGGGAGTAATGCGAGCCGCTACTCTGGTTATTTTTACTCTGTGAACACCATTTTAATTCATTTCATAGAGGGACATAAAGAGGCTATTTAAAATTAATTCATTAACCTACCACTGTAAACCATTTCAAAATTAAATGGTTCTCCTTCATATATATCAGATAAATGTTTCATTGCTATAATTAAACACAGCTCCAATATAGATATACCTATAATGTAAAAGACAAATAGGGTTTAATGTCGACTCAACGCAAACCAGGTCAATCATTCACTAACTTTGTTAAGGCAAGTGGCTCAACAAACTTCTGATCAAACCCATGACTTGCATAGATACCCAAAACAACTCCCCACCCCTCACTTTCTGTGTTGTGATGAAATTAAAACACAACATATCAAACAAAGTATTAAAAATGCATTATGTAAAATTTAAATAAAGAGCTTACATTTCAAAAATAGTAATTACTTCATACTGTGCGAAGTTACGGTCTAGAGATTTGATCCTGATCAAACTCAGTAATTGTGTATCCATAAAATTGTACCTTGTGTCTAATTATAATCATTTATATAAGCCAAAATAAAGACCTGCAATATACAGATTTAGATCTTATATAATGCATCTTTAATATATTTAAAGATACTTGATAAGGACAGTATACAGTCAAATATTTACCATGTAACATAGCTGCCTTTGAGTCTGTAGCTATAAGTTTAAAAGCATCTACAATAGCTGATGTTGTTAATACAGGATTCACTGGTGATAATTGACATATAGGCTGTACCTACAAAAACAAAATATTCATATTGTTTTAAAGATCTCGTTGTGACATTTTTCGAAAGAGAGAGAGTGTTTAACAAATGTTGTCTTGGTCGCAGAAACCCACGGTAGAGGCCCACAAAAACAATGTTTCTAGCCAGACAACAATATGCCTAGCAACACAAAATAGAATGTTCCGAGTACAATACAATCGACCATTTCCTTGTTTACTTCTGATGTCTTGGTTCAAGGAACTCTTGGTAAAGGACTCAAAATATAAAGGGACTTGGCAATGAAAGGGTTAAAATCGACACAGTTATGAAATGGGTTTTATTTATGCCAAGAAGTGTGCTATAGGACAAATTTTGATTTCAATAGAGGCATTTTCACCTACTCTTCAGCCAAATACTAGTGCCAAGGGTTCTTTTACTTTATGCCAATGTCTAAACAAGATCTTCGTTTATGCTATTCCTTGCCTCTGTCCTGCAACTCAAGAAGATACTATGCTGGAAAATCCAGAGGAACTTGGGCTTTCTAGTTAGTAAGCCATACCATATACACTGAGCCAACGTGGCTCCCCTTGTTAAATGTAAGTTTATGTACCATTGCATTAGCTATGGATAGTATTCCATTATTACTGGCTCTACCACCCTTAAAGGGACTATCCCGAATTAAACAGGGTTTAAAAAATAAAAGTTCGAGTACGTATGAAATTTAAACGCCAAAATATAGGTGGGCGGTGTATTGACTGCTGCTCAAAATTTCAGCTCAGAATATTGGGTTGTTTAGACGTGAACGTAACTTTTTAAGATTTCTGTTCAATTTGTGGGTTGGCTGACCTTATAATCCACTCCCGTCCCTTTGGAAGTCTATGCAGTGAATGACCCATACGTTGTACTTGATAATACAAGGGGGATTTCACCTACACATTATTTTTATAAAATAAAGTCTGGTTTTATCCAGACACTGCATAATACAGTGTCTGACACCGGTCTCCATTTCCAGAGGAAGACTGACAGGTTTAAGTTGTTTGAAAACGTATCACATATATTGAGTTAGTTGGTCGGCCCTGTGGTAGAGGATTTTAAGGGATTTTAACACAAAATTAAGCAGTTTTATTCCCAAAAATATTATCGGGATTGGCCCTTTAATTCTGACTTGTGAACACAATTACTGTGTATATATTTAAGAGGATCAGGAGATCAATATGTTTATCAAACAAGATTTCTTGTAGATATATGTTAGAGTTATCTTTCTTTACACGATAAAGTCTTAATAAACTTACCAGTAATGTCTGAAGTCCTCTTACATCTTTATTTAAATTATACTGACGAAATAAAACTTCTTCAACTACACTATCTTGTAATAATTCCTGTAAACACATTTCCTATAGTTATAACATCTGAGCACAACACACTATCATTTGAGAGCTATCAGTCGAGGCTAACTAATGTTAAATGGGAAAAGATAGGTTGCAATGTAATTAAAGGAGCTAAATCGCTAACATTTGGGATCTAGAAATTGACAAAAGTGGGTCGTAACTCATATAATACTGTAATATGAATGTATATAAACTGATTTACATTAAATTATTTCCGTTTTTACTCCAATTTTCAAATCAGTTATGTTTAGCGAAACAAGTCATTCAGTCTCAATCCAGTGCAAATTTCTTAGCGCCTGGTTATTCCAGTCTACATATGCTGTGTGGTACAGTGCAATGTGTCTAGCTGCGTCCCTCGAGTCTCTCAATACAACTAGGACTGAAGCGCATTATGGTACACGACTCGTGTACCAATGTTAGAAAAATTATTTTATCTTAAATATCGGATATCAGAAGCTCATCTTTTCCTGGTAAGTTTACATCATCAATGTTGATTTAAATTGACCAATAATTTGTGTTTTCGATGTCGAAGATTTTGGAGGATTTTGAGTTAGGTCCTTTAAATATATATGCCTAATGCAGCCAAGGGGTCCTCAAGCATTAAAAGCTTGGAAATCACTGCTCTAGGAGTAAGATCAATTGTTTTTACAATCTGGTTTAACTTAGTCTTAATTGTCAAGTACTGTTGCTAAGATAATAAACAAGCTATGCTACATCTTTTCAAAACTTCAAACACTGATAATTTTGCTAAAATGAAGTAATTTCAAAGAAATTTCCATTATCTATATTTTAACTATTATAGTAAGAATGGCCATCTCTTTTTCTAAATCTGACATAATGTATCTTTAATGAAATTTATGACACATGTCTGATACAATCTGATTAAAACACAGATACAATTTTGTAACGTTTTTATATTTCAAAATTTTGTATTTACTTGTCTTTACTACACTTGGATCTGGAAGATTTGTTATTTAATGCGTGTTCTGCTTGAAATGAGGGGTCACCCAATCAAATGGTCTGTGAAATTGAGGGTTTGACCTTTTTTGCACGGAACTGTGGGTAGAAAGCAAAAGAAGATGGCGGTCGCTAATAGGTAATCAAATGACTGACTTTATCGGGTCACTTGCTTGGTACCTGATGTCATAGAATATTTACTAATAGAATATAAACTCACACTATAACTTGTTAGATCTACATGTAGTGTAGGCCATCGAAATTATAAAACACGAAAAGAAATATAGATCTGAATTTAATTAGATTGATGTCTGATTCAAAGGTATAAGTTGCTTGAAATTTTGTCAGGTGTACTACTGAACCCGTTGCAGGCTTTGAGTTGATTCATACTCTATTTATAGACAAACTTACTTTAATATGGAGATTCCAGGTTTTAGCAAATGTTTTGTCTGGAAACTGATCAGATAAGCTGAGTAGATTTCTACAAACTGTACAATAATCTTTATACGATAGAGCGTTAAAAACATGTATCTGACGGTGAGAGAATCGGGATTTTACTCTTTTCTCTAACAACTCTATCACATCCTGTCAAAAATAATTCATATATTTAAATCATAAAAACTTTCAATGGCATTTTGTAATTGAACTGAACAAACCACACAGGTAAACATTACTACTGTTTATTACTGTCTTCCTTAAATTGGGGTAGGTGCTGCTTGTTTATATTATATTTGTGGACTAACCAATCATGCAGTCATTTTGTCTGGCTCTTAACAGTGTTGGATAAAATTTGGGTGGCTGAACGGTTTAATGTGTGCACGTTAGATCGCATGGTCTGTCATTGAGTCATGTGGTGTGGTTGTTAATCCCCATTTGCATTTGACGAGTGCTCCCACTGCTAAAGAGAATTTTTTAAATAAAATTTAACCATGTTAGTCCCAAAATGACTTGGTCTGTATCGAGTGGACATTAATTCTCATTTCTCTCTCAAAGAGGAGTTACATGTTATACAGACCATTGCTCGAGACTGGACTATCTAGACTACATACCAATCTACAAGTAACACCTATAACACAGACAGGTGTCTGGGCTGACTGTGATATATCAAACAGATTATATAATAACGTCTGGTTTCTATGGTGGGCGAACAGATCAAACTCATCCAGGATAAATAACACAGGTTTACTTTTCTGGCCACCTGAACAAAAATAAATAAATATAATACACACTAACAAAAATAATTTCTTCAAAGATTGGAGATTAGGGGAGATTAGATAAAGAGCTCACAGTTTTCACTATAATAGTTCAAAAAACTAGATAATATAAAGGTAATTTGTTGAAAATTTCAGACAAATTGATCCACTATGAACCGAGATATCAGCTTTGGGAATTTCCGCCTAGCCTTGTTCATCATTACTATCCATTGTTTTGATTTTATTATCAATGAGCGTTAGCACTTTAGAATCGTAATCCAGTCGATATCGGAGGCTAGCCTTGACATCGAGAGTTGATTATGGTCTGGATAAGTTAACTAATGTATAATTAATAATTTAGATAAGATTTCAGGCCAATAGGCAGATTTATTAGCTCTTGCATAATGCATGTTTAAGTAAATATTAATATAAAATTTGGGAAAGAAAGAGATGATATACATTGCAGGGAGACAACTGATAATAACTAAAACCTACCAGATTTTAAAGCATCCAGTAGAAACTGTAAATTTTCAGAAAATGATCCCTGAAAATGAAATGATAAGTGTATGGTTGGTCTAATTACCAATACCTATATATATTCACAGCAATAGCAAAACTGAGTTGCTCAAAAAAAGATGGGAATGAAAGTTACAATTACAAAAATAAAGTAACAATGCAAACATTAAAAAAACACATTTGCCTGAATTGTTTTCCAGAGCCTCCTCCTACTTCAAGAAAAAAACTGTTTGAAAATGCCCAGAACACGTAAAAACAGAAATCAAAATGAATAGACATCTTTCATTTATGACCCCCCCCCCCCCATAATTTGTAGTGGGATAACAGTCAGACTTTATTGAAACTTTACATCTATAGAGAAGCCAGTTTAACGTTATAACCTCATAATACATATTCTTTCAAATCAAATGTCTAATATACTACAGATCATAAATCAAAGAGGTTTAATTAGCTCCTAAAGATGTCGTAAACATATTTAATCAGTTTCTTGTTTGTTGTATTATTATAAATGGTAAGATGCATACGGCAACTCTTCAAATTTGTGTCCCAACATCTTGAAACATGCATACAAAAGACCTAAAATTAAATATAAAATTTCTGTGATTTAAAAATGCTTTTTAATTCAAAATTGATTGAATCTAATCCAAACAAAAGTTTGAGAACATGGAATATTAGAAGTGAAGTATGTTCTTATATTCAACTTACAAAGACTCTATCACCAACTGTATTTTCTAGTTGTAATTGTCTAGTTATTTCTTTCAATGCGATTCTATCATCTGTCTGTAATAAACCTGTAATACAAATATACAAATAGCCTCTAATTAAAGGCAAGCCTGGAAATAAGGCACCTGTCACTGACAATGTCAGGCACAGATTCAGGCTTTGTCAGGCACAAAACCTCTGGTGACAGTCATTTTATCAGGAACTGATTTATCTTTTTTAATGATATTATTAATACATTTCCGGCACTAAGTTGAAAATGTCAGGTACAATTTCATTAGTGTCTGACATTATGTCAGGTACATCTTAAACTGTTATATCCAGGCCTGATTATAGGATAATTTAAAAAACATTCCCGTTCTCAAACAATCACTCAAAAACACATAATTATAATCCCTTTCAGGAGTATGAGTTATGTCTTCAGTTAGCACAGATCATTCATTCGATCTATGGTTAATATGCAGTTAAAAACCAAGATAACCAAGATCAAAGTAAAGAATTCTGGTTAAACATCCACTAACTTACCATTTAAATGAACTTGAAGTAAATTCTGTTTGAAATCTTTTTCTCCACCCAACTCACCGAGAACTGTTTTTAACAACTAAAAACACAGAGAAATAAATCTGAGCTGCCAATCAACAGCAATAGGGTACATTCAGAATTGGGATTTAACATCCACTCAACACTCCGACTCCGATCATTTGGGACCAAATGATTGTATAAATTCATTTCATTATTTAATCAGAACAGTTTGAGAGGAGTTGCTTTAAACATACATTCACAAAAAAGGGGAATTGCTGCTAACAAATACTTCTGCTTAGCGTGAAAAATGCACTACTGAATTTTTGTCAAGGGCATAGAAGATCAAGAGTGGTACAGCACAAGCTGTGGGCACCACTTGAAAGATGGAGGGGGGTGGGAACGACAAAGCAGTTTCTATCCGATGCCAATTCATGTCAGATGTTTAGACTGAGATGCAATTTCAGTGCTTGTAGATTCTGCTCCTGTATAAAGATTAACCATATTAGTCCCAAAACTTAATTAATTACCTAGTTAATTTATCGATAAGACAAAGCTAATTGTCACCGTTCGGAAATAATGTGCATTCTTACCATTGATTTGCCAGCACCTCGAGGTCCAATAACTAAAACAGAATTACTTTCACCGGTAGTAGATGTTCTGTGTATGAGATCATATAGTTGTCTGAAACACACACAAAAAAAAGAGAGAATTGGCTAAAAAAAAATGTTTTATGATCCAAAAATATAATTGGCTAAAAAAAATGTTTTATGATCCAAAAATATAAAGTTGTGTCAGGAAATCAATGTCAGCAGATATAAAAATTCTAATAAAAAACCTTTTTGCATGACTAGTTTTTCAACAAAGGTAAGAAAAATATCTGAACACCTACTTTTTTTCCTTTTCTAATCCTGTTATAGATAATGGACTGGAAAACTGTGATAGTCTCTGTCGTAAAGTCATCTGCACAAGAGCTATAGGACTTTCATCCCCAGCAATTTCCAACTGTTCTGATTCCTTTTTAGAAGGTGATTTTGTAGACTTTCTTCTACCCATGACTAGGCTATAATCTGAAAATATTACTAATCAAGTTACAACTGCAAGTTCTCATTTCCATGACGAATGTTGAAATTGATCTACATTACATAACAGGTTAAGGAAATCTATAGAAAACTTTAATTCACTTAAAAATGTGATTTACAAGCACATAATCATATGTTGAAAAAGACACCAAAATCACTGGGCCTAATGGGACGATCAAGGATCAACAGTATGTGCTGATTTGGACTTTGGCTGATTAGGAACTGTTACTGTTGTATAAAAAATATTTATCAAGAATAAAATCAAATTCACAGTTTCTGTTTTGTATAACCAGTCGTACAGTTCCTTTTGGAGCAGTCTCTGAACAAAACATAAACTAAATTCTGCTAGTGACTGACGTACTATACGATCGTAGTAGTGCATGTGTAGAAGTTATAATCTAGTCCTAGACCCCAGTGCCGGATCTAGGGGAGGCAAAGTGGGACAAATGTCCCGGGCCCCCCACAATTTTGGGTCATACTAATATTTTTATCCCGGACAGAGCTAACCCGTAGCTGGGCTGAGGGGGCAAGGATTGGGGCCCTGGGCAGTAAGGGATATTTGGGGCCCGGGACTGGTAGGTAACAACAGATTTTCAGGGGGCCAGAGATCGGTTAGACCCTAAAATTACCTAACTTAGTGATTCTACCCATCAATGGGTCCTAACCAGTTCTGGGGACGCAATCCTGCGATGTGATTGCTGGGACACAACCAGTCCCGGGAATTTAACGTAATCATAGTATAGTACATGTAGTTCAGACAATGGAGTTTAATGTTTTATTTCACCACTCTAATTTCATTAAAGTAAATGAAAACATCATGGGAGAAAGGGTCTGTTTAAAATACTCAAATTGTCAACAAATTCTAAACGTCAATGAAATCGCTGTTTAAACTGTGTCAGATGCACTGAAATTAATACTAATTTTAAAAATAAAATCCGGGAGGAAAACACCCCAGTTACTCAAGAGAGTAGAGTACATGTACATACTAGTACGATACGCGGTCAGTACGAACAATTTGAACAAACAACAATGCCTGAAAATGGGGCCCCCGCACAGTTGGTATGTCCCGGGCCCCCACATGGTTAATCCGGCCCTGTCTAGTCCACAGTTAAGTCGTCCAATGGTCCCCATGGTTGTCCACAACTAAAAGTTGACTTATACACACACGTTAATCAAATTTACTCAATATGTACATTGTTTAAAATCATAATTATTAAGAGTTAATTATTATATACAGCTTTAATCTAGAAGGAAGAATGTATATTATCAAAGAACCTTATAGTGCAGCTACTGTTTGAATTTAGAACAGTCTTTTGGCAATTAATTATTATGTTTGATCCGACACCCTTTTTCAATTTTTAGTCCACCTGTCTTTGCCATAATTTCTCACATACTTTTATCCTCCATTATGATTAAGAATTAGGATTAGGAAATAGGCCATTCAGTAAGGGTCAGGATTATAGTTGGAATGTTGGAAATATTGTTGATGAAAAGTGAGTCAGGTCAAACATAATCGCCAGCCTTTTATAATTAGTAACCATGTATGTGTCATGTTAAAAATAAAACATAATCACCAGTCTGTTATTAGTCTTAATAACCACTAATATAGTAAAAGTTAATTCAATATTTCACTCTAAACTCTTAAGTCATTAAATAATCATTTGTAGTTCAACTAGTTGCCTTTTCGGAACAATTTATAAATCCATCAACTATTTTTGTTTTTATATCAAATATTCAAAAAATATTACAGATATAACTATAAAACACATCATAAAATATGAAAAGATTATTTTCAATTAAAATAAACAATAATTATGATTTTATTAATTGCATTGGTAATCAGGTAACTAATGGTAATGATAAGGTAATGGCAATGGTATTGCCAAAGCAAATGTCTGAGTAATATTGTCACGGCTTTTGGGATGGGAGTAGTTCGACATGAGTACATGCTGGGATTCCCGTAGATGGGATGTGTATGAGGAATGTTCATGTTGATTTTATAAAAGATAGTGCGAATAATACGTAAGCCCAGAAGTTCCCTTTCCTTCACCTTTAATATTAACTTTTAGATTGAATTTTCTTTTCATGCACAAATTTCCCGCTGAATCGCAACTCCAATTTTACTCCTTTAATGCCGAAGAAACTAGACAAGGGAGGCAACCGTTGTTTTGGCCGAGTTCGATTGGCGACTTTGCCACCAAATTTGATTGAATTTTGTCGTCGAAATAACTGTTATTTGCTCGGGTGTTACTGAGTTTTATATAGTAAATATTGTTCTAGACTACACGTTCATTAATTCGTGGTATTTAATTTAACGAAAAACTAAAAAATATAAAACCCGAAGAAAGTTACTAACCGAAGTAATCCGCGTGTTATTTGTCACGTGACCATTAACGATGGCATCGCAAATAATGGAAACGGTAATTGACGTAGAAACGGCGGTAAAATCAAATGAAATTTCACCTAACGTGATGAGTTTTCAAACCAAAGTAGGTGTTATAGGCCTAGATGCATCCAGGTCTTTAATTGTTTATTTATAGAAAGGAAGGAATTATAAAACGATGTCGATCAACTTCAACAATAATTCACATATTTGCATGACCTGTCCGCCATAATGTCGCACGTGTTGCAGTCCAATTCGTCTTACTAATTAGGCCCCTAATTTATTGCCAACTTTATAGACTACACCAACACATGCCCCTAAATAAACAGAACCTTCCCAGACAAAATCGATATGTAGACCTTCACCCGCACGGGCGTCACACATGTGATATAGGGGGTGCGCCGGTTGTCTAACCGCACATTGTCATGCATGACTCATTGCATTGGACCATTGGACATTGGTCTAGCTAGGCCTAAATAATTTGGACCCCCTCGCCCCCCCTCCCCCAACTTCCATAGTAGTACTAGTAGGCCCAAACACCTATTTATTCACAACAATTATTAGGATAAGTTAAGATTCTATCGTGCCTCCGGCGTCACAGATTGTCAACATTTTATATAAATTAAAATTTAATTTGTGCCCCCCCCCCCCGAATATATACATTTCACAGCTACACACCTGAAGGAGACTTAGCCTAGAGAAAGCGGTGGCCATCTACATCCAAAACAGAAAATGAGGTTGAACATCCACTTGAC
Organism: Patella pellucida; assembly: GCA_917208275.1. NCBI lineage: Eukaryota > Metazoa > Mollusca > Gastropoda > Patellidae > Patella > Patella pellucida. The sequence goes on from OU795044.1 coordinate 9,857,952, forward strand.
ACAAACTAGGTCATTTCGGGACTAAGGTTCAATTTTATTTCAAAAATTTGGAGTTCGACCCGAATAAAACCTATGCGTTGGACAGGCAACCCTACTCCTTGACCTTGCCACATGTATACAACAAGCTAGGGAATCGAACCCACTCTAATTGATTCAATGAGTCAATGACAGACCTTAATGAATGATACAGCGTGCACCATATCCAAAATATAAGTCTCGGTGGCACAGTGTGTATGATGCTGGCTTGCTAGTTCTATTCTGGAGGTCTCGGGTTCGCACCCTGTCATGTGATATGTATTTTTGAAACATTTCGATTCTATGCTGTAGTAGTCTTTGTGTATATTTTTTCAGATCATAGCTAAAAGACTAAAGAATGAATATGGTTTAATGAAGCAATTGTTGACTACAGTTAAACTACAAGTTCTTCAACTATCAAATAGTGTTGACAGGTACAAATCTTCATTTTCATACGGTCAAAGATTATAACTTGAAGGCATATTTCTGCTTCATTTTTGTGTGATGGGGGATCACGTGGCTAAGTGTGTAAGGTGCTGGCTGGCTAGCCTGGAAGTCGGGTGTTCCATCCTTGCATTGGTCGAGAAAGTTTATCTCGATTTTCTGGCGTGGTTTCCCCTTGTCAGTGATGCTGACAGAGTGCCGGACAAGGACAGCTGCCTAGTTATTTACCACTAGACAGTGACTAAGCTGTTGTTTCTTTGTTCTCTTCTTGATCTTACTGGAATAAAACATTCAAAAATGCTACATGTCTTACCATAGTGATGTGTTTTCATCTACTGATTTCAAATGACTTTTGATTGATTCTATGGATTGTACGAGCCTTACTGATGATATTTCATTTCAATGATGTCCAAAAAAATATTTTATTTTAAGCACTTTGTTTTTAAGTCAATGAACTCCAGTGAAAAATCTTGTTTTATCATGTTATTTTCCATATTGAAAAAAAAGACTTAGTGAGTAAGGAACTGCATTACCAAACAGGAGGTCTCCAGTAACGGACATTACATTTCGACCCATTGTATGAACCATCAAACGACCCTAGCAATATTTATATTCATCCGTCAACAATTGGCTTGTGAACGCAATGGAGTTTTTTTTCAAATTTGATGTGAAGTGTTGTAGTCATGAGAGAACAAACCCTATCGATTTTCAGCATTCTGCATCTTTCTGTTCATAAGTTATCCCGCCTTTGCCAAAAATAGTGAGCGCGTAGGGTACAATTTTTAACAAATTTTTTTCAAATTTGGTGTGAATCATAGAGCAGCCTATTTAATTTCAACAATTTTCATTTATAACTTTAAGAGTAATGGCCCTTAAGTTTCACATTGTTGAAATGACAATAGTTATGATCTGATCTGTATGAAATTGATATCTGTGTCTTGTACATGCAACCATTACCTACAAAAGAATAAATATGTTATAATCACTTGTCAATTGCTCAAACGATTATGCTGTGGTTGAGACAATTCTGCGGTATTGGGGGGGGGGGGGATGGCCTAGTGCCACGTGCTTCGACCTCTAGCTGGCCGACAACCTTTGGCTTGCGGCTGTGGTTTCGAGCCCCGGTGTGAGTGTACGTGGCATGGAGATAGGGGCGTCTTCTCTACCTCGTGGGTTTCCTCCGGGCACTCCTGTCTCCTCCCACTGCTCAAGACCCTTACGCGCAAGCAAATCATTAAAATAAAATTAAACAATATGATGGTCCTGAAATGACCTAGTTGTGTTGAGTTGACATTAAACCCTTCTCTCTCTCTCTCTCTCTTTCTCTCTCTCACTCTCTCTCTGCAGTATGGGTGTATTTCCAAGCTTTAAAATTACTTGCTGTCTTTTAAAACTGATGTTTTTACTCATTCATCTTTTTCTGTTTTAATCTTGTCAGAAGTGCTGATCGATGTCCACTTCAAGAAAATACACTGCAGCAGAACAAGAGTTTCCTGTTTGTGGAAAATCAAGAAATACGACGACAACTCGAAAAAGCCATCTTAGATTTAAAAGGGATACAAATAGAAAATGGTAGAGAACACAGGTTGGTTACTACACATGTATCCTGGCAATTTAGAGCAAATGAAATGAAATGGAGTTTAATATCCTTCTATTCTGCTCCAACTGGGGTAATGAAGACAGTTTAACACCATAAAGTGTAGTGAATGTACTATGAGGGAAATTATGCCCAGACAGCGGCACTGCAACCTACTGCCAAGGGATCATTTACATGCATGCAAATGTGTACACAGGACCTCAGTTTTCCGTACCATCCAAACAAATTGACAGCTGTCGTTGTCAGGCCCTTCATCCTGCACCACGGACAGGTGGAAACCACGTCCGAAAATCCCAATAAATTTTCTCCATTTAACATTATTGTGAGCTTAAATATGTATTCCTCAGAAGTATTTATAAGGTAGATATTTCCAATAAAAGTATACTGGATTCCCTGACATAAAACATCAGACATGCACAGTACAAAAATGAAATAGTATCACTAACTGGCAACCTGTCCCCTTGTCTGCTTAAGTGATGAGCGCTTCATATGTTGATCATATAACTAGCGAATCTAAAAGTACATATTAGTGGAAAATGAATGTATGTAAAGTGGTTTATATTCAATTTATAAACTTTTAAATGGAACTTCAATCATTTACACCTGTTCATTAAAACCACTAGAATTTCAAAATTATTATACATATACATGTAATAGCAGTAGTAATGCTAAAAACTGACAGAAAATTATTCAGACTGCAATATAAGTTTATTTCTAGAGTTACTGGACAGAATCAATACAACATTACCAGTATTATAATTTCCCACAAATTAACCATAATTTTAAATAAAAAGACCTTTTTTCTACAGTTCACTTTTTTTTTATTTAGATATTTGAAGTCACTTCAGGATGAGTTAAAGAAACAAAAGGAAAAAGGATTAATATCAGAAGAACTGACAGCTACTGTAACTGGTAGGTATACATACAGGTTCCCCCAGGTCTCTAGAAAAAATGGTGCGCAGGTCCTTATACAAAATATTACTAGCCTTTTTTTTATCCACCTGTGGGATAAAATAAAATCTAAGTTCAACATTTACTGGGGGATTTGGTGGCCAATTGGTTAACACTGCACATTGAACCATAAGGTCTGTCATTGTGTCAAGTGGTGTGGTTTCAATTCCCCGCTTGTGCATGACAAGGAGTAGGGGCACCTGTCCATCTACATGGGTTTAATCCAGGACCTCCGGTTTCCTACCAGTGGCTACTACTGTTAAAGACCCCTACGTGGAAACAAATTATTGAAATAAAGTTAAAAAGCATGTTAGTCCCAAAATGACCTTGTTTCTGTGGAGTTGATGTTCAAAGTTCAACCCCATTTCTCTCTCAATATTTACTAAAATTGACCCTGATTTCAATGTAGAACTTTTATAGCCAACCTTGGCTGCCGAGTTAGTCCGCAGTGTAATTACCGTGTGTATCTGTTTCAATATTGTTATTTTTTTTTACCCCACAATCTGCATTTTCTGTTGAAAACATTTATATTATCTTTTCCTGCTTTTTCCAGAACTAACAAATGAACATGTGACTAACTGCCAATTGAAGAAAGAAGTTGAAAACTCCATTCAGAAAGGTATAGTACAATTTTTAGAAATGGATGTTATTTCTTCATATTGTAAATACTGAACAGATTTGAACCACTTTTTGACGATATTCCTATTACAAATGTGTTACTGAATTTAATTAGAGTAACAATGTTGCAAGAATGTTTTTCTTGTTGTTATCAAGCACAATATGGATACATAATAAGGGGTTTTGATTGTTCATATGTATAGGCCATACATGTATATAAAACCATTTCATAACTGTATCCATATCGTGTTTGATAAGAACAAAATATTCATTGTTGAAATATTACTTCTATTAAATTTAGTATTTGTGTTCGATTTAATTTGACCAACATGAATCTATATTTTTTCCAGATAAAGCTTCAACTGTTTGTTTTGTTCTCTAGTTCTTCCCTTCTGTGTCCTAAATCAAATCCATGTATGACTCAAATTGATATCAGTTCCTTGTAAACGTCACCATTACCCACAAAAGAATAAATATGAGACAATCCTTGTTGACTGCTCGAATGATTTAGCAGCTGTGGTCATATGTTTTGTTGCCAGGCAACCTATCTGTATTTTAAAAAATAAAAAGTCCCATTAATTACCCCGCATGAATATTCAAGCGATGATAACAAAAAGTAAGTGAATCCAAAAATGTACCGTAGATACTTCATCAAGTACGCACCTCTGATAAATATTATCACAACCATAAATGGTACTGGATAAGCAACATGTATTGCCTTGAATTGTGACCTTTTGAAAAATAAAAAAACTCCTTCAGCATCAGATTTTTGGTAAGGATTGTCTCAAAACCAGAATATTTCTTTTGTAGGGGTAAATTTGGCTTTACAACAATCACAAATTGCTGGTTGGTATATGTTTAATTAACTGACAACCTATATCTTTCAGCTAAACAGAAAGCTTCCAGGGTGAAGTCTCCAACTCTCAGATCTCTGAATGATGTTTGTCACAAAGATGATGATTTCAGTTTTTTCAAACACGCCTATGACATGCAATAATTGGAGAGGGAGGGAGATGGGGGTGTTAGCTTATATCAGATTTCAGAAAATATAGTCATGACATTGAATCAGGGGATGTCAAAAGTACACAGAGGTCAATATAGCCACTAGTTTTATTGATATTATTGCTTGATAGAACCTTTTGTTTATATTGATATTAATTCAACAATTATGTTCTATTGGGCCATGCATTAAAAAGAGAGATACCAATAATAATTGTACTTTTGAGCTTTCTGGATGAGACTACATGTCATCTATTCTGTTAACTGCTATAGCCTAGCCAGTCCTAACTTCTGTATACCATAGCACAATTAGAAAAAGTTATTTCTATTCCAGTTACTAATCCAACTATCTTGGATTAATTCCTCGGAAATACCAGTAGTAGATTATTAGTTCATATCATGAGCAGTAAATGACTCACTGAACTGGGCAATAAATATAGCAGTTATTTTATTTTGTTAAATATTTTTGTACATATTCATTAAATTCATTTCATTTTAATGTGTGTAGTTTTCCAGTGTAAATGACATTCTTACAATTTCATATAATTCATATCATCAATGCCATAAGAGATTTCAATTATTTATATCTAATTTAAAAATCAAACCAAAGATGTTCTATGTTGTGAATTTTGTTCACTAGATTATAATTAGATCAACCCTTGACTTATTATCTGACTTATTTATTAATAAATAATAAGAAGAATTGTACATGTAAATCATATTGCATTTGTAGCCCAAAATAAATTAAGTTCATGATTACAAATAGAACAACAGTGTGATATCAACAACGCAAAATAGAGTGATGCATGATTCATATTTGCACCTTTAGGGGTTAATAATTGTATAATTTAAAATGTGCTTGGCTTGAAATATCTCACAAGATAAGGTATGTTTTTAGCAACAAGTATATTTTTCTTGGTAGTTTGAAAGCCCCATTGTATAGAAATATTTATGGTGCAAATTTCTCTTTAGATCAGGAATTTTTATCATGTTTATTTCTTGAAATCCACTGAATTTGGTTGTGTCAATTTTGGAATTGCCTCTGCTCCCAAAAATCTTTTGATTTCACATTTATCACTCATAACTAATTTCCGAATATATGGAATCTTAATTTGTAAGATGTTAATTTTCTTTCATAACATAAATAGAACTTAACTGTTACTTGACTGACTACCATGTAACTTTATGATGTATAGAATTACAGTGATATTATGTAGAGTCATTTAAAAATGGTAGTAACCAGGAAATGCCTAATAATGGTCTATTATTTCTAATGATAATTCTGTCCATTGTATTTTTGTTTTAAATATGTTTTATTGATATTCTGCCTTGTTATAGTTTTAAGTACCAAGCTTTAAGTTTTTTAATTAGCCGGTCTTCTTTTAATTTCATGGGTTTTTTTCTATTCTTGTTTTGTGTTTTTTTGATTAAATCCTGAAATGTGCATTTTTTGTAAGATTTCTTGAATCTCTGAATATCAAATAGGAGTAACCCAGTACACACACAAAAAGGAATTACTAGAAGTACCGTACCTATAATAGTTGGCAAATAGTTGGTCAGGTTGTCCATGCCAGTAGACTAGCATATTCCTAAAACTAAGGCCCGAGAAATCCCTCTCTGGCCATTGCTGAATTGGCTTCTGATATTTGAACTTTTGAGGGAGTGTGTTTATTCTTCCCATTCAATCAAATCTATCACTTGAGAACAGCAACGTGACAGTCCTTCATTTAATCTGGGGTCTTCCCTGAATCTTTGGACGGTGATTTTTAAGGTATAAAAACGGTGCAAGTATTGTTCGTCCCTATACACTGTAGTATACAGTATTGTTTACTTTATGTCAATGTTGATGGCATCATTTGTCACGCAATTAGTTTTACTACAATATTCTGCTATACACTGGTTAATTGGGCATAATGATCCATGACGTAACGTTATGTAAACATATTTGGTCCAATTTGATGCCCTGTTTTAAGGGTATTGCCTTTGTAACACAGTTAGTGATTGGTAGTTAATCGGACTATTGACCAATCATAATTTAGAACAAGAATTTCCCCTCTTTCCAGCAGTAAGTAGTGGGATTAGCTCTAATTAAATGGAACACTGCGTGGAGTATGGTAGACTAGGTACTTAGATTTTTTATATTTAGGGGAGACAGAGTTTTTTTACCAATATTTATGATAATATGTAAGATTAATTACTTTCTTCTTATTGAAAGTATGCCTCCTTATCAGATCAAATGAAATAGAAAATAATTTACGTTTTTGGTTCAATTTATTTTATCAATTCATAAAGAAAATAATATACAGATTGGTACAATTCATGTAATTTACAAATATTTTATAATTGAATTTCCAGTTGAATAAGGTTAACAATAAATAAATAAATACAATACGCACAACTAACACCAGGCCAGGGTTGACCCACTGTATTCATAATGGGAAAAGGTCTCATTTTCGCTTGGGCCATTATTTACGAGATTTTCCAAAGTAACAAATATCAGTATTGTTGTGTCATATGATACCTATATAAACATAACATAGACAGGGATATCTGGCCCCTTATACATTGGTCAGCAGCAAAGTCGTCTATGCTACTGGTAAATCTACAATTAGGCCTATATGTAGTGCCAACAAATTTCTCATAGCAAGAAAATCTATTACTAATTATGTACTTAACTTTAAATGTAAAGATGTGAACATAAAAACAACATCATTCATAAATGGAATGAGAAATATGGACGAACAAATTTTGTTGTGATCTCCATAGGTATAGCATTCAGTATGTTCAGATTACTCCTTTCCTAGTATTCAATCAAGAATGTTGTTCTGCATCATTTACACAAGTTTTAAAATAAATCCAAAATATGATCAGCAGAAAATGTTCAATTATACTAACCTCGCATGACAAACTACCTCTAAATGAAGAAATGAAACGAAATTGGGTTTATCATCCTACTGTTCTGCCCTGACACGTCCAATGAGGACAGAAACTCAATGAAAGAAGAAATAACTGATATGCAATGAAAACATTTAGAATTTACCCTATAAGCACTAAATGGCCATAATACCAGTGAATTTAAAACAACCCAACAATAACTGTAGTATGTAAAGTCGGACAACAATGTACCCGGGGAATGCTAATTTTGTGGGTATATAAAAATCAACAAATGCCAACAAAAAACGAAACAATACACTCAATTTTCTAAGATTTGAATAAATTATATTTTTTGTGCATATATTTAATATCTTTATGTCCTGTATTCAATTATTTCATCCTATAAGGGTTCTCTAATAACTGTGACTGTATTTTTGTATTCCAAGGATATGGGTGAATCTATTAAATATCTTGCTTTGTATTTTTCCTGGACTGAACTTGTCATGGTTCAGATATCTTGTAATGTTCGTGATATAAATCCAAGTCGTTTACGTAGCAAATCTTTCTGTTTGTTCAGTGATTCCTCAAGGTCTTTAGCGTCAGTCACTAGACGGTCTAGTCTTGAAGCACAAAACGCTTCAAAGGTTTCACTTTCACTGAAATGAGTTTACAAAATTCAACCTATTTTCATTTTATTACATTTAGCCTACTTTGTTAATGTAATGAGTTCCAATGAGAGTCCTTTCAGTAAAGTCAACTTTTTATCATTTTTCAAATATAACTACAGGGCGAGACTCAAATTTTTGTTGTGAAGTAGAAAAACATCATGAACTAAAACTGTAACACATGAACTCATTATGATCTTAATTAAATCTGATTAAAAAAAAATCACCTAAGTTCACTTGACCATTCCAGCGTCGTCATTTTACATTCTTCAGCAATATCTGAAATAAATCACATTTTTGCTCAATTTAAACGTACCGGTTTCCTGTTTCATTAAAGAGCCATTCTGACTTCCCAAGAAATTTAATATTAAACACACCAGCTTATTTAGAGCTAAGGGTCAGCATGAGCGAGGGCTAATCACCTTCAATATGTCGCTGCAATTTTTTATTGTTTTAACAAATAGTGGATTGACCTCAAACTTTTGCACACAATGTTACTGAATAGTTCAATCGAATTAAGAATAACATATATTTTTTTAAATTCAAGCCTTGTTACATCATATTGACTGCCCACACCACAGACACAGAAGGACATACCACCTGAGTTGAGACCTAACCGTGGAATCATTTTCCTAATTTGCCATACCCCTATTGGGAAAGCCTTCCTCCATCATTACCTTTAATTAAATCTGCAGCTGTTTTATAAACCTGAGTTTTATAAAGCGGATTTTCTTCTTCAAATCCTGTCACTCCGTCACCATCACCTTTCTCATAGTCATAATATTCTAAATAATCTGAAAGAATAGAAAACTAAACATGATCGTCTTAAGAGGGAATTATTCAAACAAAAGGCAAGTAAAATGTTAATAGGGTAGGCCTACTATAGAGAAATGAAATTATGTGAGTTGGGGTAAAGCCCTACTCTTGCACCAAATCGGCAAATGCTGTGATAGACACGTGCTATGGTGGAAACATCAAACATTTCCCAGATAGCTGCTTTTAGACACCAGCAAGCAATTGGACCTCGATTGTGCATTCCATCCTCGGGACCAGATGAGTTTCCTTGCCAGGCACTTCATCCAGCACAACTGAAAAGGGAAGTACAGGCTGAAAATCCTGAGGGCTGAGATACTTGTCAGTCAACTCCTCGATCAAACCCTGCGCCTCCTGGTTAATAAGCCAGTAGCGTATTTACTGAGACTACGGAGAAATAAGTGGATCGTCAATTGACATTTTCACAGTTATTCAGAAAAGTGAGGAAACTTCTGAATATTCAGCTGAACTCTTAGACTAACAAAAATCAAAAGCAAGACCTTGATTGTCTAGTGTCAAAATATAATCTCAAAATCTTTTTAGATAACAATCATGTGTTCACATAATGCCTGTCTGAGGAACTGGCAAACCCCCTAGGTGCAAGCAAATTATTGATTTAAAATTAAACCGTATGTTAATCCCAAAATGACCTAGTTTGTGTCGAGTGGACCTTAAACCTCTCTAAACAGTTTAAACATTTTCATCCAGAACTGTGACCTCAAAGGGTTTAGAGAACCTCAACCTTACCGTTTACTTACCATCATTCCTCTGCATTTCGGCATTGCCAGATGGCATCTCATATTTACTAGATGATTTCGGGATATCTGGAGTCGCTGGTGTTACAAATCCTTCATCCTTTATTAAGAAAAACAAATTTAATATGGGATAGACCATGGACCTTATAATACATGGATAGACCTAAGCGGAATCAAAAAATAGAAAGTACATTTAAATTAGATTACAATTTCATTCTGATTTACAACACATTGTTATCCTATCTACCAACTTTCTTCTATCCTATCTAAATGTTATTTTTACCTTAAATCACTTAAATTTATTCCTGAAATTCAGAACAATATTCCACCCTCTCCATTCAGAGGCGGATCCAGGGGGGGGGGGGCCTAAATAACAGTATAAAAAATAGATATGCACTACAAATCACCACTGACAACCCGATTTTTTTTTAAAAATTCGCGGGGGACCCCCACAGGCACCACAAATCACCACTAACACCCCGATTTTTTTTTAAAAATTCTTGGGGGAACCCCCACGGGCCCCCCTAACATGATTTTCTGGGTCCGCCTCTCCATTCAATACAATCCCTCGATTTTGTCATTTTAAGCTAGTAGAGATTATACATGTTCAAAGTAGAGATTATGACCTGTGTGTATAAATATAGGTTATCATGAAGGTCCTTTTTTTTAAATAGTCCAAAAATAAGTTGACCGATTCGTAAAAAAGATAAATATATATCTATATCAGTAAGCCTATATAAAAAAAAAACGTACATCTAATTTCCTTTTTCTGGTTGTTTTAAAAGGTTCTCCAACATCAACTGAATATTCTACATCAGTAGCTGCCGTGTATTCAGAGTTATTGTTTGTATTTAATCCATATTCTGTTTGATTCTCCCTGGGAAAAAAAAGGAAATCAAGATTAAAATCTACAAAATTAAATCAAAGGTATCTGTTTTCCTGTCTCTTTTATATTATTTACCAAGAAAGTTTCTCAGTATTTTCCAACTAGATTTTCCATCATCATTGGTGTAGACTGGCAAAGAACAGCATCCATTCGTTGCAGGCTTCATATTGGCGTACACAAAAGAACCCTTAGCAGTTAGAATTTGATGAAGATTAGGCGGACAAACTCATTGCATGGCGTATGCTGGTTTGGTGCTGAAATGTGGGACATTGTTTTTGTTCTGTCCTTGTTTTTAGTTAGTTGTACAGTTATTCTGTATATAATGTCTTTTGAGATAACTTTTATCTTGTCGAGGACCATATTTTTATGCAATAATAAAGCTGCATATTTTTTAAAGCGAAGATTTCTTGTTGCATCAAATGTGGATAATGGAGTGTTTAAAGAGACCGGGTAATGGTCTTATATGTTTGCAGGGGTGGGACTTGTTGAGCATAAAATTGTGTCAATTAAAAATATAAATTATATGATCTTAGCAAGTTGTAAAGTTAGATATGAAAGAAAGAGAGAGGTGGGGGGGGGGGGGTCCACTAGACACATTTCGGGACTAACATATGGATCAATGACAGACCTTACAGCACCCATGTATTTATAGAATCATACGAGAATAGTTACAGGATAATTAAAATGGACAATGTGTACACGTTCGTTATTTATTATATAAATAATGGAAGCTAACATTTGTTCGCCCGAATCACCACAACTGTTTTCTTCAAAACTTGATAATTCATCTGATAGTGAAGCCTGAAATAATAAAATTATTTTATTTACACTGACATTACTTAAATATATAATGGGAGATTAGGTAAACATCTGGGATTTCTCACTCTATAATAGTTAAAAACTAGATAAATCATGAATCAAAGCTGATTATGATCTGGATAAGTTAATTATTTAATATGTCTTATTAATAATTTAAATAACATTCCAGGCCTAAAGAAAAGGCAGATTGAGCTTAACTGTGTAATTAATATGTTTAGTGGATTTTTATAAACCAGGGCCGGCGGAATCAATTCTTGATTTGGTGGGGGGGGGGGCTTCCAGATTGATTAGGTTCTTATAGGCGAGGGTCCAGGGGCCACAATAACCTGGAGAAAAGAGAACTTGCTGCCAAATTTTTGCCACCCCCGCCCCACTCCGCAGGGCCTGTGCTGTAGACTGAAGTAGATATATATCTTAATTGGTCTACTGATATTAGTGATAACGTTATATTTTATTTCTTTTCTATATGAGTGACTTTGCACTACACCTGATAACACTGAAAAAGTGTGATATGATTTAATTGATTTAATAATAGTTAATAAAAAACGGTATTATCTATGACTCATTATTAGTATGAGTAGACTAAGTAAGTAAGTGAAAGAGAACGGCGCATCATATGGCATAAATATAAATAACATAGTTTGCATGTCGGATAGCCTACAACTAGTAAGTACTAGAAATAATGTACCGTAACTACTATAAGTATAACTCTAACTCTAGGCTAACTAGGGCCTACACAAACAGATACATTTCCCACGGATTTTAACAAACGATATACACTAAGCGTACTATCGAATTAAATATTTAGCCTTTAGAATTAGTTAGGCTACCCTTTGTCTTAAAACTTTATATCGGAAAGTGTAAGTACCATTCCCTATTTAATACAAACACCAGGTGTAATGTTGATGCATCTACTCTAGCAGACGACGTTTTTTCCAACGCATTTATTTTATGGTTACTTGACGTTACGTCTGAGTCTGGATAACTGGTCTAATTACTGAGAATTACTTCCCCTTGGTACACATTCGATTAAAGATTTTCATTTAATATTTAAGTTGTTTTTCTTTCAACCCATTAATTTATTAGCTCATTTATTTAGGTAAAATTTTACAGTTCTCTTAAAATATATGATTCATATTTGAAGGAATTTAGAAACTAATTTCAAAGTGATTTGTCGGGTCGATGTATTCATTCTAAATTAGCGTCTAGATAACCGCGATTACACGCACGCGCTTAGTCTATTTCCTGTGTTTTGCTGGTGGCTTTAATAAACAAAATAACTTGAGTCTGCTGCAGGTTTGTTTCTATTTTTATGTGTTGGTGATTCATATTTACGATTTTAAATATAGAAGTGTCATTTTGTTCTGAAACAGATATATGTCTAATTTATATAAAGCTAGTTGCGTACATGCTGTAAAAGGCCCTGCAACGTACAGATTCAGATTCAGATTCCTGAATGCTACAGTAAAACTCTTCACTGACTTACTGACTGAGTGACTCAGAGTCAGACTCAACAATATTCCATCCATGATAAATTTACATACATGATATGTCATCATGTACACGTAATTGTTACTATATTTTCGAATCATTGAGTCAATAATAAGGTTAATTTTTACTGACACCATTAACAAAAACTTGGACCCTACATCCACCAGAGTGTCCAGCCAGAGTCCATAGTCCATGACAAAACCATAATTAGGCATAGACGAGATGGGTCATATCACAAATCCTAGTTGTTTCGGCACCTAACCCGTTCGGCACCTGCTACCCTAGTTAAAATTGGTACAGTCTAAGACTCTTTACGCAAGTTTAAATAGACCAAAACGCAATTGTCAACACATACCATTATACTTATAGTTTGGTAATTCTATGACAAATAGTGAAGACTTGACCACAAAAATAGTTACCCGAACAGTTTTTATTTGTGGTAATGCGTTCTACATATGCATAGCGATGTAATTTGTATGACACAATTACACAAGAGGCCATGAGTCTCAATGACACTTCGCGAGATAAGTTTCCTCGTAGCAGTTGGGTTTTATCAAATCATATAATTATGCAGTGAGGCTTCACCTTTATTTCAATTGTAATTGATTTATTATATGTTAAGCTATGTGCAGTACTGTTTTGGGTCAGTTAATATGTAAATTGAGGGAGCTGTAGGCCAGAAACTTTTTTGTTGTCATTTGACTAAAAAACTTGCGCTAAGCAACTCTGTACGACAAACCACTACTGTCGTCTGAAGTGGCCGGAAGACATCAGTAGTGGAACCATTTCTACTGCTACCCTTGTGTTTCGGCGCCATCTATAATTTGGGTCAGTTTGGTGAGGATTTTACAGTTGATTTCCTGAAAGTAAAATTGCAAGATCATATTCGACTCTTCAGTCTTCTTGATTTGATGTCGAAAAACACAGACAAAATACCCTGTGAGACACGGACTGTGTAAAATTAGAAACACCCAAATAGTACTAAATATAGTAAAATACACACACACTGAATAGTAATACCAAAAAACACCAACATGTATGTATTAAAGGAGCTAAATCACTAACATTTGGGACCTAGAAATTCACAAAAGTGGGTTGCAACGCATATAATACTGCAATATGAATGTATTTAAACTGATTTACATTCAATGGTTTCTGTTATTACTCCAATTTCAAATCAGTTATGTTCGGCGAAACAAGCCAGCAATTTCAATCATGTACATATTTCTAGCGTCTAGTTATTCCAGTCTTCAAAACTCCGTTTGGTTTGATGCAATGTGTCTAGTCTCGTCCCTGGAGTCTCTCAATACAACTAGCGATTCGTGTACCAATGTTAAAAAAATTATTTTATCTTAAATATCGGATATCAGAAGCTTATCTTTCCCGGTAAGTTTACATCATCAATGTTGATTTAAGTGGCCATAAATTTGTGATTTCGATGTCGAAGATTTTCAAGGATTTTGAGTTACGGACTTAGGTCCTTTAATTATTAATGTATAATAAAGGGAGAAGGGGCTCCAGGGGATACGCCCCTGAATATGATCTTTCACGTTGGGTTTGTTTGTTTGTATTTTACAAATTACAGAGAAGAAATATTACAGGGTGAGGTAGTTGTTTTTCGGTATTTAGTTTGTTTAGCGATACATATGCATAAATATAGTAGCAGTGATGGGGTTTCAAAATTTTAGTTGTCGGACATTTTTTTCTAAAAATATCGTTATTTAAGCAGGCCTTTTCTAACCACAATTAGGAATCATGTTTCAAAAAAATATACAAATTCATACATAATAAAACCTCCTTATTTTTCATGTTTAATTCCCGTACGGTATAGTAGGTTTTTCGGTATATTGTATCTCACTCTCAGGGAGTTTTTCAGTGTTAAGAATCACTCCTAATGGATTTTAGTCCCAATAGGTAGGGCAGTTCATTAGGAAAATTATGTGATTTCCTGAAGGGCTAAATAGTATTTTCTTATTAAATTTGTTTGTATCGAAGCACACTCCTCCAAGCGGCTGTAACATTATCTATCAGTTTAAGTGATATACAATGTATTGCTAAAAGAGATAACAATTTACATGTATGCTCTAAAATATATTTGGAGTTGACCTACTGTAATTTGACACCTATAAATAACATAAATAGAGCTGTTTTGAAGATTACTGGTGCTAACAAATTCAATTCGGTCCAAACTGTATTTATTTTTAATATATTGTACAATTTAAAGTCATAAAGAATTTGATACAAAAACAAGCCAAGTAGGCTTATATTAGTTTGCTTCCTTGTGGGTAAGATGTATAATATACATGTATGTACATGTACAACAAAGCATAATTACAGTATCTCTGTTAGTAAGTTAGTAAGTTTAAAGTAGCTGAGTCTCTAACTTAATATCATCCAAAGTCTTCGACATCGAAAACATGAAGTATTTGTCAGTTTAAATCAACATTGATGTTGTGATTGTATATGGAAAGGATGGGCTTCTCTGATATCCAATATTTAATACAAAATAAATATTTTACCCTTGATACACAAATCATGTACCATGAGGGGTTTCAGTGCCATTTTCAACAGGGACTCGAAGAATGAGGCTAGACATATTCCACAATTCATGTCAAACGGTGACGTCATATTCTTATCTGGAGAGCATGCACAATAATTATTATCTGTGTAGACTAGTATAACCAGACGCTAGAAATTGCCATTCGATTTAGACTTCACCGAATATCACTGATTAGAAGTTACAGTAAATACAGATTATTAGCCATTTAGCGCCTTTAAATAATTTTTACCGAATAAAACGTATTATAAGTTTAATATAGTTTTAAACTGTTTGACAAGGAGGCAATATAATAACTGCTTCAATAGCCAGTCTTTATCATCTTATAAAAAACAATCATTTACTTGCTTAAAAAGTATGATTGTGCTCTGACTGAAAGAATAGTCAGTTATGAAATTAGCATTCTGATAATTTTCTGAAAGAGTAGACTGGTTGTATGTGTATATTCTTAAACCACTGATGACAAAAGTTGGCTTTTGACAGAAATAAAATTAAATCCAACTCAATATTTGAAGACTACAAATGATTATATCTCTAGTTCTAGTCATATTAATAATTAATTGATGGGTTTGTAGTACCAGATTGCTATGACATTAAAGTTACAATTTCATATTTTTTAGTTATATTTTTAAAATGTATTTAAAAAAAGCCTTAAAATAAATGATATCTATTAACAGGCCTACCTTGTTAAATAATAATTCACTATTGCCAGTTGAGAAATTAGCAAAAATATTATATTCAACTTATACTTGAAATGTTTGAAGATAGCTATATTGTATTCCATGGTGGGGGATAGAAAACAAGGGGGGTAATTGTATTATTAGTTCCGTTGTGAAGATTTTTAAATGTGAGAAAGAACGTATAATAGTGAGTTGACAACCTATTTTGCAAAAGACATAGAAATAATTATGTTTTAACTTCTTAGAAAATATGAAATTGAAACTTTAAACTTCTCAAAAAGCAATATTTGAATCACTCAGTCTACTTGTTGCAAATTTGAGACCATAACATGTATCTAGTTTTACTGTTAAGATATTCGACACAGAAGGAAGACGCATTATTAATTGCAATTTCAATTACTGACAAAGCAAGATTCTTTCATTTCCTAGCATGAATTGATGACAAAAGTTGGCCATGACAGGAAATAAATAAAATCCAACTCAATATATGGAGACTACAAATGATTATATCTCTAATTCTAGTCATAATAATAATTTATTGAGTTATTTGTAGTACATGATTGCTATGACATTAAACTTCTCAATAAAACAATATTTGAATTACTCAGTCTACGTATTGCAAATTTGAGACCATAACATGTATCTTCTTTTATTTTTTAGATATTCCAGACAGTAGGAAGATGCATTATTAATTGCAATTTTCGATTTCAGCTGAAGAAAGATGAAATGAACTGAAATGGGGTTTAACGTCCTACTGTTATGCACCTTATCTGGACTAATTTTGCCCAGGCAGCGGCGCTACTGCCTACTCTCATACGTGCACGCCAATGTATATGGGACCTCTGTTTTTTGTTCCATCTGAACAACTAGACATACATGTAGCTGTCCTTGTCAGGCCCCTCCGTTCTGCATCACTGACAAGGGGAAACCCTAGCTGGAATGAAACAAGATGTGAATACAATGACAGAGATTCTTTTATTTCCTAGCATGAATGAATTGTTGGAATGTCATTAAGATGAATCTATTTGTATTTTTCAGGACACAATAGTTGTTGTTGAAGATGAATGTTGGAGTAGCTCACAGTGATACCAACCCAACTCATTCCTATTTAAACAGTAAAGGAATATGGCTGACGTATTTGTTGATTATTTTTATTGGTCATTTACTTGTACTAAGTATACCATATTTTAGTGTTGCCCTTGCCTGGACATTAACAAATGTTTTACATGACCTTGTAAGTAACGTACATGTATTTACTTTATTCAAGATGTAAAAATCACATTTTTCTGTATTCCATATAATTATATTCATCAAAAACAACATAAATTCAAGACTAAAAAAGGTTCCTCAAACTGCTTGAGAACGTTAACTTTTTTTAGGGGTGCCCAACCTACCATACCTGCAGATATTAAAATGATTGATCGAATTTGCATACCTGAAGGGCAGATGTGTGTTATATGCATGGTATATGCAAATACATGTAAAACATAAATAGTTTTGTAGGTCACATGTTTTTTGATTGATCATATGTTTATAGTCATTATTTATTATTAATCATGTGTTTCTCTACCTACAGGCAATGTTTGTGATGTTACATGTAACTAAAGGAACCCCATGGGTGACATCTGACCAGGGTGACGCCAGAACACAGACACAGTGGGAACAGATTGATTATGGTCAACAATTTACTGCTACGAAAAAATTTCTAACTTGTGTACCTGTTGCATTGTAAGTAATTTGGTTTTGTAGTTTTAATCAGTTTGCTCTCCCCAGATTTTATTGCTGGATACATTCTTAAATGTGAAAGAAGAATATACAATGAGGAGGGAGAGGAATGGGATTTAACTTTCTACTCAACACAAATCAGGTTATGTATGATTGAAGAAGAGATATTTATAATTTGTTTTGTCTGTCCAGCCTCGTGGGTTTTTTGTGGACCCCTACTTGTAAGCGAATTATGGAGTTAAAGTTGAACCATATGTTAGTCCTGAAATTACCTAGTTTGTGTTGTGAAAAAATATGGTGAAAAAATATGTCTTAGAAGTGGTCATAAATCATTTATGCTTGTATTGTTTAGGCACTTCAGTATTATCAAATATAAGTTCTTTTTGCCCAAAATTATAGCTAATCATTATCTCAGACCATAGGCGTTTTATCAACACACATTTCCATACTCAAGTACCAGATTTTCTTGTGTTTCTAGACAAGATAAGTCAAAATATTTATGAATCCCACCACTGCCCTTGATCACTACATGTATGTAAAATTTTGGGAACTCCTTATTTGAAGTCCCATGTACACATTGGCGTGCACATAAAAGATCCCTTGGCTGTTGGAATTCGATATAGGGGTAGAACATAGCGCCGCTGCCCAGGCAAAATTTCACTCATAGTACACAGTTTGGCATTTGCACGTCTTCGATTAGCCCAGGTTAGGTGCATAACAGTAGGATGTTAAACCTCATTTCATTTCACTTTTGCTATCAGCAAGATGTCTTTTGTATTAATTTGGATAAAAAATGAGTCATGTTTGCACAGGCATGTTTCATTTCATTCTTTAATATTATTTTTTTCTTTTCAGATTTATGTTGGCAAGTTTTTACACAAAATATGATTCCTATCATTTTATTATCAATATTTCATTTTTGTGTTTGAGTCTTATTCCTAAAATGCCTCAACTACATGGGGTTAGACTTTTTGGAATAAATAAATATTGAGCGACAGAAGAAAGGACTTACTGAATGGATGAATAAAATGCATTCAAAGAATAGTATCAGTGGATTTGATTTGATTCTTTTGGAGGAGAAAAGGAAATTTACTTGTTTTTGTAAATTGTGGATGTATTTATTTAAAGGAAACTTGTAAAATAACTAAATGATAAATAAAATGTAAATAATGTACTTCCTCTGTAACCCAGGTATCCATTTTGTCCTTGCCTTGGAACCTCTAGGTCATTCCACTACTATCTTAATTGTCAAGGTAGACATGTCTGTTGTATTACTAAATGATCAAGATTACATTATTTCCATGTGTCAGATCAAACTTGAAGATATGTAGGATGTATGAAAGGTTAATGTCAAAATGACAAAAGTATTGTGTGTAGACGAGATATTTAACTCTATTCTATCCTTTATTTAGTAATACAACAATTCTTGTACCAACTCTACCAAGGTTAAAAACGGTTATATTGAAGTGGATGCAGGTGCAGGACAAGATAGTATCTCAATCTGACAATTCACTACTCTTTTGTTTCTTATTTCTTTGGAGGAGGGGGAGGGGCGGGGTAGAATGGGCAATCGAATTAAAACACAAATCATTTCTTCCCTTAGTTTAAATTTCATTTTGTTAATCTTCACAATTCCAAGATTTGAAGGATTTATTAATATCTGTGTTCTCTTTTGATATATAATTTACGCGTTTAATATCCACTGGATTATGGGAGACTTCGCTAAAACTCCCAGTTTGTAAGTAACAAGGAGTGTAGAAACTCTGGTTCCCCCCCCCCCACTTGCCAAAGTAGTAGTGAAATGTAGGGTATATTTTAAAGAATCAATGATTGTTCAAATTATGATTACCTTGTTATGTATATAAGAGATGCTTACATGCATTTACTGCCAATAATAGTATGTGTATTTTATATCATATATGTAACCATCAAAAATTAAATTTCATTATTTTGGGGAAAATGTATGTCAATGATTTATGCTTATTTCTATCTATCCCGAAATATTTTTCTCTAGTGTTTATTTGTCCATTTACAATGGTATAAGTAAAAATCCAGCATCTGACTAGTTTAAGTAGGGAGAATTTTTTTTGAAGAAATGTTTAGTGGGTGCTAAAGTAAGTTTTTTGAACTAGACACTCACCACGTGGTAGATTATTCCACATTGACTTCATCAAATATGGCCGCCAACTTTATATCAATTTTATCCTCGCTCTAGTTAAAAGTGTGAAGTCCAAATTATATTATATTAATGAAGATCGGACTTTTATAAATATGTAGGGTCAAGAGTTTTATTGAGAATTGTTCGTCCATTCCCTCATTTTTACGTCCACATGATACTATAGACAAGTAATTCTGAATCAAATTGCCAAGTTTAAGTTCAATAATAACAAGATGACTAGTCATCACCATCCTGCACCCTTGAACTTTGGAAGGCATAAGGAAAAACAAATTTTTAGAATATCAATGGGACTAGTCAAAAGATTCATACTCTAATCATAGAAGCTTGGCAAGGCATAGTCGCTACTCACTGTAAGCTACGAGTAAACATTTCTTCAAAGAAATTCTCCCTGCTCAAACTTTCCTACTTAACCATAGTCCGATTCAGGACTATAATGGGAGAGGCTGTTTTTCAAACAATAGGCACATATAATAGTATGTCATATATTATTTGTTAAATGCAGGAATGTTCCATTTGGGATGTTCGCTCTAAAATCTGGTATTGATTAATTAAATTTGTTGTGGTTTTGCTGTCATTGGTGACATGTACCAGTATTTTATTATTAATATCATCACAGCATTAAAACATTGTTTCTGTTGTTATTTTGACGTTCAAACTGTGAATGTTTTATTGGCCCTCTTTCTGTATTTATATGTTAACATATTCCAAAACCTTAAATCTTATTGACAAGGATAGCTACAAAATTGTTTCTTTTATATTAATTATGAATGTTTGGTATTTCAAACATTTGTATTTAATGGAGAAAACCAAGATTAAACATGTTAAACTTGTTTAATTTTGGTTTTCTCCATTAAATACAAAAAAATATACAAAATGTATTTCCTTGCATACAAAATATTCTGAACTGGACAAAAATGACATCAATTAATCTATCCTGAACCTTTCTCCCTTAATGTCATTCTTAATGTATATTTAGTGAGAAAATAAAATTCATCTTTTATCTCAGAGATATTCTGATCTGCCCTGAATTCCTACTGTTTCCAGGTTCAAAATAGGTGTCAGTCACCTTGAATCATGTGTCAATAGTTTGGTCAAGGAGATATTGGCATTATGTCATGAATTGATATGTTAGTTTTTCCAATGACAAGATGATTATATTCCTTCTCTTTTTTTTAGAAAATCATTCTTGAGGAATATTCTATAACATGCCAACACAGAGATGATACTCTAGGGGCGAAATTTATTTTCCAGGGATGAACAGATTAAACCCAGGGGCGGATCCAGGAATTTTTGCATGAGGGGGTTTGACAGGTTCCTGTTAAGGAAATCTGTCATCATCATCTCTAAAATACATAGGCATAGAAATTGAGCTTTTGAAAGACAGAAATCATTTTTGTTATGATGTAGGATCACATTGTGATTTAATTTCATTGATGCAAGGCATTCAATTTTTTTATGAAGCAGAGCGGGGTGGGTTTTGGAACCCCCAACCCCACAGCATTCCCCCCCCCCCCCGTCTGGATCTGCCCCTGAAACCTATTGAACCATTGATTACAGAATGTACCAATTATTTGTATAACTCATTTTCTTAAATTGGTAGAATTTCTTTTTTTAAAGAATGATATTTACCCCCAAAATAAGTTTTGGTGAGGTTTTTTTTCACAATTCAATTTATTGTACCTTTTTTCCATTCCAAAGCACAGTATCATTTCATGTATGGTATAAATGTTTATAAACTTCTGTTATGAAGCATAAATTTGTATACTTCATTGATCCAGGACCCATAAAGTTATAGTTCCAGCACATAAAGATGACAGCAGCTCTGCTAAGTACCGGTAGTTAATAACAGAAGTTTTCAAATATATAAGTTTGTATTACAAGATATATGTACAGCTTCTAAATGCTAGAAAAGTTGATCCCAGAAACTATTAAGTTCTGTCTTTAGAGTTGCATTGTCCCTAAGACCCTTAACATGTTCATGTATTCAGTTTATCATCACTTGGTGTATGTTAGACAGGTTAAAGATACAGTATGTAAGATTTAGATAGAGAGTCACACTATAACCCAGGTATCATTTAATCGTGTGTATCTGGCACTCATTTCTTTCACATTTGTTCAATATCAAGTCTTTGTTTAAAAATTTGTAAAAAACGTTTAAAATCCCCATATATCATTTAATTTGTACTTGTGTTCGGTTTAAAGCTGATCAATCAAATGAATATATTGAAAATTTATGTTAAATTACTTTATTCTAAGCAATGTTAGGAGTGTTCTAAATTTTCATAAGATTCTCAATTGAGACAGGAACCATTGCCAAGATATTAAACAAATTCTCTAAATTTTAAATATTAATTATTCCATTCTTTTTTAACATTTAAACTTTTTGTTCTTGATACAAAACTATTAAAATTATGGGGCTGGTTGTTCAAAACTCAGTTATTTTAGCGATTCGTTCAACTGTTACAATAAATCGCTTTTTTGCTAATGTGTCATTTGGTAACTGTCCATTAAATTACTGTTGCTGGAAAGTCAATTTCATGACTGTTAGCTAATACACAGATTAATGTTAATCCAACGAAGACTGTTTGGTCATTGGTTAAAATTTAATTTTCAATATAAAAATGTATAATAACTTCACCGAAGTTAAGATTAACAAGAAAATGAAGAAAGTCGGTCAACTGTCAGTCTGTTCATAAAACTTAAGAGACAAAAAGATAACTGTTATATATCCTATGGAAAGTTAAAAGGGCTTCCAGAAACAGACTTTCTTTCTGTTAAAACTCCATGTTAATGAATCGTTATATAAGTTATATAACAGAGCTTTGAACAACCAGCCCCTGTGATTAAGTTGTTATTGTAACAATACAAGTTATATTTGTTGGATAAGGATGGTGGTGGATAACGATGGTTATTTGCTGGATAATGAATATTATTATTTTGTGGATAAGAATGGTTATTTGCTGGATAATGATGATTATTATTTTGTGGATAAGATGGTTATTTGCTTTGTGTATGTAAATCACCCTGGTATATAATAATGTATATATAAATAAATAAAACATTTTGACCAAAAAATAAAACCCACCATTTGTTTTGGCATAAATTTGTGAATGCTATATTACGAAAGTTAAATACAGGTTGGCCGTATTTTACAACAAGAGCATCAACACTGCACTATACGTCTACATTCCAGCTGTAATATCACAAGAGCCAAAGAAGGCTAGGCGTTGGATTTGTTTTGGGGCCATCCATAAAGTACGTACGCTTGAAGGGGGGAGGGGGGGTCACGCCAAAAACGTACAGGTGCTTAAATTCAATGGCAAAACGTACGTACAGGGGGGAGGGGGGTCTGAATTTTACCCATTTTGAGCAGGGCCTATTTTAAGGTTTATTTGACGAAGCACGGTCTCCGTGTCCCCCCGGCTCCAAATTTCTTTTTCAAAATTCGACCGCCAGAGAACGCCGGAACAACCATTTCCGAGTAGAAAGTGATCAGTTCAATGTAGCTCCTTAGCTTTCAGAAATTGTGATCAAACGGATCATGAACTATGAACAAAACAATCGGATAGACTAACCAGAAGTAAACGGTATAGGCTTGTATCGCGAACACAGGTAGCTGATTCTTTACACGTGATCTGAATTATGGAACGCCAAACTAACACAAAATAAATTCATATCCAAGGGGTCCCGTCAAAAAAATGCATTTTTGTAAATTTGTCGTTCCATACAGCTAGTGACGATCAACCCAAACAGCCACTTGGTAACCGGCGCTGGTGAGTACTTTTCAGATTGAAACACACAAGGCAAACATCAACAACCGCCCTTCATTTTGAAATTGAGTGGCGATGTGAAAGCATCTCTTCACATTAGCCAATATGACAAGTCTCTCGTATCAAACAGGTTAGTAATTTTCTTTTTAAATTTTATTCAGATAGGCTGGTATATTAACAAGTCGACATAACAGTAGGACTTTAAACCCCTATTTCAACAGTCAATCAATATTTTTACGTGACAAGAGTGAGGTATGTCGAACCAATTGGGCTCTCTCTCTTGGGCCTTTCGGTGTTTTTTCTCATTGCTAAAACACCTACGTACAAACGAATTATTGTAATAAAATTAAACCATATGTTAGTCCCGCAATTACATAGTTTGTGTCGAGTGGACGTTAAATAAGATTGTCGTGTTTTATTTGCACTACACTGGACCTAAAAAATGGCACAAAGGTCTTCTTTGTACCACTAATAGCATATGCACAGTTTGAATAGTGTGAGACAGCCCAGTTTTACAAACCGTAGGCATTGTACATTATTAAAGGGGGAGTGCCAGCTTTCGCCAGATATACAAATCAAGGGACAAAATGTTAAATAGTTTCTGATTTATCGCCTATCTCACATGCATAATGAAAGTTTGTATTTCTTTGGCATAGCATCATATAGTTTTGTATTGTTATACAGGCCAAGGCTAGAGTCTTTCACACAGAATTAACCATTTTATTTACTTCCATATTTCTATTACATATTACAGACATCTCCTGTTATTGGTCGGACGATGGCGGAATGTTCTTTGGGTAAGCTACCCCTTTCTTTTAAATAAACGATCTTCACCATATTACAATATTTTCCCAAAACTAGGCCTACATAGACTACTTTCCGTCCTAATGTTACTGACATATTCGTAAATGTAATTCTTTAACACCAATAAATTTGTCAATCGATACGAAAATTGATTTGAGTTTAGGAACAGAGTTAACGCTAATTTAATTCGTGCTTTTGGCCCGTATTTTCGAACAGTGTCTAAAATAATCTGTGATTAGGTCTAATCAGCAACTAGCTAGTTAGAGATTAGTGGTTGACTA
Source organism: Patella pellucida (assembly GCA_917208275.1). Taxonomy (NCBI): domain Eukaryota; kingdom Metazoa; phylum Mollusca; class Gastropoda; family Patellidae; genus Patella; species Patella pellucida. The sequence continues at coordinate 9,882,875 of OU795044.1, forward strand.
AGTTTGGTATTCTCAAAAGTCAGATTAGCTAATCTTTGACTGTAAATTTTTGAAATCATTGTTTCAAATTCATGTTTAAACTTTGATTATAATTAAACATTTAATCAATGATTATATATAATCAGTGATTAAAAAGGTATTTGTCATTGATAAAGGGGCCCAATTATAGGAAGTAGATTAGAAAAGTACATGTTTTAGAACAGTTTTTCTCATCCGCGGGTCCGTGAAATTAGTTTTAGGGCCCGCAAAGTCAAAGGGGTTCATGTGGGTGGGCAGGAAAGAAATGACATGTGTGAAAAAAGGCAATTAAAATAGTGTTCGGATATGTTTAGTATTCAAAATGAAATGAAATGGGATTTTTACTGTTCAGCTCCAACTGGGTTAAGGTAGACGAACATATGCCATACAGTGTGCTATGAGGGCAATTTGTCCTGGACAGTGGCACTACGGCTCAGTGTTATCTAAATACCAACTGCCAAGGGTAATTTTACGGGCACCCCAATGTGTACACGGTACTTAGGTTTGTTATCCAATCTAAACGACTCTACCTTGTCCCTTGCAAGGCCATCCATCCTGCACCACCGTGGCTCACTTTTAGTAATCGAAATAAATTTCTGCTTCTAATATCAATGTCCATTTATTCTCCTGATGCAGTTAATTTTATGCCACCTCTTTTCGATTAAAATCCAAAATTATCACCAATTAATTGAATATTTGGCATAATCCGCTTTCAATACTACTCTTCCCAAATTGTAGTGGGATTTTCGTTTTCTTCGTACATGGGCGATTAATTATTATAAGTTTTACAAGTTGCTTGACCTATTGAGACACAAGAAGTATGCATTTTTTTTATATATAAAACTGTTGAACTGAGTGCTAAGGATATGAAATGTCATTTAGCAGGATTAATTATTGTATAAAAATGTGAAACATTGATTTACAATTAAGTTTCAAAGAACTCGACAGTCTTTCGTTTCTTAAATCTCTTACATCAAAAAAATTGCTTGAACAGCTAAAACTAAGAATGTAACAAATTCTTTCTATTGACAACAAGAAAGCCATTGTGAACACCTTGAAAAAAAATCATAAAGATTATGCGAAATCAAAAGAAACGTTTGACTTTTCTACTATTAGGCTACTATGCTTCAATATTTCTATTGGTTCTTTCATGTATTCAGTACTAGTCTTGAAATTTATACATTATTTATGGTCATGGGCCACAAAAGCGTATTGAGAGAGAGAAAGAATGGGGTTTAACGCCCACTCGACACAAACTAGGTCATTTTGGGACTAATGTATGGTTTTCAATTTTTATTTCAATAATTCGCTTGCGCGTAAGGGTCTTTAGCAGTGGGGGAAACCGGAGAGTGCCCAGGGGAAACCCACGAGGTTGAGAAAGTGCCTATATCTCCATGTCACATTGGCTCACACTAGGGCTCGAAACCACAGCTGCAAGCCAGAGGTGACCGGCCAGCTAAAGGTCGAAGCGCGGCACTCTAGGCCACTAGGCCATCCCAACCCCCCTCAAAAGCGTATTGATTTTCAACAACTTCCTATAATTACCTCCAGAGTTTCGATAATGACCCTTGATCACTTTGAAAAATCTGGTGGTCGCTCTTGGGATCAAAGTTAATATCATAGGGTTAAGGTTATATCCGATTGACTTTAAATTTATACACAGAGTTAAGGGTCATAAGATAAGGAATCCTATTGATTTTTAACGATTTCCGATAATTACTGCCAGCATCATGGTCCTTGATCACTTTGAAAAATCTTGTGGACGCTCTAAAGGCTATAGTTTAAGGTCAAGCATTAAGGAAGCCTTTTGATTTCCAACGATTTACGATAATTACTGTTAGAGTTAGGGTCCTTGGACACTTTGAAAAATATTGTAGAACACCCTAGAGGCTAAAGTTAATATCTGATTCAGGGCCGTATGGAGGCTTTTAAAAGATGGGTCGCAACAGAGAGGTGGAGTGCCATAGCCTGCATCTAACTGAAGGGTGCCCTTAAAACCGACCGACTGGTCAATAGCTTAAGAGCATCACTGTGTGATCATAATCAACTGTATTATTTTATAATTGAAAGATTGTCAAATTTTTTGGGGGCGCCTTATTTTCTGGGGATGCAATGTACCCCCTGCCTCCCCCCCCCCTAAATACCACCCTGATCTGATTGACTTTAATTGTATATACAATGCGTAAGCGATATCCGATAATTACTGCCAGGGTTATTGCCCTTGATCACTTTGAAAAATCTTGTGGGCGCTCTAGAGACCAAAGTTGGTATCCGATTGCCTTTAGTGTTAAGGGTCATGAGATGGGGAAGCCTATTGATTTCCAACATTTCCCGGTATGGCCTTTGGTACCATTGAAAAATCTCGTGGTTGTACTAAAGGCAATATCCCATGACTTACAGTGTTTAACTTCGTGAGAGGAGGGGTCCTATTGATTGTCAATGCTTTCCGTTAAATCCAGAATTATGGCCCTTGATAATTCTGTGTTTTGTATAGTAAACATTAGTAGAGGGCAGAACTAGAATCCAAGCAAATTCTACTGATTTCTGATGATTAGGTAATCGGTTGTTACTGATACTCAAATTTTAGAGTCGTAAATGTTTTCATTACTAACCAAATAGCTTCTGTAGGTTCTCTTTTGTGCTAAGAGGTTGATTTGCTCCCTTCTTTGCAATTCCCTTTGTTAAAAGGTTCTTTGGCATTTCTATTTTGTAGTTTATTCATTTTTACTAAATTATACATAATTTTATGTTTTGAAATATAGAGAATGTAAAAAAAATTAAAAAATCTTTTTCACCAGAATTTACTGAATTTGTTGCTTTTGTGGCAAAATATAAGTGCAATGTGTCTGAATTTGATGAAAAATAATCATTTCTATAACATTCAATACATTGTAATTGCATATCCATGTACTTAATCCATCCTTAAAATACCCCCCTGAGATGACTAAATATTGGGGCGATTTAGTCAATGATTAAGTACAAGTCAACGTTCGAAAATACCACATTTTATGGTATTCTCGAACAATGATTTACTCACTGATTAGGCTAATCAAAGTTTATAAAAATCTTAGCTTAAAATTGCATCAGCTTTTCAAAATATGACTGGTCAGAAAATCAGAGATTAAATCTATGATTAGCACTAAACCACTTTCGAAAATACGAGCCTACGAATGTACAAGGGAGTTTGAATCGCCGAATGGATAGCGTGCACGCGCTGTATCACAAAGCCTGTCAACTGACGTGGTTTCGAATCGTCCAACCTCGTTGGTTTTCTCTGGGCACTCAGGTGTCCTCCCACTTCTAAAGGCCCCTACGTGCAAGCAAATTATTGAAATAAAAATTAAAACATTTGTTAGGCTCGAAATGACCTAGTTTGTGTCGAGTTGACGTTAAATCCCATTTTCTGTTTCTCTGTTTCTCTGGAATGTACAATACTTAATAATCCTCATCTCATTTACAGGGTCGTGGGGATATGTTTGTAAGAGACGTATGAAGATGGTTGTGGATGAGCAGGACACGCAGCATATTAAAGGTGTTATTATTGTACAGTACACACATTGTACAGGCAATTGTTATGTAATTGATGAGGTAAGCATTAATATATTATGTATTTCTGTAATACAAAAGTTTTATTTAGAACATGAAATGTCGTATAATGTAACACGATGAACCGAAATAGTAGTGGTTATTCATGGGAATTTCAGGAATAGGGGTAGCTGATTGTGTTAAAATTTTCCGTTTCACTTATCAGTAGTTCAAATATATATATGTACGTCTCTAATAATTCACTGTCTTCCTTATTTTAAAACATTTAAAAAAACAACCATACTTGTTAATTACAACTTCGCTAGTTCCTGTTGGCAGCAAGTTTGTCGTTGGCTATTGAAATCCGTCTGTTAGCATGCTAAGATATACTGTCCGATGTTTTTAACACAAGATATTTAACTTTGTATATTTTGCAGGACCACAACAATGTTAAATCACCGAATGAACAATATGCTGAATATCACGGATATAGAAGACAGACAGGGTAGGCATTAATACCAAACTTTAGTTACTTCTAAATTATCCCTAAACTTTATAAATGATTCAAAATAAACTTCATGTGATACTTAATTACATAATAGGGTGGCCTTTGAATCAACTTATTATACATATTAACGTTGAGACATTCCTGGAAATAGAGAGATAGAGAGAGAGAGAGAGAAATGGGGTTTAACGTCCACTTGCCACAAACTAGGTCATTTCGGGACTAACATGTGGTCTAATTATATTTCAATAATTCGCTTGCGCGTACGGGTCATAAGCAGTGGACAGAAACAAGAGGACCCAGAGAAACCCCAAGAGGTTGGACAGGCGATCCTACGCCTTGTCACGTACAACCGGGGATTCGAAACAACAACGCCAGTTGACTCAATCACAGGCTTTATGATACAGCGCGAACGTGCTAACCATTCGGTCACCCCACCCCCCTTCCTGGTAATAGAAATTAGGAAATAGAAATTAAACTGTGACATTTCAAGGGATCGTATCACTTGGTCACCAAAGGTGTTCAGTTGTGGTTCATAACTGAATTGACTGTCTCGGTTTACTTTGAACAAATCTAGTCGCAAAGGATGAAATTGGTTTAGCCGCAAGCTGACTTATTCTAGTCGCAAAACAATACAGCAGGAAGTTAGGAAACGTCCTATTCGTAGTTTTCGAAAATGTTTTCGATTTGCCGAAATATTAATCGTGTTTTACAGGTGGGCAAATTTAACTATGTCCTTTTTTCAAGCGATATATTATTCATGTGGACAATTTAATTGTCATGGTTTACCTTTTTTCCAGCTGTGATTTGAATGGATGTCAAGCGGCAATTTATGGTACCAGGAACTTGACTGGGAAATGGAAGTTGAATAGGGAAATTCTAGATAAGCAATAACAAGTTTATGTATGTAATGTACATTTTTTCTAAATTTTCATGGTTCCGTCTTATATGTACAGTAAAGAACATTCTGTTGGCAAGTTTGAAACACATCTTAAAATAGGGACCCCTTGAAAATATTGACTTTTAGTTAGGCATGAGGTGTAAAACTACTTGAGGGACCGAGTTTATCTGTTATGCCTTGGGTAACATGTCATAACTTCAAAAACAAAGATCACACCGAAGATGTTTATCTCTATCGGGAGAAAACACACCAACGGTCAACTGGGACGGACGGTTTCTTCATACATACACAAAATAAACACATTCTCCTGTCCAAACAGTTTTTTCTACATCCCCAAAACACAAAATAAACAGTTTCTTCACTAGTTATGACATTGTTAATCTAGATTCTTGATGAAATATATTACCGACTTCTGTCTCGCTTCTATGACGTTTTCCGTCGATTCTGGTGTGTACACCAAATTCATTGGTCCTCGACGGGGCCAGTTATCTTTAAAGACTTGCAATTGGTCAACAGTTATCTCTGATAGTTAGTTTACAGTTCTTGGTCGGGAAGTAACTATCATGGTGTTAGATTCATTAAAATTCACATAGCATTTAGACATGTTCCATCTTGTAGTTTAAACCGATATCCTCATTTAAAGTCTAACAAATCACTTCTCTATGTAAAGGTTTGTCGAAGACATGTTAGCTCATGTTTCTTTACTGTAACATTTTGATTCAAATATTAATGGGGTTCGTTTGCAATTCGGATTTAACTATTGTTATATACCGCTGAGGAGCTAAGGAGCTAATGGAATGATGGAAGATATTAAACTTAAAGTCTATGGTGTGGAGGAGACCTATAGATTCAGGATGTGGACACCCTCACGGGCGTACCATGCTCCCTCGGCGCTGCGAAATGCGTGGTACATGGGATTCCCCCCCCCCCCTAATCCAGTGCCGAGGAGCTAATGGAAGATCTCAAACTTTGCGGCTATGGTGTGGAGGAAACCCATAGATTTAAGATAAGAGAAGGTAGCCAACTTGGCTTTCCGGGACGATACAGAATAATGGATGCTGAATAGTGGAAACAGAATGGGGGGTACAGAATGGTGGATACAAAATGGCGATCTGTTTGGGCTATTTGACTCAAAAGGCGAGTTACAGTTTTTCTCTTGATTTTCGTCTTGGTTAATTTAGATTTTTTGTTGAGTTTTGTTTGTTTGTCATCGTACATGTATTAAAAGTCGTCGGCCGCCCGACGGGTTTTTTTGTTATTCCAGGACACTGGTCGGTGGTCGCAGAATGGAGGATACAGATGAAGATTAATGGTGAACAGCACGGATGATTATTAATGGGGGACAGCACGGATGAAGATTGATGTTTGAGAGCACGGATGAAGAGGACGCAAGACAGCGTGGTGATCAGTTTGGACCATTTGTCTCAAAAGGCGAGTTACAATCTTTCTCTTTATTTTCTTCCTGGGGGTATTGCCAGTCTGCAGGCTGGCTACTGGACAGTAGAGTTCAGTTTAATTCGGTTGGACGGGGAGGGATTAGGTTAATTTAGATTTTTGTTGAGTTTTGTTTGTTTGTCATTGTACATGTACTAATAGTCGTCGACCGCCCGACGTGTTTTTTTTTGTTATTCTAGGGCACTGGTCGGTGGTCGCAGAATGGAGGATACAGATGAAGATTAATGGTGAACAGCACGGATGAAGATTAATGGTGAACAGCACGGATGATTATTAATGGAGGACAGCACGGATGAAGATTGATGTTTGAGAGCACGGATGAAGAGGACGCAAGACAGCGTGGTGATCAGTTTAGACCATTTGTCTCAAAAGGCGAGTTACAATCTTTCTCTTTATTTTCTTCCTGGGGGTATTGCCAGTCTGCAGGCTGGCTACTGGACAGTAGAGTTCAGTTTAATTCGGTTGGACGGGGGAGGGATTAGGTTAATTTAGATTTTTGTTGAGTTTTGTTTGTTTGTCATTGTACATGTACTAATAGTCGTCGGCCGCCCGACGTGTTTTTTTTTTGTTATTCTAGGGCACTGGTCGGTGGTCGCAGAATGGAGGATACAGATGAAGATTAATGGTGAACAGCACGGATGAAGATTAATGGAGGACAGCACGGATGAAGATAAATGGAGGACAGCACGGATGCAGATTGATGTTTGAGAGCACGGATGAAAAGGATGCAAGACAGCATGGTGACCAGTTTGGACCATTTGACTCAAAAGGCGAGTTACAATCTTTCTCTTTATTTTCTTCTTGGGGGTATTGCCAGACTGCAGGCTGGCTACTGGACGGTAGAGTTCAGTTTAATTCGGTTGGACGGGGAAGGGATTAGGTTAATTTAGATTTTTGTTGAGTTTTGTTTGTTTGTCATTGTACATGTACTAATAGTCGTCGACCGCCCGACGTGGTTTTTTTTTGTTATTCTAGGGCACTGGTCGGTGGTCGCAGAATGGAGGATACAGATGAAGATTAATGGTGAACAGCACGGATGAAGATTAATGGAGGACAGCACGGATGAAGATTAGTGGAGGACAGCACGGATGAAGATTGATGTTTGAGAGCACGGACGAAGAGGACGCAAGACAGCATGGTGATCAGTTTGGACCATTTGACTCAAAAGGCGAGTTACAATCTTTCTCTTTGTTTTCTTCTTGGGGGTATTGCCAGTCTGCAGGCTGGCTACTGGACAGTAGAGTTCAGTTTAATTCGGTTGGACGGGGGAGGGATTAGGTTAATTTAGATTTTTGTTGAGTTTTGTTTGTTTGTCATTGTACATGTACTAATAGTCGTCGGCCGCCCGACGTGTTTTTTTTTTGTTATTCTAGGGCACTGGTCGGTGGTCGCAGAATGGAGGATACAGATGAAGATTAATGGTGGACAGCACGGATGAAGAATGGAGGACAGCACGGATGAAGATTGATGTTTGAGAGCACGGATGAAAAGGATGCAAGACAGCATGGTGATCAGTTTGGACCATTTGACTCAAAAGGCGAGTTACAATCTTTCTCTTTATTTTCTTCTTGGGGGTATTGCCAGTCTGCAGGCTGGCTACTGGACAGTAGAGTTCAGTTTAATTCGGTTGGAAGGGGGAGGGATTAGGTTAATTTAGATTTTTGTTGCGTTTTGTTTGTTTGTCATTGTACATGTACTAATAGTCGTCGGCCGCCCGACGTTGTTTTTTTTTGTTATTCCAGGACACTGGTCGGTGGTTGCAGAATGGAGGATACAGATGAAGATTAATGGTGAACAGCACGGATGAAGATTAATGGAGGACAGCACAGATGAAGATTGATGTTTGAGAGCACGGATGAAGAGGACGCAAGACAGCATGGTGGTCAGTTTGGACCATTTGACTCAAAAGGCGAGTTACAATCTTTCTCTTTATTTTCTTCTTGGGGGTATTGCCAGTCTGCAGGCTGGCTACTGGACAGTAGAGTTCAGTTTAATTCGGTTGGACGGGGATGGATTAGGTTAATTTAGATTTTTGTTGAGTTTTGTTTGTTTGTCATTGAACATGTACTAATAGTCGTCGGCCGCCCGACGTGTTTTTTCTGTTATTCTAGGGCACTGGTCGGTGGTCGCAGAATGGAGGATACAGATGAAGATTAATGGTGAACAGCACGGATGAAGATTATTGGAGGACAGCACGGATGAAGATTGATGTTTGAGAGCACGGATGAAGAGGACGCAAGACAGCATTTGACTCAAAAGGCGAGTTACAATCTTTCTCTTTATTTTCTTCTTGGGGGTATTGCCAGTCTGCAGGCTGGCTACTGGACAGTAGAGTTCGGTTTAATTCGGTTGGACGGGAGAGGGATTAGGTTAATTTAGATTTTTGTTGAGTTTTGTTTGTTTGTCATTGTACATGTACTAATAGTCGTCGGCCGCCCGACGTGTTTTTTTGTTATTCCAGGACACTGGTCGGTGGTCGCAGAATGGAGGATACAGATGAAGATTAATGGTGAACAGCACGGATGAAGATTAATGGGGGACAGCACGGATGAAGATTGAGATTTGAGAGCACGAATGAAGAGGACGCAAGACAGCGTGGTGATCAGTTTAGACCATTTGTCTCAAAAGGCGAGTTACAATCTTTCTCTTTATTTTCTTCCTGGGGGTATTGCCAGTCTGCAGGCTGGCTACTGGACAGTAGAGTTCAGTTTAATTCGGTTGGACGGGGGAGGGATTAGGTTAATTTAGATTTTTGTTGAGTTTTGTTTGTTTGTCATTGTACATGTACTAATAGTCGTCGGCCGCCCGACGTGTTTTTTTTTTGTTATTCTAGGGCACTGGTCGGTGGTCGCAGAATGGAGGATACAGATGAAGATTAATGGTGAACAGCACGGATGAAGATTAATGGAGGACAGCACGGATGAAGATAAATGGAGGACAGCACGGATGCAGATTGATGTTTGAGAGCACGGATGAAAAGGATGCAAGACAGCATGGTGACCAGTTTGGACCATTTGACTCAAAAGGCGAGTTACAATCTTTCTCTTTATTTTCTTCTTGGGGGTATTGCCAGACTGCAGGCTGGCTACTGGACGGTAGAGTTCAGTTTAATTCGGTTGGACGGGGAAGGGATTAGGTTAATTTAGATTTTTGTTGAGTTTTGTTTGTTTGTCATTGTACATGTACTAATAGTCGTCGACCGCCCGACGTGTTTTTTTTTTGTTATTCTAGGGCACTGGTCGGTGGTCGCAGAATGGAGGATACAGATGAAGATTAATGGTGAACAGCACGGATGAAGATTAATGGAGGACAGCACGGATGAAGATTAGTGGAGGACAGCACGGATGAAGATTGATGTTTGAGAGCACGGACGAAGAGGACGCAAGACAGCATGGTGATCAGTTTGGACCATTTGACTCAAAAGGCGAGTTACAATCTTTCTCTTTGTTTTCTTCTTGGGGGTATTGCCAGTCTGCAGGCTGGCTACTGGACAGTAGAGTTCAGTTTAATTCGGTTGGACGGGGGAGGGATTAGGTTAATTTAGATTTTTGTTGAGTTTTGTTTGTTTGTCATTGTACATGTACTAATAGTCGTCGGCCGCCCGACGTGTTTTTTTTTTGTTATTCTAGGGCACTGGTCGGTGGTCGCAGAATGGAGGATACAGATGAAGATTAATGGTGGACAGCACGGATGAAGAATGGAGGACAGCACGGATGAAGATTGATGTTTGAGAGCACGGATGAAAAGGATGCAAGACAGCATGGTGATCAGTTTGGACCATTTGACTCAAAAGGCGAGTTACAATCTTTCTCTTTATTTTCTTCTTGGGGGTATTGCCAGTCTGCAGGCTGGCTACTGGACAGTAGAGTTCAGTTTAATTCGATTGGAAGGGGGAGGGATTAGGTTAATTTAGATTTTTGTTGCGTTTTGTTTGTTTGTCATTGTACATGTACTAATAGTCGTCGGCCGCCCGACGTTGTTTTTTTTTGTTATTCCAGGACACTGGTCGGTGGTTGCAGAATGGAGGATACAGATGAAGATTAATGGTGAACAGCACGGATGAAGATTAATGGAGGACAGCACAGATGAAGATTGATGTTTGAGAGCACGGATGAAGAGGACGCAAGACAGCATGGTGGTCAGTTTGGACCATTTGACTCAAAAGGCGAGTTACAATCTTTCTCTTTATTTTCTTCTTGGGGGTATTGCCAGTCTGCAGGCTGGCTACTGGACAGTAGAGTTCAGTTTAATTCGGTTGGACGGGGATGGATTAGGTTAATTTAGATTTTTGTTGAGTTTTGTTTGTTTGTCATTGAACATGTACTAATAGTCGTCGGCCGCCCGACGTGTTTTTTCTGTTATTCTAGGGCACTGGTCGGTGGTCGCAGAATGGAGGATACAGATGAAGATTAATGGTGAACAGCACGGATGAAGATTATTGGAGGACAGCACGGATGAAGATTGATGTTTGAGAGCACGGATGAAGAGGACGCAAGACAGCATTTGACTCAAAAGGCGAGTTACAATCTTTCTCTTTATTTTCTTCTTGGGGGTATTGCCAGTCTGCAGGCTGGCTACTGGACAGTAGAGTTCGGTTTAATTCGGTTGGACGGGAGAGGGATTAGGTTAATTTAGATTTTTGTTGAGTTTTGTTTGTTTGTCATTGTACATGTACTAATAGTCGTCGGCCGCCCGACGTGTTTTTTTGTTATTCCAGGACACTGGTCGGTGGTCGCAGAATGGAGGATACAGATGAAGATTAATGGTGAACAGCACGGATGAAGATTAATGGGGGACAGCACGGATGAAGATTGATGTTTGAGAGCACGAATGAAGAGGACGCAAGACAGCGTGGTGATCAGTTTAGACCATTTGTCTCAAAAGGCGAGTTACAATCTTTCTCTTTATTTTCTTCCTGGGGGTATTGCCAGTCTGCAGGCTGGCTACTGGACAGTAGAGTTCAGTTTAATTCGGTTGGACGGGGGAGGGATTAGGTTAATTTAGATTTTTGTTGAGTTTTGTTTGTTTGTCATTGTACATGTACTAATAGTCGTCGGCCGCCCGACGTGGTTTTTTTTTGTTATTCTAGGGCACTGGTCGGTGGTCGCAGAATGGAGGATACAGATGAAGATTAATGGTGAACAGCACGGATGAAGATTAATGGAGGACAGCACGGATGAAGATAAATGGAGGACAGCACGGATGCAGATTGATGTTTGAGAGCACGGATGAAAAGGATGCAAGACAGCATGGTGACCAGTTTGGACCATTTGACTCAAAAGGCGAGTTACAATCTTTCTCTTTATTTTCTTCTTGGGGGTATTGCCAGACTGCAGGCTGGCTACTGGACGGTAGAGTTCAGTTTAATTCGGTTGGACGGGGAAGGGATTAGGTTAATTTAGATTTTTGTTGAGTTTTGTTTGTTTGTCATTGTACATGTACTAATAGTCGTCGACCGCCCGACGTGTTTTTTTTTGTTATTCTAGGGCACTGGTCGGTGGTCGCAGAATGGAGGATACAGATGAAGATTAATGGTCAACAGCACGGATGAAGATTAATGGAGGACAGCACGGATGAAGATTAGTGGAGGACAGCACGGATGAAGATTGATGTTTGAGAGCACGGACGAAGAGGACGCAAGACAGCATGGTGATCAGTTTGGACCATTTGACTCAAAAGGTGAGTTACAATCTTTCTCTTTGTTTTCTTCTTGGGGGTATTGCCAGTCTGCAGGCTGGCTACTGGACAGTAGAGTTCAGTTTAATTCGGTTGGACGGGGGAGGGATTAGGTTAATTTAGATTTTTGTTGAGTTTTGTTTGTTTGTCATTGTACATGTACTAATAGTCGTCGGCCGCCCGACGTGTTTTTTTTTTGTTATTCTAGGGCACTGGTCGGTGGTCGCAGAATGGAGGATACAGATGAAGATTAATGGTGGACAGCACGGATGAAGAATGGAGGACAGCACGGATGAAGATTGATGTTTGAGAGCACGGATGAAAAGGATGCAAGACAGCATGGTGATCAGTTTGGACCATTTGACTCAAAAGGCGAGTTACAATCTTTCTCTTTATTTTCTTCTTGGGGGTATTGCCAGTCTGCAGGCTGGCTACTGGACAGTAGAGTTCAGTTTAATTCGGTTGGAAGGGGGAGGGATTAGGTTAATTTAGATTTTTGTTGCGTTTTGTTTGTTTGTCATTGTACATGTACTAATAGTCGTCGGCCGCCCGACGTTGTTTTTTTTTGTTATTCCAGGACACTGGTCGGTGGTTGCAGAATGGAGGATACAGATGAAGATTAATGGTGAACAGCACGGATGAAGATTAATGGAGGACAGCACAGATGAAGATTGATGTTTGAGAGCACGGATGAAGAGGACGCAAGACAGCATGGTGGTCAGTTTGGACCATTTGACTCAAAAGGCGAGTTACAATCTTTCTCTTTATTTTCTTCTTGGGGGTATTGCCAGTCTGCAGGCTGGCTACTGGACAGTAGAGTTCAGTTTAATTCGGTTGGACGGGGATGGATTAGGTTAATTTAGATTTTTGTTGAGTTTTGTTTGTTTGTCATTGAACATGTACTAATAGTCGTCGGCCGCCCGACGTGTTTTTTCTGTTATTCTAGGGCACTGGTCGGTGGTCGCAGAATGGAGGATACAGATGAAGATTAATGGTGAACAGCACGGATGAAGATTAATGGAGGACAGCACGGATGAAGATTGATGTTTGAGAGCACGGATGAAGAGGACGCAAGACAGCATTTGACTCAAAAGGCGAGTTACAATCTTTCTCTTTATTTTCTTCTTGGGGGTATTGCCAGTCTGCAGGCTGGCTACTGGACAGTAGAGTTCGGTTTAATTCGGTTGGACGGGAGAGGGATTAGGTTAATTTAGATTTTTGTTGAGTTTTGTTTGTTTGTCATTGTACATGTACTAATAGTCGTCGGCCGCCCGACGTGTTTTTTTGTTATTCCAGGACACTGGTCGGTGGTCGCAGAATGGAGGATACAGATGAAGATTAATGGTGAACAGCACGGATGAAGATTAATGGGGGACAGCACGGATGAAGATTGATGTTTGAGAGCACGAATGAAGAGGACGCAAGACAGCATGGTGATCAGTTTAGACCATTTGACTCAAAAGGCGAGTTACAATCTTTCTCTTTATTTTCTTCTTGGGGGTATTGCCAGACTGCAGGCTGGCTACTGGACAGTAGAGTTCAGTTTAATTCGGTTGGACGGGGAGGGATTAGGTTAATTTAGATTTTTGTTGAGTTTTGTTTGTTTGTCATTGTACATGTACTAATAGTCGTCGGCCGCCCGACGTGTTTTTTTTTTGTTATTCTAGGGCACTGGTCGGTGGTCGCAGAATGGAGGATACAGATGAAGATTAATGGTGAACAGCACGGGTGAAGATTAATGGAGGACAGCACGGGTGAAGATAAATGGAGGACAGCACGGATGCAGATTGATGTTTGAGAGCACGGATAAAAAGGATGCAAGACAGCATGGTGACCAGTTTGGACCATTTGACTCAAAAGGCGAGTTACAATCTTTCTCTTTATTTTCTTCTTGGGGGTATTGCCAGACTGCAGGCTGGCTACTGGACGGTAGAGTTCAGTTTAATTCGGTTGGACGGGGGAGGGATTAGGTTAATTTAGATTTTTGTTGAGTTTTGTTTGTTTGTCATTGTACATGTACTAATAGTCGTCGGCCGCCCGACGTTTTTTTTTTTGTTATTCTAGGGCACTGGTCGGTGGTCGCAGAATGGAGGATACAGATGAAGATTAATGGTGAACAGCACGGATGAAGATTAATGGAGGACAGCACGGATGAAGATTGATGTTTGAGAGCACGGATGAAGAGGACGCAAGACAGCATGGTGATCAGTTTGGACCATTTGACTCAAAAGGCGAGTTACAATCTTTCTCTTTGTTTTCTTCTTGGGGGTATTGCCAGTCTGCAGGCTGGCTACTGGACAGTAGAGTTCAGTTTAATTCGGTTGGACGGGGGAGGGATTAGGTTAATTTAGATTTTTGTTGAGTTTTGTTTGTTTGTCATTGTACATGTACTAATAGTCGTCGGCCGCCCGACGTGTTTTTTTTGTTATTCTAGGGCACTGGTCGGTGGTCGCAGAATGGAGGATACAGATGAAGATTAATGGTGGACAGCACGGATGAAGAATGGAGGACAGCACGGATGAAGATTGATGTTTGAGAGCACGGATGAAAAGGATGCAAGACAGCATGGTGATCAGTTTGGACCATTTGACTCAAAAGGCGAGTTACAATCTTTCTCTTTATTTTCTTCTTGGGGGTATTGCCAGTCTGCAGGCTGGCTACTGGACAGTAGAGTTCAGTTTAATTCGGTTGGAAGGGGGAGGGATTAGGTTAATTTAGATTTTTGTTGCGTTTTGTTTGTTTGTCATTGTACATGTACTAATAGTCGTCGGCCGCCCGACGTTGTTTTTTTTTGTTATTCCATGACACTGGTCGGTGGTTGCAGAATGGAGGATACAGATGAAGATTAATGGTGAACAGCACGGATGAAGATTAATGGAGGACAGCACAGATGAAGATTGATGTTTGAGAGCACGGATGAAGAGGACGCAAGACAGCATGGTGGTCAGTTTGGACCATTTGACCCAAAAGGCGAGTTACAATCTTTCTCTTTATTTTCTTCTTGGGGGTATTGCCAGTCTGCAGGCTGGCTACTGGACAGTAGAGTTCAGTTTAATTCGGTTGGACGGGGGATGGATTAGGTTAATTTAGATTTTTGTTGAGTTTTGTTTGTTTGTCATTGAACATGTACTAATAGTCGTCGGCCGCCCGACGTGTTTTTTTTGTTATTCTAGGGCACTGGTCGGTGGTCGCAGAATGGAGGATACAGATGAAGATTAATGGTGAACAGCACGGATGAAGATTATTGGAGGACAGCACGGATGAAGATTGATGTTTGAGAGCACGGATGAAGAGGACGCAAGACAGCATTTGACTCAAAAGGCGAGTTACAATCTTTCTCTTTATTTTCTTCTTGGGGGGTATTGCCAGTCTGCAGGCTGGCTACTGGACAGTAGAGTTCGGTTTAATTCGGTTGGACGGGAGAGGGATTAGGTTAATTTAGATTTTTGTTGAGTTTTGTTTGTTTGTCATTGTACATGTACTAATAGTCGTCGGCCGCCCGACGTGTTTTTTTGTTATTCCAGGACACTGGTCGGTGGTCGCAGAATGGAGGATACAGATGAAGATTAATGGTGAACAGCACGGATGAAGATTAATGGAGGACAGCACGGATGAAGATTGATGTTTGAGAGCACGAATGAAGAGGACGCAAGACAGCATGGTGATCAGTTTAGACCATTTGACTCAAAAGGCGAGTTACAATCTTTCTCTGTATTTTCTTCTTGGGGGTATTGCCAGACTGCAGGCTGGCTACTGGACAGTAGAGTTCAGTTTAATTCGGTTGGACGGGGAGGGATTAGGTTAATTTAGATTTTTGTTGAGTTTTGTTTGTTTGTCATTGTACATGTACTAATAGTCGTCGGCCGCCCGACGTGTTTTTTTTTTGTTATTCTAGGGCACTGGTCGGTGGTCGCAGAATGGAGGATACAGATGAAGATTAATGGTGAACAGCACGGATGAAGATTAATGGAGGACAGCACGGATGAAGATTGATGTTTGAGAGCACGGATGAAGAGGACGCAAGACAGCATGGTGATCAGTTTGGACCATTTCACTCAAAAGGCGAGTTACAATCTTTCTCTTTGTTTTCTTCTTAGGGGTATTGCCAGTCTGCAGGCTGGCTACTGGACAGTATAGTTCAGTTTAATTTGGTTGGACGGGGGAGGGATTAGGTTAATTTAGATTTTTGTTGAGTTTTGTTTGTTTGTCATTGTGCATGTACTAATAGTCGTCGGCCGCCCGACGTGTTTTTTTTGTTATTCTAGGGCACTGGTCGGTGGTCGCAGAATGGAGGATACAGATGAAGATTTATGGTGGACAGCACGGATGAAGAATGGAGGACAGCACGGATGAAGATTGATGTTTGAGAGCACGGATGAAAAGGATGCAAGACAGCATGGTGATCAGTTTGGACCATTTGACTCAAAAGGCGAGTTACAATCTTTCTCTTTATTTTCTTCTTGGGGGTATTGCCAGTCTGCAGGCTGGCTACTGGACAGTAGAGTTCAGTTTAATTCGGTTGGAAGGGGGAGGGAATAGGTTAATTTAGATTTTTGTTGCGTTTTGTTTGTTTGTCATTGTACATGTACTAATAGTCGTCGGCCGCCCGACGTTGGTTTTTTTTGTTATTCCAGGACACTGGTCGGTGGTTGCAGAATGGAGGATACAGATGAAGATTAATGGTGAACAGCACGGATGAAGATTAATGGAGGACAGCACAGATGCAGATTAATGAAGGACAGCACGGATGAAGAGGACGCAAGACAGCATGGTGATCAGTTTGGACCATTTGACTCAAAAGGCGAGTTACAATCTTTCTCTTTATTTTCTTCTTGGGGGTATTGCCAGTCTGCAGGCTGGCTACTGGACAGTAGAGTTCAGTTTAATTCGGTTGGACGGGGGATGGATTAGGTTAATTTAGGTTTTTGTTGAGTTTTGTTTGTTTGTCATTGTACATGTACTAATAGTCGTCGGCCGCCCGACGTGTTTTTTGTGTTATTCTAGGGCACTGGTCGGTGGTCGCAGAATGGAGGATACAGATGAAGATTAATGGAGGACAGCACGGATGAAGATTAATGGAGGACAGCACGGATGAAGATTAATGAAGGACAGCACGGATGAAGATTGATGTTGGAGAGCACGGATGAAGAGGACGCAAGACAGCATTGTGATCAGTTTGGACCATTTGACTCAAAAGGCGAGTTACAATCTTTCTCTTTATTTTCGTCTTGAGGGTATTGCCAGACTGCAGGCTGGCTACTGGACAGTAGAGTTCAGTTTAATTCGGTTGGACGGGGGAGGGATTAGGTTAATTTAGATTTTTGTTGAGTTTTGTTTGTTTGTCATTGTACATGTACTAATAGTCGTCGGCCGCCCGACGTGGTTTTTTTTTTGTTATTCAAGGACACTGGTCGGTGGTTGCAGAATGGAGGATACAGATGAAGATTAATGGTGAACAGCACGGATGAAGATTAATGGAGGACAGCACGGATGAAGATTGATGTTTGAGAGCACGGATGAAGAGGACGCAAGACAGCATTTGACTCAAAAGGCGAGTAACAATCTTTCTCTTTATATTTTCTTCTTGGGGGTATTGCCAGACTGCAGGCTGGCTACTGGACAGTAGAGTTCAGTTTAATTCGGTTGGACGGGGGAGGGATTAGGTTAATTTAGATTTTTGTTGAGTTTTGTTTGTTTGTCATTGTACATGTACTAATAGTCGTCGGCCGCCCGACGTGTTTTTTTGTTATTCCAGGACACTGGTCGGTGGTCGCAGAATGGAGGATACAGATGAAGATTAATGGTGAACAGCACGGATGAAGATTAATGGAGGACAGCACGGATGAAGATTGATGTTTGAGAGCACGGATGAAGAGGACGCAAGACAGCATGATGATCAGTTTCCACCATTTGACTCAAAAGGCGAGTTACAATCTTTCTCTTTATTTTCTTCTTGGGGGTATTGCCAGACTGCAGGCTGGCTACTGGACAGTAGAGTTCAGTTTAATTCGGTTGGACGGGGGAGGGATTAGGTTAATTTAGATTTTTGTTGAGTTTTGTTTGTTTATCATTGTACATGTACTAATAGTCGTCGGCCGCCCGACGATTAATGATGGACAGCACGGATGAAGATTAATGGTTAACAGCACGGATGAAGATTGATGGTGAACAGCACGGATCAAGATTGATGGTTGACAGCACGGATCAAGATTGATTGTGGACAGCACGGATGAAGATTAATGGGGGACAACACGAATGAAGACTAAGCGGTCGGAAGCGGGGGATCTTTGTTGAGCCCGATCTATCGTCCAGTCACCGCGTAAATGGGACTCAATCCGTTTCCAGTGCCGAGGAGCTAACTGAAGATCTCAAACTTAGAGGCTATGGTGTGGTGGAGACACATAGATTGGAGATGAGAGAAGGTAGTCAACACGTAACGAAAGCCGGAGAACTCTGCTTGTTTGTTTTCCGGGACGATGTGGATATAGAACGGGCCCGTTCTTTTGACACCCTTACGGGCGTGAGAGTGGCTAGAGAGTTTACGGATACAGGTAAGTTATGCATCACCATTGGTAGATTTTAATATTTTTTGGTGTGATAATATAGACAGAAGTAAAACATGCTGTATTTTGTATTAGTGCATAAAGAGATTGTAGTTTACAAGTTTGTTATTGAAAGTTCGGCAACAAAAAGTGTGTGTGGAGGGGGGGGGGGTCTAGGAAGATCTAACTAAACATAAAATTTTCTTTAAAAATATTGACGGCGCCGTTTAATGTACATAAACTGTGATTAGATGAAGTCTGGAAATTTAGAATGTACAAGTACAATACTTAATAATCCTTATCTCATTTACAGGATCGTGGGGATATGTCTGTAAGGGACGTATGTAGACGGTGATTGCTGTGGAGGAGCACGGGGGTATTATTGTACAGGCAATTGTTATGCACTTGATGAGGTAGGCACTAATATCAATATTTTCTGTACTTCGAAAAGACAACCGGAAGTTTTATTACTGTAATACAAAATTTCAAACATTATTTATGATTTTTTTTTAGAACATGAAATGTCGTATAATGTAACACGATGATCCGAGATAGTATAGGTTATTCATGGGAATTTCACGAATGCGGGTGGCTGATTGTGTTAGAACTTTCCATTTAACTTCTTATCAGTAGTTCAAATATATATTTGTACATATCTAAAACATTAAAAACATACTTGTTAATTACAACTTCTGTTGTTCCTGTAGGCAGCCAGTGTGTCTGCTAGCATGCCAAGATACTTCCCGATGTTATAGACACAAAATATATAACATTGTATATTTTGCAGGACCACAACAATGTTAATTCATCGAATGAACAATATGCTGATTACCACGGATATAGAAGACAGACATGGTAGGCATTTATACCATACTTTAGTTTTTTCTTAATTATCCCTAAACATTATAAATAATTCAAATTAAATTTGGTGGCCTTTACTTTGAATCAAATTATACATATTGACTGTTGAGACATTCCTGGAAATAGAAATTACGCCTTCAAAACTGTGACATTTCAACTAAACTTATCACTTGGTCACCATAGGTGTTCAGTAGTGGTTCAAAGATGAATTTACTTTATCGGTGTACTTTGAACAAATCATAGCCCAGCTGCAAACTGACCTTTTCTAGTCGCAAAACAATACAGCATGAAGTTGGTTGAGCCGCAAGCTGACTTTTTCTAGTCGCAAAACAATACAGCATGAAGTTAGGAAACGTCGATTCGTAGTTTTCGAAAATGTTTCAGATTTGCTGAAATACCAATCCTGTTGTTAAGGTGGGCAAATTTCAACTATGTCCTTTTTTTCAAGCGATAGTATTCATTTGGACAATTTAATTGTCATAGTTTACCTTTTTTGCAGCTGTGATTTGGATGGATGTCAAGCGGCAGTTTATGGTACCAGGAACTCGACTTGGAAATAGAAGTTGTATAGGGAAATTCTAGTCTAGCAATAACAGGTTGATGTATATACTGTAAAATATCTTCTAAATTTTCATGGGATCGTTTAATAGGCACAGTAAAGAACATTCTGTTGACAAGTTTGAAACACATCTTAAAATAGAGACCCCTTGAAAACATTAACTTTTAGTTAGGCTTGAGGTGTAAAACTACTTGAGGGACCGAGTTTATCTGTTATGCCTAGGGTAACATGTCATAACTTCAACAACAAAGATCACACCGAAGATGTTTTTCTTTATCGGGAGAAAACACGCCGACAGTCAGATGGTACGAACAGTTATTTCATACATACACAAAATAAACACATTCTCCTGTCCAAACATTTTTTCTACATCCCCAAAACACAAAATATACAGTTTCTTCACTAGTTATGACATTGTTGATCTAGATTCTGGATGAAATATATTACCGACTTCTGTCTCGTTTCTATGACGTTTTCCGTCAATTCTGGTGTGCACACCCCATTCATTGGTCCTCGACGGGACCTGTTATCTTCGGAGACTTGTGATTGGCCACCCAGTTATCTCTTATAGTTAGTTTTCAGTTCTTGGTCGGGAAGTAACTGGCATGGTGTTATATTCATTAAAATTCACATAGCATTTGGGCATGTCTCTCTTGTAGTTTAAACCGATATCCTCACTAAAAGTCTATCGATTCACTTCTCTATGTAAAGGTTTGTCCAAAACATGTTAGCTGATGACTCTACTGTAACATTTTGATTCAAATATTGATGGGGTTCGTTTGCAATTTGGATTTAACTATTGTTTTTTACCGCCAACAGTCATCAATTTATCTAAATAAGCTTGTTATTGCAAACTAGTATTTTGTTTTCTAATGAAGTTGTCTACAGATGTCTACTATTATTATTTTTGCATTTTATGCATGATTATGTTTATTTACAATGTAAAGTCAGTAGTGAGTAAACACTTCCAGTTGATCAGAGCAGTTTTGGAAAATCCTACCTCCCCCTTCCTAAAAGGGAGTTAGGGTTGGGTAGCCGGCGATCAATACTGACCACTGATATCAGAAACGCCTACAAAGATCAGAATGTTTAGTTTTGGGTAACATAATACTTTATAAGGACGTTAGGTCAACATTCAAATTTTTTATTGTCTATACTTTATGGGTTTTTAATTAGGTCAAATTTCAATTCTTTCGAAACTTTCGACCGAACAACAAGATTTTTATTGGGTAATACACAGATGTTACCTTTTCATATTTGTGTTAATTAAGGTTTATTTCAGTTATTCTTTTGTGTTACTCAAATGTAGGCTTTTCTGACAATCATATCTTTATGTTAAATTAATACACATTATATAGGCTGCTTTTTATACTCCAATATTAAACAATATTTGATTCTGTATATGCCCATATTATATTTCTTTTAAACTTCTAAATTTTATATTTTTGCTAAACTTGGAACATAACCTTTTATGGGAATTTGAGCGGGGTCGGAAATATTTCAAATGTTTCGGCAACATTCTTAATTTCCTATTTTCCTAAACTTGGAACATAACCCTTTATGAAAATTAGAATGGGTCAAACATTATTTCGAAATTTTCGACATAACCAACATGTAGTCGTGAGTGCAGGGCGGATATGTTTCTGAGGGCAACCGCATTTCGTAGTTTATAAAATATTGTTTAAAGTTACATTATTCAAGATACAGATAAGGACTAGCCATTCTAGCTATAATAGTTCGAAAATAGATGATGTAAAATGAATAATTTGAAAATTTCATTCAAATTACTCTATTGCAAGCGAAGATATTTGCATTTGAAGATTTGGCCGATCTGTGCAATAATTTCAACCACGGTCCTGGTTGATCAAAGCTAAGACTCGAAGCGTCTTGGCGCGCCATATTTGATTTATCACTGAAACGTTTTAATCTGTTTAATATCGGAGCAATCTGATGCCATCCAAAGTTGATTAAGGCCTGGATCAGTTAATTAATGTCTAATTAATACTTTAGAAAACATTTTATACCCAAATAAAGACCTGCACTAGGCAGATTTAGCTCTTGAATAATGCATGTTTAATATAGATCAACTGATTATTTATCAGTTAAAAGATAGTACATGTATATTATTGTTTCTTAATCGAATTGTTATAGATGTAGTTTAAAATCATTTACAAATAAAATATTTCACCATCGTTGTGGTTTGAATCTTAATAGGGTGGGAAAACAACAGTCTTTTAATTTTGCTGTGAAAAGTTGAACATGCCGGTGGTAGTTAAAAATGAGCAGCGGAATAAGCTTCTGAAATCCATGTTGTGGCCCCTAGGATGCTATAGACTTATATTCCCCTCGGCCCATTTTGTTACACAATGTGGGAAGCACGTGGCTGAGTGGGTAAGAGGCTGGCTCGCTAGCTTGGAGTTGGGGTGTTCGATCCCTGAATTGTCCGAGAAAGTTCATCCTTATTTTCTTGAGTGCATGGTTTCCCCGTGTCAGTGATGTAGGATGGGGGGGGGGCTGACCAGGACAGCTGTCTAGTCGTTCGGATGGGACAAAACCGAGGTACGGAATACTCATAGATCCCTTGGCAGTTGGGATTCAATATAAGAGTAAGTCGTAGCGCTGCTGCCAGGGCAACATTTCCACGTATGATCATCTTCATTAGCCAAGTTCAGGAGCAGAACAAGAGGACGTTAAACCCAATTTCACTTCAAATGACGGACCTGATTTATTATCTAACTCGTACACGCCCTCACCCCTCCTAACAAAACGCCATTGAAACAATTGCACAATTTAACTTGCAAAATACAAAACCAAAAACCGTTCAATTACACTCAGTTGTATAAATGTGATACATTTTAAATAAATAATTATAGGTTGACTGTAATGAATGAATGAATGGGGTTTAACGTCCTACGCTTAAGCACCTAATCTGGGCTAATTGAAGACGGGAATACGCCATACAGTGTGCTATCGGGGAAATTTTGCCCGGGCAGCAACTGAATTTCAACTGCCAAGGGTTCTTTTACGTGCACGCCTATGTGTACACAGAACCTCGGTTTTTCGTACCATCCGAACGACTAGGCAGCTGTCCTTGTCAGGCCCCCCTTCTGCATCACTGATAAGGGGAAATTACGTCGGAAAATCGAGATGAACTTTCTCGGCCAATGCATAAATCGAACATCCGACCCCCAGAATAGCGAACCAGCGCCTTATCCTCTCAGCCATCGTGATCCCCGGTTCACTGTAAGTGTAGATTTTAAACCCATATTATCTAGAAAGGGGGTTATAACTGTTAATCACACTACTAAGACAAGAGGGGGTTGGATGGCTTAACGGTAGCGTGCGCGCGCTGTATCATAGAGCCTGACATCGCGTCAACTGGCGTGGTTTCGAATCCCCAGTTGTACGTGGCAACTTGTAGGGTCGCCTGTCCAGCCTCCGGTTTCCTCCCACTGCTAAAGACCCTACGCGCAAGCGAATTATTGAAATAAAATTAAACCATGTTAGTCCCGAAATGACCTAGTTTGTGTCGAGTGGACGTTAAATCCTATATCTCTCTCTCTCTCACTAAGACAGCAAGTGTTTAAGATTGTTGACAACACGTGATACTAGGTGATTATTTATATCCACGCATATCTCGACCTAATTTAAAAATCCATACTTAAAAGATTTCGCGGCAAGTTCAAGTGAGGCCATCAACAGTTTTCAACCAACGTCATTTTAAACGTATACGACTAGGAGTTACTAGTCATTTTTGTCAATTAACGTAAGAAATGAACTGAAATGGGGTTTAATACATTGGCGGTCACGCAAAAGATCCCTTGACAGTAGGAAGTCGATATAAGAGTAGGTCGAAGTGCCACTCTCCGGGCAAAATTTCCCATGGCGTATGCCTATCTACATTAGCCCAGTTCTGAGAAGAACAGTGGGACGTTAAATTCCTATCATTTTATTTCGTTTCTCCAAGCCATGCAGTTCTTGGTATCGGTGTGACAGTGTGAGATGGTTCCTGGTGTGTGATTCCCGTTTAGCGCATGCGCAGTTCTATGACTCGGTTAACACCGTTATTGACACGGTGCGCATTGACTCTCCGTGATAGGATTTCCCCTAAGATTGTACTTGAATGGATGACCGCCTGGGAACACTGGGTGCTGTAGACGCCTTTTTGAAACAAACTGAGACTAACTATCGGGTCAATTCGGTAGGCACAACTCCGGAATTTCGTCACCGCCTCTCGTCTATAGCCACACCACGTTGAAAACACCAGTTCTTGTCCGATTACTGAAGTTAAGCAACGTCGGGCCTGGTGAGTACTTGGATGGGTGACCGCCTGCGAACACCGGGTGCTGTAGTCGCCTTTTTGAAACAAACTGAGACTAACTATTGGGTCATTTCGGTAGGCACAACTACGGAATTTCGTCACCGTCTCTCGTCTACGGCCACACCACGTTGAAAACACCAGTTCTCCTCCGATCACTGAAGTTAATCAACGTCGGGCCCGGTGAGTAGTTGGATGGGTGACCGCCTGGGAACACCGGGTGCTGTAGTCGCCTTTTTGAACAAACTGAGACTAACTATTGGGTCATTTCGGTAGGCACAACTACGGAATTTCGTCACCGCCTCTCGTCTACGGCCACACCACGTTGAAAACACCAGTTCTCCTCCGATCACTGAAGTTCATTAACTTCGGGCCCGGTGAGTACTTGGATGGGTGACCGCCTGAGAACACCGGGTGCTGTAGACGTCTTTTTGAAACAAACTGAGACTAACTATCGGGTCAATTCGGATTGCACAACTACGGAATTTCGTCACCGTCTCTCGACTACGGCCACACCACGTTGAAAACACCAGTTCTCGTCCGATCACTGAAGTTAAGCAACGTTGGGCCCGGTGAGTACTTGGATGAGTGAACGCCTGGGAACACCGGGTGTGTAGACGCCTTTTTGAAACAAACTGAGACTAACTATCGGGTCAATTCGGTAGGCACAACTACGGAATTTCGTCACCTTCTCTCGTCTACGGCCACACCACGTTGAAAACACCAGTTCTCCTCCGATCACTGAAGTTAAGCAACGTCGGGCCCGGTGAGTACTTGGATGGGTGACCGCCTGGGAACACCGGGTGCTGTAGACGCCTTTTTTTAAAAAACAAACTGAGACTAACTATCGGGTCAATTCGGTAGGCACAACTACGGAATTTCGTCACCGTCTCTCGTCTACGGCCACACCACGTTGAAAACACCAGTTCTTGTCCGATTACTGAATTGAAGCAACGTCGGGCCCGGTGAGTACTTGGATGGGTGACCGCCTGGGAACACCGGGTGCTGTAGACGCCTTTTTGAAACAAACTGAGACTACCTATCGGGTCAATTCGGTAGGCACAACTACGGAATTTCGTCACCGTCTCTCGTCTAAAGCCACACCACGTTGAAAACACCAGTTCTCGTCCTTCAGCGGCAAGGAAATACTTAAAGGGGCAATATGTAAGATATAGGTAAAGAACTGGCCAGTCTTGCTATGGTAGTTCAAAAGAAGATGATGTAAAATGAATAATTTGAAAATTTCATTCAAATTACTCTATTGCAAGCGAATATATTTGCCTTTGAAGGTTTGACAGACGTGTGCAATAATTTCAACCACGGTCCTGGTTCATCGAAGCTAAGTCTCGATTCCGCCATATTGATTAAAATGAAGTATCGCTGAACCGTTTTAATCTGTTTAATATAGGAGAAATCTGATGCCATCCAGGGTTGATTAAGGCCTGGATCAGTTAATTAATGTTAAATAATACTTTAGAAAACATTTCAGGCCCAAAAAAAGGCCTGCGCTAGGCAGATTTAGCTCTTGCATAGTGCAGGTTTAATATTTTTCGCGCAAAGCTTAATTCGATAGGCAAATTAA
Source organism: Patella pellucida (assembly GCA_917208275.1). Taxonomy (NCBI): domain Eukaryota; kingdom Metazoa; phylum Mollusca; class Gastropoda; family Patellidae; genus Patella; species Patella pellucida. The sequence goes on from OU795044.1 coordinate 9,908,817, forward strand.
TATAATCTTCACCTATATCAAAACAAACAAGACATTATAGAAAGTTTAAAAGGCTCGACTTGATTCGAAAACGCTTTTTATGCAGTGTTTTAATTATTAAATATGTTATTAAAGGCAAAAAGAAAAGTACCCCCCCCCCCCTTGTACAACATTAATTATATTTGTTAATAAAGCTAGCCATGGGTGTAACAGGTAAAACAAACCCCGGTAATCTGCACTCCAATCCTTCTCTCTCTAGGGTCCCGTGTACACATTGGAGTGCACGTAAAAGATTCCTTAGCAGTTGGAATTCGATTTTAAAGTAGGCCGTAGCGCCGCTGCCCGGGCAAAAATTTCCCTCATAGCACACTGTATGGCGTATGCCCGTCTTCAATTAGCTCAGGTTAAGTGCATAACAGTAGGACGTTAAACCCCATTTCATTCATTCATTCATTCCAAATACGCCAGTATAGCTTTCTAGGACATTGTGTAATAAAATAGATAAAACTTGGTTACCTTTAGTAAGTTTCTGCCCATCTTATCAGTTTTATTTGTTAAAGATAACGTTCTTATCTATCAAATCACTCGGATTCCGCTATTCACATTCAATATGATTGTACTGGCACTGCTCGTAATTCTTGTTGTTGGATTTTTCTACATGTTAAGTTAATCGCTTCAATGTTTTCCGAATTATTTAACTCACAGATGGGGATATAGTCTTTTCAGCCCCAAAAATCATTTTTAAATAATTTGTAAATGTATGTGCACACTATTTTGAAACCTAGAATACGATGCTCATTGTTTCGTCATCTCAAGCGAATATTATTCGAGAAGAAAGTCTAGCCCAATCCGTCGACTTTTCGAGTAGAAATCGAGGAACAAGCTTTATTTTGTAGGTTTTGATGTTTGATGACAAAAAACTAATGCTGACATTAGGTTTTCATAGTATCGGACGCCATTATTTCAAAGGTAGCCATTTTGCGATAATTTTCCAACCTATATTTTGTTTTCAACTTTTTTATAATGTTATGGACATATAAACTGTGATTTGGCAGTGTATTATTATTTACAGGGGTCGTGGCTATATTCCACATGTTATCTATCGCATTACTTCATGAAGATATTTCCAACATGGCGACCATTTTTGGCGGGATAACCAAACGATGTGCTAAGTTTTGATTAAGTCAGTTCTCTCAACCTTTTCTTTGCCAACGGCAGACCTTGGAGCACATAAAAAATAGCGGCACATTCGACAGTCGCATAAGAGTGGTCCTTACCCTAAGTTACTATTTGGAAATAACCTCTTACCAACAGCTCTTGCAACCTTTCGATATTTTCTACTGTAAGATAGTTGCAAATGGGGTAAATAATTTCAAGATCTTTGCACTCACTGGAATAATTCTCAGATAGGTTTTTTTATGATCTTCTTCGTCAATCTCGAGATTTATTCCCCAGCACCGTATTAATTCACTTCTTTATTTTGCACCCTTGTTATTTTGAATAATTTCATGTACTTATGAAGGAAAGGATGTTTTGTAAGTTTATGTAATTTTTGTCCGATTCTTTTACATTGTGGTTATAAAATATGTTTAAACCACCTGGCTAAATATATATGAAAAATATTTGAATTTTGCAATGTAAAACATGACAAGTCATAGACGGGATACAACAGAATGAATGAATGAAATGGGGTTTAACGTCCTACTGTTATGCACTTAACCTGAGCTAATTGAAGACGGACATACGTCATACAGTGTGCTATGAGGGAAATTTTGCCCGGACAGCGGCGCTACGGCCTACTCTTACATCGAATTCCAACTGCCAAGGGATCTTTTGCGTGCACTCCAATGTGTACACGGGACCTCGGTTTTTCGTCCCATCCGAACGACTAGGCAGCTGTCATTGTCAGGCCCTCCTTCTGCATCACTGACAAGCCATAGACGGGATACAACAGTAGACACAGACTTGTTATTATAGACACATAGAATGACTTAAGACGTAATAATTTGTTGCAATATGGCCGTCATAAAGTAAGGCATCTCTTGTATCGATTATATTTGTGATAGATTTTATAATATCAAACATTTGCTGCAATATGGCCGCCCTAAAGTGTAATAGATTTTATATTACTTGTATCTATTAGACGAATTTAAGTTGAAAGAAACCTACTAACTGATTAATGACTCAACAAGAGTGGTATTGGGGTGTTAAACTAGATAAAGAGAAACACAGCTAAGAACTGATATTATTGCAGTGTTTCGATTTTCTTTTTAGTGTGCCGTTGAAAATTTCGCGGCAAACTTGGGATGATCTCGTGGGCTTGTGGCACACCTGATTAACAACCACTGGATTAAGTAATATTGTTTGGTGTCTACGGGATCGCAGATTTCATTCCTGACATCTACACCTTGTAAAATGATCACATGTTCACATATTTAGCACATTTCCAATATTGCTGCCACTTTTGGCGGGAAAATCGGACGATGTGCTGATTTTCATTAAGTTGTCGCCTTTGGTGTCAATATATGATTCGATTACTGCCGTATACATCTGCGTAGAATGATGGTACATGTATGTTCACCAACTTAGCTTATTTCCAAGATGGTGGAACGTTTTCTTAACACATTATTATCAGTTATTTACTTGTCGTTGGTATTTCCAGGTATCTGCTACATAGCTCCTCCCTGACAACCAGGAACCGTGTCGCCCCCGCTTCCTGACAACCAGGAACCGTGTCGCCCCCGCTTCCTGACAACCAGGAACCGTGTCGTCTCCCTTCCTGACAACTCGGAACCGTGTCGCCCCCGCTTCCTGACAACCAGAACCGTGTCGTACCCCTTCCTGACAACCAGGAACCGTGTCGTACCCCTTCCTGACAACCAGGAACCGTGTCGTCCCCCTTCCTGACAACCAGGAACCGTGTCGTCCCCCTTCCTGACAACCAGGAACCGTGTCGTCCCCCTTCCTGACAACCAGGAACCGTGTCGTACCAATTCATGGCATGGGGGGAAAGAGAGCCCAACGGCAGAGTGGTGTATGTTAATAAGCGTGGCAACAAAATGACACGCGTGCGCCCATCATGCTCCTGCCACGACCACACCAAGCGCTTACTCCGGCCAAGATTTTACTGCGTTCAAGACCAAGCTCTGGCTACGATCTCGCGATTAGCAGTCAGACTGGGATACAATTTTTAGAAATAAATAACCCAAGTTGGTATGATCGTCATATCTTTACTAAAGATGTATGTAATTTTATAATTTCAGTATTAGACTGTATATGTTTTAGTCAAGATGCGCGTGTAAAGGGAGATAATGGAGAATTCCTTGTGCCAATGAATGAATGTGTTCAGTCATTTGATGGAGTCTCGGGTCTACAAGGAGAAGTTTGGCATCATATTAAATACACATCAGAGGTACACCTTTAAAGGAACAATAACACTCTTGCTGGCTTGACAGGTCCAGAAAAAAAATTAGCCTTATTCTAACTACATGATGTTTAAGTGTCCTACTTGTTGTGTAAATTACCCATTACAACCTATCTTACTTGTCCAGAGGGTTCGAAAATATGTTTAAATCCAAGTTGCTTTTGAAAGTGTTTACGTAAAGCTTTTCAAACCATGTAACGGCATGTAGTTAAATTTTTCCAATTTTTAAAATTAGGTGTGTTAAGATGAAATTTGTATCATCAATTAATTGAAATATTTTAGAATAAAACAAATTGTTGACCAGAGTCAAGAGTGGTATTGGGGCTTTAAACATCAATAACTTTAGTTAGAATTTAATTCCTTATACAACAAATATTTTGATAAATTGTTTTAGACAATGTTCTATCCGTGCGGTTCTCTGTAATCGCCAATTTACATGAACGCCATTCAAAACAAATGTGTGGGTTGGCTGCGATATCACTTCGGTGGAAGCGGACGTAAAATAAAGCTATTTCAAACACAAATGTGTGGGTTGGCTGCGATATCACTTCGGTGGAAGCGGACGTAAAATAAAGCTATTTCAAACACAAATGTGCGGGTTGGCTGCGATATCACTTCGGTGGAAGCGGACGTAAAATAAAGCTATTTCAAAACAAATGTGTGGGTTGGCTGCGATATCACTTCAGTGAAAGCGGGCGTAAAATAAAGCTATTTCAAACACAAATGTGTGGGTTGGCTGCGATATCATGTGTGGGTTTGCTACTGTTTAAATTGAGGAGTCATCATTGGAAATACAAACAAACGTACAACACACATTTTCTCTGTATGTAAATTATCAAGTGAGAAGTGCCAACTGATCGAAGAAAGAAATCGATATGTATAGCTAGCTAATCGATATGTATAGGATATTAACCTACCCGAAGGTGCTATATTATATAACCCGCGGGCGCAGCCCAAGGGTGATATAAATATAGCAACTGAGGTATGATTGGTTAATATCTGACATATACAACGCCCACCCTTAAATTTAAATGGACTTTTCCATTAATATTCAACAATGATTGGATAACGGCTCGGTAGTTTCCGTCAAATAACGAAGATTACCGATTTAATCACGTGGAATTACGAGATGGTATTTTTGTAAACACAGCGCCATTTTGAAGAATTGAATTTCATACAAAAACAAAATGGAAAGTTATACGAAGTCAGACGAATAATCAACCCCTTTTAGCCAACATAATGACGATGGAATTGGCGTGAATGCAACTATCGATGAGGATATATCCAAAGCCTAAAGAAAATTTGGATCAAAAGACATTCTTTCCCGATAATTCTGACAGTGAACTACGATTGAAGGCTTTTGCTTTGTTTTATAGACAGAAGGATTTGGCCGACGGTTTTATTTAAGTGCATGGACTGTACCCAAAAATAGTTTATAATGGAAATCTTGGGCGATAAATACTTTCAAGTCTAGGAGTGTGTGGACGGAAAGAAGATTCTGAAAGATATGGAAAACCGATTTAAATATGCTGATAAGTACGTCGTCTATTTCTGTCTTGAATGTTTCAAACTGTTCCATAATAATTTTTAATTGTCAAAATAATAAAAATTTATTTCTGTGTTTTTTGTATTATTTTGATGATCAGCGGATGATATGAGTCGAATACATCGACTTGACATGACGTCATTAGCGGTTGATATGAAATATCAACCTGTCGTGACGTCATCAGCGGTTGATATGAAGAATATATCAACCTATTATCACGTCATGACAGGTTGTTATGAGATATAACTGCTATTCACATCAAAGAAAAAAACTACCACCAGTTGTATATGTATAGCTAGCTAATCGATATGTATAGCTAGCTAATCGATGGTATTGCGGGTTTATTTTTACCAAACTTAAGTTATGACGAGGACTCGAGATTACTCGTTAGGGTGGGGATGAGATTATTCGTTAGGGTGGGGATGAGATTACTCGTTAGGGTGGGGATGAGAGTATTCGTTAGGGTGGGGATGAGATTACTCGTTAGGGTGGGGGATGAGATTACTCGTTAGGGTGGGGGATGGGATTACTCGTTAGGGTGGGGACAAGATTACTCGTTAGGGTGGGGATGAGATTATTCGTTAGGGTGGGGATGAGATTACTCGTTAGGGTGGGGATGATATAACTCGTTAGGGCGGGGATGAGATTACTCGTTAGGGTGGGGATGAGATTACTCGTTAGGGTGGGGATGAGATTACTCGTTAGGGTGGGGGATGAGATTACTCGTTAGGGTGGGGGATGAGATTACTCGTTAGGGTGGGGGATGAGACCACTCGTTAGGGTGGGGATGAGATTATTCGTTAGGGTGGGGGATGAGATTATTCGTTAGGGTGGGGGATGAAATTACTCGTTAGGATGGGGATGAGATTACTCGTTAGGGTGGGGATGAAATTACTCGTTAGGGTGGGGATGAGATTACTCGTTGAGGTGGGGATGAGAGTACTCGTTAGGGTGGGGATGAGATTATTCCTTAGGTGGGGATGAGATTACTCGTTAGGGTGGGGATGAGATTACTCGTTAGGGTGGGGATGAGATTACTCGTTAGGGTGGGGATGAGATTACTCGTTAGGGTGGGGGATGAGATTGCTCGTTAGGGTGGGGATGAGATTACTCCATACATCGTACACCACGAACTCGCTGCAACAGACCTTCTCATTGGCTAATCCCTTACACCATCCAAAACTCTTCCAGATCCTAGATAAAACGAAATTTTGAACTATAAAAAAACGAAACGAAATAGGATCCTAGTTTGAAAGCAACTGTGTATTTTATTGTAGAGTTATTCCACCGTATATGTATGGATAATAAACTTGACTGTAAACAATACAACGAAACCAATCCAGATCTTTGTAACCTTTATCCCGATTGGTCCAGAGATAATTGTCGAAGATTTTGTGGATTTTGTGGTAGTTGCTCTTTGTTCATTGTTTCATGTTGCCTAATTAAACTATAACCATGGTTACCGTATAATCCCTACTACGATAATGATCTCCATTAGAATCGTTGCTATTTGAAAAAAAACAAATAATTAAGTACGCCCCCCCCCACCACCGCCCTTGCTCATGCGGGGCATACACAAGAGAGACCTAAAAGAGAGCAAATGTGATTCAGTAATGTCCTCAGTTGCAAGGAAACCGACTGTAACCTTTCAATATTTTCTGGGGGAGAACTCCCATACCCAACTTTTAGGTTCCGTGTGGTAATCGATGTCGGAACAGGAAAATGATTATTTTTTCTGCATGCGCCTCGGGTACGGGGTGTATATTGTCAGTGTTTAATTGTGAAACATGTGTTGATCTGTGGTGGTGTTGGGGTGGGGGGTGCAATGGTTAGCACGTGGGTGCTGTATCATAAATCCTGCCATTATGGTTTCGAATCCCCAGTTGACAAGGAGTGGGATCGCCTGTTCAATCTCGTAGGCTTTCTCCGGGTCCTCCGGTTTCGTCCCACTGCTAAAGAACCCTACGCACAAGCGAATTATTGAAATAAAATTAAAACCATATATTATTAGTCCCGACGGTAAATTTCATTTCACTCTCTCACCCTCTCCTCTCTCTCTCTCTCTCTCTCTCTCTCTCCCCTCTCTCTCTCTCTTTTCTCTCTCTCTCCTCTCTCCTCTCTCTCCTCTCTCTCTCTCGCTCTCCTCTCTTCTCTCTCTCTCTCTCTCCTCTCTCTCGCTCTCCTCTCTCTCGCTCTCCTCTCTCCTCTCTCTCTCTCTGGTTATTGATTGATGACGTCAATCATTTATTCTCTAGATGAAGGATGTTTAGATAAACAAGATAATTGTCATCTCCATACTCAAGAAACTTGTAAAACATATTCTCATTGGGCTCTGTAAAAACTACTGTGGACTGTGCGGTAAGTCTGGTTATACATATATATAGGCTTTAATATCCAGACCCTGATTTTGACTCACTAAATAGGAGGCCCAAATTTCGACCCGGATGTACCCCTTGTCAGGGCTCGGTAAGAAACAACGTTCGAATTGAGCGATGAATAAATGTGGTTCTGAATATACGCGTCCTTAAAAGAACCCTTGACATTTAAAATGTAATTATATGCCCTTCTTCATTAGCCCAGTAGGGCGCTAAAAACCTTTTATTATATTCTTCTGTACGCCCAACATATAAACAACCAGAGATGGTCTAAAATATTTACATTAACCGGGTGACAAGTTGGGCCCTGGTGTTGTTAGTTGTGCAGAACACCCAGTCGTTCGGAAGAGACGATAAAACCTTGGTCCATGCAGACCAATAATAGCACGTTAAACATCTCCTTAAAATGTCTCGAAGCTCGTGTTCGTGACGTGTTCATCACCCTGATTGATTAAATTTAAAGTTAACTTCCTATTGTATGCCATTTCTTCTGTTTTAAGTAACAATCTACGAGATATTGACAGACATGCTGACTATCGCCATTGAAGAGACGACCACTTACAAGATCGGTCGCACTTTTTTTTTCTTTTTTTTTTTTACGTCTTTTATGTAAATCATTTTAGTTAAGCCTGTACCAAGACAGACCCGGGACTGTACAGCGCAGTGGACGCTTACGGCTGGCCCCCGGATCCATTTACTTGATTTGATAATTGTTTAGTTTTTGCAATGTCTATTTTCTGTCTTGTCCGCAGGTTTATCTTGTAGATTATTTGTTTTGTGTGTAGTGCAGTCCTCCTGCATTTACTATATATAATATTCTTATTCATATTTCACAAAAACATGACATGGAAAATAATCATGCTATGTTGTTTTTTGTAGATTATCCTGCGACGACGACATCATTACCAACTACTGCTGTTTCCTGTGTCGATCCTCCTGGCTTTCACTGTAGCTTTCTCAAATCACAGGGTATCTGTGACAATCCAGAGAGTGCCAGGTCATACTGTCCTAAATCATGTCAAATTCCCGAATGTAAAACATAAACCTTCTACAAAATCCATTATAAACAATTGGATAAAGATTTCAACCTTAGTTTATCGCATGTGTTGTTTGCTGTTTCATAGTCGTATTAATACAATTATAAGGAAGCCTATTGCGTATGGAAGCCTATTGCGTCCATTCAGAATCTCGTCTTCTCGCCGCGAGAAGTCGAGGGCGGGAACACGAGAACACGAGAAGTCGAGGGCGTATGGAAGCGTATAGGGGTCAATAGCGTGATAGATAGCGCAATATTAAGTTGGTAATATGTCGAGATATTGTGATTGTTGTGATAACTTTACCACTAAAAAGACAATTTAAGCTCAATTAATTGAATCAACGCACCATGTTGTATGTCGCCATTTCGTTCTTAATGCGCGCGTTTGTGTTATGGTATTGATATTTTAAAGTTTTGTCAACATATTCCATTGATCGCAATGTGGTATGTCGGCATATAATACGGCGAATTGGAATATGTTGACAATGCTTCAAAATAGCAATATGTTAACGCATACGTGCGCATTCAAAATGCAATAACGACAAACGACATGGTGCGTTGTTCAATTAATGCAGCTAAAATGGTCTTTTTAGTATGGAAGCGTATAGGGGTCAATAGCGCGATAGATAGCGCGATATTAATAAGGTCATATGTCAACATATTGTGATTATTGTGATGACTTTACTACTAAAAAGACAATTTTAGCTCAATTAATTGAATCAACACACCATGGTGTATGTCACCATGTCGTTCTTAATGCGCGTGTTTGAGTAATAGTATTGATATTCTGAAGTTTTGTCAACATATTTCATTTATCGCAATGTGGTATATCGGCATATAGCACGGCGATTTGGAATATGTTGACAATGCTTCAAAATAGCAATATGTTAACGCATACGTGCGCATTCAAAACGCAATGACGACAAACGACATGGTGCGTTGTTCAATTAATTGAGCTAAAATTGTCTTTTTAGTGGTAAAGGCATCACAATAATCACAATATGTTGACATATGACCTTATTAATATCGCGCTATCTATCGCGCTATTGACCCCTATACGCTTCCATATTTTAGTGGTAAAGTCATCACAACAATCACAATTTGTTGACATATGACCTTATTAATATCGCGCTATCTTTCGTGTATGGAAGCCTATTGCGTCCATTTCAGAATCTCGTCTTCTCGCCGCGAGAAGTCGAGGGCGAGAACACGAGAGGACGAGAAGTCGAGGGCGAGAACACGAGAAGACGAGAGGACGAGAAGTCGAGGGCGAGGGAGTGAGGGAACGAGAACACGAGGAAACAGGGCGAGAATACGAGGATCTCGCCCCGAGAACACGAGATTACTTTCACCTCGACTTCTCGTTCCCTCGTCCCTCGACTTCTCGTCTTCTCGTGTTCTCGCCTTTGAAAAACCTCGTGTTCTCGCTCCCTCGCCCTCGACTTCTCGTCTTCTCGTGTTCTCGCCCTCGACTTCTCGCCCTCGACTTCTCGTCCTCTCGTGTTCTCGCCTTTGAAAAACCTCGTCTTCTCGTCTTCTCGCTACCTCGCCTTTGAGCTAATCTCGTCCCCTCGTGTTCTCGCTCCCTCGCTTCGTAACAATCTCGACTTCTCGTCTTCTCGTCTTCTCGCCTCGGAAGTGCATTTGATACGCATCTTCACTGACTACCGTATCGACATTTGTATTTGGAAATGGATTATAATAAACGGAAATGTTTGAAGTTTTAGGCAATTAAATAGTCCAAAATAATTTTAATCTCTTCTTGCACAGATATTATTGTATTCTGTAATCGATTTTAAGTCTTCAATTAAATCTTTCTTTGCTCTCCAACTTCAACAACGTTCTTCGGATATTTTGATGCGTGGTTTTGTCAGTGCTGTAGGATGGCGAGTCTGACAAGTGACAACGTATAGTCGTTCGAATGGAATTAAAAATAACGATGTCCACTGCTTGTCAGTGGTATAGGGCGGAAGGCCTGGCAAGGGACAACGTATAGCCGTTCGAATGTTATAGATAAAAAAAAACAAGGTCCGTTGCCCGGAATCGAAATGAAGTGATGGCTACGGTGGCTCAGGGAGTAGGACGTTTGCTCTCTAGCTTCATCGATCTGCATCGGAATTTATCTTGAGATATCCTCCCGTCCGTTGTGTAGCTGGAGGACGGAGGGTCTTGCAACGGATAACATGTAGTCGTGCGGGTGGGACAGAATAACGGGGCCCCGTGTACACATTGGTTTCGATTCACCGCTTGAACGTGACAATGATTAGGGTCGTCTGTCCAACCGAGTGAATTGAGTCTCTCCCCCCTCTCTCTCTCTCTCCCTCTTTTTCTCTTTCGCATACATTGACGTCCATGTACAAGAACCCTTTACCTGGGAATTCGAAATAAGAGTAGGCCCTCGTAGCACACTGCATGACGTACATTATTAGCTTTCGTAAGCTCAGTTGGAGAAGAATGGTTAACTCTTTCGCAAGTGATCATAAGGACTGTCATTGAATCAACTGGCGCGATATCGATTCGCCGCTTGTACGTGGCAAGGGGTAGATCGTCTGTCCATTCCCGTGGGTTTTCTCTGGGTCCTTCAGTTTCCTCCCACTGTTAAAGACCATTTAGGTGTGTTTTGATTTAGCGTGGGGTACCATTGTTTACTGAAACCACGAACTTCACGCTTCGTGGCCATGATAACTTCGCGATATCTATATAAATAAAATCTATGTGTGTGTGTGTGTGTGTGTGTGTGTGTGTGTGGGTGTGCGTTTGTGGATGGTCCTTATCGAGGACACACATTAGGATACACACCTTCTATTTGCGGACAAGGCCTGAAACGAGGTCGTCCTCGATTTGATCGAGGACGTCCTCGATTAGAACTGACTATCCAGGCATGTTCAGAAGCCCCAAAATAGATATATCTGTAAAAATCACGTGATTATAATTCATACCTCGATAAAGCGATTCTGTACCGTTGGGGTGTATCAGTGTGTTTAGCGTTTTTTATCAAGCAAAATTCCTGTGTGTATCGGCTAAATTTAAGATGTCCTCGTTTATGCTAGTTAATACAAGGACCTCGGTTAATGGTTACACAACACACACACAAATAGTCACGTGAAAGTCAATTTTCGTATTGACGAACGCCGCTATGAATAGTAAGTGAAAAAGAACACTCTATAATAACAGATATATTCGTGGTACGTGGTGTGTTTTGCTTCCTGGTAATAAATGCCGTGTCTTACAGTCGGTAACATATGTAGACATATTCCGAGCATGGTCTATATAAATAGATGCATACAGGCCCGAGGCTAGTGGGGGGGGGGGGCTGGGCGCTCTCAGCTTCTTATTTTCGTCCTCTCCTGCTTACGGCAGTCGGCGATGACCTTCGTTCATTGATTTTTTGTCGTCGGAAATTTATCTTCCTCGCCCCCCTATGTCGGCTAAATTTTGGTTTCTGGCTTCGGGCCTGGGTGCATATGTAAGCATACTCGTTCCCTTCATCCAAAGTTATAACATACCGGTATAATTTACAAACAAAAACAGGGGCTTTTGTGGTCTAAGGATAGATAACGTTTTATTGCACGCAAATAGAATAGATAGTTATAATATGCATCGAGTTTCTTCCTCGCTTTTCCTTTTTATTCAGGTACCGAATATGCAAACTCTCGTTATACGAGTGTGCTTGCATTGAGTGTCGGCCCCCATAATCGAGGACAATTACCGTAGAGTATTATATCTTTTGAGTGACTGATACATGGTGTTTCATATAATCAGTAACATATATGTATATTAATTTGAAGGCAGGGGGGGGGGGAATCATCTGTCTCAAATTATGTGCTTAAATGCCAAGGGCGATCCCTTGATGAACTTGAAATAGACAACACTGTCGATTCTTCATCTAAACATGATTTATTTAGTTCAGATGAAGAATCCGACGGTGATGTAAAAATCCCTCAGAAAACAGCTTTTACCAATCAAGCTAAAAAAATCCAAATGGTCTGAGGATGAAATTTGTGCTATTCATTCCTTAAAACATATACTACATCTTCGTATACCAGGGAAGAAGGACATAGAAGAGTCCAAAAAAGACATCCGGTACTGAAGAGGAGATCTTGGAGAAATATTAAAGATTATTGTCGAAATAACAAAACCGAGATCTTGAAAGTACGATTATTATAAACCGAGTCACAAATGAGTGGCTTCCAGTTAGTGATAAATTCACCAGTTAATGAACTTTACTTTCAGTTAACAGAAAACTATCATTACACACTACTTCACAAGTTAGTGAGAGCATAACTTTTAGTTTACAGAAAGACAAACTGTTGCTTTTAGGTGAACGTTTTAATAGTTAACTTTACCCATTTAGTGATAACTTAGCTTTTGTTACTTTTAGGTACTTAGACAAGACGTATTTAGAGTAACGATAACCTGTTAAATGTACAATGTATTATATAAATCATGGTTTCTTTTTTAAAAGAACAACTCAAAACAATGTTCGTTGTTTAATATGTCGTCTACACTGGGGGGGGGGGGGTCTGTACTCAATGCACGTACGTGTTAGGTGATCACAATCTTGATGCATGCGCATACAGTCAACTGTATCGAATATGAGTGTTGGGAGCAACCATATGCGTGACATATAGTCAGTAACCGATTCAGCCCTGCAATCAGTCTTATTATTAGACACTTTCGTGTCTTACAATTAGTAACAGCTGTGTTGGGTCGTGGTAATAGATGCATGTCGAGTCTGAAAGTCAATAACGAAGACGAACCCGATTTATTGTCGGCAACAGATAAAGACGATGTCTTGCAATAATGGACACACTGATAAATGTAATGTCTAATTAACTATCTTACAGTCAGTAACATATACACTTTATGTCTTAATCAGTAACAGATACATGTATTGTGTTACTATCTTACAGTCAGTAACATATACACTTTATGTCTTACAATCTGTAACATATGCATAATTAGGGTATGCATACCTTGGCTAAAACCACGAGAGTGTCGTATTCTTTGATACATGCGGTGGTTTATACGGTACATAAATAGATGCAAGATAGACATCTTTAAAATAATTTTGAAGTCATCGGTTATATGCTATTATAAAATTAAATCTCCTCTGTTTGACGGGTTCCCACATTTTACTTCATCGATAACATACTATTATAGTTTCACACGTCCTCTATTTGATAGGTTCCTACACTTTTTAAGCTATAAAATTCCGATTTTAATTTGTAAACAAAAAAAAGGAATATGTGGTCTAAGGGGAGACAACACCTTGTTGCACTCAATTAGAATGTACAGTACCAACACCAATACGTTAAGCATTAAATACCATACGATAAATCTTTGTTCGTGTGTCCAAAATACAATCTATTATTAGACGTGTGTCTAGGTCCTCGATTCATAAGTTCAGGCTTATATGGTCATACACATTTGCATCAACTTTCGGTCCCCATAATCGAGGACAGTTACTGTAAAATATATGCCACGTTCCATTCTAAATGACGGATAAAGTCGTTTCTTATTACCATTAAGAACTATTTCCAGTTTTGTGAAAGACGACAGCGTACAATCAGCGGTTTTAAAGTACGTACCTAAATTCAACGGTCCTCGATAATGGGGACCGACTCCTAATGCATGTGTGTGATCAAGGTCTATCATATAAACATACACCTATCAATTGAGGTCCTTTCACACATACAGCTGTTTAATGATAGACTTGTATGAACATTTGTTAAAATCTAATGATTTTCATATTACCAGTGATCCAATCTCCCTTCACGTGACTAACCAAAATACAATTTATTATTAGTCATGTGTTTAATTCATAGGTTCATGATTATCAGGTCATTCACACTTGCATTATGTGTCGGCCCCCATAATCGAGGACATTATGTCACGTTCCAATATACTTTATTGATAAAGTCTCTTATGGTCAGTAACAAATACATGTGCCGATAATCGTGTTTTACAGTTAGAAATATATATGCCACATCTTAATCCAAAAAAAGACTAGCCATGTCCTAGAGTCAGCAAAAAATGATGTGTAGTAAATGACCGACACATTTCGTGTCGTACATGTAGTAATAGATAAATGTCGTTTCGTACCTTTAGTTATATAACATTGTGTTTCGTACATTTATTAATGGATACATATCGTGTTGGTCATAATATAGTAATAGATACATGTCGTGTCATACATTTATATTTGAATCATGCCGTGTCGTACATTTTCATAATGGACACATGCTGTGTCATACATTTATTAATGGATACATATCGTGTCGTACATTTATTAATGGATACATATCTTGTTGTACATTTAGTAATAGATACATGTCGTGTCATACATTAAGCAAACGATACATGTCGGGTTGTAGATTTAGATTTGAATCATGCCGTTTCGTAAATTTAATAATTGACACTTGCTGTGTCGTACATTTAGTAATGGATACATATTGTGCTGTACTGTTATTAACAGATACATGTTGTGTTGTATAGATAGTAACAGATACAAGTACACAGGCTTTCTGACAATAATAACTAAGGTACAATCTTAAAACCATTAGTAACAGGTATTTGTCGTGTCTTACGGTCAGTCACAAATATACATAGTGTAACAGGCTCACATGTCAGTAACAGTTACACACAGACAATTCCAGTAACAGATGCACTGGGAATCTTTAATCAGTTTAGATAACTGTCAGTAAAAGATACAGGGGATATCTTTAATCAGTAATAGATACCAGATACACCGAGGATCTTTAATCAGTAATAGATACACCTCGTGTGTAGATAGCTGTCAGTAACAGATACACGTGGTATCTTTGATCAGTAATTGATACATGTACGCCTGGTGTATAGCTGCTAGTAATAGATAGACATTCAGTAACATAGACATGTTTAAGGTTTAGGTAACAGAAGGATAGAAGCATACCGCGTCTTAAAGTTAGCAACTGGTCGATACACAAGGCGTCTTACAGTAATATACAAGGTGCGTCATAAATCAGATACACGTGTCTTCAAGTAACAGGTACGAAAGGGGTCGTATAAATATATACATGCCGTGTCTTGAAGTCAGTAGCATATAAACATGATGGCTTACAGTAAAGGATACATAGGGCAACATAATTTATAGATACACGTCGTGTATAGCCGCCAGTAACAAATACACACGTGGTCTTACAATCAGCAGCATACATGTTAGATGGCTTGCGTCGAAGAAGCTAGTAACAGATACATGTGGTGTCTTTCAGAAACATAAGCATGTAGTGTCCTACAAGAACATATATATGCGGTGGTGTCTTACAGGAACACATACATGTGGTGGTGTCTTTCAAGAACATATCATATACATGTGTTATCGCACAATCAGTAATATATACATTTGGTACGTGTATTGTTACAAAAGTTGACACGAGTCTTACGGTCAGTAACGGCTGCCAGCAGTATCATGTCACACAGTTACAGATGCAGACATGTTTCGAACATCATATTTATGAACAGATGCACAGTATACCTAGGTATGCCCCTCTTTGAATGAATTTTGAAGTCATCGAATACATACTATTACACATTTTTACACGTCCTCTATTTGACTGGTTCCTACATTTTAAGTTATACCATTCTGATATAATTTGTAAACAAAAAGAGAGGATTATGTGGTCTAAGGGGAGACAACGCATTTGCACTCAATTAGAATGTACAGTACCAACACCAATAAGTTAACCAACTATTTGAATAACATACGATTACTCTTTGTTCTTGTGTCCAAAATACGATCTATTATTAGACGGTGTCTAGGTCCTCGATTCATAGGTTCAGACTTATCTGGTCATACACATGTGCATCAAGTTTCGGTCCCCATAATCGAGGACAGTTACTGTAAAGAATATACCACGCTCCATCATAAATGATTGATACAAGGCGTTTCGTTTTACTATTAATACAACCATGTTCGTTAAGGACGACAGCGTAAAATCAGCGGTTTTAGATTACTTACCTAAATTCAAAGGTCCTCGATAATGGGGACCGACTCCTAATGCATGTGTGTCATCAAGCTCTGTCATATAAACATACACCTATCAATTGAGGTCCATTCACACATACAGATTTTTTGATGATAGACATATACGAACACATTGTTAACATTAAAATTATTGATTTTCATATTACCAGTTATTCAATCTCCCTTCACGTGTCAAAACACAATATATTAGTAGTCGCGTGTTTGGGTCCTCGATTTATAGGTTCATACTTATCTGGTCATACACACTATCATTAAGTCACATAAGTGTCGGCCCCCATAATCGAGGACAGTTAATGTAAGTGATTGGTACATGGTGTTACTTATAGGCAGTAACAAATACATATCGGTGTATATTACAATATGAAGACCGAAATCAGGTGTATTAAATTACATGCTCAAAACCAAAGGTCCTCGATAAGGGGGACCGACATCTAATGCATGTGTGTGTCCTCAGTAGACGGTGTTGATAAAGTGTCCTCAGTTTCCGAGCGTGTCACATGTGACATGCGCACAATCATCTTTGTGTGTCCTCTGTCATAGAAGAAAAATTCTCATTCTTAAAAACAGTCATAGGAGATAATGTGTAGCGAATACGGATAAAGATTGAATTTATATTCTAAAATTGTTAATCATTTCATCGAAATATTGTTTTAAACGTTGTCCTCGATTTGGTATATATATACCGATGTCCTCGAAAAGGACCATAAACAAGTATGTGTGGGTGTGTGTGTGTATATGTTTGTATGTATCAGGCCCGTAGCCAGGAAGTTGTTTCTTGGGGAGCAAAGATGTTTTCGGGAGGGCAAACTAGCATGGGCATCTAGGCTTGTTCGTTTTATTAATTTAAACGATACATATAAATTTCATAGACAGATCGGATAATAACTTTTGTCGTTAGAGCATTCACAGGATAAAACAAGGTAAAACCAGGGCCATAACTCGCGGCTTAATTAACTGAAATTACTGAAATTCAATAGGATTCTTCGTTTCCCAAATTTAAATGATGCAAATAAATTTGATACAGATCTAGATGTAATTAACGGAGGTTGCTGAAATTCAATAGGCGCGGTTGATAACGTCTGTCGTTAGAGTGTCCACAAGATGCAACAACGTGAAACAATGGCCATATGACTCCAGAAGAAATTAAGGGAAGTTATTGAAATTAAAAAGACTTCTTCATTTCACTATTCATCTCACTAATGTAAGCATCATATTTCAATTTAAAAAACAATCAAATGATAAATGTAGAATGTTCTCAAAAAATTGCGGACGATGGATGGACTGATTGATAGACGGGCGGACAGACCGGGTCGAGGGCAATATACGACCACATTTCCATGTTGGCGTATACAAAACACGACTACGTGAATGTTGGCGTATACAAAACACGACTACGTGAATGTTTTAGGCTGTCAAATCTGGGCCACAGACGAATTTATGCCAGTGTAAAGCCAGGTATCCTACGAGTAATTGGATAATGCATCATAGAAAGCTAATGAATATTAATATGTTCATTATACTTATTTATCCGTTACTTCTAAAACATAAACATTTTGGAGTCAACAAAACTAGTTTAGATGTTATTATGTGCACAGTGAGCCTAAAATAACCCGATTGTCCCATATTTTTGTCGTATGTCTACGGCAATACTATGTCGACAAAAAGCAAAGGGAGTTTCTGAAATTTTGCAGTCTAGTAGTTCGTCCCTTGATTCTGTGAAATATTAAGCATGTTGTCGCCGAAGCTGGTTTGAATACTTTTTGATGTAGGTACCCTTTTCTGCGTGCTCACTTAAAGGAGCTAAATCGCTAACTTTTTTGACTTAGAAATGGACAGAATTGGGTCACAACGCATATAATACTGTAATATGAATGAATATAAAATGATTTACATTCAATGGGTTCCGTTTTTACTTTAATTTCAAATCTGTTATTTTCCACGAAATAAACCAGCAGTATCAATCGAATTCAAATTTCTAGCATCTGGTTCTTCCAGTCTACAAACGCCGTTTGATTTGGTGCTATGTGTCTAGCCTCGTTCCCCGAGTATCTTGCTAAAACCGGGGCTGACACGCATTATGGTACACGATTCGTGTACCAATGGTAAAATGTTTATTTTGTCTTAAATATTGGATATCAGAAGCCCAACTATTTCCGGTAAGACCACAGCACCAATGTTGATTTAAATTGACAAATAATTCGTGTTTTCAAAGTTGAATATTTTGAATAATATTGAGTTAGAGAATTAGCCCCTTTACTCTTGTGTGCGACATTTTTGTGCGTGTATAGTAATGACTTAATGTGCCGCATGGGCGCAGATCCCGGTGGGGACACCGGGACGCGTCCCCACCAATATTTTTAGTGGTGGGGACATGACATGATGTTTTGCTTACTGTTTATTTTTATAAATTGAAATGATTCCAGGGCTTTTATTGACATTTCTGAAAGTGTTGGTCCCAGGCATTTGAGGCCAGGGTCCATAAAGTTGTACAACTGCACTGGTGGCCGATTTTCATTTAACAGGGAATATGTGATAATTCATATTATAAAGGGCCCCATACACGATCCAACATGTTTGATCAAACATTTTGGATCAAACATGTTTGATGGATATTTGATCGTGTATGTGTAAGTTTGATGGCCAAAAATGTTTGACGTCAAATGTTTGATGGATCTGATTTCTGTTGATATTTTTCGTCAAACAGTCAAGCATGTTGGATCGTGTATGGGCTTCATCAAACTTGTTTGTCCAACATTATTTTTTCAGAAGCAGCCGGATAGATAAGATCGACTGAAAACATACTCATATGTTGGATAAACAAGTTTAATGAAGCCTAAACACGATCCAACATGTTTGACTGTTTGACGAACAAACTAATTAACTAATGTTTGACAAACATGTTAGTAGTAAGGGCGTCTGTCTGACTACGCTCGTGCGTGCATGCGCAGACGCATGCACGTGCATGCACATGACCTTGCACGTGTTTGACCTTGATGACCCCTTGCACGTGTGTGACCCCTTGCACGTGTTTGACCCCTTGATGACCCCTTGAACGTGACCTTGCACGTGCAGAAAGAGAGGGCGCGCGCGCGCGGAAGAAAGAGAGAGAGAGAGAGAGAGAGAGAGGAGGGAGAAGAGGGGAGAAGGGGGAAGAACTCTTTTCCATTGATTAAGTTGGCCCTGAAAAGGGCCGTTTGGTCAGACTAGAATGCCAGAGTACGCCGCACTTTATGTCGGTTTCGTCTAATGGCCTCCACTAATTCGGGAGGAGGTCTTTTCCTGGGAGGTGTTTTTAATACCTCGTCAGGTAAGACAAAGATATCGTCTGGGGTGATGATGGCAAGAGTATCACCCCTGAGATACATCAGCGTGTCCGCATTGGGGTTTTCACCGAGGCGAATGATCGGAGCACCGTTTGCCATTGTGACAAAGAGAGATGAATGTTGTGTCGTTTTATAACCGTCAGGACGAATCCATTTGATATGACGTCACACGGACGAGTCCATTTATAGCGTGGCGTTACAGCGCTTAGGATAACGTTATGCAACGTTATGCATCGTAGGGTGTACGTTGAAGGCTAAATATAGATGCGATGCAACGTTATGCATCGTAGGGTGTACGTTGGAGACTAAATAGAGATGTAATGCAACGTTATACAACGTATGTGCAACGTTATATCACGTGGGGTGTCGGACAGGGATAAAAGCGAGCGACGGGAGCGGTTCTGGCATTTTCAAGCTATCACCGAACGAAGAAAGATGAGTTTTACATTACGCCCCGTCGATAGAAGATACAGTCGCTTATTTAGAACCGAGTCGCTATGTGTAGACATAGACTTTTTGGAAGATTGGTCCCACGTTCCAGCCGCTGATGTGCCTCAGCAACTACACAACACCGTTGAGGCCATCATTGAGGAAATTCGCCGAACTTTGAACGCCAGCGAAAGTGACTACGTACGAATTGCCATCAGTCACCCGGGACTCAAAACACCTATTTGGTTACCGTTTCGAGAGTATCGTCTGTTAAAAGCTGAAGATATTTTACAGAAAGTGGCTGCCGTCTTACAGAGCAACGAGGAATTTCGACTCGATCAACGCATGTCCATGAATATTTGTCACGTGTCCCCTCCCGATGGTAGAGGTAGCGGAACAAACGTCAAGAAGAGACACAGCGCCAATTTTGACGAGTATTTAAAGAAAAAGCAATGCCTCGTCACCATAAAGAATACCGATGACTTGTGTTTCCAGCGAGCCATTGTCGTTGCTCGTCACTATGCGAACAAACAGGACACACCTGAGTGGCAAAGGGAGAGGAGGAGATTATTCAGGACAGGACCCCATTCGTGGCAGACGAAGAAAACAGAAGCACTCATCGATGCCGCCGGTGGAACCAAGGAAGCTTGTACGGGGATGGAAACATGGGAACTGTACGCCAAGTATTTGGGAGGACAAGGATACCAACTCAACATTTTTTCTCAAGCCATCTTTGGTAAGGCCATTTATCGAGGAACAAAACACGTCACCGGAACACCAAAACAGCTGAACCTGTATTTACACAGCAGACATTATGACGTTATTACTTCCATGCCCGCCTTTGCGGAAAGGTCGTATTTTTGTGAGACCTGTCAAGTGGGATACGATCATGCCGAGAAACATTCGTGTCACGTCATGTGTCAAGGCTGCAAGAAAGTGGGTCCTCCCTGTCTACCCGACCCCAACACAAAGACGTGTTACTGTTGTCATCGTGTGTTTGTGAGCCGGCAATGTTTCGATAACCATCTCGCTACCCGTTCCAGAGCCAATGGCAGTATATGTCACCGGTGGAAGAAATGCGTAAAATGTCAGAAGGAATGGGACGTCATCGGAGCCAAGCGAAATTTAGAAGAACATCGATGCGGTGAATACAAATGCTCCATCTGTCGTGAGTGGCACACGGCCGCAAAACAGTTTTGCTACATTCAACCGTTAAAATCACCCATCGACATGGACAGAGACAGGAAGACACAAATCGACAAACAACAGAGAACAACGTTGACCCGTTTCGTCTTCTTTGACTTTGAATGCCAGCAAGATACAGGTGAACACATTCCCAACTTATGTGTTCTGCAAGTGTGCTGTCACTTTTGTATCGATAACCAAGAACCCTGCGAGCACTGTGACACGTACTGGAATCACCAACGGGAAATTGTGTTTAAAGGACCAGACACACTGGACGATGTGGGCAAATGGTTTTTACAACTCGCTGCTCACGGTACGGTGGTAGATGGTCGGAAAAATGACAGTCACGAATCGAGTCCCGTGATCGCCGTGGCTCACAACTTTAAAGGTTACGATGGACTGCTAATTTTACAGACGCTGCACAAACATTCCGTGGCGCAACCTGAAGTTATAATGCAGGGTGGGAAAGCGATGACTATCACTGTCGGTACGGTCAAATTCATCGATTCCCTCAACTTTTTACCAATGGCTTTACGGGACATGCCCAAAACCTTCGACCTGCAAGAATTGAAGAAAGGTTATTTCCCTCACCACTTTAACAGACCGGAGAATGAAGATTACGTGGGTGCTTATCCTCCCAACACCGATTACGATCCGGATGGCATGAGCGTGTCGGAACGAGAGAAGTTTCACGCGTGGTACCAACAACACAGTCACGACGTCTTTGATTTTCGCCAGGAAATTTTGACCTACTGTAAGAGCGATGTGGATGTCTTGCGTCGGTGTTGTGGTGTGTTTCGCGAGATATTCCTGATGGACACGGGCATCGATCCCTTTGAGAAGAGCCTGACCCTGGCCTCCGCCTGCAGTCGCGTACTACGCACACACTACCTGGAGAAAGACACACTCGTCGTCATTCCTCGAGCCCTGATGCAAGAGCCGACAACGGGTAAAGACTGGCATCGCTTCCAGCCTCGACAACAGTCCAACAAAGCACTTCGTTGGTTGGAATGGGAACAGCATCGACAGACCATGGCCGCTTTCCGAAACCAGACCCCTCTACCAAACATTCGACACGCCCGCAACGGTAGTGAATGTCGAGTCGG
Organism: Patella pellucida; assembly: GCA_917208275.1. NCBI lineage: Eukaryota > Metazoa > Mollusca > Gastropoda > Patellidae > Patella > Patella pellucida. The sequence continues at coordinate 9,931,246 of OU795044.1, forward strand.
CCCTTACAGTTTAGATGGTATGGACACGACCACGGGTACAGTGTACGAGTTTCACGGTTGTGCCTTTCACGGTTGTCCCAAATGTTTTCCGGGTCCCGTCCAAGACGTTCAACATAAACATCCCTACGATCCCTCGCGCAGTATGCGAGACTTGTACCAAAAGACCCAGGAACGTCACCGTCAACTCCAGGAACAGTACGGTATGCAGACCATCCGCGTTATGTGGGAGTGTGAGATGGAAGAAGAACGACGCCATGATCCCGAGATGGACGAATTTCTGATTGGATTGGAAGATCAGCAATGGCCCGCTCCCGAACCTCTGATGCCCCGCAACGCTTTCTTTGGCGGAAGAACGAATGCCATTCAACTGTTAGTCAACGAGTCGGCCGAAGAGATGCGCTACATCGACGTGGTGTCCCTGTACCCTTACATCTGCAAGTACGGTACCTTTCCCATCAAGGAACCCACGATCGTCACACAGCCCGATCAAGACCAGTGGCAGCAGTACGAAGGGTTGATCCAGTGTTCCGTGTTACCACCTCGTGGCCTGTACCACCCGGTGCTCCCGTTTCGACGAAAACAGAAACTGGTGTTTGCCCTGTGTCGAAGCTGCGTCGACGAACACATGCAACAAGGGGAGATTGCAGAATACCAACCGTGTGATCACACCGACGAACAGCGAGCCTGGGTGGGTACATTTGTCACTCTGGAACTGAAGAAAGCGGTGAGCCTGGGATATCGCGTATTAAAAGTGTACGAAGTCTGGCACTGGAAAGAATTCAGCACCTACGATCCCGAGGCCAAAACGGGTGGTCTGTTTACGGGGTACATTAATCACTACCTAAAGAAGAAGATGGAAAGTAGCGGCTATCCCGACACCTGTCACACCGAAGAAGACAAGATCCGCTTCGTGAACGACGTGTACGACACCGAAGGTATTCGTCTGGATCCCACATCGATAAAACCAAACAAAGGGATGCGTGCATTTAGTAAACTTCAGCTCAACACGGCTTGGGGGAAATTCGGACAGCGAGACAATTTTCCCAAGACAGAATATATCACAGAGCCCAGCGTCTTCTTTGAAAAAATGTTGGACGTGACCCAGACCGTGCGAGATGTACAGTTAGTCAACGACAACATGGTCTTGATGGAAACGTTGAAAAAAGAAGGACATGTCGCACCCTGTCCCATCACCAATGTGGTTATCGCCGCCTTCGTCACGGCCCAGGCCCGTTTGAAACTCTATTCCGTCTTGGAAAAGTTGGGAGAGCGCGTATGCTATTTTGACACGGACAGCGTCATCTACCAATATAATCCTAAATCATGGAATCCCCCGGAAGGTTCGAGTTTAGGCCAGTGGAAGAACGAGTTGCCCGAGAACGTCACCATTAAGGAATTTGTGAGCGGAGGACCAAAGAATTATGCGTACAGGCAAAGCGATGGAAAAACGGTATGCAAAGTCCGGGGATTCACCTTGAATTATCGTGCCTCCCAACAACTGAATTACGTCATCATGAAGGAGAACGTACGGCACGTCAATCAAAACGAACCGCTTGTCATCTCCAATCCGTTTAAGATTTCGAGATCACGTGATCGACGTCTCTGGACACGCCCCGAGAACAAAAAATATAAAATCGTGTACGACAAGCGTTTAGTTCAATTCAATGACAATGGCCAACCGATCAACACTTACCCCTATGGATACTGACTTTCATTTGTCAGGAACGTGGCGACCAAACAGAGAAGATGGTGAATCAGCAGCAACGAATACGGATATGGTCGAAAAACTCAGAGAACGATGGCTCAACTTTCGTGTCAGCAAATGTTATTTGCCAATAATAGAAACAAGTCAGCGCCAGGAGTGTTTCGGCTGCAGTATGGCTCACCCCAGTGTGAGATACCATGCGTGTCAAGGACTAGGTGTGTCTTCCATAACGGGCCAAGCCTCGCACCCTGTTGACGATTACAGTCACTACCTCTGGTTGGACGAGCCGAAATCAGAAGACGTCGATAAAGTATTAGACAGTCTGGTGGACGACCCATGGAAACGAGTCAAGACCTGGGAAGACGAACGACGATGGCAGGAAGATGTCATGCAAGCCTTGAGAAAGTACTGGGAGATCGTTCCTGGGTTTAAGATGGCGGTGATCAAACGCAAAAATGGAGTGTGCCCCATACGCGTATGGATGGAGCAGTCATCGGAGAGAATGTTATATTGGGAACTGAATGAAATGGATACCGAAAAGATCTCTGACATGGTGATAGAAGGTTGGGAATCTCTCGGCAGACAGCTGGGGGTCAGTGAAGAGTATATTAGTCACGCCAAGAAGATTTACCCAAACGACACACGGAAACAAATCATTAACATGTTCAACCAATGGCGAAGAATGTACGACAAGGAAGCTGGCTATAGGCTGTTGGTACAAGAAATGCAGGGAAACATTAAGCGAGCCAATCTAGTGACGTTGATGGAAGCCTGTCTCGCGAGTGGAGCCGTCATCGCTTGGGACGACCTGCTACCGTATATGGGCAACCTGATGTACCAATTGATACACGGGAAGAAATAGACTCGAATCAGTGCTGTTAGTTTTATGTCTGTTTTTTTATTGTACAATACCGTATGCAACATGAGCAGAAATAGGAAGAACCGTTTAAGATTTTTAGATCACGTGATCTCTGGACACGCCCCGAGAACAAAAAGTATAAAATCGTGTACGACAAGCGTTTAGTTCAATTCAATGACAATGGCCAACCGATCAACACTTACCCCCATGGATACTGACTTTCGTGTCTCGGGAGGATGGCGACCGAACAGAGATGGAGACGAACCGACAGAAAATACAGATTTGATCGAGAAACTAAGACGACGATGGCTCAATTTTCGGGTCTGCAAGTGTTACCTACCCATCATAGAGGAAAAGCAACACGAGGAGTGTATTGGATGCAAGTACGATCACCCCAGTCAGAGATACCATTCGTGTCTGGGATTGGGCGTGTGTTCCATAACGGGCCGAGCCTCACACCCTGTCGACGATTACAATCACTACCTCTGGTTGGACGAGCCGAAACCAGAAGACGTCGATAGCGTGTTAGGCAGTATGGTGGACAACCCACGCGACCGAGTCAAGACGTGGGAGGACGAACAACAATGGCGGGAAGACGTGGACGAAGCCTTGAAAAAGTTTTGGAGTGTGGTTCCGGGATTTAAGACGGTGTTGATCAAACGCAAAGACGAGTTCATCGAACCCAAAGAGAATCCCATACGTCGGTGGATGGACGAGCTACCAGAGAAAAAGAAACGATGGTTCCTGGATCAAATGGATATCAACGTCATGTCCGGTAAACTGGGCGAAGGCTGGGAATGTATTGGCAGACATCTGGGAATCAGAGAAGCACGGATCAGTCAAGCCAAGATGAGTCATCCTAACAACGCGCGCATGCAAATTTTCACCGTGTTCAATCAGTGGCGACAAAGACATGGTAATCGAGCCAGCCTGATGACATTGTTGGAGGCCTGTCACGTGAGTGAAGCTGTCATTGATTGGGAAGAAGTGCAAAAGTACGTGGAAAGCCTGGAAATCATAGACTAGACACGGACCAATAGAAACGAAGGAAAAGAAAGAACCAATCAAAAGAGAGTGACGTCACAACCAAGGGTATAAGAAGCAAAGTCTCAGAATAAAATTTCATTCTACTCTCAATGGCTAGTCAAGTTTGTTTCTCCTGTAACAATGTCGGACACTGGTATAGAGACTGCCCTGCTCGTTCCCAACAGCAGCAACGAAATCCACAACCAAGACAAGACAGATCAGCTTATGGTTCCTATGGAAAATGTTACCGCTGTGGAGAACCAGGACACTGGGCGCCCCAGTGTGGACAACGAGCCGAAGCCCAAAAAGCGAAAAGTGACGAAGAAAGAAAAGAAGACGTCAAAAGAAAGTGTTACGGGATCAAGAGACCCACCGACGACAACCACAAATGTCTCAACTGTGGACAGCTTGGTCACGGCCTGCTCGAGTGCGAAAAAGAAATCCAAACAGAAAACAACTTTGAAGCCGTTGCCAGTCGCATGTTCGACAACAACGTCGATATGCCCAGAGACAACACCCGCAGTCAGCGATACTGGTACTGGTCAGGAGAAGCGTTCGAATTCTACAGGCGCTACAAAGAAAAACAGAAAACAGAAGCCTGTCAGTCCTCCAGTTATTACCCCAACTACGAGTGAAACTGACGAAACCCCGAAGCCGGCTGTTATTTTGTTGGCGGAGAAGGAAGCAGAAAGTTTTGCCCGAGCATTCATTCAGTATGCGGGTCCGAGAGATATGACCGAAGTCTTGGCGTATCCCCCCTGTTTCGATATGAGCGAATGGGTACCCGTTGTCGTCACGTTTGCTGAAGTGGAAGACTGGCACCCACACGATACGATGCAGAAGCTGTTGGGAAAAGTGTATTGGATTCCTCGTGTCCTGAGAAACGTACCCTGGTTGAGACAAGAGATCCTGAAGAGAGAACGCGTTAACTAACATTTTTTCTTTTCCTTTGTACTATATGTTGTATTGAATGTATTTTTGAATGCTCTTTTTTGTATTTTTTGTAAAATAAAATCTGTTCTTATTTCACTTCATGTCTGTTGTTCTGTGGTGGGCGCGAAGGTATAAAAGGCAGGGGAGAAGGGGATTGGGGGACAGTGCAAGATGGATGTGGCGTTCAAACACCCCTTTACCATGTTAGTCAGCGGTCCAACAGGGGTTGGCAAGACGGTCTTTGTACAGAAATTTCTCCAAGCGTCTCTGTTCGACATCCCTCCCCAACGCACCGTGTGGGCCTACGGGGAATGGCAAGAGAGTTACGAACACTTTCCATACACTTATGTCAAAGGATTGACGGATATTGACGACGTGATGGGGCAAGTCAAAGGGCCCCAATGTTTAATCGTGGACGATTTGATGGGGGAAGACACGGAGATATTGCAACAGTGGTTTACGAAAAAAAGTCATCACCACGACACGAGTGTCATTTACATTGTGCAAAATTTGTTTGACAAGCGACAGCGTACCATCAGCCTGAATGCCCATTACTTGGTTTTGTTCAAAAATCCTCGAGACGCCTCGCAAATTAGTGTGTTGTCCCGTCAGATGTACCCTTCCCATACCAAGTATATGGAGGAAGCTTTCAAGGATGCGACGAGTACCCCTCGCAGTTACTTACTCATTGATTTGAAGCCCGACACACCCGAGACTCTGCGGTTGAGAAGCAACATTTTACCCGAAGAGGAACCACCCATCGTCTACGTCCAAAAAGTATAAAAGGGGGACCTGTACCTCGAATTGAATCTGTTTGTCACGATGGCTCGCACGAAGAATACGCAGCGGAAACACCCACCTCCGACCCTTCCCCGGGCGACGTTCCCGACCTTGGCACCGGACCTTCGTGGTCCCACGGTACGAAGGCGCACTCGTCCGAACATGAGGGCCCCCAGAACCCAATGGTTACCCCCCTCGTTGACACCACCCACGAGTCCTATGTCTCCCTTACCGCTCACACCACCACGCTTTTTCTCCCCAGTCACACCCCCACGACCCATGTCACCACGTTCCCCTTCTCGGTCTCCCTCGCCGATCTTTCGAAGACCACGAAGACCACGAAGAGAAAAGAAGAGTTCTATAAAAGGATTGAAGGCGTTCATTCGCAAGTTACAACAACTGACTCCCGATATGGCTTATGGACAGCTGGCCAAGAATACGGGCAGGGCGCGTATTGGATTGTTGCAGTGGTTCAAGTTGGCGGCCAACCATTTGCTGAATGATAACATCCAACCCCTACATGCACAACACAAGAAATGGGTGGAACGAAATCGCCAGGTGTTGACCCAATTGACGGAGAAAAGCATGCCGACGACTGAAAAACTCTCTCTGATCATGAAACCCGGAGGACGTGGATTTTTTGGGGGCGTGTTGATTCGTATCTTGCTGCGATGGAAGGAAAGGCTGCAAGAGGAAAGAAACAAGAAACGAAATAAATTCGTTCGACGGACCGCTCAGCGTGGAAAGGGTCTGAGTGCCAAAGAGTTGAATCAACATCGAGCATTGCTTCGCAAATTGACTAATCCACGAACATCACCCAACGTCAAAAAAAGGCTTCTCAAACAACAAGGCGGTGCTATCGGTGCCTTGCTCGCTATGGCCATTCCAGCATTAGCCCCCTTGGTATCTAAACTATTGGGAGGACAACAGGGTGGTAAACATCCCTGGACAAGAAGGAGCGAGAGAGCGAATGCTGGGTTTGCCGAGTTCAAGAAACTATTTGGTGGATAACCTGTGGGACAGAAAGGTATAAAAAGGGAACCGGTGCACGACCCCGAGCTCAGTCATGGAGACACTGCGGTATCTATTGAACACTGCACCGAAAGACCGTCCTCTTTTACTCGAGACCCAGCCCATCGTCGACGGTGTGTGTGAGTGTATTGGAAACCTGATTCGTGGCAACGTTCCTGTGGCCGACAAAGAAATCAAACGTTTGAAAAAGGACGCCCCCTTGTTACGACGTTTGGGCACGTCTAAAACACCTTGGAAGACCCGTCGGCGACTTCTGAAACAACAAAAAGGAGGATTCTTCACCCGATTGTTTCGGTCTTTTCCAAAAGATGAAATTCGCCAAGAAAATGAAACTGGTACCCTTCGACGGACCCACCGACGTCAAACCCGTCAAAGTCATGCAAGTCGAACCCGTGTACGATCGAGATCCACTGCAGCAGGCCGTCGAAAATGTTCACCAAGACATGCAACGCGTGCTAAACGACCCAACACTGGGCGACGAAAATAAAATGCAACGGTACGGACAGTTGTTACAGCGTTATCAAACGATGCAAAAGAAACGAAAACAGGTCATTCCCTTGTCGGACGAAAACATACCCGAGCTCAAAGAAGAAGCAGCCGTGGTGTCGGAGATACCCATTCTGGAGTCGGTTCCCCGAGCCTATCAACATCGAGCTCGCCTTTTGTTGAAACACATGAAAGAAAAGACACCTTGGTCGTGGAATGAGAACTTGGAATTGATTCGGAATGGCGTACCCGTACCAGGTACCAATGCCATTGACATTGTGAACGATTTGGTTCGTCGGCGAAAGAATACCCAGGCCCCCATGGGATGGTTTGGCGTGATGCAAAGTTTAAAGGCCACGAACGTACCGCGCGAAGCCATTGGTAATCAAGAACGATGGAACGTATTGTCCACGCCACCCACACGGCCTCCGCCGCGACGTCCGAGAAAGAAGAAAATCTCCAGCACGGATACCCCTAGTACATCTACCAGAAGATGGCTGTCTTTGCAAAACCTATAAATAGCCTGATCATATGCCAATCGATTGAAACATGGAACGAAAGCTGAAGAAAGTATATTACGACCCGAAACACCCTGCCGCTTTCGGTGGAGCCCTGGGCCTTCACAAAGCTACTGGTGTGGCTTTGGACCAAGTCAAGACATGGTTGAAACAACAAAGGGCGTACACCTTGCACAAACCACTGAAAAAGAAATTCTCTCGGTCCCCCACGGTGGTGGCCGGGATAGATCACCAATGGCAAGCAGATTTGAGCGATATGTCGGCCTTGGCCCAACAGAATGAGGGAAACAGGTTTTTGCTGTGCGTCATCGATGTATTTTCCAAGTACGCATGGGTGTTGCCTCTCAAAAACAAGACGGGGGACAGTCTGGTGGACGCTTTTCGTCGAATCTTTCAAAGTCGACAACCTCTACGACTTCAAACGGATAAAGGTACCGAATTCCTCAATCGAAAAATGCAAACGTACTTGAAAAAGAAAAATATTCATTTCTTCGTGACACACAACGTCGAAACCAAGGCCAGTGTGGTGGAACGATTTCAACGGACATTGAAAGAGCGTATGTGGCGATACTTTACTCATCGACAAACACAACGGTACATCGATGTGCTAGACGAATTGGTTCGGGCTTATAATGCTAGACGACATCGTACCATTGGCATGGCACCCAAAGACGTTCGTCCCGAACACGAATGGATGTTGACAACACCTCCACGTTCCACCAAAAAGAAAAAGAAAACCATGGACACCGGCACGACCGTACGTTTGGCTTTACCGAAACATGGGGCTTTTGATAAAGGTTACTGGCCAAACTGGACTCTGGAAACATTCAACGTTACACCCAACATCGGTCCCGGTTACAAACTTTTGGACGAAAGAGGTGAACCCATACAGGGTACCTTCTATCCCGAAGAATTGCAAGCGGTCCAAGTCAACGACGATGAGATCTTTCCCATCGAAAGAGTACTCGAAAGAAAAAAAGACAAAGTTTTGGTGAAATGGTTGGGCTATCCGACGAGTTTTAATTCGTGGATCGACAGGACCAGTCTCCAAAACGTATAAATAGGAGTGAGAGACGTCAACCTCAGTCAACATGCAAGACCATTACTAGAAGATCATGTCTGAGTACATCGAATTTGATAATCGTCTAGCCACGTTTGACAACCGATGGACACATGTTCATCCATCTGCCCCCAAGTTAAGTGAAGCAGGGTTTGTGTATTATGGTGATACTGATCGCGTGCAGTGTTTCAGCTGCAAATTAATATTGAAGGATTGGCAGAAATTCGACGATCCATTCCACGAACACGCTAAATATAAACCAAACTGCCCCTATTTGAGAATGATTAAAGGGTCTTTGTGTGGTGGTTACCGATGGGAATACAAAGGAATACTAGCGGGAAAAGTCATCTCGTTGGCCCATTCCCGTGTGTTGTACAGGTGTAAAGACGAATGTGTTAGGGTCGCTAAGAAAGCAGACTTTAGCATTGTTGATAGTATGGGTAGACCCTATTTATTCATAACGGAGTGGAATTGCAAAGAAGATAAAGTCAAACAATGGAATATAGACAACATGCCCATCGTGACACATGATTTCGAAGCTTATTTGTTGAACCAGTAACCCGGTGACCAGGACCAGTCTCCAAAACGTATAAATAGGAGTGAGAGACGTCAACCTCAGTCAACATGCAAGACGAAATCACGTCTACGTCCGCGAGTGCCCACAATTGGTCGCTCTTGGGAAAACGTGTGCCACAAGCGGAAATTGTCTTTTTCTGTCAAGTGATTTTAGTGTACGTCGTGGCGGGTGTTTCTTTGTCCCAGTTGGCCTTCAAACCCGACGGATCGCAGACTACCTTGTGGACGGCTTTGCTCTCCAGTACCTTGGGTTACCTGTTACCTTCACCGACCTTGAAAACCAAACATAATGAACAACGACCGACCCTTTTACCTCACGCTTCCTAGTGACAGTTCCATGTCGTGGTATCCCGACAACAAAGTCTCCACGTATCACACCCACCTGGAACCGCCACTTCTTGTCGATCATCGGGATTGGGAAGTGGGTCTGTCCATGATCACGTTACCTGACCATTGGCAAAACATCGATCAACGAGACAACACGCTCGGCTTACGCATTCATCCTTGGTCGCCCCCGAGCACGGCGTCCGAAGTAAAGATATGTCGGGACCGCCACAGGATTGACCCGTCGAATTGTTTCAAAGGTGTAAAGGGTGGTGAGATCAAGGGATCGATCGAAATGGAAACGCACATCAAGAGTGACGACTACGAGTCGCTGAGACACATCCTGGATGTCCTGAACACTAGACTGGATGATTTGTGGAACCTGACTCCCATCTACGATCATTTGGCCCATCAACCCGAACGTTTGGATCCCAATAACAAGGAAATGACCGACGAAGAGAAGAAACAGCAAATCGCCTACGAAACTCGAGAGATGATGCGTCAAGGGGCCGTATCAAGAGGTTCCTTCGTGTCTTTCAAGAAAGACAACACTAACGATAAAGTGTATCTGAAGATCAATCACGTGCAGACGCTTTTCTGGTTGGACGTGTTGCCGAAAATCGAACTTCGTCTGTGTGGTCCCATCGTGTCCATGTTGGGATGGACTGGAAACGAAATGATGATTTCCCTGCAGTCAATCGAAATGACCGGCGAAGATGGCCAAAGTCTACGGTATTTCTACGCCCACCACATCGCGAATCTTCAAATCCAGTTCGATCTGTTTTACATCTACACAGACATTATCGAACCCCAGATCGTGGGCGACGTGAAGGCTACTTTGTTGGACGTGATTCCCAGTCGACGATTGTATCACCGCCCCGCCAGGATTCACTACTTACCTCTGAAGTACAGTCGACTAAACTCCATTGGTCTCTATATAAGGAACGGAATGGGGAAAGCCGTGCCATTTCTCGACGGTAAGGTGGTGGTCCAACTTCATTTTCGCCGCCGATGATGATTCGAGTGTACAAAGGTGGAGTACTCAGACAGCGAGGGGCTGGCAATGGTCTGGTAGTGTACAAGGGGGGAATTCTGAGACAACAGGGTGCCGGTCGATGGTCGGGGTTATTGAATGCCGTCAAATCGGTCGGGAAGACCTTGTGGTCGGCGGGCAAAGAGGCCGTGAAAAAGAATGTGGTCCAAATGTTACCCAAAGTGGGGCAAAGCGTGCTCGACGCCGTCAGTGGTCGTGAAAAATGGAACTGGAAGAAAGTCGCCCAGGACACGCTTCGCCCCGCGTTGTCAAACACGATGTCCGACACACTCAAGAACGTGGTCGCCCACCTGGAACCTATAAAAGACCCCTCACGAACCCCGTCCACTTCACATCGTCCGAAGAGGAAGAAGAAGCCACAGGTCACCTCTCACAAACGACGTAAACTAGATATCTTCGACCATGGCTACGCAGGTAATGCGCAATGATTCCTGTCCCTGCGCGCGAGACGAATTGCAGAATTTGTTCAGTGTACCCGACACGCAGACGGCCATAAACAAGGTGACCCACATTAGAAAGTATCCACTGACACCCGACCTGAACCACGATGGTCCCATCGAATTTTATATTTCCAATGCCACCACCGATTTCATCGATCTGGCCAACATGACACTACACGTGGCCCTGAAGGTGACCAAGAACGACGGGGAGACCTGGATGCGGATAGTCAAGTCGCACCCATTAACAACTTGTTTCATTCGTTGTTTAAAGACGTCAAATTACGCCTGGGAAAGGATGCCGAAACTTTGGTCACCAACTCTCTGCCCACCTATCCCTACCGGGCTTACTTGGAGAATTTGTTGAGTTTCGGTAAGGGAGCCAAGAACGATCACCTGTCGAAACAAGTCCTGTGGGAAAAAGATACCGCCGGACAGTTCAATTCCACGAAATCCGTCGCCACCAATGGGGATGGTGGACGACAGGCACCGACTAACAAAGGATTGGAAGAACGCCAGAAAACCATCGCTGCCAGTCGCACCTTTGAATTGCAGTCACGTCTACACTTGGACATGTGTTTACAAGATCGGTATTTGATTGACGGTGTGGACCTGCGGTTGAAATTGGAAAAGCAATCCACGAAATTCTTTCTGATGTACGGTGAAGGCAACGATGCAGAAGACTACAAAGTCGAGTTCACCAAAGCCTACCTGGATATCCCGTTCGTCACTCTGGCTCCCAGTACCTACACACGGGTGGCTGCGCAACTTCAATCGTCCAACGCCAAGTATCCCCTGAAGCGCGTGGTGGTCCGCGACATGGTCATTCCCGACAATCGCACCAGTCACGTCTTAGACAATCTGTTTGTCAACGAAAGCCTACCAAAGAGATTAATCGTGGGTATGGTACGTAACACGGCCTACGATGGAAGAAAAAACAGAAATCCCTTCGAATTCCAACACAATCAATTGGAAAACATCAAATTGACCAAGAACGGTGAAATTGTAGACGAATACGACGTCAACTTTCCCCAGCGACAAGCCATCACTCCCTACCTGGATTTGATGAAAAGGGTGGCCGTCTTAAACACCCGAGAAGACCTGGACCTCCCTTTCCACGACTATATCAATGGGTACACCTTGTATTGTTTCGATTTGACCAACGACCACGGAGCCGATGGTAACTACTTTCATCCCAAAGCGGCGGGTAACCTGTCTTTGGAACTCAAGTTCGCTGCGGCCCCGACCAATCACCTCAGTCTTGTTGTGTTTGCCGAATACGACAATGTCTTGGAAATCGACGCTAACCGACAAGTCATCACAGATTGGTGAGGCTCTCTCCAATCAACAATTGACACAGACTTTAGAAAAACATCTCCCTGGTAGCGTTTTCGGGGGTGTATGGGCCCGTAATCATCTGGATATACTACGCCCGACCTCGTACCCTAAAGCCTACGTCATCAACACGGACGACGAAGACCAACCCGGCAAACACTGGACCGTGTTTGTATGCGAAGGACCAGATCACGTTACCTTCTTCGATTCGTACGGCTGTCACCCTGATGTCTACGGAGAAGCCTTTCGACGTTTCGTCCGAGATCTACAACTCCACTACCAACCCCGATGGATTCAAGGACTCGACAGTGTTGTGTGCGGACATTATTGTTTGTATTATCTATGTCATCGATTTCACGTGCCCTCCACACACGCCCTCTCCGTTTTCGGTCGCGTGTATCGTGTAAACGATATACTAGTCGAACAATGGGCCAGGGATCATTTCCCCGATTTGCAACCAGACCAGAAGAAGGGACAACGGTGTCGATGCTTTTTTGCTCTGTAAATATGTTTTTTTTGTGTTCAATGCCTTTGTGTTCAAGTTCAATTTTGTGTTCAATAATATGCTTTGTAAATGTGTTCAAGTTCAATAAAATGTCGACAACATATTACGTGTCTGTTTTTTTTGTGACGTCATGTGACGTCATGCTATTCTGATTGGTGGAAAATGGTATCGCCCCAACACATTAGACTCGTCCCGTCCCGAGCTATAAATAGGAGTGTCGAAGCCAAAAGAAGTCAAAAACAAAATGGATTCTATCGATAAGAGAGTCTGTACAACTTGCGGGGGATATCACCCTATGTTTACGGGTACTCGGCCGGATGCCGATTACCTTGTCTGCTTCTGGTGTGGGGTAGATGTGTCTAACACATGCCATAGGAGATCTAAACATCATCTCAAATGCCAGAAGCGGCCAAGGTATTTGGCAGAAAAGCCGAAATGCTCCTGCTAGTAATATGAAGAAGACCAAACGGCCCTTTTCAGGGCCAACTTAATCAATGGAAAAGAGTTCTTCCCCCTTCTCCCCTCTTCTCCCTCCTCTCTCTCTCTCTCTCTCTCTCTCTCTCTCTCTCTCTCTCTCTCTCTTTCTTCCGCGCGCGCGCGCCCTCTCTTTCTGCACGTGCAAGGTCACGTGCAAGGGGTCATCAAGGGGTCAAACACGTGCAAGGGGTCACACACGTGCAAGGGGTCATCAAGGTCAAACACGTGCAAGGTCATGTGCATGCACGTGCATGCGTCTGCGCATGCACGCACGAGCGTAGTCAGACAGACGCCCTTACTACTATGTTTGAACGTGTATGGGCAACGTCAAGCTTTCAAACATGTTTGATCCAACATGGTTTATCAAACATGTTGGATCGTGTATGGACCCTATTACAGTAAATAATTAAAATATTCCGTAGGGGTTGTATTAATATGTATATCATGTAGGTTTGCATATCTGATACGCTGGATATTGAAGGGCTAAAACGTGTTGCCAATTTCCGTATTACACGGTAGACTTTATCTTTTAATATAAACAATTGGTATATTATTTTACAGGTTTACAAAATGTTTCTGTTTTATTCAATAAACAATTTCTTTCCAATTCGCGTGGAGAGATATGGTGTTAAATGTGTTACAAATGAACAATTGGTATATTAATCTAGCTTTTTTTTACAGCTACAAGAACATTAATGTTTAATCGAAAATTCTAATAAACAATTTGAAAGGAGAGTGATACAGCTGGTAGGCCATAATTAAATGTTGTTGACATTGAAAACACGACTTATTGGTTAATTCAAATCATCAACATTGCAGTTGCTATATTACCGTGAAAAGATGGACTTTCGATATTCAATATTTAAGGCAATTGAACATTTTAAATTGGCACCCGATTCGTGTGCCAGAATGCTTTTGTATGAAACCATTCGATGAACAAGGCTAAACATATCCTATGTAGGAGAATACTCAGTGCCCAGATAAGGCATGGGTCTGGTGGGCCCAGGCCCAAGGTCCCGCGGTTCATGTCAAAAAGACAAAAGTTTCATGGTAATCTATCTAGTGGCGCGAGGGTGGAGCCTGGGCTATCTTGCAACCTTCTGTGTGAAGTAACACTTGGTGATTGGTCTAGACTTCTAGTGGAAACTGGCTAAGTCTACATTGGTCATGGGCCCTTGCATCAACAGTGAAAAACGAACATATTTTGGCTAATGTCTGTCAATATGATTGTTCGATTAAGTTGGTACAACAGAACTATAATGTTTAGGACCCTGTAACATTGCCACCTTCTGTCGTTACCTTGGTAACACCCCGCTTAATCTACGACTGGTGAAAATGAATTGGATGTTGGCTCCTGAAATGAAATTTTAAAACTCTACTTTGTGTTGACTTGGCGTCCCCCCCCCTCTCTCTCTCTCTCTCTCTCATTTTCTTATCAGTATTACACATTATTTTAAACTCAGTTTTATTTTAATGTTCTTATCAATTTCATTGTCATGACAAATTAATTTTTCATCACGTCAAATTAATTTTTTGTATATTGCAACTTTTAATTTTAGTTTAATGTTATCGTTAAAGCAGTTTTCTTTTCACGTTAAATTGATTTATTCATGCATATTGAAACGGCTCTTATCATTTTAATTTATTTTCTCTTCACGTTAAATTTAGTTTTTTTATTGATATTTATGTTGATAGGCGAGGATACATACATATTGTAGCGTTTTACAATAGCTGCAACAAGTCGAATAAATTATAAAATGATAATATGACATATAAAATGGAATATAAAGTGACAGCCAATTAAACTATAAATTTACAAACAAATAAAATGACAAATAAAATAATAAAAATGAGCATGTAAATACATCACAGACTAATTAGCTAATTAAAAGCTAGTTTAAAAGATTGGTCTTAAGCAGAAGTTTAAAATGGGGTGGGGATCACCACAATTACTTGACTATTGAGATTGTAGCACGAATCGTTCCTTAACAAATCTTGATACTAATGAACTTATTAAATCTATCATATATTTCCACATGAATCGAATATGTGGTTTATCATTGAGAGAGATAAAAACAACGGGGTTTGGCGTCCACTCGACACAAACTAGGTCATTTCTGGGCTGACACATGGTTCAATTTCATTTTGATAATTCGCTTGCACGTAGGGGTCTTTAACAGTGGAGGAAACCCGAAGGACCCGGATAAACCCAACGAGGTTGTACACGTACAACCGGGGAATAGAAATCACGCCATTTGTCTCAATGACAGACATTACGATATAGCGCGCTTGCGCTAACAATCCGGCCATCAAACCCCCGGGCCAAATCACAAACAGGAAGGGAGGGAAATGGGGTTTAACGTCGACTCGACACAAACTAGATTATTTTGCGCGTGGGGGCCTTTAGCAGTGGGAGGAAACCTGAGTGCCCGGAGGAAACCCACGAGGTTGAGAAGGTGCCCATATTTCACATACGCTCAAACTAGGGCTCGAAACCACAGCAGCAAGCCAGAGGTGACCGGCCAATTAGAGGTCGAAGCGCGGCACTCTAGACTACTAGGCCATCCCAACACCCCAAATCACAAACAAGAACAACTTTTTTTACTAAAGGTAAATTGACTGTTACTATCTTTCTCTAACTGGTATAATGTTATAAGAATATAGAACCGTCATCACCCTTTCAGTGTTTGTTTCTTCAATTAAATATTTAACCCTTCTGCGTATACAAGGGGTATTTTGGAGCCCCACCACCATCCGGGCATATCCTTAACATTTGTGGGAAACTGGTTCATAATTGTCTAGCGAGAATCTTATACATTGTCAGCTTCAGCTACTTTATGTCATTTGAAAAGAAACTACGAGTATTACATTATCTGACAAAATAAACATTTTACCATTGGTACATGAATCCTGTAGCATAATGCGTTTCAGCCCCATTTGTAACAAGGGACTCCAAGAAAGAGGCTAGACCTATTCCACAAATCATGTCAAACGATGATGTCATATTGCTGGGGATGGGTGGACCTTTTACAGTTTTTTTAATGTTTGTTACAAAATGGTGTCTAAATATGCATTTTCGGTGATTTTGGGGAGGTTTTACCAATAACAAAATAGTTCAGAGAGCAATTTTTAAAAGTTAAACACTTTATTGATTGGTTTTTGTCGATTAAAATATCTAAAACTAAAGAACAGAACACTCATATCCACTCTGCCCGTTTCCTTTCCCTTTGTCTTCTTTCTGGACGGCCCTTGGACTGTCCCCACCACTATATTTTGGCGATCTGCGCCCCTGTAATGTGGTTATTTTTGGTCTAGTACTTGTATATTAAAGGAGCTAAAACGCTAACATTTTGGACCTAGAAATGGACAGAAGTGGGTCGCAACGCATGTTATAAATGTATATAAACTGATCTACATTCAACGGATTCCGTTTTTACTCTAATTTTAAATCAGTTATGTCCCACGAAATAAACCAGCAGTATCAATCGAATTCAAATTTCTAGCATCGGTGTATTCCAGTCTACATACGACGTTTGATTTGGTGCTGTGACTCGAGCCTCGTACCCCGAGTCTCTTGCTAGAACTGGGGCTGAAACGCATTAAGGCTGGACTGACGACCCTACTCCTTGTCACATATAAGCGGGGGATCGAAAATATCCACACACACCACCCACCCACACACAACCATCACCAAAAATAGCTTTTCATACGCCAACATGGCAATGTGGTCGTATATTGCCTCCGACCCGTCCGTCCACACTTGTTAATGCTTTGGTCACTTGCTAAGAGGAGTTGGATGGCCAAATGGTTAGCATGTGCGTGCTGTATCCTAAAGCCTGCCATTGAGTCAACTGACGTGGTTTCGAATCCCCGGCCGAAGTGACAAGGAGTAGAGTCGACTGTCCAATCTCGTGGGTCTACTCCGGGGCCTCCGGTTTCCTCCCACTGCTAAAGACCCCTGCGCGCAAGCGAATTATTGAAATAAAATTAAATCATATGTTAGTCCCGAAATTACCTAGTTTGTGTGTCGAGTGGATGTTACACCCCACTCCCCTCTCTCTCTTTCTCTCTCTCTCTCTCTCTCTCTCTCTCTCTGGTCATTTCTAGACTGGACAATTTTAATTCGTTGTTAGCTGGTCTTCCAGTCAAACTTTTCGAGTTCTGGGCCTTGTTTCACTTTCTTGAATCTTGTGATCGCCCGCACGACAAACGTTATTATGCAATCTGTATGAAATTAATAAGCTTTATCTAAATTAGTAAAATGAAGAAGCCTTTTGAATGTCAGGAATTTCTGTCAATTACTTCTAGAGTTATGGCCTTTGTTTAACTTTGTTGAACCTTGTGAACGTTCGGACGACAAAAGTTATCATCCGATATGTTGAAATTTATATGCATTATTTGAATTAGTAAAATGAAAAAGCCTCTCGAATTTCAACAATTTCTGTAGATTACTTTCAGAATTACGGACCTTGTTTTAGAAAAAGTTGGTGTGACACCGCCACAGGGGGTTGGGATATGCATCAAAATAAATAGTTGCTGTCTTTACAGTATAAAGAATAAATATGTAAAGTTCCAAGATGATCTATGCAGCCTGCTGTAGATGATAAATACTAAAATTGGGCTGGCTTTGTTCCTGGGGGTTGGATATAGAACGATATATAGAGAATCTCCTATAAGTCTTTTTTGATATCAAGGCTCTGCCAAGTTTTTTTTACTTTATCAACGAGTGTTGATATTTTTTGATATCAAACCAGCGGCTGCCAGGCAGGATACGCCCACATTTTCGAGAGATGGATAGAGAACAAGCAAAACCGAAAGTTATTTTTCCTACAATCAAAGGCTATAATTCATTAAATTACAAATTGATATGCGCAAATATCGAAAAGAATCAAGATCTTTAGGTTATAAACATGCATTTCAAGTTTCATCAAAATCGAATTAAAATTGTAACCTATACTGGGTCCACAACCTTGACATACCTATTTTAACACTATTAGCGTACAAACGGTGGCCATTTTGTCTGGCAATTATGGTCCGATTTCCCTGAAATTCAAACTCAACCTTCCATATGGTGTAACGTGATAAAGTCAAACGTTTTTTAAAATCAGATAATAATCGTGACCTCCAGAGGGACCATAGGCGATTTTTCGGACAATCAGGGGACATTATTCAGGAAGTTATGATCTGATATGTGCAAAAAATGAAAGGAACCAAGATCTTTGGGTTATAACCATGCATTTCAAGTTTCATCAAATTTGAATCAAAATTGTGACCTACAGTACTGGCCAAATTAATAGCATATTTTTATAAAACGTTGCATAATTAAGTCACTAGAATTGAAGTATGGATAGAATTATGCACGGTGCATATATTGAACTGAATTTTCTAACACATAACCAAATTGACATCCACTTCATATTGCATGGTTGATCGACTTTTTTGATGACGTCATGACGTCGTAACGGCCGACGACGTCATTGATGTTTTGGGAATACAGGACAGACACACTCAATAACAATGATTTCAATGGTTGTCCTTGACCTTGATATACCATTTTATAACAGTAATCGTGTACACGCGGCAGCCATTTTGTATGGCAACTTTGTTCCGAACCTTCCTTAGGGTGAAACGGTGATATAATCAAACGATTTTTTTAAATCGGATAATAATTGTGACCTCCAGAGGGACCACAAGCTAAACAAAGACGATTTTGCGTATGATCAGGGGCCATAATTCAGGAAGTTACAATCCGATATGCCCAAATATCGAAAGAAACCAAGATCTTTGGGTTATAACCATGCATTTCAAGTTTCATCAAAATCGAATAAAAATTGTGACCTCTACAGGGTCCACAACCTTGATATACCATATTTTAACAGTATTCGCGTACGAATGGCGGCCATTTTGTATGGCAATTTTGGTCCATTTTACTGAAATTCGAACTCAACCTATCTTAGGGTGTAACGGTGATATAATCAAACGATTTTTTAAATCGGATAATTATTGTAATTATACAGGGTCCACAACCTGGATATACCATTTTTTAACAGTATTCGCGTACGAACGGCGGCCATTTTGTATGGTAATTTTGGCCCGATTTTTCCGAAATTTGAACTCAACCTTCCTTAGGGTGTAACGGTGATATAATCGAACGGTTTTTCAAATCGGATAATAATTGTGACCTCCAGAGGTACCAAGAGCTAAAATAGGTGATTTTTCGGACAATCAGGGGCCATAATTCAGGAAATTACGTTCCGATAGGCGCAAATATCGAAAGGAACCAAGATCTTTGGGATATAAACATGCATGTCAAGTTTCATTAAAATCAGTTGAAAATTGTGACCTCTATACGGTCCACAAGCTAAAAACATGATTTTTCGTACAATCAGGGGCCATAATCAATGAAGTTTTGATTCGATACGTGCCAATATCGACAGCAGCCGAGATCTTTTGGTGATAAACCTATATTTCAAGTTTCGTCAAAATCGGACAAGAATTGTAACCTGTAGAGAGTCCACAAACAATTTTTGTGGACTGACAGACGGACAGGGGCACGACATAATACGTCCACATGAAAATGTGGGCGTATAAAAAGACGAATAGAAGATTAAATTTATCACCCAATCCCTTCTTACATGGAGAAATAAATAAATATAATTCTTTGCTGTAGATTTCACTTTTACTGAACCTGAATACATTATGGTGTAGTGATATATCAATTTTTTGACAGCAATTCAACCATTGCAAAGTCCTTTATATTGACCCAGTGTTTCTTTCAAGGTCAATTAAATCAAAATAGTTCTATTTAATAAAAAAGAAGTTACTTTTAATAAAAAAAATTAACCGTTCTTTGAAAATAAAAAAGTAGTTTCTTTTTGATAATTCGCTTGTGTGTAGGGGTCTCTAGCGGTAGGAGGAAACTGGAGGACCCAGAGAAAACCCATGAGGCTGGACAGGCGACCCTACTCCTTGTCACGGGGTTTTCAAAAGCATGCAGTGACTCGATGACAGGCTTTATGAAACAGCACGAACGAGCTAACCATTCGGCCATCCCCCCCCCCCCGAACATAACAAGAATATAAGTTTTAATGTCCTGATGCCCCATTTAGGAGCTATAGGTATAATACCGGTATTATGAAACATGAATATTAAACATGCATTATGCAGGAGGTCAATTGACCAATATACATAGGATAATTCCGAATTGGATGTAAATCTGTCAATAATTGCAATCTGTATATCATTTACAGACTAAATATCAACAAAAAGTGGGTGTGGCACTGCCGTAAAGGTGGGGAGCACCAACATCAATACTTGCCGTCCTTAGGGTATAAGGAAAAAGTATACCAAATTCCAAATAATCCATTCAAAATTATGACCTTTGGGAGCTAAAAGCAAAAGTTGGGTTTGGCTCTTCCCCGGGGGGTCGGGGTTTACCAATATCAATAGTTTCCGCCCTTAGGCTATAAGGAATAAATTTTGACACCAAAAACAATAGGGGTCATCCTTAGGGTATAAGGAACAAGTTTATCAAGTTTCGAGATGATGACTTAAGATTGTGGCCTGTAGGCAACACACACACACACCCTGGGGGTTTGGGCACGCACTAAAGCCAATAGGGATCTTCCTTAGGATATAAGGAATTATATGTAAATTTTCAAGATGACCAATTAAGAATAACGACCTGTAAGCGGCACACAGACGCACAGGTACATACACACACCCAAGCACACAGACAGGGGCAACCACAATATACCTCCACATTATGATTGTCTCGTCCAAACGTTTTGACAGTTTGAATTCAAATTAAGAGTACACTCTTTAAGATTACATATCTTTATTTTCGTAATTCATTTCTACAGGTTATTTTAATAACTTAAATAGTTTGATTATTATGTATTGTGTAATGGTCCAGGGCCAGACATCAGGTAAAATATTGTTACAACAAGAGGCCCGTGAGAACCGAGTATTTTTACAATATATTACGCAATGTCTTAAGCTTGAGACCCTTAAACAACTTAAAATACAGACTCTGCACGTGCGTTTACACTGAAGTACGTCACACAAGTATAATATTTCACAAGGTACGAATGTGGCAAGTTGCCCGTAAGATTATTTCAAATAAAAATGGCACATAATGTGTAGACATGTTTACCAGGCATGAAATTCAGGAACTTATTGTCAATCACCATATTTAATTAGTTTCATTCACAAATGAATGGAATGGTTCCTTTTATTAAGCTCTTGTCAACATTACACTTGAAAATAAAGGAGATAAATAGCTAAATGGGAATGATCTTTGGTGGTCTGCATCCATAGTTCATCATACGCTAACTTGTCCTGTTTTGGTGTCTGGAAATTACTATAACTAAAACAACAGTACATAAAGTTCAGCATTCAGTTGTTGTAATTCAAAGTCATTTTCTAAATTTAACCCTTTGAACACAAGCATCGAGATTACTTGCGGTGATGTTGTAGTTCTGCCAATACAACCCGTTGGTTGTCCTTTACTGCTCAAGTCACCTCAAGATCTTGATATAGGATATCTTGGTCCCAGGAAGCCTGAGGTCATGATAAGTTCTGGGACTCGATGGTCAAAAGGTTGATAACAAGATAAAGTATACAGTGAAATTATTTTATGTGCCATGGATCATTGGTCGATGATTGGCTGCTCTTTCATCCAGATTCATAATTATATACCGGTAGGTGAAATTATTTGGTATGGTATCGGATTCTATTCTTAGCCGATGACCGAACAATTTGAATTAGTTGTCAATCATGAGACAATGCCTTACTTGGAGTTATGTTGTAGATTAGGAAGCTAAAGAACTCTGTGGATAAAGTTTTGTAAATCGTCCGAGTGTCCAGATGGGGAATATATTTCTATAATTAGTATAACTTATGGCACATGTTTTATTAAAAACACCCGGAATATTCTCCTGAAAAAATAAACATATTTTATAAGTTACATTATTAACTATATAAGAACATAACAAGAGAGAGAGAGAAATGGGGTTTAACGTCCATTGACACAAACTAGGTCATTTCGGGACTAACATATGGTCTACTTCTATTTTCATAATTCGGGAGGACCCGTAGAACAACCCTTAAGGTTGGACCGACCCTACTCCTTGTCACATACAACCGGCGAGTCACACACCGGTTCACCCAATGACAGGCTTTATGAAACAGCACAAACGAGCTAACCATTCTGCCATTCAACGCCCCGAACATAACAAGAATATAAGTCTTTTAAAGTCCTGATGCCCCATTTAAGAGATATAGGAATCACTTGCAAAGTATAATACTCATATTATGAAAGATGAATATTAAAGATACATTATGCAAGAGGTAAATCTGACTATTGTAGATCTTTCTTTAGGCCTTAACTGTAATTTAAACTATTAATTACACATTTATTAACAAAACAAGACCACAATCAACTCTTGATGGCATCGGATACACGCAATATATACTAGATTAGAACGGTTCGCCATTTAAAAATTCAATTTAAAATGGGAAAGCGAGACTAAGTCACGAATATACCAGTGCGCTAGTTACCACTATCTATGCACACATCTTGTTAAAACAATAAACAGTGATAATTTGGCTCAGAATGAAGTAATTTTGATTTTAAAAAAATCACTAATTTCTTTTTTTATCATCTATTTTTTAATTATTATAGCAAAATGACCAACTCTTCATTAAACTCTTAACTAATGTATCTTTAAATAGGCACATGAGTCAAAAAATGGTTCAGTTCCGTTCAGTATTTAAAAAGTTTTGTCAAAAAAAAAGAATTTCTAACAAGCCTGTCGCCCTTTTGGTAAGCCTTCTTTAATCAAATATTAAATAATTAATCTTAGTGTATTAGCGTAGATTAAGCCATGAGAAATTTGATACTTTAGCGAAGATTACAAAAGGTGCATTGTTACTTTGATATTGTATTTGACAGAATCAGTGTGAGTGACTGTGTGTTGGAGTTTTGCTTGATGAAACTGGAAGTCCCGGAGAAAACCTACTACTATCAAAACCACACCATTTGACTCAATGACAGACACATTAGACCATTCTGTCCCTCCCACCATCCCCCTAGTCACCAAGTAGGTTTAAACATAGGATAAACTCATCACCCAATAGGTTTAAACCATTCTGTCCCTCCCCCAACCCCCTAGTCACCCAATAGGTTTAAACATAGGATAAACTCATCACCCAATAGGTTTAAACCATTCTGTCCCTCCCCCAACCCCCTAGTCACCCAATAGGTTTAAACATAGGATAAACTCATCACCCAATAGGTTTAAACCATTCTGTCCCTCCCCCAACCCCCTAGTCACCCAATAGGTTTAAACATAGGATAAACTCATCACCCAATAGGTTTAAACCATTCTGTCCCTCCCCCAACCCCCTAGTCACCCAATAGGTTTAAACATAGGATAAACTCATCACCCAATAGGTTTAAACCATTCTGTCCCTCCCACTAGTCACCCAATAGGTTTAAATATAGGAAAAAGTCAACATTACCTGTGGCCAATCTCCATTTGATATCTGTCTATCCATGATTAATTTTATACCTTTCTCTAAAACTTCTAAATGTGGATACCTGTAAATAATCAATACATGTAGTTATTATTGGAATATTTGATAGAGAGAAAGAAATCCACTTGACACAAATTAGGTCATTTCGGGACTAACACATTGTTTAATTTTATTTAATAATTCGTCCATCTAGGGGTCTTTAACAGTGGGAGGAAACCGGAGGATCCAGAGAAACCCATGAGGTTGGACAGATGACCCTATTCCTTGTCAGGTACAACCGGGGAATCGAAACAACGTCAGTTTAATTACTCAATGACACACTTGTGTTATCCATTTGGCCATCCAACCCCTCCTAGTATTTGATCGAGCCTACAAAAAGGTAATTTCAATAATCTGCTGGCATGTAGGGGTTTATAGCAGTGGGGAAAAAAACATGAGGTTGGACGGGCAACCCTACTATTTGTCAGATACAAGCTTGTGATCGAAACCACACCACTTGACTCAAAGACAGTTTCTATGATTTAAAGAGCATGTGTTAGACCACCCAACCCCCATTAAACTTAATGGAGAAAGATGGGGGATGAATGTGTTGAAGATCTATGCTCACCACAGTGGTGTATGTTTTTTGTATATATTCTGAAACTGAGGGACATAAAAGGCATCTAAAATAGTGGTGCCTCTTTCAACATTTTAAGTGTATGAGAGCTATGGACACACAGTTGGAGGAACTAAATCGCTAATAATTGGGACATTGAAATTGACACAAATTTACATTCAATCGTTTCATTTTTTTACTGTAATTTCAAATCAGTAATGTTCCGCGAAATATGCCAAAAGAGTCAATCGCATGGTCTCCAGATAAGAAAATAGTGTCACCGTTTGACAGGACTTGTGGATAATGTCTACCTTTGTTTTTCGAGTCCCTTGTTACAAATGGCATTGAAACACATTATAGTACACGATTCATGTACCAATGCTTAAATGATATTGAGTTAGAGACTTTAAGTTAGAGACTTAGCTATTTTAAGTTTATATTACCTGACAGACATTAGGCCTAATAAAGCCCAGCAGGTGTTGACAATTTGTGATTGTTCACACTCCACATACTCTCTTTGTTCACAAGACTCAAATTTCTCACCCCAACCACCATCTTCTTTCTGTTTTAACTCAAGGAATTTACACGCTTCTTTTACGGCAGGGGGAGCATTATTTTTATCATATCTGAATCCCATACAAGCGTACGCTTCTAAACCAAACCATGCTGCATACGTAAAACACACTCCCCATGATCCTTCCCATGATCCATCAGGTCTTTGTTTATTTTGAATATAATGAAGACCATCATCGAGTGTAAGTCTGATTTCGTCAGCTCTGTATTCAGGATGTTTGTCCTTGAAATGTTTCAATGATTGCATCACAGCAGATGTACATTCTACGTACGTATAATCAATCATAATATCACCTGTAATCAGAAGGAATATAATCAATCATAATATCACCTGTAATCAGAAGGAATATAATCAATCATAATATCACCTGTAATCAGAAGGAATATAATCAATCATAATATCACCTGTATACCACAAGGAATATCATCCATCCCCTGTAATCTGAAGGAATATAATCAATTCCCTGTAATCAGAAAGAATATAATCTATCAAATCACTCAGAAGGCGTATAATCATTGAACTCAGTCAAGACAATCACCTAATGCACACCTACACCAAGTTTGAACATTCTACATCATTCTACACAGTTATTGTGTTCCAAAGTCTCAACCAATCAAATTGCTTATTGCTCTGCTTACCCTAAGCAGGACATGCTCATTATCGGAACTTAGTCAAGGTATTGATGTAATGAAACTATACACCAAGTTTCACCACTCTCACTTAATTATCGAGTCCCAAAGCCCCAACCAATCTAATTGCTTATCTCTGCTAACCCTACGCAGAAAATGCTCATCTTTAAACTCCATCAAGGCATTGACCTAATAAACACCTACACCAAGTTTTAAAAAAACTAGCTCAATTAGGAAGGGAGTTATTGTGTCTCAAAGAGTGTGACAGACAGACGGACTGACATACAGACGGACAAAGCCATTTTAATAGTCCCCTGCTTTCTTCGAAAGGTGGGGGACATTAATTCCTCTATCCAAACATTGAAAATTTTATAAGGAAAATGTAGACAAGTAGTTAAACCACAGGACTACCATGGTTTCCTCCTCAGCTAATGTGAGATCCATTTTCATTGAAATATTCAATTACACTCTTGTTAAATACAATCTAGAAGATACAAATTCTAGAAAACACCAAAATTTATCTTACCAAAAACTTCTGAAGGGTTTAATTTTTCTAGTAAAACTCCACCACGTTTTGTTTCATAACTAGCGAATCCTCCATCATGACATTTCATACTTAATAACTAAAATATACAGTAAACTATACAATAAAATATACAATAAAATATACAATATATTATACAATTAAACTACACATATCATTATACAATATATTCACAAATGATTCAGGTACACTATACAAATATACACAAACGATTCTGGCCCCTAGTTCACAAAGCATTCCCAGACTTGAGTTAAGAATTTACTCAAATTTGTTCACCTTATTCTAACTAAAATACAGACCATTATAAAACTTTTGTGGTTTTAATATATCAAATACATCAATAAGTAACTATGTTCAAAGTTTTGTGTGTCTCTATCAAAGATATTTCTCATAAACAGTGATTGAAAGTTAAGAAAATTCTCAACTTAAGTCTGAGAATGCTTTGTGAACTCAGGGCCAGGTCAATACACTACACAAATAAATGCAAGTTAAGAACTTTAGAAAGGGAAGGAAGATTTCTGTGTTACAAAATATAAATACTAACGACATCTACAGCTTGGTAAAGTTTTTCTACAGGAATTTCTTGTGATAAATAATCACATCTTTCTTGTAAATACATCACACTCTTTAACCCTTCTGCTGTACAATCACTGACTATCCAGCCACAGTCTCTCGTACTAAATGGAAATCCTCCCTGTACATCAATTAAAAAACGCAAAATAATTTTTCATAAAAAAGTCATTATCCAGTCACAGTATCTTCAACTAAATGGGGAGAGCGAGAGAGAGAAATGGGGTTTAACGTCCACACGACACAAACTAGGTCATTTCGGGACTAACATATGGTTTAATTTTATTTCAATAATTCACTTGCGGGTAGGGGTCTTTAGCAGTGGGAGGAAAAGGAGGACCCTGAGGAAACCCACTAGGCTGGATAGGGGACCGTACTCCTTGTCACGTACAACCAGGGATTCGAAAACCACGCCAGTTGACTCAATAGTAAATAAATGCAGGAGGACTGCACTGCACGCAAAACAAACAAACAAAAAAAAAATCTACAAGATAAACCTGCGGACAAGACAGAAAATAGACATTGCAAAAACTAAACAACTATCAAATCAAGTGAATGGATCCGGGGGCCAGCCGTAAGCGTCCACTGCGCTGTACAGTCCCGGGCCCGTCTTGGTACAGGCTTCACTAAAATGATTTACATAAAAGACGTAACAAAAAAAAAAAAAAAATGCGATCGATCTTGTAAGTGGTCGTCTCTTCAATGGCGATAGTCAGCCAATTGACGTCAGGTGTTAGAACGTCAAATAATTTTAACAATAAGGGCGATAATCCGGACAGAAACTCGGAAAACGCTAAAAAAATAAATGTAGTGAGCCAACGAGAACATTCTGCAGTACGAAGGGTTAAAACTCTACTCTAATAGTAAATGCAGGAGGACAGGCTTTATGTTACAGCCCCTTAAATGGGGAGACAAATGGTTTAATAACAAATTGACAATAACCAGGTCATTTCAAGACTAACATGTAATTCGTTAGCATTCAGGATCTTTAGAATGAGAAAAAACTGGAGTAGGCTATCAGGAGAAAACTCAAACAGTTGGACTTATCGCAAACCAGTAAGGGTTGACCTCTTGGCCTGCATACAGACCTAATGATCTAAAGGGCATGTGTTAGACTGATAGGCAAACCCTTAGCTTAGCTAACACTGCCAAAAAGAATTCATGAAGTCGAAGTTCAATTTGTCTCTTATCAGCTCTAAAAATGAAGGTCAACCTACCTTATTCATCTGTCTATAATATTTCTGATAATCAGGTGGATTTTCAGGAATCTGACTAACTTTCAGGAATTCATGAGTTTTGTCCAAACAGTGAGAAAATTCCTTCAAAGTGTCTGCTCCACCCTGAAATTTAACAGGTAAAGTAAAAAGTTGCTTGGTCATTCAGAAACTGAGGTCAAAGAATAGGTGGAAGTTCAGCTCTCTAAGTAAAATTCTCCTCCCTAGCATTGAACATGTTGCCATCAATAAAATAACTGTAAGTTTTTCTCACCAGTATTGTATGGATGATATGTTAATCTCCATTTCTGTACTGTACTTATTTGATATTAGTTTACATGATACAACCAATCCATTCAATCGCCGGATACAACGGTGCCATCCTACCAACTCATCAGACAAATGGTCGGATGAACAGCTTGTTTTGTGAATAGAACCAGTTCTATTTTCATTCGACAGAATGATTCAATAGCCAATCAAATTGCGTTACATTAGACGTCATACTGAGTTGGCAACCAGAATCCCTAATTAAAGATGTCTTCTTATTCTTATGTCGCTTTGAGTACTGTATAGTAAGCATGGACTTAGTGGAACCAGCGTCTTTAAAACTACACGAAGATGGGGATGAGAAGTGTCACCTTACTACCATTTTATTCGGTTACTAAGAAGGAACATAGGTTGCCATACAACGAATAGAACCAATATATTGCAACCGACGGTTGTATAGATTAGTTGTATCGTGTAAACGCTGCTTAAAGTTATAATATTGTAAAAAATCAACTAACCTCTAAAAGCGCCTGTGCTACAAAAGCTGTATCCCATAACTGTGAACCATTCGTACCCTAAAAAATATTATGGTTACCTATGATAACTACAATGTACAGCACAGAAACAGCAAGGTCAATATAATGGAATATTATTATTATTATATTATTAAAAGTACTTGAAAATACAACAAATACAGCTATGGTACTTTAATAACCTCTATAAACCCGATACAATTGAGCTTACAATAAAAACAAACAGTCCATTCGCCATGCTCTGTATTTTAACTAGCTCACAATATCACATGACATTCTAATCACATGATGTAACCTGACCTACATATACAACATGCAATCCTGGATATAACAGGTACTTACATTCATTTTCATTCCATCTAAACCAATCCTGAAAAAAAACAAATTTTGCAATAAAAGCTTGAATGTGTAATTTTTGATTTGTCAGTGAATTTACATCAGTCATGCCATAAAAATTATTTTACAATATAGCATTAACTGTATAACATTTTATCAGGACTTTTAATTAATGAAAATTAAATTGATCATTTGTCACAGGGAAAACCTGTTGAATTCTTAACCTAACCTGTTAATCAAATTGGCAGTCTTATTTTTAACATTCTCCCCCTTCTGTTTTTAAAATATGTGTTTCAGTTTTATATATACTGGAAGTTTTGTTTCTTATTTATCGAAAGTTTTAATGTATGTGTATTATCATATTGTTGCTGCAGAACAACTTTAAATGTAGCCGGATGTTAGATGCACTATCAAATAAATTTCATTAATTACTATTAGGCCAGACCAATTTATTCTCTTGTTTTACGGATCCGCCGACCTGAATTTCTAGAAATCGAAAAAAAAAAAAAAACAGAATTTGGTCCGATGAAAAAAAAGAATCAACCTCAATCTCCGATCAAAAAAAAAAATCGTCTTCTGGACTTCTGGAACTGACGAAATTTAGTAACAGTAAAAGTAATGACAATAGGTAGTGCACGCAATATTGTCAATACGAATAGCCGCTAGCTTGTAGCGACATCAAGTCGCAAAAAAATTGGGATTGGGGAGACATTCGGGAATTTACCGCGACTTCAAGATTCTTGCCGAAAATATAGTATTTATTGAATCCGTTTGCTTATTACCCAACAAGCCGACACTAGTCAGGACTGAACAGCTAAGATTGAGGTTATTATTTGACTAAATTATTAATTATTCCAGTCACTTTGAGTTGCAAGGAATATATCTTTTGTCTAATTCATACAGAAAACATCCGTTTTCAGACACAATTTTCACCCAGTATATACGGAGCCGTCGTTTCTCATAACACCGCAAAATAATAATTATACATGTTTCCGGGTGAAGGCTTGAGAACGCCAGCTCACTTGATGAGAAGTCATGGCCCCGGACATGTATAATCAACACATGTGATAATGTAACGAAGTCAATGATTGGATTAGCGACAACACGTGGTAGCTTATAAAAAAAGAAATAATAATAATATAATAATAATAATCACGTCATTTTACAAGGGTAGCAAATTTGGCCTGAGGCCTTTTTCAAATTTGGCCCTTGGCACAGATCGTGCGAATGATTTCGATCATTACTGCAGGAAGAAACCGAAGAACTCGGGGGAAACCTGCCTGATCGGACGGGAGACCGAATATCCCTCTCACTTACAATGATAAAGTTCATGCCCTGAGCTGGGATTGAACCCTCGTTGCATTGGTGAGAAGCCGCCTCTCTATCGCCACGGCTGAAATTTGCATCGTACATGTATGTATATTACGAACGTGAGGATGGTGAGCCGTTATTTATTTTATTGGTGTTAATTTATCGGTGATTGTCATAGAAGGGTGCTAATTCTATTGGTCAGATAATTAATTAGTGTTGGACATGTGAGCTTACATGAAATGTCGATAATTCTATCTAAGGGTTTGGTTTTTTTTCTCCCCTGCCCTATACACAATTTTGGTCTTTGTCACAAAATCATGTTTGAGTGAGGGATTGCCCCTTTATAGAATTAGGTACTGTCTCTTTAATGTATGTACTTATTGTGTTTACTGCCATAGATTGTTTAATGATTATCCAGACATAAATAAATGCAGTCAATTTAACAAGGTGTTCTGGTTGTCAATTATAAAGCATGTCATGTGACTGCCTGGAAAGCATGCAGTGTGTGAGTTTGATGCAGGTTATTTAAGAAGTAACTTTGAATTTGTGAGTCGCTGTTCCTGAAGTGAAGTAGGGAGTAAGCGACATGTCTAATGTCTTATCGTTGTTATATATGTAATGTTTAATTGTGTTTGTGAAAAGTCCTAGGTGAATATAATGATAGTCTTGGTGACAAATGATAGTCTTGGTGACATAATATTTCTTGTCTTGGTGACAAATGATGGTCTTGGTGACATGGTGTATATAGTCTAAGCGACTGACATTGGGGGTTAAATGATGACAATCTATGGCAGTAGATTATAAAATGTTTAAATAATGAAACGAGCTTATATCAAGTAGTGTATGTGCTTCTATACTTGGTGTAGAAACGAGCTTATATCAAGTAGTGTAGGCCTATGTGCTTCTATATTTGATCGAACAGAGCTTGTATCAAGTAGTGTTTGTGCTTCTATATTTGGTGAAAACAGAGCTTGTATCAAGTGATATTTTGTGCGTCTATATACGGTGTACGACAGAATCAAAAGTGAACTTTATTTGGACACAGTGGTTCGTTCCGGGTGATACAGCTTTTCGACGCGGGGTTGGACAATTACTTATATGTGTATTTTGTATTTGTATATATGTTTTTGTATTTTGTATTTGTATATATGTTTTTGTTTTGTTACCGGTAATAAATCATGTTAAATGTTTGTTTTTGTCTTGTGATGAGAAATATGTGGCTATAGAGGTGGCCGTTCGTCCGTCTTGTAACATTTGGTGTCAGAAGTGGGATAATCCTCTAAGCTACGTTTCTCATCCCAAGATAAAAACATATTCTAGTACTAGAATATATATTGATGTGTTAAGGGGGTATAATTGTTTTAAGACGTGTAAAAAAATAAAAAACAATAAAAATGTAATTTGTAAGTATCTGTAAGGAAAAAAACAGAAACCAATAGTAATGACTGGGTGTATTTAGCGTTGACAAATTTAGTTCTGACTGACAGACAAGGAATAGTAGAAGTGATGTTTTGAAGGGCTATTTCGTTGGTTACAGGTCAATTATTTGTGTTGTAAGGTATTTAGTTAGTTTTAAGGATGGATATTAAACAGTTTGTTAAGGTTGGAAAGGAGATTGGTCTAGAGGGTGAAGAATTGAGAGGTTTTGTAGATGAACAAAAGAGGTCTGCAAGAGAGGAGCGAGATCTTGAGAGACAGGAAAGAGCGAGAGAGCGTGAGATTCGAATGCATGAACAGGAGAGAGCGAGTAAAGATTTAGAAATGCAAGAGCATATTGTTGACAAGGAGATATTATTAGAAAATTTGAAACAACAAACGCGAGAAACAATGGATGTTTCGAGCAGGTGTGAAAGTAGACCGGCTCGTCGACCGAAATTACCAAGTTTTGATGAAACGAAAGATGATATCGACGCGTATTTGTATCGTTTTGAACGCTACGCGAATTCTGAAAATTGGGACCGTAGGGACTGGGCTGTTAATTTAAGCGCACTGCTTACAGGTAAAGGGTTGGATGTCTTTTCAAGGTTATCTACTGAAGATTCGTTAAATTATGATGTTTTAAAGGAATCTCTTTTAAAAAGGTATGATTTGACAGCGGATGGTTTCAGACAGAAGTTTAGAAGCGCCAAACCAGAAAAGGGTGAGTTTGCTAATTCATTTTTTGTGAGACTTGAGAATTACGTAGACAGGTGGATAAATTTGGCCAAGGCAGCAGAGACGTTTAATGGTTTGAAAGATCTCCTACTTCGTGAACAGTACATGCAGTCGTGTCCCAGGGATTTAGCACTGTTTATTCGAGAGAATTGTCCTAATAATGTGGCAGAAACTGCCGAACTTGCAGACAGGTATATTGAAGCACATAGTAGACGTAAGTATAATAACGAGTTTTCAGGTGACTGCGAAAATGAGGGTTTGCAGCAAATAAAAAGGTGTTATCTCTGTAAAAAAGTTGGTCATGAAATGAAGAGTTGTCGTCTCTTAGGTAGGCTCAGAACTCAAACAAGTGGTGCGTCAGTGGAACCCACTTATAAGTACGGCGGTCAAAGGTCATTGAATAATAATCGAAATACTGGAAACGATACAAATAGACAAGGGTTTTATAGTTATAATAATAATAATAATAATGGATCAAATCAAGGTTATAATTCCAGATATAGTCAGGATCATCGAGTCAATGGATCAACTAGGAAGCCTGATCATCGCCCGGAACGCGCTTGTTTTGTTGACGAGTACGACGATGGTATAATGGATGTAAAATTACCGTATGTAAGTGCTGCGTACAACAAAGAAGGGGCAAGTAATTATTCTATGCCGATAACTGATGGTTTACTAGGTGCTGTTGAAATATCAGTACTGAGAGATACTGGTTGTTCGAGTGCAGTTGTTCGAGATTCACTGGTAATTGACGATGAATATACAGGTGAGATTCAGAAATGTATTTTGATAGATGGTACTATAAAATATGTTCCCGTTGCAATACTGAATGTCAACACGCCTTATTTTCAACGATCCCTTAGAGCTCTATGTATGGAAAACCCTGTATGTGATCTTATTATAGGTAATATTGAGAATGCAAGGAAACCGTTTGAACCTGACGAGAATTGGGGGAAGGAAGAACAGGAGATAAATGATTCCGAGGAAAGCATTCAAACGCTAAATGCTGTAGACACCAGGTCACAAATAAAACTTAAAGCTAAGGTATTTGAAGGCATTAAGGCCCCTGAAACTATTGAAAATGTAAGTCGTGCTGAGATTCAACAGGGTCAAGAAAGTGATGTTACATTAAATAAAGTGAGAGAGAAAGTTGATAAGAGCGAGAAAAAGGCCACGGGTAATAATATCGTTTTCTTTGAAACTCGTAACAACCTGATTTATCGTATATTTCAGTCACCATCTTTAACAGTTAGTCAGCTTGTAGTGCCTGCAGATTATCGTAATAGAGTTTTACGACTAGCACATGAATCGATGTTTGGTGGTCATTTAGGCACTCGAAAAACGGCAGATCGAATTCTAACCAAGTTCTATTGGCCAGCTTTACAAAGTGATGTAAGGTGTTTTTGTCGCTCTTGCGATGTGTGCCAACGGACCTTTCCTAAAGGTAAAGTTATTAAGGTACCACTGGGCGAAATGCCTATAATTGATATCCCGTTTAAACGTATAGCCATTGATTTAGTTGGTCCTATTAAACCAATAACAGAGAAAGGTAATAGGTATATCCTAACAGTAGTGGACTACGCAACTCGTTATCCAGAGGCGGTAGCGTTACCTAGAATCGAGGCTGAAAGAGTGGCAGAGGCTTTAGTTGAAATTTTTTCAAGAGTCGGAGTACCGGAAGAAATATTGTCTGATAGAGGTTCACAATTTACGTCTGAGTTAATGAGAGAGGTAAGTCGTTTGTTATCTATCAAGCAGTTAGTTACAACCCCGTACCACCCCGCATGTAACGGACTCGTGGAAAGATTTAATGGCACTCTGAAATCCATGTTAAAGAAAATGTGTGCAGAAAAACCTAAAGACTGGGATCGCTATTTATCACCAATCTTATTTGCTTATCGAGAAGCTACTCAGGAGAGTTTAGGTTTTAGTCCTTTTGAGTTGTTATATGGGAGGAATGTTAGAGGTCCAATGCAGATCTTGCATGAACTGTGGACTGGTGAAACGTCATCGACTGAAGTAAAAACTACGTATCAATATGTTTTAGATTTGAAAGATCGCCTTGAAGAAACGTGTAAACTTGCCATCGACAATTTAGTTAGATCTGGCAAGAGATCGAAATATTATTACGATAAAAAGAGTCGCAAGAAAAGTATTAAGGTTGGGGATAAGGCTTTAATATTATTACCAACTGACAATAATAAACTGTTAATGCAATGGAAAGGCCCGTATCCAGTTGTGGAACTTCAAGGTAAATTTGATTATAAATTGGAAGTAAACGGCAAGATTAAAACATTTCATGCTAACTTGTTGAAACCTTACATTAGTAGATTACCTTGCAGTGCTGATCAACATAATTTAGTACAGGCAGCAGCGATAACAGTTTGTGAACCTGTGGACACATCTGTGGATGAAAGTGAAGTGGTTTTACCTCCCTTGATCGCTAAAGAGACGATCCGAGATGTCGTTATTGATCAAGAGTTGACTAAGAATCAGTTGTTGGAGATGGAGAACTTATTGAACCAATATGCAGATGTCTTAACTGATTTACCAGGTAAGACTAACCTGGGTGAACATTCGATTAAAGTAACAAATGGCGAGCCTATACGACTACGCCCTTATCCCATTCCGCATGCAATGAAAGATGTTATCAAAAAAGAAGTGACTTCGATGTTAAATATGGGTATAATTGAGGTTTCAAACTCTCCATATTCGTCACCTATTGTCATAGTAAAAAAACCTGATGGTTCCAATAGGTTCTGTATTGATTTTAGAAGGTTAAATCAGATAACAGTTTTCGATGCCGAACCAATTCCTAAATCAGATGACATATTTCATAAACTTTCAAATTGTAAGTATTTGTCAAAACTCGACCTTACTAAGGGGTACTGGCAACTACCTATGGAGGAGAATTCCAAACAGTATACGGCGTTTTCCACTCACATGGGCTTATTCCAGTTTAACATGCTCCCTTTCGGGTTAGTCTGCGCACCCGCTTCCTTCTCCAGAATTATGCGGAAATTGTTAAGGGGCATGGAGGGAATAGCCAATTATATGGATGATATATTAGTTTTCAGCTTGACATGGGCTGAGCACCTTAAGAGCGAGTTCGCGATAGCACCAGGCAGGGGGTGATAAGGTGCTAGTCAGGGATTTCGACCAAAATTTATATGTTGGTGGAGGGTGGTGCCCTAAGCAGGCATGCGCCATATCTCGGACATCCTTGCACCCTTGGCTGAGAAAATGGGAAAAACGTGTTTTCGACATCGAAATGGTCGATTTTCACCGATTTTTCAACGTAAAGTTTGTAATACGCTCACGGAAATACTAGACGGCAGTCAGCCACCAAATTTGGCAGTATATTACAGGGGATCATGCTCCCATGCCATGTCGAGTTTCATGTCGATCGGACCTCGGTAACTCTATAAACCGACATCATTGAAATAGCACTAGCGAAACTCGTTTCAGGGACGAGGTTCATTCGTAGACGCGTAGCAAGTTCTTTCCATGTATCAGGGAAACCGGTTCATACTACATTGAAAGCACATACCCTCCACCACACAATAGAAAAATAAAAATGACTGGAATCCAACTGGAAGTGTCCCTACTGATCAAATGAAAAATTACCAAATTTCGATATTTTCGTTTTTTATATAATTTTGAAATGTATTATCATGCTTCATAATATTGTTGCACAGGGCATCAAATCAAATATTTACTCTGGTTTAAGATTTCAGTTGCATAGCACTCAAAAAAATCTCAATGTTCCATTCTGATCAAATGAAAAATTACCAAATTCGAGATTTTCGGTTATTTATACAATATGGACATTTAAATTTATCATTATACATCAAATATTGTCAGATAGCATCAAATCAAGTATTCCCGGCAGGCTGACTTTGGTATAAAATTTCAGTTGCATGCCAAACTCAAAAATCCCGATTTCTCTGAGTTTGAGATTTGATTTGTGATTTGATTTGAGTTTTGTTTTGAGATTTGATTTGATTTGATTTGATTTGAGATTTGATTTGATTTGAGATTTGAGATTTGATTTGATTTGATTTGATTTGATTTGAGATTTGATTTGATTTGAGATTTGATTTGATTTGATTTGAGATTTGATTTGAGATTTGATTTGATTTGATTTGATTTGATTTGAGATTTGATTTGATTTGATTTTTGATTTGATTTGATTTGAGATTTGATTTGAGATTTGATTTGAGATTTGATTTGAGATTTGATTTGATTTGATTTGAGATTTGAGATTTGATTTGATTTGATTTGAGATTTGATTTGATTTGATTTGAGATTTGATTTGAGATTTGATTTGATTTGATTTGAGATTTGATTTGATTTGATTTGAGATTTGATTTTTTTGATTTTTTTGATTTCAGATTTGATTTGTGATTTCAGATTTGATTGTTTTGATTTCAGATTTGATTTGATTTGAGATTTGATTTGTGATTTGAGATTTGATTTGAGATTTGATTTGAGATTTGATTTGAGATTTGATTTGATTTGAGATTTGATTTGAGATTTGATTTGAGATTTGAGATTTGATTTGAGATTTGAGATTTAAGATTTGGGATTTGAGATTTGAGATTTAAGATTTAAGATTTAAGATTTGAGATTTAAGATGGCAAAAAGCGAGTCTTGCGGGCGGTCTTGCGAACGATGATGACACCGACCAGTTTCTCGATTCACCGGGGTCACGTAACTAAGTTATGTGCGTTATAAATCCCTTTACCGCAAAAATGCTGAACAATATGGTATAAAAATACACATTTTTGACCATCTCACAGCGCAACTAAGGCTTGGATTCCAGTCATTTTTATTTTCGCATTTCAAGCAACCATTACCACCCTTCAAAACCACATGACCCAAACCGACCAATTATACGGAAAGAAGGAGCTATCGAGCTTGTTACATGTGTCTGTATTTCAGTGTGCCGTTGGGTGTCGTCGAAAGTCCGTTATATCTCACAATGTTTAAGGTATTTGGAGGATCATGCATGCTCATTCAAGAGACCACGGTCCACTTACCTTTCACCCAAGAAGTCATTATCACTCGACTTCCCTACGCTCAGAGAAGCTTTCCCAAAGTTAGGCCAAAATTGAGGTGAAAATCATGCCATTTTGACGTGAAAAATGACACTTTTAGTTCTCCTATTCAGGGAGTGATTCGGGGGAAATCGTTTTGCCGCGTGAGTCCTGACCCCAATGGGGGACCATAACCAAAGTATGGTTGGGAAATTCCTACCTGCCACCTTATCACTTTTTCCCGATTTTGCCCGGTGCTCTCGCGAACCCGCTCTTAATTGTTTAAATGAACTTTTTTCAAGGTTACGGAAAGCAAATTTAACAGCTAGACCATCGAAATGTTTATTTGGTTTTCGACAGTTAGATTACTTGGGTCATGTTGTAGGTAATAAGGTTATACAACCCCAGGTTAAGAAAATAGAAGCAATTGAATCTGCCATGATTCCAAACAGCAAGAAAAACCTACGCAGTTTTCTAGGTTTGGCAGGGTACTATAGGAAATTCGTTCCAAATTTTGCAACTATAGCTGCTCCTTTAACGGATTTAACAAAAAAAGGTAGACCAAATAAAATTGATTTTGTTCCTGAGCATGTTAAAGCATTTGATGAATTGAAACGGATATTATCATCGTCATTAATATTAAGATTGCCTAATATTGAAAACCCATTTTATTTGCAAACAGATGCCTCGGATGTTGGTTTAGGTGCTGTATTGTTACAAATGTTCGAAGATGGTAAATTTCCAGTGGCGTACATCAGTCGTAAGTTATTGCCAAGAGAAACCCGATACTCTGTCATTGAGCGAGAGTGCTTAGCTTTAGTTTGGTCTATTCAAAAGTTTCAAGAGTATTTGTATGGTAAGGAATTTGTACTTGAAACTGACCACCAGCCTCTTATTTATTTGAATAAGACCGGTATAAATAATAATAGAATTATGCGCTGGGCTTTATCTTTACAGCCTTACAGATTTCGAATTATGGCTATAAAAGGTAAGGATAATGTGGGAGCTGATTTTATGAGTAGAAATATCCAGCAATGATTTTGTGTTTTATATGCCAAAATTCTTTTAGAATTTAGTCAGAAGATGGGGGAGTAATGTCACAAAATCATGTTTGAGTGAGGGATTGCCCCTTTATAGAATTAGGTACTGTCTCTTTAATGTATGTACTTATTGTGTTTACTGCCATAGATTGTTTAATGATTATCCAGACATAAATAAATGCAGTCAATTTAACAAGGTGTTCTGGTTGTCAATTATAAAGCATGTCATGTGACTGCCTGGAAAGCATGCAGTGTGTGAGTTTGATGCAGGTTATTTAAGAAGTAACTTTGAATTTGTGAGTCGCTGTTCCTGAAGTGAAGTAGGGAGTAAGCGACATGTCTAATGTCTTATCGTTGTTATATATGTAATGTTTAATTGTGTTTGTGAAAAGTCCTAGGTGAATATAATGATAGTCTTGGTGACAAATGATAGTCTTGGTGACATAATATTTCTTGTCTTGGTGACAAATGATGGTCTTGGTGACATGGTGTATATAGTCTAAGCGACTGACATTGGGGGTTAAATGATGACAATCTATGGCAGTAGATTATAAAATGTTTAAATAATGAAACGAGCTTATATCAAGTAGTGTATGTGCTTCTATACTTGGTGTAGAAACGAGCTTATAACAAGTAGTGTATGTGCTTCTATATTTGATCGAACAGAGCTTGTATCAAGTAGTGTTTGTGCTTCTATATTTGGTGAAAACAGAGCTTGTATCAAGTGATATTTTGTGCGTCTATATACGGTGTACGACAGAATCAAAAGTGAACTTTATTTGGACACAGTGGTTCGTTCCGGGTGATACAGCTTTTCGACGCGGGGTTGGACAATTACTTATATGTGTATTTTGTATTTGTATATATGTTTTTGTATTTTGTATTTGTATATATGTTTTTGTTTTGTTACCGGTAATAAATCATGTTAAATGTTTGTTTTTGTCTTGTGATGAGAAATATGTGGCTATAGAGGTGGCCGTTTGTCCGTCTTGTAACAGTCTTTTTTTTTTCTTTTTTTTTTCTCTCCTGCCGTTACAGATTTTTCCAGAAAAAATCCGTAAAACAAGAAAAAAAATTGGTCTGGCCTTACTGTAACTTTGCTAAAATGTCCTCCACATTTTGTAAATTGCCATGACCACATCATTTTTAACAGAGCTGAGATGCCACAACATTTTTTTTAATTACAAAATTCAACAGTACTATTAGGTCCTATTATTTCACAATTGCTCCATGGCAACAATAAAAGACTGGATAATAAATATTATACCAGAGATAATCTTTAACACGATCTTGATGCATTTTAAAGTCTTGGTGATCTGGACCATCAATAAACCAGCGAACTAACATCTGTATTACCTTGGATACCTGAAATACATCAAACAAATAATTCTTATTTTTTCTCGAGTTAGGTTTGTAAACATTTTCTTGACAGGATTTAAGATTTTTTCAAATGGTCAAACTGCGCTTTGGTTCTGTAGCTGAAATCTTCCATTCTTTGAGTCAATATAGAGGGTCAATGTCGAGTGAAATTAATTTACAGCATTTGTCACTGACAATTAATATTCTTCATTGTAGAAATATTGGTTTGTATAAAAATATCTTGTTGTAATCAATAGAATTGTGTCTTTTTAATAATTAAAATAGATAATGTTCTTTGCCAGACCGTCCGTTCTTCACTACTGACAACAGCCAAAATCCAAATATACAAAAATTAGACATAATAATAATGTCTTGCTTATAATATTATAATAATGATTTTGTGTTATGTAAATATATAGATATACATAAATAAATAAAGAATACGTCCAGGTAAAAAATTCTCCACTTTACTTCATTCCGACATATATAAAATATATAAGTAAGCTATCTGCCCTCTATAGGGGAGAGAGATAGAGAGATATGGGGTTTGACGTCCACTCGACACAAAGTAAGTCATTTCGGGACTAACATATGGTTTTAATTTTATTTCAATAATTCGCTTGCACGTAGGGGTCTTTAGCAATGGGAGGAAACCCGGAGGACCTGGAGAAAACCCACAACATTGGAGCCAGCACTCACGCTGTCGATCGCCATTTCCGCCAATTGCGATCAAATTAAAATCTTGGCGATAAAATATTCAATCTGGCGGATTTTTGGGCGATAACTTTTTCCTACATGGCATTTCTTTTTTACCTTTGGCAATAATTTTTCTAGTCATAATGACAAAGCGTTGATATCCACACCGTATAGACGCGTTACGGTCTATTGTGCTCGGTTGAATGACAGTGAGTCAATTAACAATCAATTAGGTATCAATAGACCTATTGTTTGTCTCTTGATCAATCTCGGATTAGTGTTGATAAGTATATACGGTAAGAGTAGTAATAAACTAATTAAGAGACAAAAGATTTAATTATTTGTTTTCAATACGAATCGGTGGCTTTTTTATGGTTTGTATATATTCAAAATGGCGGACACGGTGTCGGTGAACAATCCTCGATCGATTCGTTTGGGATTTTTTAAATTATGAAGACTGTTTGATATTTTTCTTACTGAAGTTACCTGTATGTGAATTTGTTAAAATTAGATACCATTAACTTGTCCGAAGAAGTGATGGCATTTCACAATTATGTTCAATTATCTGATTTATGTGATGTATCTATTACGGCCATTTGTAAATTTGCCTTTAACCTATAAGTCGACATATTTCCAAAACTGTTTGTGATATTAGTAAGCGTTTGCTCACAATACCTGTTACAACTGCAGAACGTGAAAGAGGATTTAGTAGACACATTATATATATAAAAAAAACAAATACCGCAATTCATTAAAAACCAATACGCTCTGTAATTTAATGGTTGGCTACTCAGCAGTATTCGAAAGGTGGTTTTCCCAGATTTTAAAAAATCCTTCAAAAAATGTTCTTCTGCAAAGCAGAAAAGGATATTGTAAATTGTAATAGACTATGTACAGTATAAATGTAAATAAAAACTTTATAAAAATTACTGAAAATTTTAACTTTTTTTGGCGGAAGAAATATATGGCTAAAAAAATAAAAATTGAAATTGGCGGAAAAAAAATGGAACCCAGGGTGAGCACTGATTGGAGCCCTCTATAGGCATCTTCAGATATTAATATTGTATACAAAAATTGGAATAAATATATATCTATGTATGTAATTTGTAACTCACCGGTCCAATACTGATACCTTTAGTAAATTTATCATCAGCACAGATATGATCGTAACACATCTTTAATGCTTTCTCTCTAACTGATGATATATAACATTTCTCATATATATCCAACATATCTGAAATTATAAACACAATCAACATGAGGTTTATCACCTACCTGACATAACTAGGTTATATGGGCGAGAGAGAGAGAGAAATGGGGATTAACATTCACTCGACACAAACTAGGTCATTTCGGGACTAATATATGGTTATATTTTATTTCAATAATTTGTTTGCGCGTAGGTGTCTTTATAAGCAGTAGAAGGGAACTTGAGGACAGGCGACCCTACTTCTTGCCACATACAACCGGGGATTCGAAACACCAGTTGACTCAATGACAGGCTTTATGATACAGCACGTGCACGCTAGCCATTCAGCCACCCAACCCCCAAGGTTATGAAGTTTATCTGACATAACTAGGTTATATGGGACTAACATAACTATGGTACATGTAGAGAGTGTCAGTGTCAACATGACTAGGTTATATGAAATGAAACAATGTAGACCAAACTTTAGTCCCCTCTACCCTCAAGATAAGGAATGGATGGGACCAAGGCACAAGATAATAAGGCTATATTGGACTAACATATGGCACGTATAAATCTCAAACTTAATATCTACAATGCACCAATGTAGACCACACTTTGGTCCCCTCTACCCTCTCGATAAGGAATGAATGGGACCAAGGCACAAGATAATTAGGCTATATGGGACCAAGGCACAAGAGAACATATAAATCTCAAATTTAATATCTACAATGCAACAATGTAGACCAAACTTTAGTCCCCTCTACCCTCACGATAAGGAATGGATGGGACCAAGGCATTTGATAATGTGTGTTTATATGTGACTGCCCACTACAAAACCAGTCACATGCCTCAATTTTTAAAAACTGTGATTTAATGCTTATCTTAAAGGGGGCTGGAACTGCTTTCTGTTGATATATAATATATGCAAATCACAAAAAAATTGGCTGAGTTATGGCCATCTGAAGTTTCCATAGCTGCA
This sequence comes from Patella pellucida, assembly GCA_917208275.1. Lineage (NCBI taxonomy): Eukaryota > Metazoa > Mollusca > Gastropoda > Patellidae > Patella > Patella pellucida. The sequence goes on from OU795044.1 coordinate 9,973,921, forward strand.
GTGGTGCCAAATTCAAAATAATGAGAAATTTGCATTTTAAAACAGCCAAAATTAATCCCATAGCAACACATTTTATGTGTGAATAAAGAACTTACAATAAGCTATATCTAGGAACCAGGTATGTGGAGTATATAAATCAGCCAATGAACAATTGTTTCTCTGTGCTGGCCAATCAATACTCTCATAATCTTCTGTATACAGTTCCTGTATGAAAATAATTAAACAAATTATTTTACAAATTTTATCTACAGTTTAATTCTATTATTCTGTGACTTAAAATATCAACATTATTGCTGATAAAGGAATATAAAGATAGTAAGCTGGCACTGCCAGACAGGATACGCCCACATTTTCGAGAGATGGTTAGAGAACAAGCAAAATCGAAAGTGATTTTTCCTACAATCAAAGGCTATAATTCATTAAATTACAATTTGATATGCGCAAATATCGAAAAGAATCAAGATCTTTAGGTTATAAACATGCATTTCAAGTTTTATCAAACTCGAATTAAAATTGTGACCTATACTGGGTCCACAACCTTGATATACCATATTATTTTAACACTATTAGCATACAAACGGTGGCCATTTTGTCTGGCAATTTTGGTCCGATTTCCCTGAAATTCAAACTCAACCTTTCGTATGGTGTAACGGTGATAGAGTCAAGTTTTTTAAATCGGATAATAATCGTGACCTCCAGAGGGACCATAGGCGATTTTTCGGACAATCAGGGGCCATAATTCAGGAAGTTATGATCTGATATGTGAAAATAACGAAAGGAACAGTATTCGCGTACAAACGGCAGCCATTTTGAATGGCAATTTTGTTCCGAATTTTACTGAAATTTCGAATTCAACATTCGTTAGGGTGTAACGGTGATATAATCAAACGATTTTTTAAATCAGATAATAATTGTGACCTCCAGAGGGACCACAAGCTAAACAAAGACGATTTTGCGTATAATCAGGGGCCGTTATTCAGGAAGTTACGATCCGATATGGGCAAATATCGAAATGAACCAAGATCTTTGGGTTATAACCGTGCATTTAAAGTTTCATCAAAATTGAATTAAAATTGTGATCACTACAGGGTCCACAACCTTGATATACCATTTTTTAACAGTATTCGCGTACGAAAGGCGGCCATTTTGTATGGTAATTTTGGTCCGATTTTTCCGAAATTTGAACTCAACTTTCCTTAGGGTGTAACGGTGATATAATCAAACGATTTTTTAAATCGGTTCATTATTGTAACCTCCAGAGGGACCACAAGCTAAACCAAGACGATTTTGAGTATAATCAGGGGCCATAATTCAGAAAGTTACGATCCGATATGCGCAAATATTGAAAGGAACCAAGATCTTTGGGTTATAACCATGCATTTTAAGTTTCATTAAAATCGAATTAAAATTTTGACCTCTACAGGATCCACAACCTTGATATACCATTTTTTAACAGTATTTGCGTACGAATGGCGGCCATTTTGTATGGCAATTTTGGTCCCATTTTTCTGAAATTCAATCTCAACCTTCCTTAGGGTGTAACGGTGATATAATCAAACGATTTTTTAAATCGGATAATTATTGTAACCTCCAGATGGACCACAGGCTAAACCAAGATGATTTTGCGTATAATCAGGGGCCATAATTCAGGAAGTTACGATCCGATATGCGCAAATATTGAAAGGAACCAAGATCTTTGGTTTACAACCATGCATTTCAAGTTTCATCAAAATCGAATTAAAATTGTGATCTCTACAGGGTCCACAACATTGATATACCATTTTTTAACAGTATTTGCGTACGAACGGCAGCCATTTTGTAGGGTAATTTTGGTCCGATTTTTACGAAACTTGAACTCAACCTTCCTTAGGGTGTAACGGTGATATAGTCGAACGGTTTTTCAAATCGGATAATAATTGTAACCTCCAGAGGTACCACGAGCTAAAATAGGTGAATTTTCGGACAATCAGGGGCCATAATTTAGGAATTTACGTTCCGATAGGTGCAAATATTGAAAGGAACCAAGATCTTTGGGTTATAAACATGCATGTCAAGTTTCATCAAAATCGGTTTAAAATTGTGACCTCTATAGGGTCCACAAGCTAAAAACGTGATTTTTCGTACAATCAGGGGCCATAATCCATGAAGTTTTGATCCGATACATGCCAATATCGAAAGCAGCCGAGATCTTTTGGGGATAAACCTATATTTTAAGTTTCGTCAAAATCGGACAAGAATTGTGACCTGTAGAGAGTCCACAAACAATTGTGGACGGACGGACGGACGGACGGACAGGTCCACAACCTTGATATACCATTTTTTAACAGTATTCGCGTACGAAAGGCGGCCATTTTGTATGGTAATTTTGGTCCGATTTGTCCGAAATTTGAAATGAACTTTACTTAGGGTGTAACGGTGATATAATCAAACGATTTTTTAAATCGGTTCATTATTGTAACCTCCAGAGGGACCACAAGCTAAACCAAGACGATTTTGAGTATAATCAGGGACCATAATTCAGAAAGTTACGATCCGATATGCGCAAATATTGAAAGGAACCAAGATCTTTGGGTTATAACCATGCATTTTAAGTTTCATTAAAATCGAATTAAAATTTTGACCTCTACAGGATCCACAACCTTGATATACCATTTTTTAACAGTATTTGCGTACGAATGGCGGCCATTTTGTATGGCAATTTTGGTCCCATTTTTCTGAAATTCAATCTCAACCTTCCTTAGGGTGTAACGGTGATATAATCAAACGATTTTTTAAATCGGATAATTATTGTAACCTCCAGATGGACCACAGGCTAAACCAAGATGATTTTGCGTATAATCAGGGGCCATAATTCAGGAATTTACGATCCGATATGCGCAAATATCGAAAGGAACCAAGATCTTTGGTTTACAACCATGCGTTTCAAGTTTCATCAAAATCGAATTAAAATTGTGATCTCTACAGGGTCCACAACATTGATATACCATTTTTTAACAGTATTTGCGTACGAACGGCGGCCATTTTGTATGGTAATTTTGGTCCGATTTTTCCGAAACTTGAACTCAACCTTCCTTAGGGTGTAACGGTGATATAGTCGAACGGTTTTTCAAATCGGATAATAATTGTAACCTCCAGAGGTACCACGAGCTAAAATAGGTGAATTTTTTCGGACAATCAGGGGCCATAATTTAGGAATTTACGTTCCGATAGGTGCAAATATTGAAAGGAACCAAGATCTTTGGGTTATAAACATGCATGTCAAGTTTCATCAAAATCGGTTCAAAATTGTGACCTCTATAGGGTCCACAAGCTAAAAACATGATTTTTCGTACAATCAGGGGCCATAATCCATGAAGTTTTGATCCGATACATGCCAATATCGAAAGCAGCCGAGATCTTTGGGGGATAAACCTATATTTCAAGTTTCGTCAAAATCGGGTAAGAATTGTGACCTGTAGAGAGTCCACAAACAATTGTGGACGGACGTCCAGACGGACGGACGGACAGGGGCGACTACATAATAAAAATGCAGAAATCTAAAAACAAAATCATAAAGCATTAGAAATAATTATTATTGTTTGATTTATATTGTGCTCAATAAAGTCTGAAGACTAAAGAGAGATAACCCTTAACAGGAGTTCCACCAAATATGGCATCAGACCACCATGACATATAATTTTCAAGGTGTTCCTAACAAGTTATAGAGTGATTACTGCTATTTATATAAAGTGTAATTGAAATGAACCCAACATTGTATTTTATCTGATTAGAAAACAACAAGACAATTATTACCTTACGTAATGATAAGATCAGTTCATCTTCTTTAGCTTTAAATCTTTTACCATAACAGAAAGCCATGGGTAAATAGACTTGACGGCAGTGACACCATAATTTAGACGGATGTACAGGTATCCAGTCAGGTAAAATCCTGTAAACATATACATCCCATATACAAACCATACAAACATAGAACTTCGTATTTTCTGATGCAGGTTTTTGGTAGCGGTTGCGATGGCAGGGAAGAGAATTTTGCCGGCACTGTGGCATTTCCACCTGACTCCTCATCAAATTATAACTGCCATGGCATGGCAGTTAGAATTTGATGGGTACTTTTTTACGGGCACCTCGATTGAGTGAACCAGGCGATTGACTAGACATCACCAGTCATCCACATAGGCACTGTCGCTGACAATTTGGAACCAGGCTTTAAAATTCTGCCGATTCTAACTTAACTACTAATTAGAAGGTAACTAACAACTATTTTATAAATAAGAATAAAACCTTACCACATTTCTGGAAAGAGAGAATGTAAACCATCCCAACTATAAACATTTAATATGGCCAACCAAAACTTGCCCCAGGATGGAATACCTTTAGCTGTACCTAAAATACATAATAATAAAACCTTATCTTAAGCCTTTAGCTGTACCAGAAATACATAATAATAAAACATTATCATAACCCTTTAGCTGTATCGGAAATATATAAAAATAAAACCTTATCTTAAGCCTTTAGCTGTACCGGAAAATAATAATAAAACATTATCATAACCCTTTAGCTGTATCGGAAATATATAAAAATAAAACCTTATCTTAACCCTTTAGCTGTACCGGAAATAAATAATAATAAAATCTTAACTTAACCCTTTAGCTGTATCGGAAATATATTAAAAAAAATCTTAACTTAACCCTTTAGCTGTACCGGAAATACATAATAATAAAACCTTAACTTAACCCTTTAGCTCTACCGAAAATACATAATAATAAAACCTTATCTTAACCATTTAGCTGTACCGGAAATACATATAATAAAACCCTTTTTTTTAAAGCGAAAACATGATTTGTCACACTGGTTTGTGTAGAAGAATTTAGATAAGTCTGTCAATATCTACCTGTTGAATTCAACTGTTCAGATCCACCAATCTGATAAAATCTCATTTTACCAGACTGTAAATAATACAGATTGATATATATCGATTAATAACTAGAAATTCCATTACATGCTCCTTGACTAGACGGAAATTTTGTCATAATTGTGAAGATTTTTATGTTTAACCCTTTTAAGTGCAGAGTAACTGAAAAATTGTCTGCCTCTACACTGGGGTGTCTGGGATAAAGATGTCTGATGTCTTAATCTAAACAAGTGCATACACTACGATAACTGCTTTCTAGGTTAATCTCCAAAAGTTGGGGTTTTAAGTCCACTACACACACACCAGGCCATTTTGGGTCTAACATAATACATGTATAGAGAAAACCAGAGGACCCAAAGAAAACTCATGCGGTTGGACAGATAACTATACTCTTTGTCACTTACTAAGGAGGAATCAAAATCATGGCAGTTGACTCAAGAGAAATTGGGTTTAACATCCACTCGATACAAACTAGATCATTTCGGGACTAACATATGTTTTTAATTTTATTTCAATAATTTGCTTGCGCGTAGGGGTCTTAAGCATTGGGGGGGAACCGGAGGACCCGGAGAAAACCGGCGAGGCTGGACAGGCGAGCGCTATGATCTAATGCTCAAACATTTGGCCACCCAACACTCCCCTAGATGTAACTATGTGAAGGTATTCGAATTTGAATCCGAATCATGGGCACTATAATGTCAGAGCAAGAAATTATCTGTCCACTTGTGTTCAATAGGTGAAAAAAAAAAATTATGACATCATTTAATAGCTTGTATTTTATATAGAAGAAAACTCAGTACTGATCTGGTGTTTAAAATCACAGATTACATTTTTACCTAAAGAATGAAGCATCTGTCTGGCTTTTATTGCTATATACATCATAGTTACCTAAAGAATGGAACATCTGTCTGGCTTTTATTGCTATATACATCATAGTTACCTAAAGAATGAAGTATCTGTCTGGCTTTTATTGCTATATACATCATAGTTACCTAAAGAATGAAGCATCTGTCTGGCTTTTATTGCTATATACATCATAGTTACCTAAAGAATGGAACATCTGTCTGGCTTTTATTGCTATATACATCATAGTTACCTAAAGAATGGAACATCTGTCTGGCTTTTATTGCTATATACATCATAGTTACCTAAAGAATGAAGTATCTGTCTGGCTTTTATTGCTATATACATCATAGTTACCTAAAGAATGAAGCATCTGTCTGGCTTTTATTGCTATATACATCATAGTTACCTAAAGAATGGAACATCTGTCTGGCTTTTATTGCTATATACATCATAGTTACCTAAAGAATGAAGCATCTGTCTGGCTTTTATTAAATCTGGGTCACTGGATGATACACCCAGTAATCTCATCACTACATAGTTTAACGCACAACCAAATACTGTTGGTGGACCTTCGATATGGCTGGTGATAAAAAAGTAAAAAACAATAGACCACACAGATTTTCTTGGATAAATAATCAGGATTAATAAGATGGCTAAAGACTAGGAAATTGGACTCATGACTAGACTCTACTACAATTGAATCCTGAATGTCTAGAATGTCTAGCTGATTAATTCTAACAATATTTAAAAATATGGTCTCAAAACGCCAACTGTGGAAATTTTACAAGGCTTGGCAGACCTGGGGTCTTTCTTATAATTTGTTGATCTTTAGAATATTTACAAGAATTGTGAACAGGCAATTCAATCGAATGACTAACTTAAATATATATATTCATGAAATTTAGAAAATAACTTACAGTCCCCAGCCTCCATCAGGACATTGCACTGAACGTAAATAACGGATCATTTCTAGAGTTTGAGCTTCGGTAAACTTACTTCCTGTTATATAACAACATATAACCAAACCTGTCAAATATATAACATTAACATATAACCAAACCTGTCAAATATATAACAACATATAACCAAACCTGTCAAATATATAACATAACATATAACCAACCCTGTCAAATATATAACATAACATATAACCAACCCTGTCAAATATATAACATTAACATATAACCAAACCTGTCAAATATATAACATATAACTAAACCTGTTCAATATATAACATAACATGAAGTAATGAAACAATTTATAATATCAGTGAAAACAGTGATAAAGATATATATGTACGATACGCCAGATGACCACGACCACCATGTGAAGATGCTATTACATACATATCATGTTATAAAATATGTATGCAAACTGCATGTGTCTTATGCATGTGATATGGAAGATTACTACTTGTTGACTTTCTAATTTATCATTTTCACATAATCATGGTTTGGCTGGAAAACATTTCATACCTTGACTACACTGGCTGACTTTTTTGTACTACAGAATTCAAATCCCCCAAATCTCCAACCCAAAACTCCAATGACATTCTCTGACCTTAAATCATTGAAAGATATTTTTCTCCTGAAGTGTGAAAGGGTGTTCCTGTACGATATCGAACCAGCTCAATTTTTTTTACAGACTGTCATTCAAGAACAATTTACACTTATTTAAAGTTACATTATTCAAGATATAGATAAGAACTAGCCATTCTTGCTATACTTGTTCGAAAGTAGACGATGTAAAATGAATAATTTGAAAATTTCATTGAAATTACTCTATTGCAAGCGAAGTTATTGGCATTTGAAGATTTGGCCGACCTGTGCAATAATTTCAACCAAGGTCCTGGTTGATCGAAGCTAAGACTCGAAGTGTCTTGGCGGGCCATATTTGATTTATCACTGAAAAGTTTTAATCTGTTTAATATCGGAGCAATCTGATGCCATCCAAAGTTGATTAAGGCCTGGATCAGTTAATTATTGTCTAATTAATACTTTAGAATTTTTTTTAGCCCAAATAAAGACCTGCACTAGGCAGATTTAGCTCTTGAATAATGCATGTTTAAGTCTCAACCGCTCAGTAATCTTTTAGAGCCCAAATTTTTACAGTTTAACATTTAATAAGGATATGACATGACCCAGACCCAATAGTTAGTAAACTTTCTTGTTTCGGTCCTTTTAATCTTGTGATAAATACGGTAACCAACCTGGCATTAGAAAAAGTGGACCACCATAATCTCCAGCCCAATGGCCGTCTTCTGCTTGTAATTTACTGTAGAATTTCATTCCGTTATATGATGCTTGACTAGCTTTAGTTGGTCTTGGTAGTTCTGGTGCATATTCACTCTGTCACAAATAAAAATGAAGTGTTAAAAGTTAAAATCAATTTGAAATTTTGCCTTAAGGAAGTCCAACTCTAAAGACGCATAATGTAAGATTTAGATAAAGAGTTGGTCTTTCGTACTATAATACATGTAATTCCAAAATAGAAAATTCAAAATTAATATATTGACGTCATCATAGTTTGATGTTTTGACATTGATTGTTAATTATTGTAACAACATTACTTGTTAATCAAGACTCAGTCTGGCTTCTCCATTCATTAAATAAATAATTAAATGGCAATCGCATTTTATCTGTTTACATCTACACCATTCAATGGTATAGCGAGTGGATTATAGGCTTGCCATGTGAATAAATATCTAAATAATAACTTTTATAACATTTGAAGCCAAAATAAAAACCTGTAATAGGCAGATTCAGCTCTTATATAATGCATCTTTAATTGGAGCTTTTTTCTGGCTGTGTACTGTGTAGACTAAGGTGCCCTCTATTTATGATTACCCTTTAAGAAATCTAATGATCTGTTCCCTAAACTTAGAATTTAACTGGAGGACTGCAGACATTAGATGACAATTTACATCAATTGTCCATGTCTCCTATATTCTATACATAATCCTTATTCATCTGCACAGTAGGACTAGGAACAGAATAGTTGGATGCTATATACCCCATTTCATTTCATTTCTATACATACTGTATCAAGTCCAAGAGAATATAGTTCAAGCATCGTCTGCTCTCTCTCAGCCTTTTCTCCATCAGGAATATAATACCATGTCTGTCGTCCTTCAACATTCGTTAGACGCCATCTAGTTAGATCTGTGGCTGGTTTGGTTTTGTACGGGCCACCACGATTTCTTCGTCCGTTGTTGTTATATTTATACGGCATGTTTTCTTGTGATGGTTGTAGCAATCCGATGTAGGCTATTTAATTAATGAACCAGTCCTGAAAAATATTGAATTGATACTTTTAAAATTCAAACAAGTGTAATACAAAAATATATCAGATTACTAAATTGTACTGCTTCAAATTAAATGAGCTAAATTGCTAATATGTGGGACCTAAAAAGGGACATAAATGGGTCGCAATGCATGTAATAATGTAATATGAATAAACTGATTTGAATTCAATAGTTTCTGTTTTTACTCTAATTTCTAATCAGTTATGTCTGGCCAAATACGGCAGAAGTCTCAATCGAATGGCAATCTCTAGCGTCTGGTTATTCCAGTCTACATCATTAGTACCGTATCTATTGTGCATGCCTTACAGATAAGAATATGAGGTCCAGGCCTTAAGATAACAGTTTTTAGATGTACCTGACAAAATGTCAGGCACTAATGACTTAGTACCGGTACCTGACATTTTCAACTTTGTGCCGGACATGGTATTAATAATATCAATAAAAAAGACAATCACTGCCAGATAAAATGACAGGCACCACTGGTTTTGTGCCTGACATTGTCTGTAGGTGTCTTATTTCCAGGCATGTGGTCATCGTTTGAAATGACGTGTGGAATATGTCTAGCCTCGTTCTTCGAATCCCTTGTAACAAATGTAACACATCATGGTACATGATTATTTTGTCTTAAAGATTGGATATCAGGAGCCCATCTTTACGCTGAAAGATCACAACATCAACGTTGATTTAAATTGACTAATAATAATTCATGTTTTCAATGACCTTCTATCCGTATATATATACATACACCATGTCGTACAAGACAATATGTATAATAAATTTTATATTGTCTGGTACGACATATGGCGTATGCATATATATACGGATAGAAGGTCAGATTCCTGTGATAATATATATAGTTAGAGACTTAATAGCTCTACTTTAAAAAATGTTCATAAAAGAGTATCATTTGTAACTAATAATAACACATTTGGCACAAGCATTTCCAAGGAATAGTATACAAGAAGAACTAGTGTGACACTGTGATTTTAGATGAGTTGAAAAAAGTTGGCAGATTTGGATCTCATGACATTTGATTCAACAAACTCCTTTTAGAGACAATGCAACATTTCGTATTTGATGCTGAAACTGGCAGTGGTTTGGATAGATTGTGTTGATACATGTATAGAAGCTAGCCATTTCGGTCCATAAATTTATATTCTTCCTTGCTACAAACTAGAGAATAACCGTGGTCTTATCCCTACACAATTATAAACGAGTAGCTTCCCTTCCTTATTAGGAGCGCTGGTGAAAGTCTGTAAAACTTTATAACCACTCAATCAAATTATAATTACTACAATCACTTATGTAACCCTAATGTGTTCAAACAGAACGCGTATCTTATAAAAACAGTTCAATTAAGATACAGTTGTTATTCTTTTGCAATCAACCGATGTGATGTGTCTACTTTCAGTTTAGTATTGCCCTACTTACCTTTATCACTTCAAATTCGTAAAAAAATTAATTTCGTGAGTTTCAAGATAAAGTTTAGGACAACTATAAAATCGCCTTATTCGTGTATAATTCAATCGATCAGTCCATATTAGAACAATTTGATAACGGGACGGTAACGGTAAAAATAAAAAAAACAGTAAGGATACCCCGGCGATACCGAGCTATGAACTCAATGGCCAGATGCCTGTTAGCCAATGAACAATCTTCTTACATCGACTGACTTTCCTAAAAATAAATCACCAGCCACTGGATTTCTCTTATTGTAGTCTGAGTTGTCAAGTCGCTAGAACTAGAATTTACAATTTGTTATACCTCGACTGCAGTAATTGGCTCTCCGGATACTTGTGAATTAATTGTAATGTAAAGTTCATAATCAGATTAGATGTGCACGAATTGAGAGCAAAAGAAATAAGACAATATAGTACGATAGGGTTTGTAACATAAATCCCATCCGTCGGCTTTTCGGGTACAAATCATTTAACATGGAATAAGCCAGGGCCTATTTTAAGAATTAGTTGACGAAGCACGGTCTCCGTGTCAATGCCTTGTGGGGGTGGGGGGCGTCGCTCCCCCCGGCTCCGAGAAAATTTTCAAAATTCGACCGCCAGAGAACGCCGGAACCACCATTTCCGAGTAGAAAGTGATCAGTTCAATGTAGCTCCTTGGCTTTCAGAAATTGTGACCAAACGGATCATGATCTATGAACAAAATAATCGGATAAAACTCACCAGAAGTAAACTAATAACTTCCAGAATTATTATCACACTATTACACTTTTGATACCAAAGAATTGACTGACAGATGTATGTATATCCGACCGCTTGTCAGGGCATCGGATGTTTAAAGAAAAGTCCAAAGTCGATTCAAAGAATCAGCCTTGGGCCCGTATTTTCGATGCGATTTTCGAGAAATGGGTCTGTAACTTCTCTTCTGTCTGATATGGATAAAACACACTGTTATATATCGCATAATGGAAATGGGTGGTAACCGCCCATTCCATAGGCGGTAACAGTACAATATTTCTTAAACACTAGGCGTTATGACGACTTGAATTTTTGAAATCGCTTCAAGAATACGGGCCTTGCGTATTTTCGGGGCAATTTTCAAAAACTCAAGTTAATGCGAAGGACCGCCGCGAAAGAAACAACCAGTGAACCTTGCTTCTGAAACAGAAAGCGAAAGTGAAGAAAAATAATGAGACTGGATACCAAGTCAAATGACGTGATCGATGATCACAATGACTGCTGATGTCGCACTTGCTCATTGCATGATCGCACATTTTACAAGTACACACTCAGATTCACAAAGATATACCGAAGGCATCTGGTCTTAACTAATGTATATAATAATACTATTAATACTAATAATAGCCTTTACACTAAAATAGGAAATAAGAGCCGCGATGACTCCGTGATCCAATTCCATATTCGTTTTTCGAAGTGCATTAAAGAAGTTCTGACACATCGATATGGAGATGAGGCAATCAAATTAGTTAATAGTGTGGGTAAAACAGAAGGGAAGTATTATAGAATTTGTAATAATTTGACTTTTCTATTGCGATGTCGTGACAAACAGCTTATACCCAAAGGTTTACGCCTCAAGCCACCAGTGAAGTCCAAAGCAGCCTTGAAGATATTGAACAAAGCCAGCCACGCGCTACTTAGGGAAAGGATTCAACATCTTAGGAATGAGAAGCAGCGCATCAACGTCCTGAAACAACAGCAACTACTAGAATTAGAAACCACATTAAACCCAGATGACTTTCGAGCACTCCGTGACAAACAGACTCATGCCAATGAAGCTCTGAAAATGAAGATTAGAACGAAGCAATGTGCCAAATTCCAAAGTCTACTACTAGCTGATAATAAGAAAGAGAACCGACCAACCAACCACAAAGTAAATGAATACATCTCAAAGACAGTAGTGAACCTGAGTGACAAGCAACTCTCAGGTGACCAGATTTCTTTACTTACCAAAGGTCTCAATTATGCACCAGTAATCCAGCAGAAAAACAGTGACACCTTCATCACCAACATTGAACGAGGAATACGACAATTAGCCCCAGGGGGGAGAACAGAATACCTGCGCCACCAGATTACAGAGTTATTATCCAAATCCAAACCACAAAAGCCCAGCCTGACCAAGCCACAGCGAGATGCCATCAAAGAACTGAAGACAGATGACACCATCACCATTGTAGCAGCAGATAAAGGTAAAGCCACAGTCGTCCTCAACAAAAAAGATTACAATACCATAGTGGACAACTTACTCCAAGACAAAACCACATACAAGAAACTTCGTAAAGACCCTACTAATACTCTAACTAATCACCATTTTAGCTACCTCAAAGAATTACGGACTCTAAACCAAATAACAGATGAGACCATGTACCAGATGAGAGTAATGCATCCACGCCCACCTTATGCCAGAGCCACAATAAAAATACACAAAGAACCGATTAAAGCCCGCCTATTAGTCTGCTCCAGAGAATCAGTCTTCTACAAAACAGCGCAGCACTTGGTCAAGTTACTATCTCCACTAGGTAAATCTGCTAACTCCTTCATTAAAGATTCAGCAGATTTCTGTGAAAAAATCAAGGGTTCCCAAGAGGTAGGCAAATTTATTTCATACGATGTCGTCGACCTATTCACCAACATCCCAAGAAATGAAGCACTTCAAGCACTAAGACAGAGAATAGATAACCTAGAGACCCCACTAAATACCAAACTAAGTACAGATACGATCATAACTTTATTAAATAAATGTGTAAGCTCGACTTATTTCAGTTGGGGTGAAGATATGTTTGAGCAAGTTCACGGACTCCCGATGGGAAGCCCCCTCTCCCCATTGATCACTGAAGTATTTATGACCCAACTAGAGGAAGAAGCACTACGCACATCACCAATAACCCCTCTAAGTTGGCATAGGAAGGTAGATGACACATTCGTGATGCTCAGGGATGAAGACAGTCCACAACAACTGCTGGACCACCTCAACAACCAGGCGGAGAGAATCAAGTTTACCATGGAAAGTGAGTCCAATAACCAATTAGCCTTCCTTGATGTTCTTGTGGAAAGAGTAGGAGATAATATAACCACCGCAGTCTACAGGAAACCCACCCATACAGACCAGTATATAAACTTTACGTCAAACCACCCCAGTCAAGTCAAGAAAGGCATTATTTCAACCTTAACACGCCGCGCCCTCAAAATATGTGATTCATCGCATACAGAATCAGAAATACAGCACTTGAAAGAAGTTTTCACCCAATTCAACCAATATCCACCTCAAATGACAGAAAACATAATCTCCACTACCATCACCAAACATCAGAAGGCACCTAATCCCCCACCCAAACCCGAGACAGCAGTGAGAATTTCCATTCCGTTCATAGGGAAGACATCGTATGAAATTAGAAGATTACTAAATAGAGCAGGGATAGACGCCACTTTCAGCACGGGACCCACAATTAAACAATTATTAAAGGCTAACAGGAAGAACCCCCCATCAAACCCCCCACTACCAACAGGATGTATATACAAACTGACCTGCACGTGTGACAGTCTGTATATAGGTGAAACGAAGAGGCCGTTAAGCATCAGAATCAAAGAACATCAATCGCTATCTAAAGACAACCAATCCGCAGTCGCAGAACACTTACGAAACAACAAGAGACACAGAATCCAATGGTCAGAAGTTGAAGTACTGAACTCCAACCAGCATGTGAAGAAGACAAGAAAAATCATGGAGAGCATTCAGATCAGACGACATAAACCAGCCCTTAACAGAGATGTAGGAGTCTACCTTCCCCACGCATACGATAGAATCATTTTTCAATAGAATATGTTATCAGGATTGTTGTTGTTGTTAGATTCTCAATATAATGTCATTTAATTTAATATCATGTATAACGGGTTAGCCCCTCATTACTTACACAATATTATTCATTTTTTATTCATTTTAAAACAAGCATGTGTATTAGCCCATATTTTTAACCATTATTTAATTATTCACATAAATATAATAACTAGTGCTCACATACTGCCTTACATCTTTTATTATATATTTAAATATAAATGTTATCCAAACATAGCATAGTTCACCCCATTGTTTGTACAATATAGTTTGCATTATTTAACCTATACTCATCACTAATTAACACTTTATCCCAGTTCTTTGATATGTAATAAATATGGCTTTGTTCACCTTAACTTCGTAGGGCTTCACATCATCGCTTTGATCAGTGCTCGTTATATATACTCTCTATAATTATGGCTTCTTGTTACTGTATATAAATACCTCCTGTTTTACTATATGTTACTTGTCTACGATATCACCCTAGGTGGAAGTGGACGTTAAACCCCCTCAGAACAGAACTATATGTTATCACTTGCTTGATAAAGACGAGAGTATCATCGTCGAAACGTTGCATGTTAATAAACCAGTAATTGTTAATCCATAAATAGTGTTATTGTGTCGAAGTGCATTCTAAAACTTCTGACTGCATTCGGGGGTTGGGATGGCCTAGTGGTCTAGAGTGCCGCGCTTCGACCTCTAGCTGACCGGCCACCTCTGGCTTGCGGCTGTGGTTTCGAGCCCTGGTGTGAGCGTATGTGGCATGGAGATAGGGGTGCCTTCTCAACCTCCTGGGTTTCCTCCGGGCACTCCGGTTTCCTCCCACTGCTAAAGACCCCTACGCCCAAGCGAATTATTGTAATAAAATTAAACCATATGTTAGTCTCTCTCTCTCCCCCTCTCTCTCTCTCTCTCTCTCTCTCGCATTGGTGTATTTCAAATATTCGGGCCCAATAATTTGGGGGCGCATTCAACATTGAGACATTCGAAGAGTATTCTAAATATTCTTACGGCACCCAAAGCAGTATTCAGAAACATTCTGATCGCATTCGAGGGAAATCGAAACGACATGCTACTTCAAATCGTCAATGAATGTTGGAATGGTTTAGAGTGCTATTTAACTGCTTCATCTTGTTAGCAAATTAAAGTGCCTGAAATCTAATAAATCACTAATTTACTTTCCGTGAACTGTAAAAGGTTGATTCGTTGTTTGGATTCAGCCACCCACACCTTAATTAGGCATATTAGACCACTTGAAAATTGCTGTATTTACGGGCTAGAATAGCAGGAAAAAGGGGGCTAACACGATTTTTTTTGATTTTCGAGAATTTCGAGTTCTGCCACCTGAGGGGATGGCTGATTGGATAGCATGTGCGCGCTGTATCATAAAGCCTGCCATTGAGTCAACTGGCGTGGTTTCGAGTCCCTGGATACGTGACAAGGAGTAGGGTCGTCTGTCCAACCTCGTGGGTTTTCTCAAGGTCCACGGTTTTCCTCCCTATGCCAAATACCCCTACCCGCAAATGAATTATTGAAATAAAATTAAAACCATGTTAGTCCCGAAATTACCTAGTTTGTGTGGAGTGGACATTGATCTCTCTTTCTATCTGTAGGACCGATAAAAAGATATGCCTAGTTCTGGTAGAGCAAAATGGAACACTTTGCAGCTGAAATTTCCGAGACGTGTGGGTCCAAGTTTTAAAAAGGTAGGTTGCCAGGCAACGAAACATACGCCCACAGAAGCTAAATCGTCCGGGCAGTCAACAAGAGTTTTCGCATATTTTTACTTTTTTCGGTAATGAAACATTTTTAATACACTAAAATCTGATTATGTAATTATCAGAAAATCATTAGAATTTGTTTGGCTTTGATAAAGTTCTCTTCCATGCTAATGTTTAGTATACGAAATTTAATATCATGGATTTAGCTGTTCAAGATATCAAAATTAATTGAAAATGAATATACGCGTTCGTCTCATGACCTTAAACGCTGTGTATAAATTTAAAGTGAATCGGTTGTAAATTTTAGCTTCTATAGCGTCCACATGAATTTTTGAAGTGATCTAGGACCATAATTCTGGCAGTGTTTATCCGAAATCGATGGGCTTCTTCATCTCGTAACCGTAAACACTGTGTATAAATTGATCAAGGGCCATATCTCTGTCAGTAATTATCGGAAATCGCTGAAAACCAATGGGCCTCTTCGTCTCATGGCCTGAAACATTGTGTATAAATCTAAAGTCAATCGTATATTAACTTTGGCGTCTAGAGCATCCACAAGATTTTCTGAAATTGTTGACGCCGGACCGACAGGGCGACGACAATATACGACCACTAAAAAGACGCTCAATGCTTCTTTCATGATAATCGTCATTTCCCTCAACATGGATTTCAGAAGCTTATTCCGTAGCTCATTTATCATCTACCACCGGCTTGTTCAACTTTTCACAGCAAAATTAAAAGACTTGTGTTCCCCCACCCTATCAGATTCAAACCACAGCGATGGTGAAATATTTTATTTGTAAAAGATTTTTAACTAGATCTATGAGTATTTAATTTATTAATGATTCCAATAATGAACAATAATATAACCTCTTTAACTGGTAAATGATCAGTTGGTCTATATTAAACAATATTTAAAAGCTATGAAATGCGATTGCTCCCAACAACATATCCACCCACCCCCAGGACAACATGTGTTATGTAATGTTGGTAGTTCAAATTTTTGACCCATACTAATTCCCATAGAGCAACCTGTATAATGTGCACTAATTTTCTGGACCATCCGAAGTTGTTTAAGATATACCATTGTTCAGGCAGCAGCAATCATGTCCTGTAAGAAACAAGTGGCTTGCTGTAATATATATCTAGGCTAGAGATCTTTTTTCGTTAGTTCGTATCTGGGGTTTAACGTCCACTACCACGTAGGGTGATATCGTAGACAACAGATCACATTTCAGAATGGCTTCTTATTCAGTAACAATAAATTCTTTAATATCACAAATAAATGTTTTATTTGAAGCAAATGTTCTATGTTTTACATATTGTATCATATCATTACAAATGTCATGGTATATTCAGTATTTTATCAATAAATATAAATAAATACTGTGTAAATCAATTTTTAGGGATTCAAAATTAAAAAGGTCTACTGTAAAAAAAAACAAAAAACCACACAACACAATTTTTATGGAAAACAATCACTGGTTTATACAAATATAGCAAAACGTTGTGCAAACCAGTGATTGTTTTACATATAAATTGTGTTGTGTTTTTTTTTTAATGTGCCCAATCACTAAATGTCACTCAAGGATTACAGGTCTACTGTATTGTACATAACATTTATATATCAAGACCATTCATTCATATATTATCCTAACCCTAAAAATATTTTTAAAAAAAGTGTAAATAAATGAATAATCTCAAATAGTAGCAGGAAAAATGCCTAACAAGTTTAATAATAGACTGGAAACACGAGGTAGGGTACGGCAACACCTTTACATCTGCGTAGGTACTGGATAAAGAAATTAAACCCAAAACGTTGATTGATTAAAAGATCTTTACAATCTACAAATCTGTTAGTGGCTCTGTTTGGCGGTGATTCTTTAATTTAAAGTTTAATAATAGATAAATACAAAGTGATACAACATTCAAGCAAAAAAAAACAAGTAAAATATAAATATATAAAATCAATTTTCGTGTACTTTGTTAAATTCAACAATTATAGAAAAGTTGTGATTGAAAGAGCATGGTCAATATATAGAATACATGTAATTAAAATATAATATGCTTGTGTATTTTATACCTGGTGCAAGTTCTGGTGTATTTTATACCTGGTGCAAGTTCTTGTGTATTTTATACCTGGTGCAAGTTCTTGTGTATTTTAAACTCAATACAAGTTCTGGTGTATTTTACACCTGATGCAAGTTCTTGTGTATTTTACACTCAATACAAGTTCTGGTGTATTTTACACCTGATACAAGTTCTTGTATATTTTACACCTGATGCAAGTTCTTGTATATTTTACACCTGATACAAGTTCTTGTGTATTTTACACCTGATGCAAGTTCTTGTGTATTTTACACCTGATACAAGTTCTGGTGTATTTTACACCTGATACAAGTTCTTGTATATTTTACACCTGATACAAATTCTTGTATATTTTCACTTGATATAAGTTTGTGTGTATTTTGCACATGATATAACACCAGGTCCTGTGCATTTTACAACTAATAAAGATCTTGTAAATTCTATACCTGGTGTAAGTTCCTCTGCACTTTACACCCAGTACAAGTTCTTGTTCATTTTAAACTTGTTAACATGTTCTGGCATATTTTACACCTCATATAAGTTGCTGTCTATTCTACACCTATTTAGCTTCTAAGATAGCTAATAATAATAGTTCTACATTTTTAAATAAGCAAAAACTGTAAAAAAAAAAAAAAGTCTAAAGATAGACATGAGGTTAGATTATACATCTATTAACATAAATATTATCTACTAACAATCCCATTCTAACAAAATAAACAACCATAAAATATAACATATTGATGGTAAACAATATTACACAATAAGGCAAAACCCATTTCAGTTCTAGTTCTTCATAATCTGATTAAAATAAACATCTATATTCCTTTTCGATTTTTTATATAATCAAAGACCTACACTACATGTAGGTCTGACCGGTTGTACTGGCTACTGAGTAGTCATGTCCGAGGTCATATGAGCAGATTTTGACCCTTTGACGTCAGACATTGATCTATCAATCAGCACGCCAATGACTCGTCGTAACAGGCCGTTTCCTTGTCAAATTTCTCACATCATCCAGAATGTAGATTATATATCAACTCATCCAGATCCTAGTGTAGTAAAGACAAGTAAAATTAAAATCCTACAAAAAATGAAACGAAATGGGATCTGTGTTTTAATCAGATGAAGTTTTTCAGGATCAATTCATGCAGGGTTCTAGATGTTATAATCAGTTAATTACAAAACTTTAAAATTGGAAGCTAAGAACTCTTTAGAGTCTCTGTTTTTGATTTTTTTTTAAATCAAGACTTAATAGGTGTTCTAGAAGAACTTTGATTGGTAAGGCCCTTAAATTAAATTACATTCTTTGATACCTATACTTAAAACGAAATAAATGACATCTTAATTTTATCAATTCTTTACAAGCATATGGTTATAATTCTTAATATTCAGATAAGTTCGCAAAACAATTGCTCAAAAACATCAACAAAATTAAACGTTAGACAATTCAGGAACATAAAAATGCCTCAATACTTGGAGGGTACAATACTTGCTTTTTTTATACTGTAATTTTATGCTTGAAAGAAATTATTTTTGAAACAATAAAACATTTATTACTGTATTCATCATAGTATAAGGCTTGTGTTATGGAATTATTTTACAATTTTCCAACCTTAAATGGTAGATGAAAGAAAGCTGTGATGATGAATCTCAATTAAGGACTCTAATAAAATTGAGACAGGGTATTACACCTATAGTCTATCTTCATGAATATATTGCTTTCATATTCTATTCTTAAGTAAATAACTCTCTACTCAAATCCCCTCTTACAAAATTCAACCACAGCGATTTAAAAGACATATTTTTGATAATAAGCTTATTTTAATTTTCAGATGTAAATTCATAAAATATGTTCTATTCAAGCATAAATAACTCCGGTCTCAAATTCCCTCGTACAAATTTAACCACAGCAATTCAAAATACATGATTTTGATAATAGGCTTATTTTTAATTTTCAGCTGTATATTCATAAAATTTCTATTCAAGAGTAATTAACTCCGGTCTCAAATCCCCTCTTACAAAATTAATCCACCGCGATTTGAAAGACATGATTTTGATAATAGGCATATTTTTAATTTTCAGATGTATATTCATAAAATAAGTTAAATGACCAATTCCATGACAGGGAACCAAATAAAATTAAACGTAAAAGAAAAAGATTGATAAAGAGATCGAGTATAGAAACCATCCTCCTGTTCAACAGCCATCATTAAAATTAATTCTTTATCCAGTGATTTGAGAGATCCCAGTTTCAGAGATGGAGCTCCTGTTCCCAAATTACCTGTCAAAGTGGCATTAAATGCAATATGAATATTTGGAGACAATGCAAACACAGTTTCTTTAAACTCTGGTCCAACGTCAATATTTAAAGAAACACCATCTGTTTTTACGACTACCTGAAAATTATACGTAGCATGATTCTTGACATGACAAGTGTGACCAAGACTTTTCATCAAGTTGCAAAATTTGAATTCATCAGAGCTCGATGTATTTTGATCGCAGGGTGGGAATTCAACGCCGTAAATACAACGTAAAGGATCGACTAAAAAGTTTGGCAACGTATTGAAAAAGCCATCAGCAGTGTTTTCGATCTTTGTAATTTTTGTGCTAACTACCTCTCCAGTCCAACTTATTCTTGTTCCCACGAAATGATCGCAGCGTAGTTGTAAACCTGCGATGTTATCTTCTGATTCAGGGATACATAATGCCTTAAAGGTATCCCAAGTAAGAACAGGAGCTGCTTCGGTTTTAAGCGACGGCATGCGAACAAACAAAAGAGGTACAATGGCTAAAAGACTAAACGATACCATTAGAACTTTTTTAATTGTTGCATATTTCTTATCTGCAGATTTCCCAAACATGGCCTTCGTCTGAGTCAAAGCAATAGGAATCATTAACAAAGCAGCTGTGACAAGAATTTTACCGAAAAGTGCCGTCATACACAGTTTGTAAATTGCAAAAACTGCCATAATTAAGAATATTACCACACCCATCGGTAACAAAATTGGCATAAGGATATATCCTATGGTTGCCCTTAGCAACCCAGTAAAGGATGTGTAGGGAAAGAAAGAGGTTGTGATGTTCCACCAGAAGTAGCAGACGAGATGTGGAATCAGAATGCGATACGTTCCCTGCCATGATTTAGCCATAGCCATTCGTATAAAGAAAATAGGTATCAGTAAAAATGCAACTGATGGAAGACTGATATTACCAAAGAAACCGAAACCAAAGTCAATTTGATACAATGGTCGACTTATTAACATTATAAACCACTTAATGACCGGAATTTCGGGAAAGTTTTGCAAGAAAACGGGCAACGACGCCAGTAAATTTGCACCTAGGGTCAAAAAGGTTATCTTGTCATGGCTGTCACCAAGTCCAATAAAGCAGAAGACAGCAAAGAAAAGAGCAATAACACATAACTCGGAAACTGGTACATAATCTTTATTAGCCAATGCAAAACTTGCAATGGCTACTGGCAGATTGGAAAAAAATACCAAATAAGGTGTGAGAGAATTCCATGAGTATTGTGATTCCGTTTTCTCTATATCAATAGACATATCGTATTCTTTCAACAAGCCTGCAAGATTTGCGGCATCAGACTGCTTTTTACGTTTATAGAACATCTGCATGGAGGAGATCGAGAGAGAAGCGAAAGATAAATAGAAGATAAATAAGGGAATAAAAAAGAAGAGAAATTTGGGTGTGATATAACTATATACAAATAATAGAGCAAGTAAATATATTTGATTGTAGGGAATAAGGGAGATAACCCAATTCATTCCTTCTTTAGATGAGTATTCTAGAACATGATCCATCATCACACCTGCTGTCTGCCTTGGAAACTTCACAAACTGAAAAACAAAAGTAGGAATACTAAAATCTGGTATTTTTTATAGCTTCAATATTAGAAACAGCAGGTTGTATCTGTGTGGCAAATACAAATTTTCTGACCATATACTGTGGGAAATTTTTCCCCGGGCAGTGGCACTATGGCCTGCTCTAATATGGAATTCCAACTTCCAAGGGAACATTTTAAAGGAATGCCAATGTATACACGGAACCTCAGTTTTTCGTCCTATCCAAACGACTAGAGAAAACCACATTGGAAAATCCTGGTGAACTTTCTCGGCCAATTACAGGTATGGAACACACGACTTAGGCAAGCTCTGTGCACTATTGGTTAACATTGTGGTATTTAATATAAATTGTATGTATACATAATATTCTTGGTGCACCTATGAAATCTCTCCCTCTCATTTGGTAGTTTAACTTCTGCTTTTACAACATTGACATAGCACAAAATCCTATGAAATCTATTACTTTTTGTTTAAATCTAGGAGTATCATTTCAAAAAGATTATTTGTATCATATTTCATTAAGCTAATCAACAACCAGTTATCTTTCTGGTTTGACAGCAACGCATGTCTGGGGGAAGAGAATGCTTGAATGAACAGAGAGAGAAAGAAATGGGATTTAACCTCTACTCCACACAAACCAGGTCAATTCGGGAATAAATTATTTCAATAATTCGCTTGCGCGTAGTTGTCTTTAGCATTGGGAGGAAACCGGTGGACCCGGAGAAAACCGTGTTGGACAGAAGTCCCTACTCCTTGTCACACACAGCCAGTTGACTCAATGACAGCCTTTATGATACAGCACGCACATGCTAACCATTCGGCCATCCAACCCCCTGCTTGCATGAACAGAAAGTGACTTTGTTTAAGGGTAGCCAATAACAACGTACCTTTTGAAGTGTAGTAGCTGATTTATAGGCTTCTGTTGTACCCTCTTCTTCATCAGATGTAAGAGTGAGAGTACCTTGAATTTTCTTTGATAAAGTTTTCACAAAATCATTCTCAGTTATTTCCTGTCCAATTTTACGACCTGAAAAATTGGGAAGTAAATTTTATGACCAAACTTCAAAAGCTCAACATGTCTTAGCTTATTTCAAGTATGTAGTTTCCTTGAGTTTCCAACTGCTTGTTAAAATTTTGAACTGTAATTGTTTTTGCGACAATGTAATCTGGTCTTTGATTATCTAGTAACATTATGATCTGACATCATATTAACACAAAAGTCCGCCCCCAAGTGTATTTCAGTATTTTCTTTTAAATAGTGCCATTCTGGAATTGCTGAATTTTAATAGACTCACCGGCAGCCATCAGTAATTTCTGTTGTTTTTGACCAGGTAGACTTTTAATGGCTTCAAAATATTCATCCCGACTAATCGCATTCTTGTGAGTCGAGTTGAGTTTTTGAAACAGACGAGATGAAGCGTGGCGGATCTGTTTTTCTAAAGTTGACGTGTTAAGGCACCATTTTATGTCTGGGCCATTTGTTTCGTCTATACCTAAAAAGAAAACGTTGGTTGAATGTTAATTAACAATGACTTTAAATCTAGGTCTCTCCAACAACAAATGGAAGCAAAAAATCGAGCTTTAATTTACAGTTTCACAGTTTTCCATCTTCTGAAATAACATCCTCAGTGATCTCAGACAAACAGGGCATTCAGGGTTAACATCTATAACACGGGGTTAATTTTCAAGCTTCAGACCACAAATTTTTCCAGGGGGTTAATAATTAACCAACTAACATGGACCAACCCTATGGTAAAAGTTTACTTCAATAATTTGATTGCACATACATGTAGGGGTCTTTAGCATTGGTGGGAAACAGGAGAACCCAGAATAGAAACCAGGAGATTTTGCAGTGTTCCCTACTTCTTCCATACAAGCTTGGGATCAAAAGCATGTCTTGACCATCCGACCCCTCTTTTTTACATATTTTCTTGTCTTATAATTTGTGACAATTATCTTCGTTGAAACTCATTATAATAAGAGTAGCACGATTTACCCAAATCCACCCATATCTACCCAAATACACCCAAATCCACCATTATTTCAACTTGCCAAATTGTCATATTTAATTTACAGTCGTAACATTTGGGTGTCAAAATGCCCCTCAAAATGCAATTTTCCAAGCAAGTTTGGAAGTAGTAACCAAGAGACATACATGTAACGCATGTATTGCACAAAATCGCTTGTTTGGAAATTGCATTTTAAGGGATTTGAAACAAAAACCTTACGATTTTAAATTAATAATGCAAATTTGGCATAAAGAACATTATATTATCAAATATAGATATAAATTATTATTATATGAGTTGAAATATTGGTGGATTCGGGTAGATTTAAGAGAGAGATAGAAATGGGGTTTAACGTCCACACAACACAACTAGGTCATTTCGGGACTAACATATGGTTTTAATTTATTTCCATAATTGGCTTGCGCGTAGGGGTCTTTAGCAGTGGGAGAAAACCGGAGTGCCCGGAGGAAACCCACGAGGTTGAGAAGACGCCCCTATCTCCATGTCACATACACTCACACCAGGACATGAAACCACATCCGCAAGCCAGAGGTGACCGGCTAGCTAGAGGTCAAAGCGCGACACTCTATACCACTAGGCCATCCCAACCCCCCTTCGGGTAGATTTAAGTGGGTTTGGGTAAATCGTGCTACCATTAGAATATTAGAATTATACAAAAATTAATGTGCTTTAATTTTTTTCAAGGATTTTTTTTCCTTACCAGTTTCATTTTCCACACATTTTTTCAAACAGTTTGTTGCTTCTTCATTTCCTTGTTTCGAAGATTTAATCAACCAATTCAAGGCTTTCTTCAAGTTTACATCTCGTTCGATGTTTGAATCAGCAAGTTTGAGATAGTACTGACCAAGTTTCGCCTGATTTTCTTGACATCCATTTTCAGCTTCTTGTTCTAGGAGGTGTAAGTCATCCTCCTCTTGACTTTCCTTCGCAGGATTCAATACAGACTCTTGAAATAAACAAAGACATTATTTTGTTAATGAATGATAGTAGCAGTCCTTCACGTTTAAGGTGAGCTTTCGCTCCAGGGAGATTAGGCAGCATCACAGCAGTAAGCTACACCGATTAAACTCTTAGACCCCATGTCATACCACATTTCGTGCGTCATTGAAGGGTTTTCCAGAATGACAACGCCTGTGCCCATACCGCTAGAGTTATTCGGGACTTTCTACAGGAGAACTGTGTCCAAACCTAAACCTCATTGAACATACCGAGACGAAGCACAGACGATTGATTGTGCAAGGCTTTTTTGAGAGTGTGGTTACAGGTGCCAATGGCGTTCATCAATCGTCTGTTCCACTACATGTGTACAGATGCTTCGCTGCTGTTATTGACACCTGCAGTGAACACCAGATACTGATATAGACTATGCACAGACTTTAAACTAATGTGTCAACATACTGACACTGTTCACAAATAATTGCTTTGATCCGTTTAGTAGTAGTAAGTTATTTTCTAGAATGATTCAAATTAAAGTGCCACAGAGCTGACGTTTTTTGGGGGTGTTTAGTATCTAATAATACATGTAATACCAGTATCATAAAGTGGTAAAACTTATTTAAAATGCTAACTGTGACACAAGGTTCTGTTCAAAATGAATTCTCTCAGGTATTTCTATACATGATGCAAACAATTCTTTTCATTATTAAAAACATACTACTACATGATGTTACATTAACATTGATGATAGTGCAGGATTTGCACTAAAAGGGGCACTTAAGTACATGTCAGACAGCTTTTACTTGAGGCTTAGCAAGCTGAAGACTAGGACCTCTGAAGGTCCTCTGGCAAGCCAAAGTTTGTATAGTATATGAGGGTGCCAACTTTTACTAATAGTTTTTGGAAAGCTTATTTAATTACCTTTCTTCAGATTATATATAGCTGGATGTTCAGAATTTTGTACGATGAGCCGAATTTTGACTCGAAATATTATCGTATTTTCACTTTAAAATAACAATATATTCTACTTTCATTTGATAGACGTTACGATGGATTTTTTATTGGTTGATCAAAATAGATGAGTTTGTGCGATCTTTGAATTTATTCTGAATAGGTTACCAATGAATAGGTTGCCAGCTGGATTGGTCGAATAGCTCGCTAGCCGAATAGGTGGCCACATTGTGTTCGGTGACGTAACAGCCTTCATCTTGTGTTTCCCCACCATTTTGAGATGTCAAGTTAGCTCGAGCTCATTTTTTCAAGAGAGAACCTAGTTAATTAGTTGTGGTATTTAACTGTGCAATGGATTTTTTTTAACTGGAGTTGATTTCAAACACACAGGTAAGTTTATAGTAACCAAAGTTAAAGTTTGTTCATAATCGAAGAAATGCGTTTATTATTTATCAGCGATCACACAACAATTGTGGTCTTAGTCCTTAATTTATAATTATAAAATGAGAAAACCCCAAAACTTGGAGATTGGTATCGGTAGACAGACCGTGGCTCACTGACGCAATATAGGTTATAGGCCTAACAGTCTACCTATTGTACATCATAATAAGCAAATGCCACAAAATATAATACACAGTGCGCCAAACTGTGAAATATGCATGAACTTACCTTCTATAACTGGTTTTTCAACTTCGCTGGCAGCCATATTTGTTTAGATGTATTCGATTGGACTTCCCCATTCGGCAAACTTCGACTGTTGAATCCGTCGAGGTTTGCCGAGTGTGGACTTCCCATTTTGCCACCACCCGGCGAAGAAGCAAAGCGACAGCTGAAGGGAGCCGATTTATTAAAACTTTTCATCAGAACGGTAAACTGGGCAAAACGCATTTTGCTTTGTGTAACATGTGCGATCATTAACATTAACACAGTTAAAGGGTAATTATTTCCAATAGAAACATGATATATCATGGAAATTAGTAGTTCCTCTAGGTAATAAGAGACACACAATTAAGGAGGCACTGGAAACACACACAGGACAAATATGTAAGGTTCAAATTAATCTTTCCAGGGACGGGTGGGGGCCTCGTGTTTAACTTCCTACATTTTTGCACTAACTTGGCCAATGAAGACGGCTATAGGCCTACCCATGCAGTGTTTCAATCTGTTTCACAGGCCTATTGCGAAAGTCTTCGTATAATAAGTTAGTATAACACTAGGGTATTAGGCCCGTAACTAGCCCAAAAATGTTACGGAGATAAGGGCTGCTTGGGGGGGGGGGATGGGACTTCTGGGGGCGTCGATGTACCTACAGTTGACGGTCCACAGAGAAGGGTCTAGGCCCCAGGCCCCCGAATAGTTTAGAAAATATGGTTTGTGTAGCATCGTCGTGACGACATTGTATTTATAGTCAAAAAATGGTGAAATTTATGATGACTTTATATTTCATTAATTTGGCAAGATGGTTTAACCCATATTTTTATCTTTACAAATTATTCTCTGTTGTCAGTATATTGGCTTTGGTAAGAGTTTATTAAAAACTCAAATTAATTGTTTTGCAAATACCGTGAGAATAACAGAAAAGGAGGTCTGAGTTCAAGGATAGGTTGTGTCGAAATACGCGTGACGGAAAATCACCATTACATCATTCGACGTGTTTGACCAATCTCTATACTTATTTAGGCCTACATCATATCTGACCAATTACATAATTGAATGTCCAAATCCAGCAGATACAAAACTATGCTACTGGGGGGAATTCGCCAGACAACATTTGGTTGCAGAAGGAGAAAGATGTGAGAGCTCCTATCAGTAAACTCGCCCAGCGAGGCTGGCTGGTTAGGGTTGAGTTAGTATTCACTGTATTGTAATATGTACCATGCTTGTATGTATACCTATTCTACATAAAAGGTAAAAACGAACTGTTGCATTGTTATAACTGAAGAAGTAAAACGTCTTAAGAAAGTAGAAGAAAATACACAACGTGGAGGAGAAGTAAAGACAGCTAGAGACAAATTCTAGACGACCATGTCAGACAAAAGACTCGTGGTGCTACATTTGCACTTGAGGAAAAGAACTATGAAAATGGCAGAAATTTCAATTTGCGATACCGGCGAATTATGATATTTTGATATGAACATTATAAAAATTTGAAGGAAGGAATACAACTTCAGCGTAGCCTTTACCTATAATAATTTATGAGAAAAACGAAAAGTTTGGAATCGGGCTAGACTGCGACTGGTTTCAATTTTGAAGATTATCACTCCTGGCGCGAGCTTGAATCAATCTCATCCCCATCGGGAATTTAACCAGTTGGGTTTCTTATGGTAGATTTCCTTCGGCATGGAGTCAGTTTCTTAGTTGACGTGTAATAAAGCCAGACCGTTTAGTCGCGTTTCCGTTATCTTAGATATCTGTCAAGTCTTCAGTTGCCGCAAACAAAAAATGATTTCTCGCACGTCACACTACCTGGCTTTTTTTCGGGGGGCATGTCTTCACACTGGAATCTGATATACGGTTTAGTATAGCACGTTATACAATATCGATGCTGTATGTATCGGGAACCGTTATATACTAGACAGTAATAAAATACAAGTTTGATTCTTGCTACTTTACACTTCACGACAGACTCTTTGCAGAAAAAATAAACGCGATTTCTCAAAATTCCCTAAAATATCGCCGGCACCGGGATATAATATCTGAAATACTAATACGAAAGGGATGCTCCAAATCCGGCAAAATAGCGCGCTGAATCTGTACTTGAAACAGGGCGCCCAGGTTTGCGGCAGTATCTCACACCTTTGAAAAGGATCGAGCGCAACGTTGACAGACCTTTTGTCTAATGCGCTATACACGGCAACTAAATACGGTTAAAATTACCATGAACGAGTTCAATATCTCAGACAGTTTTTGTATTGCAAGATGACGTTGTATTATAGTAAGTAAATCCAAAGAATATATGAGATTCACTAATATTTCGAGTGGCTGACCTTAAAGAGCACCTGCTGACCTATGATACTAGCTGAGCAATACGAAGCGACCTCAGGTCCATAAACACAATATAAAATGAATCGTCTGACCATTATCATGCGGGGGCGCGCTGTATAAATGACGCATATACCACAAGGAACGCCCAATCATGCTGTCTTAGGCGCCCCATTGACCAAGTCGTGATCGCCCAACCAATCTAAGAGAGCTGAATAAATACATCGTGTCTGATTATTATAAGATGCCGACAATAGAAGAACTAACAGCTACACTCTCACGACTTGATGCTGTATGATCATTTTGGCAATTGAAGCTGAATGAACGATCGTCAAAGCTAACAACGTTCTCTACTGTATTTGGTAATTATCGATTTCTCAGATTACCATTTGGTCTTAAGTCAACTATTCCAGAAAACAATTAGTCAAATGATATCTGATATAGATGGATCAGAAGCTTATGTAGATGATGTATTGGTCTATTCATCAAATTAAAAAGAACATGATGGAATTTTGAGAAGAGTTCTAACGATGTAGAAAATATAATTTGAAACGCAACAAGAAGAAATGCGAGATGACGAAAGAAGAAATTAAATATCTAGGAGTTATCATTTCTAAAGATGGACAGAGAATCGACGATGATAGAATTTCTGCAATAATCAAAATGAAGTCACCAGAATCTTAACAAGAATTGTTAAGATTTCTTGGTATGCTGAATTTCCTGAGTAATATTATTCCTAATTTATCAACAGAGATAGCAATATTACGAGATCTTTGTAAAGAAAGTATTGAATATGTATGGTATGAAAACCATGAGAAAAAATTCAATGAATTGATGACGATGGTAACTCAAGTTCCAATTCTACGATTCTTCAAACCCAAAGAAGACTGCGGGCAAACGACCTATGAGTACTGAATGTTGAGTCATTCGTAAACTGCCTTCTGACATTCTGGCGACCTCCAAGGTTTTCTAACCATTGGCTTCCTGTCACAGGTTTATGGAATGGAGTCGTTTGCGGCACCTATTATAGAACTCGTGATGTTGCCAAGAGTACACATCGATATTGGTATCGATGATACACGGAAGTTAGCCCAGTCAGCTTCTTTCATTTTTTTCAATTGGGTCTCCCGCTATAGACTTCAGTGTATGCAGAATTCTATCACCAGGTAATCACTGCCCAGTGTTTCATCTTCGTGTCCTTGTCAGTCGCGGCGGTTGGCCATACCAAGCGCACATAACGTAATGTCCAGGTGTGGAAGTGGGGCATTTCCTCAAACAAAAGTCGGACTCTCAACATTCAGTACGCATAGGTCGTTCCCCTGCAGTCATTTCCCAGTGACCCCCGTGGATTTGCTCTGCGAAAGCTGGTCGAGAAGTGACTGGAGGTCATCTGGTTTTATGGTGATCTCTGGGGGTGCTTAGACATTCACTGTTGTCAATTTTGTATTATTGCTCAATGTGATTGCTTAAATACATGTTTATAACTCAAAGATCTTGGTTCCTGTCGATATTTGCGCCCATCGGAACGTAACTTTCTGAATTATGGACCCTGATTGTCCGAAAAAAATCGCCTTTTTATACGCCCACAATTTCATGTGAACGTATATTGTCGTCGCCCCTGTCTGTCCGTCCGGACATCCGCCCTCAATTTGTTTGTGGACACTCTACAGGTCACAAATTTTATCAGGTTTAAATGAAACTTGAAATATAGCTCCTTCTCCCTACGACCACAATTCCTTTCGATATTGGCATGTATCGGTCCGTAACTTCATGGATTGTGGCCCCTGATTGTACGAAAAATCGCGTTTTTAGGCTTGTGGACTCTATAGAGGTCACATTTCATTAAATGTATTTAAATTTGGATTATATATGAATATTTTTGATGTTCCCCTTCAGGTATCCGCTGTGGACGCAAAATCTCTCAGTGCTAGGATTAAGGAGTTAGATAGTTTCGTTTTAAATACGAAGTATTCAAGACAGAAACAGAAGTTAGGCGAAGAATTAAAACATTTTTTGACTTACTTAATCCTCCGAGATCTTGAGATGATGCTACTCTTTTGTTATCAGGCAATTTTTAGTGTCCAAGGAAAGTTGTGGTAAAAGTCAAAATCCATTACGAAACCTGTCCGAAAGAGTATAAAGCAGTAAAATATTCTTTGTGCGCTTGTCTAAGGCGGGTAGTTGCATCTACTGTCGACAGTTTGATTGGTCGCTTAAGGGCAATTTTTCGTGACCATGGTAGAGGTTCGGATTAGAACACAAGACTTGGGCTAGGGAATCTATTGGCCACACCATCAGTGAATAACCACATTAAGGCTGTGCGCATTGAGCTAGCAAGGTCGCTACTTAGTAAGATAAAAGCCAAACCAGTATTTTAAGACAAGATCAAACGCATGTTTAGAGCCATCGATGTTGATGTATCTAAGGAAGCTTTGACCAGGACACAAAGATATTGTTTAGCTAGCGTTAAGGCTGACAGGGCTGGTGATTCGGGTAGGTTGAAGTTTTCTCAGGTTAGAAGGAAAATCTTTAAGTTCGGAGCCAAGAAGGTTAATTATTGCTCCCGTAGAAAACAAGAAAATGTGTTCTTTTTCTGAGTCGGAATCATATATTAGAGTATGCGACTCACTTAGAATAGAACTCGATTCGGGTTATTTGTTCAGACCTTGTTCTTCTTGAGGTGTAGGCGTAAAAGATGCACGTGTGTCCTCCTCAGCTATAAACCACGGGCTTAAAAACATTTATCGGCTATCAAGCTTTTCAATGTTGAGTGTTTCAGATAGAGACATTTTATCCCACGTTGGTTGGAGAACAAATCCCATGCTAGAGGAGTATACTATTCGACACTCGGTGTTAAAAAACTAAAAGAACAACTGGAAGAACAGAATCATAAACAAGCAAAAGAATCGGTTGAGGTAATGGTAAGAGAAGTTAAAGAATATGCCTCTAGAACTTCGGACGTAAACCTTGATACTCTGCATCAAAAACTCATTCTTCTTGACGAGAAAGCTAGGAAGTCAGGCGACCAAAGTTCGGAGGAATATGGTTTTATTCTCAAGCATTTCTTAGCTAACAAACATAATCCTAGTGTGGTTGTGCTCATGCTTTTATCCAAAAACGAATATCAGTTAATGGAAAAGGAACAGAAGCTCGTTAAAGTATGGGTAAATTAAACTTCAAAACAACGATTTCAAAAGCCAAGTTTTATACCGCAAAGTCCAAAAATTATATGTTATAAACGTGTGGAAATGGGCCATGTTATAGCTAAATGTAATACTAGTAAATAATTTGTTTGCTTTATATAATTCTAGAGTGTTAAGGAGATATGCAAACACTTGGGTAGACTATGAAGGAGAACCTTGTCAGTGGAAAGAAGTAGAGGCAGCTGAATATGAGTTATATGGGAGCAGGTCGTTTCATCCCAAGACCGGTTCACCCCGGGCTGTTTCATACGGTCTGTTTCATCCCAATTTCATCTCGGGCTGTTTCATCCCACATATAGGGTCGTTTCATCCCACAAATTAATAAACAGGTTTGACGTATTTCTAATATCTTATTCATACATTTATAACAATTCATGGCAAATTTAGTAATACTATTTGTATCATTACATACACAAATCATTTCATACATAAATCATCATACATAAAGCAATTACTTTGATTTCATGAAATTATCTATTTACGGCTTTTATAAATAAATGTATTTTTTAAATTTCATACATAAATCATCATACATATAGCAATTACTTTGATTTCATTAAATTATCTATTTACGGCTTTTATAAATTCATTAAATTATCTATTTACGGCTTTTATAAATAAATGTAGTAATTCACACACAAAAGATATTTTAACTAAAATTGCTTCAGCATTCCACTAAATTTACATCGGTTGTAATCGAAAGCCGTTTTCGTGCAGTTTGGGTTTCAATAACAGAATTACCCCGTGATATAATCGTATATGTCCATGATTGAACACATCAAAGAAGATTTGCTGTGTTTTATTTTAGGCTCAAATAATCAGAAAGCATGCATTTCCACCTTGCAGTGATATAATCGTATATACGGCCCATGAGATGCCATGATAAAATAAAACCAAGTACGAACAATCCAAACCATCAGACAAAATTCGACGTCCTAAAAAACGGTATAGGCAAAATAGTGTAATATGGCAATATAGTGTAATCAGCATATGGACTGTTCACCGTGTACAAAATACACGACAAACAGTGGTAACAGGTGTCCGGAAGAGTAAGCTTACCCTGCTGGCATGCCACATCCGCCATAGCGGCATCCAATCTATTAAGCGAAATCTCGGTAAAATAGCGTGATTGGCCAATGAACTATCGGTATGCAAAATACACGTGATGAACAGTGTTAACAACGTAGTAGACCTATATTATCAGGGATACGGTATACCCGTCAATGAAATATGTCAAAAATAAAAGTCGAAAGAGACATGTCATATATACCAATCAAATCAATATGCCGGCCATAATGATATAACTGTCATCAAAGGGAAGCGTGCATGCACCAATTGGAGACTTGCTGTGTTCTATTTTTAGGCTCAAATAACCAGACCATATCAGAAAATATGCACAGTTAGTTAAATTGCATAATCCATTTTAACGGGTTTTATGGAAATAGAAAATATGACCATTGCTATCCACCTTTGTTTTCTAACTCTAGCTCTTGTCCAACTTTTCAAGATTTTATTACAACGGAAATTAAGAATCGCCTTTCCACTGGTGCCATTACTGTTTGGGGTAGACTAAGCGAAGTATTTCCGCCTAACGTAGTTTTTCCATTAACTGTAGAGCCTACCAAACCGAGATTATGTTTAAAGCCCAAATACCACTCTTGATGTAACTTAATAATATGTCCCAATCTTTATTCTGATCAACAAATTGTACTATTCTATAATATTTCAATTAATAAATGATACAAATTTCAACTTAACACACCTTATTTTAAAAATTGGAAAAATTCAACTACATGCCGTAGCATGGTTTGAAAAGCTTTACGTAAACACTTTTAAATTAGACTTGGATTTAAACATTTTTTCGAACCCTCTAGACAAGTAAGATAGGTTGTAATGTATAATTTACACAACGGGTAGGACACTTAAACATCTTGTAGTTAGAATAAGGCTATTTTTTTCTGGACCGGTCACGCTAGCGGGAGTGTTATTGTCCCTGAGATATCTTAATTGCTAAATTTTGGATTCTCCTTTTTCCTCAGATTCATTAAATGATATTCCTAGATTTGTGACATATTCTTCTTTTCTAAAAATAAAATAGATGACACGAGTGGATATGGTCCTGTTTTTGTTTCCAGAAACTCGCAAAAACTTTTAGGTTTTCAGTGGAATAACGTGTACTATGTATGCAACACTATTCCATTCGGATGGAAGAATTCTGCTTTTATATACAATACTTAAATACCCATGGTTCTTCCTATTTACGGTATATTGGCGTCAATAACCTAATTTATATCGATGACCGGTTCGTTGAGCAGATAAATTCTAATTTGTCATTGTAAAACTTAGAACCCACAAAAAAATTGACATTTACGTTTTTTGTGAAGTTGAAGTTCGTATTGGTTTCTTTATATTGGTTTACAGAAGTCTATTTTAAACCCAAAGTAATGTTTGATTTTTTTTAGGATTGTGGGTTCATGCGCAAAAACAGAACTTTCGTCTAACAGAGAAAAAAGTGTGTAAATTTTGGGCCCTTAGGGAATCTATATTAGAATCTAACAGTATAAATGTATTATCTCTGCAAAGCGAAATTATTTGCTTCGGAATATTTTAACGCGATTTTAATGTTGTAGACGTCGAAAGAAGATATATGTCTTTTATAGTTAGAATTGAGGGAGGGAATTGTATTTTGGGGTTTTCTACATGACTGGCAGGGTTCTAAACAATGGGTTAAGGAGTAGCACATAGCTTTATGTTTGTCTACCGATGCTTCAGATTTCAAATGGTGTGCGGAGTTTACTTTCAACACTCAAAAACGGATTTTCGGGGACTACTGGCGGTCATCTGAAATGGAATACTCAATCATGATAAAAAGAGGTGTTAGCTCTGTTAAGGACTTTAACTTATATTAGGCATGATGTTAAAGATTACCGCCTTGATAATAAAGCTGGACAAAACAAGGCAGTCGGTCTTCAAATTTAAATATCATTAAGGACATTATTTTTATTCTGCAAGAATTCAATATCCATATGAATTTAGTTTGAATTCCATCTTAAGATAATCCTGTTGCTGACCCTTCAAGAGTTATCTTTAAATCGGATGCATGTCTTTCAGACGTAGCATTAAACAATTAAACAGGGTTGATTTAGTATTCTGGCCACTTACCATTGATCTCATGTCTTTTGGTTGTAACGCTATGAAGGGGGGGGGGGGGTCACTCTCCCCCATTTTACCCCGTATAGAACTCCAAAAATTTATTTCAGGTATAAATGTTTTTTGCACAGTCGATAAGGTCACGCGAGAACGCGTAAGTGATCCCCCCTTTTAATATGATCTCTGCTATTATTAACTTTATAAAACAGAAACAAATAAATTGTACCTTGATTGTTCCGGCTATCTCCCCTATCCCAGTTTGGTTTTCACAAACTTCCTTTGCAAACCAGGTAGTTGTATTCGCGTATAAAGGAGATCAAAAACACTTTGTTATAC
Organism: Patella pellucida; assembly: GCA_917208275.1. Lineage (NCBI taxonomy): Eukaryota > Metazoa > Mollusca > Gastropoda > Patellidae > Patella > Patella pellucida. The sequence continues at coordinate 10,009,547 of OU795044.1, forward strand.
CCCAGTAAGGGAGGTTTCCGAAAAGACAAATTTGGTTTAAGTTGGAATTTGTTTTCCAAATCAGAGACAAATTTATTTAATTTCGGTTCAGTTTACTTTAAGGCGCCAGTATTACAACACCATTAAATGTTGTTTATATTGGATTCTATTGTACGTAGTATTGTTAATATGTCTAGTATAAAAGTGTTTTCAATTCTAGGGGCATCAATTTTGGATATATCTCAAGATTTGATTAATTTGGCGCAATCTTTGTCTTGTATTTTCCTATGAATTCACGTCGGAATTAATAATATAAACAATGCTTTCGTGATTTTGACGTTCTTCGAAAGGTCTTTGATCATTTATTTGAAAGCCCTACAGTAATTTTGTCCTCTATTTTGATGACCTCAGAGGCAGATGTAATTGCAAGGGTTTCGTTAGTGGATACAAATTAAGCTACCCTGGTGTCCGGTTATTCCTGGTATTTTAATCAAGCATAATAATATAGGGTCATCTGACCTGGCAGATGGGACACATTTAAATGAGGTTGGGGCAAGGAAATAACTTCAGAATTTTCTTGAATAGGAAATGTTGTAATTTGGATATATCGTTGTATTAAATAAATTAAAATATTTGTTTTCTTTTCATTTTGATTTCATGGCATCCCATTACATATATTTTGGTTCTCCTGAACTAAGCCGGTTTGTGTTGTCACGGCGCCTCAGTATGACGATGATTCGCTTATCTGGAGGTCACCTGCGTTGGACGGGAAAGTTCATCGGATTTTTCGGCGTCTCTCATTTTTGCTATTGGTGTATGCCCGATGGACTGACAAGGGACAAATAGTTTTAAAACGGTATAAAAAACTGAGGTATGGTAATTCAATCTAAGAGTAGGCAATAGCGCCACTATGTGGGCAAAATTTTCCTTGTGACACACTGTATGGCGTGTGCCCGTCTTCATTAACCCAGAACCGAACCCCAATTCATGTCACTTTTAAAACCCGCTTTGAAAAGTTAAGTTAGTGCACCGGGAAAGGGTTTAGAAGTTGAAGTGAGAGTAGGAGACTTGTGGGGTTGTAACAGCAGAGCTTGCATGGCACCGCATTCCTATTTTATGACAGTAGACATTTCTCTCGAGATCTTACATCTGAAGGAAGAAGGTTAAAGTTGAGGAAAGTATACTGTGTGTCCCATCTTCTGGCAGTTGGCGCACTGTCCCACCCTGGGTGGTCCGTCGGTTGAGATACACAATCTTTAGGATATAACTGAAATAAAAAAAGATAAAGAAAAAACCTCGTGAGGATGTCAATCGGAAATAATTTAATTTTCTTAGGACTGAAGGGTATTTGCAGTATTGAGCAGTCTTTCTGGATTTTTGGAGTCCTGAGTCTTAGCTACGATAAATTCAGCAATAGCTTCGGAGCTCTGGTGCACTTAGGTGAAAGCTTTCTTAAGGTGGGTTTACACTATGGATTTTTTAAAGTAAGATCGCAGCAGCCATTGAAGCTATCGACTTGTCGATCGAATAGAACCGGTAAAATCGATGGAAATAATTAGCGCTAGCCAATCAGAGACCATCTAGCGGGATTTGATCACATGATCATCAAAATGGCGAATGTTACAACATTTTTGTTTCTTTTTCTTTTTTAACAAACAGGCAATTATTAGCCAACAGGCTGCTTCTTCCATGCTTGCTGGTGATAATATGAACAGTACTGCATGTATAACTATGTAACATGACTGCACTCGGTGACCTCATTCTGTCAGACAAAATTGTTTTCTGTGAATGTCTGCAAGTGTGAACGTACTGACTTCATAGATTTTTTTGAAGTCAAAGTTTCCACAGACATTTTTAAGTCAGATTTTACTTTAAAAAATCTATAGTGTAAATCCACCTATAGTGTATACCTCTGTATTAGTTAGAATGACCTTGATAAGTTCAAGTATAGCTACAGGTGACGTCACTCCACACAGCGCCCACCATTTGCTTTATGACACGTGCATTGTTAACATAAGATGTTGTTGCATTGAATGGTCCGGGCAGAATCGTTCCCTTTACTCATTTTATCTACCCATAATTTACATTAAAATGGAAATATATTTTATATAGATGTACTTCAAACACTTTTATTTATTTTTTTTTTATTTTTTTTATTAACAAAAACGAATGTTTTAGAATTTAATTTGCAGGCCGCGTGTGTAAAAGAATAAATATCGCGAGCCATAAATATCGCGAGCTCATAAGCCTCGCCCATATAACTTTAAATATTCACTGTTATATACCCATTTACACTAAATACACTTCAAACATCTGTGTTCTTTACCCGCATGTCAACACTGTCGCTCCATTCTGAGGACGATACCCATTTGAATCGAACAACGTTCGTTTCCCTGAAACAATGCATAAATTGGCTATACTAAATATTATGTTGCTATCTGCAGAACACCCATTTTACCATCCGTGCCGATATCAAAGGAGCTGTACCCAGACATTTGTGCTTTGACTCCTGTGACATTCATTCATTATGGTCGAAATTTAGGTTATATGACACGTACTCAAATTGTTCTTTTTGTGTAAAATGTCTGCAAGCTGAGTTCCATGGTGGGTAATTATTTGAAGCGAAAGGGTAATTGAACGTCATGGAATGTGTTTCCACGGTAATAATAGAACAAGATGCCAGCATGTATTCTAGATTAATGAAACTATGGAATATTAGAAATCATTTCCTGCAAATTAAAAGTATATAATGTTAAAGGATTGCCAATTTTACTCTTGAATCCGAATAATGATGATTCTAAAACAGGCATGTCCGAAACACCCACGAATAATTATTATGATTTTAAAATCTTTTTCTATCTACATATAGAGGAATTAAAGACGTGCGATTACGACATAATACTCATGCCCTGCAGGGATTATAAGAAATAATGATCACATTATAGCTTTTGTAAATGGATGTCATATTTATCAAAGTAATCAATCGCTAGGTACAGATCATAGTTGGGCGAGGTGTAACACATACAATAATTATATCCTTAAAGGAGCTAAGTCCGTAACCTCCAAAATCTTCGAAATCGAAAACACGAATCATTGGTCAATTTAAATCAGCATTGAAGATGTAAACTTACCGGGAAAAGATGAGCTTCTAATATCCGATAATTAAGATAAAATAATTGTTTTAACATTGGTACACGAATCGTGTACCATAATGCTCTTCAGCCACAGTTGTATTGAGAGACTCGAGAGACGAGGCTAGACACATTTCACTAAACCAAACGGAGTTATCTACACTTGAATAACTAGACGCTAGAAATGTGCACTTGATTGCGATTGCTGGCTTATTTCGTCGCACTTAACTGATTTAAAATTGGAGTAAAAACGGAAACCATTGAATGTAAATCAGTTTATATACATTCATATTACATTATTATATGCGTTGCGACCAACTTTTGTTTCGAGGTCCCAAATGTTAGCGATTTAGCTCCTTTAATACAATTTAATAGCATAATTACGTTCTATTTTTCTTTCTCCAGCAACTAGGTGTCTAGGTTAATGAGGTCGGACATAGACCATGCGGTGTGCTGGCTTTAAACATAATGGCATGACCTTTATTAAGAACATGAAATAGAGAAAAAGACGGATGAAGCTTGTTTGCCAAGTCTGTCCATCTGCCAGCAAACTCGTGGTAATATAGCGTCCAGGGACAGTGGATACGAACATCTGATACGGAACTAGGTCATAAAACCATCGAGAATTTCATTTGAAGAAATGACCAGACTGTAGATGGCTCCATCATGCATATCTAATATATTAATGTCAAATTTATTACTCTCATAGTGCTTTTAGAATAAAACTAGTGATTGTTTCCCATAAATTATATGTCAATTTAAATAGTTTGTAATTAAAAAACGAGAAATACGCATACATGAAGAGGTTTGTAAAGGTCGGTAGCCAATATCATATACTATCAAAAACAGATTGGGTTCAGTGGGTTCAGTGCATCTAAATAAAGGTTGTGTTTGCTAGAAAATAGTCAACATTTGATATAAATGTCACGACACTATTCTTTTCTGATTAGACATTCATGTGGATTTGTTCATGGATGCAATGACAATGTAGCTAGTATTGGAAATTTATCTAGCCCCACGTGTAGCGATGTTAATGTCATGACGTTATTCCCAAAGTTTCGCCGTCGAAAACGTAGTCACGGACATCGTCGCTACAAACCACCTACGCTCAGCACTATATCACTGGATGCCCTTTTAGAAATTATTCAGGAACCACTAGGGCCCCACCATATCCGTACTAAATTATATTCTATTCCATTTACTATTTTGAAATTACTTCAAGCTGAATGTTTTGATTCAAATTGTACTGACCCTGCATCCACTGAATACAGGGTTGTATCAATTGTTCTTGACATTGCCCACCGTCGTCTGGATATTGCAACTGAGTATGATGCGTCGTACACCACCAACAGTTCATTTCTAAAATTGAAATTTGCTAATAAAGGAATTGACGCTATCGGATTAAGCCAAATAATACACCATAAGCAAGTCACAGCGCACATCCCTCCTTACTTCAAAACTGTTACTGTTCCTAGGATTTCTTATACTTATACTAAACCCATTGCATCCAAATATTTAATTACAGAAACGCATTATCTGGCATCATATTTGAACATAGTCCAGAATAATAAGTTACGTGAAATTTTGTCCAAAGGACCCTTATACCGGGAACCGCAACCATTTTCATGGGATCAAAATTATTATGGATACCGTAGAGGACTATGCTAGAGCATGGGCTAAGAGGGAAGATGTTATCTCGGATAGTCTCTCTGATTGGACTAAGTCGATCAGTCGTTTACTTAAACGAAGAATATACATGCAACGTTTGTCAGTTGACACTAGGCCTAAGTCTATTTTCAATGATGTTAGCATTGTTGAAAATCTCAATGCCTTGCATGACAATTATGTCATTGTTCCAGCTGACAATGCGTCCAATAACATAGTGTTTATATGTAAACGACATTATTTCGACTGTCTGTTCAAAGAACTTAATTTCGGGAAACCAATCGACAGTGCTACATATAAACGAACCACTCTTAGTAAGAATGAAATTATATCCAACCACAAATCTGTACTCACTTCATTTGGTACTCCATGTGGAAATACCTATACAGATTTGACCTTGTTGTATTCGATACCTAAATTACATCAAAATTCCTACAAACAACGTTTTATAGCAGTTTCATCCCGTTGTTCAACAAAACCACTTTTAAAAGTATTGACATCTATACTAACGGCTGTTAAAGAGGGTATTCAAAAATACTGTGACAAAGTATACTCTCGAAGTGGTATAAATCAAATGTGGATATTAAAAATTCAAAAGAATTACTTGATGGTTTGCAATCTATATAGATCCCTTGCTTCAGTCTTATCTATTCAAACTTTTGACTTTTCTACTTTGTACACTAAAATTCCCCATAGTAAATTAAAAGCCCGGTTGAAAGACATTATTCACAGTGTCTTTTCGTCTAAATCGGGTACTGCTAGATATCAATATTCAGTTGTAAATATAATTCTACATATTTCGTAAAGTATCACAGTGATTCAAAACACAAATACACGGCCATCAAGATAATTCAGATGTTGGATTTTTTAATTGATATCATATCTGTGTTAAGTGGTTTGCATCCCAATGGGCACCAACTGTGCACCTTTGCTTGCTGATCTGTTTCTCTATTCGTACGGAGCTGAGTACATACAGATGCTCGTTAAAACAAATATCACCAGCTTATGGAGTGTTTGTGTCTCAGCTAATTCGTTACGCGAGAGCTTGTTCCTTTTATTTAAGTAGATCGAGGCATTTGTCATCTAAGTTTCAACTACAAGGATACTTGCGCACTAAACTTATTAAAACCTTTAAAAAGTTTTATGGAGGTCATATTGATTTGATTAGTAAATATAACGTGCCTCTCTCGGCTATTATTCTAGATATTTTTAATTGACACTATACTATTACTATCTCCCTGATAATGTCTACTACATCGTTAAGACGGTGCTCTTTGCATCCCGATAGTTCATTGGCCAATCACGCTATTTTATGACATTTCGTCTAATAGATTGGATGCAGCTATGGCGCTGGCAGGGAAAGCTTACTCTTCCGGACACCTGTTACCACTGCGTGTCGTGTATTTTGTACACGAGGAGCTGTCCATTTGCTGATTACACTATTTTGCTTGAATATACCATTTTGCCTATTACGTTTTTAAGATTTCGAATTCTGTCTTATGGTTTGGATTGTTCATACTTGTTTGGTTTTTTTTATTATGACCCGGGGCTTGGAATATTTACCCTAATTTCTCTTAAAGTTACATTATTCAAGATATAGATAAGAACTAGCCATTCTTGCTATACTAGGTGGAAAGTAGATGATGTAAAATGAATAATTTGAAAATTTCATTCAAATTACTCTTTTGCAAGCGAAGATATTGGCATTTGAAGATTTGAACAACCTGTGCAATAATTTCAACCACGGTCCTGGTTGATCAAAGCTAAGACTCGAAGCGTCTGGGCGCGCCATATTTGATTTATCACTGAAACGTTTAAATCTGTTTGTTTAATATCGGAGCAATCTGATGCCATCCAAAGTTGATTAAGGCCTGGATTAGTTAATAAATGTCTAATTAATACTTCAGAAAACATTTCATGCCCAAATAAAGACCTGCACTAGGCAGATTTAGCTCTTGAATAATGCATGTTTAAGTGTTTGCCAACTAACCCACAATCTGATAAAAATTACAGATCTATATTTAGTTTCGTTTTTACATACTTTTGGTGGCCTTCACTACATAAAGATCTGACCAGTGTGTACTGGAGCGGCTTTGACCCTATGGCGCCAGACATTTATTAATCAACCAGCGTTGACGTTACTAGTGGCTTATCCACAATTTCATGTAGAGCACGCCAAGAACTCGCCGTAACAGACCGTTTTATTAGCTAATCCTGTTTTATAATATTTCGTCCAGATCACTATAAAAAACGACGATAAATAGGATCTATGTTTTAACAAGATTGACTAACCCATGTGGAAGCCCTACTTCAGTACGAATTGACTGTTTCCAAGCATCGATGTCTTCTTATAACACTATAAGCTGAATGTAGGTCTATGAAAAGTGTTCTGGTTAATATAGAAATCTTTACCTACATGATGTAGGACGAAAACTAGGGTAATGGAAAAGCTTGTATTATTATTCTTCTATTTTAGTCTTAGATACCGACAGCTATGTCAGTATCCATTGTTATAAGTGGGATACTATCGTCCAGCCATCTCGTGCACGGATTAATACAATTATGTAGAATAGTGTTGATGTAAACCTGTGCCTTTACGAAACACTTACCCAAAAATGGTAATTGTCCCGCCCTAATAGCCGACGCATTATATTCTTCATATAGTATAGAGCGGGTTTTGATTTACTTTAGACAATCATTGAGAGCTCAAGGGGATCGCAAGACCTATAGCCTCCTTGGCTAGAGGCTAGGGTATGGCACATCATCCTATCGCAAACGATGTGTAGAACGATCATATCAAGAAGTATGTGGCTCTGCTCTTGCCACGTTTAAGCCGTATAGGCCTGGGTTAGAAAGGATATTACACTCAGGCCTTGGATGTTTTAATAACTCGCAAAGTATTATTAGAGCTGTTGTAGTTTTCCTGTATTTAACCTGGTAGTTTGCTGTATTTGACATATAAACTTAGTTAACAACGGAAATGGTGTTTTAGACTTTGTAATTGAAGATAGAAATAATTAATTAATATCACAACGTGAAGTCCAGAAGACCGGCCTAAAACAAAGTGTCACATCTGTAACTAGGATAGTCACAATTCGAGCCCATACTGTCAAATTGTTTATTTGGTAGCCGTGACAGGATAGGTGACACCCCAGAGTGTCACATTTTTTATTTGGAGCCGTGACACAGAATAGTGCCGCAGTGGATATTTGATTACATCCGACACGCATAGTGTCACATTCTTACAATAAAAACATGCTAAACTCAAAATGGCTGATCTTTTTGATTTGAGAAGAAACAAAGTAATTTGTGGGTCTCACTTGTTTTATGTATCGATTCGTTCTATGGGATGACAACCTGCCTTCATTAAAAATTGTAAGTTGATATAGACTGAGATTGTACGGCGGTCTTTGTGTGTAGGATAAAGCACGAGACTGAGGTTATCCCGAGGAAAGAAAGATTGAAGAAAATTACCCGAGGGCTTTTTCTGAAGTCTTTTTTCCCCAGCATAACCGAAGAAGAGGATTTTATCTTGCTTATAAACCATCTATGTTTACATGTATGCAAAATGAGAATATCCCAGAATACCTGTAAGAATAACTTTATATCGTTATCTTATGGAAAAAATAACCTACCCAGGGAGAATAAATCGTTACAGGTTTAAAAAAAAAACTTTCAAAAGAATAACCCCAATTTCCCTGTCCAAACTCGCCCACGACTTTCAGTACGCAAGTTATTCTGGGCATAGAATATAAGAGATTTACAGTTCTAGGTTTATCAAACTGAGTATTGTGTTTCACTGTCGTCACAACAAGGCAAAATAAAGATCTTCAATTAGCAGATTCTGCTCTTACATAAGGCTATTAACTCATCACAATGACTTTCCTTTGTGTTCATCTTATTTAATAAATAGAAAAGTTATTATATTTATCAAAGGGGAAGCAAGCTTTTGTTTCAATATTCTATTAATTATTTTGTATTAAAATAGTTTTACCAATAAACCACCCGACGTGAAAGTTGTTTGACTTTAAATTAACAACGCTGACATCATAAGGGGTGCTGGAGGAAACCATCGTCACGCATTTCCGGTAGTAAAACATGTCGGTGGGTGGAGGTTGAGGTACAAACAGTAGCGCATCTAGAAGCTGAGAATGGGGGGGGGGGGGTATCTAGGGCGCCATCCACAATCCCATCCCACAATGAATGTACACAATGGCTATAATAGTATAATAATACCTGGGGTCCCGGTAAAATATAGATCGTATTGTCTATGTAGTTGTTCGCCGATAATTATCTCGCCAGAAAGTAATTAAATTTATATAATTTGACATAAAGTTATCGTTTAAATTATGATTGCTAATGATTTTGTTGGGGTTTTTGTGTGTGTGTGTGTGTACCTTAAGGGAAATGGCTATAACACTGAGAACATTTTGAAAATTTTCGTCAATATCCTGGCATTTGAGGTCATAGCTGGGAGCAGATTCTTGTGAACGAGAGGCCCGGAAATGAGAGTCAATGGGACAGAATCTCGAGATCTGCCCGATTATACCGCCGGTTTTGTAAGAGTTGACAAAGCTTTTGTACAATCTGTCGGCCCACGAACCACTATAACCGTGAATATGATACGATATAGTTTAAGACAAAGAAGTGGAAGAACGATGACATAATGGAAATGAGCGCCGTAAATATGTTGCCGAGCCTTTATTTGTTGGAACTTTCCCCGAGGGGACTTTGTCTCTCGGAGACGCATACTTTGTCTCAGTCGAAAACACTATGTACACTTCAATAATTTTGTTAAAGGAGATAAATCACTAATATTAATTGGGATCTAGAAATTTACACAAATGGTTCGCAAAGCATTATAATAATGTTATTCGAATGTATATAAACTGATTTACATTCAAAAGTTACTGGTTTTACTGGAATTTCTAATCAGTTATGTTCGGTGAGTCACGCTTAAAGTGTCAATCGAACGGCTGTCTCTAGCGTCTGGTTATTCCAGTCTAAACTTATAGTATTTATTGCGCATGCTGTTCAGATAAGAATATGTGGACAGTAGACACCGTTTGACACATAGACATACATGTTCTAATGATAATACTAATATTAGTATGTCTATGGTTTGGCATGACTTGTGGAATGTGTTTAGCCTTGTAGCCTCGGTCTTCTAGTCCCTTGTTACAAATGGCGCTGAAACACTTATGGTACACGATACTAATGTTAAAATGTTTATTTTGTCTTAAATATTGGATTTCAGAAGCCCATCCTTTCACGACGCACCCCCCCCCCCGCCCCATGTGGATCAAAGGGCACGCGTTAGAATCTGATTCTTGTCTCAAATCACTGGGAATTGCAGTTCAGAGCTACTTCTTTCCGTGGCCTCTGGAACCGCCCTTCTTGACTTCACTTTAAAAAAAACCGAAGACATTCGGCTGACCTTCTATATATCAATAAACAACTACTTTTAGTTCTACCACCTTTTTCTTACAGAATCATATATTTTTTGAGTACCCTGGTTGTTTAAGAACTCGAAGTCCACATAAAAGCTGAAACTCGATTCATTACCGATTCCATTATGTAAAAAACCCAACCCATTAGCATCGTGTATAAGCAAAGGCTTAAAATAGAAGCAAATTATAAACATGAAATAAGAAAGCTTTTAATATTTGTGTGTGTTTTGTTGAAATGTCATTTCTCCATCTTCCGTATAGATCTAGATATTAGTTTGGCGCTTTTATAATATAAGCGACAATATGAGACTCGGAGAAGCGATTGGATTCCGTCTTATATTTCATCTGTGATGACGACAGTCGTTTGATGATTAGGGATTGAAGACCACCGTTATAGTTGCAGTTGCACACTTGAAATAGAGAAAGCAAAGAAATAACACATTGGAGGAATATATTAAGGTTAGCTTTCATATTTTCGTTAACATTTTTGTTTCTATGATTAACAATTTAAGAATAATATTTTATAATAATTTTTCCATTTATTTTTATGACAATTTAAAATATATCAAATGATGGTTTGACATCAATTTTTCCAGTCAGTTATGAGGATTTTGTAAGTGAACTGGCATTTGTATTTTATTTATTTTGTTCAATTTCTTTTATTTATAAAAAAAAACCCAAAACGATTCTACTAATTAACAGAAATAAAAGTTGTGGCGCTGGCCTTTAAATGGCACATGACTTTATTCTTTGGTACGTTAAAATACGAAAATGGGTCTAAAAGCACACATTAAAAATGTATAAATTTTCTATTGTAATTTCTAATCAATTATATGAAATATGTGAACAATCATAATTGAACGGCTGTCGTTTAGTCTGTTTACGCCTGCGTAGTCAATTCTACCTACTTTTTATTATAATTGTGTCGTTTGTGATTCAACCATTACGACTTACCTCTGCGTTGTCTTATAGTATATGCTTTTCTTTGTTCATCACAAATGTCACCCGAAACCATGGAATATTTAAAACGACTCGTATAGTAATTTTGATATGTTTTTTTGCGTAAAATATTGGATATTAGGATCCCATATTTCGCGGGAAAATAACATCATTATTATGGGTTGAAATGGGTTAATACTGACTTTTAATTCGTCTTTTTAATTTCGAATTGTTTGGAAAATATTAAGTTAGAGTTTTAACTCCTTTAAAATAACTAAAAATAATTCAGATATTCCACACAAGGACCTAAGTCCGTAACTCAAAATCCTCAAACACGAATTATTGGTCAATGTAAATCAATATTGATGATATGAACTTATCTAGAAAAGATAAGCTTCTGATCTTCGATATTTAAGATAAAATAATTTTTCTTACATTGGTACACGAACAGTGTACCATACCTGATTTGAATTTGGGAGTAAAAACGAAAACCTTTTAATGTAAATTAGTTTATATACATTCATATTACAGTATTATATGCGTTGCGACCCACTTTTGTAGGTCCCAGATTTAGCTCCTTTAACTAATTTGTTTGAAGGAGCAAAATACAGTATGCGCCTCGACCCAACAAATATAGCCTACATTGAGAGGTTGCATCCTAATTTAAAGTATAGAAGATTGTGGCGCCTTCATAAATTCTGTGATGCAGAACGGAGGGCCTGACAAGAACAGCTCTCTAGTCGTTCGGATGGGACGAAAAATCGAGGTCCCGTGTGCACATTGGCGTGCACGTAAAAGATCCCATGTCAGTTGGAATTCGATATAAGAGTAAGCCGTAGCGCCGCTGCCCGGGCAAAATTTCACTCATAGCACACTGTATGACGTATGCCCGCCTTGGCGTATGGGGTTTAACGTCATACTGTTCTACTCCGGCTGGGCTAATGAAGACAGGATAAATTCTTTAACTCCCAGGCATATTGAGTTTATGGCTATCCGAATATTGCATGGATAGCAAGGGTGTTGGTGAAATCGCGTGGAAATTGGTACTCATATAGGAATTTTTCAACAAGGGCCTGACACATGCGATCTGATGCCATTTTCGGGACTAGTTTGACTCTTTTTTTTTTGTTAGATTTGCAATTGTTTCTAATGAGGGTATTTAAGAACATGAGATATTTTTTAATTTCTTTCTTAGGCAACGCTCGTTTGGTACTGGTTACCGATGACAATTATAACATAACCGGTTTGAAATTATAGTAAAACGGAAACCATTGAATGTAAATCAGTTGATATACATTCATATTACAGTATTATATATAAAGTGTATTCAGTATTGAAGGTCACAGACCCAAAGATACAAATATACAATAACTATTTGGATGATGGTCAATGATGGTAAATGATGGTGGCAGAAAAACAAATTTGAAGACAATTTTAAAGGATGTACAATTCAGAACTAGTTGAAATACATTCATAGTACTTTAATTTCTTAAACCTGATCAGTTATTTTATACATGGCCTTATTGATATACTTTACTATAGATATAATGTCATTAATATTAATACAGTGACTTAAACTTGAGAAGTTGTGTAAGTTATTTCGGATACGCAAGTAATTTCTGGGAATATATTGAGCTCTCAAATCTTTTAATTGTTCACAATCATATAAAATATGTACAATATCCTCAACTAGAAGGTTACACAAACGACAAAGGGGCGATGGGCTCCTTTTTTGTTTAAACAAATTTGCATTTGTAGGTAATAGGTAAAAATTCGTTTTACCCTTTTCTCCAAATATAGGGATAAACATTGCTCTTGACAAATATTTGTTTTAAAGTTTTTGTAATATTGCAGACTATTTGAATTTGATATTACATCTGACCATTCTTGTAGATCAATATCAGACAGTCTAAGTTTAAATTCTCTGATAAAGAGAGAAGTATTGCCAATATCGTTTGAATTCCAAACGAAACCAAAACCAATAGAGTAAAATAATACCCTGACTTTGGTTGCCCAGGTTACACGGCCAACTAAATCGAACTGCTTTAGCATAATATATATTTGTTTAGGTTGTCTACATTTTGACATAAGGACAAGTTTACACCAGTACTTGGCACAATTTGACATGTAATAAAATGGATAATATTTGGCGGCCACATTCACTCAGTGTTCCTGCTGTTGGCGAGCTTCTGTGTACACCAAGTACAAATTTACAAAAGTTTGACTGCACCCTTTCGATATCCTTTCTTACCTCAAACCCCCACAGTTGGGAGCCATACAGGAGTATGGGTTTTATGATTGAGTCAAATATTTTGAAACATATATTTAAAGGGGGGTAGTCAGCTTTTCTAATCAGACTCTTAATACAGATAAGAGCTTTATCAGCTTTAACAGAAAGAGTATACACACATTTTGACCAGCATAATCTCGATGAGAATATAATACCAAGATAATTGAAGTACGATTCAGTTGAAATATTCATGTTCTTAAAGTACCATTTTTCGTTCTTTCTGAGTGGGCCACCATTTCGAAAAACGATAATTTTTGTCTTGGACAAATTTACTTCTAAATCAAAGTTATCACATAATTTTTCTAATACATTAATTTTCCGCTGTAGCCCACCCACAGAATCAGCTACTATAGACAGATCATCAGCATATAAGAGCAGTAGTATGTCCTCAGCCTCCTGGATGGTAAATATACCTCTAACATTTTCACCATTTGACATGGCATCAACAAGTTGGTTTATATAGAAGCAGAAACACAGGGGACTGAGGATACACCCTTGTCTTACACCATTAAAACTTTCGAAACTATCTGTCTGCTTTGTCCCTAATGTAACACTAGATATCGTAAAGAGTATAAGCTCTTTAAGGCATTGTACACTTTTCCATGGACACCTTTCTCTATCAGGAGGGAAAGTAATTTGGTTCGGTTGATAGAGTCAAACGCGACTGAGAAATCGACATACAGACAGTAGAACCGACCTTTTGACCTCGACAAGAACTTCTGAACCAGGCCATTAAGAGTGAATGCATGGTCTATGGTAGAATATCCAGGACGATACCCCGCTTGCGACTCACATAGTTTGCCGTGTTGGTCAGCCCATGATGCGAGTCTCGCATTTAGAATTGACGTATAAACCTTCCCAACGCAGTCAAGAAGTGAGATTTCTCTAAAGTTTTTGCATTCAAGGCGTGAGCCCTTCTTATGTAGAGGTGAGATCAGAGCAGTCGCCCACGCCCGTGGGAATTGGCCGTCATCAAAAATGACATTATATAAAGCCGTTAGAAAAGGAATAAACAAATCAGAACACGATTTAAAGAAGGATATGCCAATTCCGTCAGGGCCAGGGGATTTGCCTGATTTCATCTTATTTATAGCTTTCCTGACCTCAAAACCATTAATTGGGTCATTGAATTGACAGTTTACATAACAGTTACAATTATCATGATAATTTCTAATAATATTTTGAGCATTTTCTAGAACTTGGTCATTCTCTGTTGACAACGACTTACTATATAGTTCCTTGAAATGATTAAACCATGTTCCATGGTCTATATTTAGATAATATGTGGACTTAGGGTTAAAGCCTTTCAAAGACTTCCAGAACAAGGTTGGATCATTCAAGCTAGACTGCAATTTGATAATGATCTCTTTATCATAATTTTCTTTCTTAACTTTACATATATTCTTAAAATCATTCTTACACCTGTCATATACCTGTAGATCATCATCATTATCAGATGTTCTGAATTTATTTAGTTCTTGATATTTGACAGATTTGAGAGATTCACATTCTAAGTCGAACCATGCAGGTTGTTTCTTAACAAATGGCCTTAACAAATGCTTGATATAGCAACATAGGTGTGAAAGTGCAGTTTCACTGTTTACCTGTAGTTGTTTCTAGGAATTCTTTGCTAAATATTTCAATATTTTCAATTACATTGTTCTTATATAAAGGAACCTTTTCAGGGTTCCAAATAAGCTTCTTATAATCATGAGTGTTAACAGTGTTGCGTGCATTGCTAACAAAGTGAATATTACAAACAATATTGAATTCCAAGGGAAGATGATCTGACTCAGATCTTGGTTGAACATAAAATTTTCTAATTAAATGGAAAATACAACTGGAAACAATTAAATAGTCTACAACGCTGGCACCATTGTGTTTTATGCAAGTTAATTCGCCATTTATATCGGAATCTAATCTTCCATTCACTATGTGAACATTGAGGGTTGCATATAATGTCAATAACTTTAAACCGAAATTGTTCGTTTCGTTGTCTTTGGATTGTCTAGACAGGGAAAAGTCATCCGCTATACATGTAGCTCCATCTAAAGTTTCTAGAAATTTTGTTGAGTCGTCTAACAAAAAATCATGTAAGGTTCCATTTCCAGTTCTGGCATTTAAGTCGCCTGTAATAAGTAGGTCACATTCCGGGTAATCTATTAAAATGTTTATTAGATTATTCTCTAAAGTTTCGATTAGAAATCACTATTGAACCACAGAAACACATATTCTTGAACATGATCATGCAGTCGCTTCACACCATCACAGTATTTTGATTTAACGAGTACAATAATACCACCTCGAGTTTTCCCGTTACCTCTGGTACAACAAAATGATACATAATTCGGAAAATAAAAATCAATAATAATATCATCAGAGCACAATGTTTCTATCAAACCAATCACATCGAATGTTTTCAAATAATCTATAAAATCTATATCAGATAATTTTCGTTTTAGGCCATTCACATTCCAACATACACAAGATAAACAAACAAGATCACATGGTTTCTTGTGTAAACCATCATTGGTATTTGGGTTACAGTTGAATGCACGTGCATGGCCATCTTCAATAGAAGACTTGATCTCGCCTTAACTACATACACCTTATCAAGCCCTTCACTCAACAGTCAACATTTTTCGGCACTAAATTTGATTGGATATCGGCCCCCACCGTGATCTAATCAAATTTTGGGTTACTAATAATAAACTACTTTCAATTTATTTTCTTTATCGAAGGCACGGATTAGCCCATACAGAGCACGTGATCAGCGATTTCCTTATTTCATGTTGAGTTGACATTCGGCAAACCTCGACAGATTCCGGTACTCTCCGTAACCTACATCTAGACTCGGATGTATGATAGTCATTGATATGTACCTACGACCATACATTTGCGATGCGGTTATCGACTACCGATTTACTCTAACAGGAAAACGTTCCGCTTTTACAAAAAAAGTCCCCAAATCTGGTTAAGCTGTCCACACCCGTTGGTGGAGTCGTCCACACGACTTAGTATAATTTCTGGACACATAATGTATTTGTAAATAGTATAGTTTTTCTGCGTGGTCACCCTTTCTCTCGGTAAATAAACAACAAAGTAAATAATTTCTGGATATTGTATTAATTGTAATACGTTGTTTGGAGTCGTCCACACGATGTATTTTTAATTAGTATAGTTTTTTTCTGCGTGGTCACCCTTTCTCCCGGCAAATAAACAACAAAGCAAATCGTTTTATTCCATAAATAACAAATTCATTAACAAATTCATAAACAAATTTAGTTGTGGACGACATCACTAATAGTTGTTGACGACATCACCAATGCCTTGTGGACGACTCCACCAACGGTTGTGGACGACTTCGCTTGTGGACGACTTGACTGGCACCCATCTCCTGGGGGCAACCATGTTTATCCGGGTTCTTTAAAATAGTTCCAAAATGGTGGACTTCATCATACGGCCGAGTCTAGATGTAGGGCACCGGAATCTGTCGAGGTTTGCCGAATGGTTGAGTTGATTGTCTTTTATTGTGTGGTGAGTGGTCTTATTGTGTGCCAGTTTGATCTCGGCGACAGAGTGTTTTATGTGTCACGACATCTGATTGGACAATGCTAATTAGTCACTTGTAAACACAGCAAGCATAAAACTTTAAAAGTTCGAGAAATGTCCAGTGTTGGAGCAAGGGGTTAGATGTTGTTAAACTCGCGGCCGTTGCTCCAGGAAGACGGTGCATGGCAGGTCCGACCAAAACATTAATCATAGTCACCGTTTTCCAGTTCATCTAAAGAATAAATTTTTCGGTTGATCAAAAGTTTATCAAATTTCAATTTTGTGGTATGCCCACTTTCGCGAGCCTTGATCATATGCTTTATGAGTTTCTTTCTGGTTTGTCTGACTTTATACGAATAATCACTCGATATATAAATGGCTGGATCACTGAGGGCCATGGCGGCGGAGATGATCATGCTTTTATCTCTGGCATTGGTTAGCTTGACTATCATGTACGATCTATCTTTATTTGGAAAAGCTTTATCTATCTTAATATCTTCTTTAATCTTCAGTTTGTCTTTAAATAAAGTACTAACCTTCTCTTCAAATTCTTTCTGTCTATCACTTACTCGTATGTCCAGACCGTTGATCACAACGTTGTTTTGTTTATTTTCATTTTCTATAACATCTATTTTGTCTTCTAGTTCTCCTATTTTCTTCTTTAGTTGACTATTTTTTTTCTTTATACTCTCTGTGTCTTCTTTGGCTCTAGTTACATCATCTATTACTTTATTTACATCTGATCTCAAACTTCCAATCTGTTGAATATTCGATTTCATCTCTCGTATCTCACGCCACATGTCTTTCAAAACATCGATAATATTGGAATCATCATTTATTCTTTCTAGGTCTTTTTCTTTCTGTCTTTTCGGGGGGCCGGGGTTTGCTTCTATATCACCAGCTAACAAGATCGACAAAATGATCACATATAAAGCCGATAATTTAAAAAATTCGTCAGACCCATGAAGCGTGTTTTCACCCGCCGCCATCTTCCCATCATTTCTATTACAGTATTACAGTATTATATGTGTTGCGACCCACTTCTGTCAGTTTCTAATTACCAAATATTAGCGATTTAGCTCCTTTAAACATACCATGAGGTGATATATCTATTTTATATATTTGATAACTTATATATAGGCTCTAGCATGTTGTTCAATCCGTTTCAGTTTATAAAATATTGTTTTTTTTGCTTTGTTTCTTTACCTAACCTTGAAAAATAGAAGATAATCTGTGAAAGGTGATATAAGGTGATTTATTTTTAATAAGGCGCCAGTCGCCAATCTAACTTCTTTTCTATGTGTCGCTAAATCTTCATATATCCAATTAATTAATCAACAAAACACGTTAAAGCCCCGTGGTTATAAATCATAAAAATATACGATCATTATTGACCATCTGTGTAGGGGAGACAAACGCCTGGAGATTACATTGATCTGCGTCTTTTAAATTATTTTACGTTTTCAGGAAACTTTAAGATCGTTGGCCTTTATACACAGGAGGTATAAAAATTGTACGGCTTGGATATCTTTTAAAGAAACTGACATAATAGTGGATTGAGTTTTTTTTAAATAACTATTGACGTCACGCGTAAAAAATTCTAACACATATTAAAGCCCCACCATGGCAGATTAAAGATTAAATACAGAGATTCAGACCAAACACAATCATTTCAATCATAAGCGCTCTGATTAAAGTATCTAAATCTCTAACTCAATATCATCCAAAATCTTCGACATTAAAAAAAAGGAACTTTTTGACGATTTAAATCAACATTAATTCTGTGATCTTACCGGAAAAAGATGGGCTTGTGATATCCAATATTTAATACAAAATAAACATTTTTACGAATCGTGTACCATAATGCGTTTAGGCGCCACTTGTAACAAGGGACTCGGAGAACTGTGCTAGACATATTCCAGAAGTCATGTTAAACGGTGACGGCATACTCTTTTCTAGGGAGTATGCGAAATAAACACTATCGGTATAGAATTGAATAACCAAACGCTAGAGATTGCCAATCGATGGAGACTCATGGGATATTACAGTAAAAACAGAAACTATTGAATGTAAATTAGTGTTCGGCACGAATATTCGAATATTCGCTCGTCGAATACAATATTTAAATATTCGAATAACAATCACCATATTCGAATCAATTCTAATATCTACATTATTTATTCTATTTGGGTTCAAAAATTATTAAAGGCGACTTTCCTTGCCACATTTGTATTCTAAGCTTATTTCGATTACCCACAGTATATATTTCTGTTGATTACCTAACTGCAGATTGTATGCAAAGGGGGGGGGGGCGAATGGTTGGCGTGTGAGGGATGTATCATAAGATTTGTCAATGGTTCAACTGCCGTTGTTGCACGTGATAAAGAGCAGGATCGCCTGTCCAACCTCGTGGGTTTTCTCCGGGTCATCTGGTTTAATCCCACTGCTATAGCCCCCTACGTGCAAGTCAATTATTGAAATAGAATTGAACCATATGTTAATCTCGAAATGACCTGGTTTGTGAGGGTGCTACCCCCTCAGAGATAGTTATTTAGTAAGTAGCCAGGGAGCACGATGCTGAATTCCGATTCTGGGTGAAAGCTAATTATTAGTGAAAAACTTTACATTATATCTGAACACATGTGTAGCGAAACTCGCTATACGACGTCATCTGTATGACATTGTGATGAATTTGCTTGGATTCGTCATGGAGAAACAGCTGGGTGAACCCACTGGGCCACATTCATTACCAACATGAAGAGACTGTTTTCTGCTTATATAGAAAAGCGACAAGACGACAATGATTTCCGTGAAATGCTGCAGTGCTAGACCCACGAATGAACGAGATGCCCTTTATTTCGGATGCAGCGCGGGATAATTCTTCCTATACATTTGTGATGGATAATCTTGTTTTGGTGTCGTGGAAGGCCGAGTTCTTGTGTACAAATGGGCAGTTTACGTAAAAGATCAACAGGCAATTGCAAAAATATATTTTTTGTGCGTTGTTCGCGAGTCAACAGAGATTTTACTTATTTAGTAATTGATTAGGAATTATAATAAATTGAAAATAAACCAATTTCAATATATTGAAAATATTCGAATATTATTCGAACTTCGAACAGTATTCGAATACTATTCGAATACCAATTTCAAGACCCGTCGAATATTCGAATAGTATTGGTGTTCGAATATCCGAACACTAATGTAAATCAGTTTATACACATTCATATTACATTATCATATGCGTTGCGACCCATTTGTGTCTATTTCTAGGTCAAAAATATTAGCGATTTGGCTCCTTTAAAGATGGGTGCTCTCGCTCTCTTTCCCCCGCCCCTCTATCTCGCCCTGTCTCTCTCTCTCTCAAACGTCTTGATCAAATGCATGAGTGAAGTATACGATGGAAATCTTGAAGACTAATAAACTACAAGCAGCATACTTTTGTAAACATGTTCAGAGCCCCTTAAAGGAACTAAATCTGTATTTTTTGGCGCCTAGAAATGGACACAAATTGGTCGCAACGCATATAACAATATAATATAAAACTGTAATGCGAATCTTCAGTTTTATACGCCCTGAATTCAATGTGCACGTAATATGCCGTCGCCTTTTCCGTCTAGATGTCCCATAAAGCCTGTCATTGAGTTAATTGGTGTGGTTTCGAATCCCCGGTTGTACGTGGCAAGGAGTAGTGTCGCCTGTCTGGCTTCCTCCCACTGCTAAAGACACCTACGCTCAAGCGAAATATTGAAATAAAACTGTACCATATGTTAGTCTCGAAATGACCTAGTTTGTGTCGAGTGGACGTTAAATTCAATCTCTCTCGCTCTCTCTCTCTCTCTCCTTTTTTTTTTAGGGCCACTCTACATGTCAATATTTTTTATCTGATTTTGTGGAAACTCTCAGTTTCAGTATGCAAACGATCTTAGATGAGGTCGATATTTCCTCATGTCGGACCTTAACTTATTGGATTATTCTCTAGTTGTACAAAAATCTCGTTTTTTATAGCTTGGGGATCCAATGTTATAATTTTTATTCAATCTGTATGGAATGTAAAATATTTGTTCTTATATCGCAAATGGAAGCCAAGCTGGCTCATTGAATAAGAACTACTGCCGTACTGGCTCGCTAAACAAGATGTCCCTGATTCGCTCCCGGTCTTGAACGAGAAAGTTCCTTGGGGTCAGTGTTGCAGGACGTAGGGTCTGACAAGAAACATTAACCAGTCGTTCGAATCAGGCGAAAAACCGTGTTTCCGTAAAAAAAAACGTCGACTGTTGTCATTAGAAATAAAAGTAGTCTGCAGTGCTGCTACCCGGGAAATGTTTTCCTTAGCATACTGCATGACGTAGGCCTATGTCCGCCTACATTAGCCCAGACGGTGCAGAGCAGTGGGCCGTTAAACCCAAGAAGCTTTAATGAACCATGCGCAGGCCCGGCGGAGTAGGGGGCTAGGGGGGGGCTTTAGCCCCCCCAATAATTTGGCCGCAAGTACTCTTTTCTTCAGGCGGCACTGTTTTTTTGCCGCCCAGCACAAAGAAAAAATAGAAGAAAGCCGCCCAGTCGTATTTAAACCCCCTCGACTTCGTCCTTCTCCCACTCTGTACTAAGACTCCGCACTGGAAATTTACCACCCCCGGCAAACGACAAATCCATGGTAACTATAAGCCCACGCAAACCATGTCTGACACGACATTATTTATTATTTATACCCTACCATCCCAAATTAGTTTAAAGAAAGAAGTATTGGTATTATGTTTATTTAAATTTAGAAGTTGTGCAGGTCTATTCATTTCACGGTCTTCCAGACCAATTTACGGCACTTCAATGTTAAAGGTTTGGATGTCGTAAATGGTGTCGAACGTTCGGTTGTACGATCAATTTTTAATGTTCGCATTCTACGATTCTACGGTTAATTCTACCGAATCTATATTAAATCCTAGCCTATCCACAATGTCAATGTTTCTTATTCTTTCTCAACTTCTGTCTGACCTGATTCTCATTCCACCGTAATAATAATATAAAATACTACAAACACCATATAAAGAATAGGCCTATATAAATTTGAATATAATATAAATGGAAATTGATTTGCACTGAATAAAATAAAGGACAGCAAATGCTCTGGAAATACACCAATAATTGAATAAGGGTTAATTTTCATAAAAGACCACGCCCCCTCCCAAAATTTTTTTTGGATCGCTACGCTCGCCAAAGTGTTTTTTGCAACTACTCAGTAAATCCTCGCTACATCCCTGGACATACGATTGGAGCCCCCCCAATCAAGAATTGCTTCCGCCGGCCCTGACCATGCGTGACGTATGTCCGCCTACATTAGCCCAGTGGTTTTATGGCAAGGATCTGATGAACCAAAGAGGTTTACCTTTGAGATGCCAACCTCCAACAGAATTGTTAAAATCTAATTTAAGATCGTAACTGTTGTCTTATTTATTACATTGCAGAACAAGAAATAATCACCATGTATCATCTAAGGGCGATAACTATTGTCTTACTGTTGTCCATCATGAGCGTAAGCGGTGCAGGCGTGGGCGGTAAGTGTTTGCCTTTAGTTTGAATCAAATTATAGACATTTAGATAAACTTGTGAATATTCTAGTACATGTATAGATTATCAAAATATGTTTATTCCTCAACTCATTCCAGCGGATCCTAGAGTTTTAAGAAGATTTTGGTGTGAAGCAGAGGCACAATACGAAGATGATCCCTTTCGATTTTCGGATGTTTTTTTCACATTTGGTGTGAAGCATCCGCATCATGCAAAGATAAACTATCGATTTCGGATTTAGCTGCTGCATAGGCTTATAATGTTCCTTTCTCAGTTAAAGCCTTGAAGCGCCATTTTAAAGCGAGAATTTCAAATTGTCTAAGAGAGTATGTCTTTTGCTCAGTGGGTTATCAATTCACTATTATACAACCATGGGCATTTTTTCCCCAATTTAAAAATCATGGACACAGGAAATAACAACAAAATTACCTCCCTTGTCTCCCTATTGCAACATGGACGGCCATGTTCAAACGTTAGTATTTGAAGTTGAAAATGATATTTTTGCCAATTTCTCAGCTGGCAATAGTGAATTATAGGGTTAATAGGATTATTCTTTAACAATGTATGACTGTTTATGGATACCACCTATTTTAAGGCTTTATTTTAAATACATTTTAAAAATATAACTTAAAAATTGAAAATGCAACTTTAAGCACTACGGACTACTTGCAATATTATGAAAGGTGGGTCGCTAATAGAATTATCTGCCCAAATATGGTTCAAATCCGCTCAGTTCAGTAAGTAGCCTACAATAACCGTGGAATTGAAATTTCATCGATCTATAATTCCATAACTATGCTATAAGCCCACCACCATTTTGTTGTCCACGTAAATTAAATTTAAGGCCTCTTTTAAATCTGATCGAATCCAAGCCGGGGGATTATCTAGTGCTGATAATTTGATTTTGTTTTATAAATCTGAGTACATATTAGCGTGGATAAAGTCGTTTTGATATTTTAGCGACTAAGGCAATGGCTCATCGTTACTTTCATATTAAACCATGGACCTTTATAGATGGATAGGCAACGCCAACGAAGCCTTAAGAATTCTGTGCCGCGGCAAAAGAGAGACATGTCAATCTTGACTAAAATAAAATTACCTCCCCTCGCGCAAATTACCAGTATTTAAAGTTTAAAATCAAAGAAATAGAAACTATGTAATTTTAGAAATAAGATCAAACCAATAACAGATATATATTATTTTAATGCAGTACAAAATCATTTCATTATTTTTCAGATCAAGGACGCGACAACGCCATTAAAAATCGCTGGAATTTTCCCTTGTTCTGGGGATTAAAAGTAGTAAAGAACGAATTTCCAAGATACCATGAAACACCCCTGGGAAGTTTGGTACCAAAATGGCTTCAACATGTCAAGGGCAACCGATTCTTTAAACTGGGATACCATTGAACTTCAACGATTTTAATATATTATTTAGTAAAATAATATAAAAATAAATTCGGTAATAAAATCATATTGGAATACAAATTTTAGATATTTCATCATGTTCATCATCGTCATCTTCGTGATTGACGACTGTTCGACATTATTCCATGATTTTCATAATTAGCTATACCCAAGTTAATCAAAGACCCTAAATGAGACCCATGCGGTATTCTATCATAATGATTTATACCTGAGGATATTCATTCCCATTTATAGATACACAATCTGATTAAAACAAAGCTCCAATTTCGTTTCGTTTATTTATAGTTCAAAATTTCGTTTTTACTTGTCTTTACTACATGTAGTGTAGGCCATCGAAAGTATAAAAAACGAAACGAAATATAGATCTGTATTTGAATTGGATTGATAGATACATGATTGTATCTATTGGGAGCAACTATTTCTTTTCCACTTCTTTGGAACTTCTTTAACCCCAATCTACAGGCCAGGGCCGGGTTTCTCCAAATCTTAACTAGAGATAAAATCCAAATCTTAGTAGATACTTAAATTTTGATTGGGTAAACACTAAAATCAACCTAATATTATCCAATCAAATGACTAAAACTGGATTTCATCCTAGTTTAAATTTCGAGAAATAGGGTCCAGAGTTCGTGATGTCTGGGGTTTTTTTCTTCAAATTTACAGGGATTGCTCATTAGAACACCAGTACGAACACATGTTCCAGGTTTCACGTCATCTTTAGAACGACAAGAGATAATGTACTTGTAATCGTTCTGAGAAGAATCTAAAAACGGAACTTTCTATGATGGATTTTATTCATAATTACAACAAAGGTTGGCTTGTAACCATAGTGTTTGCGAATACAGAATGTCTTGTAAAAGATATGTATAATTAACGCATTAGCTCGTAAATACATAGGATTACCCTAATCCCAACTTACCACGTGGAAACCATACCCTTTCACTTGTTAGATACCATAGTAAAGACAAGTATAAACGAAATTTTGAACTATAAAAAACGAAACGAAATTGGATCTGTGTTTTAACCAGATTGAGTATTTATAAAATTATTACAGTATTACCATAAGTAGCCTATCATCTGTTATTAGGATTACCCTACGTTAATCTTTATCTACTTTTGCTGTGATGGTTCGTCCTCCTACCCAAAATACAGTATCGGCCGAGATGCAGAAATCTCGAATGTTGATTTTACGAGAATCCAACTTTATGTACAATGGAACTCAAGAAAGGTGACATTTTTCTTAAAATCGACCCAGCCCCCCCCCCTCCCCTCCACTCTCAGCTTTCCATGAAAACATCACATTATGTAAAACAAAGCGAAGATATTTGAACAGAGTAAGAATAACCAGAGTAGCGACTTCTTCATTTGCATAAGTAGAGGTCGCGCATTGCATCTTGGGTTTGATGTGTAAGTTCTCAAACATGGCGGCTGAAACGTGTGGGCTGTCAACAAAGAGAATAAAAAGTAAATACAAGAGTGGGGGGTATGGGACACAGTGTAGAGCCTACGGGTGTTATAATTATACAGGGACTGTATAATTAAACTTTTTCCTACTGCCATCAGGCATTGCCACTGAAAAGATAATATTAAAAGAAGAAAAATATCTTTGTGTAAAATTTGCTCAAAAATGAAACAAGTCAACAGTTAGGCCCATCTTCCCCGCTGACATCCCAAAACAAATAGATGACACATATCAATTAATTGGCCAGAAAACAACCCTACTCAAACTCATCTGTACTTTCGGATGTGTCTTTAGTGGAATTAGATATCTCTAAAATATTGATAGATCCTCTTTTAGAGCTGCCAGAGGAAAATATTTTTAATAGAGCCTACAAGAAGTTCAACTGTGACGCCTGTTTGAAGTTATGGACAGCTTCCGAAAGGGAAGCTCATGATGACATTTATTCGTTTATCGATCAAAAGCAATATGATAAGGAGAATAAGAAAGGTCTAGTCAAACCAAGTCATTTAATTTATGCTGTTACAATGAAATTAGAATCAATATTTAGAGATTCTTTTTGACACGATCAATAAAACCCAAAATGTATGTAGGCCTAGACAGTTTATTGAAATATTTATGAAAATTGTTACAGACAATATTGTTTGTTCAACTGATTGTACTAAAGTTTGTAAATTTATGCTTTGTCTTTTTGCTCGCATAAGAATACATCATTGTGTAAAATAACTTAATAGGTCTAGGAAATACAAGAAACATAAGAAAAACAAGAAATATGAAGGTGTCACATTCCTAATTTATCAAGTTGTTTCTGCGGACCATGTCTTATGCTTCATCACAAATATTATTTTCTACTTGAACTAAGCATAGATAAGCAGTTTAAAAGACAAATGTACAAATAATTGATATATGTCATTTATATGTTTTGGGATGTCAGCGGTGTGGGCGGTTGGGAGTGGAAATAAGCATCACTGTTAGCTTGTTTCAACTGATTGTGCTAAAGTTTGTAAATTTATGCTATGTATTTTTGCTCGCATGAGAATACAAAATTCATTCAGTGCCGGATCTAGGGGAGGCAAAGTGGGACAAATGTCCCCCCCCCCACAATTCTGGGTCATACTATATATTATTTTATCACGGACGGAGCTAACCAGTACCTGTGCTGAGGGGCGAGGATTGGGGCCCTGGGCAGTAAGGGCAATTGGGGGACCCGGGACTGGTAGGTACCAACAGATTTCCGGGGGGGGGGGGGGGCAGAGATCGGTTAGGCCCTAAAATTAACTAAATTACATAACTTAGAGGTTCCAATCAATTGGTCCTAACCGGGAAATTAACAGACAACGGAGTTCAATGTTTTATGTCAACTAAAATAATTTCACTAAAATAAAGTGAATGAAAACATCATGAGCGATAGGGTATGTTTAAAATACTCAAATTGTCAACGAATTCAAAGCTTCAATAAAATCGCTGTTTAAATTGTCTCAGATGCACTGAAATTAATCCTAATTTTTTAAAAAAATCCTGGGGGAAAACACCCCAGGCACTCAAGGGGGCGAAGTATATACTAGTACGATCCGCGGTCAATACGAACAATTTGAACAAACAACATTGGGGGCCCCCCACTGTTGGCATGTCCCGGGCCCCCCACAAGGTTAATCCGGCCCTGCGTGTAAAAGAACTTAATAGTTTTTGTCTTTTGTTAAGGGAAAGACAGATATCTGTTCTTTATGGCTTACAATCCCCCTTGTTAGTGGTGAAGGACAGGGGGTCAACGTAGATAGTCGCTTGGATGGGACGAAAAGCCAGGGTCCTGTGTACACATTGGCATGCAGTGCTGAAAGAACCCTTGACTGTTATTGGAATTTAAAGTAAGAGTAGGCCATAGGGCCACTGTCTGGGCAAAAATTCCCTCAATGCACACTGTATTGCATATCCATTTAATTGCATAGGCCCCTTAGGAAAGTCCAAGAAAAGGGCTGATAGACTTATAGCATTTCAAGCAAACTACCTTTATGGCAATTCAACCACCTGGATTTAAAGTAAAGTTAATGAAATTGGGCATGCTCATATGTTAAGCTTTTGTTCCAAGGGCAGATCCAGAATTTTTTGCAGAATGTGGTTTGCCAGCTTGCTCCTGGGGCAATGTATATATGTATATTTTGGGTGATAGGGGCACTTGGTTTACCCCCCTTCCCCCGGCCTTGAAAAGGTTTGAGGAATAGGCCTACAAGGTTTCTTTTTAAGAGAGAAATCCAACCTCCATGTCGATATCAATTTTTATTATGAATACAATCACTCTGTGTATCAATTTTATTGATTGATGCAAGAGATTAATTGTGATACAAATTAAACGACCACTTTCTCATATGATGTCCCAATGATTAGGAACCTATAACGGTAAATCTCTTTGATCTTTTTGGGTATATATGCCCTGAATAACTTGCGGTCTGAAAGTCGTTGGCGGTCCCGGTTTTTCGTTTATCAGTCTTGTTTATCCCCACCATATCCCCGGTGTCGAGCTTTATCACACACAGAACCAACAATGACAAATCATGAAAATAGATCGCATAAAACAGAGTAAACTAAATTCCAAATGATTAATCGGGACGGTAGGCCTTATCGTTCGATAAAGCTCAAATCAGGCCTTAAAGAACCGGGCAAAGTTATAATATTAAGATGGAATTTCAGCAAGAACTTTTGTTGTCAACTATAACTAGTACAAGTTTAGCCAAATCGACCGTGTAGTGTTTGTATTACTTGAAAGAATAGCTGTCATATAGGCTAGATCACTAGAAATAGATATCGTAACCATGTTGAGCGAACTGTCAGTTGAGTGCTATTACACTATATTCCCAAGATGCATTGCGCGTCGGAGTGTTTCTATGGGGAGTAATGCGAAACGCTACTCTGGTTATTCTTACTCTGTGATATTTGACACACGAACCCCACCCCTACCTCCGCGCCACACTCTCCTTTCCATGAAACCATTTTTGTCCTAACAAGAGTAAAGAACGAGGACCATTCCGAAACAAGGTGAACGGATAATGTCATCATGTCAGTGACAACATCAAACGACACATCAGTGCTTGACTACTCCGAGATTCTTGAAATAGGTACACATGATGTAATCGTATGTGACAACATGTCATCCATTATGTTGTATAATAATATAAGACACGACAACTACATGATGTAAAACTTTATATACACATTTTTATCGTGTTAAATATAGAAATAACAAGAAGGCAGGTGGCTGTATACAAATAATGGACAAGACTAAAGAACGTGACGTCAAGAGTTAGCGATTTCTCTAATGCACATACCACACTCTAGTATAAACAATATAGCCACAGTGACTCGTGTTCAATCCAGGTGTTGGGCCATTCTGAACATCTGAGACACGCTACCTGCGGAAAAGTTATCTCAGACACATTCAATCGACATGTTTTCATATCACGTGGTCTATACGTCGCAGGTCATGAGGTCAACACACTAACAATAACAATCATGGCTTCACTCTTCCTTGTATTTCTTTTGTAATATCCATGGGAGAATTTGAAAAATCAGGCTCTTGCCATAACATTTCGGTAACACAGCTTCACAGTCGAGACCTTCATAAAAAGCATGTAATCTATCCACTTGTTTTTCCTTCAAATTTAAGTTTGTAACTCCTAACCTCGACTTTGAAAATGTATAGCGTCCCCAAACTTTTCGCTCATGGGCGCTTACATCTTAGAATTATTTTGTGCGTCGGTAGGGTCTATATCAGATATACACAATCAATTATTTTAATGGTTTTAGCGTGGGGATTGACTAATAGTTAATTTATTTCAGTTTTAAACAAAAATTTAAATCTTTATAGCAATTTTAACAAAATAGCCAAATTCTGGCTGGGATTACTGCGCAAAATGTCCAGCCACTGTGTACGTGCGAAAAAAAAGCCAGCTACGTCATAAATTTCGTCACGTTAGTTACGTTTGGTGTTGGGCAAGAACATTTCGTTACAAAAACCTTTAGTCTTTCGGATGGTGCGATCATGTGTAGATTGTCGTACTAGTTTATATATAAACCATCATGTGTGGAATGGTGGGTGGTTGGATGGCCGAATGGTTAACACGCGCGTGCTGTGTCATAGGGCCCGTCATTGCGTCAACTCGCGAGGTTTTGAATCCCCGATTGTACGTGACAAGGAGCAGACTCGCATGTCGAACCTCGTGGGTCTCCTCCGGGTCCTCCGGTTTCCTCCCACAGCTAAAGGCACAAGCGAATTATGGAAATAAAATTAAACCACATCTCTCTCTCTCTCTCTCTCTCTCTCTCTCTCTCCCTCTATTTAACCAATATGCTTATTTTCGGAAGTGTGCCTTCAAACAGAGAGACAAGTGATGCTCAACGTCGCTTAGCTAACCATTTCAATACTAGCAAATAATGGCATACCTACATTCCAATAATTCGCCCGTGGAATCAAATAGGAGAACTTGAGAAAACCCTACAAGCTGAGGTGTGTGTGGGTGAGTGTGTATGTGTGTGTGTGTGTGATGGGGGGGGGGGGGCTCGAAACCATCACACACAAAACGTTGGTGTAATGCGCACAAAACCACTCTATCCGCTGTCATTTCACCAAGAAAACCAGTTCTACCCCAATCATGTCTTCAACTCATGCAACACTGCTGGCGGCATAATTAATTATGTCTATTTTTAAGCGGTCATTAAATTTAAAAACACCGACCGTTTAGAGGCTACTATTCATATGATATGAAAGCGATCTGTACTAGTATTTAAATATGGAATATAACCACATAAGCAGCCTCAAAGCTCTGGGCCTTTCCGCCTGACAATAATGATTGTTTAAATTTACTATTTCAAGTTAATCCACCCTCCCTTCAGTTAATTCCATATGCCTCAAGCTGTAATATTTATACATAGATGAATTACACAAGCACTAACCTAAACTCGTATACTCTAATGATGCATTCATTGTGACTCATTACAACAAACAATGTAAACAACAATTTATCACCAGATTAAAGAAACGAAACGAAACGGGGTTTAACGTCCTACTTTTAGGCAAGAAATCCGTATCAAAATTGCCGGACTCAGATTTTTTCATTTATAAAATAGTTCAAATTTGGAATTAATTTGACCAGAATTCGCAGACAGATACTCTTATCAGAAGCGCCGGAACCCGGGTATAGAAGTTGTACCCTGCCCTTTTCCGGGGTATACATGTATACCCATGCCCTAATGATGAGAGTTTTTAACCTTGCTCCTGGTACTAAAAGTGTGAATAATCAGGCTTTCGTCTCTTTCATTATCATGTATTTTAAAGGGTTTTATGATGGAATTTGGAATGCTAGGTGCTGTAAAAAGCGTTCTCGGAAATGACAAATTTTCTAGAACCCCCCCCCCCCTCCCGTCCACAACTATATTTTGGTACCCTTGCCCTCGCGTCGTTCCGGCGCCTCTGACTCTTATAAATACTTTTTCGTACCTCTAATAGGGTTAATGTTTTAGGCCTCTGTGTTTATTAACGATGGTAATACATCTCCTGGGGTCGGTTGGTCAAAACTAAGTTATTTTAACGATCCGTTAAACTCTAACGGACATATCTTGGTTACGTGTTGTTTGCATTAAAATTTACTACGGAAAACCTTATAGAATACTTTATTTTTTCCTAAAGAAATATTAGCATAAATCTGTAGGAAACATTTGCACCACAGAATGTTCTGGACCTTTATTTCCAGTAACAATCTTTCTCTCCGTTAAAGGTAACGAATCGTTAAAGATAATGGAGCTTTGAGCAACCGGTCCGTGGCCAGTGTCTTTAAAAGTTGAAGTTGTGAATTAGTGAGTTTATAGTATTGGTTGTAAGCTAATATAAATATAAATGTTTTGTGTGGTAGATTTTATAGTGGTGGAAATGATTTAGTCATAACCAGGACACACGGTATGCGTCCGTTTTCTAGAACACCCGATAAACTTCTATTTGAGGGCTCCAGACAACTAACAAAATGTTGTTGAAGAGTGGATTAGCGAAGGTGATAATAAAAAAATTGAGAGGATTAATTTTAATGTACTATAACACATTCTAACACAAAATTACCTTTGACCCAGTAAATTATTCGGATGTTAATGACATCACCTGATATATATGTTACCTGTACAGGGGCATGAATCAGTAGGTCGTGATAAAACAAGTCCGGTACACAGGTGTTGATGATGTATTACCCATCATTACCGAACATTCGGAGTTGATTTTAAACCAGTTTTTATCTCTTTATAATGTTTTTTCTTTATGTAACTGTTGATTATAATAAAGGAACTGTGTCTAATGATTAAAATATAGTAAAAACCATGTTTTGTTTTATCTTTAATGTTCTGTCATTTCACATACAATATTTTCTTTAAAGCCTGTGTTCAGATCACGTGACCTGGCTGGCCAATCAGGTCACCTGTATTGGTGTGCACTGTGCAGGGCTTACTTTTACAGTGAGTTAATTTTTTAAAAAAAGCGTATAGTAGGGGGGACCGGTGGGTTTAGGGTAATTTTAGCAAGGCGGCACATTATCCACAGCCACGTGACTCTGCTTTATTCTATTACGTTTAATCAGAGTATTCACCTAACGAATATATATTCCCCTGTTGTCAATTTCCCGGAACTCTGTCGCTTATATAATCTCAATTGTGCTCCGGTTCGGTCCGTTTTCTTTCGATACTGGTGACAGGTCTACGTAAACTCCCATTAGTAGTGGTTAAGGGTTTGGCTGGTGGGAATATACTTTGCCAATAGATTCTAGTTTTGATAGAAAATAAGTTAAATCACAATGTGGATTACCAGCAAAACAACGCAAAAAATAAAACACGAAGAATCGGGAGAAATCCACCCCGAATTATCATTCTCAATTATACTTCGAGAATTTTGAGAGAAGTATTTATTCTCTTTCCATAATGTAATTAGATAGTCTGTGTGTGTGTGTGTGTAAGTGCTTGTGCCAGATGTGACACATGGTAGAACTGCATTACAAAACAATATACGAATTTTGAATATGGCGTCCATTCAGGACAGAGATTCATTCTAGAAGTATGAAGTAGACGGATCTCAGTGTACAGAATGATTTTTCGTTTTTTACCATTATAACACATGCTCTATAATTACTTGGAACCCTTCTGACCCCCCCCCCCACCCGTGCCCGGTAGTATTTTGCTTCCTGTCAAGTCAAAAAAATCTGGAGCATTGGATTCAAAAGAAAATATTGTGGTACTGCCTTTTTAAAAGGACCAGTTTGCTTGTAATTTCGTCATACCAAATTAACCTCGAGCAGTACAGCCCGGATTATAAAAACAAAAAACATCCTTAAATCTGAAACATTTCCATTTTGGATTTACGATATTCAGGTAGGCATGTTTTTTTACTATTTTGTTCATCAAGTATTATGATTAGATTTAATTTCTGAAACTCACAAGAATCAACATGTTTCATTATGAAATTTATACAAGAATATGTTGCTTATTCAGGGGGGGGGGGGGGGTATCGTCAAAAGGTGGATGAAAAGTTGAGACGCATATTCTTAAAACATTTTCGCAATTACATTCAAGGATTCGTGAATTAAATTCTTTTTTGAAGTTAGTAGCGGATACCCGGTTGCTAAATGCAGTAACAATTTGGCCATCAA
The DNA here is from genome assembly GCA_917208275.1 of Patella pellucida. Taxonomy (NCBI): domain Eukaryota; kingdom Metazoa; phylum Mollusca; class Gastropoda; family Patellidae; genus Patella; species Patella pellucida. The sequence continues at coordinate 10,042,674 of OU795044.1, forward strand.
ATAGATTCGGCTCGTATGCTTGCTTTAGACATCAGTTTGCATCATTCATTAACGTTTCGTTCCGTTTAGTAAAATGAATCTTTGGAATTACATGTATTGGTTTGTTCTACGTTAATATCAAACACTTTGAATGATGAATTACAGATTATGCCATCATCAATGTTCTGATGTTTAGCAGAGAGTGACACCCTTTAACGGGATGTGACCTCTTATAATCATTTTAGTTTAGAGACTTTTAATTCTCCCGCAATAAAGTTATTGTAGACGCACATCGGACTCTAATATTTAGGACCTAGAAATTGACCCCAATGGGTCGCAACGCATATAATAATATTTTAATAGTTCCGAATGCAAAAAATGGCTGCGCCCATGGACATTTCTCTCGAGAGTGTATTATGTTTGGCATTGGGTTTGTGGAATTACTGGGGAATTTTATCAAACCAGCAGTCTTGAGACAATATCTCTGCTTATTTGGGTATACACACTTTACAAAAGACGCAATTTGAGACTTTTTTGGTAAAAGCGACACGTTTTCCTGTTTAAAGTAAATCGATAGCCGCATCGCAAATGTATGGGCGTAGGTACATATCACTTACTGTCATACATCCGAGTCTAGATGTAGGATACCGGAATCTGTCGAGATTTGCCGAGTGTCGAGTAAACATCTGAGGCTGATAGGATCAGTGCATCTACCATTGACGTCATATAATGATACGATAACGTAATCTACAGTTGTTGTATTCTGCCCCTTTGTCTTTTGACTCTTCAAGTACATGTATGCAGTAGAGATTTACCGGTAGAGAGAGAAAGAAATCTAGTGGCCCTACAAATAATGGATAAGAATAGTGGGAACAAGAATGAAACACACTATAATATTGTACTGATGATTATTTCAGATCAGAAAGTGTCAAAATGTTAAAACAGATTATAACCGTGTTGTTATTGATGGCCATGATGTCTGTTGTTTTATCACAGTTCTATCAACCCAGAGGTAAATTAAAAACACCAAAAAACTATATTATTTTTATAAAAATGAAATGAAATGGGGTTTAACGTCCTACTAAACAGCTTCGAACTTGGCTAATGAAGACGGGCATACGCCATACAGTGTGCTATGAGTGAAATTTTGCTCGGGCAGCTGCACTATGGCCTACTAAAAGTACTATAATATCGAAATCCATCCGAACGACTAGACAGCCGTCATTGTCAGGTCCTTCGTCCTACATCACTGACAAGTGGGAATCACGCCGGAAAATCTAGATAAACTTTCTCGGCCAATGAAGGGATCGAAGCGTCTCACCATTTAGCTACCGTGACCCCATAAAAATTATTAATTAGACATTTATTCACATGATAGACCTATAGTCAACGCTCTAAACCACCGGGTAGTCATGATGTTTACTGGATTGGAAAAAAGATCACCACTTAATATTTTCATTTAAAAATGGATAATCGAGACTTTGTTTATTATCATAACAATGGTAGCAATGAAAATCGAGACTACACTAATCTTATCAAAAATTCACAAAGTTCAAAAAATAAAGTATTATCCCGTTTTCATTATCCCCAATCCAGCGCAACGATGGGTATACATTGTTCACCAGCATAGTCCGGTGTACCAATAGCTCGAGGTTCGTTAGCCCAATAGGGCAACAGTTTGGATATTTAGCAGTCCAATAGCGCAATAGAAATGATGTAGGGTCTAACGTCCTACTGTTCTACTCTACTTGGCCTAATGAAGACACACGTTGTGTTATGGGGAACATTTTGCGAGGACAGCAGCACATTGGCCTACTCTTATATTCAAGGGTCCTTTTATGTACAAACCAATGTGTCCGCGAGGCCTTGGTTTTCCGTTACACCCGAACGACTATACGTTGCTAGGCCATCTTCCCTGCACCACGACCAGCACAAGGATTGAACACGGGACCTCCAGTATACCGACATTCGCATACATATCTACCCAGCCCCCCTCCCCTCCCCTCTAATCCGACACTGTCATAATATAGTCCTATGTTAGCGAATTTTAATTTTAAAATGACGAACACGTATTGACTGGAGGTTTAAGGCCATTCTTGTTTGCGTATAATAATTTATGATTTATACTGTGTTTTAATGGATTTTAAAGGTATGCAGATGCAACAAAGGCGATTCGGAGGAATGAATTATGGAAATCCTTTTTATAATATGATGCTCTGGAGTATGATGGGGGATGGTTTTAATACATAAATATCTACCTAGCTGCCTAGACAACAAAATGGTATCACTACATCAACGGGGGTCGTGCCCACCAAAAAAAGGTCACATTATGATCAACAGAAAGCCTATATTAAACAAATTGCAAACGAACTAATTTTACAATTCTGGAATCCGAACATTAAAGACCTTTTTTTCAAAACAGCTTTGTTAGTTTTTGTTATTCTTACTGCTTATATAACTCCTGGCTTACACGGTCCCATTCCATCCCCATTGGTAACTAAGACGTTGGCTCGCTAACCTGGAGGTCCGGTGGTGGCGGAGAAACTTCAGTGGTATTTTTGGTCGCCCCGCCCTTGTCAGTGGACTGACGAAGTGCGAGGAACAGCGTTTACGAGAACCTTTGTTAGTGGAATTCGAAGTAAGAAAAGGCCGTAGCGCCGATATCCTACACCCCATTTCCTGTAATATTATCACACCCATCACCCCCTACGCCTCCTACAGGAATTGACAAAAAAGTCAACCAAAAGTGTTATGCATAAGGGAGGGGGAGGGCTATACATAGTGGCGATGTTTATCCGTCGTGAGGTCACTAAATATAACGAGGATCCTGGAAACCCCAAGAGATATGACTTTAAAATGAAGAACTATTTTTTTTTTATAAGCAATATTTTATTCAGATTTGTAACTGAATAGGGATTGGAAAACAGGCATAGCGGAAAAAAAGTCACAGGAAAAAAAGTCACAGTTAAAAAGTCACAAATTTGCCTAGGTAAAAAAAACACAGGAAAAAGGTCACAGTTTTATTACATCTCAAATTCAATAACAATATAAACAATAACATACATATTTAAACTTTCATTACACATAAAATATTATGTTCATTTCACAGATGTAACCAGACTGTTTTAGTCTTTAGAAATCAGCACATTTTGATATCATAGCATATTAAAATTTGACGTATTAGCACATAATATGGCATATCACCACATCTGACATTTTAATACATTATAGCACATTTGAGCACATTCTAGCTCATTCAACATTCTAGCACATCAATACTCTTTGTTAATTCTAATGTTCTATCCAACTCCATGTTTGCTATATATACTATTCAAAAAAGGTAGGGGATATTTGATTTTTAAGTGTTATTAAAGTCACCTAATGAAACTGACGAAGAAACAAATGACAAAAAGAAATTAAGTTCACATTCATCGATTTATTCCAAATGATCGTTAGACTAAGTAAGGCACAGACTGACCATTATAAGGGTAAAATGATACCCGGGGTCAAACAGCAAAGTTACCAAAGCATCACAACAAAGTCAGTAACGGGTAAATCCTCCTCTGTTTGCCAAACAAGCATTGATCTGACGTGGCATACTCCGAATGAGACGTCTAAGGTCATTTTGGTCCAGATTGTCCCATTCATGTTGCAACGCAGCAGCAAGTTCTTGGACATTGGCAGGACGTTGTTGACGTTGTTGACGTTGACGTAAGCATGTCCCAGACATGCACGATGGGGGAGAGGCCAGGACTCAGTGCTGGCCAAGGTAATGTGGTGATGTTCTGTTGTTGGAGGTAACCTGTAACGATCCTGGCCCTGTGACATCTTGTGTTGTCATCCTGGAAGATGAAACTGCGGCCATGACGTCGTGTGAACGGCACAACATGGACTGCCAAGATGTTGTCCCTGTAGTACTGGCCTGTAACACGCCCTGCAACAACATGTAAAGCCGTTCTTCCAGCAACAGTGATGCCTCCCCACACCATAACAGAACCACCCCCAAATCGATCATGTCTGATGACGTTAACGTCTTGGAAGCGCTCGTTTCGACGACGCCACACCCTCCTACGTGTGTCCAAAAAATCAACAGTGAACCTTGACTCATCTGAAAACATCACATTGCTCCAGCGTCGATTATCCCAGTGTTGACGATCCCTACACCAACGACGTCTTGCCTGAATGTGATGATCTATCAAACCAGGGATCACGCGAGGACGTCGGGCGCGAAGGTGACCCCTATGCAGTCGATTCCGAATCGTCTGGCCACTTACTCTCACATCAGTGTCTGTTTGAAGACGAGCGCTGATCTGATTTGCTGTGATAACAGGATTTCTCAAGGCCAAGGTACGGATAAATCGACCCAGGGCTTGAGTTGTCGACCTTGGTCGACCTGAGCTTGGTCTGTCCTGTACAGATTGTGTATCACGGTATCTGGACCATAGCCTGCTTATGACAGTCTGAGAAACATTCATCGTCCGCGCCACAACCGCCTGTGTTGTGCCGATCTGTAGCATGCCAAGGACACGTAACCTTTCATTTTGGGTAAAGCCGACGCATATCAAAATTTGTTTTCTGGTCACTAAAACAATTAAACTGACGTTTCCACCCTGGAATTCAATGCCACAATGACTGTAACATCCAAAGTCAAAGTCGTGCAAATCTGCGGTTGGACCCCCATGATGATCCCAAGCATCACCTGCATTCCATGCGGTAGCTATTGGTCGGTTTGGGCGTCGCATGTAACTGGAAATGTTTCTTCTGTGAGGTTCTATACGTTCTATAGTGACTTTTTTCGTAGTCATTTGCATATTTTAGTATTATGCCCCCAAATTCAAATATCCCCTACTTTTTTTTTAATAGTATATATAGAAGCCATTGGATCTAATCACTTTCAGATATAGATACATGTATTTACATTTTAGAAATAAATAATAAATGTACATGTGCAAGCAACGCCGGATTAACCATGGTTGGGGTCATGGGGCCTGAAACATGTGGAGGGCCCCTGAGCACCGACCGCGATCGTCGAAGGCGCGAAGGCCCGTAAGGGGGTCGGGGGTGCCCCCCCCCCCTGGAAATTTTGTGTGGGGCGATATTACAAGTACCTCCCCCAGAAAAAAAGAATTATGCCACAAAATTAGGGCATCTGGCGTTATTTCAGTGATATGAAATGATGGCATTTTTAGAGGAGGGGGCTGGTCGCAACTGAGATTTTTGTGGGAGGTTGGGCCTCTAATGTGGGGACCCATGGTTCGCTGACCATCGAAAGCCGCAAGGGTTGTTTGGGGAGAGAGAGGTCCCCCCCCCCACCTTATGAAATTCTTAGAAATTGGAATCCGGAAACTTGATTTACTTGCACTTCAGGCACTTGTGGGAGCCATATAGAAGTACCTTTGGCGTTATTTCAGTGGACCAATCCATGCGAGTGCTGTGAAATGATGGAATTTCTAGAGGAGGGGACTGGTCGCAACTGAGATTTTTGTGTGGGGGGGGGCTCTAATGTGGGGCCCTAGGGCCTGTGCCCCATGATCCCCTATCGTTAATCCAGACCCTGTGTGCAAGTATGATTTTAGTGAAGATATATTTAAAATGAGTATAGTTGTCACTGGGACCGTCTGGTGATTTCAAAGAACTATTGGGAGTTTAACATGCCTACCTCTTAAATTGCAAACTTTCTGGCGAATACCCTTTACCCAAAACTTCTGGAAATTATTTTTCTGTGGTCACAGTATATCATTATTTCCCCATGTTAATTCTCGAAATAATGACAGATCCCTTCGCTGCCCAACCCTGTTAAGGTGTACTACATGTCCTTCACGGAGAGACTTGATTGTGTTATGTATTTAATTTGTGAAAAATACAGCGATTCTAGATGCTGAAATAAGAAATACAGTTGTATAAATATATATTACCGTCACAGTAAAACTGTCACACAGAACTTGAATTTATATTAATATCTGTAATTATGACTGAGATATCCATTATGGGGTGAAAAGACGTTTCAAAATATAGACGTGACGTCATCATTTGATGTAATTGCGCAGAGTAAAAAAACCAAAACATTTATTTATTACTCTGTGGTAATTGTATCCAATATTTTAGTAATCGAATCTTTTAAGTATAGCACATCATTCTGTCGGGGTAGTGGGCAGACGAGTGGGGAGAGGGCGGGTGTAAGACGTCGGGTCGCTAACCTAGAGGTCTCTCGTTGGGAGTTTAAGATTAATGAAAACAAAACATATTATAAACAACGTAAGGACAACTCAAGACATTAAGATGAATGTTCCTTGGTTTTTTTTTAATAAAATATGTTGTATATAAACGCCGGGGAAATTAAATGTTTAAAAATATTTGTAGATATCACCACTTCAACAACTTCTATTCGCCTGGGGTAATAATTTAGAGGTAGGTTTTTAATATCTTACCCTATGTCTAAATGGGCTGGGAGGAGGAGGTCGTATCTTAATTTCAATACTTCCCTTGTTAGTCCAGTCAATTTATGGGAAAAAGGGGGGTCTACCCCCAACAAATTGCAAGGCAGGGTTTTTTGATGGTTGTTGGATGTGCTGAATTACATCCTAAAAGTTCACCAAAATGGGACTTCAGGAAAATTCCTTGTTTTAGGATTAATTGTTAGGTCATTTCGTACATCAGCCAATTTGTGAAAAAAGGGAGACTAACCCCCAAATAATCGTAAGAAAGGCGTTTTTTATGGTTTCTGGCAGAATTCGGTGTACTGAATCACACCCTTGAAGTTTACCAAAATCGGAGTACCGGAAAGTGACAAATTGTTAGGGTAAATGCTTAATTCTTTTCATTATTTTCCTGTAAAAGGGAAAACTTCAGACAAGCATAAAGTAGTCTATTTTTTAATTGAAACAAAGGGAGCTGTCAATTGGTCTGAGGGTTTCAAGACCAATCTTTCACATTAAATGGTATATATATATGTCCAATGGCCCCTTGTATCATTTTCGGGGACAGCCCTTCCCTAGAAACCCATGACTGAGAAACCAAATATATGAATGGGTATAACTCTGCACTATTGCGTCATAAAATAGCAAAATTGGTAAGTCTCTCAAATGTAGATGTGTCTGGTGATGTTAACTGGTCCCTTACATCATTTTCAGATTTACCCCTACGCCATAACCTACGGCCGAAACGCCATAGCCTGTGACCAAAATCCGAACTAATGTTTTGGGGGTCAGTATTTCATTTGAAGATCTCAGTGGTGAGGAATCATTTACCAATTTGCTCTACATAAAATAAAAAGCGCTGTCATCTAAATGATTTTTAAGACATATGGGGTTGCTTTCATTAAATGTGCAACTTTTGCCCAAATACGCCTTACGTAATTCCGTAAATTTAATGATCAAGAACGCTAAATCTGATCACATCAACACTATTATTAATAACAACCAACAGAATCCAAGAGTTCTTTTCTCAACTCTCAACAAACTTTTGGGGAAATCACAGGATGTCATTCTGCCCCGAGGTGAAGAATCTGATGTAGCCAACAAATTTTGTGAGTATTTTACTGATAAAATTAACAAAATCAGATCTGCACTAATACCAGAAACAGATGAAAATCAACAAGTCAACACTTTTCAAGGTAAACCATTCACATCATTCAAGGAAGTGACTGAAGATGAACTAAAGAAAATTATTTTATCTTCTAAACCAACGTCTTGTGTTTTAGACCCAATTCCAACCAGCTTTATGCTAAAAATATTGGATGCTTTATTACCTATCCTGACAGCCATCATTAATAACAGCTTAAACTCTGGTTTTGTGCCACAGCCATTCAAGCATGCTTTGATCAAGCCCTTACTTAAGAAACCATCTCTCGAGTCGGAAGTATTAAAAAATTATCGCCCTGTTTCGAACCTTCCATTTATCTCCAAAATCTTAGAAAAAGTTGTCAAAATACAACTGTTGGAACATACGCAAAATCACAGTTTAATGTACGAGTACCAGTCAGCTTACAGAAACAACCACAGTACCGAAACTGCTCTAAACCACGTTTTCAATACGATCCGAAGTGGAGTTGACCAAGGTTCCATCGCTATGCTCGTTTTGCTTGATCTATCTGCTGCCTTTGATACGCTGGATCATAGCAGAATACTCAACAGACTGGAATCCGAGTATGGTATCAATGGCCTCGTGTTCAACTGGTTTTCATCATATTTAATAGGTAAAACACAGGCAGTTATGGTTAACAGCTCCTTTTCTAACACAGTCGATCTTGCATGTGGTGTACCACAGGGATCAGTATTGGGACCAATTATTTTCTGTATGTACACAAAGTCACTCAGTAATCTTCTCATTAAAAAGGATCTAAACCACCACTTTTATGCTGATGACTCTCAGATCATGGACTTTTTCCTCCCTGAACAAAATAGTCAACTATCTTGTTGTGAAAAAATTGAAACATGTGTGACAGATGTAAAAAGCTGGATGACAAACAATATGCTTAAACTAAATTCGGACACAACTGAACTGTTATTGATCGCCCCCACACGCAGACTACATAAAAGCGACATAACCCATTTAAAAATTGAACAATCTTACATCAACCCATCAAAATACGTCAAAAACCTCGGTGTTATTATGGATACGAATTTGCCTATGGAAAACCACATCAGTTTTCTGTGTAAAACATGTCACTACCACCTTCGGAATATTGGCTCAATACGTCACTTTATAACATCAGATGCTGCAGCAACCCTCGTCCGATGTCTTATCCTCTCTCGCCTCGACTATTGCAACAGTGTGTTATCTGGGATTACCAATGAGCAAACAAAACGCCTCCAACGTATACAAAACTCAGCAGCCAGATTAGTCTCAAGAACCAAAGTCCGTGATCACATATCTCCAGTTTTATCCTCTCTTCGTTGGCTTCGTATTAATGAACGTATAGAATTCAAATTGTTGTGCCTGACTTATCAAGCTGTTTATAAGACTGCACCTGTTTATCTTCAAGAACTTGTCAACGAACATTTACCAGTCAAAAACCTTCGATCTAGTAACACTTGTAAACTACAATTACCAACATACAATTTAAAAACTTTTGGAGCAAGAACATTTTCATATCAAGCTGCCTTCCATTGGAATAAACTCCCAACTTCCTTAAAACACTGTCCGTCCCTAGCAAGTTTTAAATCATCACTGAAGACACATCTGTTCCGTCGCTATATGTAATGAGATGACACAGAATATTGTTCAGACTTTGCAGAATTGACTTGAGCGCTATGAGCATACTACACAGAGTGGAATAGCGCTATATAAATGTTATTATTATTATTATTAATATTATTATTATCATTATTATTATTATTATTATTAAAATGAGATTGTTGGGCTATACAAAATCATAGTTAATACATCCGAAGAACTGTTATACACCCGTAGAAACTATAGGTAAGGAAAAAGTTCAATACATGTAGCTGTTGCTTTATGTGATGAATTTGAGTTAAGATGGGGTTGAAATGTTGATAATGCAGGAGCAAATACTAACATCCATGCAAAAAGATTACAAGTATATTTTCGTTCAGACAAAAAGAGCGAGAAATCTGTGTATGGTATAGTTTTCACACGTTCGGGTGTGATAGCACATCCAGGATTCATGGCATTGGCCAAAAATTGTTGTTCCAAAAGTTTATTGAAAGGAGATCCTGTAACAATAACAGAAAGTGCAATATATACCGTTTATTTGTACTATTACGTAATGTTTTTCTGTGGTCGCCATCTTATAAATGAGAGTCATAATAATGCGCTACAAGCAATCTCCCGTAAACGCAAAAATGCATTTATGACCTGCAGGCTAGCGAGCGAGCGTCTCACCCACTTAGCCACGTGATCCCCTACTTTACTGGAAGTAAGCGGAATGATATAATAATATATCACCATAAAAATAACTATTTTCGCGGATTTGTGCCGTATTTGGTCTTTTCATTCTTTATGACAAGATTTAGTCATGGGTTGACAAATAGCATAATTTAAATACATTATGGTTGACCAGTCTTAACCCATTTACAACCAGTTAATGTATTTTGTGTCATTACGCCAGTGTATAAATAGTTCTGAGCATTCTGGAAGTGCAATAATATCGCTACACTAGTTAAGGACATACATCATCCGTCAAGTTGATATAAAATAGACATTAACAGAAACAGGTATGAATTTTTTTTTTTACATTTTATTTTTAAATATTTTGTTTAGAAGACACAAATAATATGTTATTTCAATTTTAACAGAAATAAATGCCAATGGACTTTCTTTAAAGGACAATTAAATGAATTAAAACATGGGACATTACCATGTGTATGTGGATGATCATGGCTATGTATAAACGCAGGGGCGCCGGAATGACGCTAGGGCCAGGGTACCAAAAAGTTATCTCCTCCTGGCCTCTAGAAAATTCCGAGAACGTTGTTTAGAGCGCCTCGATCATTCTAAATTCCATCATAAAACCCTTTAAAATACATAATAGCCTACATGTGATATAATTAAAGACAATTAACATAGAAAGGGAAATATTTTCTATAACAAACGCAAAATATAAACAATATTCAATGCCATGCCAAGGTAGATAAATACATTCATATTCATTTTACATTTGTAACATGGTTTTCTCGTATTTTCATAGCTTTATATATGAATACCGCTAAGGCAAGGTTTGGTTCAGACATAACTTAAATAAACAACGCATTTAAATCATTGAGGATACATTCTTGTGGAATAACGGTTTTTCTTAAAGTTTCATACAATGAACATTGACAGATGAAATGAACTTCATCTTCCAATATACACTAGTTATGTTGTTCAAAACAATAAAGAAATATTCTATCTTCTCTTGCTATGCCCCGTCATCTACCAGTTTCTACTGCAAGGGGGTGATTACCGCACCTAAATGGACTAATGAGAGATTTGTGGAATCTGAGGGGATCACGGTGGCTAAGTGGATGAGGCGCTGGTTCGCTAGCCTGGAGGTCGGGTGTTTGATCCCTGCATTGGCCGAGAAAGTTCATCTCGATTTTCCGACGTGATTTCCTCTTGTCAGTGATGCAGAAGGAGGGCCTGACAAGGACAGCTGCCTAGTCGTTCGGATGGGACGTACACATTGGAGTGCACGTAAAAGATCCTTTGGCAGTTGAAATTCGATATAAGAGTAGGCCGTAGCTGCCCGGGCAAAATTTCCTCATAGCACACTGTATGGCGTATGCACGTGTTCAATTAAGTGCATAACAGTAGGACGTTAAAACCCATTTCATTCATTCATTGTGGAATCTGATATTGATACAACTAAGATAATTTGCAAATTTTTGTTTCATGAGCAATTCATCTCACAGAAAAAAGATCTTTTTGATTTGTCATTCAATACACCAATCTTCATCAAGAAAATAGAATAAGCTTTTTGAACGAGACAATATATATATAGATTTAGAGACACGATTGAGCTCATATTCAGCCAAGGCATGCACTAATTAGCTGATAATGAGAGTGCAAGAGCCGGTTCGCGGCCGACCAAGGAGCAATTACATATTATCATTTAAAAATGAATAGACTAGTAAAAAGGTTAAACACTTTCATCATTAAGGCATGGGTATACATGTATTGCCAAGAAAAGGGCAGGATACTATTTGTATACCCTGGTACCCGGGTTCCGGCGCCCCTGTATAAACGGATGTATATTAACATTCATTTTACAGGACACGAACTTGAGTTGAAATCTTACAGAAACACTAATCCGATTCGAGGATGTGCTGGATTCCATAGATACCTGTTGTTTTTTGTTTTGTTGTTTTAATAATCACAGATTAAAAATGATGACATCTACACCGATCGACTTTTAATTCAAGTCTTTTTAGCCTACGCCATCAATACTCTCAAATCTGACAATAAATGCATATTATGTCTACACTAAAAAGTTGTGCCTGATTATATGGCCTAAATTGAGAGATGGGCGATTTGTTGTTGTGTAACAGTCGATGAAATAAAAAACGAGATCTTTGGAAAGAAAAATTTACTCTCATAATAAATTTCTCCTACCACACCACACCTAAACAAAATCGCACAAAAAATTGAAAAATGAAGTTTAACGTCCTACTGTTCTGGATCGACTGGGTATATGTCATGTGGTGTGCTATTAGGGACATTTTGCCCAGACAGTGGCTCTATGGTCTACTCTCACATCGAATTCAGCCTATCCAGGGATATTTTGCGTACACGCCAAAGTGTACGCGGTGGGACTACGGTGGGAGCTTTTTGTTTTGTGCCACCCGAACGGCTATACGTTGTCCCTTGTCATACCCTCCGCCCTGCGCCACTAACAAGGGGAAGTTACGCCAGTTCATCTCGATGAACTTCATCGGCCGAAAAAGGGATTGAACACTGGACCACCAGATTAGCGAGTTGTCGTCTTTCTCGTCTAGCCACCACAGCCCCGCAATCACAAAAGAGATTTAAACCATCTAAATTCGGATATAGGCATAATAGCGTCCCACAAACCATATTCTTTTTTTTTTTGAATTTTCTTCAAATCGGCGAACTGTATTTATTTCTAAAGTCCAAATGTTCTTTATTTTTTGGGGTCTCCAAATCTTTATACAGCTAATAACCTCCTAAAAACTAAATCCGTAACTTTCCACTTACCCTTGGTAATTTGTTATATGATGAAGCGACTAAATGTCAATGTTATTAAGTAGTAACAACCATGCATTAAAACGCTCTAATTAAGATGTTAAATATTGCCAATTATTCTCCCACAAATAACAACAGAGAAACGGTCATTTTTTGGGGGGAAAAAAAAGTTTGGAGAATATATAGCGACATAGCCGGTAAATATATTAATTAAAATGTCGGCAGATGTCATATTTTAATTTTTAAACGTTTAAGAAACAAATTTAACTGACAGATTGTCGCAATGAATATACGGGTCACCTTGAAAATTAAAATAACGTTAAAACATGGATTATAATTAGCTAGATAAAATTACTTTAATATAAATGACATATTCTCTGTCACTCGGCCAAACACTCAGCAGTTTTATTAACACCATCTTCTCATGCATGGATATCAACCTCGTTAACTGTGAGTATTGAGTGCCTGTGCCGACATGGAAAAGTTCCCGTTCACTGTGTATATTGAGTGCCGACATGGAAATGTTCCCCAAAATGTTTATTTGTTTAAAGGGACCCCGTGCCAGAATTAGTCCACCGAAGTGGGATCAAGTGCGTTCGGGTTGAAATGTTGATAGTGTAAATTAAAAACTGCCACTTTATCTAGTTTAATAAGAACATTTGCGCATGCGTTTTGACCTTGACCGTAGTTTTACTGTAAAGATTTCCATACGGATCTGGCAATTAATGACAACCGAAATTCGGTCAATCTACTTGAATCTTATAGCAATCTGATTAAATTATAGATCTAAATGGAAATCTGACCGTTTGCAGTGCAGGGGGGGGGGGGATGTCGTGGGTTCGTGTCAGAAATGAAATGGGTTTTTTAACGTCCTACTGTTCTTGCGCGTAGGGGTCTTTAGCAGTGGGAGGAAAGCGGAGGAACTGGAGAAAATCCATGAGCTTGGAAAGGCGACCCTTCTCCTTGCCACGTACAACCGGGGATTCGAAACCAAACCAGTTGCCTTAATGACAGGCTTAATGATACTATATGAAAGGAAGGTGATGTTGGCTGAAAACTTATTGTTGACTTCCTTACTAATCTGTTTTTTATTTGTAGAATGGTGAAAACGTTGCATGTATTGTTGTGTTTGTCTCTGCTGATGGGTGCTGTGACGTCACAACAAGGTCAAGGTAAAACATTACACTTCGTGGTCTCAGATACCAACTCAATCACGTGATGTATACTTGTAGGGATATACTTTGTCTCTGGTTCGGTTGTTTGGATCATTCCATAATGTCACAGTGTGTTAATTTATTAAAGAAATATTTGTTAGATTTGTTTCTCGCTATAATAGATTAAACAACAGATAATGAAAAGGGAATAAGTTGAAGATTTCAGTCAAATTATTTTATTCTGGGCGAAGTTATCATTGCTTAAAGATTGGATAATAATAGCATAGCCTCGGGTTTTATTGCTATTATTTTGATATAAATATTCTTGATAATATATTTTTAAATTACATTATTAAATGGCAGTCGTTCCTTCAATCAATTAAAAATCACGACCATCCGATAATCATCCGAGATGATTTGTACTTCTATATTGTAGAGTATGAAGCAGAAGGTAACCAGGCAACAAGGCCTAGAGGACGAGGGTATGGTTATCAAGTCGCACGACCACAACAACCCGATCCCATGAACAATATGATCTCCTCGATGTTCATGTATGAATGGTTAACCAAGAAATAAATGGCAACTAGTCACGATCACAAGGACGATTATATATGTTGAGATTGTAATGGCGTGTATTGTGTCATGTTATATCAATGACATTGTAAATAAAGGAATGGTTCAACTATAACATCTGTATTAAACTACATCATACTTAACATGTCGTAATATGATGTCGTTTCTTCCCCACTAAAGGGTGGTTGGATGACTGAATGGCTAGCACATACGCGCTGTATCATAGGCCTAAGGTTTGTCATTGAGTCAATTGACGTGGTTTGGATTTTTCGGTTGTACGTGACAATAGTAGGATCGCATGTCAAACCGCGTGGGTTTTCTCTGGGCCCACCGTTTTCCTCTCATGACTAAACACCACGTCAAGCGAATTAATAAAATAAAAATTGAACCATAGCTTAAATCCGAAATGACCTAGTTTGTGTCAAGAGATCGGCAATCCCCGTTTCACCCCACTAAATATAACAGTAACAGCTAACATATTTTCTAAAAATATTTGATAAAGGAGGGTGGGGGCGTATCGTAACGTGTCCTCGAAAAAAAAGCTAGCTCATTTCGGGACTAACGTAAATTTCAGTAATTTGTCTAGTACACGGTGGAATCGAAACCGCGCTACTTCACTCAATGGCAGACCATATGGTCTAAAGCGCACACCGTAGACGATTCCGCCTGCCCGGCAACCCCTTTGATGAAAGGTAACACCCTCTCTTGTAACTTGACAGTTTTTAAATTCCAAGCTTCTGATGTCGTTTGGGAAAGTCGACACTTTAACGAGTTTTAGTCCCTCTTATAACAAATGTACATACTAAAAAATGTGATATGGTCTGAGAAAGAGTAAGCATATCCCGTTTCCCAGAATACATGCTTTGAGGGAAGAGAGTCAGTCGGAGCAAAGGGCCATAACATAATATCTGATGAATAAATATCGTTAACGTCACAAGGAAATGTAAAAATTCAACGTGCTCAGTGCCGGACTGGGCCCACTTGCCCACTTGCCAATGGCAAGTGGGCCTAAGCCGCAAAAAAATATGGGCCTAAGCCTCAAAGAAAAAAAGAAAAAAAGAAAAAAGTGAAAAAACAGAAAAAGAAAAGGTAGTAAAAGAGGAGAGGACAGGAAACAGGGAAAGGAAAGGAAAGAAAAGCAGAAAGATAGATTTCGTTGGAAGAAACAAATTCTACCACCTGGTGAAATTATGCAAAAATTAATGAGTTAAACCTCAAGATGGTGACAGCATTATAAACTGACAGTCTTTCTTCAGTCACCCCCAGTATTCGAGGATGTGTGATTAAAGTGCTCGCAGATCACCATATATCTCCATCTGCTGCTCTGGTCTGAGGTGCTTGGAAAATGAGTTTGCGGCTGTCTATTTTTCAAAATTTCCCGGACCCCCCCCCCCCCCCGGACCCCCCTCGAGCGCTTGTAGGCGGGCTTCGCCCGTCATTTGTTCGTGGGCCTTGTCACAGGTATGGCAAGTTGGCCTTCGGCCTACCAGTCCGGCACTGTGTAGGCTTACCATATGCCCAAAAATACCATAGAAAATGTAAAATGTCACCGCAAAATTAGCTTTCACCATATATACCACTGAAACGTTCCGAACATCTGTACCAAAAAATACCATAAAAAAATCTAAAAAGTCACAGCAAAATTAGCTTTCACCAGAACCCACGTGTATTGGCGCCGAACTCCCAGTAATACTTTGCCTCTGGTCGTCTAGTGCTGTTATTATCAAACAGTGTGCTGTGGCGCTGTGCTGTGGCGCACAGGTGTGCAACGAGATCTGCCTAATAGTAAATGCAGGAGGACTGCACTACACGCAAAAAAAAAAAACAAAAACAAAAACAAAAACAAAATCTACAATATAAACCTGCGGGCAAGACAGAAAATAGACATTGCAAACACTAAACAATTATCAAATCAAGTGAATGGATCCGGGGGCCAGATGTAAGCGTCCACTGCGCTGTACAGTCCCGGGCCTGTTGTGGTATAGGCTTCACTAAAATGATTTACAAAAAAGACGTAACAAAAAAAAATATTTTTGAACGGCACACTAAGAAAGAGCGGAGAACCACGTGATCCCAACTTAGTATTCACTGGTGTCTACTGATAAGTTCATAGCCGTTTTTTTCCTTATTGTCTCCCGCCTTTCGAAGAAAACAGGGGACTATTAAGATGGGTTCGTCCGTCTGTCTGTTCTCCCGTCCGTCACACTTTTTTGGGACACAATAACTCCCTTCCATTGAGCTAGAATATTCAAACTTAGTGTAGGTGTTTATTAGGTCAATACCTTGATGGATTTCGAAGATGAACATTTTCTACTCAGGGTAAGCAGAGATAAGCCATTTGATTGGTTGATGCTTTGGGGCCAATAACTTTAGTTCTATTTATGTGAGTGTTTAAACTTGTTGTGTAGTTTCATTGCACCAATACCTTGACTGAGTTGAATAATGAGCATTTTCTGCTTAGGGTAAGCAAAGCAATAAGCAATTTGATTAGTCATCTAAAATAATTTCACTAAAAAAAAAGTAAATGAAAACATCATGAGAGAAAGGTTTAAAATACTCAAATTATCAACGAGTTCTAAACGTCAATGAAATCACTACCTAAATTGTCTCAGATGCACTGAAATTAATCTTTATTTTAAACAAATAAACTCTGGAGGAAAACACCCCAGGCACTCAATGGAGCGGAGTACATACTGGTACGATCCGCGGTCAGTACGAACAATTTGAAATGGGGCCCTGCACAGTTGGTATGTCCCGGGCCCCCCACAAGGTTAATCCGGCCCTGATTAGCAACATTCAAATATGTTTCATGTACATTTAGCGATGTCATTTGAACCCTGGTTTTGTTCTTTTATAGATGCTGACATCCAAAATTACTTACGTCATAGACTAACAACAGCTAAATTCCAAATATGGAATTGATATGCACCATAATACATAGTTCCCTTACATAATACATTACCTAATTTGGTCAACAAATACACGTGTGACATACAGTATGTCTATGACCATGAAAAATGATGAAGATGTTTTTGAAATGATGATAACCATTCATTGTATATTTATATTTATATTTTAATGTTATTATTTTCATGATTTTTATGATTTTATATTTTTATTTAGTTACCATTAAAATGCTTGTTCTTTTAACTTTGTACAGACTGTTGAGACATTTGTGTAACGGTCTATAAACAATAAATATTAAGTTATTATTATTATTATTATTATGTTGCAGGGCCTGCTACAGCATGTACGCAACAGGAGAGTGAGTGCGTTATGTTCTTGATAGAGCTGATTTAAAGCTCTCTTTTGATGGAGCGCGCACTATACTATCATCAAGGTGGTTCCAATCAATAATTGTCTTTGGGAAGAATGAGTGTTTATAAATGTTTGGTTTTGTGTACCACTGTTTTAAAACATTTTCAATTGATTTTCGACCACCCACCATTTTCGGATTCCTGAGGAAAAAAGGTTCTAGAAAAGTCAACTCCATCTTTTTGTCCACCTTTCAGATAATACCCCCCTTCTCCTTTAACCTCTGGTGACCTTTTGACATCGATTACTGCTGAATACCCCTCATCTGACTGATCACCCAACATTTTCGGATTCCAGAGGAAAAAAGGTTCTAGAAAATGCAACTCCCACTTTTTGCCCACCTTTCGGATAATACCCCCCTTGTCACTCCGGTCTATAAGCAAGGGTAAGGTTCACTGTGTGTGTATAATAAGCAACCAGCATTTGTGTCATAATGTCTGCGATATCCCCTCAGTGGAAGCGTAGGTCAAATACAACTAACTCACACATGTGTCAGAATGTTTTTTTATGAACAGATAATAGAATATCTTATTTTGCATTTTGTGATGTATTACAAAATAGAGAGAGAGGGGGAGAGACGAGGTTTAATGACAACTTAACACAACTACATGTAGGCCATTTCGGGACTAACATATGGATTAATTTTATTTCAACAATTCGTTTGCGCATAGGGGTCTTTAGCAGTGGGAGGAAACTAATGTCTGTATTGTTTCATGTGACTACACCCTACTGTTTTTGTCGGCTTTGGTCAACTGATGGTCAATCTAGCTTGTTGGTAAAACAATGAACCGGCCAAGTATGGTATCATAAATCAATTTACTTTTGGCTAACCTACATAAAGGGTTAATTATTTGTTAATTTTTAAGTTAATCAATTTGCTTGTCGGCTACTATAACAGTCATGAGAGTCGGACCATGTGGTTCACAATCCGAGTAATTAGCACATGTAACAGAAATTTTGATAATGCGGTAAAAAAAACAACAAATTAGCTTGCTGATTATCCATAACAGGTACAGTAAGCTGTCTTTTCGACACCTTTAACCTCATCACCAAATTGAGATAACAATGGTCCAGTTATCAATAGTATATCAAATTTGTGTTCATATTTCTAATAAGCTGTACATTTACAAGACCCAATTTAAGACAATTTAAGACACATTAAACTTTGTTTTTTTTCTATTCTATAGCTTTTCTCCAAGCCTTTTCAGGATCCCAATATCTTTAAAGGCCCAATAACACTCTTGTTGTAACTGAATAATATGTTCCAATCTTTATTCTGGTCAACAATTTGTACTATTTTACAACATTTCAATTAAAAAATGATACAAATTTCATCTTAACACACCTAATTTTAAAAATTGGAAAAATTCAACTACATGCCGTAACATGGTTTGCTTGGATTTAAACATATTTTCGAACCCTCTGGACAAGTAAGATAGGTTGTAATGGATAATTTACACAAGGCTAATTTTTTTTCTGGACCTGTCAAGCCAGCAAGAGTGTTATTGTCCCTTTAAGGGGTATTGGATGGTCTAATGGTTCGCGCGTGCTATCATAAGGTCTAGCCATCATTAAGTCATCTGACATGGTTTCGAATGCCCGGTCGAACGTGACAAGGAATACGGTTGACTGTGCAACCTCGTGTGTTTTCTCCGGCTCTCCCACTGCTAAAAAGACCCCTACGCTCAAGCGAATTTTTGGATTAAATTAAATCATACGTAGTCCTGACATGAGTGGACGTTAAACCCCATTTCTTCTCTGTCTAATATATTTAATGTAATTAGGGGAGGGGGCAAATGGTTAGCACGTGCGCGCTGTATCATAAAGCCTTGGGTAAAGTGGCGTGGTTTCGATTCTCTGGTTGAACGTGACAAGAAGTAGGGTTGCCTGTGCAACGTCGTGGGTTTCTCTGCCCCCCCACTACAAAAAAGACCCCTACGCTCAAGTGAATTATTGAAAAAAAATAAACCATATGTTAGTCCCGAAATGACCTAATTTGTGTTGAGTGGATGCAGGGGTGGATTGGCCGAACGGCCGATAGGACAAAAAATGAAAAAAAAAATTGTACAATTCGCCTAAATAAAATCTTCTTCTGCTGAACACAATAAGGGGGTGGGGGTATTGGACCGGCCATGGACCGATGATGTTCATGGTGTATGAGGCCGGTGGCTTGAACGGGCCGCCAAGTCATCACTGGAGTCAGAAATGGGCTGGTATAATATACTTTCTGGGCCGAGTGTGATGGGTGTTGGCCGGAATTCGGAATCCTGCAATGGGGATTCCGAATTTCATCGGATTCACCCGACACTGTCGCCCGTAAATTTACGAAATATGAGAAGACTTTTGTAATCCTCTGTGAAACAGCTTGATGCTTATTGATTAAACCACCGTCACACATATTCAGAATCACGATCGAACGTCTAAGAATTCAAACAGAATGCAGCTCGAATATTTCGACAGCAATCGATGCTTTAGATTCGTATTCAGCACATTCTGGCATATCGTATCTGTTTTCCTTTGAATGCGATCGGAATGTTTCCGAAGACAGCTCATCCCAAGAGATTAGCTTAATAGCTATACTGAAACTCATACAAAAAGATAAGGATATAATGTCATATTCTGACGAATTTCTATCAGACAATATGTAAACAATCAACTGGGGCCAACGTTTTTAGTGACATGGGAGGGGGGGGGCTGAATGGTTAGCGTGCGCGCGCTGTTTCATAAAGTCTGTCATCGAATCCCCGGTTGCACGTGGCAAGGAGTAGGGTTTTCTCATGATCCTCCGGTTTTCCCCCACTGCTAAAGATCCCTACGCGCAAGCGAATTATTAAAAAAAAAATTAAACCATATCTTAGTCCCGAAATGACCTAGTTTGTGTCGAATAGACGTTAAAACCCATTCTCTCTCTCTTCTCTCTCTCTTTAACTTTGGATGAGTTGTCTTCTAACTTGGGTTGAGTTGTCTTTGGATGAGTTGTCTTTTGGGTGAGTTGTCAGGTATTCTTAGTAACCTTATGGTGAGTAGATGTCAGATACAAACATAGAAGGCACACCTCAAACAACCGCCCTTCAATTTGAAATTGGTCGGCCATGTGGAAGCATCTCTTCACATTAGCCAATATGGCAAGTCTCTCGTATCAAACAGGTTAGTAAATTTTTAATAGTAGGACTTTAAACCCCCATTTAAATAGTCTTTCGGGGTTTTTTCATTGCTAAAAACACCTACGTATAAGCGAATTATTGTAATAAAATTATACCATATGTAAGTCCTGCAATTACTTAGTTTGTGTCGAGTGGACGTTAAATAAGAGTTACGTGTTTTATTTGCACTAAACCGGACCTAAAAAATATGCACAGAGTAAGATGGCCGGGTGTTACAAACCGTAGGCATTGTTCATTATTAAAGGGGAAGTGCCAGCTTTCACAAGTTATACAAATCAAGTGACGAATTTGAGACGTATTTTCTGATTTATCGCCCACCTCACATGAATAATGAAAGTTTGTATTTCTTTGGCGTAGCATCATAAAGTTTAAAAAGATTATTGTATAGGCCAAGGCTAGAGTCTTTCACACAGAATTAACCATTTTATTTACTTCCATATTTCTATTACACATTACAGACATATCTCCTCTTATGGGTCGGACGATGGCGGCGTGGTAGTGTTCTTTGGGTAAGCTGCCCTTTTCTTTTAAATAAACGATCTTCACCATATTAATTATTATATTTTCGTCAAACTAGGCCTACATAGATTATTTTCTTTCCTATATCGGACCTGTGAGGTCTAGTCCAATGTTACTAACATATTCGTAAATGTAATCCTTTAACAACAATGTATTTGTCAATTGATACGCATATTGGTTTGAGTTTAGGAAAATAGCTAATGCTAATTTAATTCGTGTTTTTATTTTTATTTTCAGATTACACTAAAGAAGACAATAAGTTTAGGATATCATAGAGAGGTCCACACACGTTATTATTTATCTTGTACTGGGTCTGTCTTTATATTCTTGCTTGTTGGTGTTGTATAAGCTTGGCTTGTGCACCAGATTCGTTTGTAAATATCATGTGAAGTTTTTCCATGATTTATTATTAGGTATTTTTGGTTGAAAGTTGTAGACATGGGGAGTAATTAAATTGGGATATATATAAATATGGCACCAATCAGCATCAACTAATCCCACAACTCCTTAGGCAACTAAATCTTTTTTGCATGTTTTTCACTTTTTACACTATTTTGCATTTGCATAGGGGTGCTATATTTAATATATTCTGATATTTGGTTTATCTTAGATTGTCAATGCCTTTAACGTAATTGCAAATTTCTCCTGGGAACCCAGTACAGATAATCTTGTATAACGTTTTTCTATGATAAACTTAGATGTATTGTTGATAGTGGGGTCTAGAGAGCTTACGGATACAGGTGAGTTATTCGTCACCATTGGTAGATTTTAATATTTTTGGGTACCGGGTATGACAATAGAAAAAAGTAAAACATGCTGTCTTTTTTATTAGTCCATAAACAAATTGTATTTTACAGTATTATTATTGTAAGTTTGTTAAAAAAAAGGTTGTCTAGGAAAATCTAACTAGACATAAATATATTTTGGTCTTCAAAAATAGTGACGGTGCCGGTTAAAGGACATAAACTGGGATTAGATGAAGTATGGAAATTTAGAATGAACAATACTTAATAATCCTCCTCTCATTCACAGGGTCGTGGGGATATGTTTGTAAGGGACGTATAAAGACGGTGATAGTTGTGGATGAGCAGGACATGCAGCATATTATACATGGGGGTATTATTGTACAGTACAGACATTGTACAGGCAATTGTTATGCAATTGATGAGGTAAGCATTAATATTTTCTGTAATACAAAATTTCAAACATTATTTATGAGTTTTATTTAGAACATGAAATGTCGTATAATGTAACACAGTGAACCAAAATAGTAGTGGTTATTCATGGGAATTTCACGAATGGGGGTGTTAAAACTTTCCATTTCACTTCTTAACAGTAGTTCAAATATATATTTGTACGTCTCTAATAATTCACTGTTTTCCTTATTTTCAAACATTAAACCAAACATACTTGTTATTACAACTTCTCTTGTTCCTGTAGGCAGCAAGTGTGTCTGTTAGCATGCCAAGATACTTCCCGATGTTATAAACACAAAATGTATAACTTTGTATATCTTGCAGGACCACAACAATGTTAAATCACCGAATGAACAATATTCTGATTACCACGGATATAGAACACCGACAGGGTAGGCATTATTGTACAGTACAGACATTGTACAGGCAATTGTTATGCAATTGATGAGGTAAGCATTAATATTTTCTGTAATACAGAATTTCAAACATTATTTTTTAGTTTTTTTTAGAATATGAAATGTCGTATAATGTAACACGATGAACCAAAATAGTGGTTATTCATGGGAATTTCACGAATGAGGGTAGCTGATTGTGTTAGAACTTTCGATTTCACTTATCAATATCTTCTTTGAGCGTCTAATTTAAAGGACCAAAGTCCGTAACTCAAAATCCTCCAGAATCTTTAACATCGAAACACGAATTATTGGCCAATTTAAATCGACAAATTGATAATGTAAACTTACCGGGAAAAGATGAGCTTCTGATATCCGATATTTTAGATAAAAACAATTTTTTTGACATTGGTACACGAATCGTGTACCATAATGCGCTTCGGCCCAAGTTTTAATAAGAGACTTGAGGAGCAAGACTAGACACATTGCACGATACCATACGGTGTACGTTGACTGGAATAACCAGATGCTATAGAAATTTGCACTAGATTGAGGCTGCGTGGCTTATTCTGCCGAGCATAACTGATTTGAAATTGCGAAAAAAAACGGAAAATATTGAATGTTGAATCAAATTATATACATTCATATTACAGTATTATATGCGTTGCGACCCACTTTTGACAATTTCTAGGTCCCAAATGTTAGCCATTTAGCTCCTTTAACAATTGACATAGGTAATAAACACAAACACAATTACCATGTTAATTAAAGCGACGTTTCGTTGAGGATTCTCTCTTGAAAACGTTGAGAGAATCCCCAACGAACGCCGCTATAATTAAAATAGTAATTATGTTCCATATTATGTGTTTGTGTTTATTTCTTATCAGTAGTTCAAATATATATTTGTACGTCTCTAATAATTCACTGTTTTCCTTATTTTAAGACATTAAAAAAACATACTTGTTAATTACAACTTCTCTAGTTCCTGTAGGCAGCAAGTTTGTCTGTTAGTTGCCAAGATACTTCCCGATGTTATAAACACAAAATGTATAACTTTGTATATCTTGCAGGACCACAACAATGTTAAATCACCGAATGAACAATATGCTGATTATCACGGATATAGAAGACAGACAGGGTAGGCCTTAATACCATACTTTAGTTATTTCTAAATTATCCCTAAACTTTATAAATAAATCAAATTAAACTTCATGTGATATACCTAATTACATAATATGGTTGTCTTTGAATCAAATTATACATATAGACTGTTGAGACATTCCTGGAAACAGAAATTACGCCTTCAAAACTGTGATATTTCAACTGAGCGCATCGGTTTACTTCTAAGTAATCATAGTTCAGCTGCAAACTGACCTTTTCTAGTCGCAAAACAATACAGCATGAAGTTGGTTGAGCGCAAGCTGACTTTTTCTTGTCGCTAAACAATACAGCATTACGTTAAGAAACATCCATTCGTAGTTTTCGAAAATGTTTCAGATTTGCTGAAATATTAATGATGTTGTACAGGTGGGCACATTTTCAACTATGTCCTTTTTTCAAGCGATAGTATTCATTTGGACAATTTAATTGCATAGTTTCCCTTTTTTCCAGCTGTGATGTGGATGGATGTCAAGCAGCAGTTTATGGTACCAGGAACTCGACTGGGAAATGACAGTTGAATAGGGAAATTCTAGATTAGCAATAACAGGTTGATGTATATACTGTATATATTTTCTAAATTTTCATGGGTTCGTTGAATAGGTACAGTAAAGAACATTCTGTTGACAAGTTTGAAACACATCTTAAAATAGAGACCCCTTGGAAACAT
The DNA here is from genome assembly GCA_917208275.1 of Patella pellucida. Taxonomy (NCBI): domain Eukaryota; kingdom Metazoa; phylum Mollusca; class Gastropoda; family Patellidae; genus Patella; species Patella pellucida. The sequence goes on from OU795044.1 coordinate 10,067,436, forward strand.
TGACTTTTAGTTAGGCTTGAGGTGTAAAACTACTTGAGGGATAGAGTTTATCTGTTATGCCTAGGGTAACATGTCATAACTTAAGCAACAAAGATCACACCGAAGATGTTTATCTCTATCGGGAGAAAACGCACCGACGGTCAGATGGGACAGACAGTTTCCTCATACATACACACCTTCTCCTGTCCAAACAGTTTCTTCTACATCCCTAAAACACAAATTAACAGTTTCTTCACTAGTTATGACATTGTTAATCTAGATTCTCGATGAAATATATTCCCGACTTCTGTCTCGTTTCTTTGACGTTTCCGTCGATTCTGGTGTGCACACCCAATTCATTGGTCCTCGACGGGGCCAGTTATCTTTGAAGACGTGTGATTGCCCCCCCCCCCCTGTTATCGCTGATAGCTAGTTTACAGTTCTTTGTCGGGAAGTAACTGGCATGGTGTTAGATTCAATAAAATTCACATAGCATTTGGCATGTCTCTCTTGTAGTTTAAACCGATATCCTCACTAAAAGTCTATCGAATCACTTCTCTATGTAAAGGTATGTCTAAAACATGCTAGCTGATGACTTTACTGTAACATTTTGATTCAAATATTGATGGGGTTCGTTTGCAATTTGGATTTAACTATTGTTATATACCGCCAACAGTCATCAATTTATCTAAAAAAAAAAGCTTGTTATTGCCAAACTAGGTTTTTTTCTAATGAAGTTGTCTACAGATGTCTACTATTATTATTTTTCATTTTATGCATGATTATGTTTATATATGTTAGGTCAGTAGTGAGTAAACACTTCCAGTTGATCAGAGAAGTTTGGAAAATCCTACCTCCCCCTTCCTAAATGGGAGTTAGGTTTGGGTAGCCGGCGATCAATACTGACCACTGATGTCAGAAACGCCTACAAAAATCAGAATTTGTAATTTTGGGTAACATAATACTTTATATAGACGTTAGGTTAGCATTCAAAATTTTTTATTGTCATACTTGGGACATGAAACTTTATGGGATTCTTAATGAGATCAAATTACATTTCTTTCGAAACTTTCGACCGAGCAGCAGGATTTTTGGGGGTAAATGAGATGTTACCTTTTCATATTTGTATTGCTTTCGAGGGGAGGTTTTGATTAAGGTTAATTTCAGTAATTATCTAATATTACTCAAATGTAGGCTTTTCTGACAGAATATTTAATGTTTTTTGGAAACAAATATTCCCATATAATTTGTATTATTGTGTTTTTCTTGGTAACTTAATACGATTTAAGAAATAACCATTTCTAAATTGCTCCCATATTAAACAATATTTTGTTTTTATATGCCCGTATTTCATGCCCATTTCTGTTAAGCTACATGTCAAAATTCTAAATTTTGCATTTTTCTAAATTTGGAACACAACCCTTTATGGGAATTTGAACGGGGTCAAACAAATTTCGAAAGTTTCGGCATATCAAAGTGATGTGAGGGTGGGGATGAATCTTGTCCGACAGACCGTCATGGTGTAGGTCAACATTCGAAATTTCCTATTTTCCTAAACTTGGCACATAAACCGTTATGGGAATTAGAATGGGTCAAATTATTTTGAAATTTTCGACATACCAACATGTAGTCGTGGGTGCGGGGTGGATATGTTTCTGAGGGCAACCCCATTTCGTAGTTTTTAAAATATTGTTTAATATAAACCAAGTGATAATTTATCAGTTAAAATATGTTACATTATTGTTTCTTAAAGTTACATTATTCAAGAGCTAAATCTGATTACTACAAGTCTTAATTTAGGCTTCAGATGTTATAGAAATTATAAATTATACATTAACTAACTTATTCAGACCATAATTAGCTCTCGGTGGTAAAGCTAGATGCAATATTTGTTGGATTGTTGTCCGATTTGCAAGAAAGCTTTCCTCACTAAAAGTCTATCAAATCAATTCTCAATGTAAAGGCATGTCCAAGACATGTAAGCTGATGACTCTACTGTAACATTTTGATTCAAATATTGATGGGGTTCGTTTGCAATTTGGATTTAACTATTGTTATATACTGCCAACAGTCATCAATTTATCTAAAAAGTTTGTTATTGCCAAACTAGTATTTTTCCAATGAAGTTGTCTACAGATGTCTACTATTATTATTTTTCATTTTATGCATGATTATGTTTATATATGTAAGGTCAGTAGTGAGTAAACACTTCCAGTTGATCAGAGCAGTTTGGAAAATCCTACCTCCCCCTTCCTAAATGGGAGTTAGGGTTGGGTAGCCGGCGATCAATACTGACCACTTATGTCAGAAACGCCTACAAAGATCAGAATTTGTAATTTTGGGTAACATAATACTTTATATAGACGTTAGGTCAACATTCAAAATTTTTTATTGTCTATACCTGGGACATGGAACTTTATGGGATTCTTAATGAGGTCAAATTACATTTCTTTCGAAACTTTCGACCGAGCAGCAGGATTTTTTGGGGGTAAATGAGATGTTACCTTTTCATATTTGTATTGTTTTCGAGGGGAGGTTTTGATTATCTAATATTACTCAAATCAAATGTAGGCTTTTCTGACAGAATATTTGTTTTATTGGAAACAAATATTCCCATATAATTTGTATTATTGTTTTTGTCTTAATAACTTAATACGACTTTAGAAATAACCATTTCAAAATTGCTTCCATATGAAACAATTTTTTTTTTTTTATAAGCCCATATTTCATGCCCATTTCTCTGTTAAGCTACATGTCAAACTTCTAAATTTTGCATTTTTCTAAATTTGGTACACAACCCTTTATGGGAATTTGAACGGAGTCAAACAAATTTCGAAAGTTTCGGCATATCAAAGTGATGTGAGGGTGGGGGTGAATCTTGTCCGACAGACCGTCATGGTGTAGGTCAACATTCGAAATTTCCTATTTTCCTAAACTTGGCACATAAACCGTTATGGGAATTAGAATGGGTCAAATTATTCCGAAATTTTCGACATACTTACATGTAGTCGTGGGTGCGGGGTGGATATGTTTCTTAGGGCAACCCCATTTTGAAGTTTTTAAAATATTGTTTAATATAGACCAAGTGACAATTTATCAGTTAAAATATATTACATTATTGTAGTTAAAAATCATTTACAAATAAAATATTTCACCATCGCTGTAGTTTGAATCTGATTGAGTGGGTAAACACCAGTCTTGTAATTAGGCCCAACGGGAATCAACATAGGCCCAGACTCAAAATTAATTAGGCCCACGCCATTTTAAATAGGCCCTATTGCAACTGCCTCCTCGGGCTTCACTGGAGTCTGGAATGGGCTGGTATAATAGACTTTCTAGGGCCGGAATTCGGAATCCTGCAATGGGAATTCCGAATTCCATCCGAAAATTTCATCGGATTCACCCGACACGGTAACCTTTAATTTTAAGACCTCAGCAAAATTTGATCATAGCTGGTCTGCTGGCTGAATATGAGTGCGAGACGCTTTCCTGAGTTTCCGGAGGCTGGTGTTAAACATTCCTTGACATTTTTATTAACTCGTTATTTTCAGAGATGAAATTACAGAATTTGGATGTCGGGAATGGTCTCAAAAATGAATTATCTCCTGTACGCCTATGCATACAAGCCAGGGGGCAGGGGGGGGGGGACTGGCCCCCTAACTTTCGGGTAAGCTGACTTTTCAGGCAGACGGATAAAGTGGAATAGCAGTAAAATGCGTTTGCGACCGTCAAATATGGCAACATATACATGAACAAGGAAGGCCGGTGTCTGTAAACCCGATTTTTTTTTCTCAGGCATTTCAGGTTCTGCCCCCCCCCCCCACCCCAACTGTCCGTCAAGGCCACCTGTTATACGGCCTTGATGCAGCGAAAGAACGTTATCTCAGTCCCTGTCTCCATAAATCAGCTTTGCCACCAAATCACATAATCGGGGCTCATTTTTCAAAATTTTCCCGGAGGAGAGCCACCGGCCCCCGTCCGGCCTCCATGGTCAGTAAAAGGGGCTGCTCCGATACGGGAGTCTGAGCTGGTTGCCGGCTCCAGTCCGCCCCTGAATGGACATTAAACCCCATTTCTCTCTCTCTCTCCAGCAGGTTAGCCACAAATTGACTAATTTTGAGAGCATTTGAAATATGCAGTAACACGGCCGCCATTTTATTACCAATATTTAATCTTTATTCCGATATGCTGGGGCTTTCTTAAAGCGAGAAAATAGATGGTATCTTTTAACATTCCTAAAATACTATAATTCATTATTGCCAGTTAAGAAATTGGCAAAAATATCATTTTCAACTTCCAACGTTTGAAAAGATAGCTATTCCATGGGAATAGAAAAACAAGGGAGATAATTGTGTTATTATTTCCGATGTGAATGATTTTTAAGTGTAGGACCAATTCTCGTGTTGAAAAACCTGTCACGTTCGCTCCCGCTACAATTCGGACTATCAATAATCGTGCAAACAACAGGTCAACACAGTTCCCCAATATCATTTGTTAATTTAATAGTTTAACCTTGAAATAGGCCCGAAATCGATGACTTATTTCTTTATAGTGCAGAGACATATTTGCGTAGATGTGAGTTGGATGCTGCGCAACTTTTTCAAGTTTGACCAATCAGGGGTCGCACTTGAGGGTTGTCGGTCAAAAGTTATGGGGTGTAGTGCCTGGTCATAGGATTCGTAAACAAAGCCATGGGCACGATTTACCTTGCCAAATGAGCCAAATACGGTAGACGTCTCATCCTTGTAGGAAAATGGCGTAAGAAAGAGTATCAGTGTGAAATGAAATAGAATTGAAACGATAAAAATAAAATCATAATAAAATATATTAATCATCATCTAACTCCATATCAATATCAATTTCAACATGGAGTACATTTTTACACAAATCAGTACAATGAATGAATGAATGAAATGGGGTTTAACGTCCTACTGTTATGCACTTACCCTGAGCAAATTGAAGATGGGCATACGCCATACAGTGTGCTATGAGGGAAATTTTGCCCGGGCAGCGGCGCTACGGCCTACTCTAATATCGAATTCCAACTGTCAAGGGATCTTTTACGTGCACTCCAATGTGTACACGGGACCTCGGTTTTTCGTCCCATCCAAACGACTAGGCAGCTGTCCTTGTCAGGCCCTCATTCTGCATCAGCGACAAGGGGAAATCACTTCGGAAAATCGAGATGAACTTTCTCGGCCAATGCAGGGACCGAACACTCGACCTCCAGGCTAGCGAACCAGCGCCTTATCCACTTAGCCACCGTGATCCCCCAAATCAGTAAATGAAAATTTACCCTTAAAACAAACACAGCATCCACTGTTGTATCCTGTTACAATGGACAACATCAAGTCGGTCTGATCTGACAAAAAAACTGAGGTCCTGTGTACACATCGGCGTGCGCGTAAAAGATCCCTTAGCAGTTGGAATTCGATATAAGAGTAGGCCTTAGCTCAGCTGCCCAGGCAAAATTTCCCTCATAGCCTTGATTAGCCGAGGTTAGGAGCAGAACCCATATATAACAATATAAGATAGGTTGCCAGGCAACGAAACACACGCCCACAGCAGCTAAATCGTCCGGGCAGTCAACAAGAGTTGTCGCATATTCTTACTTTTTTCGGTAATAAAACATTTATAATACATTAAAATTGATTCAGAGTAACAACTCATAATTAGAAAATCATTAGTATTTGTTTGGTTTTCATAAAGTTCTGCCCCATGCTCTTCTAGTTATCAAAATTCATTAAAAATCAATACACTTTTTCGTCTCAAGACCATAATCGGATATTAACTTTGGCCTCTAGAGTCTAGAGCATCCACAATTTTTTTTTAAGTGATCAAGGGCCATGACTCTGGCAGTATTTATCAGAAACCACTGAAAATCAATAGGCTTCTTCGTCTCATGAACTTAAACACTGTGTATAAATTTAAAGTCAATTGGATTTAACTTTAGCCCCTAGAGCGTTCACAAGATTTTAAAAGTTTTTTTTTAAGTGATTAAGGGCCTCATGACTTTAAACACTGTGTTTAAATTTAAAGTCATTTGGATATTAACTTTAGCCTCTAGGGCGTCCACAAGATTTTTGGAAGTGAACATGGGCCATAACTCTGACAATAATTATCGGAAATCGCTGAAAATCAATAGGCGTCTTCATCCCGTTGTTCCACTAAACCACTTTCAAAAGTATGGACCTCTATACTAACGGCAGTGAAAGAGGGTATTCAAAAATACTGCGACAAAATATACTCTCGTTGTGGTATCAATCAATGTGGATATTGAAAAATTCCAAAGAATTACTTGATAGTTTGCAATCTAGATCACTTGCTTTAGTCTCATCTATACAAACTTTTGACTTTTCTACCTTGTACACTAAAATTCCCCATAGCAAATTAAAAACCCGGTTGAAAGACATTATTCACAGTGTCTTTTCAACTAAATCGGGACATGTTAGATATCAATATTTAGTTGTTAATTACAATTCTACATATTTTGTTAAGAACCATAGTGATTCCAAAAATAAGTTCACGGCCATCAAGATAATTCAGATGTTGGATTTTTTAATAGATAATAACTTTGTTGAATTCGGAGGGGAAATTTATCAGCAAGTGGTAGGTATCCCAATGGGTACCAACTGTGCACCTTTGCTTTCAGATTTGTTTCTCTATTCATACGAGGCCGAGTACATGCAGGCACTCGTAAAATCCAACAAACGATTGGTTAGACATTTTAATTTCACTTATCGATATATCGATGATGTTCTATCACTGAATAATTCAAAATTCAGTGATTATATAGAATTCATATCCTGATGAGCTCGAAATTAAAAACACTACTGAAAGTGACAATTACGCTTCCTACTTGGATCTGCGTCTCGATTTTGACAATTGCCATAAACTTAGTGTTAAATTATACGATAAACGTGATGACTTTGACTTTCCTATTGTTAACTTTCCATTTATTAGTAGTAACATTCCAATATCACCAGCTTATGGAGTGTTTGTGTCTCAGCTAATTCGTTACGCGAGAGCGTGTTCGTTCTATTCTGATTTTTTAAGTAGATCGAGGCAATTGTCATCTAAGCTTCAACTACAGGGTTACTTACGAACTTAACTTATTAAAACCTTTAAAAAGTTTTATGGCCGTCATATTGATTTGATTGGTAAATATGACATGTCTCTTTCGACTATAATATTTGACATATTTCATTGACGGATATACTATATCCCTGATAATATAGGTCTACTACGTTGTTAACACTGTTCATCACGTGTATTTTGCATACCTACAGTTCATTGGCCAATCACGCTATTTAACCGAGATTTCGCTTAATAGATTGGATGCAGCTATGGCGGGTGTGGCATGCCAGCAGGGTAAGCTTACTCTTCCGGACACCTGTTACCACTGTTTGTCGTGTATTTTGTACACGGTGAACAGTCCATATGCTGATTACACTATTTTGCAATATTACACTATTTTGCCTATATCGTTTTTTAGGACTTCGAATTTTGTCTGATGGTTTGGATTGTTCGTACTTGGTTTTATTTTATTTCATGACCTTAAAGACTGTGTATAAATTTATATCGGTTATTAACGTTACCCTCTAGAGCTTCCACAACATTTTTTGAAGTGATAAAGAGTCAGAACTCTGACAGCAATTATCGGAAATCGCTGAAAATCAATAAGCTGCTTCGTCTCATGATCTTAAACACTGTGTATAAATTTAAAGTCAATCGGATATTAACTTAAGCCTCTAGAGCGTTCACAAGATTTTTAAAAGTGATCAAGGGCCATAACTCTGGCAGTAATTATCGGATATCGCTGAAAATCAATAGGCTTCTTCGTCTCATGACCTTAAACACTGTGTATAAATTTAAAGTCAATCTGATATTAATTTTAGCCTCTAGAGCGTTCACAAGAAATTGTGGACGATGGACGGACGGCAGGGGCGATGGCAATATCCGACCACATTTCCATGTGGGCGTATAAAAATTTAACCATATGTTAGTTCCAAAATGACCTAGTTTGTGTCGGGTTGACGTTAAACCCAATTTCTCTCCCTCATTTCAAGAGACATCTAAAATGCGATTTTTGCCTTTACCATAAAAGGCGCTTGTTAAGTCACACCCAGAATAACTGTGTAATGCGGGGGGGGGGGGGGGCGCTTAATGGTTAGCACATGCAGGCTGTATCATAAAGTCTGTCATTGAGTTAATTGGCGTGGTTTTGATTCTCGGGTTGTATGTGACAAGGAGTAGGGTCGCCTGTCTAAACTCGTGGGTCTTCTTCGGGTCCCCTACTGCTAAAGACCCCTACGTGCAAGTGAGTTATTGAAATAAAGTTGAACCATATGTTATTCCCGAAATGACCTAGTTTGTGTTGAGTAACCCCATTTCTTTCTCTCCACTAATGCAGGAGACCGGATACATCAGGGAACCAAGTTAAGCGAATAAAGACAATGACATGATGCGGCAAACAAGTATTAAATTTTTTGTGGAACATTTCAGAAAATGCTAATTACTATATTAATTATAACCGATAAAATTTCTTCTAGGAGGCCATGCATAAAGTACGTACGCTCAAAATGGGTAAAATTCAGACCCCCCTCCCCCCCTGTACGCTCCTGTACGTACATTTTGCCAATGAATTTACGCACCTGTACGTTTTTGGCGTGACCCCCTTCCCCCCTTCAAGCGTACGTACCTTATGGATGGCCCCATAGCAAATCGGCATTTTTAATTTCAAACCGTAACGTGTGTGTGTTAATTGAACGCTACACACTGAAACGTTCCGAACATATGACTGTAGGCCCAGTGCCGGACTGGGCAAGTGGGCCTAAGCCGAAAAAAAATATGGGCCTAAGCCTCAAAGAAAAAAAGAAAAAAGAAAAAAGTGAAAAAAAAGAAAAAGAAAAGGTAGTAAAAGAGGAGAGGACAGGAAACAGGGAAAGGAAAGGAAAGAAAAGCAGAAAGATAGATTTCGTTGGAAGAAACAAATTCTACCACCTGGTGAAATTATGCAAAAATTAATGAGTTTAACCTCAAGATGGTGACAGCATTATAAACTGACAGTCTTTCTTCAGTCACTCCCAGTATTCGAGGATGTGTGATTAAAGTGCTCGCAGATCACCATATATCTCCATCCGTTGCTCTGGTCTGAGGTGCTTGGAAAATGGGTTTGCGGCTGTCTATTTTTCAAAATTTTCTGGGGGGAGACCGGACCCCCCTCGAGCGCTTGTAGGCGGGCTTCGCCCGCCATTTGTTCGTGGGCCTTGTCACAGGTATGGCAAGTGGGCCTTCGGCCTACCAGTCCGGCACTGAACGTGCTGGTACACGACACTACGTCTATCTTAAATACATTTAAAGACGCGTCTTCTACTCACTTAAGTCACTAAATATTCGCTTAAAATATACTTCTTTCTTTTCTTTCATTTTTTTGGGGGGAGGGGGGTTTTCAATGCAGATTTAGGTTATGATTTAATAACAGAAAATAAACACGACATTCTGCTTACTAGGGCAACCTGTGTTACTGCCCATAAATAGAAAGTTTACTATAGACGATTCAAAGGCATAAAATCTTTGTCAAATTGGATAACGAGCTGACAGTTCTCGATATATTAGTTTTCAAAAGGGATAATAAGAAGGGAATATGTTGAAAATATAAGTCAAATTACTCCAACCTGAGCCGAGTTATCGAAGATACAATTCAGTGTAGCCTCGGTTGTCATTGTTACGGTTGTTACTATAATAAACAAAGTATCGATAATCCATATTTTCGTTAAATCATCAACCGCAAATCGTATTTATATCTATTGAAAATCTAGACTATCGAAAGGCATAAAGAGTTGATTATGGTTTTGGTAGGTTCATTATAAATGTCTTATCAATAATTAAAAACATTTAAGGCATGCAAATAGCAGATATGGCTCTAGCATAATGTATGTTTATATACTGAGCGCCATGGACAACGCATCACTTTTTTTCCCAAATATTTTATTACTAGGTGGTTTTGTATATTATAATATTATGCAATACTATGAACCTTTGTTTCACACAATGCTCCCAAACGCGAAAAATATCGGCCCGTGTGCACCCAAAAAATTGGACGAGATGCACATGAAAAACCCAATAATCTAGTGCAGCGTTGTGTGTGAGCCCTTTAAAATAATGTTTTCAACTTAAAGGAGCTAAATCGCTAACATTTTGGGCCTAGAAATTCATAAAAGTGGTTCGCAACGCATATAATACTGTAATATGAATGTATATAAACTGATTTACATTCAATGGTTTCTGTGTTTACTCCAATTTCAAATCAGTTATGTTTGGCGAAATAAGCCAGCAATGTCAATCATGTGCAAAAGTCGAGCGTCTAGTTATTCCAGTCTACTAACTCAGTCTGACTTATTGCAATGTGTCTAGTCTCGTCCCTCGAGTCTCTCAATACAACTGGAGCTAAAGCGCATTATGGTACACGATTCGTGTACCAATGTTAAAAAAATATTTTATCTTAAATATCGGATATCAGAAGCTCATCTTTTCTCGGTAAGTTTACATCAGCAATGTTGATTTAAATTGACCAATAATTCGTGTTTTCGATGTCGACGATTTTGGAGGATTTTGAGTTACGGACTTGGGTCCTTTAATCTGCAGTTCCTGAACTGTGAAACGTCAATCTGTCGTAATTTGTTGTTGGACATGTGAAGGAATCGAGCTAGAGGTGCCGAACTTACTGAAAATCAACGAAATGAAGCCATGGGAATGTTCCGGACTGGCATGTATACACGTGCTATTGCCAGAGACTTCAATGGTCATCAGTCCACTATTGTAAGGTTGGTGGAACGTGTTCGAGTTACTGGGTCAACACGTGACCGTCAAAGTCCAGGGCCCTGTTTCACAAAAACTTAAATCTCCTTAAAATCATTGTAAACTAAAATTTCATCCTAACTTACAATAGAAGCGTTTCACAAAACGATTTTAAGCATTGTAGCTAAAATCCACTAAAATAATATTGTAAGTTACAATTGTATCCTAACTTAAAATAGTGGCGTTTCACATAACTATTTTAAGGACAATTTTAACTAAAATCGATTGTAACTTAGGATAGCTGTCACCCTCTCCTAACTTAAAATCACTACATTAACAAACATTGATTATAGCTACATTGTTTGATCTATTGCGACATACAGATATAATTGGCACATAATTTTAACATACAATCATTCACAAAAACAATTTTCATTCAATTTCTTTTCATAGCATGGGATATACAGCTACTGTCCATCCGTTTATTTTATTGTAAGGTAATCTAAGCATTTGGATGGCGCCCCATATTAGAACTCCAAGAAAAAAAACCACCCAAAACTCCAGTAATAACTACACACTAAAAGAACATTTATATCCAATGTCATGGAAAGAAGAGCAATCTTATCTATAAAAAAAATATCTTCGTGTTTAATATAGCAAATTTCTTTGTATTAGAAGGCCTTAAGGCCTATAATACTAGACATGCCATATGTAGTATTAACTCATGTTTTTGGGGTTATGATGATTTGTTAAACGATAAATCAATAATCTAGAATGTGTTTATAATGTAATAGGCCTATTTGAAATAAAATTTTGATATCATAAATTTACTATTATTTCTTAATGAAGTTACGTTAATAAAACAACATAAATTTTAAAAAAATAGGCGCCAAAGCTATTTTATCTTGGGAAAAAAATCATTTAATTAAGTAAGATAGATAGACTCTTCTGCCTTTTCAAAGTACCATTGAAAGTGTCTATGAGAATGACATTTCAAATCCAGGCATCGGAACATTGGCTTTTTGGCGTATTTATTTAATTTCAATATTAATATACTTTTAAACTACGACAAAAAAACTTGCAGCCTAGATTAGTCTTTTGAGTGACGAATATCATTATTTGTTTGTGAAAATTCTCAATAGTTTCTCTTTTCCAAATTACTATAAAACTACGAAATTCAAGCGCTTTAGTTTATCGATACACATTATTTCCACTGAAGTCTGCGAGGAAATCAAATGCCAAGTTCAAGGTCAACCCACCAATACATTTCGAAACTTATAATACGCAATAAACTCATTTATTTCATCTCTCTACGACTTTCTGACCATGTGCAAACATTTCTACAACGTATACAACTCCCCCTATTGATAATGTAACCGTTAATTCAGTCTGTCAACCGTTTTCAGTTTCGAAGCGTATTTGCTTTTACCGCTAGTGCCCACAGCGGAAATCTGCACTGCGCGGGCGCAAGCGATTTTAACTAAAATCTATTAAAATTGCATTTTAAGTTACAATCGATCTTCGTGAAACGCTTAAAATTTAAAATCTCATTTTGATTTTAGTTAAAATCGATTTTAAGGATTTTAGTTTAAGTTTTCGTGAAACAGGGCCCTGGTCCACAACGTGTTACAACTAAGGCTCAAGATCGCTACATCCGGGTCCCTCATCTGCGTGACAGATTCCGCCTAATGACTCGAACAGGTGCAGCAGTCGTGCAGCAGTCGTCGTCTAAGGGAAGTGGGACTCCATGCACGACGACCTTATGTTAGAGCTATCACCAGGGATCATCACCGTCAGCGGCGTTTGATTTGGACTCAAGGACACCAGACATGGAGAAGAGTTGACTGGTAAAGTATGCTCTTTGGTGGCGAGAGTCTTTTTCATCTTTATCACGCTGATTGCCGTCAACTTGTGTGGAGACGTTTTGGGGAACCTCTTCCAGACTGCTGCGTCTTAATACTAATAATAATGTCATTTATATAGCGCTAGTCCATACAGTGTATGCTCATAGCGCTTGTGATTCAGTTCTGTACAATAAAAGTTCAATACCAAGGCACCACTAAACATAACGTTTAAATAAATATGTCTTCAATAAGGTTTTAAATTTCGAAAAGGAAGGGGATTTTTTGAGGTGGATAGGAAGATTGTTCCAGTATACTGCAGCAGTGTATTTAAAAGATCGCGCACCAAAAGTTGTAATTAGGAATCGTTAGAAAAAGTTTATCATTTGATCGAAGGTTTCTAGACGAGGAATGGTGATCGGAACGAATAGATGGGATGGGGGAAGTGTGATGGTGTGGGGAGGCTTCACATGTCATCACCGGACCGCCCTACAACAGGATAATGCACGTCCGCATACCGCCCGTTTTAGTATAGACTACCTGGCTGCTAACAAAATCAATGTCTTGTACTGGCCAGCCATCTTGCATGAGATTGGACGCGTCTGTATCGGAGACCACAAATGCACATCATTGCTGCCTCAGGCCTTCTTTCAAACATTGGTTAATTCCATGCGACGTCGCTGCACAGCATGCGTTAGAGCCTGTTGGGGGGGGGGGGACACGCGCTACTGACATCTGTGTCGTACTCTTGGCTTTGACCCCTTTGACTTACAGATTAAACATCCATAAGTGTACAAATGTGTTGTTATTGATGTGTTCCCATTTGCATATTGTTCACAATAAGAAGCAAAATAAATAAAATATGTTTACAGGATCGTTTTGTTATACGAAAAACTAAGTGACGCGTTTTCCATGGCGCTCAGTATATATATATATATATATATATGTATACCGATACATGTACTTAATTAAATCCCTTTTTTTAAAAAAAAACAAACAAATTACAGATCAAAAAAGTATTTATAATTATTATTTTATTTCAAATTAAATTATAAAATTATAACAAATCAGTACATGCAAGATACATTTCTAAGAGATGGGCGGAGATCAGGATAATTAAAAGGGAATATCCTCCAGAAATGAACGTTTCAGAATGTTTGGTATCGATTGGGCTCGTCCTCTCATGATCCGAACAGGGAAAGATGAACCAACGGAGAGCGATGAACCGATGGAAAGCGATGAAGACCGATGGAGTTTTCATGATGGCATGTTCGCTAACAGTAGAGATCACAAAAACTCTGTTTCCCGTTTGGGGGTAAAGTTCAGTGTTCAAAACCCATTTTTTACGTTTCATCTGAATCGCACAAAACATTGGTATATGTATTACATGCTTTGTCACCATTTGCTTAAAGACACGGGACAAAATAACGAGAAGTTGGTCATCCACCAGTTTTGTTTAATAAACATTTCTTCCATGTTTCATGTAGAGGGTCCACAAGCTATGTAGGTTCATACAATTAGGGACAATAAACCAAGTATCAGTGTCATATAATTGAACTCATCAATATCAAATATACACAAAAATTAATGACATAATACGTCCATACTGAAATGTGGTTATATAAAACCCGATGCCTTAAAGCAGTGAATCTATCCAATACATAAATATACATATATAATAATTGAGAGCCACTTTAATATAAGAATTAACAAAAAGCAATAATGTTAAAACTTAATATACCACAAGCAGATATTTTGTGTGCGTATTCTATAAACTGTTATCCTTCAAGTAAAATGAGATCTGTTATATATAAAATAAATTTGATCTAAAATACAGAAATAGAAATTACAAAAGTGAAAATCTGTTAAATATATAACATAAAATATGTAACAACAGACAATATCAGGGGCTATTTTGAAAGCTTTCTTAAACAGAAAAGTTTTGAGTTCACTCTTTAAAACGGGTAAGGAAGCTTATTCTATAGTTTAGGCGAAGCAACTGAAAAGGTTTTATCACCAATAGACACAAGACTTGCTTTTTTTCTAACAGGTAGCTATATATTTAACAATAAACGGCAAACTGCTTTTCTTCCGTTTGTTCCGTCCTCGGTTGTGGAAGTGTAATTCACATCTAAACTTTGGTGTATCCTGACGCAATCTTTAGCATAAGAAACTCAAAGATATGACAGAAACTTACTCCCTGTCAAGTGTAACCATTTGATCAACCCACAAAACACCACCACCCAACCAGAATCCGAGTGATGTTGATCGATTGTGGCATGTTAGCAATTTAAGAGAAACACGGGTGATAACAGGAGGATAACTCTATAATTTAAGACGTCCTTTTATGTTACAGTAATTTTCCTTATCATAATGCCGTTTCTTTATCCCTTAATGTTTGCTCTTTCGGGTTTGTTGGTATTTCTTTATCCGTTTCTTCAATGATTTCTTCTTTTCTTCCTTCCCCTTGATCTCCTTCTTCTTCTTTTCCTCTTTCCTCTTGTTCTCCTTTTTCTTCTTTACCTCCTCCCCCTTGTTCTTCTTCTTCTTCTTCTTCGTTTTCTTCTTCTTCTAGTTCATCATCTTCCTCTTCGTCAGCAACAAATCCATCGTTTGACTCCCCACAGTCTATGTCGTCATGCGTGATGTCATCATCAAATACCAAATCAACTTCTGTCCGTGGTACATTTATTTTAGAATCCTTCGTGAATTCTAACTCAGCATCAACAAGTGGCCATTTCATCGTAAATTTCAGAATTTTTTCTCGGAAGATATTCTGAAATCTGACGTTAGAGGTGTCCAATGCAGGAATTGACGCTTTTGAAAAAAAGAAAGAACGAAGAAGAAGTGGAACAAGGCCAGTTCCTATGGTTGCAAATAATTTATTAGTTGGTGATACGGATAATGTATCTCCATACGCCAAGAGTAGAATGAATAAAAATAGTAAAAAAAGCACAATCCTTCCTAAATCCTTAAGAGCAATCATTATAGAGGTTTTTAATGGTCCGGGACATCCGGGACAAATAACTTCCGTCATTTCATGAAAGAACGCGTGGGGTATATACGGGGTATCATTTCTATCTAAAAATAATACAATTCCGTTTCTGCACATGCGTAGATAGCCATTTTTTACATCCCATATCGCTTGAGGACTTTCGTCAACGAGTCCGTCCTCTATTGAATTTTCGTCAACAAAGTCGGCAGCTGTGTGCTGAAACGCCATATTGGATTGATCCTTGTATCTTTTTCTTGACTCTGCTAACAGTAAATCGTGTTTAACAGCAAGGACAGCCAGCAATAGAGACTTCTGATAAGCATCATACTTTCCAGTGAGACGGCTGGAAGTGTCTCGGACATAAATACCGATCAATACACACAAAGATATAATGCTCATTGCGGTACTTAAGTTAATCAAGATATTGATGATACCGATACACACAGCGTGTAGTAGAAAGTTAAATCCTATTGTTAAAATCGCAAACACTGACAATAAGGTCAGACACAAAAAGAAGGATACTTTTGGTCCACAAGTAATTGGATTGGAATAAAATCTCAACCCTCTAGCACAGCATAATTTCTTACATTGGCGAATCAACAGCTTCATAACAGGTGACGCAATAACGGCGAAAATGAGCAGAATCAGAGGGCTGAGGATGAGCCCTATTATAAAGAAAGGAACAAAAAATGTACCGCATTTGGTAAATGGTTTGGTCAAAAGTTTCAAAACTCTTTTAGAAAGTGGTGGACGTTTTTTATGCGATTTATTAATGGAGTCCGCCATGAGGTCTGCCATTTCTTCGTGAATACTGTTAGACATTAAAACTATAAATATATATAAAGTATACAGTAGGCATAAAATGGCCGTTATAACTTTACCCGCCCACATTCCTATATAAAAACTGGACGTCTGACGTAGACCACGGGATTGCATTTGTTGTCCTAAGTCTTGATATTCCAGGCCGTCTGCCGACATCAAGTAGAAGAATGGAATGGCTGGAAGAGCGAGTACAGTGTAGATGACGATAGTTTTTAGTACGTTTAAACAGGAAATGAGAGGAATCGGTTTACTTGATCTTGACAAACAGCTACAGACTGGAGTATCCAGACATTTCTTGATAGGTTTAGCTCTGCGGATTTTACATCGAATAATCAAATCGTATAATAGTTTGGTCAGACTAAAAGCCTGGTCACTTTCCGATAAAATATCTACTCGATGAATTGATAGATCCGCAACTTTCATCTTGACTTCATAAACAGTATCTCTTACTATCGCTGCACTCCTCATATTCTTCGTTAGCTCCTTCATCTGATCAAAAATAACAGATGGAACGCGGGTCCCTTTTATCTCATATTTATCGGGGTTTTTTGTTTTAACAATTCTCAGGGTAATTGGTGGAGTTGGGTTAAATTGGAATACGGGGCGCGTGTATTGCTGAGGAAGAAATTTAGGAAAATAGAGAAAGAGGAATATTGTTACCAGAAAGAAGAGGACTCGCAAGATCCAAACCGCGGCATCTTCCACAATATCAACACAATTTTCATTCAGTTTACAACAATGATAAACTAATATTCCAAAACCTAGTTTATCTCTGATAAACATAGAACACACCTCATTAAAAGTCGTCTCTGCCACGGCATTTAATAAATATTGTTTAGTTTCATTGTGCGTCTTAACACTGATATCTCCGAGAGTCATATCTTTGTTTTTTGTCAATGGGATAAACGATTCAAAGAAATTATAGTAATAATAAACCAACAGAAGCAGACGATTTGACCTGTCGCCTCGGACCAGAAACCACCTCGTGGGTTTAAACCATGGAGTTTGGTCAAAGCTTCCATAGCTTGAGTTTGCTTCCTGTAGATCTAGTTGGATGATTCTGTCATTATTCGTCAGTGCTGTATCTATGGTGGAGTTCAGATCTGCCTTTACTATTGACAGGAGCGCACATATGCCCAACACGCATAATATACCCTTCCACATCTCCACCAATTTAATTCAACATCCGCCCCTTTCTTGATAAGTAACCGACAATGGGCGAGTTTATATGGCGACGGGCCTCTTCAGTGTTGAATGCTGTCAGTAGGAAAGCTGAAAGATAATAAACAGTGTGTATTAATAACAATTTAAACACTCACTGTTAATCTTCAGTGGTCCACAACAGTGACTATCCTTGGAATCCCTAGATTTCTCATTCTGTTTCACTCCAGTAACCCCTGGGTATGAATTAGGCCGTAATAAATGTAATATTTTAGCGAAAAAAATGCAAATGGCGCGTTGTTACTGTAAAATGGGTGGTAAAAGCTAATTGTCCATGTTGTGTAACAGTGAAAGTTTATGTATATAAATATACAGGAGTATATAAACTTTACCTGTATAAAGCGTCTGCTTATGTTGATTATTAAAGATTGATTATCAATTTTTACAATCCAATTCATCTATAACGACTCTTCTGCTGCGATACTTCAAATTTATTTACTATAAGAAAAACATACGTATATCCTCGCCTTTCATTTTATGAAATTGTGTCTTGGTTACATTATGATCTTTGCGGCTGAATAGAAACCGTATAAAAGGGTTGGCCAACTGACAAGATTAAGCATATAGCAACTGTTGACTTGAATTGAAAAGACCGTAGCCTGTTTTATGATACATAAATCACCAAAACTGCAGTATTGAATAGCTTTATACTTTTCTGTATGTAAGTTATGCATTCAAGATTCAAGTATTATAAATAACTACAAAGTAATTTATGTGGGCGTTTCTTATCTGTTTATTGCATATACACGCTTAAGTTGGGTTATAGATTATTAAGAATGCTGAATACAATTTAAAGATAGTATATCTACGGTGGCCTATTAGGGCCGTACACTGGTTTATATATTTTACTTGAAATTTACCGCATATGAGAAATCGCAGTGAAAACTGTGATAAATAAAAAAACATGAAAAAATTTCCACCGCGCTGTAAATATTTTATCCGCGATTTGAATATTTATCAGCGGTGGAAAGGTTTTTCGTGGTTTTTTTTTATTTATCACAGTTTTCACTGCGATTTCTCATATGCGATAAATTTCAAGAAAAATGTATAACTCAGTGTATGACCCTAATAGGCCACCGTATAAATATCAGACAAAGAGTCCTACACCCTACTTTACAATAAGATTGATCTTTTTATTCTCTTTTTTTTAAAAAATAAAGTTATTTTTTTATCAATATTCTCTGATGAGCTGCACTAAGCTATATCCTTAAAGCGTCGATCATACCACGTATTGTTCATTATACAATCTACTAGTATATTTCAGGAATAAAAACTTCCTGTTTCAAGTTATATTATGTTACGTGCATCAGTGATGTATTCATATAAGACACCAAATGTAAGTGGCCATTGTTACATTAACAATTAAGGCAACATTGCTCTGAATGACATGTTAAGGTTCTTTTTAACATTACAGATGACTACTACGAAAAATGAAATGAAATGGGGTTTAACGTCCCAGTGTTATGCAACTAACCTGGGCTAATTGAAGACGGGCATGCGCCATACAGTCTGCCACAACGTCCTTCTTCTTGAAGCTACCATTTCATATTTAAAGTTATATTTTTAAAATTTATTCCAATAAAGCCTTAAAATAGATGGTATCCATAAACAGTCCTACCTTGTTAAAGAATAATCCTTTTAATCCTATAATTTACTTTTGCCAGCTGAGAAATTGGCAAAAATATAATTTTCAACTTCAAAGTCAAACGTTTGAAAATAGCTTTCCCATGGAGGGAATAGGGAAACAAGGGAGGTAATTGTGTTATTATTTCCTGTGTCAATGATTTTTAAGGGTGGAAAATAATGCCCATGGTCATATAATAGTGAGTTGATAACCTGTTGAGCAAAAAACAGAAATAATTATGTTTTGACTTTCTTATAAAATATGAACTTCTCGCTTTAAGCCTTCTTCATGGAATGTTCTGGTTATAGTTCCCGTCTTTACATCTGAATTTAGTTAGCAATGATAACTAGATTCAAATTATCAAAATACTCCTTATTTGTGTACTCAAAAATATATCCACCCCGACACACTTGACAAAAGCAAGCATAGAGTTCTAGTTAATATTTTACCAGGGGATACCCCTTTTAAACTATGAAATGTTCTGGTTCCTGTGATTGAACTTTTTGCTTCACCTGTTTAGACCAATGAACATTTTGGGAAAATTTTAATTGCAGCCCGAAATGTGAGAGATCAGAATTCATAGTCCATGTGAGTTTATTTGGTGGTCTTGATTTCATCGTATTCGCTCAAGAGTTGTACCCCTTGGGTATTCTCTATTGTGTTCAGCTATAGGGGAAAAAGCGATGGAAACCAAACCCAAAATAACACGACACGTCGCGCTCCGCGTCGCCTTTTCTATTTTATGTACCCATTTCCGCGAAATAGAAAATACTTATTATACACTACAGATATACTTACAACACGTTTACTTTTTGTTTAATCATCAGAACAGATTGTTTTAGAATTCCATTTGCAGAAGAAAACAACTTAATAATTAATATCGAGCGGTAATTGTGTCGCCCTGATGCCACCCCTATTAGTAAATGCAAGAGGACTGCACTACACGCAAAACAAACAAACAAAAAAATCTACAAGATAAACCTGCGGACAAGACAGGAAATAGACATTGCAAACACTAAACAATTATAAAATCAAGTGAATGGATCCGGGGGTCAGCCGTAAGCGTCCACTGCGCTGTACAGTCCCGGGCCTGATGTGGTACAGGCTTCACTAAAATGATTTACAAGAAAGACGTAACAAAAAAATGATACCGATCTTGTCTCTTCAATGGCGATAGTCTGCCAGTTGACGTCAGGTGTTAGAACGTCAAAAAATTTAACAATAAGGGCGATAATCCGGACAGAAACTCGGAAAACGCTAAAATCATAAATATAGTGAGCAAACAGGAGCAAAGCCCGACAACGAGAACATTCTGCAGTACGAAAGGCTAAAACTCTACTCTAATAGTAAATGCAAGAGGACTGCACTACACGCAAAACAAACAAACAATAAAATCTACAAGATAAACCTGCGGACAAGACAGAAAATAGACATTGCAAACACTAAACAATTATCAAATCAAGTGAATGGATCCGGGGCCAGCCGTAAGCGTCCACTGCGCTGTACAGTCCCGGGACTGTTGTAGTACAGGCTTCACTAAAATGATTTACAAGAAAGACGTAACAAAAAAATGCGACCGATCTTGTCAGTGGTCGTCTCATCAATGGCGATAGTCTGCCAGTTGACGTCAGGTGTTAGAACGTCAAAAAAAATTAACAATAAGGGCGATAATCCGGACAGAAACTCGGAAAACGCTAAAATCATAAATGTAGTGAGCAAACAGGAGCAAAGCCCGACAACGAGAACATTCTGCAGTACGAAGGGCTAAAACTCTACTCTAATAGTAAATGCAGGAGGACTGCACTACACGCAAAACAAACAAACAAAAAATCTACAATATAAACCTGCGGACAAGACAGAAAATAGACATTGTAAACACTAAACAATTATCAAATCAAGTGAATGGATCCGGGGGCAGCCGTAAGCGTCCACTGCGCTATATCAGTGATACTCAGAGGTGGATCCAGGAAACCCAGTAAGGGGGGGGGGCTTGGGGTTCCCTGACAAATTTTTTGAAAAAATCGGGGTGTCAGTGGTGATTTGTGGTGCATATCTATTTTTTTTATACTGTTTTTTTAGGGATTTGGGGGGGGGGGGCGGTCACCTCAGAGTCTGGCCTTACACTTCAATCTTGTTTTCATGACTGTACGAACGAAGACAGACCTACGCCATGCAGTATGCTATGAGGGAAATGTTGCCCAGACAGCGGCGCTATGCCATACCCTTATATAAAATTCAACTTATCGAAGGTTCTTTTACGTGTACAGGTAAAACTACGGTGGCTAAGTGGGTAAAACGCTATCTGTAGATAACGTGAAACAAATTTTTATGTTTTAGTCCAATTGCCATGGTGTTATTTTCAGGAGAATCGCAGTATAAGGTACCAAAGATTTTGTCAATTATTATTTTAATATTATATAAAATATAAAGTATATTTGTATATATCAAGTTTCATACAGCTAGAATAAATTTATTTGGCTTGGGGTCCTTTCTTTTCGTATATCTTTTTGTAGGAATAAAGAATGTGACCAACTGTTCAGACGTAACAAATTACACTGTTTATTTCAATTGACGTGGGTTTATTACGTGAAAAAGGTCAATCAAATACCCGCCCCCCCCCCTCTACATACTTTGAAAAATTAATGAACGTCCCCTTTAATAGTTAGCGTTATCATGTTGAAATTCAGAACTAAGAGGGTGAGATAATAAGCCATCAGGTCAAATAGTTTAGATTGTGGAATTCTTGGAACATGCCTACCCTACTTTCTCTCCCCAGAATACCGCTACCTTTAACGATTACTGCGCATGTATGGTAGTTTGTTTAGGGTGTCGCAAACAATAAGGTTAATTCTAAATCCAGTTTCCATCGGTTTAATAACGTTTTCAATGAGTGTGTATGTTAAAGCGAGATTTTTTATATTATTTTCTAAGAAAGTCAAAACATAATTATTTCTATGTCTTTCTCAGTAGGTTATCAACTCACTATTATACGACCATAATCATTGACACATGAAATAATAACACAATTACCTCCCTTGTTTTCCCATTGCTTCCAATGCATTAGCGTCCTTCAAACGTTGGAATTTGAAGTTGAAAATGATATTTTTGCCAATTTCCCAGCTGGCAAAAGTGAATTATAGAATTAGTAGGATTATTCTTTAACATGGGAGGAATGTTTATGGATACCATCTATTCTTAGACTGTTTTTTTTAAAAAAAAACAAAAAAACTTGAAATTGGAACTTTAAACTTTAAGATTGACATGGGACAGTTCTGAATTTTTTAACCTTACTTAATTAATCGGTTAGTGATATGCTAATTATAGAATAAAAAAGTATGACGTATTCGTTACGTTTATATCTGATATCAGCAATTATCTTAGCTAGACCCGATTGATATGCAATCATTTCTGGAAACGGGTGGAAGTTTAAAGAAGCATCGGGTGAGTAAGGTGGGTGGTCAATGTCACGGTTTTTTTTTTATCCGTAGTCGAGATGTTTGGCACCTATAAACGTTTGTCAATTCTAACTCATTGGCAATAATGTGCTTAACACTCTTATGCGATACTGTATACCCACATCAATGTCATCGCCATGTCATAGAACTGGGTAATGTTTCCTTAAAGGCCCAATAACACTCTTGTTGTAACTGAATTATATGTCCCAATCTTTATTCTGCTCAACAAATTATACTATTTTCGTCCCATCCGAACGACTATCTCATATCAAATAATTGGCGAAATGGTTATACGTAAACAGCGTTATTTTATGAGATATAAGTTCGCGTAAGAATGGCGACTACAGGGTGTTATTTTTTGTTTATTTCAGATCAACAGGACATAAATACAGGCAGAAAAACAAAATGGATCTTGGTGCCTTTTTTGAACGTTTATATTTCATTCCTAGTTTGTTTACTTTGAGCATTGCCAACATATCGACTGCAAAACTCAAAGGCCTTCAAGCGAAAATAAAAAACTTCGATGAAGACGAATACGCTGCTACAGAAATTAATAATCTAGCATCATTCCTTGCTTTCTTGTTTCAAGACCTTGACGATTGTGAAGCTAAAATTACGTTGGTTTTGCTAAGTAGCCCGACTAATATTCAAGCAATTGTCATGAAGGCTGTTCTTTGTGCTCAACGAGGCAGGATCACAGAGGCAGAAGAAACATTCAAAGAACTTAAAGAATTAAGCGAAAATGATTATTTAATGAACGAAGCTAAAGCAGAAAAAGCTTATGTTTACTCTAGAATGGGACCAGTATATTACAATGCAGCCATTGAATTGTATGATGACGTTACACAAAAATATCCAGACAAATATGAATGGAAATATCGAATGGCCCTAACTATACGCAGATGTCAAAATCCACATGTTAAATACATGTTGCCCACAAACGATCCCTTCGCAAACTTCCATCGGGCGAAAGATTTGTTTGAAACCATTATTGAAGATTGTCAAGACCCATTGTTAAGAGGTTTATCATATATAGGTTTAGCAACCTTACACTATGGGCCGTGTACTGCGAACGTTGACTTTAGGTTAGTGGGCATTGAACCAAGAGCATTATTGATAAAAACAACTGAATACTTAGATAAAGCCAATGAGGAGGCACCAGAAAATTCAACTATATTATACGAAACTGGTAGATTGTTGAGGATGATGAAAAAGTTCGAGTCTGCAAAAAAGGTTCTAGAATCGTCTATAGCAATTAAACCAACTTCCACGAGTTGTCACAGTCTGGCTTTGGTATTACAAAAAATACAAATAGAAAAATTCAACCAACTGACTATAGACTTACTAGAACAATCTGTAAGACTAAGTAAAGGAACAAATCTCGCCGCAGTTGAAGAATTAGGTATGGCATATACCCGGTTAGTACCTGCTTACTACGACAAGGCTCTAATATGCTTCAAAGTTCTCATCGAAAGTTCCGAGTATATGTGGTGTAGGCGTGGTTATGAGTGGGCAGCGAAATGCTATATTAAAAAAAGGAACTTTGATGAGACTGATCATTGTAGACGTGAAAGTATCGTAAATGCTGCTATGGAATATCTTACAGAATCTAGCACTGGTAAACGTCAAAAGGTTCCTGTTAAAGAATTGTTTCGTGATGATAGATCTAGAACTTATACTCAATACAAATTTTATTCTAGTTTTGATCAATTTAAACGTATCGTGCTCTGGTGCAAAGGTGGCCTGAGTTTCAAAAACGATACTGCTAAAGCATGTTCAAGTTATGATGTCAATGGCGCCTTTAAAACTTTGATCTATAATTATCTGGAATCGAGGAAATATTACGACTGTTTGGATCTAGCAACCATTATCATGGTAACAGATATACCAGATATAAAGAAGGTAGCTGTGGAGGTTATGATGGATATTGTTGAACAAACGGCTGATCAGAATGAACAAACAGCCTTGGTAAAATGCTGCTTCAAGCGAGCCATGGATAGTTCCTACTACGTCGAAGAAGTCAATTCCCACGTTCGAATAATTTATGGCATCACAACTTCAGCTGTAGAAGCCGATACCATTGAGAGTTGTTTAACTGAAATCGGTCTGAACGTCGTCAAAAATGACGAAGACATCTTTGCGTTTCAAAGTAGGAATGATGCCTTAACCTCAGCTTTATCTGGTAATGTTGTCGTAATCTGTATTCTGAAAAATAACGACAACCACCTATTGACCAGCTACCCAATTGACGCCATTCCTAGAGATCGACCTGTAGTAATTCCATTGATTGTAAACGATAGTCACGTGTCTCCGATATTACAACATCTTCGACCAATGGAATTTCCAGATTTTAATCACGGCACCAAACCAAAAGGAACCTGGTTAAAAAAATTTGGTAACCGACTTTTTGTACCAGAATAAGTTTCATATCCTTTATGAGTAATTATTTCATGATGTCCTTTAATCACCTTTATAACCAAATAATTTATAATATCATCAACAAAGTCCATGTGATGTATTTATGGACTCGGTGTTTCAATTATGAATCAAAATGTTATTAACATGTACTTAGGGTTCTTTGCAATTTTATGCTTAATATCCCTTTCAATAATGCATAAATCCGAAATATTGAAACTGCTCAAACCATCGTATATTTTTATTAAAATTACAATGATATCTGATAATTACGGATGATACTCAGTTGTATATTTTTCTTTTTGGCCTTCCCCGAACAGCAACAAATGCAAAACCAAGCGGAAATGTTATATGTATCAAACATCCCTATTAAACTCTTTAAGTAACTTGTATTCCATATAATTGTGTCATGTGTTATCCCTATTAGTATTAACGACAACTGAATTTGCCATTTTTACAACTAATCCGTAAATTGATTCTAAATGTAATTCAAGATATTTTAATATGGAATGTGAGCTAATAGAATGGTACTTATCACACGTTCATCAAATGACTATCTCTTGAGTTGAGCATCATATGGGTGATGATCCTTCTGCTCTGTTGGCAGATTAATGTACACAGATACATAAAACTCTCCTATTTTCGCAAGTTTTTTTTTTTTATTATTTTTTTTACATAATTCCACTTTTATACTAAATTTTTGTCAGCAAGAATTTATTTTAGCATAATTCTACCAATTTTAGTTTTTAATTATGTGATGTGGTGTTCCTTTAATACTAATCACATTTGAACGCTTTATCGTAGAATTTACGTCATATGAAGTATGTAATTATAACAATAATCGGTTTGTGTTAATTTTAGAATAATTCTATCAATTTAGTTTTTAATTGTGTGTTGTGGTGTTTCTTTAATACTAAGCACATTTGAACGCTTTATCGTAGAATCGGTGAAATACGAAGTTTGTAATTATAACAATAATCGATAGAATAATAATCAGTATCGTCAGAGTATTAATTCCAGTAGATCATGTTGTGATAGCATGTGATATAATTATATTTGTTCACTAAATGTAATAACAATTTAACCATGTATCATATACTCATGAACAATTTTAACATTAGTGAACCTACTAAATAATCTATGACAACTTAAAAGTGAATAATAACATTACTCTTGCTAATTGTCTTTTAAACAAAGGAGAAGATTAATCTGAATATATTTTATTACTTTTATTCAATTATTTAGTATATTTAATGATTTAATTTTAGAGATAAGTGTCTCGTAATTCGATATGGGCTGGACACTGCTATTGTTTTATGTATATTTTACGTACCTATATTCTTGTATGCAGTGTGTGACACTATAATAAACAATTACTTACTTACTTACTTACTCTTATACATGTATTATGCTAATTCTTTGAATGACATTTAGTAATTGGAACATAATCAAATAACACACTTCAACGGAATAATAACAAAATTTCACAAGTCGTTTAACTGCGACGTTTCAACAAGATTTCACAAGTCGTTTCACTAACTTGTGAAATCTTGTTGAAACGTCGCAGTGGAATAAACCATAGTAATTGTTATTCCATAAAAGTGTGTTATTTCATGTATTATACTTGCAATCGACAAAATATTCATTGTAGATTTAATGTAGTTTCGATTCAGATGCAGTAATTTTTTTGTTTAGAACCGTTGTATAATCACTAGATATAGTGTAAACAGTACGTTTACTTTGGCTTCCTAGTATTTTAATAGAGTATCTCCTACAAGTGTTTTTTACTTTATCAACGAGTGTTGATATTTTTTGATATCAAAAAACACGATTTGATGATATCATTTATCACCCAACCCTTTCTTACATGCACAAATAAATAAATATAATTCTTTCCTATAGATTTCACTGTTACTGAACCTTTTTACATTATAGGGTAGTGATACATCATATTTTGACAGCAGTTTAGCTATTGATAAGTCCTATGACCCAGTATTTCATCCAAGACCAATTATATAAAAACAATTTCTTATTTATTTATTTTTTAAAAGTCACTTCTTACTTAAAAGCCCCAATACCACTTTCGTTGAAACTGAATAATATGTCCCAATCTTTATTCTGGTCAACAAATTGTACTACTTCACAATATACCAATTAATTGGTGATAAAAAAATCATACTAACAAACCTAATTTAAAAAATTGGAAAAATTCAACTGTATGATTTGAAAAGCCTGACGTAAACCCTGACGCAAATTTCATCTTAAAACATCTAATTTTAAAAATTGGAAAAATTCAACCACATGCCATTACATGGTTTAAGAAAGCTTTACGTAAACACTTTCAAATGCAACTTGGATTTAAACATATTTTCGAATCCTCTGGACAAGTAAGATAGGTTGTAATGGATAATTTACACAACAGGAGGGACACTTAAACATCTTGTAGTTGGAATAAGGCTATGTTTTTCTGGACCTGTCAAGCCAGCAAGAGTGTTATTGTCCCTTTAAAATAAGTGGTTTCTTTAAAATAAAAGACAGTAGTTCCTTTTTGATCGACCAATCAAATTCATGTAAAGCAATATCTCCTACATAGTAGATTATGTAATTTATCACACAAGCGATATCTACTGTCAAATGTATTATTAAGTGATATCTCTGAAAATTCATTTCTTTGAAAAGGGTTAATGATTACGCATATTATGTCATTTGATACAGTATCCTATTTTTAACTACCCACATTTTTATAAAATGTCAATTTATATTTTGCTTTTGCTTTCGATATTGTTTAACTTACTTTTGAAATAATCCTAGCATAAATATTGAGCTTTATTTAAATTATGAAAACGTCTTTTACTTTGGCGTCCTTGTATTTTATATCTTTTAAGAATCATTTCTTTGAAAGAGGTTCTGATTAAGTATGAGTCATTTGGTAACAGTATCCTATTTTAATCAACCCACATTTTTAAAATGTCAATTTATCTTTTGCTTTTGATATTTTTAATTGTTTTACTTTTAAAATAATCGTAGCATAAATTATTGGCTTTATTTCAAGCATGAAAACGTCTTGACAATTACATATTGTACAAAATATTTTTACTTGCCTTGGTTATGAGGGTGTCTTTTGAAAGATAAAGATTAATACAGTAAACCTTTAACTTACTATCTAATTACTTGAGGGTCCTGGGTTTTTTTATTATGCGTTTTCTTATGATAAGCCTACCCCTGCATGTTCTGTTGTGAGCAGTTGCGATGTCATCCTTTTGACGATCATGACTCCGTGTGGAACAAGCCAAAAGTGAGGCTGATGTGAGATGTCCCCCGCCGAAATCTCAAAATCAACAGATGACAGTATGGAGCAATCAGATAGAATCAAGGTTATCCTAATTTGTCCCAAAGCATTGACCAATAAAATTACTTAGCTTTAGCTCGAAAAGTGAATCATTGAACTCAGTCAAGACACTCACCTAATGAACATCTACATCAATTTTGGACTATCTTCCTCAATTAGAAGGGGGGTTATTGTGTTCCAAAGTCTCGACCAATCAAATTGCTTATCGTTCTGCTTACCGTGAGCAGAAAATGCCCATTATCGAACTTAGTGAAGGTATTGGTGTAATGAAACTATACACCAAGTTTCATCACTCTCACTTAATTAGAATTAAAGTTATCGTGTCCCAAAGCATCAAGCAATCAAATTGTTTATCTCTGCTTACCCTAAACAGAGAATTCTCATCTTCAAACTCCATCAAGACATTCACCTAATAGATACCTACGCCAAATGTGAACATTCAACTCATTAGAAAGAGATATTGTGTTCCAAATTCTCTACCAATCAAATTGCTTACCGACCGGCTTAGCCGGAGCAGAAAATTCTCATTTTTGAACTTGATCAAGGTATTGATGTAATGAAACTATACACCTAGTTTCATCACTCTCGCTTAATTAGAATTAAAGTTATCGTGTCCCAAAGCATCAGTCGTCACTCCAGTCAGTTATATAGAGGCGGATAACTTGGCGGATAACTTGTGATTTCATTTGGCGTTCGTCATTTCCGATTGTTGAAACCTGTATTACTCACCTATCGTAGCAAAAATGACCTCTGTGTTTGCAACCGGTCCATTGTTTGGACTGAATGTAAACAATGTCCAGCTTCAGACTGTAAAGAGAAATCCTCATACTTCCCCAAAGATGGAAAAACAAAGAATCGCGTGTGGGAAAGGTGGGTTTTCCGCTGGCAGAGACGCATACATGGAAAGCGGGTTTAACTCTTGTATGCGGTAATATAAAGGGAACCACGTGGAGAAGATGGCTCTCTTGCCTGGGCCCCGATTCCTAGATAATTCTTAAGCACGTTCTTATCCTTAGATTTTAAGTAGACGTATCTTATTAAAGTAAAATAAAACATGAAATTGTTTTGTTGGTATGTAAAGCCAATTGATTGTACAATATTCAACGATGGCAAACGTTTTCACTCCACCGAAAAACAATCAACACATCATGTTCAATCATACTGGGCCTTTTTACTTTTTGACTTGAATCACAGAAAGAACAGAATCGCTTCTCCCATCGCCGTTACAGACACATCCCATGAAAAATTGTATTGTGAATCGTTTTTTGAGGACCGGAGCCATAATCGAAGTCATAATGATTTCATTGGTACAGTTTCTATTTGGATGTCGGTATACTATTTGGTCTCTTTGTTCTTCTTCTTCTATTAGTATTTAACATCCACTTCTACCAATGGAATGGTCGCAGAGAGAGTGCGCGCAGGGGTATTTTCTGTGGGAAGAAACCGGAGTACCTAGACTATACCCACGAGGTTGAAAAGGCGCCCTATGTCCAGGGATCAAAACTACGACCGCAAACCAACAGATCAGCTCTAACAGATCAGCTAGTATCTACTGCATTGCCATAAGCGTTATAACATGGAATGAAGTCGTCGATAACAACATTATTATAGAATAAACGAATTGAAATGGGGGTTAAGTTTAAGCCAGGTCCCCAAAAAATGTTTTTTCAAGCAAAGACTACTTATTGTTCCCCCACACCTGATAAAAAAAGACAATCAAATTAGTACTGTGTCATTATGAGATGTTGCATACCAAACATCGGTCTTCCAATCTGGGGCCTGTTTCACAAAATTTTAATGGAGATAAATCAAAATTTTAGTAATTGGATTGGATAATCTAAGATTGATTTTAGTGCATTAGTGCTTAGTTGATCAAAATTGAAGTATAAACTAAAATTTGGTTTTATCCTTATTTAAGATTTTGAGAAACAGGGCCCTGTGCTAAAATCGACGTATGGATTCGTTTATCAACATCGGTAGCCGATATTTCAATTAATGACATCCGATAAAGATGATATATAATCCCTGTGTTGTATTAAAATAAGATATGGTATAATATAAAACCTTTAAGGGAGAGGGGCTGGGAGTGGATCTTCTGATTTAACCTGCTTGTTATACACCGTACACCTATCATGTGAATACGGGGGTATTATTCTATAATTCCTGACAATATAACTATTATTATACCCAAAGTGTATTTATAATGAGACCCCTGTGTAACGCATAGCACCGGGACTTTCATGTAAAAGACAATCTGGTAGCGTTTTATAGATTTAATGGGTTCATTAAAGGGAACATTATACAGATACACAGGCCTGTAGCCAGCTTGCTGGTGGGAGGGGGGGCCGGGGTGGTTCTCTCCCCCCGGCCATATGGTCGACAATTTTTTGTTAGGGGGGGGGGGGGGGGGCGAACAGGTATCATCAATTGCCCAAAATAAACATTCCCTGTGGTTGAAAACTCAGAGAAGTTAGGGTCAACTGACACACTGTAATGCTTTCGGAACTGACCGTTAAAGTATATTAAATAATAGCATCAAACTTTAGAGACAATAATTTACCGTTAATATTAAAGTGCCGACAAATACCCCGTAAATAATATTTACTTTAAAAATATATACTTTATTAACAGACACAAATGATATAAATACTGTTGATATTTACATACAACTAGAGCTCCGAGCAATCACTTCATTATGGCAGTTTTCACCAAAAAAAGTGGTAACGCTGTAAATCTTATAAGTGTGCATTTATCTTGGACGGTATGATGAAGGTGTGCGCTAATTGGTTAGTGTGTGCGTGTGGGTGTGCATATTAAATATTGACATTGTGCTGATGTATGTTCGTTAATTTAAGACAACATTAAGATTAAAGGTACGACACAAAGTGAAATGATTAATTTATTTTTCTTTCTTTCCTGTTAGGATATTATATTAGGCAAAATGGAACATTTATCCAGTCTCTCCTTATTCGATCTCTTTTCTATATTTCCTCCGTCTATTTTGAAACCAAATGAAAATGGTGGGTTTAGGTATATCGAGTTCTTCTGCTAATTCTTCAGATCGACTACGATCTACGTATTTACAGGTCTGGAACTCCTCTTCCAATACAGCTAACTGATGTAGTGAAAACGCTGTTCTATGTCTGGGTGCCGAACTATCATATGCTGAAAATACACAATAAAATATATCACCATATATCCTATCCGGCTCGAAGTCAAGAGTCAAGACCAGATTTAATACTGACTGACCTCGAGCATATTCAGTCCCTTCAGTAGACCAATAAATCATAAGGTATTCTTCTATTCATTATTGTTGAAAATAATAAAGGTTTGCTTTCAGAAAAGAATGTCTATACCGGTATTCTATTTGTATTTGGTATTAACTAGATTTTTCCGGGCAGTTTGGTTATTGTTTTCACTATACCATTATGCGTTTAGGATATCTACTGTTAAACATGAATTATGAAAGAGCTGAATCTGCCTATTGCGGTTCTTTCTTTAGTCCTGAAATCTTATCTTAATTAATAATTAGACATTAATTTACGTGTCCAGATCATAATCAACCTTCGATGTCTACGCCAGCCTGCGATATTTGTTGGATTACGATCCGATTTGCTGCATAACTTTCCTTTTTGATTTAACGATTAAATGGATAATCCAGACTATGATTTTTGTTGTACCGACTTTAGTAAAAATGGCCGAGGCTATGCAGAAATTTCGACTGCTTATTTCTCATTTAATAGTGGATCAATTTGACAGAATTTTTTTTTTAGCAAATTGCCTTCACATTATCTAGTTTTTAACTATTATAGTAAAAACTGCCAACTCGTTATCTATAATGTATCTTTAAGTAAATATATCTTTTAATCAAATATGCCGATACCAGAACTATTAAAAAGCAAAGAACAACAACATAGGTTGCTACACCATGGAACATATGCACCAGAGGCGGACCCAGGAAATCCTATTAGGGGGGGTCTGTGGGGGTCCCCCGAGATAATTTTTGAAAAAATCGGAGTGTCAGTGGTGATTTGTGGTGCATATCTATTTTTTATACTGTTATTTAGGGGGGGGGGGGCCGGGCCCCTGGATCCGCCTCTGATATGCACCACTATTGACTCAATGAAACTATACATCAAGTTTAAACATTATAGATGTACTTTAACTAATACATGTAGTACAGTTGTCGTTTCCCAGAGTGTGGATAAATGAAATTGTTTATCTCTGCTTAGCCTAAGCAGAAAATGCTCATCATCGAACCTGGTCAAGACATTTACAAAGTCTAAAGCCCAACTTCACCCAAGTTTGATCATTCTAGCTCAGAAGCAGAGTTATTCTGCCCACCAAAGTGTGGCAGACAGACATACAAACCCATTTTAATAATTCCTTCTGTGAACAACATGCATACAGATGGACATGGGCTTATAAAAAACTCCAAAATATTTTAAACCGGGAGATCTACTAACTATTTTACAATTTATTAACCATTAATCAACATGACATCATGAACAATGAAAACAAATATTAACATCTTTTCACATTATCTGTGAAAATATGGATTATATAAACATCTTTTCACATATTATCTGTGAAATATATGGATTATATAAACATCTTTTCACATATTATCTGTGAAATATATGGATTATATAAACATCTTTTCACATGTCTGTGAAAAATATGGATTATATAAGCATCATTTCACATATTATCTGTGAAAAATATGGATTATATAAACATCTTTTCACGTATTATCTGGGAAAAATATGGATTATATGAAGAAAAAAAACAGTGAAAGTAAACCTAGTGATATTTGTGCAACTTAACATACATATTCCTGAAGCAATGGGGATCAACAATGAAAAAATATATATGGGCTATGATTATGAAATAATGTTTGTGAAGTCTAACATACAGTGTACATTTAAGCAATACTGATAAGCATCATCAGCTCATTAACCATTGCTATACTAACTATGGTAATGTGTTTCTGGTTGGTTATCTTCTGAATTGGGGTCCAATGTCATTTTAAAGGAAGACTAACACAGATACAGACTTTCCTGGAACTGTGGCCTAATACACATTATGTTTTTAAGGCTAGATTACAACTGGTAGTTTTTATCCTAAATGATCTAAGCTTAAGCTTAAGTCTTTATTGATGTACTTTTATTGATTCCTAACAGATATAAGTAAGCTAATAAATAGAGTTAGATTCAAATATTTTGATTTGTCGGCCAAGTAGACCAATGAAAACAATCACAAATAATTTCTATAAAGCTGGGTAATGATGAAGGCTCTAATAATGATTGTTACCACTATTTTGGGAATAAGTTTAAAATGGTTAGACATAGACCTGTTTGATTTAGGTCAAAAATGAAATGATTGATTTCACTGGATTTCACATGTTCATTTGTTTTGTGCAATATGTCTCAAGATGAAACTAAAATTGTTAAAACAGCTGACTTCTGTTCAATTTTTCAAAACCTACTTTTAATTTGTAAAGATGTTTCCCATGATTACTCGATCTAACCCATATTTTGATTTTGGATGGAATGAAACACGGATAGTATTTTTAATTTAAAAAGGATAATTGACACTTCGTAACAAGATAGCAATGATTCTTCAAACTATAGTAATTTGACTTAAATTTTTAATATACTCCCTTTTCATTATCTATTTTTATACTATTATACAATGCCCCGCTTAACCGGAGCGGGACTCTAGGCCTAAGTAGAATCACAGGGCCAACAGCAAGAAGAAAAAATTATTTCATATCCTTTTGAATGGCACGCATGCGAAACACACAATTAAACGGTCTGTAATACAAGAATAATTACATAATATTTGAACACATACGAAATCCATTCAGTTCCGAATGGCATTTAAGTCTAGAAGCCTAGACCGATCACCGAGTGAAACTTCACAGATAAGGATGAGGGATAGCTCAGTCTCCAGCCTCACATCGCAAGATCAATTACTGTGAAACTTTCATCTTGAAATTAAATGTTTTCTCTTTTTGCCAGGAACCAAGCCCATGTCTAACCTGGGCTCTGCTATTATATCTAGAACTGTCAGCTCTTTGTCTAAATCTTACATAATGCAACTTTAACAAATTATTAAATAATACATTGTATTGATTACAGACTCCACCTTTACCGATGAATAGTTCTTGGGTTCAATGCATGTAAATGTAACCTTTTACAATTATTTAGCAGTCATCAGGCCAGAATAAAAGGCCGATGGGGGTGACTAGGTTGAATGTAAGGGCCCTGATATTAAAAGTGTCCCCAAAATTGTGTACCATAAATAAACATGTAGTATATAATAATTCCAAATAAATCTTATCTATCATACTGTGATGTACAATGGAATATGCCCTGGGTCCCCAGCGACATTTTCAACCAGAGGCCCCATGAAGCTTAATCCCGCCCTCGTAGTCAGAGTATCAGTGTTCTTATATCATAGCAAATTAACTAAGAAAGCATGATATTTAAAGGAGCTAAATCGCTAATATTTGGGACCTAGAAATTGACCCTAATGGGTTGCAACGCATATAATAATATAATTTGATTGTATATAAACTGATTTGCATTAAATTTTTTCTGTTTTGGCTCCGATTTCAAATCAGTTATGTCCATCGAAATACGGCATGAGTCTCAACTGGATAGAAATTTATAGTGTCTGGTTATTCCAGTCTACTGCGCATGCCCACGAGATAAGATATGGCCTTGCCGTTTGACAGGAGTTGTAGAATATGTCTAGCCTCGTTCTTTCTGGTCACTTGTTACAAGTGACGCTGAAACGCACTATGGTACCCGATTCGTGCACCAATGGTAAAATATTTACTTTGTTATAAATATTGGATATCAGAGGCCTACCGTTTCCAGGTAAGTTTACATCATCAATGTTGATTTAAATTGACCAATAATTTGTGTTTTCGATGTTGAAGATTTTGGAGCATTTTGAGTTACGGACTTAGGTCCTTTAAGAGACATATTATTCTGACTAAGAAAATCAATGTATTTAATTCCCCATAACCTTAGACTAACCTCCTATCAATATTGCAAGCAATGACCTACAGCCAGCATACTTAGTGTACAACTTTTTTTACAAGAATTCTTAAAGTCCTTGAACACCACGACAAATTCAGTACAAAATTGAAGTTCCAAAGTCTTTTTGCAGATTTGACTCGATTACTGAATATGATCTACCAACTGAATATCAATATCATTGGCTTATATCTTCAAATATTATATTATTGCTAGCTCAAATCTCCAATAATTATATTTTTGCTAGTTCCTATCACCAAAAATTATATTTGTCTTTTTTATCTTCTAAATCTCTAAAGATATTTTCCTTACTAGGTACAAAACGACCAGTCAAGCCTGGAAATAACAATTTTAGATGTACCTGACAAAATGTCATGCACTAATGAAGTATAAGCACCTGACATTTTCAACTTAGTGCCAAACATGTATTATTAATATCAACAAAAATAATGAAGTAGTACCTGACATTTTCAACTTAGTGCCAAACATGTATTATTAATATCAACAAAAAAGACAAATCAGTGTCGGACAAAATGACAGGCCCCAGAGGTTTTGTGCCTGACAAAGCCTGAATCTGTGCCTGACATTATAGTGACAGGTGCCTTATTTCCAGGCTTGAGTCCACAGTCATGATTAAATTCCATCTCTAATCTCTTCAAACTATGTATATTACTTTCACTTTTTGTCTTTTCTGCGACGTCGATTGAACCAGTTTTTTACGCGCATCGAATCCAGCTTTAATTCTTGGGCCAGTTCCTCATAACGGTCATTTGAAACATATGGCGATGTGAGATACTCAGCTTCTAAACGCTGCAGTTGTTCCTCAGAAAACACAGTACGAAATCGTGGCATAAGACTTTCCATTACTAGCTGAGCCATGGCTTGGGAGTTTCCTGAAAGAAAGAGGAAAAACTGAGAGTATTCCTTACGATATAAAAACACACATTTCTTTTCCTTCATGAAAATGACCTCAAAAATAAACTATTTAAGTTCTTACCTTTGCAAGCAAGATCCAGCAATGTATGTTATTGTTACAGAATCTCACCAAATGTGGTGCTTATTCTTTTGGAAATGAAATGAAAAAATTAGGTTTAATGTACTACTTTTCTGCACCAAGCGGGCTAATGAAGGACAGCAGTGTGCTATAATGGAAATATCAGCAAATTCCAGCTGACATGAGTTTTATTCTGTGCATGCCCATGGGAGTTTAGTATTTAGTCCCATCCGAATGACTAGACACTGTTACTTGTCAGCTCTAATAAATGTACAAGGAAAGTTACAGGAACTGGTAATTTGCATGGCAGTTAAATAATAAAATCAAAGAATGTTATGTCTGTGTCTCAAGACCATTTTAAACCAAAACATCTTTTTGCAAGACTTTAGATGCTACATGTACATTTTAAAAAAACTTGATTTTCTTTTAAAGAAGTTGATATAAAGCACAAAAAATCAATAACTTCTGAAAACATGGTCAGCCTTCGAATTTTTCAGGCTCTGTTCCAGTCATTTTATTTTAAGAGGATTATTAACAAGTAAAAAAAGTAAAATTTAACTATAAGCGCACCTTTAAAGGAATACAGATAGATCAGTAGTCTCTATTATCATTACTACAAAGTAATTTATTATTATGTAATGCAAGGTTCCTACTGTCCTGTGTTGGGTTGCGTTACGATAGGATTATCCCTTTCGATCTGGTACGTTTTCGATACGATCAACACGATTGACCTCAATATATGATACGATTACTCCAAGATCAAAACCACGATTTCGATCATAGCTTGAGTCATGTTAGATGGGACCTAGCAAAATACTTAAACAATCCTATGAGGCCCTAGCATACTTTAATTATCATGTTCAATTTTCAGGTGCTCATAAGTTGTGGGCCCTGTAACAGGGTATTTGTAAAGGCACTAAATATTTCTCCTAATATTTGAAGTTAAAAACCTGAATTATAATTCAATATTAGTCTATTTTAAACAATATTGATGTCGTTATTTTGCCGTGAAAATATGGGATGCTAAAATCCAATACCATGACTAACTTATAATCAATACACAAGTAATGTATGCTATGATTTCAGGTGCCATTTGTAATGAACAAAGAAAAAAATTTCCTACAATAGAAAAGTCTAGAAATAGCTAAGATGGGGCCTTTAGCACTGGAAGGAAATCATAGGATTTACAGAAAACCAATGATGTGGTTGCACAGGCGACCCTACAACCTGAGAATTGAATCCATGCCAGTTGAATCTTTGACAGATCATATGATACTATGCGCATACGCTAATCATTTGGCAATCCAACACCCTCCAAAACCCCACCCTTTAATACTTACTACAACACGTTGTGCTATAGTCAATTTATTATTATCAGTTTAAAGATAGTAAGCTGGCACTGCCAGGCAGGATACGCCCACATTTTCGAGAGATGGATAGAGAACAAGGAAAACCGAAAGTGATTTTTCCTACAATCAAAGGCTATAACTCATTAAATTACAATTTGATATGCGCAAATATCGAAAAGAATCAAGATCTTTAGGTTATAAACATGCATTTCAAGTTTCAACAAAATTGAATTAAAATTGTGACCTATACTGGGTCCACAACCTTGATATACCATTTTATAACAGTATTCGCAAACACGGCGGCCATTTTGTATGGCAATTTTGTTCCGAATTTTTGCGAAATTCGAACTCAACCTTCCTTAGGGTGTAACGGTGATATAATCAAACGATTTTTTAAATCGGATAATAATTGTGACCTCCAGAGGGACCACAAGACAAACAAAGACGATTTTGCGTATAATCAGGGGCCATAATTCAGGAAGTTACTATCCGATATGCGCAAATATCGAAAGGAACCGAGATCTTTGGGTTATAACCA
Organism: Patella pellucida; assembly: GCA_917208275.1. Classification (NCBI taxonomy): domain Eukaryota; kingdom Metazoa; phylum Mollusca; class Gastropoda; family Patellidae; genus Patella; species Patella pellucida. Next base: position 10,105,867 of record OU795044.1, read on the forward strand.
TGCATTTCAAGTTTCATCAAAATTGTGACCTCTACAGGGTCCACAACCTTGATATACCATTTTTTAACAGTATTCGCGTACGAATGGCGGCCATTTTGTATGGCAATTTTGGTCCAATTTTTCCGAAATTGGAACTCAACCTTCCATAGGGCGTAACAGTGATATAATCAAACGATTTTTTTAATCAGATAATAATTGTGACCTCCAGAGGGACCACAAGCTAAACAAAGGCGATTTTGCGTATAATCAGGGGCCATAATTCAGAAAGTTACGATCCAATATGCGCAAATATCGAAAGGAACAAAGATCTTTGGGTTATAACCATGCATTTCAAGTTTCATCAAAATCGAAATTAAAATTGTGACCTCTACAGGGTCCACAACCTTGATATACCATTTTTTAACCATATTCGCGTACGAATGTCGGCCATTTTGTATGGCAATTTTGGTCCAATTTTTCCGAAATTTGAACTCAACCTCCCTTAGGGTGTAACGGTGATATAAACAAACGATTTTTTAAATCGGATAATTATTGTAACCTCCAGAGGGACCACAAGCTAAACCAAGGTGATTTTGCATATAATCAGGGGCCATAATTCAGGAAGTTACGATCCGATATGCGCAAATATCATAAGGAACCAAGATCTTTGGGTTATAACCATGCATTTCAAGTTTCATCAAAATCGAATTAAAATTGTGATCTCTACAGGGTCCACAACCTTGATATACCATTTTTTAACAGTATTCGCGTACGAACGGCGGCCATTTTGTATGGTAATTTTGGTCCGATTGTTCCGAGATTTGAACTCAACCCTCCTTAGGGTGTAACGGTGATATAATCGAACGGTTTTTCAAATCGGATAATAATTGTCACCTCCAGAGGTACCACGAGCTAAAATAGGTGATTTTTCGGACAATCAGGGGCCATAATTCAGGAAATTACGTTCAGATAGGCGCAAATATCGAAAGGAACCAAGATCTTTGGGTTATAAACATGCATGTCAAGTTTCATCAAAATCGGTTCAAAATTGTGACCTCTATAGGGTCCACAAGCTAAAAACGTGATTTTTCGTACAATCAGGGGCCATAATCCATGAAGTTTTGATCCGATACATGCCAATATCGAAAGCAGCCGAGATCTTTTGGGGATAAACCTATATTTCAAGTTTCGTTAAAATCCGACAAGAATTGTGACCTGTAGAGAGTCCACAAACAATTGTGGACGGACAGACGGACGGACGGACGGACCGACGGACGGACGGACGGACGGACAGACGGACAGGGGCGACGACATAATACGTCCACATGAAAATGTGGGCGTATAAAAAGAGGTCTAGTCTTTCTCTGTAGTTCTTACATGTATCATTGTTGTTCTGCTAAAGTTTTAAACATATAAATATATCCCCATAATCCCAATAAAACCCAGTGATCAGAAAATAAAACCTTGGCTTGAAGTCCTAAAAGACACAGGTTTGCAAACAGCAAAATTATATGCAGGATATTGCACATATATATTCAATCATATGGCATAAACGGCATTCAAATGTTGCTTAGTAATTCTGTTGACAATTTTAACGTATGTTGCTTAGTAATACTGTTGACAATTTTAACGTTTGTATAAAACAATGTCCTGGCAGCTAATGGAACAACCTGCTTGGTCTTTCCATCAGACCATAACTATGTTAGCTACAATTGGTAAAATAAGGTATAAATGTCACTTGACTCACTTTACAACTTGATCATGAACCAATCAAATATTTCTCAATCTCAATAATTTGAATAGAGAGAGAGAAATGGGGTTTAACATCCACTCGAAAGAAACTAGGTCATTTCAGGAATAGCATATGGTTTAATTTTATTACAATAATTCGCTTGCACGTAGGGGTCTTTAGCAGTGGGCGGAAATCGGAGGACCATGAGAAAACCCCTGAGTTTCATACTTACCAAGGGTAGCTAACATAATAGTGGATGGTACAAATGTCTAGCTACATGAAGATGTAAATCAACAGAAATCAATACGCCTACCCACAAAAATGAACAAAATATTTTCGTTAACATAACCCAGCTCTGTCCCTCCAACTGTGTAAAAAGTTTTGATTATTAATAAATTAGACCTACTCTTATGTTTATTTTTAAATTAACAACTTTTTTTCCTTCTTCTTCTTACAAACCAAGTTCGAACTCGTTCGGTGTCCAAATTTAACATTAGAGCAAGTTCATCATTTCGTTCGTTTGAAATATAGTGCGAGGACTGAAACTCTTCTTCTAACCTCTGCAGTTGCTCTGGCGTGAACACAGTACGGAATCGACATTGCAGTAATTGGGTAAACTGAGAATTGTTACCTGAAAGATAATAATTTGTGGTCTGAGATATAGCATGCCTAGGTAAATTCTAGTGATTCTACTATCCTAGAGATTTTTAAAATGAAATAAAATAATGGTGTTTTAAAAGGACTAAAGGAGGATCTGCAGAAACATAATGCGTTAAAGAGGATGAACATGGTCCAACATAGCACTACATTGTATGTTGGTTGAAAGGTGTCGTAGGTAGTGTATCGATTTTTTGGAGTCTAGGAATATGGTTATTAAAAATCTCAGAACACACTTAGAATATGACAATTACCTGTCCAACTACAGTTTTACCTTCCCAAGTAAACGTATATACTGTATATCCAAATACAGTTTTATTATTCACATATATATTTGATTCTATTTTCGCTGCATAATTCTTAGATGGTTTTGTTTATTTTCAGATTTAAGATATACAGTTATGATCAGTACATACCTCAAACTACAAGTCTAAGCTAATGATCATTACATACCTTGAACTACAAGTCCAAATGAATGATCATTAGGTACATACATGTACCTCAAAATACAGTTACTGTAGGTCTATTTAAAAATAACAACTTATTCTGATAAACCAAGTTCATTACATATCTTAGCATACAGTAACTACAGGTCTAAGCCAATGATAATTACATATCTCAGAATACAGTAACTTTTTGATCATTACATATCTTAACATACAGTAACTACAGGTCTAAGCCAATGATAATTACATATAGACTCAGAATACAGTAACTTTTTGATCATTACATATCTCAGCATACAGTAACTGCAGGTCTAAGCTAATGCTAATTATATTTCATAATACAGTACATGTAAGTTCAGGTCTAGACCAATGCTCATCACATATCTGAGGATACGATTATTATATACCCCACAAAAATATGTAAGAATACAACGGTAAAAAGATGATCACTGATAGAAGCAATAGACATCAAATGACTGATATACTTCGTTAAGTTTATATTCTTTTATTTACGAACAGCTAGAGGTGTAAGAATCACATTAATAAATACATTTGACTCTTTAACTAGGACTCTAATAAACACTATCTTCTTGTATAGAGAATTAACACTATCATCTTGTATAGAGAATAAACACTATCATCTTGTATAGAGAATTAACACTATCATCTTGTATAGAGAATTAATACTATCTTCTTGTATAGAGAATAAACACTATCATCTTGTACTGTATAATATTGCTTATAACATCAGTCACTCATAAGTCTTATGTTTGGCTGGCATTACTTTCATTTTCTTTTTCAAGTTTCAATATGGATTTATCATCATCAGAACTATTTGTTCACATCAGTCAACTACAAATCTAATAGGTTGGTAGTTTGATCAAGATAAATATGCTCAACTTCCTCTAGGCTTTAATAATATTAAATTACTATGTTTATGAATACTTGATTAAATTACTATGTTTATGAATATCAAGATAAATATGCCCAACTTCCTCTAGGCTTTAATAATATTAAATTACTATGTTTATGAATACTTGATCTTAAGTAGTTCCATACTTTGGTCATATTGAGACTAACATACAGTTAAAGTTTCTATCGACAAACTGGCGATGGGAATGGGAGCATTTTTCCTGGACAATAATATTTTCCCTTTTCTTCGGGTTTGAACTGCTTTTATGTGCATGCTAATATCTACACGAGTGAAACTCAGTTTTCTGACCATCGGTACCGACTAAACACCCTTTCCATATCAGATCTACAGCTGCCACCTCTAACAAATACATGTAGAAACTGGGCTGAAGGTTTCTTTAAAGTGGCCAGTCCACTACATGTAACACTTGACAAGCGCAGGCACCACTATTGGTATAGGCGTTAAGTGCAGGTACCAATATTTTTACAGGCATTTAAGTGCATACCCATACTGATATGAATAACTAAACTAAACACAACATACAAAGCTAATTTTCGAAATTAAATTCAATTCAGAGGCACAAATTTCACAAATACGCAAGTTTTCATTACTTCAGTTTAGCTATGATTTAAAATCTGCGTACCACCCACGGTAGCCATGTTGACAACATCCAGGTTTTCAGAAAAGTTTTCCTCACATAAGGTCTAGTCTTAAAGGAATTTGAATATAGCTCCAGAATTACACAATTTGTAACTAAGTTATTTGTGTATCTACTCCTATATTGTCCTATACACATCAGGTTTTTATTTATATTTGTATACATTTAACATTTATACAGTCTAGCTCTGTAGATATGATTATGGATTTCCCACAAAGACAGGGGGACGGGATCTTCAACCAATAACTCAAATCCCTCCCCGTTCCCTTATTAATGACATTTATTGGGGGTCAACTTTATTCAAGTGCCGTCCTTTTTCTGTTTTTGGCGTCTGTTCTGAAACCATATTTTGATTCGCTCCTCAGATAAATTAAGGAATTTTGAAAGTTCTACTTTCCGGTTGGGATTAACGTATGGACTCTTGGTGAATTCCTTTTCTAATATCTTGACCTGTTCCTCCGAGAAAACCGTACGGAATCTTGGACCTGAATCAAACAGCCAATTAACTTTGGTTGTTCCTGAAAGAATAGATGGACAAACGTCAAATTTTATTCCGTTGAGGCCAAGAAAATAAACAGAAACAACAACCAAGCAGGAAAAAAATAGAAAAATTCAGACTAATAAAATTCCCTTCACTTTCAAATGAATACATTACAAAGGACAGAAATGGAGCTCAGTGTGATGCCATCGGAATATTCATTTTTTTATAGGTATGTATGCAATTCAAAGGAAGAGAATATTGCCCCGACAGCAACATCTCTGCCCAAATCTTTATCAAATTTCATCTGACAAGCATATGTGTTTATGGATTAATCAGTTTACTTTTATACCATTTCTTTAATACGAATATGTTATTTATCAGCGCTGCAGACTACCTATGACAGTGGAAGACATTAGGGAAGAGTAAAAGAGAGGGAGTTTCACCTCCACTTGACACAAGCTTGGTCATTTTGGGATCAACACATTGTTCAATTTTATTTTAATAGGGGTCTGGTCTTTAGCAGTTGGAGGAATCCGGAGGACCTGGAAAATAGTCATGAGGTTGGACAGGCGACCCTACTCCTGGTCGCGTACAACCAGGGTATGGAAACCACAGCAGTTGACTCAATGACAGACCTTATGATACACCATGCACTATTCGGCCATTCCAGCCATTAGGAAAAATACAGAAAGAGTGAGTAGAGGATAGATAAAATGTCCACTGGACCAGTGTCTTGATTATACTTCTCAAAGATTCCTCTTTATCATCCCTATTGGTGCAGAAAAGTAGTGCGTATGTTAATCTCAATATCATTTCATTTACTTCTGAATGGCGCCGGAACCTGTGGGGACATAACCGTACTCTTAGATAATATGGTAAGATTTATGGCCCAAACAGATTTAACCTATCTATTTTCTAACGGCCATTCTTAAGCTGTCTCTCTGTTCACCATTTAACATAAGCAGTTGCTACGGTTGGAAAAGCACTGTGCACGTCCATCTGAGGTCCCTTTTGTGCTCCGGTCCCCAACGACTATATAAAGGGAACATTCGCACAATTTCATTTAAGCCTGATGAGTTCGAAATGAACGAAACTAGTGACTTCATGAGATAAATCTTGGACAGCCACTTGCCACTCATAGATTTCTAATTTTATCTAATTAAGCTGTAAGGGATGCATTTTCAAATCAATTAATCAATAACAAAAAGTGTATGGTTAAAAATATTATTATTTGACAAAAACAACTCTTTTACAATAAATATACTGTCAACATTCATGTTTTAAATTTTTTACAAACTATTCTATTGACATCGATACAGTGATACGTTTATATGTTACAGGAAGTACTCTTTCACTTAAAACAATATATATATATATCAACAATTCATATAAAGTTACATCAGACCAGGGTATATTTTGTTTACCTATATCCTAGGGAATGTGACCATTTTTAGCATTATCCCAATTTCTATATTTAATTATAAGTGTTTTAACTATTACTGATACAAATAAAAACTATGAATTTAGCTGTATTGGTCGTGTTTTAAGGTAAATTTTTTTGAAAGTCTAATTTTAAGCCATGGAAATTTGCTCTGACAGATAAGGGTCCAGTCAGTTAATTTCACTGCCATGTCAAGAATGACTGAAGACTGACAATCAGATTGAAACATTTTTGGAAATGAAATGGGGTTTAAACTTTTTGTTCTGCTCTGACTGGGCTAATAAAGATGAGCATATGCCATACTGTGTGCTGTGAGGGAAATTTCACCCACACAGCAGTGCTATGGTCTACTCTTATCGAAATTTAACTGTCGTGGGTTCTTTTACGAGCATGTCAATGTGTACACAGGACCCTGATTTTACCGAATGACTAGAAACTTCATTGGATTTACTATAATCAAGAAATACATGTGTTTGAATATTATCTATACTAATATTCGACATTACCCTTGATCTTTGGAGTCAGTTGTATTTCTTAACATAGATTATTTTAAAACTTTGGGGAATAAAAATAGGTGGGTCTGTTCAACAGACGCTAATTCAATAAACTCTCTAGTCGACAGTCCCAGTGCCATTACTAATCGACTACTTTGGCCCCTCTTACTGTAGGGGTCCAGTTATACCAGATACACATGTAATGTTAAGGAATGTTCTATTGAGATTAAGATTGTTTTCTGTTTTTAAAACATCACATACAACCTAAAATAAAATTAATTTCTTGCAAATGTATGTCAGTTTAGTTTAATTTGTTTTGTTTGTGGGGGATGGGGAGTCTATATAACATCAACACAATACTTCCAATACCATTATTTACAGGAGAGTGCTAGATCGAAGACGGTCCTTTTATGACGTCTTATGGGTTAGGGTAAGGGTTAGGCTTGTCCCAGGGTTATGGATAGGGCTAGCCCTGTCTACATTTCTAGACTCAGACGAGATCTGCAGGTCCTAGCATTTACCCTAACCCTTATCATAACCCATAATCCACATACGACATCATTAAATGCTAAGGACCGTATTCGATCTAGTGTTCTCCTTATTTACATGCTGAAAAAGTAATTATATTCTATGGTTCAATGTACAATACAGTTTCTCCATTTTTGTTTCAGATTAATTGGCTTCAACATTTAAGCAAAATGTTCAACAGAGAGTACTCTCTACCTATGGTAATTTTTTCACACAACAGTCCAACTGATCGTAACTTTGAAAGTTTGAATCATGAGCCATCCTGTATGGGGTGTCTATGGTTATACACATGACTAATCATGACCAGTATGAGATTGCCTTAAAAATTTAACTTAATTCAACATTGGAAAAACACTTTACAGTTATTTATCGTTCATACCAACACACATGTGCAATTGTTCTTGAATGTAGTTTTTGATTGCAAGATATCAGAACTTCATTTTCATGAGCTAGGAATAACAAAGTGTGAATTAAAGTCCAACAATATTTTTAAGTAGATTGAATTTTCTAGTTATAACAAACTTAAGTGTGACTGTGAATCAATGTATAAAGGCATTTTCTATATTTTTAAGTATATTGAATTTTTGTAATTTGGTGTTAGGAAAACCCAAATTGGCTGATTGGAGTTTGGTTTACAAGTAAACTGAGCGAAGGATTAACAAAAATATTTTACACTGTCACTGTTTTTGATTTTTTAAGTATTGTGATCCTTATCAATATCATCCGCGGGTGACACCACCATTACTTTAATATCACTATCTGTATCACTGGTACATGTATCACTATTTGACGCACTTGGTATCACATTATCAGTTTCAGAAGCATTTTCAACAAACAGTTGTAAGTCCGGTCTTTTAAACTTCTCCAAATCAGGATCAGACTTTTTGGGTCTTTGTCTGCGATTTTGGAACCATTTGGATAAAGTTTCAATCGTCATGTCTAAGGCTCCCGATAATTCTCGTTTCTGTACTGCTGTCAGGTATGGCGACATCTGAAAGACCTCTTCCAGTGTCTGCAGTTGGAAATGGGTGAACACTGTTCGGCTTCTTTTGGCAAATCGGAACATATCTGAAAGCAGAAAATGTGCTGTTCAGGAGAGGTTCTGTCTTTATTTCAAATTGAATGTCGAGATCTGGGTCTTTATGATGTAATAAATGTGTATTGGAATTGAAAAACCTGACATTTATTAATTCTTTAACAATCCAGATACCAATATTCAATTCTTATTTTCTTAGCATTTCAATCAATTACCAGAGTCTTTGATATTCTCTACATATAAAGTACACTAAAATAACAATTTCCAAAGAATACTTTGGCTAAGACACCCCCCCCCCCCCTATTTTGATATAAAGAGATGTAACAGATTTGTAAAGGGTTCATTGATAAATGAAATAGTTAAATTACAAATGAGGTTTGCCTGGAAATTTCGTAAAAATTATACCGAACCATTTGGAAATAAAAATTTGATTTGCTTAGCTTGGTTACATAATAAAATCAAGGAGTGACTTGATAATCATGATAATCACTTACCATTTTATTATAACTTTGAATAGTAAATACATATAGGCATGGCTATCTAGACACTCAAAATTTTTATATCAAAATCTTATTCTTTGTAAACAGTCAGAAAATGTAATTGTTGATTCAGTGTACTGTTTCATAGCTTTAATATTAGCAATGTTGTTTATTCGTAAAACATGTCAAATCAAATTTATACACAGAATAAATCTTTGTACCTACAAATCCCCTCATTTCTCAAAACGCAAATCTCAAAGGACATTGTACCTACAAATACCCACATTTTAAAACTCAATTTCAAATGACATCCAATCTTTACACAGAGTTAAGCATGGTACATGTATAGGAATCTCAAACTCATGTACATGTATCCTCCAAATCCACGCATTTATCAAAACTTGATTTCTTGAATTAGTTCATGCTTTATATGGCAGGAGTGTATAGTAAGCAACCCGCTTAAGTAATAAAGGATAATTTTCTCAGACGATGGCAAAAAATGAGATTTGAATATGTATATTTAACATTTAATATTATAAGGGAAAGAACAAAAACTAGGTAGTTTCGGGACTAACACATGGTTTAATATTATTTCAATAATTGGCTTGCGCATATAGTCTTTAACAGTGGGAGGAAACCGGTGGAACGGGCGAAAACCAACAAGGTTGGACAGGCGAACCTACTCTTTGTCACATACAACCGGGGGTTAATAAATTAATGAACTGAAATGGTGTTTAACATCCTACTTTTCTGCAACAACTGGGAAGACGGGTCAGGATTAAAGACAAGAGATTGGATAAATATTGCTCCATTACATCACCTGTTATTATTATCATCTTTCACTGGTCACAATTTGACTTTAAAAGAGACAATTATGTGGGTACATTTGTGTCCAGACAGTAAAAATCATATCCACTATCAACATTAAAGGATATTTAACATGTACCGATGACAATTCCATCCACTCAAGACAATCAATTGTGTGCAGGGGTCTTTGATAGTAGTAGGAAACTGGAGAACTCCAAAAACACGAGGTTAGCGAGGAACACCTATTAAACCTTGCCATTCATCAATCTTAGATCAAATTCAAGCCAGGTGACCAAAAGACAACCAATCCCACTAGGAGTGAGAAATCATTCCCCTTGTCACTTGACTAAGATAGACTAAGTATCACGTTTACAATGAATAGACTTGTTTATCTAGTCTTAAAATACAAATGAGACGTCATCCTTTAATGTTGCCCTACTATTATTAAAAATTATGATGCGGGCAATGTGTCAACCATGCATTATTTCATACTCAATGATAGATTGGACTAGTGTAAGGATTTTATTGAAATGCACATGGGAGATATTGTCTGTATTTTAAGTTGTTTAATCGTACTGAGAAAGACATTGCATAATACAGAGATACATCCTGGTGCAGTTTCAATATATTACTTCATCTCTCGGTCTCAATCATTAAACTACACAGACACAAAAGGCGATTAATTCAATGTCAATTTAGGGACTTGGACTAGTGATTTACGAATTTTGTGCTATAAACACAGAATAAACTGATTTCCCCCATTCACCCAGCCCCAAATAAGTTGATTTCATTTGATATTATATGTTCATTAGTCTTGCTGAATGGCTATCTGAATTCATTAAATGTTATGTGTCAACTAACCTTGTTGAATGACAATCTGATTTCATTGAAAAGTTAGGGGTCTTTAGCAGCTGGAGGAAACCGGAGCGGCCGGAGGAAACCCACGTCACATATCTCCATGTCGCATACGTTCACACTAGGGCTCTAAAACCACAGCCGCAAGCCAGAGGTGACCGGCCAGCTAGAGGTTGAAGCGTGGCACTCTAGACCACTAGGCCATCCCAACCACCCCAACAAGAAAGAACAAACTAATTGTTTATTAGATAACAGGATCTTTAATAGAGAAAGATGAGTTCATCAAAATCACAGCACAAGCAATATTGGTCTAAATTTTCAGTACAACAAGTATTGTATTTGTCAAAACTCGGGAACAAATGAACTCTCAGATAAAAAATATTTATAATATTTATTCAAAACAGATTTTTTCATACATATAAAACATTTGGATTTCCTATTGTCCAAATCAGAAATTCCAGTGGCTAAATTTCTACATGACAAAGAAAATTATGTTAGAAAGATGGGTGTATGATCACAAGGCACATTGGAAAATTACACCTTACTTTTAAGAAGAAGAGAAAATGTCCTATCAATGTCTTTGCTTTAATTGTAACTGCAATACGGTTCCAGACTAAATATAGTCTGAGCTATATGTTGTAACTAGCTGATCTGCTGTTCACACAAAAATATGACATTTTCAAACCATATTCAAACAAACATGACTACATTTGTGGCCAAAACATTATCAAATATTATTACAGACAATTTCTCTAATAATAGAGACTAACAGTGTCGAGTAACTCCATATGCAGTATGTCCCAGTAAACCAGGCATTCTAGTGTGAATGAGAAATATGAATAAACAAATTGCATAAAACAAGATATTGCTGTGGATCAATTTGAATCAATTATTTCTGTCAATAAAACATCAACACTATTACAAGAGAGATTCAGTCCTCGACTGAGTAATGCGATAAAATCAAATAAAATCACTTAATTCCAACTATCTTCTATTCTTCACACATTATAATTATTATAGTAAAAGTCATTTGGTGTGTCATCTATTATAACACTGTTCATCATGTGCATTTTGCATACCGATATTTCATTGGCCAATCACGCTATTTTACCTAGATTTCGCCTAATAGTTTGGATGCAGCTATGGCGGGTGTGGCTAAGCTTCCGGACACCTGTTACCACTGTTTGTCGTGTATTTTGTACACGGGGAGCAGTCCATTTGCTGATTACACTATTTTGCTTGAATATACTATTTAGCCTATAACGTCTTTTAGGACTTCAAATTTCGTCTTACGGTTTGGATTGTTTGTACTTGGTTTTTATTTTATTTTTATTACTATATTATTAAGGTCGGCATTCAACCTTCTTAATTCATTTATATTAACCTAAACTGGCTTTTCCTCTTTTGATTCAAGTCTAAAATAATAAAATTGTTAATTTCTTTGGATTATATTTGTTGATTTGTTTTGTGGGATGAAAATCTGTCTTTATTTATTATATATGTCTAAAATACAATATTCGAAACAAAAAATTTATGATTTGGACCCCACTCCATGACAACGATATTTGTAAAACAATATTTATAAACACTTTGTGGAAATCACTTTGTATATTTTCTCTTTTTTTACTTAATAAAACATCTTGACTTTTTTTTTGTACATATATTTTCCTTTTTCTCAATACATGTATTCAACTTTCCAGTATACTCATTAGTGCTTGTTTTTACTTAATAAGCATTTTGTCTTATGAGCTGTTAAATGTGAACGAAAACCATATGTTTTTCCGCAAGAACATGCGTATGGTTTAATATTGGTGTGATTGTTCATGTGACCATCATACTGATTTTTACTTGAACATCCTTTATTACAGATGGAACACTGATACTTAAATATGCCTAGATGACTATTCATGTGATCTTTATAACCTCCGAAACTTTTAAAATCCTTTACACATATATCACAATGAAGTGTGGTGCCGGTCGAATAGTATAAACTGTCCTCTTCCCTTTCAGCAACCTCACCAGGTTCTACTGAAAATATAAAACAACACTTTACTAACCTACGACAGCCACATCATTGGAAGTGTATTAAGGAAGCAGATTAAAGTTTGCATACGCTAATTCATGCAAAGTGAAATTGAAAAGCGAGATTTTGTTATTATGTGTTAAACTATTGACTAATTTAAAGTGATAGTTGCTGGGTTTTTATAAGTTACAGATTAGAAATATGTTAAAACAAGATCTTAAAAACACATGGAATCTATACATATTCCTGCCATGTTAAGGAATAATCCTACTAATCCTATAATTCATTATTTTAGTTGCGAGAATTGCAAATATATCATTTTCACGTTGAAAAATCAACGTTGAGCTTTCCATGATAACAAGGGAGGTAATTTTGTTATAATTAGCAGTGTTATTACTCTCTAAAGTGCTATGACCACCTAGTATAAGCAATGGATATAGAAATACGTATGTTTTTACTTTTTTTAATCAAATATGCAACTAACTGCTTTAATATTTACATAAAATATTTACAGAACTGTTTGATTTGAGTAAAATAATAATTTAATTCTTTTAAATTTGGTGGATATGTCGACACAGAACAACAAATAGTAAACAAGCTTGTAGTTGTAGCTAATATTTCAAAAATACTCATCCTTTGTAATCACTAATCAAAATAATACATCTGAATCAGAATGATAAACACTTTGCCTACCTAAACCCAACATTAATATAAACCAGAGTCAATTCACAAATGTCCCAGCCATAGCAGCTAAACAATGATTTATGCCATAATAGTTTTTCGGTACACCATAAAAGACGAGCTTTGTTTAAACCACTCTACACATCATACTAAATAACATAGATCAAACAAATCTTATGTTTTAAAAATAATTCTCATATACAATATACATGTATGTTAATAAGTGGCAACACATGTCTGGTGCCATGCTTGAGGTAAAGTATGCCTACTATGACTACCGGTATTTCTTTGAAAAAATTGTTTGTTTTTTTTGTCTATGCTATTTCAACAATTTATAAGTTATAGAAGTCCACATATTATTTATGTAATATTTCTTTCTTTCTGAATATATCTGTTTTGTCACAAGGATGTGAACGGATTCCACTCTTTTTTCTCATTCTTTTGTACGAGTGAAAGTCTCATATGGCTAACCATATTTCTTGTACTTGTTCTGATCTTCACAATTTAAGTTCATAATAGGATTCCGGCATGTCAATCGATGACTTTTCATATTTGATTTATATCGATATCCCCTTCCACACAAATTACAAATATGGGGTTTAGTATTAGTATGGATGCTAACATGGCCTTCCAACTGGTTACGATTGATGCAAACTTTATAACAAACTGGACAAACAAAACGTGATAATCCTTGATGTGTTATGATATGACGTTCAAACTCGTCAGATGTCTGACAAACTTTTGGACACTTAAGGCAACTAAAGCTTCCTACTAGAGTATCTGATTTTCTCCAACTATCAACGTTGAAAGACCCCTCCTGGGCATTTGGATTATTGTCTTGGAAAGATAGATTAGTGTCTGAAATTATAGATAAAAAGAACCAAGAATTACATTGCTGTATCAATCTAAACATCGAAGTTTTGAGTAAGAAAGGGTGAAATATATAGATATGTTTAGTGCATCAATTAATTTTATGGTTTTTGAAGAGTACTTTTAATTCTAAGTTCACATGCAAAATTGTATTCATTACTTTTTTATATACAATTGATTACTATCTTATTACTCCCCCCCCCCACCCTCTAATTCCCCCGGAGGTCTTATTCCTGAATAATCGAAAGTTGAGAATTGTTCTGCTTCTCTTTTCTAACCTCTACGTGTATTTCATCATTTGGCAATATGAATAGCACAACTATGGATACATAATTTGTACATAATTTGTATCTAATAATAAATACACTTTGGCTTATTGTGTGTTCTTTACTTTTACTTTATAAATCTAATAACGATCCATGCTTAATATTGAAACCAAATCATAGCAGACGTAACCTATTTGTCTAAATTATGGCATCAAAATGTGTTACAAAACTTTAGTCCATCCAGAATAACCATCCATGAAACTGTTCGGTTACCTGAAGTCATTTAACAACTATATTCAGTTTTTACTTTTTATTTATATTCTTCACAAAATAAAATATTCATTGTTAAACATACAAAAATATCAAATAATTTACACCTAAAATTCTGCACCAAAATCATCATGGTTTTGCTTTAAATTATAAATACAATGAAAAAACATCAAATTATTCACATATTTGCAATTAAATTATGACTAAATAGACTTTGGGGGAAATTTTAGCAAAATAACTTAACAATATCTAAGATATTTCATTGGATCACAGCTAGATAATGATTGTTATCTAACTTAAAACTCTTTTTGTTTCTTTCATGTTTCCGTTAACAAATTTACATAATTAATAAAGACAATGTCAAGTTTATGATTTGATCTAAAACAATAGCATCCACCATTCCAAATTTACAAACTTAAAGTAGCTAAATCTTTAATTCAATATCATCCAAAGTCTCCAACATTGAAAATACAAATTTAAATCAACACTGACGTTGTGATCTTGCCGGTAAAAGATATCCAATATTTAAGATAAAATAACATTTTACCATTGGTAAATGAATTGTGTACCGTACCATAATGCCCTTTTCTGGAGACCATGTGCAATAAATACTATCAGTGTAGACTGGAATAACCAGACGTTAGAGATTGCCATCGATTGAGACTTCAGGCATATTTCATGAACATAACTGATTAGAAATTACAGTAAAATCAGAAACAATTGAACGTCAATCAGTTTTATATACATTCATATTACCAGTACATTATTATATGCGTTGCAACCCATTTGTGTCAATTTCTAGATCTTAAATAGAGTAGCAATTTAGCTCCTTAAAGACTGGAATTATACACTTCACTCTTTTGATATAAGAGTTCTTTATTAAAACACTATAAATTCTCTTCTTCCAGTGTTCTAAATTTACACAATTTAGTTGTGTGTTTTTTCAAATCGGAATTATATGCATAGCTTTTTCCACACAAATAACAAACATGAGGTTTTGAGTTGGTGTGTGAGTTTATGTGGCCTTCTAACTGATTATAATTAACGCACATCTTGTTGCACATATAACACACGTATTTACCATATGTTGACTTAGGGGTATTTGCACTAGTTGACTTCGGACAATCGACAATTTGACTAGGACTGTAATTTTGATGCCACATATTTAAGTCTGAAAAATAAGAGAAAACTTGTCTTTATTCTTCAGACTTAACAGTAACATGTAATACATTCTAAAATATATCAAAATCTGTGGCCGAGGTCCAACAGGGTGTAGTGAATAACATTTGAATTTACTTTGGATAGTACTCCACTGGATTCTTCTTAAAATTTGGATGTTGACAATAACTTAATAAGTTTGGGAATAGTTCTCATTGCTAAAACACAGCAATTCCTTGATTCACATTAGAAAGTGCTTTGTGCTGATATGTTACACATTGTAGCGCTAACAAAATACTAATTTATTTTCCTCTGTTACAAGTATTAAATCTGAACCTATTTGTTTTTCTTGTTACTAGAATCTAGTACATACAGCTAATGATCATTTACCTTGACAATTCAGCTTCATTCTACTATATGTATCATTTACCAGCAGTACCTTTACATTTCAACAGAATTTTATGTTCTCTGTAATGAGCTACATACGCAAAACCTTTCCCACATACTTCACAAGTATGGGGCTTCTTATTTTGATGCATATTTATGTGTCCATCCAGCTGGTTTCGACTTGCACAGCCTTTTTGGCAGATTGGACAGGTGTAGCGATAAATTCCTAAATGTGAATTCATGTGACCTTTGTAACCTTGCTCCGTTATAAATTTTTTCTGACAAATGTCACAAAAGAGTTTAGTAGGACCACCTGACCCATCAGCTGACTGACCAATACTACCAACACCTGCAACAGAAAAAACGAAGAAAAACCAAATCAGACATGATGACCGACCATAGCTCTTCGTAATCCTGGACAACAATAAATAAACTGACCATAATGCGTCAGGTTTCAAATGTTAACTAGTTCTCAATAGCAGGCATGATGTCATTACCCCTTTTGAAAAACAGAGAGAGAGAGAAATGGGGTTTAACATCCACTCAACACAACTAGGTAATTTTGGGACTAACAAAAGGTTTAATTTTTTTCAATAATTCGCTTGCACGTAGGGGTCTTTAGCAGTGAGAGGAATCCGGAGTGCGGGGGAGGAAACCGGAGTGCGGGGGAGGAAACACACTAGGTTGAGATGGCGCCCCTATCTCCATGCCACATATGCTCACACCAGGGCTCGAAACCACAGCTGCAAGCCAGAGGTGGCCGGCCAGCTAGAGGTCGAAGCGCGGCACTCTAGACCACTAGGCCATCCCAACCCCCTTTTGTAAAACAACTTTTTCTATAGAAATAAAATATATCTAAACCCCATTTTATGTGTAGAAATAAAGCACAGTACCATCAACCTCAAACATACATTTCTACGACAGGCGAGACATTAAATACAGAAACATTGATATATTCAAACTTCTTCAGTGGTTATTAAGACATTACTTATTTTTATTTGTTTTATTTTCCGATTTCTTGGTGTTTTTCACTTTAATTCAAAACTAAAAAAATATTTAACTACCAGGGTAGTCATGGTTTTCATTTTTGTTATCTCCAAGATTTGGATGGTCCATAATATGTTATGAATTGACATTTGCACCATGACAGTTGACTTCCAACATGCAATAGATCACTGGGTGTACAGATGAGAATTTCTATCCATTTTGGTTTCATCAAAATTATCAAAAGAAGTTACAGGGAAGTACATGTGACCAAGAAAAGGATTTGGGCTGATTGATTTAATTTCAGATTTATAATCAAATAACATTACATATGGATCTGGCAATCCTCGACATTTCAAGACCTTTAACCCTTCATGATATGGAATTTGCAATCCATTTTCAACGGTTTCATTTTCATAAAATGAAAAGTAAGTGTTAAAGCGAAATAGAAATGAAATCAATTCGACATAACAAGAGACAAATTGCTTCCCCAACATTAGAACACTTGAAACGTTAATCAGGTTTTGTAATAGTACCGTTACCGGTACTTGTTAAAAGTCTCTAGAATCCAAGGAATTGTATTGTTTGTCAGAGAAAATCTGTCTCCGAAAATAAATGACCATTCACAATAATTATAAATTTACTGAGAACACATAAAAATTTCACTTGATTCTAACAATTACAAACACAATGTTAGTACTTCTTTTTATCAGTTCTTTAAAAAAATCCATCTTTGTAACGTTCTTCCTATGTGGCTTTTATACATAAAACATTGTTAAAAGTTTTAACACATTTTCACAATGTTAGTACTTCTTTAATATCAGTTATTCAAAGATCCATCTTTGTAACATTTACTATTTTTCCTATTACAATGTCTTTTATACGTAAAAGCATAGTTAAAACTTTTGCCACATATTTCACAAGTGTGGGGCTTATTATTCAAATGGGAGTTAACATGTCCTTCAAGCTGGTTTCGACTCGCACAACCCTTTTGACAAAGCGGACAAGTGTAGCGATAAATTCCTAAATGTGTGTTCATGTGATCATTATAACCTTGTATGGTTTTGAAAACCTTCTGACAGACATCACAAGTTAAATTACGATATCCTGAATCATCTGACAAACCAGCAACTGAAAAAATGAAAAAAAAAAGGAATTGAGGAGAGCAGCTTAACCTTACGCAATGATAAAATTACGTTCTTTTCCATTATAATTCCATATGTATTAAGCACTTATAATCATTGCCGGTCATTTATGTATAGCTTCTCGACTCTCGTTTTTATTTCAAGGTGTGGGAGGTCATATGATCTAATTTGTATTAAGCACTTATAATCATTGCCGGTTATTTATGTATAGCTTCTCGACTCTCGTTTTTATTTCAAGGTGTGGGAGGTCATATGATCTAATTTATAAACAAACAAAAATACATCTTATAAGCTTTTATTTCAAATTTTTAAGTGTAGAGATTTAAAACAAAACATTATTCATGAAATAAAGTGTCTATTTATTGATCAAGCAATGAAGGAACTGAAAATAAAACCAGTTTGGCCATAAAACATTTAACACTCCATTTTAATTTTGTAATTAAACTTGGTTTTTATGATAAAAAGAACAAACAAGTAAAGAAAAAAAAATTATTTGTTGCTGACAGTGTGATTTTTTGTCGAGCTAATCATCTAGAATTACATCACACAGTTTCTCTGTCAGAGACATCTTGCCGTGGTCGTATGTCGCACACAATAACTTCTTATCATAGTCATGGTAAAAGGCGATTTTTATTGAAGAATTCATTATACAATGAGTTATTTACAAAAAGCTAAATTCAATGGCATACATCACAGGTCTGAACAAATCATTTCATTGCTGATAACAGATATCAAAGCAGGGATTATTCATAACAGATTGTCTACCAGTAGCGCCCATATAGAAAACGATTACAATTACCAATTAAATTACAGATGCAACGTTATACTTTAATAATGATGTACTAATTAAACATTACTTTTTACGAGATGAAATATTGGACTTGCGTGACAATCTCATTAAAATGTATGAGCAGGAAGTGTCTGTCTTTTAAGTTGTTTAATGGTCTCAAACATGACATTATTGTGTAATGTCCTCGTGTAGTTTCAATATATTACTTAATGTCTCGCTCTCGATATTTAAACCACATAATATATACAGCCCAATTTATACATGTAGAAACAGAATATCACCGACAAATAATTCTTATTCATTTAATATTATGTATATACATGTACTGTTTGTATTACGCCTATGTAAAGTCGGTTGAGACAATTTGTGTGTAACAGTCTATAAACAATATATATTATTATTAAATAATCCTTTGTATGCTGCATATCCACTAATTCAACCAACAAGACACCCCAGCTAAATTCCCCACAAAATAAAGCTCGGAATACTAATAACAGACAATTTGAAGTATTCATCAGCTAATAATACATTAATAAGTTTTTTGCTATAACTCTTGTAAAAGCCCACAAAACAAAGCCCTGAATATCACATAATTCATGGTTATCTAAAAACCCTTTTTAAAGTAAGAATAAAAGAGATATCCGAGCCTGGAAATAAGGCACCTGTCACTGACAATGTCAGGCACAGATTCAGGCTTTGTCAGGCACTATACCTCGCGTGCCTGTCATTTTGTCCGTCACTGATTTGTCTTTATGACTGATATTATTAATACGTATGTCCTGCACTAAGTTGAAAATGGCAGGTACTATTTCATCTAAAACCGTTATTTCCAGGCCTGGAGATATCAAGGCATTAAATCATAAAAATAAATTATTACTGACAAGTTCTTTGTTATTTACATACAATTTTACAGTTTTTATTCTATTGATACAAATATAAAGTCTGTTTTTTTTTATCATCACACATCTGTTTGTGTTGGTTGCTGCCATACACAAGGCAGAGAATGCTAACTTTTTTTAAATGCTTGATACTACTTTTTCATATGAAACCCAATTAGTTTGGTATATTTCCTTGGTGACGTTCACATACCCGTACTATTGGTTTATTATTACAAGCCAAGTCTTATCATGGTTAAGAGTCTAAATGATTAGTATGATGAATGTGGGGCTGATTTTAGTAAAACTGTTAAATAATCCTTTATTTTTAACCAAAGGGCAACTTTTTAATGTTGTCTGTTGTTATGGTAACATTAATATACATGTAGATAATATGCATGTATAACAATTAATGATTTTTATACACAAAAAAAATATAAAATAATATGTCATTTTTGACATGATGATTATATCTATAGTAAGTGCCAAACTGCCAGGAATTAAAAGTCGTGGACATTTAGGTCAGTCATAGGTTCTGACAATTATACAAAATGATTGTGTTTATTTAAGACTACTTCGACACTCAAAATAACAACTTTCCACTTTTGTCCACAACTAACATGTCCAAACCCCTTGTGCCTATTCTAATTTATTTTTATAAAGTCAAAAACACTCCCTCTTTGTAACACTTAGTGTTCTTGCTGTTGATGTGCCTTTTATATGCAAAGGCATAGTTGAAACCCTTTCCGCAATTTTCACAAGTGTAAGGTTTGATATTCTCATGCATGTTTTTATGGCCTATAAGCTGGTTTCGACTTGTACAACCTTTCTGACAATATGGACAAGTGTAGCGATAAATTCCTAAATGTGTGTTCATATGATCCTTATAGCCTCGAATGGATTTAAACATTTTCTGACAAACATCACAAGTTAAATCTGACTCATCAGTCGGACCAGCAACTGAAAAAACGAAAAAAAAAAAAATCAGGTCTGCAGTTTTAACACTACATAAATTGGCTAAATATAGCTTTATAGATAAGTAGACAGAATAAGATGCTTTATACAAGAGTTTTGTCTTGTCTACGATATTACCCTAGGTGGAAGTGGACATTAAACCCCAGATACGAACGAAAAAAAAGTTCTGTGGGAAAATGACTAAAAAATGCAAAATATCAACATTTTGTTGTTCATATAAAAATCCATAATACTCTTAGAGAGAGAGAGGAAAAGAGAGAAAGAGAGAGAGATTAATCTCCATTCGAAACTTGGTCATTTTGGGTTAACACAGGTTCAATTTGTTTTTAATAATTTGCTTGTCAAGGGGTCATCTCGGAAGAGAAGATATATTTGTGGTTATTTCTACTTCAAAAAAATAACCAATATATGATTTGTTTCCACCCAAAGCATCTCCAATTTCAAAATTTTTTAATTACATTAATAATGTATATTATGTTTATAACAGATTGTTCGTTCATCATTTGAAATCATTAAACTGACCTACATGTAGTGACCTTGTATATCATAACTATCAACAGCCATTTAATTATATTTAGCACATTTAAAACTTCAAGTTTCCAAGTCTGTCAAATTTTCAAATGTACAGTCTAGAACAGTCTCTGTCGATCATATAACACACATGTGAATCATCCATTCTCTGGATAATGGCGGATATTCTAATACCAGTAGGGTTTTTTTTTTATCCAGAGTCATTCATGGATCCTATACATAACATTCCATGAAAAGTCTATGTTGCTAATGACTTTGAACTTGGTGGCGATGCCAGATGGTGAATTTTAAAAATTGCAGCTATTCATAATACATTGTATCTTGTATTTTTAATGAAGGATCTTTATCCAGGACATACTCAACATTTTCCATTTTGTTGAGAATTTTTGAAAATGTTGGCAAGTTTCTGCAATATACTGCCACGACGACTGATTTAAACATTGACATTTGGATTTTGTGCTGGCACTTTGTGTATTCTTATAATGCTGTCTTATGCTTTTAAGTACAGTTTCCTTGCATTGCATATTATTATTAAAAGACCAAAATTGCATCAATTATTATCACAAATAAAGAGAGATCCATTTTTAAAACATTTGTTAGCCCGGATATGTCGTTTGAAAGCAAATTCATGAGTAAAACTGGTGCCACAATTTTCACACATATGAGGTTTAATGTTGGCGTGTTTATTTAAATGACCTTCTAGATTCTGTTTACTGGTGTACGATTTATCACACATTGAACAGCGATAGTGGTACGCCATCTTCCCGTCTTTCCCTTCAATTTTTGATCTGTAATATTGCCCATATATGGATGTGAGATCATCTGCAAGAAGTAAAAGGAGAAGTGTCGGATTTATATTTATCGAATTGATAACATTTCAGAGAGGAGGGGAGAAATCAAGTTGGATGTCATTTTCAGAAGAAACATGTATTTCTATTTACTAATTTTCTTGCGTACATGTCTTTTAGATAGAACCCATAGAACACCTTTACCATATTTAGATTTTCTTAAAACAAAGAAACAAATTTCCCTAGTGAAATGTGAAGTACAAAACAAAGAACTAACATTATTACATCTTGTTTTGTGCCGTGGTGTCAATGCATACAAAGAATTCACAAAGCCATGCAGTGTGCCAAGAGGAAATTTGCCCCAACAGCGCCATTTCTGCCTACTCTTCCTTGAGTTCTAAATGTCATTGTTTCTTTTACGTACATGTACATGCCAACATGTGCATGGGACCTCAGTTTTTATCCTATCTGATCTACTAGACAGCGTTCTTTCTCTGGTCCTGCACCACTGATGACAGGGAAGTAACACCGTAAAATCCCAGGAGAACTTTCTCAATCAACGCCAGGATTGAATATTAGACCATGATGGCTCTCCTTTCAAACAAACCACTATAATGTGGTTTATGTCTTTTTTTCATAGACTCGACTGAGAATGCTGAATTCAGATCTTCCTAGCAATTTTCCATTATGACAAAAAATTATTCAAGTCCGTGAAGGGAGGATAATTTTTTAAGAAATGATTTAATTAGCATGAAATCTTCTGTCAATAACTGGACTCAATAATAGAAAATCAACCAACAAAGGTACAGTGAGAAAGGTACAGTCAGAAGTAAATGAAACAAAAAAAAAACAAAGGTACAGTGAGAAAGGTACAGTCAGAAGTAAATGAAACAAAATAAAACAAAGGTACAGTGAGAAAGTTACAGTCAGAAGTTAAAAATGAAACAAAATAAAACAAAGGTACAGTCAGAAGTTAAAAATGAAACAAAATAAAACAAAGTAGCCTATTAAGACTATACATAAGAAAGGTTTATATAATCATTTGAAGTTTGCTAGTTCTAATTCTAGAAACAACTTTAATCATAAGATTTCCAAAAGTACTTTACTGTTCCCCAGTACAGTTTCTTGCTGTAATAGTTTACAAATAGATAATAAGAAAAAGAAAAAATTGAAAATTTCAGTCCAATTACTGGTTTCTGAGCGAAATTATCAGACTTTAAAGTGTACACAATACAATCTTGAGTGTCAAGTACCATAGTAACGATAATTATAAACAAAGTCTTGACTATCAACTTTTAAATTAAATTATTAAATGAAGATCGTGTTTCAATCCATTGAAACTGCCTGACGGTCTCCAGAGTTAATTATGGGATTTTCATGTAAATTTATGTCTAATTAACAATGTATATAATGTAACATTTGAGGCCAAAAGAAAGACCTGCAAATACGCAGATTTACCTCTTACAGAATGTTGAATGGGTTCCTTTAATGCGATACCACACATGGTGTATTTACAAACTGGGATACAGAAAAGCTATATTATTGTTTATTTTAAGATGTTTTAAAGAATAATTATAATGTTTATATCAGTAATATATACATGTAGGTCATTGATCCACAGTTACAATGTACATGCACATCTACATGTATGTGATTTTAATGGTTCAATGTTTATATAATTAAAGTTTATTAAAAATAAAAAGAGCCCAAACATGTTAAACCAAACTAATATGAGATCCTTACATGTAACATGCATCAAGTGAGAGAGAAATGAGGTTTAACGTCCACTCGACACAAACCAGGTCATTTCAGGACTAACATATGGTTTAATTTCATTTCAATAATTCACTTGCACATAAGGGTCTTTAGCAGTGGGAGTAAACTGGAGGACCCTGAGAAAACCAACGAGGTTGGACAAGTGACCCTACTCCTTGCCACGTACAACCAGGTTTCAAAACCACGCCAGTTGACTCAATGGCGCGCACGCTAACCATTCAGCCATTAAACCCCCCTATCATGCATCGAAAGGCACCATTCATTTTAAATTAAACGATTTAGTGACCTATCAAGGATTGCCCAAAATAAGACTAAAAAGATGCCAAACTACAATTCAAAATCAACATATAATGGCATAACATTCTCAAATTAAAGAGGTACACTGCATTTTTACTCTAACTCGTATGTGCATCAATATTTCAACTGCTTTTAGAGGGGTGAGATCGGCCATACACATTTTCATGAATTCAAACTCTTAATATGCAGTGAAGTGGTACATGTATTTGTTGCCTTTAACGGTGGAAACCAGGAATGACAATTGTCACTCAAAATATGTGCTCACATCACTGTCACATGTACAATGTTATATACATCCCATAATGTTAAAAATCTGTGTTCTTGTAATAATATATGCCTGAACTTTCTTTTACTTTTTATTAAACTATGTTTACAGATAATGAATATATGTCTATGTAGGAGTACTGTCATAGGGCTTGTAGACTTAATAATCCAAATGGTAATAACAATATGATGCATATGGAATGGTTATATTTAAATCTTAGAAGGGAGATAATCAAATCTAGTCAATGAAGGGGCATATAACTCATCTTAAACAACTGTTGTTCAATTTTTGATTAAACGATTGTATACCTAGTCTCTATCATCCAAGAAATATTCTGCGAATATTAGTCTGGATGTGTTGTCAACATTTGAGAAAGACTAGCTAGATAATCTGGTATTTTACATTATCCCAAAAAATGTCTAAGGGAGGTAACTCCTCTTAAAATATGATATTTACGCCCATGAAATGATATTTACGCCCATGAAATTAATTTAGGAATGTCATTTCAAAAAATCCTTTTGATTGCATGCCAGTTCAATATTTCACATTCTTAATTTTTTATTGTAATAATAACCACTTCATGGGCCATATCTATGCTTTTAAAATTAATCCTAATTGGCTGGACTCACGATTCAGGTTTGTTTATTAATGCATGAATTATGGCATTTATTGTAGGAAGGGGCGCAACTCTTACTTGACTTGGCTCAATAGACTGGATAATCAACCCCATTAAAAACCAAACCCCTGGTTACGCATGGGCAATGGACTTTAAGTCAAATATCACTAAATGCCTTATAAACACTATGTCCCAGAGACCCAGACCCCTCCATATGTTGAAGACTAGAAGACTCTGGGTGACCGAGACAATTGTATACCATACCAATTTCATTTCCTGGGTTCATCCCACAAATTTTTACTTGCCTACATCACATTTGGCTAAAGATGGAAAAGGTATGTTAAGTACAAAAATTAACAAGTCAAGGTCAAAGATTTCAACCCTGTATTGTATTTGGTACAAATAACCCATGTCATGTATGTAAATTATCCATTTTAAAAAACTTAAATGGTGATATTTTGTGGCCTGTTAATGTAACAGTTGTCATGTTTTAAACCATTTCTTCATCTGTTGATACAGTAATAAATCTCTCTTGGACAAAATAATGGAAGCACATGTATTAAAAACTGAATTCAGTCATTCCTGGAGACCTACATGTAACGCCATCATATACATGTACAATGTATCCTATTGCCCATTCCACAGATCTGTCTGTTTAGAACCATTTGACCAATTAATGGTGACACAATGGACTACTGTCTCTTAAATTATACCTCAAATTTCATGACGTTAGAATAGTCAAATTTGAATATGACAAAGTGGGGGTACATGTATATGAAAAATAGTTTTCTAAATCAATGTTTTAACATGCATGTACGCCTTGCATTTGGTTTGTGAAAGAGGACTGTGACTTTAGTTTAATGGACCCTTGACCCTTAAAATGACTAGACCTCTTTGAGTTTGGTGAAATATAACACTATAACATTTTATGATTTTATGTGATTTCGATCATAGACCAAGGCAGTGGTGACATATAACCTTCTGCCTAATCTTCCAAAACAATAATCTAATCGTAAAGAATTAAATTGTTATTCAAAACAACACATTAAATCAAGTCAACAAATAAATCTAGAAATAAATCAAAGAGGTTTAGTTCCCTTAAACATACATTATGCAAGAGCTAAATTTGACTAATGCAGGTCTTTCTTTGGACCCGAAATGTTATTTAAATTATTAATTAAACATTAATTAACTTATCCAGACAAAAATCAATTCTCAATAACAACACTAGCCTGCGATATTTACTGGACTTGGATCTGATTTGCTGCTCAACTTTCATTCATGATTTAATTACAAAATAGACAATCGAGTGTACATGTTTGTTTTTATCGTACTAACTTTAGTAATGATGATCAAAGAGTGGATCAATTTGACTGAAATTTCCAGCAAATTCTCTTTACATTATCTAGTTTTTGACTATTATAGTGACAACTGCCAGCTCTTTACCTACATGTAATCTCCCATAATGTATCTTTAAGTAGTTGTTAATGTTTATTGGGGGTTGGGAAATGAACCTTTTTCTTAATCTCTAGAGAATTAAACATTATCATATGATGGTTACCCTGGTTACCCATCACCATTCATAAATAATTTCTTCAAAACCACCTCAATCTTTGCTGCACTGAACGCGAAATAAGACTCATAGATAAAATATTAAAAGATTGCCAATATGTTTACAGACCATCTGTAGAGAGCATACCTTGTATATTTCATTTTATACAAGATACTTTCAACACCAAATGTAAACAATGTCTTAAGCAACTGGGGATCTAAAATTGTTAATGCCAGACCAATGGATGATAAACAGATCGGCTAAATACAGTCTATTATTATTGAGATAACTCAAGATTACTGATATGTGTTTTTAAGAAATCTCCATAATAATATACATGCATTTATGATGTTTTTTTTATGAACAGCTTAATGACATGCTACTATTAGGAACATATTTTTGTATTAGAAAGAAATATTTATAATTGTGTATGATTAGTTATTTTGTTCAGGATATGATTTTGTTCATTTCTTTAGATTAAGAAAAAGATTCTTGGCGAGCATCAAAACAAAACAAAAATAAAATAAGATATGTATCTTGAATTCACACAAGTTTCAAAATTATTTAATTTTTGACATTGCCTTAATTGAATCATTTTGACATCAGGTTCTGAAGTTTTATTTTTAAAACTGATTTTGCTTCATTCTTCATTCCTGTGTCTCTAATGGGCTACATGTATCAATTCTAAATGTTTAGACAGGAATTTGTGTAAATATTCAAGATACACTATTTAATTATCAACAGAAGATGCCTTGTTTGAAATAAAACAGTTTTACATGTTAGATTGTTAGTGTTCCAAAAGTCAGTGTATTCCTGAAGCTATGGAGATAAGCATTTTACTTACTATACTAATGTTACATGGAACCAGTAGGGTTAAACACTTCTATTTATACAGATATACTAGGAACAGAGAGAGAGAGAGAAACAAACTAGCTCAATTCGGACTAACATATGGTTTAACTTTATTTCAATAATTAGCTTGTGCGTAGGGGTCTTTAGCAGTGGGAGGAAACAGGGCGGACACGGAGAAAACCCAAGAGGTTGGATAGAAGATCCTACTCCTTGCCACGTACAACCGGGGATTCGAAACCACGAAACCGGGCGGACACAGAGAAAACCCACGAGGTTGGATAGAGGATCCTACTCCTTGCCACGTACAACCGGGGATTCGAAACCACGCCAGTTGACTCAATGACAGACTTTATGATACAGCATGCACATGCTAACCATTCAGCCATCCAACCCCCTTACTATGAACAAGGTTTACTCTTAACTATCTTAACTAGAATGTCCAGACAAAATTACAACCCTTGTATTTACATTTATTGATGTCTATGTCTTTGTTTCCTTTTGATACTGTGTTTATAGTGTTGTGTTTTTGATAAAATACTTTAAGTACAGTGTAAGCCCGGTGTCAATCATTCAGTACCTCATAATCGAGGCGATCCCATGGTCACCGTTATGGGCCTGTGCTAGTCACGTAAATAGAAAGATTTAGCCAGAATTTAAAGACATTTATATATTTACATGGATTTTATTAAAAATAACAAGTGTCTCAATCAGTACATGTATGTATTTCATGCGGTCTTTAGTGAAAGAAAACAATGTTGTAGCTGCCATTTCTTGGTTTGAACGATCGATATGATTTTGTTAATATAATTTCTGTTTTATGGATCATCTTCTTATATTTGTTCACATTCTAGTCTAGTTGACTTATCACCTACAGGGTCATGTTTATAGATAATTAACCACGGTCTGGTTTGATTGATGTATAGGTTTAATACATGTAGAAGTATGAAAAAGGGTTACTGCATCACCAAAGAAAATAATTGTTTCTATAAGACAATTTGGATCTAAATGTAGTTTAGTTAATAACCTGATAATGTTCATTACCATTGCTTCAGGAATATACAGAATCCTGTAAAATCTCTCCAAGAGAAGAAATTCATACACTAAATGTAGGACCTCAGCTAATTTTTTCACAAGTATCATTAAACCACAGTTTACCATGAGTATCTTGTAAATTTTAATGTCCTTGTATTTAAAATTTGTATTACTGATTCAAAAGTATTAACTATCTAAACGTGATTTACATAGAAAACCAAATTTCTGATCTAATTCTTTTTAACTTGTGATGGCATACTGACAGTTGGAGTCAAGACCAAATAATATACCAAACATTAAAGCCCTACCCTCAATAAGGCCACACAAAAATAATATTCTGGTTCTTAGATAACACAGTGTCATCAAAAATGGGCCTTATAATAGGCGTTCATTTTGCTGCCAATCTGTCTGTTTTATGATCAAAATGCCTTATTGTTATCGAAAAATATGACTGAGAGAGATGACTCAAAATATTCTCTGATGTGACTTTGATTTAAATCGCAAGAAAAATCCATGCTTTAACAATGAGTAATGGTAATGGTTGCCGAAAAAAATTGCCAGTGGATTTGAAAACATTTTCCCAGGAGTTAAGGTAGATATTTCAAAATATTTTTGCTTTCATATTAAGAGTTGGATAAACATTCAATTTATAGTCTTTGTGTTTCTTAAAAATGAAAAACTAGCTAGATTTTGACAAAATAAGAACAAAAATTGCCCTCTAACATCAATTGTTTATAAAAGAATTATCTGAGAACCAGAATATATTTTTTTTTGTGGACTAACCTTGAAATTCTATATGTAGGATTAAATTGATAGAGGAACCAAAAGGAAAATATTCCTAAAAAGTTTTAAATTGATCCAGAAAAAAGGTTTCTTGTTCTACTTATATCATCTTCTTAAATTGCAGTTTTTGGTTTGTACAAATTTATTTTTATTATTATTTTCAACATCATTTTCAATGCCTAAGGATATTTGTAGCTGTCAGATCAATTACTTATTTATAGTTGTCTCCCTTTGTTGACATTGTACAGAGACAAGAACTATCATGTTCAGTTCTTGCATACCCAAAAAATTTGGTTAAATAGAAATCATTTCTGTATAATTCAAGCTACATTTCAAGACTACAAACAATTTTTGCAACACTTCCAAATATCTGTACAAACCATGTAATCACAAAAAAAATAGAATTGTGTTTATCATTTCATGGTTCTGCTGATTTCAAGTCAAGGCATCTTCATTGATAAAGATATAAAATAAAACTTGACCTACCTGGGAAATTGGGGGACGCTGTAGATTGACTGCCTGAATGTTCACCCATCCATGGGGGTCTTAATCTTGGACTACCCCCAGCAATCATGGGAGAAAACTGAGGTTCAATATTTGAGTCATGAATAAAAGGTTTTTGATCTATTGAAGACGCTGATGCTGTGGTATTATTATTAGCTGTAATATCAGGAATATTTAAAGCTGATGTTACCAACGTGTGATTAGAATGTAAACTGATAGGAAACGCTGTGGAAAAGTCTATTGATTCTGTTTCTGAAAAATAAATTTCATCAGTATGTACAGATACACAAAACTACGCAACATACATGTATTACGGAATAAAATAGAAGACCTACGCTCATATTCCCCCCAATTTTAAACAGACACTATGCAAGAGCTAAGTCTGCTTATTGCATGTCTTCATTAGGCTGTATACATGTAAATGTTATCTAAATTATTAAGTGGACATCAGTTAAAATGACAAGACCATAATTAACTCTTGATGCCATCTGATGTTAGAAGATTAGAACAGTTCGGCCATAAATGATTTTATCTTAAAATTGATAATCAAGACATGCCTGATGCACCACCGCATACATGATGAACGGAATCATAACCAGATCAATCTCTGTTGCAAGCGGACAAACTGTGCTGAAGTTAACAAGACAAGACTTGAACAATTGCATAACTTTCTTATTGGGTTGAAACTTACCAGTAGTAAAAGAACTTGAACCAGGTCTGGAAGAGGGATCATTGTTACCTCCCCCTGCATCCATATCACAACCTCCACTACTGCTACCACTAATAAATTCTTTTTTCACTTTAGTCAAATCAATTTCTATTGGACTACTTTTTTGCACTGAATTAGAAGTTTCCTGAGAATGTCTGCTACGTGAATTGGGTGAAAAGGGTGAGCGATACGTGGAGGATTGTCTTGATTCACTATGACCTCCAGGGTCAGATAATCTGGGTATTTTAGGCTCTGGAGGATAATGTCCTTGGTGATCGCGTTTCATATTGTTTACATCTGTGCTTTGTCTACGAGGGAAATCATCTCTAGATTGTGATCTCTGTATTCGAGGAGACATTTCATTAGTATTTTTCATACTCTGTTCCTTTTCCTTTTTTTTCACACCAACTTCTGCATGAAAACTATTACTTACAAACACTGTAGATGAGGATTCATTTCTACAAACTTTTTCATTAACGATATAGTTTAATTTTGTACAACTGTCAACGTTTAGGTATAAGTGTCCGATAACTTCCACATTTTTATTAAAGTCAACATTACTGTGACACAAAACTTGTAAATTCTTCACAACCGAGTTGATAAACTTCTGTGCTACTTCGTCATCCATTTTGAACCAATTTTAACTGTTAAAAATCTCTACTCACTACAATACTGCAAGTAAAAATATAATATTATATTCAGTCAAATAATTACTTTGTCAATCAGCCAATGCTAATAAATAACATATACAAAACTTCACCAAACATGATATCATTATATGGGAACTAAGGTTGAAACAGTATACCTCGATATGATACAGTATTATGTCATATCATATAACTGGTTCATCATACATAATTGATGGATTCCCTGACCAGTTGTTGGGTAAATTTAAATCTTCATTCAATATAATCCCATGATAGAAAACCGAATACATGGAGAGAGAAACAGTGGAAATTTTTCCGACAGAATCTCAATGCCGAATTCCAATAACACGCGACATATTAGTTGGAATAAGGTCAATAAACCAGTTCTAAATAGCATTTACCATTATGATTATTTTATTTTATACATATGCTGACAGAGGCTTAATTTCTAAAATATCATTGAAGGCTACATGTATATCCTAGTTGTTTTAAATTATATTTGACAGGGCTGGCCACAAATAAATTGATGGCGAGCAGATGACTGCTCACGCAAATATAGGTTTGGGCGAGCAAGGCGAGCCAAAAATATTGCTCACGCAAAATCTTGTTTGCGTAAGCACACATTTTGTAACTTTGTTTTAATTTAAAGCCCCAATACCTCTCTTGTTGTCACTGAATAATATACCCCAATAATTACATGTATTCTGGTCAACAAATTGTACTATTTTACAATATTCCAATTAATTGATGATAATGATGATACAAATTTCATCTTAACACACAATATTTTGATTATTTTTACAGATTTTTCTTAAAATTCTGCGCGAGCAACGAATGCTCGCGTCTCGTGGCAAGCCCTGTTTGATAGCAATTTCAGTTATGGTTGTCACATGATCATTGTACGGTTGGTCTTTCATCGACGAATGAATAAAAACCTTTTGCAAGTTACGTGATGGACAAAAGACTACAAATTGTGTTACATGTATGAAGAAATGGCACAGCACCGTATTAGTTTATTCTTTAATGTCAATCTCAATATCTGCAAAGATTCTTACGCAAGAATTATCGAAACGTAAACAAAATTACTGTTTATGTAAGAAGGCTCTCACGGGAAAATACCGTCTGACGTCCACACTTCATTGGTGAATCTGCACCTTAGTTTTTGCAGGATAGCAACATAGAGCCAACCAAATGACAGGTTACATTTTTGAAATCATTATGTACGTGTATGTGATACCACTATTAGTACATGTAGGTACGCTAATGAAGCAGTGAACTGCTGACCTAATTTCAGTGTTGCCAGTCACGCCTCAGAAACGCCAGTGCGATTTGCGTATTGGCTTTTCTTCCTCGTTGGAATGTTTATTGGTACCAAACTGCGGCTTCAAATGTGGATATTTTCATAAATAAAAAGACTAGCTTTTCGCCTCGTTTTCAAATTTTTACTCTAGCTGCTCCAAGTGCAAGCAAATCTAAACGTCAAAATGAAAGTAGAAAAGAACATGATATTTGGACGGACACCAGAATAGCAGGGTTAATAATATATTGATTAGAATATACATTTTAAGATGTACATATATATCTATGAGTTTTCAATAAAATCGGTGGTTGCGAAGCCAAAATATGTATACGTAGTGCAGAAAATTTCTGATCCAGACTGGACGTGTAAGAAAGCTAGTGGGATTTTACCGCTAGTGACTTTGCACGATGGACTCACTTAAGTCACTTTTCCTTCTTTGTTCTTCAGACAAAAAAGCTGTTAATTAGAGACAGTAATTAGGCAATGTTCATGGATAAAAACACTAAAGCAGATGTGGTCTGCACCCACATCGAGTGGAGTTATCTTTTCTTTTCTTCCACATGATTTATTTTCCCGAGTTTTGGCACACGTTCCAACGGTTGTTAAATGAGAGAGAGAGAGAGAGAGAGAAAGAAATGGGGTTTAATGTCCACTCAACACAACTAGGTCATTTCGGAACTAACATATGGTTTTTAATAATTCGCTTCACGTAGGGGTCTTTAGCAGTGGGAGGAAACCGGAGTGCC
The DNA here is from genome assembly GCA_917208275.1 of Patella pellucida. Lineage (NCBI taxonomy): Eukaryota > Metazoa > Mollusca > Gastropoda > Patellidae > Patella > Patella pellucida. Next base: position 10,139,195 of record OU795044.1, read on the forward strand.
CGGAGGAAACCCATGAGGTTGAAAAGGCGCCCCTATCTCCATGCCACATAAGCTCACACCAGGGCTTGAAACCACAGTCGCAAGCCAGAGGTAGCCGGCCAGCCATCCCAACCCCCGGTTGTTTAATGAAATATAGGGAAATATAACAAGTGTAAAGTGGTTGTTTTGTGAAAACATGTGTTTACTTCTGATAATTTTCTGGACACTGGACACATATTCACTAATAAGAAAGCAGATGTGTTCTGCAACCATTTTGGGTGGAGTTATCTTTTTTTTTTCTTCCACGTGATTTGTTTTCCCGAGTTTTGGAACACGTCCCAATGGTTGTTGAATGAAATATGGGGCAATATAACAAGAAAAGTGGTTGTTTTGTGAAAAAATGTGTTTAGTTCCAGTGACGAGCCCCATTTTTGCCCTTTTCTGATAATTTAATTTTTTCGAAATATAAAAAAATCAGTCGTAAATACGTTTCTGAATGACCAAACCACTCTCGACACAAACTCTGTTTTCTCCTCTTCACGAAAAGTATAAATACATCAGTGTTGGTGATCATACACCTTCCCGAAGTCACAAAACAAAATCGACTCATTTTGCGGTCAGATTTTTTGACAGTGATAAAAATAGTATCAGTGGCTCCCTAGCGGGCTTTGGCATTGCTACTATTTTAGAAGATATATCTACCACTGGTTAAAAGTAGCGACCGGCAGCTATTTTGAAATATTATTATTTTCTCCAGAAACTAGTTATTTCCCGAAAGCTGCACATCTCAGTAGTGTAACAACACCAAGTTTATGAAAATCGGAGCAGAATTGACTGAGTTATGGTCCATTTATTAACACGAACTGGCAGACACATTGTTCGCAAAATTAGCCATTTTGCTTCAATTTTCAACCCCACTTCATATCTCTGTAACCAAAAGTCCTAGAGACATAATTATTTCACCAAAATAAAGCTAATTTACGCACTAATACCATCATGCAAATACATTACCCATAGGTCGATTAGTTTATTTTTTAATGTTAGCATTAACCATACAGAAGATTAAATTTACCGTACAGAAGATTAAATAATTATGTAAACTTGAATTAGTTACAAGCAGCTCTTTTAAAACATTAACTTGTTGTCGATAACCTTGTTATTTCCCAAAAGCTGAAAATCTCTGCATTGTAACAACACTTATTTTTTTTTAATTCAGAGCAGAATTGACGGAGTTATTGTCTGTTTAGTAACGCCAACTGGCAGACCCTCCTTTTCGTGAAATCAGTCAGTTTGCTTCAATTTTCAGTCCCACTCCATATATGAGAAAGGAAATAAGCTAGAGACATAATTGTTTAGCCAAAATCAAGCTTATTTATGTATCAACACACCGATATACGCACATGACACATACCTTGAATAATTTATTTTCTGAGGTTTGAAATAGCGGTACAGAAAATTAAATAGTTACTTTAACAGAACATAATCATAATCAATAATAATACAATATAATCAAAATATTTAAAAACAAAACTTCGTCGAAGAGTATTCAGAAGAGAATAAGAATAAACTACTTTAAAAATAAAATTAAAATATTAAGCCCCCCCCCCCCCCCAAAGAATTTTAAAAAAAAATTATTAATCAGGATCATATTTATTTATGAAGCTAACCATTTTAATTATTATTTACTATTATGCATACCAAACTTTATTGCCATGTATTTATGATTTATTATCTATATATTAAAATTATTTTAATCGCACACTCATCATACACAATCCTGTAAAATAAAATTAATACCTTTATGTAACAGGTACAACTATATTTTCTTCCCATGAATTATGGAACAATAAATGCTGAAAACTTTAATGCACTGTATTGATTCCATTTTCAAAATTGCATTTGCATTTTAAATTACACTTATTTTTAAGCTTACATCTAATAATACACACTGAACGACAAGCAACATTTTCTTTTGTCAAAGTTAGTTGATATTAACTGTGGTCTGTACCCGTATTGTGATGGAGTTGCGTCCCTTTAGAAATTCGACTAGGTGCCGATTTCCAGTATTTGCCACTTCCCACAGGGGTTTCCGTCCGCAGAAACATGTTAGATCACTAATTTGGTGTTTATTGTTATAATTGTAAGTAAAACTTTGAGCTTATCAGCGCATATCAGACACTTTCAATAAAATAGTTGAGGTATTGATTGTGGTCTGTACCCGTATTTTGATGGAGTTGCGTCCCTTTGGAATCCGACACGGTGCCGATTTTCAAGATTTGCCACTTTCCACGGGGGTTTCCGTCCTCAGCAACATTTTAGATCACTAATTTAGTGTTTATTTTCATAGTTGTAAGTAAAATTGTGAGCGTATCATCCCGTATCAGACAATTTTAATAAAAACGAAAACTTCAACAATTTATTAAAAGCTAATTTACCGCATGTCAACCGCCGGTAACATTTTTTTCATACCCGTTTGGATACCCTCTATGAGAATCACTCATTTTCCGATCCAAATTCCTTCAGACAAGTCTGTACTAGCTCGGCGAAAATATGACCCAAAAACAGACGGAGTGGGGTTGAAAATCGTCCATAGCTGTGAGCAACACTGTCTGAGCCCTCTAGCGGTGGCGCCGGTCGCTATTAAAAGTGGGCGGTAGAAAGCTTATATATTGCTCATAACCCAAACAATAAACTCAAATGAACTAGTAGTACCACAAAGTTTCCAGGAGGCGTTAACAAGAGAAAGTTCTGACACTTTACGTCCATCAGTCCTGATTCGCTTTGCTTTGTAATGATTGCATTTCAGTGAAGCGTTCATTATTTTGACAATTTAGTCAATCCGTAATTTTTACACGCAGAACAATTTTCTAGCATCTAACCCCTAAACGCCTTCAAAAATGCATAATAACATAGAATGCTTCTTTGCCTATGTTACTATAGTTTATTTTACTTACTTATGCAGTATTTTAACTATATATTTGACAACATTTAACGTGGTATCATCCGTAAAAGCCCGTTGTCGCTTTTTCGCCTTTGTTCAGGTTCCCGCGCGTCACATCCGGTTAATAAAATAATAATTTCGGATCGGTTTCAGAATAGGGTCAGTTACTGGTTGGTGTTGGTGTAATGATGCCGTTCCGTTATTTGAATGTAGTTTTAAACCAAAAATCTGTTTTCAGAACATAAACGCAAGGACATACGTATGGTGTTATAAATGCTTTCTGTACCGACTGATAGAAAAAGAGCAAAATGTTTGAGGTGTTACAAACTGTAGTTGTCTCCCTTTGACCACGACACACATGCCCTACACGCCTTGAATTAGTAAATTAAAGGACAATATTGGTGCCAGTCCTTATCACATATGTGATAGAGCGTGTTAAACACTTTCAAAATATACTTTTAACGCAGAGGTCATTGCTACGATAGCTGAGTATTTCACGCTACCCGAATCATCAGTGACGTAATGAAAAGGAAAACACGGGCGACTGCTCTATTTTATAACTGACTGAAGCGACGAGTGATAACAGACCAACGGCTAAATTTCTGCTCACTAATAATTTCTTCGAAGATCAACAGTTGTTATATGGCACTATAAGGGGATATCTGACAATTCAATAAAGTAATTGAATGTCTTTAGATAAGAGAACACCAGAAATAGTCCGTTGCTGCTTTTTTCTGTTGTTTATTGACTTACCAAACACTTGGAAGCTAGTTAACCCGTCGTGTGGGAGAGTTTGAGTACAGACAAGTTAACATGCATTCAAAAGCAAAACAAAAATACGGTTGTCAGCCAAACTATATGTCAAACCGCCGTGTTGAAAATACAACTGTTGCCGTTGTGTGGCCGAATACCTTTTTTTTTAACTATCACTTTTAAATAGTAGGCCTATTAGACAGTACATGTACATGAAATGAGTAGGATCTCGTGTGCTATAAACGGGGTGCGAAGTGTCAATGAGAAACGACGCGGTGTGTCAGGTGACATGAAATGTTTAACGACATACATTTCTGCATTAACAGAGGTATTACACAGCTTTTGTTGTTTAAGAAAAACGCAATATACCCGTTATCCCCGTAGTCTTCCATTCCAAAAAAGAACTCATTGCTTTAATAATTTCCATTGAGTTCCAAACATTTTTTGTTATCACACAGCGAATTTTGATTAGAAACCTTTCACCCAGAATCACTCCCTCTCTTTTGTCGTATAGAATAGAACAGAATGAGGCAGACCACCATTTTGTGACCCTTTTATTAGAGTGTCTGGTTATCACCTGAATACAGCATTTCTTTTACATTATGAATCCATATTTTAAAAGATTACTTATGTGGACACAATTTGGATTTGGTACCACAGCAACATTTTTCGAGGGTGGGCTTACAAGTTTCATTATAGTTTCATACAGTTACCTTCAATGCAACAAATTTACAGCTTGTTTTCTTTTATATTGGCCAAGGTTTCTTGAAATAAATGCCTTTCACCTCAGACTTTCCATGAAATAGGGAAATATTGGCATTTTGAGACATACAAAGTGTAAAAATGGGCCATTTTGTAGAAAAAGGTAAAAAAAAATATACAATTTTTGAAAAATATTCCAATATTTTGAATATTTTTGATGGGACTCGTTTGAAACTCTTTAAATCTTTTTGCAGAACTTACATTTTGACAAAATTAAGAAAGAATCTACAATTCTAGAACAAAAGGCCCATGGGCCTGACCTGCAACCTGGTATACAAAACAGTACATAAGTAGGGACACCATTTCTTCTGTAATTTTTTTTTTGTCCCCCGCCTTTCGAAGAAAGCAGGGGACTATTAAAATGGGTTCGTCCGTCCGTCTGTCTGTCTGTCTGTCTGTCTGTCACACTTTTTGGGACACAATAACTCTCGTTCTAATTGAGCTAGAATGTTCAAACTTAGTGTAGGTGTTTATTATGGCAATACCTTGATGGAGTTCGAAGATGAGCATTTTCCGCTTAGGGTAAGCAGAGATAAGCAATTTGATTGGTTGATGCTTTGGGACACGATAACTTTAGTTCTAATTAAGTGAGAGTGATGAAACTTGGTGTATAGTTTCATTACATCAATACCTTGACTAAGTTCGACAATGAGCATTTTCTGCTCAGGGTAAGCAGAGCGATAAGCAATTTGATTGGTTGAGACTTTGGAACTGAATAACTCTCATTCTAATTGAGTTAGAATGTTGAAACTTAGTGTGAGTGTTTATTGGGTCAATGTCTTGATGGAATTTGAAGATGAGCATTTTTTGCTTAGTTTAAGCAGAGGCAAGCAATTTGGTTGGTTGATGCTTTGGGGCACGATAACTTTAATTCTAATTAGGTGAAATAAAGAAACTTGGTGTGTAGTTTCATTACATCAATACCTTGACTGAGTTTGATAATGAGCATGTTCTGCTCTTGGTAAGATGGCTGATAAGCAATTTGATGGGTCGAGATTTTGGAACACAATAACTCTCGTTCTAATTGAGTTAGAATGTTCACACTTGGCATAGGTGTCTATTAGGTGAATACCTTGATGGGGTTCGAAGGTGAGCATTTTCTGCTTAGGGTAAGCAGAGATAAGCAATTTGATTGGTTGATGCTTATTAAGTTCTGATTAAGTGAGAGTGAGGAGACTTGGTGTATAGCTTTAGCTTTATAACACCGATATATTGACCAAGTTCGTTAATCAACTTTTTCTGCTGAGGGTAAGCAGAACGATAAGAAATCTGATTGGTTGATGCTTTGGGGCACGTTAACTTTAGTTGTAATGAAGTGATAGCAATGTAACTCAGAACTCAGAGTATAGATTCATTTTATCATTACCTTGACTAAGTTCAATGTTGCAAATTTTCTGCTTTGGCTAAGGAGCGATAAGCACTTTTATTGGTCAAGACTTTGGAACATAACTCATTAGGCGAATGTCTTAACTAAGTCAATAATTAATATTTTGAGCTAAAGCTAATATTTTGAAAAAAATAAATGTTCGATTAATTAATATGTGTCATCTTATTATTTTGGGATTTCGGCGGGGGACATCAGCCTCACTGTTGGCTTGTTAATTCTGTATTATAATAATTTTGCAAAAATAAATGTGAAGCTATAAAGAAAAGAATTTTGATGATATATGAACATTTAAAACCATATAGGAGGCAGACCACCATTAAATTTCACAGGGTACCCACAAATTGTAGTTCGTCTATTTATAGCAATTCTCTCCCCTTCTCTTTTCTCCCCCTTTGCATGGACAATTTTGTTGATTTGTTGGTCTAGAATGGAAGAAGAGGGTTTGAATTAATATTTTCTGCCAGGTTATGGTAAATATTCACGATTTTGAGGCGGAAGGATAACTGAGTTTTCAGGTTGGCTACGGTGATAAGTACGGCAACTAGTTACATGTTTTGGGTATGCTTCTTCAAGTTGGGGTATCTCAAAATTTTGGTGGTCAACCTCATACAAATTTTAGTGCAAAGATATGGTCATTTGTTCCTCTGTCTATAGTGAAAAGCATTCGGCCCAACGAAAATTTGGGGAAACGTTGGAGGTGGGCAAAGAGGCCAGAATTAACATTGAAGTCAATGGGGAAATTAATGGTGGTCTGCCTCCAGAACCAATTCAACGAGTAGTCGTGCAACGTGAATCAGGCTTAATACTAGTTTATGTATCTAATCTATATAAGAGTAGACTATAATAGTACTATAATTTTATTTTAACAATGCTGATGCAATTTTGCTTAAAATAAATAAGGAAACACTGAACTATTTATTTATCTGTTTAATAATTCAATTATAACAATTCAATACAAAGCTTATTTTGAAAACCAGAAACAGACTCTTGTTATTTTATTTGATTGTACTTTTGTATAAACATCAGAAGTGGTATAAGGTATTCTGGACAGAGTATTCATACCATGTATTGTAGCCGACACTCGTCTTGTGCTAGCTGGTGCGATAGTTACATTCAACGTGGAGAACTATCGAACGACATTCGAAAAGTATTCTAAATATTCTTATGGCACCAAAGCAACATTCAGAAACATTCTGATCACATTCGAAGGAGAATCGAAACGACATGCAACCACAAGCATCGATTGCTATCGGAATATTATCGTGTTACATTCGAAGTACATTCAAGGTATTCGAGCTGCATTCTGTTTGAATTCTTAGACGTTCGAACGTGATTACGAATATGTGTGATGGGACTTTGTCCAATGGGGGGGGGGGGGGTGTCATGTCGCTAAATGGGTCGCTAAATGGGTAAGGCACCGACTCGCTAGCCTGGAGGTCGAGTTTTCGATCCCTGCATTGGTCGAGAAAGTCTCTCGATTTTCCGTCGTGGTTTCCCCTTGTCAGTGATGCAGAACAGAGGGCCTGACAAGGACAGCTGCCTAGTCGTTCGTATGGGACGAAAAACCGAGGTCTCGTGTACACATTGGCGTGCACGTAAATGATCCCTTGGCAGTTGAAATTCGATATAAGAGTAGGCTGTAGCGCCGCTGCCCGGGCAAAAGTTCCCCTTATAACACTCTGTATGGCGTATGCCCGTCTCCAATTAGCCCATTTCATCTAATAACGGATGTGTGTGTGTTTGAATACTTATTTTAAAATGCCTATTAGACGCCTAGGTAACTACATAGCATGATGATTACAACAGTCTGTTAGAATGTCCTTTCCGAGATTTCCTCAAATCATTTGCTCCCCTACCGAAAGATAATACCCCCATCCCGCGTAACGATGTCTAGATACGGGCCTGGTGTAGGGGAGGGGGTGCTTACAGTCCTTTTGATTCGACTGTGATAATCAAGACGAAAATACGCCCTACTGTGTGCTATAAGGGATAGTTTGCCCGGGAAGCGGCACTATGGCGTACTCGTATATCGAATTCCAACTGCTCGGTTTTTTTCCGTCCAAAGACGGGCCTTGTCAGACCTTCCGTCCTGCATCACTGACAAGTTGAAACAACGTCGGAAAATCACGATGAACTTCGCGGGTTTCCCCCGGGCACTCCGGTTTCCTCCCACTGCTAAAGACCCCTACGCGCAAGCGAATTATTGAAATAAAATTAAAACCATATGTTAGTCCCGAAATGACCTAGTTGTGGACGTTAAACCCCATTTTTTTCTCTCTCGTTATTTAGCGGAAATGGGCAAACACGATGAAATCAAGACCACCAAATAAACTCACATGGACTATTAATTCTGGTCTTTCACATGTCGGGCTGCAATTTAAATTTTCCCAAAGTGTTCGTTGGGCTAAATTCACTGTAAACGCACGTTGATTGACTGTTACTTGCTTTTGTATATAAACCTTCTGTACATTATTTTCATTAGCTTGGAAACGTTGAGAGAATCCTCAACGAAACGTCGCTTTAGTTAAAAGAGTAATTATGTTCCATATTATGTGTTTGTGTTTAGACCAATCTATATTCAGTGAGTACTATTATAACAGTTTAAAATCAACTCAGTCTGGTTAATAATACCAATCTGTATTCAGTGAGTATTACCCCCCCCCCCCCCCACTCCCAAAATCTATATCCATAAAGCGACTATGCAAAAAATAGGGTTCCCTAATTTCCTCATGCAGCTTGAATCCCCGTCATGCCAGCAAATACATTATGTGGATTAAGACTAGTAATTATTTGCCTATTTTTATGATGGTTTTCCCTTAATTTTTTTCTCCCCTCTTCCGGCATTTTTGGGTTGACTTTTTGTATAGAATAGGAGAAAAGGGATCAAATTTGCAATTTTCAAGCAGTTTGGGGTAATACTGGTGATATTACAGCGGATGGATGGGGGTGTAAATGTCTTTCTGCGGAGCAATCAAATGTATCGGAAGTGAGATTTTCACCCCATTCAACTTCAAATCCTCGTAGCTAAAAATCTAAACGATCAACCCCCTACAAGTTTATGGTGAGGAGATTGCCTAATGTGGTCCCCATTGTGCCTAAAAAGATTGGAACCAACGGAATGTTGAGCAAAAAGCTACAGCCTGTCGTATTACATCCATTTAAAATTGATGTCAATTGGCAAATAATTACTAGTCTTGGTCCATGTACCAGACATTACTCAGACAGGCCTAGTAATAACAGTAGTTTTAACTACTACCAAATACAAGATTTATACTAATAATATACTGTGGATTGGCAAGAAACGAATATAGAAATAAAAACATAAATGATGGAACTGGATAAATCAAAATATTATACAATAGGTACCACATAAAAACGGTTTATATATTTATTAAACGTAATGTGCATTACAAAGATGTGGTTTATACGTGTATGAAAATTTGGTGTATTACGAGGCGTGGTTTATACGTGTATTACAAATATGTGGTTTATATGTGTATTAAACGTAATGTGTGTGGTTTATGTAAGTTATCTTAAACGTAATGTGTATTACAATTCATTGTTAATATCATGTGTATTAACCGTAGTGTGTATACGAGGTTTGATTTATATGTGTATTGACCGTAATGTATATTACGAGGTGTGGTGTATATTCATTGTTTATTACACGGTGTGGTTTATATTAAATTAGATAGCAAACTGTTCATTCTTGTCTGCGATATCACTTCGCAGTGCCTAATTCGTGAAATATTTCTGGTAAACGTTTTCTTGGGCTTTCCAATCTTATGGCACATAGGTGAAACTTGTGGTGGGCCTCTTTTTGTGGAGTTCTTGGTTTGAACACAATATCAGTTTCTATGTAACGAACTTTGTTCCTGCAAACGCAGCACTTGTCTTTTTTTCACGATTGTAAGCAGTTTTTCACGTTTTGCACGTGCATTCCTTGCGTTCTAGCCCAGTTAAATACAGATCAAAATTTCAACATTATCACTTCGGAAAAATTCCACTCCATACACAAGAAAACGGGAACAGGGCTGCTGGCATGCTGGATCAGGGGACTTCACAGATATCCGTTGTCAGGCACTTTAATGTCCACCAATTGGCCATTGCTCGCCTCAAACAACGCTTTCATGCCACTGGTCTGGAAGAGTTGCCAATCGACCCGACCTAGAGCGTCACCTGTGACAGCCGCTGCTCAAGATCGCCACATCCGACTTCAGCATCTGCGCAACAGGTTCCGGTCAGCTACTGTGTGCTGGAAACGGATCTTTTCGGGGGAGGTGGCGTCATGGTTTTGGCTGCTATCAACGTCAACTTCCGGTCCTATTTGGTAGTGGGCCATATTTATTCCGGTGTAGCTTCCATTGCTGGCTCACATGGCGTCCGTCGAGTCTTCGACAGATGGTTTTGCAGCATGACAACGCCCGACCCCACACTGCCAGATTGACAAGAGACTTTCTGAACAATCATCACTCGATCGAACACCTTCGGATGAACTTGGACGACTGGTTGGAACTACAGCCGTGCCACCACGAGCTGTTGCAGAGTTGGCACAGACACTCCATCACTGGCAAACAATCCCGCAGTAAGACATCTGTGCCAGCCTATGCCAAGGCGACTTCAGGTATGTGTAAGAACTCGGGTTGGACATACCCGATATTGACTTCAGCTGACCCCTGCCTTGTTTCACAGCTCTCTGACGTTTCATTAGCCCATTCGGAGCAGAACAGTAGGAGGTTAAACCCAGTTCATTTCATTTCTCTGACGTTTCGGTTTTGTCATTTGTAGTGAATTGTTTCATGAAATTATCGACAGATGCTTGTTATCTCGATTTTTTCATATTTAAATGTATATGTGTTAAAAGTTGTTGCAGTAAATAAACTTTGAATTTGAAGTTGCGGGGTTTTTTTGGCTTTGGGTGTGTGCATCACCTGCGTTCTGGGTGATGTGCGGGATCAGCCAGCGAAACGGTCTGTTGTGGCGAGTTCTTGGAGTGCGGTACACGGAACTGTGGGTATCCCACTAGAAATACCAACAAATGTCTGACGCCTTCGGGTCAATAGCCTCTCGTTAGACCCCTGACGCGACCTCCCACTACAAGCGGTCGGATCTTCATATAATGGAGGCCGTCGAAAGTATAAGTAAACGAAACGAAATATAGATCTGTATTTTAATCAGATAGAATTAATTGCGTCACTTGCCTTTAATTGTTGTCCCACATAATTTCCACCTTACATACCTCTGGGGATTTTTAAACAAAAATCAATCAACGTTAAAAAAAAAAAATTCTGATAAAATCAACACAGTTATACTAAGTCCTTTGACGACATAATTGGCATTTGTTACTTTGGATTGTTTGATTGCCGAAGAATGTCGAAATGAGAGGAATTGCCTTTTAGAAATTGATAGCAACCCGTAAACAACTAAATTTAACATGTATGACGCTGTAAATAGATTAAAAGATTCCTAAATGACGTAGACATTTCTATATTTAGATGTAAACAGATAATATCCATCAGCACTTTAACACTTCCAGGGCTCCCCCTGTTCTGTATGACGTCACAGCCATGTCCTCGGTATCGATTTTTGTTGATGCTCCCGATAACTAACAACATGAGAGTCTATATTTAGCTAAGAAGACTGACATTAATTTAGTTGGCCTGACAAAAATATCCCAGACCATTTCTTTTGGTAGGTTCTTAACTCTTCTATCTAATTAACTGACAAATTCAAATTATTATTTTTTCCTCTGATAAAGACAGATCGGGAGATAAGCGCGTTGGTGTTGTGATAGATATCGGTGTTAGTGATCTCCGTGTAAAATAAAAAAAAAAGAAAGTGGATTACGAAATATTTCCGCTGTATATCAGCGATTATGTTTACGACTGCCAGAAGGCTTGGGGTCATTCCCGAGAAAGATTTTATAATCAGATTAAATGTGTTGTCCGTACCGAATGACTATAATAACAAACATAATTTTAATGCTGTTTTATCGCGGTTTTTCGTTTATTTCTAATTATTACTCTAGTTACAACTATTGGTATAAATAATTTTTGAAATGTCACTGAATACAAACCTAAAAAAAAAAACACAAACCGGTTTATTATAAAGAGTGTTTGCAACTGGTCACAACTCTTGGTTGCCAATGACGTCTTTACTCGTAAAGATGCATTGCCATGGAAGTCTTTATTCGGTAGTTATTTCCAATAAAAGGGTTTGGTGGTATATTATGGAAAGTATAATAACCCTTTCAGACGTGTAGTCCTAAGTTAATCTGGTTTAAAATACAGATGTGACATCATCCTTTGATGTTGGCGTATCTTTATTTCAGATAATGGTACATGCAATGTGCCAAGCAGTGCCGAATCTAGGGGGGGGGGGCAAAGTGGGACGAATCTCCCGGGTCCCCACATTTAGGGGACCCCACAATTCTGGGTCATACTAATATTTTATCCCGGACGGATCTAACCAGTACCTGGACTGAGGGGCGAAGATTGGGGCCCTTGGGTCGGTTGCTCAAAACTAAGTTATTTTAACGATCCGTTAAGCTTTAACGGACCTATATCTTGTTAGCGTGTTGTTTGTTAAATTTATTACAGAAAACACTATAGAATACTTTATTCTTTCCTAAAGAAATGTTAGCATAAATCTGTAGGAAAAAATTGCACCACCGAATGTTTAGGGCCTTTATTTCCAGCAACAATCTTTCTCTCTGTTAAAGTTAACGGATCGTTAAAAGATAACGAAGCTTTGAGCAACCGGTCCCTGAGCAGTAAGGGATATTGGGGGCCCCTGGACTGGTAGAACCAACAGATTTTCTGGGGGGGGGGCAGAGATCGATAAGGCCCTAAAACCAACTAAATTACATAACTTAGAGGTTCTATCAACGAAATCACCTAAAATAATTTCACTAAAAAAAGTAAATGAAAACATCATGCGAGATAGGGTCTGTTTAAAATACTCAAAGTGTTAACGAATTCTAAACGTCAATGAAATCGGTTTTTAAATTGTCTCAGATGCACTGAAATCAATTCTAATTTTTAAAAAAACCCTGGAGGAAAATACTCAAGTACGATCCGTGGTCAGTACGAACAATTTGAACAAAGAACAATAGGGGCCCCCGCACAGTTGGTATGTCCCCCCCCCCCCCACAAGGTTAATCCGGCCCTCGTGCCAAGCGAACATTATTTATACTAGTTAAAATTTTGGACCCGTGTGACGTATTTCATTGCAAAGCACGTGTCAGTGTCTGTATTTGAAGTAGTTTAATCGTCTCGAGCTTACGACATTGCGTAAAATATTGAAACTCCTGTTGTTTTAATATATTACTTAATGTCTCGCTCTTGACTATTAAACAACACTTAAAGGAGCTAAATCGCTAACATTTGGGATCCAGAAATTGACAAAAGTGGGTCGAAACTCATATAATACTGTAATATGAATGTATATAAACTGATTTACATTAAATGCTTTCCGTTTTACTCCAATTTCAAATCAGTTATGTTTGGCGAAACAAGCCATTCAGTCTCAACCCAGTGCATTTTTTTTAGCGCCTGGTTATTCCAGTCCACATATGCAGTGTGATACAGTGCAATGTGTCTAGCCTCGTCGCTCGAGTCTCTCAATAAAACTAGGACCGGAGCGCAATATGGTACACGATTCGTGTACCAATGTTAGAAAAATTATTTTATCTTAAATATCGGATATCAGAAGCTCATCTTTTCCTGGTAAGTTTACTTCATCAATGTTGATTTAAATTGACCAATAATTCGTGTTTTCGATGTCGAAGATTTTGGAGGATTTTGAGTTACGGACTTAGGTCCTTTAAAATCCCCGGCGACCATTAACGAACATCAACATTGCGCCGGAATACAAAGGTGGAGGGGGCAAAGTATCCAGTTTATAAAACCCTTAGCACGTGCAACAAAAATAATGTAAGGGCATCACTGACTACCTATCGACTTATTGTCTGCCTTAGTGACGTATTGAGCACTTCGTATGTGTTGATCGAATGGCTAGCGGTTGGAGAAGATTGGGAGACTTTGGCAGACACTGCGATTATACGACTAAAAGGGGATACTGACAGAGGATAATCCATCGATATTTGGTAAATGAACAGCCAGTAACGACAAGTACAAGCTGGATTTGGAATCTCTCTCGATCAAGTCACGTGTTGGGCTTCAAATAGATTTTAGAGGGACTTGCAGCAAGCTTTTGTTACATAAATTGGAGAGGTCTTTAATTGCTACTTTATAATATTATATCTCGGTTCGCGATTCTTGGTGTCAAACGAGCTGGTTAAGTGAGAAACGGGTGGTGACGGAAATATTGGAAAATTAACAAGCACTACCTGTCAACCTGAAATAATATTTCGGATTTCTGGTTATGGAAACATTTCTCATATCAATTTCCCACTGCCAACCAACTAGGAATCGTTGATTTCAAACTTGTTTCTGACCGACAAACCTCCCCACCCACCCCACCCCACCCCACCCCCACATACACTTGATAATTTCAACACTCAACGAAAAAGGGCCACTATGTTTCACGATTTTGGGGAAATGGGTCTTATTATATTTTTCTACCAAATATTGAAAAATATATTTTCATTGTCACAAAATCGCCGGGCCCGAGGTATTTGTCTCTGTTGTCCTTGCCGTGATTCATCACTGTAGAACTTAGTTTAAAATTACAATTTCATATTTTTAAGTTGTATTTTTAAAATGTATTAAAATAAAGCCCTAAAATAGATAGGGGGGGGGGGATTGCCGAATGGTTAGCACGTGCGTGCTGTATCATAAAGTCTGTCATTTAGTCACCTGGCGTGGTTTCGGATCCACGGTTGTACATGACAAGTGGTGGGGTCGCCTGTCCAACCTCGTGTGTTTTCTCCGGGTCCTCCGGTTTCCTCCGACTTCTAAAGACCCCTACGCGCAAGCCAATTATTGAAATAAAATTAAACCATGTTAGTCCCGAAGTGACCTAGTTTTTCTATCTTCCCCTAAAATAGTTTTATCTATAAACAGTCCTATCGTGTTAAAGAATAATCCTATTAATCCACTATTGCCAGTTGAGAAATTGGCAAAAATATAATTTTCAACTTCAATTTCAAACGTTTGAAGATAACCATTCCATGGTGGGGAGTGGGAAACAAGGGAGGTAATTGGAATGGGGGGGGGGGGGGTATTATTTCCGATGTGAAGGAGATTTTGGTGTGAAAATGACAAATATGATCGTATAATAGTGAATTAACAACCTATTGAGAAAAGACATAGAATTAATTATGGTTTGACTTTCTTAGAAATTCTCGCTTTAAGGGGTAAAACAAACTGAATTAATTAATTAAGACACCCTTCTTCACATTCATGCCTGACGCCACGCATAAAGCTAACCATCACCAGGCTGGCTATTATATTTAAAATTAGGGGGCTACGATGGCTATGTAGGTAAGACGCTGGCTCGCTAGCCTGGAAGTCGGGTGTTCGATACTTGAATTGGCCGAGAAAGTTATTCCAGCTTTTCCAGTGTGGATTCCCCTTATCAGTGGTGCAGGATGGGACAGAAAACCGAGGTCCAGTGTACACATAAACGTGCATGTAAAAGATCCCCTGCCAGTTTGAATTTGGTATAAGAATAGGCCTTAGCGCAGCTGTCCGGGCAAAATTTCCCTAATAGCACACTGTATATGGCGTATACATAATTTACCCGTTTTCGTTATGACGTTAAACCACATTTCATTTTATTTTCCCTAATAGCACACTGTATATGGCGTATACATAATTTGCCCGTTTTCGTTATGACGTTAAACCACATTTCATTTTATTTAAAGGGTCAATCCCGATAATGTTTTTCAGAATAAAACTCTTTAATTTTGTGTTAAAATCCATTAAGATCCCATGACCCATACCTTAGGGCCGAGCAACTAACTCAATATATGTGATACGTTTTCAAACAACTTAAACCAACAGTCTTCATCTTGAAATGGAGTCCGGTGTCCCAAACTGTATTATGCGGTGATTTGATAAAACCAGAGTTTTATTTTATAAAAATAATGTGTCGGTGAAATATACCTTTTGTCAGCACAGGGACCATTCATCGTGTAGACCTCTAAAGGAACGGGAATCGATTATTGGGTCACCCAACCAAAGAATTGACCCGAAATCTTAAAAGGGTTATGTGTGCGGATAAGCTGTTTTAACGCTCACGTCCAAACGACTCAATATTTTGAGTTGAAATTTTGAGGCAGAGTATATACACCAGTCTTCTATATTTTGGCGTTTAAATTTCATACGTACTCGGACTTTTATTTTTGAGGCTCTGTTCTATTCGGGACAGTCCCTTTAAGTAGTATATCATCTTTGTCTTTATGTGTGGGTAAGGTGCTGGCTCGCTAGCCTCGATTTTCCGGTGTGGTTTCCCCTTGTCGGCGATGCAGAACGGGGGGAATGACAAGGACAGCTGTCTAGTCGTTCGGATGGGACAAAAAACCGAGGTCCCGTGTACGCATTGACGTGCGCGAAAAAGATCCCTTTGCAGTTTGAATTCCATACAAGAGTAGGCCGTAGCGCCGCTGTCCGGGCGAAATATCCCTCATAGAACACTGAATGGCGTATGCCCGTCTTCCATTAGCCAAGGTTAGGTACATAACAGTAGGACGTTAAACCCCATTTCATTCATTCATTCATTGTCTTTATGTTTTTGTTTTCGTATTTATTGTGGTGTTACCCGACCACTACCGGTGTCAATGATTCTTGATAATTTTACATTTGTCCGTAAACAGTATAACGTTACGAAACTTCTAAATAGACGATGACCTTACAGGTGAAAATTTATTCGCGATGACCTTCGTTTTACGTCAATACTGGCTTAAAGGATATTCTAATACGTCACGGAATAAGCCAAATTTGAGTTGAGTGGATACCGTTTAGAATTTAAACAAACAAAGTATTTTTATTCGGGTCAGGATCGAAGAAAAAATATATTGACTCTACCTACCAAGGTTAAAAATGAAACTAAATAAAATGGGGTTTAACGCCCTACATTTCTGCTCAAAGAATGACCAACTATATAAGCTATGATTGAATAGTGTATTAGCTATACTTATTACAAAATACATACGTAGACTTGAGTTTTTAATCAGAACAGCGAGAGAGAGAGAAAGAGAGAGAGAGAGAGAGTGAGAGAGAGAGAGAGAGATGGGGTTTAACCTCCACTCGACACAAACTAGGTCTTTTCGGGACTAACATATGGTTGCAGGTTTTTTTAAATTTTATTTCAATAATTCGCTTGCGCGTAGGGGTCTTTATCAGTGGGAGGAAACCGGAGGACCCGGAGAAAACCGGACAGGTGACCCTACTCCTTGCCACGTACGACCTAATCAGAACAGAGTGGTGTCTATATTTAGTTTTTAGCATGTTACAAAATAGGGCTCGTCAACGTGGTATACAAATGCGCGATTGTCAACCATAAACTAGACTGGCCCAGTCTCTTCTATTTATTTTACATTTCGATTTATATAAAAGTATTAATTTTTAGTAAACCAACACTTTCGTTTCCATTTGTATAAAAAAATTTTTTTTGATTAAACTGTAACCAGCACCAGAGACTGGACAATTTGCGAGCTTCACAATAAAATGGGCGTTCCTGTCATGTTTTACGTTCTTCCTTATTTGGAATGATTGACAGTTATCAAGCAAGCCCCGAGTCACGTGACATGAATCATGCGTCTCGACTGGAGTGCAAAGCAGTCATGCTTAGACCGTCTGAGGGTTGACGTCACGTTGTTGTTAGATATGTCGTGTTCACGTGCACGACGTCACACGACCTACATAATGCAGGTTGACCTACTAGATGAGAATGAAGCTCTATTTGCCCAGTCTCTAGAGATTACGTTTTTTTTCGGGGTTTTTTTTTTGAGAGGACTGGCCAATTTTTGGTGTGTGGAGAAGACTGGCCACCAGTCTAGTGTTTTAGCAATGAGAAAAAACACCGAAAGGCCCAAGAGAGAGAGCCCAATTGGTTCGACATACCTCACTCTTGTCACGTAAAAATATTAATCTCTAGAGATTACGTTTTTTTATTGGAGAGGACTGGCCAATTTTTGGTGTGTGGAGGAGACTGGCCACCAGTCTAACCATAAACAGGTGATGACACGATAAGGATAATTTTCGAATAAATGACTTGTATGTAAATGCGATCTCATTTCATGTTCCAGTCGGGGGCATTGCCACTGAATTATTTCCCATAGTTATTAAAGATACATTCCCACGAATTTATTTATAGGATATGAATATACAAAGATACTGAGTTCCTCGAAAACATCAATGGGGTGCTGGGGTGCACAAGAACAAGAATGTAAGAGTGTCACTAACTGACACTCTTTCTAGTCGACTGATGTAAGGATGTCCGCTTATGTGTTGAAATAATGGCTGACCGTTGTAAGAACCTTGACGGACTTAAAAACGGCCAGCAGCTAGACTTTACGATTCGATTAAACTGGTCAAAAGAAGTCGCGGGGAAAATTTTATTTAGGTAGCGAGTAACGCCGAAAGCAAGCTCTTATGGATTATTCCTCAATCAAGTCACGTGACAAACATATATCCTCAAATCACACAGTATTTAGCCTACTGTACTTGGAAACGTATCTTTAATTTGTAATTTCCAAATCAAATTGTTTTATTTAAAGAAAAGTGAAGTTAATAGCTATTTTGTATGTTTTAGTAAATTAAATAATATGTTGACATCACCTTTTTCTGCCCTTTAAGCCCTTTAAATAACACGTTACATCATATACTAAGGGTTTATATTCAAATGGTTAAGAAACATAGGATTTAAGGTGTAAAACTGCCTCGTATTAATTTAGGTCCTATCACATTAAGGGGGGGGTTGGGATAGCCTAGTGGTCTAGAGTGTCGTGCTACGACTTCTAGCTGGCCGGTCACCTCTGGCTTGCGGATGTGGTTTCGAGCCCTAGTTTGAGCGTATGTGACATGGAGATAGGGGCGCCCTCTCAACCCCGTGGGTCTCCTCCGGGCACTCCGGTTTCCTCTCCCTGCTAAAGATCGCTACGCGCAAGTGAATTAAAAATTGAAAACCATACGTTAGTCCCAAAATGACCTAGTTACTTTGTGCCGAGTGGACGTTAAATACCATTTCTTCATCCCCCCCCCCCTATCACATTTATAAATTTAGAATCAATCGCAACCAGAAGAAGCGCAATACGATTTGATAATAAATAAATTGATCTGTTTCTATTTAAAACGCGAGTATTTTCGAAACAGATTTTTGGGGTCGTTAATTGCTGCTAATAAACCCATTGCGTCATAAGCTTCATGCGACCTTATTGTTCGCGCCGCAAACAAACTAACCGGCCGATTAAAACACGGACCTTGGGTTGTTAGTGGCGTACATAACGATTTTGTTTTCGGGGGGGGGGTAGCCAAATACGGCCGACTGATGCACATACCCCCAGTGCGAGTGAAGCAGTCAGGAGCAGAGCAAACATGATAAGTTGACAAGGTTATTCTATACTAACGGTTTGAGTGAGTAGCGTGAAGTTAGTATGCAGTGAGCACTTATTTCGATACCGAATGCTCTTATTTTGCGACCAACTGCACTGGTTTTTAGTTCACTCGACAATGACGTCATGTTGACGTACGTAGCATTATTTTGACAAAGGTCATATATTTTGGGATTAGCAACCGTTATGTGTTTAGCCAGTGGACGTACATTGCTCGTTAACACTTCGTACAATTACATTACGTTAATTGACCTATTTAGGGGACTATGTCGTATAGGATGTGTGTGTTTTTTAAAATTTATATCGGATATATTTATTGGATGCGAGATCCGGTTCGTGATCGACCAGAAAGCAATAACATATCTATCATTTAAAAATTTATAGACTAGTAAAAAGGTTGAAAACTTTCATCATTAGGTCATGGGTATACATGTATACCCCAGAAAAGGGCAGGGGACCATTTGTATACCCTATGGTACCCGGGTTCCGGCGTCCCCACGGAACATTTTGAGGGCCATTGATTTAAATTATGGAGTTTACTTACTCTTTAATGATTTAATAGGTCGGATATAAAAGTCCTCCTTATATAAGGGTCACTATAACATTTACGCAAAGTAAATAAAGTATATATGAAGACAATTGCCTCTTACACATCAATATATCATCTCCTCCTCCTTAACAATGAAAGCCTTTTAATAAAATCAATTATTATCTTTTTATCTATAATATAACTGTGTTGATATTTCACCATCAAATAAACAGTGAGAGAACTTGTCGCATTTGACCCAATAAGCTGCTTCCATTATATATACAGCGGGAACCATGGTGGCTAAGTGGTAAGACGCTGGCTGGCTAACCTGTTCGATCCCAGTATTGTCTAGTCGGATTGTACACAAACCCAAGGTCCCGTGTACACATTGGCGTGCACGTAAATCATCCCTTGGCAGTTGGAAAACGATATATAGGAATAGGCCATAGTGTCGCTGCCAGGGCAAAATTGCCCTCATAGCACATTGTATGGCGCATGCTCGTCGTCATTAGCACACTCGGAATAGAACAGTAGGACGTTAAACCCCATTTCATTGGACCATGTGGCTAAGTGGGTAAGGCACTGGCTCGCTAGCCTGGAGGTCGGGTGTTCGATCCCTGCATTGGCCGAGAAAGTTCATCTCGATTTTCCGGCGTGGTTTCCCCTTGTCAGTGATGCAGACGGAGAGCCTGACAAGGACAGATGTCTTGTCGTTCGAATGGGACGAAAAACAGAGGCCCGTGTACTCATTGGTGTGCACGTAAAAGATCCCTTGGCAGTTGGAATTCAGTTGTTGCCCGGGCAAAATTTCCCATAGCACAATGTATGGCGTATGCCCGTCTTCAATTAGCCCAGGCTAGGTGCAGAAGCGTAGGCCGTTAAACCCCATTTTATTCATTTCACTCATTCTTTTAAAAAAAATTATTGATTTTCCAGTGTGGGGTTCCGCTTGTAGGTGGTACCTGGCTGAGGGTTTGGTAAGGACATGACCTTTGAGAAGGAAAAATGTCCTGGGGCGAGACCTTTTTTACCCCCCACCCCCTTCTTTCCAGTCATATCTAGTTGATTCACTCGCAAATTGCGATAAAGCGATAACTTTGTCCTACACACTAATATAAACTTCAAAGTAACAATTAAAAATTCATGCATAATTGCCATAGACTCCTCCTATGCGCTGCCCACTCGTGAGGCCTGGGTAAGGAACATCGTCTATAGGCGGATCCTGTGTTACTGTGTAGCCTACACCGTCGAGTTCCCGTAAAGAACCCTGGACAGTTGTATATCAGTTGTCTTGTTAAAATTTCCCTCGGTACACTGCATGACGCACGCCCATCTTCATTCGTCTGGATGGAAGAGAAAAGTTGGACGTTAATGCATGTTTCAATCGTTCGTTCCACTATAATGTATTTCTGAAATCTCATACCAAACACCATATTCCTTGACCCATCAAAATAAAATATACTAAACACATTAATTGACATATTCAAAATAATGTTTTGGGACATAACGAACTCCTTACGATTTTTGCAAATTATAATGATTCTTTTCCCAGTACAAATTGGTTCCAAACTATACCATTGGTTGATTGTGTATGCCGTTCTTCACAAAACTATAGACTTTTCCTTTAGTACGAAAGTCGGTATAGACTGGTGTCTGTCCATCTATTGGCTGGTATAATACGACACTTCTATTACATCGATCAAACAAATCATTGATTAGAAGCAATTCATACAGATTCTCCTTTTATACACTACTATATGTGTCTAAACTTGAGAATCTAAGTTTATATATATAAGTACAGATATTTCATATAGTATTTGTATCCTCGCAGTTTTTCACTTAATCAATCATACTCGCGGGCTCCTTTTAAGAGCATCCATATTCCTGATAAATCTAAACGATATTTAAACAGAGTCCCAGTAGTTTGTCGTATAGAAGACACGAACTTCCAGTGTAATATGGTATTTTGAATATTCGTCAATTCGGGAGATCCTCGATTAAACTTCTTTCCAGTGGTCTTCATTGGCTCGGTAGATGTCGATTGATTTGGGTTATATACACATTTTAAAACATAGAAGATGTACATGTATACAGGTTAAACGATCAAATAGTTACCGAGAAAACTGCTGTTGTACATGAAAGAGCCCAGCCGTTTAGATGGACGACAGAAGGGATGTTTAACGTTTTATACATACCATGCGTCAAATTGTTCACATACGAATACGGATGCGCCATGCTACTTCGGTACAACACCCGTCTATTTCAATGAGATCAGGTCTGTCGTTTCCAGTTTGATTCAAAATGAAAACAAATCAATGTTAAAGTATGGAAAATGAAATGAAATGGGGTTTAACGTCATATAGTATACTGGGCTAATGAAGACGGGCATACGCCATGCAGTGTGCTATGAGGAAAATTTTACTCGGACAACGGCACTATGGCCTTATATCGAATAGGGATCTTTTACGTGTCCGCCAATGAATACAAGGGTCCTCGGATTTTCGTCCCATCCAAGCGACTATTGACAGCTGTCCTTGTCCGTCCCCCTTTATTCACCATAAGGGGAAACCACGCCCGATTAATTTCTCAACCTATGCAGGGGTGGCACACGCGAACTCCAGGCTAGCGCCTTACCAGCTTAGCCACCGTGGCTCCCACAATGTGAAAATAAATAACATTTGTTAAAAAGGATGCCCACGAAGACCATTACAGCAAGTGAATTATTGAAATGAAATTGAACCATATTAAGTCTCGAAATGAGCTGTTGTGTCGAGTGAACTTGAAACCCTATTTCAGCCCCTAGCTCTCAATACAGTAATTATTAATATCATCAAATCTAGTAAAGCATGTACCTCAAAACTCTTATATATACAGACTTGTTCCAAGATGGGTTGAAGAATATGAAAATAAATAATACATATTGAGGTTTTGTTTTCGTCCTTGAAAGGAAAATGACACTGCGCTCCGCGAAGCCAGGTAATCTGTTTAAAAGGGCGGGGAAAGCGTGGGCACTTCCCGGGTATAAAGCCTATTATA
Source organism: Patella pellucida (assembly GCA_917208275.1). NCBI lineage: Eukaryota > Metazoa > Mollusca > Gastropoda > Patellidae > Patella > Patella pellucida. The sequence goes on from OU795044.1 coordinate 10,162,101, forward strand.
ATGCGCAATTGTGTTTACATTTTAATTGTTTGTCTTGTGAAAATCGGCATTTAGTAAGTTCATTTCTTACATTAATAATCACCCATATGTTTGACACGATTCAATACCCAGCTCTCAAACCTTCCATGTAGAAAGAATTAGGATGGATGTTATAATATGACAAAATAATGAATGAATGATCAGCTTGGCGACCTGCATCATAACACGATGAAATTTCCTGCGGATATCCTCCCAACAAAACTGAATTATTTATTAATGAAATGAAACTTACACACTTTTGAAAAAGGGAATAATTTTCGGTCCTTGGCAAGGGTTAGGCTGTGTTTATGTACAATTAGTAGAATTGGGATACAACATGGCTACAAAGAATAGGGACTGGATCTACCATCGGGTTCCTTTCAATGATTACAAATTATTTTAAATAAAGTCAGCGAGGATTTTCAAAATTCGAGCAAAATGAACTGTCAATTTTTTTTTTTTTATCAAAACGCGAAATCGGGGAATCAGCAAAATGAACAGTGGGTAAATAAAATCATCACACCGAGCAGAGGGATGTGCACAGTTATAATTTTAAAACATTTGACAATGTCGTAGGCCTACTCACAAGGGCTATCATTAAAAGACCACAATATAAATGGAAGTCAGACATGCTCATGCAAGAAAGTACAAACATTATAAAGGGTTAAGGGTCAATCTCTGATCGCCATCAACTCTGCTGTAGCTGTTATTAACAAGATAATGATGTCTATTTTTAGCGACTCTTCTATAAATTGGACTGCTGTCATCGCCAACAAAAAAACAACTAGATAGCGCAACACCGTTTGTTACTATGACACACAACACATTCTTATTGGATTTAGCGCCGTTCTATTTTGGTCGAGAAAATTACCAGAGGAATCAAAATCCATGCATCGATCGAAGAGCGGCCGACTGGTCGATCCCTGTTTCCAGTCAACTATCTGTTACCGCCTACAGACCCAATTAAATCTCTGCGAACTATTATTTTTACATTACCCGGTAACATAGGAATAACATACACAATCATATACTTCTTATTTGATAAAAAGAATTAATTAAAATTACGAAGAACAATTTATTGGATTCTATTACGTGAATAATCTACAAAGTTTCATGTAAAATTCAGGTTCTGTTCATCATAAATCGATCGTATTGACCAATATTACAAGAGTTCCTGCTGCCCCAAATAACTCTAAGAATGAAACACATAGAAAACGATCGCGGCTATTTGCAGTAACATTATAGCGATTGGTGGAATTTAGGTCACGTGACATTTTCGCAATGGCGAAGATCTGATGAAGCCGAGAAGACGAAGGTTTTCTGAGGACTTTTGTAAACTCCAGCTAATTGGATATACTTTGATATTGCGTTTCAAAGGTAAGAATTAATTTATAATACGTCTCTTGGCTGTCCAAGTACCTGTCGAGTTTCCAAGCGGCATAGTAAGTGAGCAAAAGACGACCTGCCATACCTCCCATGAAGCTCGAGACGAAGTCGCCTCTCAAAATCATGTCATTAAAATCCTAAATAAACCAGCTCTTATCTCGATCTCTACTGCAGGAATAGTTTAATAGTGTTATGACATAGACCGTATGAAGTGAATAAGGTCGTTTTGTGGGCTCTAAGTTAAGAAAACGGTTCTCACTGGAACTTTATGGGGCACTTGCGTTCATTTTCATTACTCAATCGAAACTTTATAGAGGCATTAGTATAGACACCATTACCCAGCCGGATAACGGCAGTATGTCAATAATCTCTTGAAATAAACAACAGTTAGACCAGTGATGTCATAATGAATTTATACTAAATAAAAACTGAATAAAGCCAGTTAGTCGTTTTAAAGTTCTGGAAAAATTATTCAGTAAATAATTATTGGTGCATTGGTTGTGCATTAAAAAAAGTGACATTTTGGATAGAGAATAGCAGGGTTACCACTACCAGATTACCACTAGCAGATTAATCAATCATTGAAGAAACCGGGCCATTTATTATTCTGAGTAGACTAAATTTAAAAATTTTGCGGAGCGCCCGCAGGACGCGATACATTTGGGTTTTTTTTACTAGGGGGTTTGGGGGTATGCTCCCCCAAAAAATTTTTCATTTGTAGAATACAGGAGATGTGTTTTTAGCCAATTTGTGTAGGTACATGTACATGTAGTTAGCCTACACTAAAAATATATGTTGCTGAATGGGTCACACGTCCAGAGGACTGTATTATGCACATTCGGCACTACTCCGTGAATTTTACGAATCTAGATGTACGGTACAGGAGTCTGGCTGGGTTTGCCGAATGTATATTGTTCACAGTACAATTTAGATCAGAAGTGGTGTGCTGAAGTAAGATTGTTTGTAGCAAACGCTGTTTTATACATTTTAATCACTAGTTTATGTGTTTTGTGTTATTATTTTCAATTAAAAAACACCCGATTTAAAAACCAGGACATCTAGGCACATAAGAGGCATTGGAACGGGACGTCAAAAAGGACCCTCAAAACCGGGACGTATTGTAACCCTAGCCTAGAAACTTTAAATTTGACAAAACTTTAATAGACTTGTCTATTTAAAGGGACAATAACACTCTTGCTGGCTTGGCAGCTCCAGAAAAAAATAATAGCCTTATTCTAAGTACTAGATGTTCAAGTGTCCTACCTGTTGTGTAAATTATCCATTACGTTCTATTTCACTTGTTCAGAGGGTTCGAAAATATGTTTAAATTCAAGTCACATTTGAAAGTGTTTACGTGTAGGCTTTTCAAATCATACAGTTAGTTGAATTTTTTCAATTGTTTAAATAAGGTGTGTTAAGATACAATTTGTATCGCCAATTAATTGGAATATTGTAAAATACAATTTGTTGACCAGAATGAAGATTGGGACATTTTATTCAGTTACAACAAGAGTGTTATTGTCCCTTTAAACTCAATTATTTTGCTCTCTTACAATAGGAAAAGTTGTAAAAGAGGCTATAATTTTCAAAAGTAGCTTTGGATGAGATATTCTGACTGTTTTTTTCCCCTACATACATGTTTTCTCACCGTTTTTGGTGTGGCATTCCGTTATTTTTTTTTCCAGTCAATTATCAGTATTATTAACAAACCCTACCTTATTAAATTATTAATAAGATATGGCAAAAATAGTCTTGTAGCGTGTCAGTAGAATAAAAAACAAGTCAGAAATAAGTGGGTCAGTCATGAACAGGGCTGTCGGTAATTTTTCACAATTGATTAGCAGCAATGCTAATCAAAAAGTCCCAATTTTGCCAAATTTGATTAGCAAATTTTAAAATTGATGAGCAGTTTTTCAGTTTCAATATAAACACCTACATGTATAACAAGATATTACTTTAATTCATAAATACAATGATAAGATATTGTTCTTAGAGCACTGCTACAGGTATCCGTGACAATTTGTGAATGCGGCTTTTGGTTAGGTCTCTTATGTTGTTCTGAATTTAAGTGTTTGACAAGGGCATTTTTTTTTAACTGTTTGTCTCTGATAACATTAACAATTGCTTCGGAGAAATTAGGGTGGATTTTGAGGTCACTCACTGGCATGTGCCCGACAAAGTTTACAAATAATAGATAGAACACGACCATGCTCTACTTCGAATTCAAAACAATCGGTGCCCAATGTCTGAAGCCAATTCTTAGCAGTGGCTTCCAAAGCCCCGCTCAGTTTAATTGTTTTTTTCTTTCTTACGGTAGAAATCTTAGTTTGAAAAATGTTGTTTTCTTTTTCTCGTGTGTTACTATTTTTGTTCAATGGGACACTCACGAAATTTAACGAATAAACTTGATTAACTAGACACAAATAATATCTTACTTTGATTCCTACAATACAGATAGGAATGAATGAATAAAATGTGGTTTAACGTCCTACGCTTCTTCACCTAACCTGGGCTAATTGAAGGATACACTGGATTTATTTTTTTCAAATTGAATACTGATATAATTACTTGAATGACATGTCACGCAACATGAGATGAGTGGTACTACTTGATTACCTAGCTCTGGTTTAAAGGGACTGTCCCCAATAGAACAGAGCCTCAAAAATAAAAAAAACGTTTACGTATGAAATTTAAACGCCAAAATATAGAAGACTGGTGTATGTACTCTGACTCAAATTGCAGCTCAAAATATTGTGTCGTTTGGACTTGAGCGTTAAAACTGCTTATTTGACACGTAACCCTTTTAAGATTTCGGGTCAATTCTTTCGTTTGGTGACCCGATAATCGATTCCCGTTTCTTTAGAGGTCTACACGGTGAATGGTCCATGTGCTCTACTTCATAACAAAAGGTAAATTTCACCGACACATTATTTTTATAAAATAAAACTCTGGTTTTATCAAATCACCGCGTAATACAGTTTGGGACACCGCACTCCATTTCAAGATGAAAACTGGGGGTTTAAGTTGTTTGAAAACGTATCACATATATTGAGTGTGGATTGAGTTGGGTAAATTAGATTGTCCCAAAACATGCAAATGACAGTCAGAGGCTTTAAGGGTCAATCACTATTAGTGACATTTAGGCTTATTCATTAAAATAAGTTTATTGAAATAAGAAATATGTATCAACATGATTTATCTACGTCCAGAAATCCTGATACATGTATTTATGGTGGTATATTAGATTTCAAATTCAAACATGCTATCGTCTAATTTCTTACTTCCATTTATGTAATTTCTAACTTCCATTCATGTAATTTCTAACTTCCATTCATGTAATATCTAACTTCCATTCATGTAATTTCTAAATAAAGACAATGCATAATCAACTTCTTTTTCTGTTCAATCTAAATTTTAATTCTGTTTCATCTTATTCTATTATTCAGCCGTAAAATGTCTACTGCATTGTCGCTTTACATGTTAAGCATGAACGTCAAACAAATTTAGAATTTTGATACTTCTATCTAGCAACCTTCATTATGACGTCGTTTGGTGTTGCCACCGTGTGATCGGGCCCATCTTATATACTGCCATATGTATTGAATAAAATTTTGTTTATTGGAGAATTCCTTGTTCCAATTATCACTTTTGATTACCAAATTGAAAGTATAAACCCCAACATATGTCGTATAATAATGGGTGTAAAATGTAAAATTTTGTAGGAAATGAGAATGAAATCATCTAGATTAGGTTTTTAAAAAACAACTAGTGCAATAATGAGGTTAAGTAAATTAAAGTACATGTACTTGTATGGCTACAAACCTGACATTCCACTCGTGGCTTATTCAAGTAAATAAACTACTTGTATATTGAAATATCTACTGGCTTTAGTCTATATTGTACTTTGCATTATAACCAAGGGTGCTTCGCAACTATAATCCAAACAATCTGAACTCTAGCAGGCTAATGTTTTGATGACACATGCTTATGCACCTTCTTGGACAAATTTGCCTAAAACTGTTGGAGGCCCTTTGGGACAGTGATTTTGGATTATTTTACAATGTGTGAGTGTGCTTTTACGCTGGATTATTGATAAGAAACCTCATCTCTCGACCCTGGATACGCTGGCTCGCTAGCCCTGATATCGGGTGTTCGATCCCTACATTGGCCGAGATAGTTCATCCAGATTTTCCGGCGTGGTTTCCCCTTGTCAGTGATGCAGGACGGAGGCTGACATTTTAAAACAGAATCGGTTATGAAGGCGGGGCTAAACATTTCTCGTGTACAACAGCCAATTAAGATACGGGACATGAAATGACAAGTACAAATAGGGAACCTTTAAGAGTCGCGTACATATATGTCTAATACATGTAATTACTTATGGCCTCCCTGATTTTGTTAAAAACATTGCTTAATTAACTTTACTGACAATATTTGCAGATAAACAAAAGTTGTGTCATTACATTGGGCCAGGGATGTTCAATTAGTCATAATAGTATGAAATTAACTTGTTTTTAGAGGTTTACAATTTACATGCATTAATAAAGAAATTAAGTTTGCCAATGAAACCAAAGGTATCCAATCATAGAGCCCTTAAAAGAAGCACATCAGTTTATCTCAACATTTTTAGCTACCTGGATGTAAAAAATCTTACTGCCTACAAAGCCATTTAGATACACGCTCTGGATAATTGAATTCTGAACAAATGAATTTTGTTAAGCTTGATCTTGTTTAATTATGTGTTTTACTGACAGAAAACTAGTCTGACCCAGTAAAATAAAGTTATAGCTAGAAAATAATTAGTAAGCTCGCAGTAGATACAATAGAGAGACATTTTTATTTTTGTTAACTGCAGGTTTTACATACAACTTGAAAGCTCACAGCTAGTCTTTAGCATAGGTTAATACAATTATAGACTAACTATATGGTACATAAATATCATAAGCTAACTATTTCGTAATATCTACATTGTCCATATAGACTATGTTGTAATATCACAGTCAGGGCTAGAAATTCGTCATTTTTTGCAAAAATCTAAGGGGATTCTCATGTATGCAATCTGCATGAATCCTCCAAATCTTAATAATAATGTCTAAAAAACAAAAATGTGTTTTTTGTGTTAATCTAATGATAAAAATAAAACAATCATATGGAATTTTTGTTTTTTGTTAAACACTTACATGTAAGTAGTGTAAAAAAAATAATATCCAGATAATGCCGTAGCCAAAATAAACTGATACAGCACCATGCCATTTCTTTTTAACACAATTTGTAGTCTTTTGTCAATCAGTAACTAGTCATGTAACTTGCACAATTTTTTATTCATTCATCGATGATAGACAAACATTAGAATGATCATATCATAACTGAAATTGCTATAAAATGAATTCAGTACGACAAGGATATTTCCGTCAATAATATTTAAAAAATTAAGCATCTGTCGGTATGTGTATAAAATAAAATAATCATAACGATACACGCAAATTTAGAACTGGTTTATTGACCTAATTCCAACCAAGATGTCACGTGCTATTGGAATTCGACGTTGAGATTCCGTCGGGAAAATATCCACTAGTGTTGTCACGATTACAGAATTCTTGAATCGATTAATCCGCCAGTCAAAAACCGTATCGGTGCCGTATATAAATTGCATGATAATGTAAAATAAATGTTTACATTTGTTGGCTAATAATGTCATTGTCTGTAGGCTAACTGCATTGATATGCTTGAGCACTGAATAGCTGGCCTCATATTATTTTAATACATTTCTTTGAGTTTGAGCCGAAGAAGGATTAAAATAAATAATTAGGAAACAGATAAATTTTTATCGTAACTGAAATATGCATTAATACTCTACTTCTAACAGACGTTGCCGTGTCGTGATCGGGGAAGTTTCCACACAATTTATTACAAAACAAAGACAACTGCAAGCCAGAAACTCGACAAAATTATAAGTTAGGTAAACAGTAAAACAAAAACACAACAATTATTTTATTTTATTATACATGTAGTAAGCTACAAAGTAAGTCATACAAATTTGATTAAAAACTGACGACAACACGACGATTTTCCGTTTTTTGGGGTTTTTTTTTACAAAAGTTTTACATGAATCCTTATAGATTTGCACTGTAGGCTGTTGCGCGAATTAGATTGGGAGATTCAAGTGAATTTCTAGCTCTGACAGTACTGTCATAGACTAATGGTACTATCATAGGCCAACTTTTATGGTACAACTATATGGTACTGTCATGGACTAACTATATGGTACTCTATATGGTAATATATTTCTATCGTAGGCTAACTGACTAGTTGTTTGGATGAGATGAAAAACATGATCCTGTGTACACATTGGTGTACACGTAAAAGATCCCTCAACAGTTTGAATTTGATAGTAGGCTGTAGTGTCGCTCTCTAGGCAAAATTTCACTCATGGAACAATGTATGGCGCATGCCTGTCTTTATTAGGCAAGACGGAGCAGAGCAGTAGGATGTTAAAACCTATATCATTTCATTTATAAATGCAAACCCAGGACAAAGATTCTATGGAATACAATTACTGTTTATTTCTGAGTGACGTTTCGACTAGTCTTCTCTAGTCATTATCATTGCTTGATGAAGACTAGAGAAGCCTAGTTAAAACAATACTCGCACTAAGAGCATGCAATATGGATGGAGTTAGCGCAATTACAAATGTACATTATTATTATTATTATTAATGTGATTGTATTCCTTAAAGTTACATTATTCAAGATATAGATAAGAACTAGCCATTCTTGCTATCGAAAGTAGATGATGTAAAATGAATAATTTGAAAATTTCATTCAAATTACTCTATTGCAAGCGAAGAAATAGGCATTTAAAGATTTGACCGACCTGTGCAATAATTTCAACCACGGTCCTGGTTGATCAAAGCTACGCCTCGAAGCGTCTAGCCGCGCCATATTTGATTTACCGCTGAAACGTTTTAATCTGTTTAATATCGGAGCATTCTGATGCCATCCAAAGTTGATTAAGGCCTGGATCAGTTAATTAATGTCTAATTAATACTTTAGAATACATTTCATGCCCAAATAAAGACCTGCACTAGGCAGATTTAGCTCTTGAATAATGCATGTTTAGTATTGTGTTTTGTGCCATTTCAACAATTTTGTATATACATACAATGGTTATGCAAATAGAAAGTCAAGCACCAACTAGGTATATATATATCTTTATTTTTTTTATCGTTTTGTCTTTTTTTCAGGTGACAGGAATCATGTTGAGATTTCCTGATTGACCAAAATCTTAGATCAGCCCCTTATTTCATCGTCAACAGAAGAATTTACGCAAATAGACCTGTCAAGATGTCGTCGAATAATTATCAATGTGAGTTGCTACCTTGTCTACTCAACCTTAACACAAGATTCATCATCCAATTTATATATAGAACTTCCTAGATATTTTTAGATCCCTCTCGCTTTTCTCCACTCTTGATAAGAGATAAATTTTTTGTTTGAACAATCAGGATTAAAAGAAGTGTGCTGCCTCTGATGGGGGGTCATTATTTGCTATTTTCAAGATGACTGCAGGCCGTGGGTCTATGATTACTGGAGAACAATTATTAGGCCACCCTGTATTACATTTAATATCAACCATGGTTTATTTTGCAATTATCTTTTCCTATGATATATTAAATATCATATGTAACTAGGAAGGATGATTCCGATCCAAACCACATAACTGCTTAGTTACATTGCTGCAGGCATATTGATTAATCTTCGATAAAGTGCACATGAAGTTATTTTTGACTTTTGGTTATAATGAGCCAGATAGTGTACAGTATTTATACCGCCATTCAAATCATGTGTTGCTGTACATGTTTCAGATTAATAAATGTTAGTCTCAAAAATGTAATCACGAGACATTATACACTGCCAAAGATATTGAACCTATGAATTCATGAACCAATCACTGATGTTGAGAACGAATTACAGGATTCGATAAATTGCGATTAATGTTGACCTAATAAATGGACATTTCTCCCATCGAACAATAGACTTGCCAAATTAACTGGGTTTAAAAAAGCCACAGGGAAGTTAGGGAACCAAAGATTAGTGGTGACAAGGACAGAGTTGCTACTTGGTGATTTCAAGGATTAGGGTTGCCAAATTAACTATGTACACGTACATGTAAACTGGAAAATAACATTTAACTGTATCTAAGTATTGTGGCTAAAGTCATTTAGTCAATTGCATTCAGGTTTGTAAGTTACAAACATGGATACAATTGACTTTCGAATCTGGGGCAAATAATTTGTCTGAACTGATTTTGTACCGTACCAGAAAAGATTTATAACAAAAAAAGAACAAATTGCAGTGTTGCAACCTTAAATCTTCTCCCAAGAAAATGAATCTACATTGGCATAATTTTCTCACTAAAATCAACTTTCCATTTAGGGGTATCCAACCTAATCTCAGATTAAACGATGTCGAACCTTATCTTGGATTAAGGGATGTTCAGCCTAGCCTCTGATTAAGGGGTGTCCGACCCAATCTCAGGTTGTAATCTCAGATCCAAGATTAAGCTGTGTCTAGTCTTATCTGAGATCCAAGATTAAGCTGTGTCTAGTCTTATCTGAGATCCAAGATTAAGCTGTGTCTGGCCTTACATGTAAGTCAGATCCAAGATTAAGCTGTGTTTGGCTTGTATCCACTCCAGCCTAATCTCGGATTAAGGGATGTCCAGCCTAATCACAGATTAAGGGGTGTCCAGCCTAATCACAGATTAAGGGGTGTCCAGTCTCGTCTCAGATTAAGGGGTGTTAACCACATGAATTGATGTTAATCCCAATTTTTTTGACTTCTCTCCAGTTAGCGGCACATAATTTGATTTTACATTATCAATGTACCAAAATGGATGTAAGGTACGCAATTTCTGTTTCCTAATACTAAATGTTATCTTTATGACTTTCTTTGAAGCAAGCTGTCACGTAAAAGGAGTGCCATCACTCTCGCTCTTCTCAGCATGACTGGTTATCTTTATGACTTTCTTTAAAGCCAGGTCTCGTGTAAAAGGAGTGTCATCACTCTCGTTCTTCTGGGCATGACTGGTGGGCTTTTTATCGCTCGCCCCAATAGTCTAAATTGATTCCCCTCAATGAAACATATTATCAATCTTGACAATCCACATGCTTGGTGGCTACAAGTAACACATTTAATTGTAATTTTGGTAATACGGTAAAATAAACAAAACAAGCTTGCTGGTCATCATCATAACAGGTCCTGTTGCTGGTCATCATCATAAGTTTCCTTTGTGAAAATAAGCCATTTAGTGACTGAAGACATCTTTGTATGGAATAGTAAACTCAGGATCCACCCATCTGCAACATTTGATGGTTTTACTGACCAGAAAGATTTAAACATGCATTTAAATGCAAGAGCTACATGTAAGTCGGCTTATTGCAGGTCTCTTTTTAGGCCTGAAATGTTATCTAAATTATTATTAGACATTAATAAACTTATCCAGACCATAATCAACTGTCGGTGTCATCGCCAGCCTGCGATTTGTTACTCATGCTCAACTTTCCTTCATGATTAAATCATGAATTAATAATCTTTAGTAATGATGATTGTGGCTAGGCCAAAAATTCAATTGATAAATTCTTAGTTCAGAGTGGTTCAACTTGACTGGATTTTTCAGCAAATTGCCTTTTCATTATCTATTTCTTAACTATTATAGTGAGAACTGCCAGCTCTTTATCTAATCTCCCATAATGTATCTATAAATAGTCATTGGATAATCCCCTGATAGAACATCGAATATCCTGAGAAACAGTCATTAATAATATATATCTCCATAATGCCGATTACTGATGACATGTGACATGCATTGTTTGGAATTAGGTCAATAAACCAGTATTACTAGCTTTTGTTTTGAAGAGTGATTACTGTTGTGCTTTTTATTTTATAAATATGCTGACAGAGACTTATTTTCAAAAATAGTGTCCTTATTATTTAAGGCATTGGCATAGTCATACAGAATTTTTACTTTATATAAAGTAAAACAAAAAATAAAAATGGTTGGAGTGCCCAAATTAAGATTTGTAATTGATTCCATGAATTAGCTAGGTTTTAGAACGTTAAATACTGTGTAATTCAACATGGCGCCCGACCCGTGGGGTTTAATATGATATAGGTACGAAATAGTACCAAATGGAAATTGGAAGTAGGAGGTGACTGGTATGTGTCTCTCTTTTATGGACCGATGTGTGAATGTACGTTGTATTAACTGGACGGGTAGGCCTATTCACCTTCGGTCAAGTGTCAATGTGAAAAGAGCGGCTTCTTATCAACAAAATCGGCTCTGAACCGGTTTAATTCTATGTATCTCTCGTAACTGAGAGAAAAATGATTTATTGGCCGAGAGAATATCTTCCGTCAAAGTGGTGGTTGATTCCGAGGTAAAAAGGAATCATGACCGATCGAATTGATCAATAACATTTGCCATAACGAGATCGTAAGCAGAGGATAGGTATGATAATACATGTATAAGAGATAAAGTGGCTTTGGAGACCTGGTTATCCCGAATGTCAGTGACTAGTTTCTTTCGTATTGAACTCTTCAGACTGGTTGGACTCACGTGTTGGGCGATTTTATTTATACTATTCTGAAACCCTGGTGGGGTTTCCATGGTTACATTTGGCGGCTTTACCAGGGTTTGCCCCGTATTGAACTCGTCAGACTGGTTGGGCGATTTTATTTATACTATTCTGAAACCCTGGTGGGGTTTCCATGGTTACATTTGGCGGCTTTACCAGGGTTTGCCCCTTTGGCAGGGTTTGCGATTTTTTACCGGGGTTGTACAGAGGTTTAACAAATTGGAGGAGTTTCGAATTTGTTACCGGGGTTGTACAGGTCGTTTAGATTGAAATGTTAGTGTCTATATACTATCTCTTTGTCGTTATGACAAGTAACAATGTTACAAACCAACCCAAGGCATCCCAGTTAGCCAAATTATGGGCACTAGCATTTCAATCTAAACGATTAGTACAACCCCGATAAGCGAGCGAGCGATCCCGGTAACAAATTTGGAACCCCGCCAAGGCATCCCAGTTGGCCAAATTATGGTCACTAACATTTCAATTTTGGTGTGAATAGATTTTGACGCAATTAAACACGGACGTACAGGTTTCGGCTGCAGGGTTGGATGAGATATTCAAATATCTAGTTGATCACGCGTTGAGGCCTGATTGTCACTATACTTCCGGTTTTCGAAGTGATATTGGCTATTGCAGACAAAGTTATTTTAGATGAGGATGCACAAGTATTTTGAAGAGCTATGAATGCTGGTCTCATAGATACTGGTCCCAGATTGCCAAAATCTCTGAAAATATTTACATTTTTATACGCCCACATTGTAAATGTGGTCGTATATTGCCCCATCCATACATCCGTCCATCCATCTGTCCGTCTTCCACAATTTCTTGTGAACGCTCTAGAGGCTGAAGTTAATATCCAATTGACTTTAAATTGATACACAGTGTTTAAGGTCATGAGACAAAGAAGCATATTGATTTTCAGTGACATCCGATAATAAATGCCAGAGTCAGGGAGAGGGGTTTAATATAGACTATGCCTGTTCCCCAATCCCTATTTAGATACAAATCTGAATAAATATATTATATAAAAAAAATGCCAGAGATATAGCCCAAATCTTGTGAATGCTCTAGAGGTTAAAGGCAATATTTATACACAGTGTTTAAGGTCATGAGACGAAGAAACCAATTGATTTTCAGTGATTTACAATAATTACTGCCAGAGTTATGGCCCTTGAGCACTTTGAAAAATCTTGTAAATATCCGATTTGACTTAAAATTTATACTTAGTGTTTAAGGCCATGATATGAAGAATCCTATTGAAATTCACCTATTTATGATTATTACTGCCAGAGTTATGGCCCTTGATCACTTTGAAATATATTACAGACGCTCTAGGGGGTGAAGTTAATATCCGATTGGCTTTAAATTTATACACAGTGTTTAAGGTCATAAGACGAAGGACCTTACTCATTTTCACCGATTTCCAATAATTACAGCCAGATTTATTGCCCTTGATCATTTCGAGATATCTTGTGGATGCCCTAGAGGCTAAAGTCAATATCTGTCGACTGATTGACTTTAAATTTATACACAGTGTTTAAGATCATGATACGACGGATGCTAGACATTTTCAACAATTTCTGATAATATCTTCCAGAGTAATGGCCCTTGATCACTTTGAAATTTCTTGTTGACACTCGAAATAATTCTTATCATTTCTGATAATTATTTAATGGGCTACATACTCGTAATTAGATATTCATGTGTTGTAAACGTTCTCCTTTTTACTGACAAAAGACAAAATATGCGACGTCCCTTGTTGACTGCCAGGATGACTAAGTTGTGGGCGTATGATTCGTTTCCTGGCAACTTATCTTACTTACTAAAAACAATGCGTAGACCATTTCATTTTCAATACTCATTTAAGGCAATATTTGCCATTGATTTGGAAATTTTGAATAAAATGCTTGATAATATTTCTTACAGATCATGCAGGGAATAAATTCTATAAAGGAAGTGTAGACTCAGGCTTCCAGGAACCAATAGGTAAGTGGAATTATATATTAATACCTGAGATGTTACCATAATAAAGCAGTGACCACTTGATGATTTTTTTATTGGCGTTCAAATTAATGAAATATTCAGTTTGAATACAGGACTCAACAGCATACACTAAATACATTCCAACACAATAAAGATAAATTATGTAAGATTTAGATAAAGAGCAGACCGTTCTTGCTATAATAGTTCAAAAATAGATAATGAAAAATGAATGTATTTAAAACTTCAGTCAAATTACTCGTTTCTGGACGAAGTTATCAGACTTGGAGGTGGACACAACACAATATAGTCTTGATTGTTAGGGAACGGTACCAGTGTTAATAATAAACAAAGTCTTGATTATTTATCTCTAAAGGAAAAATTAGATGGCAGTCATATTTCAAACTATTGAAAATCGGCAACCATTGAATGTTCTAGAGAGCTGATTATGGGCTTGCTATATGAGTAAATGTCTAATTGCATATATAATATTTTTTTAACATTGGGGGCCAAAATAAAGATCTCCCAACAGGCAGATTTAGCTCTTACATAATGCATCTTTTACTGATTTTACACTATTTTCTATCACATTAATGCACCGAATCAGTAGCGGATTTACAGAGAGGCTGATGAGGCTGCAACCTCGGGCCCAAAAATTTTATAAAACATTTTTTTAGACTTGTCTGATACGACTAAAAACGCTTAGACAATGAATGTTAGGGGGTGGGGTTAGGCTCAACGGGAATCAACATAGGCCCTGACCTGAAAATAATTAGACCCACGCCCTTTTAAATAGGCCCTCTTATAACTGCCGCCCCAGGCCTTGGTGGAGCTTAATCCGTTACAGCACCAAATGTTAATTTCAGAAAATGTCAATTATGTTCATCGGATAATTTCAACACTTGCATCCAAACAAACAACCCACTAAACTGGGTAAGTGGGTTGAATAAGACACTTCACATAGAGAGAAAATAATAAATTAAAAAGAGACTGTCCCTTAGATATTCAACTTTCATGTTAGAAATTTTTAACTAAAAGTTATTGACTGAATCATGAAGATTTACAAATGTCGCAATGTACAAATTTATTTTAACCACACAAGACAAAAACTGGATTTTCTTTTGATGAAAATGAACAAGTAACATTTGAAAGCTGGGAGAAGACCTATTGAAATTATCTGTGTTACAGGATGAACTTTACGCGAATCTAATATTTTACTGAATTACTTTGACCTTTACCATTTGATTGTATTTTTAATGTTTTTTTTCTTCAAAGATTTTTTTGCCTTGACAAATAAGCAAACCAACCTACATGTATCACATATTTGTCTCTCAGGCAAACAAAAGACTTTATGTTGATATAATCATGTGAAAAAATTAGAAAAGTAAATGTTGTAGTGTATTTGTCTTGTATGTCTTGTACATAATATTGTATAGCATTGAATAAATAAATATACAGGGGCACCGGGAAAGGCGCGAGGGCCAGGGTACTATAAGATAAGGGGGCGTTGGTCTTTCTAGAAAATTTTGAAATTTGTCAATTCTGAGAACGCTGTTTAGAGCGCCTCTAGCACTCAAAATTCGAACATAAAACCCTTTAAAATACATGATAATGAGAGCAATTATATATCTATCATTTAAAAATGAATAGACTAATAAAGGGTTGAAAGGGCATGGGTATACATGTACATGTATACCCCAGAAAAGGGCAGGGTACCATTTGTATACCCTGGTACCCAGGTTCCGGCGCCCCTGTAGATATAGATGTATATTATTGATTACAATTATTATAGTTTAACAAGTGATAAATGATTTAATTGTCCTCCACCTTAACAAAGTTGATGATGAGTATTTTCTGCTTAGGCTAAGTACATGTAGTAAAAGCCATTTGATTGATCAATCCTTTGTGCTCTCTTTCTGGCACAATAAGTTGGATTCTAATTGCAGGAGATACATGTATATGGAACTTAGTGTACATTGTATATGTTGATTGTTCACTACATCAAAACCATGACTAAATTCTATCATGACCACTACAGATCAGCAGTTTGATTGCTCAATGCTTTTTAAAAAGATAATGTGCAGTTGATTAATATGTACCATCTAATTATTTTGGGATTGAGGTGGGAGACATCAGCCTCACTGATTTTTTCTATACTGCTTTAGCATAGTAATTTGGTTTGTCTTCGAATAGATAGTCTTGTTTTTATATTGATTGGTCACATTTTCCATTCTTAATATTATCATGGCCAACAACATCCTTCAGACCTTCCACATCATGTCCAATATCTCATGAACCAGGGTTTAGTTTGTTACCAGGAAACAACCTTCCCGTCGGCATCATGACCGATATCTCATGAACCAGCCTTTAGTTTGTTACCAGGAAACAACCTTCCCGTCGGCATCATGACCGATATCTCATGAACCAGCCTTTAGTTTGTCGGCAGGAAACAACCTTCCCGTCGGCATCATGACCGATATCTCATGAACCAGCCTTTAGTTTGTTACCAGGAAACAACCTTCCCATCAGCATCATGACTGTTATCTCATGAACCAGCCTTTAGTTTGTTACCAGGAAACAACCTTCCCATCAGCATCATGACTGTTATCTCAAGAATCGAATCGGCCTTCAGTTGGTCACCAGGAAACAACCTTCCCATCAGCATCATGACTTTAATCTCAAGAATCGAATCGGCCTTCAGTTGGTCACCAGGAAACAACCTTCCCATCAGCATCATGACTTTAATATCAAGAATCGAATCGGCCTTCAGTTAGTCACCAGGAAATATCCTCTATGTCGTCAGTAAAATGAGCAATATCTCATGACTGCCCTTTAGTTGGTCACCAGGAAACATCCCTACCATCAGCATCATGATCAATATTGCCATTCCTTCATGCCAACAGCATAATGATTAACATTAGGATTGTTACCTCAATTATCCTTACAATGATAACATCAGGTTCAACATGCATCATCATCATTTATTGTCCCACGCCTTTCGAAAAAAGCAGGGAACTATTAAAATTGCTTCTTCCGTCCGTCTGTCTGTCACACTTTTTGGGACACAATAACTCTCGTTCTAATTGAGCTAGAATGTTCAATCTTGGTGTAGGTGTTTATTATGTCAATACCTTGATAAAGTTCGAAGATGAGCATTTTCTGCTTAGGGTAAGCAGAGATAAGCAATTTGATTGGCTGTTGCTTTGGGACACGATAACTTTAGTTCTAATTAAGTTTGAGTGATGAAACTTGGTTTATAGTTTCATTACATCAATACCTTGACTAAGTTTGATAATGAGCATTTTCTGCTCATGGTAAGCAGAGCGATAAGCAATTTGTTGGGTTATGTTCAAACTTAGTGTGAGTGTTTATTAGGTCAATGTCTTGATGGAATTTGAAGATGAACATTTTCTGCTTAGGGTAAGCAGAGACAAGCAATTTGATTAGTTGATGCTTTGGGACATGATAACTTTAATTCTAATTAAGTGAGATTGATGAAACTTGGTATGTAGTTTCATTACATCAATATCTTGACTGAGTTTGATAATGAGCATGTTCTGCTCATGGTAAGCAGGACGATAAGCAATTTGATTGGTCGAGACTTTGGAACACAATAACTCTCATTCTAATTGAGTTAGAATGTTCACACTTGGCGTAGGTGTCTATTAGGTGAATACCTTGATGGGGTTCTAAGGTGAGCGTTTTCTGCTTAGGGTAAGCAGAGATAAGCAATTTGATTGGTTGATGCTTATTAAGTTCTGATTAAGTGAGAGTGAGGACACTTGGTGTATAGCTTAGCTTTATTACACCAATACACCAAGGAAGGGAGAATGTTCACACTTGGTGAAGACATTCATTATGTGAATGACTTGATGGAGTTCGATGATGAACATTGTCTGCTTAGGGTAAGCAGAGATAAGCAATCTGATTGGTTGATGCTTTGGGGCACGATAACCTTGGTTGTAATGATGTGATAGCAATGTAACTCAGAATATAGATTCATTATATCAATACCTTGACTAAGTTCGATGGTGCAAATTTTCTGCACAGGCCAAGGACCGATAATCAATTTTATTGGTCAAGACTTATAAACATAACTCTGCTTTTAATTGAGGTAGAATTTTGAACTTGATGTAGATGATCATTAGACAAATGTCTTGACTGAGTTCAATGATTAATATTTTGAGCTAAAGTTAAGCAGAGCTAATCAATTTCATTGTTCGATGCTTTGGGACAAGATAATCTTGATTCTAACATATAGAGAGTGATCAAACTTTGTGTATAGTTTGATTGCTCAATGCTTTTGAAAAAAATAAATGTTTGATTAATTAATATGTGCCAACTTATTATTTTGGAATTTCGGCGGGGGACATCAGCCTCACTGTTGGCTTGTTCTTCCCAATATAATCATTACATACTGCATCCCCATCAGTCATCCTTAGCAACAGCATTGAAAAGAACTGATTAAGATCATCAGTATTATTGTCAGTCATCCTTACCATCTGAATCAATAATTTAATGACTGACAACATCAGTATCATCATCAGTCATCCTTACCAACATCATCGGTATCATTGTCAGTCATCTTTACCATTAGAAGAAATGGGGTTTAACGTCCACTCGACACAAACTAGGTCATTTTGGGACTAACGTATGGTTTTCAATTTTTTTTCAATAATTTGTTTGTGCGTAGGGGTCTTTAGCAGTGGGAGGAAACCGGAGTTCCCGCAGGAAAGCCACTAGGGCTCGAAACCAGAGGTTACCGGCCAGCTAGAGGTTGAAGCGCGGCACTCTAGACCACTAGGCCATCCCACCCACCCTCATCTTTACCATCATCATCGGTATCATCGTCAGTAATCCTTACCAACTGCATCAATAATGACTGACTAACATCATCGGTATCATCCTCAGTCATCCTTAATTATCATAGTATGAGTCATCTACAAAAAAAGCTGTTGTGATCTTGATGATGCTCTGCTCATCGTTGTGTTAACATGTTCATATTTTTCTACTTGAATAATATTGTTAATAAAATTTTTTGCCAAGTTTCACAGAACTTGTAGATTTTTTTGTAACATTTTTAAAATCAGCATGATTAACCTTTAGAAACTCGGAAATTAATGGTTTTAAGAAAAGATTTTTGTGTAGCCTGCAGATTTTGTGTAGGTGTTCTGTTAATTTATCTGTCAACTTTTATTTATTTACAATCCACTTGTAACTAATTTCCTTTGTACATGTATCTGAAGAATTTACAACTTAACTTGCACACATGCTGTAAACAATCCTAGACCCACCTATACATGATAAACTAAACTCTTCATATATCTACAGCTTCGTCTCTCTTCCTTTCATGGGTCGGTGGCTTGGGTGGGGAAGTGATCTAGTTGTGCTGTAGATACAAATTCATGAAAAGTTAAAAGTAACCAAACATAAAGAAGTCAAACATGATATGCACTAGAATAAAATAGTATTTTAGAAATTTCCCATTTTCATGATTAGTGATGCGGGGTTGACTGATGAATTTGTTTTCTTATGTAGTGAAGCCTGAATGACTGCAGGCCTGGAACTATACAGCACAATGAACAGTGTCTCGATACATTCACATCATTTGATAGAGCTTATATTATCATTTGCAATGTTAAATTTTCTTTTGGAGGATAATCTTAAGATTATAACCTGTCTGCTTTCGTGACATCATTATTTTCCTTAATAATTTGTTACCTTAAAATCACTGATCATCATTTGAAGATTTATACTCCTTACAAACTAGAGAACTATCTAAGTTGAAATCTATAACTAAGATTCACATATCAGTTAAAATCATTCAGTTTGTCAACATTTGGCATCGTCTGTCAACAGGATATGATCCCAAACAAGCCAGCGTCACATTTAATCTTTAATAAACTATCTTGATAATCATCTTTTGATCTTCTTAAACCCTCTTCGAGGAATTATCTACAGTTTATTTTTCTTCTTAATTAAATGAACTTGAATTCATTTTAGGTTGGTCAGTGGCCTTCATAATTTACAAGTTGATAAACATATTATACAGTGTTAAAAATAATTGTGTATTTATTACAACTAACCTATCATCCCTTACTTTATCTACTAAATGAACTCTACCAGGACTGAACAAGTTGAGTCTATTAATAACTGGTGAACTTCTCCTAGTCTTGTTATGTGTATGTAATAGTAATAAGAGGCTATAAGTCTGTATGTATGTATGTACACTCAATTTATCTCTGAATTCCAAGATTCTGCCCAGATCGTGATATTAATGTGGAGTTGAGAAGTTGTGCTTTACTGTTTTGTACTGAAAGCCTTGCAGTGTTATTCCACCATTTTTATCGGATTATTTTTGTGTGTTTTTTTGGACTTGACAGCTAAGTTTTAAAAATTGGACTAGAAATTTTGTTTTGGTCGTAATATGTATTGCAGTTGGTAAGTCAAACAATCTTTATATCATTCTCAAAAAAACACATAGCTACATTGCTGTGATATTTTGTCTTAACCTTGGATCTAACGATTGTCTAGAAATAGAAATGAAACATGCATTTTGACATCTGCGTTTTGTGTATTAGCTGCATACATTTTAAAAACCTTCTGAACATTTGCTTTTTTGTAGCAGTGGTAAGTAGAATTGAGTTTACTGTTATTCTTTGCCTTCAAATACTTCACTAGCTTCTAGAAATTGTTTTAGACAAATGCAATGTTTCCTTTGAAACAGGATTTACTTTTGCACATGATTAATTTGTTACTTTTTTTCCCCCATTCATTAGAAATTTGATTTTCAAATACCAGTAAACTTAAACATGGATAACGCAAGAGGTAAATCCGCCTATTGCAGATCTTTCTTTAGGCCTTGAATTTTATATAAACTATTAATTAATTAGACATTTGTTAATATGAAAATACCCTCCCCCCTCCACAATTAAGACACATACCTCTTGGAATTGATGTATTACCATACTAAGAATTGTAATACTTCATATATAATACCCATGAGGTTTGACAGGTAACCCTACTTCTTGTCACATATTAGCAAGGAATCAAAACCATGTCAATTGAAGCAATGGCAGGTTTGTTATTCGGTACGCTTTCTCAAAGAAATTAATGATAATTATTTTATATAATACATGTAATATCAGCTCTAAAAACATGTTAGACTTAAAGCATCGGTCTACTTGTATAGGTCATTTTTACTTCAATATGCTTACATTCATATTTCTTGTAACATATAGCAGATCTTGATTCATGCTGGAATTACATACAGCGCAGTTGACTGGACAGCGCAGTGGACGCTTAACGGCTAGCCCCCGGGGATTCATTCACTTTATTTGAATTGTTTGTTTGTTTGTGATTTCTAAGTGGGGAATCACATGGCTAAGTGGGTAAGACCCTGCCTCGCTAGCCTGGGGGTCGGGTGTTCGATCCCTGCATTGTCTGAGAAAGTTCATTCAGATTTTCTGGCGTGGTCCCCCCTTGTCAGTGATGCAGGACGGAGGGCCTGACAAGGACAGCTGTCTAGTCATTCAGATTGGACAAAATATACTGAGATTCTGTGTACACATTGGTGTGCACGTAAAAGATCCCTTGACAGTTGGAATTCGATACAAGATTAGGCCATAGTGCCGCTGTCCGGGCAAATTTCCCTCATAGCACACTGTATAGCGTATAGCCCAGTTGGGAGCAGAACAGTAGGACATTAAACCCCTATTAAAAAAAAAAAATGATTTCTGAGTATAATGTCTTTGTTTTTGTGTAAATTATGTGTGGTGCAGTCCCCCTGCACTTACTATTACTGTACATTGTAGTTGCATAAGTCAGCTTTGTGAGCTATATTAAAAGATTTCTGACTGGTAAATCGGCAGGTAAAAGATCTTCAAAGTGTTTTTTAATATTTTGTGCTTGTATAATAATCTTGTTTTCTTTAAACCATATGTCAAGCAAATCTTGATTTGTCTTTCATTTGATGTAGTCAAAGGTAAAATTTTCATTTTTATTAAAAATTTATAGGCATAGATAATTAAATGTCTGTCTTATTTTTTGTCAATTAAATTCTTAGGTTGTTTTTACAAAGAATCCTCCTGATTTCTCATTTGTTTTTGATGTTATTAGAATTATGCCAGACAGGCTAGAGAAATATAATTTGACATGAAATGTTTCTGCTCCAAATAGAACTGTATTTTCTGTGCATCAAATAATTTTGTCAAATGATATAGAGGTGTGCCCTTTTCATATACCAGTGGGATAATGTATATTTTACTTCTTTATTCTGATATACAACAAATCATACAGTAACTGTATGTATATAATATATATACATGTGTATGTGACATGATGCTATAAATAGTAACTAATTAAAGTAGTAATATCTATTGATAGTAGCAGTTAGTATTGAAATGACTTAGCATAGAGTACAGTACTATTGGTATATATAATATAAGTAGTGAGGACTGCCATGTATATGTGTGTATTTATAGTAACAGTGACTTGTTGTGTATAAAACCAAGGTTGGATATTACTTTACTCTAGAAGTATGTATTAATACTATATTTATCTTATATATGGCCTCGAGTTTTCTTAACAATCCATTTGGTTGGTTTATTTTTGAACAGGTTCATATTAAAGATGTATTCCTTAGACATCGAGGCCTGTGTGCAGGGGAGGTCCCTGTTCCAGGGTGACTGTCTGTGGAGTCTCAAGGGGGGTATGGGGTTCTCCCCCAGGAAATGTTAGAAAAGTTTGAAGTTGATTTCCTTGCATCTGAGGCCATTTCTGAAGGAAATTTACTCTTTTAAATGTATAGGCGTTCTCCTAGTTGCTCTCCTGGTCTCTCTTATATAGACTCCAGATAATGACAACCTACATGTACACCACCCTGCCCCCCTCTTGCTTCTCTCATATCACCTTTTGAAACCACCACCCTCCCCTCCTGTCACCTCTCACATGTAACTGTAGAAACCACCACCCTCCCCTCCCTCTCAACATAGAAACCACAACCCTCCCCTCCTCTTGCCTCTAACATGTAACCATAGAAACTTCCTCCCTGCTCTCCTCTCGCCTCTCACATGTAGGTAATCCGAGAAATAAAAACAGATTAGGTTATATTGGTAATAGAAGGGCTTACATGTTAGAAGTAAGGTGTTAATGACACATCATACTGCTTTGTACTCATTTCCTGATTTTATCTTTTTACATAAACACATCTTTCAAGTGCATAGATGATCATATTCTGGGAGTGCATAGATTTTTATGATCATATTCTGGGAGTGTGTTTCAGTTAGAGCATAATAGCAGTATAGGGAGTGCCTACCTCATGTAAATAAGAGTCCATGATTGCTTCTTGTTTGCAAAAATTAGTGATGTACAATGTAGGGAAACATAACCTAGACATACCTATAACATTCATTCTTTTAATCTTCATTTTACTAGTCAGTATTCCATGGCACATGCTAAAGACCCCTATGCGCAAGCGAATTATTGAAATAAAATTAAACCATGTTAGTCCCAAAATGACCTAGTTTGTGTCGAGTGGATGTTAAACCCCATTTCTCTCTCTCTCTCTCTCTCTCTCTCTCTCTCTCTTCATTTTACTAGTCAGTTGTTCATTTCACATCGTGTGTAAACTTCAATAATTATATATGAAAGATGTTTAGAGACACCAAAGCTGTGTTTACACTTGGGCACAACAAGAATACGTACTCGAAACTGTTCCAGGCCACTGGGACTCAAAACTATTAAAAAGTCTGAAAACAAAAAAATCGTCTATTTGTTATGAAAACATTTTAATTCACCAATTTACTTTATAGGAAAACAAAATGTCTTTCCCTTTAGTCTGTCAGACCGATGCTTATAGGGTTCATGCTGTGATAAAAGTTCTTGATTTCATACTAAAAGACTGCTTGTTACCTGACATTAAACCCCATTCCATTCCTAACTTGTAATTTATCTACATGACAGATACCCCCCACCCCCGATCCCAGTCGTATAGGGTTCATTCTGTGATAAAAGTTCTTGATTTCATACTAAAGACTGGTGCTAAGTTTGACTGCTTGTTACCTAAACCCCATTCCATTTATAACTTTTAATTTATCTACATGATTTATATACCCCACCCTCACCCCCACCCCCTCTAAATAAACACAAACTAGTGTGTGTAGCGTAGGTAGATGTTAAACCTCATTCATACTTGAAATTAACTGCATTTACTATTACCATTTTACCAAAGAACCCACCTAGCTTTTATCTACCCTAAAGGAAAGTATAACTGACTGCATATGTAATGAAGCTGACCTCATACGACTTTCACCTGGAATTATTTGTATGATAAAATAGAATTAGTGGTGGTATGTATTTACTACCATGACCTCTTTCACTGTGTTTCTATATTTAAATCTATTTAAGGGTTAACATGGTTATATAGGTCAGTCATTTAGTCTATAAAAATATCTTTATATACTCCACTCTTACTCTGCACAATATATAAACAAACTTAAATCAGCCCTCCACATAGGCCAATCCTAGAAAATTCTTTATAACTATACATGTACTATAAGTTTAGTTATGGTAATGAGACAAGGTTAAGGCTAGTTTATTAAGTGTTTCTTACTGTTTAAGGGAGGATGGATGGCCCAAAGGTTAGTGTGTGCGCGCTGTATCATAAAGCCTGTCATTGAGTCAACTGGCGTGGTTTCGAATCATCGGTTGTACGTGGCAAGGAGTAGGGTCGCCCGGTTTCCTCCCACTGCTTAAGAAACCTACGCGCAAGCAAATTATTGAAATTAAACCATATGTTAGTCCTGAAATGATCTAGTTTGTGTTGAGTGGTCGATAAACATGATCTAGTTTGTGTCGAGTGGACGATAAACCCCTAATTTTCTCTCTCTTTCTCTTACTGTATTATTTGGTAAACTGATTTCAATAGGAATGACTTAATTGTATCTTTGCTTAAGGGCGTTGCCATGTCAAAGATTCACACTAATTTTCCAAACTATATCTCGATGATATTTTAATATCTGACTCCTATACCCCTAAAAACATAAATCGTAAAAAGAAATGAAATTTCAATTCGCCGAATAAGTCAGGAATGTTGTTCAAAGGAAGGGTATCCCCGACCTTGGTTGGTCTAAAAATAGTACCGATGTTGTTGCGAACGTCACAGTCACGTTTTTTTTCCTTATCTACCATTTCAAAAGTTCTCGCATTCACAATAGATATGTAGTTCAGCGTGCTTTGTGTTTGAGGCTCATTGGTTATTTCCGGTACACAGGGGGAATTCCTTCCATCTCGAATAACCAGTCTTCTTTTTGACACCCGCCTTTACAGAAAAATTGCCCGATTCGTTTTTATCCTAGTTTTGTGGGACGGAGATCTCTAATTATTCATAATAAAATACACAGAAAGGACCGAAAAGGTCTAATCATTACTAATTCATGATATTGTATCCAAATATCTACAAATCGCGTTACATATTGCAGGAATACGTCAATATTCCAATCTACCATTTTTTATACCAACAAAAAACGATTGTCAAAATCAAGGTTCTACTCAACTGATTTTTTAAAAATTTGGTGTCAAATTGAAGCTTTTACATCAAACATAATAACTACGGGGCGACTTAAAATTATAAGAAAGATATTTTACTCCAGGCCAGTTTACATAATGACCTATAAATCTTTTGGACTTCCAGGAATTTGGGACTTATTTTTAGCACCACGAAAAAAAACTCCCGTAGTTTGGTAGAGGACTAGCTTAGCTATTGGTATACCAAAAATGATTTAATTCTGGCCTGGCAAAGCAGAGAATGGTGTAGATTTATGACGAAAATTGACCATTTTTAAGCTGTTTTCAAAATTCAATATCTTTAAAACCACAAGAGATATTTGCCCAAACTATGTCTTAAATCACAGTTTCAGATGTCTATATGAAGGTCATAACACATTAAGAAGGTACAAACTTCAAAAAATAAAATAAAATTAATTGCAAAGTTACCATAGGTTAGACATGGCAACTCCCTTAATAATAATTCCCAGGCTGTCAATATAAGGTCCTAATACATAAGAGGAAACATTTCTTAATATGTAGCATTGAGAATTAAAATACAATATTTTGGGGACTGGAAATGATAATATACAAATATTGATAATCTTAAACCATTTTGCCAATATCATTAATTTCAAGTACTGGTAAATGATAAACAATTCTGTAATAAAGTAGTGAACTGAGCGGTTAATCTGGACAAAACAAGGTAAAATATTGAACAGAGATTAAAGCTATTGATTGTGATTGCTTAATCAATGCAAAAAATCTACTCAAATTGGACTGATATTCATTACATTATTGTAATTTTTATAATATTTTAATAATACCTCAGATGATGATGAGTGACTTTAATTGATTTATATCTGATTTGATAAGATTAAAGATGCTGTATGTGAGATTTAGATATACATATACACGTAGAGCTGTCTGTTCTTGTTAAAATAGTTCAAATGTAGATTATGAATATATTGAAAATTTCATTCAAATTCTTTTATTTTGACTGCTTGATAATTTATTGTCGTAGCAACAGTACTCAACTACAGTGTAAGTCTCGACTAACTATTTTACTGTTAAATTTTTAAATATCTCCGGTTTCAAATCCATTTGAATCTGATGTTTTAGAGAGTTGATTAAAGCCTTTTTCATGTGAATGAATGTCTAAATAATAATTTATATAAGGTTTAAAGCCAGAAAAAAGACAGATTTAGCTCTTAAATAATGCATATTTAAATTAGATTATTTATGATTATTTATCTGATATAGTCTGTTACAAGATGCCACTCAGACAAAAAGATTATTTTAGTCTTGTCATGTCAAAAAAACTGTTTGATAAAGACAGCTGCATTAATTTCAGTAGGACTTATATATTTTAACTTTCTTATTGATGTATTTTTAGGTGCCATATTTTTATATTGTTTACAGTAATTCTTCAAGGATATTTTCATCAGCTTATTGTTAGATCAGGAAAAACATAGACTAAATTTTGCTTTGATCTATCAAGTTATTAATTAAAAGAAGGGGAGGTTGAATGGTTAACGATGAAATTCAACCATTGGCTTATTAAAACACATATAGAATATAAAGTTAGTGTATTTGAGAGATAATAAATAACTGTAGTTGATGTGTTCTAAAATAAAACATGACAGACTCATACTTATCAATCGAATTAAAACACAGATCCTTGTCAGTGATGCAGAATAGAGGGTCTGACAAGGACAGCTGTCTAGTCGTTCGGATGGGACGGAAAACAGAGGTCCTGTACACATTGGCGTACACATAAAAGATTCCCTGGCAGTTGAGTATGCCTGTCTTCATTAGCCCAGTTGAGGAGCAGAACAGTAGGACATTAAACCCCATTTCATGATCTGGAAGAGATCAAGTCATATTTTAAAATAAATGAAGAAAGTAAGATAATACTGATTTGAGATATTTTTAGCTTCTAAAAATCTGAAAATATGACCCTTATGGATCCAAATATTAATCATTTTAATTGGATATTCAATTAGCATTCAAATAATGAATTAGAATATTTGAATATTAAAAACACTATTCAGTGTGATCATTTGACAGAACATGTAGAGTGTGCTCATCAGTTCAAACAAAATAATTCACCCTAAAGACAGACAAACGTGAGTTTAATGTCCATTTAACACAAACAAGGTCATTTTGAAACTCATGTGCTTGCATTTAAAAGAGAACAATTCATCCAGAATTTCTGGCGTGGTTTCCCCTTGTCAGTGGTACAGAACACAAGGCCTGGCTAGGGGCAGTGCATAGTCATTTGAAAGGGATGCAAAAACGAAGGTCATGTGTACATATTCGCGTGCACGTAAAAGATCCCATGGGAGTTGGAATTTGATATAAGAGTAACCCATTGTGCCGCTGTCCGACCAAAATTCTGTTCATAGCGCACTGTATGGTGTATGCTTATCTTCATAAGCCCAATCAGGAGCAGAACAGTAGGACGTTAAACCCTGTTTTATTTCATTTAAAAAGAAAACAAGAGGTCACAGATAAAAGTTTTGTCAGGTTACCAGCTCCTTGTCACATATCACGGATCCATTTACTTGATTAGATTTTTGTTGTTTATTGCTTGCAACATCTGTGTAGTTTGAGTCTTGTCTGTAGATTTGTTTTACCGATTTTATTTGATATCAAACACACAGCCCCCCACCACCACCACCACCACTACTAGGAATGTAAGCAAAGAATTCTATTCATATGGCCTATATATATATATATGTACTATCTATATCTACCCGGGTCATGGCTATATTTACCGTTTAGTGGCTACATCTACTGTACATATACACAGCAGGTCATTTTAAAAGTACAAAGCTTTAGACAGCCAGTGCACTCACTGTCTGTATCACTTCACTTACTATATTATGTAATTCAATTGAATAAATAAATTCAATACTTGACTACTTGAAGTATTGAAACATGAATTGCTACACATTACAATACTTTCCTTTATGTATTATACATAGGAAAATCCTTGAAGAAGCTTTAGTGCTTTGGAGGTGTTGAGTGCACGGAAAAAATAATGTTTGATTTGACTATGCAATTGCATTGTTAGTGTTCATATTTGCAGGGACCTACCAGAATTATATTTTTGTACGGCAACATTGAAATATAGTCGCATATTGTCGTTGCCCCCCATCCACCACCCCCCACCCCCGTATGTAGCCTACAATTGCTTGCGGATGCTCCAGAGACTCAAGTTAATATCGATTGACTTTAAATTTATACATGGTGTTTAAGGACATGAAATGAGATGCTATTGATTTTCAACAATTACTGCCAGAGTTGTGGTCCTTGATGACTTTGAAATATCTTTTGGAAAGTTATTATTCCGATTGACTTCAAATTTTTGATAATTTCTTAATGAGTTGTTTTGCATAATCATATTTTTATGTATTGTAAATGTTTTTGTTACTGACAAATAGGAAAATATGCGACGACCCTTGTTGACTGCCTGGTCGACTTACATGTAGTTGCTGTGGGCATATGTTTTGTGTGGGGTTTGTTGGCCGAATGGTTAGCATGTGTGCACTGTATCATAAACCCTGTCATTGAGTCAACTGGTTTGGTTTCGAATACCCAGTTGTACGTGGAAAGGAGTAGGGTCACCGGTCCAACCTCGTTGGTTTTCTCGGGTCCTCAGGTTTCCTCCCACAAGCGAATTATTGAAATAAAATTAAACCATAGGTTAGTCCCGAAATTAATTACCTTGTGTCAAGTGGACGTTAAACCCCCATTTCTCTCTCATGTTTTGTTGCCTGGCAACCTATCTTTGAGGTACAATAGAGATATTGTGAACAAAGAACACATCCTGAGACAGTAAGTGTTATCCAGTTAGATTTTTGTTTTTTATGTCTGGTTTTATATGCTGGCAGATCTTTTGAGAATTTCTTCAATAAAAGTAATAAAATGTCATCTTGACTAAATAAATGGCGATGGATCAAGCATTGGAAAAATGGAATGGATATCATCTATATCTCTGACTCAAAAATATTAACCCTGGAAGTATGTTTTCTTTGATCAATTATAAAATAATAAAAAATATTTAATAAAGAAGCAAATAAGAAAGAATGATTTACTTAACCATGCTTTTTTGCACACATTGTAACTTTCAATTTATATAAGTCAAGCTATCTTTCAGTAGATTTTATGGATTTGAATGAACAATAACTGGAAGTACGTTTGAGTTTGGATTTCGATAAAGTTATTTTGAAAATGATAATATCCAATATTGATCTATAGATAGATAAATTATTTTCTTGGTGTAAGTGAAAATGAACTTTTAGCCTTCTCAATTAAAGATTAAGAGTTATTTCATCCCTAAGTCATCATTTTCTCTGGCTTTTATATTGTTTTATAGTAAATAATTAGACAATCGAATTAAAAAACAGATTTATATTTTGTTTCGTATTTTTATACTTTTGATGGCCTCTACTTAATGAAGATTTGACCAATTGTAGTCGGAGGTTGCATCAGAGATCATACAAGCGACTTTTGACCCTATGAAGTCAGACATGTGAAAAAGCAATCAGCGTTGATGTTTCTTAGTGGGTTACCCACAGTTTCGTGCAAGTCACGCCAAAGACTCACTGTAACGGACCATTTCATTGGCTAATCCTTCACGTCATCCAGAACACAGCTTATATAATAAAAGCTCTTCCAGATCCTAGTGTAGTAATAAGTTAATCTTTAAGTGGCATTTAGCGATCGGAAACACATTAACAGAACACAGTTTTTATGGGGTACAATCACTAGTTTATTCTCACAGCACAACGTTTCGACAAGTATCCTTAAACAAAAGTAATAAGTAATAAGTTAAACAAAATTTTGAACTATTAAAAATGAAATGCGATCTGTGTTTTAATCAGATTGATAATTAGATTGAAGATTTCACTCCTCATTTCTTTAGAGACATGCATCAGAATAAAATATTGAAATAAAGATTCAGTGGATAAAGCCTTAAAATGACTAGGCAAGGGGATACAATTCAGCATTGTTGTTAGAATCCCCGGTTGTACTTTGCAAGGAGTAGGTTCGCCTGTCCAACCTCGTGGGGTTTTTCCGGGTCCTCTGGTTTCCTCAGACTGCTAAAGACCCCTATGCGCAAGTGAATTATTGAAATAAAATTTTAAAAAACATATGTTAGTCCCGAAATGACCTAGATTGTGTCGAAATGGACCTTAAAAATTTTTCTCTCTCTCTTGTTAGTAAATCTCTCTTTCGTTTGCAGGACAGTAGGACAATAAACCCCATTTTAGTTTCATTTCTTTTTTGCCTTGTTAATATGGTTATATTCCTTAGCTTAGCTTTGCATAAGATATGACATTTAACATATGTTAGTCCCAAAATGACATCTGTTAGTAAATTTCTTTTTCTCTCTCTCACTGTTATTAATCAGGTTTCCTCCCCTTGCTAAAGACATCTGCACGCAAGCGAATTATTGAAATTAAAAAAAACATACCAGTCCAAAAATGACCTAGTTTGTGTTGATTGGACGTTAAACCCAATTTCTCTCTCTCTCTATGTTGTTAATCCTAAGCTAATAAACCAATATTGATATAATAAGATAGAAACATATATGATATAGATATAAATAGATTTCTATAAGTCATTTGTAATACCTGTCAAAATATCCTCATATAAACCTATTTAAGGATGCAAGTATTAAAGAGTTATTTTTGAAATGAGTTTTCTTATTAATTTGGATTACAGCGAAAGCAAAATTAAAAAATAAACGTGCCATTTACTAAAGCTTCATGTCGTCCTAATAATGAAACACTATTTTGGTTTCTCGATAGCCGTGGATGAGAACTGGACTAAAATAACAGCATCAACAACTCAGTGTATTGATTATTCGAGGATAAAAATAGCTGCGTGGAATATTTATAGATAGATCACGACCACTAAGGTTCAGCAAAACAATTCCTTGCCTGGATCAAGACGCACGTCAGTTATAACAACTCTGTTGGTTAATCAAAAACCTTCTTCATCGTGACATTATCAGGAGGATAGCGGCAAGGAAGAAAATGCCAGTAGTTTCACCAGTAGACAATAGTATGTAGGCGTTTTGTGAAAATCTTTTCTCTTATTAACTTTCTTCTATTGTGCAAGGTGTGTTATTATAGCTTTTAATTATTTGGTTATTATTTTGTGCAAAGAATTTATGGAAAAGAATTTGACTTTGTGTGGGGTGGGTGGTGGGTGTATTGGTGCAAATAAGTAAAAATGGGCTGCAGAGGGAGGTGTTATTAACTGGATTTTGCTTTTAATTTAATTGCTTGTATAGAAATAGAAGGGGATGCGTGAATGTTCGTCTGGAACGATTTGAATTGAAAGAATTGCAACCAAGGGACGCAGAATTAAATCTTGTAAAAATTCTGTTCAGTCCTGATAATTAAACAGCAAATTTCTTTCAGCTGCTTCTTTGGTTCAGTTATTTCCCTATTCAACCGATGCATGCTCTGTAGCCCAAAACTCCTTTTTGACTCGATTGTCACTATTATTTCTTTATTCAACCGATGCAAGAGGTGTAGCCAAAAACTACTTTTTTACTCCATTTAGGGCTGGCAATCGATCCGGTTTTGAGTATCGATTATCGCGGACCATCCGCTGATCAATTATCGATAATATCGGCAAATTATTTTGACTTAAAATTGGTTTGAAAACAATCATAATTTGTCCATCAATAACGAATAATATGCAAGTTTATGTTGTGATATCATTCAGTAAACATGGAGAATTTTCATTTATTTGACATTTGACAATAAAATAAAAGCATTCTATAGCAAAACCAATATGTACAAGCTTCGTTTGGAAGACAGAACCAATGACTTGTTCAAAACTGCAACGGCTCGACATATCTTTGTTGGTTATGACCTGAACAATAATGAGTAAAACAGACAAAATTAAGAACATTATTGTTATTTACAGTTTACCTGTTTATACCCGTGTGACCCCTGACGTGACCTCCTATTTAAACTGGACCAGATCAATATGCAATAGAGGCTTTTAAAAGCGTCAAGAACCAAAACAAAAATTAGACCTGTAGTATTTTAATGAGTTTTAATAATAGATATAGTTGCACTAGTTTACCATTATTAATATGTAATTTAAGTTCAAAGGTTAATGAGGCCCTTGCTTAATTTAAAGTCCCAAGATACCTTGCTTATCGCAAGACAAACATTTCGCCAAATTCTGATAAAACCAAAATATACTAGTGTTTATGGTAGATTTCAAATATATGTAAACAATGTCTGGCGTTATTAGGACTTTAATAGAATTAATGGTTTATTGACTGGATATTGTAAACAGTGTAAAATATTGAATGGAGGATGTACATTGTCTCACAAATGGAATGAATTTATTTTTATTATTGAGTAGGAGTATTATTGTAATGAGTGTTGAGGAGTCTCGGAGACCGTAGAATAATATACAGATTCAATCTGGCTAAAACCAGATGTTAATTCTCTTTGGTCTTATTTTTTCAAATTACAAATTCTAGATTAACATCTGATTTTTTATTTGAAGTCTGAGTTCAGATCACATGAAATTTTTGCTTAATTAATAACTTATCTGAATTGGTGTAAATATTGTGCTGACATCATGTAAATGTTGACGCAGCACTGCATGAAAAGCAAATTTCAGTACATCAGTAAAATTTGCCCTAGACCGAAACTTGCGATTTCATCGAAAATATCTTGTCTTATATCTGTCAGTAAATGCGTCAGTTTAGGACCCAAATTAATACCAATCTCTACCTTTTTCTTGTTTTTGATAATTTTTCAAAGGAATCATTAATTTTCTTGGCCAAAATATAAGTAATGGTAACTATATCGAGAGCATCCATTAGGTCATTGAAGGCTTTCCTTTCTTGAAGGGAAATATTGGCGTGGTTTAATAGAATGGTAATTTCGTCATCGGTTAAGTCTCGATCACTAAGGTTGACTACTGTTTTTGTTAAAAAAATCTTGTCTATATTGTCTGGTACTATTTGTAACTGGGCGCTGTGGTAATGAGAATATTAGGTTGTTAAATTTATCTAGCTGCCGCTTTCTGACAGTTTCATCCAACAATCCAACAGTGCATTTGAACTGATTTGTTTTTCTCTCACTGTGTCGTAATCTTATATAGAGACAGTATAGATTCGAGCTGGATACGCTGTTGTTCACAAAGAGTGAATAAGCGGTGCTTCTCATTTCTATGGGGGAGTTGGATGGCCGAATGGTGAGCATGAGTCAAGTGGTGTGGTTTCGAATCCCCGGTTGTATGTAACAAGGAGTAGGGTCGCTTGTCCTATCTTGTCCTCCCACTGCTAAAGACCCCTACGAGCAAGCAAATTATTGAAATAAAATTAAACCATATGTTAGTCCTGAAATGACCTAGTTTGTGTCGAGTGGACATCAAACCCCATTTTTTTCTCTCTCTCTCTCTCTCTCTCTCTCTTGTTTCTATTGTATTCGCGAACTAAGCTTTTGCATGTTTTGGCGGGTATCTTTACCGCAGCAGGTGGGGTGACAGGTGATTTGATAATAAGGCCCTTGGATACAATACCGGTATCCCTGCATCAAGAAAGTAAGATTATTACATACATGTACATATTTTCCTTTTGTTCTTCGTATCTGATCAATGAGGTTGACTGCCACATCTCAATACCCATGTCTGATAAATTGTAGCACATCTGAGCCACGTTGGCTGATACATTGGTTGAGCATTACGATTATAACTTTTGATTCATAGAAAATTGTAATGGAAAGTGCGACTATCTATGTGATTACGGTATAGATTTTTCAATTATTATGAAGAAATTACAATCAGGTTATGTTTTTCAATGGCTTATTTTTCTTAATGTAGAATGATTGTGATGAACTCTTTACTAATGGATTTAGTTGATATTTATGTAGAGTCTTGAAGAGTATTGACAGGGCTATTTATGGCTGAAATCAATCATACCATTTCTATATATATATTGATTAAAGACACAAGTTATATGTCTTTACTTTCAAAATGGCTGTCAACTTTCAGTCGATGGCTACAAATAGCATACTTTTAAACATGGCGTCAATTGAACGTTGAGATAGAAGCAGACTAAAGATAGAACTAAACTCTTAATCTCTGCTATTTTCGGACTGCAAATCTCTCAGTGCGCTCGTGATCAATAAAGAGGAAAGGTTTTTATTTATGTCTTCGGTAATCATGAGACCCATTTCCATAATTAAGCCGTGTATGACTAAGCATCTGTTTTCTTCTTAGTTACATTTCCTTGTTACTTAAAAAAAAAATCAAACAATTTTCATCAAAGTATTTTTATTCCAAAAATTGTTTATTGATTAATTCTAACTTTAAAGATACATTATGGGAGATTTTTTATAGAGAGTTGGCCATTCTTGCTATAATAGTTCAAAAGTAGATGATGTAAGAAGAATATTTTAAATTTCAGTCAAATTATTTTATTCTGAACATAGTTGTCATCGTTATATAATATTTGACTAGAAATGGTAGGGAAATGTGTCTTCACCTTCGCCGATCGTTTGAGAGACAGGCCTTACCCCACCTATATACATGTAATCTCGATTATCAAGTAAAGTTTTCAATTGCATGCGGAATCACTCAAAAGTGGCCTCGTTATGTACACTCTTATCATTTAGCCTAGATCTAACTGATGACATAAACAAAACAGTTAATAATCTCCTCACGGTGCGCCATATTTGATTTAATTATTCAGTGAAATCCTATTTAAATCCCAGTTGTAGCCGTGCCATCCGTGGGTCTACAGAGTTGATTTGGGGCTTGTTGTTTAAATAAAGATCTTTTTTATAATTTCTATAATATCTGAAGCCTAAATTAAAACTGGCAATAATCAGATTTAGCTCTTGCATAATGATCTTTAAGTTATGTCCATTTAAAGTTTACATTGGTTTCTGTTAATAGTTCTGTCTTTTTCATGTAAGCCAGTTCATTTTTCCTGACATTTCTTTTGTATTACCTGATGTACATAGTTCCAGGCCCGGGATTGTACAGCGCAGTGGACGCTTACGACTGGCCCCCGATTCGGATAGCCGTGATGATAGAGAGGCGGCTTCTTACCAATGCAACGAGGGTTCAAATCCCAGCTCAGGGCAAGAACTTTATCGTTGTAAGTGAGAGGGGTATTCGGTCTCCCGTCCGGTCAGGCAGGTTTCCCCCGAGTTCTTTGGTTTCTTCCTGCAGTAATGATCGAAATCATTCGCACGATCTGTGCCAAGGGCCAAATTGGAAATAGGCCTCACGCCTAATTTGCTACCCTTGTAAAATGACGCGATTATTATTATTATTATTCCATTCACTTGATTTGATAAATGTTTATTGTTTGCAATGTCTATTTTCTGTCTTGTCCGCAGGTTTATCTTGTAGATTTTTGTTTTGCGTGTAGTGTAATGCGGTCCTCCTGCACTTACTATAATAACAACAAGGTCTAATGTCTTTAAGGAATATGCAATTTATTAACCAAGCGTAATATTGATATTTTCTCCATGAAATTGAGAAGTTTTAAAAAGTAATTTTTTTTCATTTTTACTCCTATCTATAATGAAGATTGTTTGAAATTTGCAGAGTGCAGTTTTAGTACGAGAATAAATTCCCTGATTTCTCGTTCCATTGATGCAATAAAGAGGTTGATAATTGCAATGTACTTATTGTGAAATAAACTTTACACAACGTTTGTGGATGATCGATAGTTCTGGCATCAGAATCAATTTTATCTCAGTCAGGCTTGTTCTGTTTTTATTGAAAATTGTCTCTTCGATCCAAATAAACATTGGCATTAGGATTCATTCATGAAAAAATACGATTGATTTGATTTTGTTCAAAATCTTGATGTAATATTGAAATGAAAAAAAAGGGCACAGATTTTGACAAAAACAAGTTTTGGCACTGACCCTGACCTATTTCTCATTGACTGTAAACTAAATCCAACATATCATCTCAGTGATCTAATGCAGCAGAATGGGTGGAGTCCTGCTCCAAATTTTAGAAATAGCTTGGTATTTACATCCTGCCTAGGTGACTGTAATCGCCTTGTTTTAACGTCTATGTACTTAAAGATTGAATAAGTAAGAGCTAAATTTTCCTATTGTAGGGTGACCCGTGCTCTCTACAGAAAGTTGGTCTGAACACAGCTAATGTGCACGCTTCAGTTGCGTGTTTCGAAGCAGGTCCGGATCCAGGATTTTGTCCAGTGGGTGGCCATACATTGCAGCAAAGGGTTATCATCAGAATGCTGTATGCATTAGTGGTTTAGATGACCAGTCTCACTGGGGCTGAGATGGGGGAGGGTGCACAGCGTAAAGTTTGACCCATAGCACAGTGTATAGCAAAAGCCTGTCTTCTTTAGCCCAGTTGAAGAAGAACAGTAAGATATTAAATCCCATTTCATTTCTGTACAGTGATATATTTAGTTTATTAATAGATAATATATCATAGTTTATTGATAGATAATATATCTGCTAATATATAAATTAGTGTCTGATTAAATATACTACTCACTGCAACTTAAAGTCGTGGCCTTTATTAATTATCTTACACATTTTCTGGGATTTTATAGTTTAAAGTTAGATATGTATGTAAAATACATTGTTTGTAGCACAATTAGGGGTTGGCGATATAACCGGTATACCTGTGTATTGCAATTCAAGCTTGCCAATTTATCATATCGCGATACATGTCCAAGAACCGGTTCAGCCAATACGATCGGCAACTTCCGTAATAATCATCGGAATATTCTGTGAGATTGTCGATTTTATGGAAAACTTGAGAATTTTCTTAATAATATTACACACTTATAGTTGCGAGAATGTCATTTGGTCATTTGAGAAATTAAACTATGCTTTATTTATGGGTAAACCATTTAAATTAAAAAAAGATAGTCTCGTTCATCTCTCGTTGTCCCGTAAACAAACCAAAATGGCGGGCACCAAAGCAGACGCCGGTTTACAAAAGTGGCCAATACTAAGGAAAAAGCTGGTATCTGGAAACACTATATTGCAATATGTAATGCAATACGACAAATCATATCGCAATATATCGCAATACGATTTTTTTGGCGATACCCACCCCTAATCTAAATGGATCTGTATTTAATAGTATTAGAGATTAAAAATGCTGATTCTGAATTTTAATGAATATTGTATTGCTGTAATAAGTCTACCAAGTGTAATATGTTATTGCAACACTCTTATTTTCCGCTAATAATTACAAATTATGTATAGGTTATTGGCATTGCAACACTCTTTATTCACTACTAATTACAAATTCTCATGAACAGACATTTTCAGAAATGTCATATCATTGAGAAATGTTTGTTTGTATATTGCACTGATGTTGAATTGTTGTAATACGTCTGCAGTGTGCAATAATAATTTTTTTTTCCTTCTCCAAAAGCTAATTTTGACATTGTTGATGTATGTGCAAGTGATTTTCAGGAATTAGAATATGTCATTCAGTAAACCTTCATGAATAGGCCTTTTATTGTATTAAAGTTTAAATGCATATGCAGAATGTCAGAACAGTGTAAAATATATACCTAACTCTAGGTATATACTGTTTACATCTATATATGTAATTGAACGCCATCTTGAATTATTTGTTTAGCTGATGTATAGTCTCTCGTTTCCCTTCACTTAAAGTTGCCTGGGAAAAGGTCGTTACTCCAAAAATAGTAACAAGCTGCCAATAATAGATAGGAAAATGGTGGATGGTTGAGTCCAATATGTGGAGGGGTGTAGGTCAGTGGAGTAAATGAGATTTTTCTTCTGTTTATTTCTGTCTGTGTGGAATGATCCATTGATTGATTATAAGATTTGTTTATTTAGATTAGGTGAGCTGTAGCTGAATACAGAGTAAGTAAATGGGAGGTTAGGCCTATATACATACTATATTGCAGATCTCTGTCTATTATTACTACACATATTTACCTATTGTGAGTTATGGACTCGACTCTGTAATATGACAGATAGACTCTGTTAATTAGTTAATTAAAGGATTATGAAGTATAGTTGTTTGTTGATGTGGTTTGGTTTAATAAGTTACTAATTATAGTTGAACTATTTTTCTTTGGACTTCTACCCTTTTTGTACTTCCACCTTATATTGGATCTTTACATACAATAACAAGACGCGGTGGCTCAGTGAATAACCAGGAGGTCACAGTTTGGCTCCCGGTGTTGGCCAAGAAAATTCTTAAAGATTTTCGACCGCTGCTTCCCTTGTCAGTGACGGAGGTCCTGTTAGAGACCCTGTCTAGTTGTTTGCAAGGGACAACAACAACACCCCCACCCCCCACCATTGGCATGCACCCAAAAAGCTCTTATAAATTTGAATTTGAAATCAGAGCAAGCTGTAGTTCCTCTGTCCGAGCAAGATATCCGACATTTGCCCGTCTTAATTAGCACACTCTGTGCAGAAAATTAGGAGTTAAACTCCATTTCACTTCATTTTACAAATACAGTTCTTAATATTTTTTTGTATTTTGTTCAGTTTCTATTGGACCTATTTTATGTCAATGATAACCCACTTTCGATATTTGAGAAATAGAGGTATAGTAACTCAATATAATTTGTGAATTAGGTGATTGGATTGTGTCTCACTCAGTATGACATAGGTGAGAGTGACCGCACTTGCTTTCTTCTGTCACTCAATATATCCAATTTAAAACCCCTGCCCATTGATCAATCTAGAGAATGTACTGGTTGTTTATGAAATAATCACCCAATTCCTGTAAGAATTAATGGGACAAACTTCATTATCCATGCATTTGTTGAAAATGAGAGCTGTTTTGACATTAAATGGGCCATTTCTTGTTATGAAACAATTCCAAATATTTGTATACTTCTAGAATAAGATTGAAGTCATTATCTGCTAAGATCGCTAAATTCATGAAAATATTCCTGAAAATGTTTAAGACGCTTCATTCACTTCTTTGTCTCAGGTTGTAAAATAAATTGGAGTTGATCTAAGATATTTAGCGGAAGTTAGTTGATCTGATGTTTTATTTAGATTACAAATGAAGGGAAAGTCAGTTTGTTTGTTTATCATACCATAGTTTCATTTTTGGGTAAATTGTTGACACTTATATCTAATGGTTGACCTAGAATTTTTAACAGAAGACCAAACTGTCATTTCACAAGACAAGTGATCTCATTCAGATGGTCTAGACTTCTCCTGGTGCAAATAATTTGGACACACAATTATTGTTTTTTTTTATTTACAATTTAACGCTCAAAATAGAAAAAGAAAACTCTATAAAATAGAGTTGATTTTATGATTATAATTTTAATTTCAATTTCATTGAATCTGTATTTTTTTCTCTTCTAGATCCTTTAGTTCCTCATGACAGCACAATGGAGATAAATTCTTACCCACTCATGAGTCGGAAGGCCGACTCGAAAGGTAAGCAATTCAAATTTTTTAGTTTATTTTAAATTAACTGTTAACATTATACGTCATACATACATTATGGCTACACCTTGTTAGGCAGACTAAAAAACTAATTCGTTCCTCAAAAAACATTTCAAAATTAAAGGTAATATTAACTCCTTGTTAAGGTGGACCTAGTGACAGACATTCTTGGTTTTCATTACACTACCAGCAAGACAGTGCAGGAGCCCTGTCATCCTCATTATGGCCAGAGGTGTCATTCCGTTCTACTCCACCCACATAGTCAAATTATCTGACCTCGACAATTGTGGTATTTTTTATTGCCCAATCAAATAATTCAATAAAGACAAAGCAAACGGAATTAACTTGCATTTTATTGCATTTTGTTGCAAATTCTGTCAATTTTTTTTTAGGACATCGTCTTGTATGCAAGTCATTTCTTTAATATTAAATATATTACAAACCCTCTCATAATCGACCAGACAAGCTTCTGTATTGTAGTGAACATAAACAATGCTGCTAAGACTGATATGTAAACTATTTTTTGATTGGTTCATAGAATCAACCTATGCTATATGTCCATTGAAATCGTCAAGGGCAGATAATTTGGATTTGTGGTAACCCCATGAATGGACCCAGGGTTTAGTGGAGTAGAACCGAATGATACCACTGCGGGTAACAAGGATGGATTCCTGCTGACATGTTGAGAAACACACTCTCTCATTAGCTGATAAATGTTAAAAATGGATGAGAAATGACCAATAGGCCATGCTATAAAATAAAACCCAACTTCTATTTATAGTATAATAAAGATAATTCCAAGATTACCTATTCTATGAAAAATTTTCTGTGTAAAATATTTTAAGTATTCCATCTAGATGTGTAAAGATATTTCAGAGTTAAGGTTTTCATAAAACAGTCCATGTTCCGATTGAAACAATTGGCTTTATGACTTCTTTATGCAAATCAACCATGATATGTAAAAAAACATGATATTTACATTGTCACAAAATTCGATTAAAAGAAAAATATTGGATAATGTAACCCCACACAAAAAGTTATGACATGTCATTTATCTCTTTTCTTGTTTGAAGGTTAAATTAAACTGTTATCTTAAAAAAATGGGAATAAATATTAGTTTGATCGACAGTTTGTTTTCAGTACGGGCCTAAAGATCAACTGCACCTGAGGCCTGATTAAAGTGAAGTATGGCCTACATTGTCATCGAATCATGCAATCAGGATCATTATATAAGATTTACCTTTATCTAATTAAAAACAAGGATATAGATCATGACGTATACTCTCACTAATGTGCAACTAAAATCGGTTAATATCTATCTGTGAGTTGTGGCCTATGGCCCCCTATCTTCATTAGAAGGCTTGATCTCGCCTTAACTACATACAGCTTATCAAGCCTTTCACTCAACACTCTGCATTTTTGGGCACTAAATTTGATTGGGTATAGGCCCCAACCGTGATCCAACAGATTCGTTTGTTAATTGGGTTACTAAAAATAGAATACTTTCAATTCATTTTATTTATCGGAGGCTTGGATTAACCCATACAGAGCATGTGATCAGCGAATTCCTTATTGCATGCTGAGTATTGTGTGGTGCGTGGTCTTATTGCGTGCCAGTTTGATCTCGGCTACAGTACAGTGTGAGTGTCACAATCTCTGATTGGACAATGCTAATTAGTCACGTGTATACACAACAAGCGTAAAAGTTCAAGAATTGCCCAGTGTTGTAAAACTCGCCGCCGTTGCTTCAGGAACATGATGGCCCCCATATCTGAGAAAAATTTAAGAAGGACATTGTTGTCTATATGTGGTTGGTGAGCTGCAAGTGCAAAGAGGTCTCCTTTATTTTCAAAAGTTAAAAATGACTTTTATTCATAAGATAGAGTTCAGAGGCCTATTTCACGAAATTTTAACTAAGATAAAATACAAATTTGAGTAATTTGATAGGATAATGTTAGAATGAGTTTGGTGCTTCGCCAATCAAATGGTAGTAACTACTAAAATTTGGATTTTATCTTTTGTTAAGATTTTGAGAAACAGGGCCCTGGTCTCTATATGTGGCCAACACTTATTCAAAGTAGCATACTTTACACATTTATACAGTGACTTTTCACCATATGTCAATAGAAATTGAATATGGTTATCTTAGGGAGTAATTCAGATTCTTGTCTACAATATCACCCCATGTGGAAGTGGAGACGAACGAAATGTTAAGATTCTGATGCTCTCAACAATATGAGCTCAATTGAGGGACTTAGAACTTAAAAACCAATGACTGAAATGTACTCAAGGAAACAATTATTGGTGATCATGACATCAGATAGTCTGACCATTTTATCATGAAAATTGACCAATCTCCCCAAATATTTACTGAGTTATTGCCCTAAACTATAAAAATTCAAAAAGAACAAATTTCTAATTCAATTAGATATAAAACTTACTCTGATAAGCTTCTTTCTGACAGGAAGCAGATAATTTTGAGCAATCACAACCTAGTTTTCATCAATAGTTTAATTCAACTTAATGATTTAATGTTATAATGGATAATGAAGACTTTGTTTATTATCGTAGTAATAGTACTTGACAATCAAGACTCTACGCTACATGCATGAGGTCAGGTATGCTTACTCTCTATACGCTAATAAACTAATATATATAAGTAATACATAACTAGCTGATAATTGGTCATGCCATAGAGTAGTATGTTGTGTTGGTTACAGGGACGATATCGTGTATATATCATTCCATTATTTTAGACGGATATTTACAAAGTTGGCCTAGTTACAGAACTTAGTGATAAATATCTTATGAAGAGCTAATCAGATGACCATGAGTTTCTTCTTATTGATTCCCTGATTAATATTATAATAACTGGAATTTAAAAACCCTCCCCCCCCCATCCCTAATTCCTAATAACAGATTATTCCTGGCGTTGACATTAGGTCTTCCTAAATCTGTATGGAAACTGTATTGAAATTTTTGTTTGGTATTTTGTAACAAATCATCTTTCAATTCCAATATTTCATTTAAAAAATCTTTAAATATATAAAAAAATCATTCTAATTGATCTTATATAGATACTGTTTCACAATGGATTTCACAATATAATGCAACACATATTGCAATACTTCTGTCTGTATTGCAATATATTGCAATACAATTTTGTGATAACAATGCGTGGGATCATGTGGCTAAGTGGGTAAGGCGCTGACCTGTTAGCCTGGAGATCGGGTGTTCGATCCCTGCAATGGGCCGAGAAAGGTCATCTTGTTTTTCTGGCGTGGTTTCCCCTTGTCAGTGATGCAGAACGGAGTGCCTGACAAGGACATCTGCCTAGTCATTTGGATGGGAAGAAAAAACGAGGTCCCATGTATACATTGGCATGCACGTAAAAGATCCCTTGGCAGTTTGAATTTGATAAAAGTGTAGACTGGCCATAGCGTCGCTGCCCGGGCAAAAATTTCCCTCATACCACACTGTATGGCGTATGCCCGTCTTCAATTAGCCATGGTT
This sequence comes from Patella pellucida, assembly GCA_917208275.1. Classification (NCBI taxonomy): domain Eukaryota; kingdom Metazoa; phylum Mollusca; class Gastropoda; family Patellidae; genus Patella; species Patella pellucida. Next base: position 10,205,631 of record OU795044.1, read on the forward strand.
AAGTGCAGAAGAGTTGGATGTTAAACCCCATTTTATTTCATTTGTTATTACAATACATGGCTTTGCCTTGTTCCTATGTAAACTTTCAACACTCTTTTGTCCAGACCATTATTAGTAGCAATAGAATTTATGCTTGAGTGATAAAGACTTACTTATTACATATAATCAGCCTTTAATCATTCGTATATCTCTAATTTTCATTTAAAAAAATTCATTAAGGAAAGAGATAGCGATAAACTCTGTGTTGTCAACTTCTCAGATCACTTTGAACAAACGTTCATAAAAGGAAGAGAGAGTTGTATAACCTTTTAAAAGTTACACATCTTTTTGAATTGATAGAGAGCTTATTATATTTAATGGATAGAAAAACCTTTTATTCTTATCATTTATAAAAAAAGGAAGATAGGTATCTTTATCTTTGGAATGGTTTGGGAAAATGTCATTGACACTATTTTACTGTGTTTGTAATAGTGCATAGGAATGATCAATATGCCCAACTTATATTTCCGTCACTTTAGTTAATGAATATTTGAGCTATGTAAAACTAAGTGACAATCAGTATCAGGTGTTAATATAAAGACTAAATATGGCTATGGATTGTTCCTGACAATGTCTGTGACAGGTGCGATTTCCAGGCTAAAAATGTCATGCATGAATCATTACATATTCCCGAAGCAACGGCCCGAGAAATCCCTCTCCGGCCATTGCTGGATTCGCTTCGGATTCTTGAACTTTTAAGTAAGTGTGTCTATTCTTCTTGTTCAATCAAATCTACTACTTACGTACAGTAACATGACAGTCCGTCGTTTAATCTTGGGTCTTCCTTAATATTTTGGACAAAGATTTAAGGTATTAAAAACGTTGAAAGTCTGTTCTATACCATACAGTAGTGTTTACTTTACTTCAATACCGATAGCCTCATTTGTCACGCAATTAGTTTTGGTGCAATATCCTGCTATGCGCTGGTTAATATAGCATAAAAAAAAACGTGCAGCCATGACGAAACGTTATGTAAACACAGTTGCCCTAATTAATCGTCCTGTTTTAAAGGTAATACCTTTGTAACGAAGTCAGTGATTGGTCAGTAATAGGACCACTGACCAGTCATAATTAGTGACAATAATACCCACTCAGTCCAGCAGGGAGAAGTAGGATTAGCTCCAATCAAACGGAACACTGCGAGGAGGATGGAATCATTAGTGCCTTTTAAACTTTGTGCTGGACATGTATCAATTTATTATAAACGAAAAATGATAATAACAAGAGAAATCAGTGTTTTGTGATAATTTGTGCCTGACAATGTTGGTGCCAGGTGCCTAATTTTCAGACTGAGATGTTCTTGATAAATTACCTATTCTAAATGTATCATATATATATATATATATATACCACCAAGTCTGAAATCACCTTCTTGTCTAGCACCATTTCTCTAGTGCATATTTAAAATATAGGTAAATGTTGGACACAAAGCTCTAAAAGTCATATAGAACTGTAAGTCACGTGCTTTGCGTTTTGTCAAATCTGACTATAATCTTTTCCTCTGGATTTGAATGTCCACGTATTCCTTAATTCGAAAATAATGGATAATAAAAGTAGAAAAAAAAGCTGAGTAGAAATCAATGTTTATATATCCCTTTGTTATGAGCATAATATTGAATGAATGAAATGGGTTTTAAAATCTTAGGGGGTTGGGATTGCCTAGTGGTCTTGAGTGCCGCGCTTCGACCTCTAGCTGACCGGTCACCCCTGCCTTGCGGCTGTGGTTTCGAGCTCTAGTGTGAGCGTATGTGACGTGGAGATAGGGGCGCTTTCTCAACCTTGTGAGTTTCCTCCGGGCACTCTGGTTTCCTCCCACTGCTAAAGACCCCTACGCGCAAGCGAATTATTGAAATAAAATAAAACCATATGTTAGTCCCAAAATCTCTCTCTCTCTCTCTCTCTCTCTTTAAAGTCTTATTTTTCTGCACAAAATATTCTAATGAAGACTCAATGTATTTAAAGAAATCAATGACGGTTTTGTTTGTGTTTTATTGAAATTGAGTTGGTCGAATTACAGGATGATCTTATATTAAATGATATCCCATAATTATCAGCAAATTGCTACTTTGCCTTAAACTAGTTTGTCTTTTTGTATTACTTTCAATTTGACTACCCTAATTAGATTTTCAAACAAAAATAAAAGTCTCTTCAGTGCTAGTGTTCTGGCACTGACCTTAAAACTAGAATGTCTTGGATTTAAATTCGTGGCTGAACCACGGTTTACCTGTGCATGTTAAAGAAGCCTTGGCATTTGGAGGTTGAAACACTGTTGTCCAATCTCTGTTTTAATCCGATTGAATCCAAGCTTGAGGATAGTCCACCATTGAAATTTTTTGTTTATATTTAATTAATGGATTTAAAAAAATCAATTTAAATACATTTTAAAGATAATGAAGCCATGAAAAATTAGAATATTTTTTTGTTTATATTTAATTAACTAACAGATATAAAAAAATCAATTTAAATACATTTGAGCGATAATGAAGCTGTGAAAAATTAGAATATTGCCCAAAAAATGTAATTGACAATCAGTGGGTTTAATGAATCATTTTACATACCTTATTCAATCATAAGTTTTATATTATCATATAGTTGTCATATAATTTGTCATATACATGTATTTTTAGAGATATAGGGAAAGGGAGATGTTTTGAACATGTTTTATTTTTTATGATTGTCAATAACAGGTTTAAGGTAGTATAAAATAACAATCTATTCATCACAAGTCCTTGTTGGAAGTCAGGCCAATTATACTAGTGACGTCAGAGGAGCTTGTCTACTTGTCATGGCCTCTTCATTTCTATTGTCCATGCCGTATAAATAGAGTCAACAAATACAGATCAATGAACAATTTACACATTTTGACCTAACAAATACATTTTTCATTGTTCATAGGATATTTATAAATCTTTAATGTCTTTTCAATGTATATCTTACTTAAGTATTTTAACCCTTTCAGCACATATGGTTATGGTTAATCTGAGTTTACAAGCAACTTATAAATATTCCAATTCAAGTATGCTATTGTCACCACTTAATTTGCATGATGGCTGACTTAATTATTTTAACCCTCTAGTTTAGGCACATGAATATTCTGAGTTTATATACAACTCATAAATATTCCAAATCAATTATGGAATTGTCACCCCTTAATTATTAATAACATGATGGCTGACTTAGATTCCATGATGAATGATGATGTCATATCACCCACCATTTTGCTAACTTTTGACCGTATGGCTTGAATGGTTATTCAACTTACCATTAAAGTCAATGTTAAAGTTACAGTAACTGTTACTTCCTGTTCTATATAAATCTTAATTTATAAACGTTTTAAGAGTGCCTGATGATTGATGTTACATGTAACTCAAGAGGTTAAAAGATTTTCTTTAACGCTCGCAAGTGACAAAAAGTTGAAGGATGTTCTAATAACAACAGTTATCAAGACACCATGATACAGATGTAATTGGAACTAATTTCTCCTTGTCATTGGGGTAGGGTAGAGGGCCAGGCAAAGGACAATGTATAGTCTTTCGAACAGGACAAAAAAACAAGGGTCCATGTACACATTAACATGCACCTAAAACATCCTTGACACTTACAGTTGAATTTCGAAAAAAGAGACATTCTGGGTTTTCTCCGGGTCCTCCAGTTACCTCCCACTGCTAAAGACCCCTGCGCACAAGCAATTTATTAAAATAAAATTAAACCATATGTTAGTCCCAAAATGACCTAGTTTGTGTCGAGTGGACGTTAAACCCCATTCCTCTCTCTCTCTCTCTCTCTCTCTCTCTCTCTCTCTCTCTCAAAAGCCACTGCTTTTGTAAAATTTTCCTCATAATAGATTGTATGGCATTTGACCATCTTTATTAGCCCAGTAGGACTTTATAAACAGCCTTTCATTTTAGAAATTCAACAGTGAGGGAAAATCAGGCTTAGACATAATGATTTGAAATATACCTTTTCTCATTTTATTTTTGGGCCATGCATAGAAAGTGAAGTTTGCTTCGTAACTGATTAGTATTTCCCCACTGCAGATGAATAGAAAACAGTCTACGTAGATTTACTCTTTCTACTACCCATTTATTTGACATGTTCACTCAGCCACAACTATCTTATTGTACTTATATCAAAACATTTCCTGTCAAATTATCTTTAATGAAGATGTCCCAAAAGAATCTCTAAAAAAGTGTATTTAGGGTAATATTAAGTTGTTTGGAAATGATTGGCATAGCAGTATGTAGGGTTGGTTTTACAGTACTCAGCTGGTAATGTTTTAATGATTGACAAGGAAGCGATAGTTGCTAAGTGAGTCTGACTTGCTAACCTGGAGGTCCTGTGCTTGATCTGGGTGTTGGTTAAGAAAGTTCATCACAATTTTCTGGTGTGGTTCCCCCCCCATATCAGTGATGCAAGACGGAAGATTGGACAATGTATAGTTTGTTCGGATGGCACGGAAAAACAAGGTCCTGTGTACACATTGGCATTCATGTGAAAGAACCCATGGCAGTTTGAATTCAATAGAAGAGTACGAGGCAAAGTCTCCTTTATGGCACACTGTATGGTGTATGCCTGTTTTCATAAGCCCAGTTGGTGCAACCGTTTTGTATATTTCATCAAAGGACAGCAAAATGAAATTACTGACTGGAAAACAAAAAAAATCCCAGAAAGTAATGTCCGGGTACGGGGGGGGGGGGATGGCCGAATGGTGAGCATGTGCGCTCTGAATCATAAAGCCTGTCATTAAGTATACTGGGGCATGGTTACGAATCTCTGGTTGTATGTGACAAGTAGGGTCGCATGCCCTACCTCAGGCAAGCGAATCATTGAAATAAAATTAAAACGTATGTTAGTCCCGAAATGACCTAGTCTGTGTCGAGTGGATGTTAAACCCCATCTCTCTCTCTCTCCAGGAACCAGGTTATTGGTTATCTGCAGCTCACTCTGACTGGATGTTCATATGTCTTTAAAAACATATCACAGACGTGAGGGTTTAAAGAGCTTTCAAAGCAAAATTAACAAGTTTTATTCACTACAGTATATTTGAGACTTCTTTAAAATTTGAGGTCACACATGGGTAACGTACTATTTACGACAGCCTACAGGCTATGTAATAATACGTAAATAAAACACGTCATGTATATATATCCGTGTATATCCGTGTTACTTTATAATGTAGACTATATATATAGATATACAGACCAGTAATAACTTCACAGCATAATCACATTATTCAAACTTTCTTACTTACTTAGTTAAAGATTGAGTAAGGATATTTGAGAATTATAATTATGAGGTGATCAAAGTGTAGTTGATGAAGGGTGAACATAAATCAAGTGGAAGAACTAATATTAGATTTCAAACATATTTCATTGCTGTAGTCGTGTGACTGGAGGACTTAAGACATGTTGAATTATTGGTACAATGTGTATCAAGTTCACAAACGTAGTAAGTATTTTCAGATAGTTTGTTATTAAAGTCGAGGAGTTAGTCATGTTTTAGTCATTTTTATTTTAATTTGTGAGGAATTAAATTCCTACACACTAAACATTACGGTACATTCATTTTCATGGTCAACTGAGTGGAAAAATAGAGGGATTTATGGTGGTTCAGAGAGTATGACTGTCTGTGTTTTTGGAGAATATTCCTCAAGATTTCCAGCCTTGTTTCTCTATATTTCTTTGATTCACTCTGCTGTTATTTTTTATATCGGGAGCAATAGAGGCTCAGTGGTTAAGGAACTGTCTAATTCAATCAATTTGAGTACCGTTATATTTAACATGGACTAAAAGCTGTGTAAAATTGGATATTGTCCGAAAAATACATATCATGATGAGAACGGTTTTAAATATTTGAATGTGACATATACATGACTGTTTATGTGGCATATAGAAGAAATGTCTGTTTATGTGACATACAGAAGACATGGTGTTTATGATAGAAATGACTGTATAATGTGATGTAAATATAGAAGAAATTACTGTGACATATAATAGAAGAAATTACTGTGACATAGAAATGAAAATGAAATGTTCTGCTCCTACACTGGGCTGATGAAGACAGGCATACACCATACAGTGTGCTATGAGAGAAATTTTGCCCTGGCAGCGGCGCTACTGCCTACTCTTATATCAAACTCCAAGTGCCAAGGGATCTTTTACTTGCATGGCAATGTGTATACAGGAACTCAGTTTTTTGTCCCATCCAACGACTAGTCAGCTGTCTTTGTCAGGCCCTCCGTCCTGTATCACTTGGTACCACGCTGGCAAATCTGGATGAACTTTCTCAACCAATGCAGGGATCTAACACCCGACCTCCGATGAACTTTCTTGGCCAATGCAGGGATCGAACACCCGACCTCCAGACTAGCTAGCCAGCGTCTTACCCACTTAGCCATGTGATCCCTCGTGGTTAGAAGAATGGTTATAGTTTATGATATAAATATAAGGAAGAAGTACTGATGTATATATTGTTTAGATAAACACGATGATTAATTACACAAATAAAACATCCCGATCAACATATAAATATGCAACCAACTTTAAAGGGACTCTCTCATTATATCTTATATGGAAAAGAACTGTTCGAATATTACAATTTTGTTTTTAACATCTGTGAATTTGATAAGGAATAAAATAAAAACCAAGTACGAACAATCCAAACCATAAGACAGAATTCGAAGTCCTAAAAACGTTATAGGCATAATACTGTATTCAAGCAAAATAGTGTAATCAGCAAATGGACTGCTCCTCGTGTACAAAATACACGACAAGCACTGGTAACAGGTGTCCGGAAGAGTAAGCTTACCCTGCCTGGCGCAACACCCGCCATAGCTGCATCCAATCTATTAGGCGAAATGTCGTTCAAATAGCGTGATTGGCCAATGAACTATAGTATGCAAAATGCACATGATGAATGATCAACTACTAGCGCCTAGTGCATTCCCTAGTGGATTGAATAGTTGCGCAATACAAATATCATTATTATTATTATTATTATTTATTTATTATTGCACAGTAAGAGAGAGATATGTGGTTTAACAGTGGCATTTCAGGACTAACATATGCTTCAATTTATTTCAAAAATGTTATTGATCATTGGGGATTTAGCAGTTTGAAGAAACCAGGGTGTTAAGCCATAAAAGATTTAAAAATTTAACAAGCAATCACCAATCAATTATCTATGAGATTAAAACTCGCTATATATAGCGCTGGTCTGTGTTGATTACTTTGATAATGTTAATCTCTTGTATGACAGTTGTGACAAATGCTCAAGAATATTAACAATTTGAAAGACGATTCAATTGATTTCGCCCATTATCAATAAACACGTGTTAGCAAAGACAAGAGTGCGATCAACTGAAGACGGCAAAGAAGATACATTAAAGACAGACTTGACCAATTCAAAATGCCTACACATGCTAAATGAAATAAAATTAATGTAATGGAATTTGGAATATACAGAAAGGTTTATCATTTTTAATGGGAATAACATTCTGGTGATTCGAAGCTACATTATAATAATACTTCCGGTTTTCGAAGTTACAATATTTCCGCGTTTTGAGAAAACTCAGTATTCCGACACGCTGTGTGATCCGACATATCAAACGATCCCGTACGATGTTGGATGGGACAGAGTCCACTGTATATAATCGAAACCTTGCCAGTTAACTCAATGACAAATCTTATGATCTGTCGAGCATGCGGTAAACCATTCCCCCCTCCCCTCCTCTCCATATATTAAATATTAACATTCTTGAATTATTTGCCTAGGCCAGAGGTATCTACCACAAAATGGAGACGGCACAAACATGAAATATTATGATGTTATTAATCTTTTATTGGCCTTCATGGGACATTAAGCAACTATTTTTAGGATATTTATATTTCATTGGTTAGCAGTTAAAATTTTAATTCATAAGAAAAGACACTGTAGAACTATTTTGAGACTTTTTTCCTGATGAAGAGTGGCCCTTTAATATTCAAATAAAGTTTTATAGTTTATCCTCAGGCTTGGTAGTGACCTTTTAACCCCTGATAAAGTTGTACAGATTAATATGGTATAAATACCCATAATACTCCAGTTTAACGACCAAAAAAACAAAAATGTATCCATCTTAAATCATACAGAGCACGGCTAGCAGCTATTTTATTTTAATACAAATACATGTATGAGCGTAGTTTTAACAAATATGTGTAGCCTTGGGCAGTTATATGGTATTCCGGGATATGTTTATTTCTTTGTTTGGCAGTTTTCCTGTACAATAAATGATATATTGAAATTTTTTTACTAAAACTATTTATGTCGATGATAGATTTTCACTATAACCAATATCTAAGATAAACAATGCCATCGGTATTAGCCTGCATGTGAAATAAAACTTAATAGATGTTAAAATTGAAGAAGAGTAGGTGGAATTGCTAAAGTTTGCACAAAATTCTCTTCATGTGAAATAAAACTTAATAGATGTTAAAATTGAAGAAGAGTAGGTGGAATTGCTAAAGTTTGCACAAAATTCTCTTCCCATGCACACATAGTCATAGAACATTCATGAACATTGGAGATGCTGTCATTTTTAGTTGGGGTTAATACAGGCCAGAAATAGGTGGCAAGAAGTTGTTTGTCAGTTTCAGGAAATGACGTCAATAAGCTTTCATTCCCTCTAATAGACTTCAACCCGCTTCAACCACAGATATTTTTATGTTAAATAGCATGTGTACTGAATACAAAGAAGTACTGGTTTGTAATTCCTGTACAGTATTCAAATTTATGTCAATATATTCCTGAAAAATTACGTGTTTTCGTAATTTGATATAATAAAAGCATTCAAATACAAATCTACGCCAGTAATATTCTTTAAAAAAATGTGTCTTTGTTTATACAGCAGAAAACGAAAGCACAGTAGTTTGTGATGTCGAATTTTAAGTTACATCGGCGTAGCATCGACCGACCCTTGCATATAATACAGGTATGGTCTCCATGTTATTGTTATTAGCTCACGTGATTGTTACTGATTTAGAAAGCCGCGAAGCAGTTTGTTAAACCAAGAAAAATATATATCTCTAATATAATTCACACTTTATAAAAAATCCGCAGGGAAAGGCCACTGGTCTAGGACTAGTGGTACAACTTAATATTAATAGAGTTAAGGAGTCTAGTTGCGGTGAGAGGACATTAAGTCTAATTCGTCATGAATTGCTGTCTCCATTCGATGAGCTGGCGACTTGAGCAGGACTTGGATTTAGTGAAGACTTAAGATTTGACTCGGCACTAAAGTCTTCAACTTGAACTTGATTCGGACTCGAAGTGCAGCAGCTTGGAACTCGATTTGAACTTCAGGTCCAATGACTTAAATTCCCACCTCTGGTGTCTAGTTGTTGAGTTTGGGTCATTTCTACTCCATCTCGTATGTTTACCACTTTTATTTTTTTTACGATCAATTTGAAGTAGAAAAAGAATAATTGCTGATGGTGTAACGATTTTTCACAAGTTTATTTCAGTGATATTTGTCGAGGCGTTTGATTATTCAACTGTTACTGTGATAAACATGCTTCTTGTTTTAACAGATAGTTGACCTTTACGTTTGAATACAACAATGAGATTGACCTTTAATCAATTGTTGTCATATTAATGGAATAGTTCAGTCTCAGGTAAATTTTGTGTACCTAGCGGCAACAAGACCATTATCATAAGTAGAGGTTTATTTTTATTTTTATCACTTTAGATAATCACATTATTGAGTTAATTACTGCTATATTTAAATATTTACCCAATGTGCACTGACAATGGATGGCTTTGAACTCTTTAAGTTAGGCCTTATGAATCAATCTGATTAACACATGGATCCTATTTCATTTTGGTTTTAAAGTTCAAAGTTTGGTCTTCCCAACAAAAGAATATGGATTAGTTGTTAAATAGAGAGAGAAAGAGAAATGGGGTTTAACATCCACTCAACACAACTAGGTCATTTCGGGACTAACATGGTTTAGCAGTAGGAGGAAACCGTAGTGCCCGGAGGAAACCCACGAGGTTAAGAAGGCGCCCCTATCTCCATGCCACTTACGCTCACACCAGGGCTCGAAACCACAGCCGCAAGCCAGAGGTGGCCGGCCAGCTAGAGGTCGAAGTGCGACATTCTAGACCACTAGGCCATTCCAACCCCCCAGTTGTTTAATAACTTGAGCCCTGTGGGTAGATATTTGGAGCAATAGAAAACAAATCGCTGGTTTTTGTGTGTGAAATAGCTTTATTTAAAGTCTGCTTCAACCAACATGATATCACCCACAATCGCTGACTTTTGACCAAATAGTCATTGATTTTACTAACAGGGTTTCAATTCCCAGATTTACATGACAGTGAGTAGGGTGGCCTGTCAAACTTCGTGGAGTTTCTCCTGGTTCTCCCCTTCCTTACCATTTCTACACGCAAGCGAATTATTGAAGTAAAATCAAGTCGGGAGATTATTTTGAATTGCATTTTGGTTTTTATTGGCCACATTTAAGTATTGTCGTCTCCCCCGTCAGTCTGTCTTGACTGCCCAAATGACTAAGCTGATGTAAATGTATATTTCGTTGCCTGGCAACCTATCTTTTTTAAATGTTGAATGATCAATTCAAGTACATGTGAGTTTAGCATAGATTAAGTTGTGAGAAATTTGATATATTCCGAAAATATTTGGCTTTGTGAAATTATTTGATTTTATTTCTGGTTCGGTTTCCCCTTGTCAGTGATGCAGACAGAGGGTCTGACAAAGACAGCTGCCTAGTTGTTCGGATGGTACGAAAAACCAAGGTCCCGTGTACACATTGGCGTGCACATGAAAATCCCTTGGCAGTTGGAATTCAGTTGCTCCCCGGGCAAAAATTTCTCTTATAGCACAATGTATGGTGTATGCCCGTCTTCAATTAGCCCAGGTTAGGTGCAGAAGCGTAGGACAATAAACCCAATTTCATTCATTCATTCATTCGATATTAAGAATTCCGGACTTGTTTACTTGTTCTGTATTTAGCTCTACATCTCATGATATAACATAGATGTATAATTAATAATGTCAATTGTTAGGTGGGTTTTATATATTTATATTCATTTATTCACCGTTTATAATAAAATTCATCATGTTCAATTTGTTTACTGTCAACATTAGACAGATAGATACATGGTCCAACACCACGATTAGGAATATCTTATTCATTATTTAAATATGGAACCCTAAATGGCTTCAAATAAATACCATGGTTATTTTAAGGAATTGTTCATTGCTTAATTCTTTGCTAAACAAGTATGACTTTACTATGAACCAGGAACACCAGTCAAAAATAGAAGTCAGTCAATTGATGCACAATTGTCTAAGTAACAAGCATGTCCATTGTATTTTCTTTTAAGTGCAACGCCCCTAGGATTCTTAAAAGATTCACAAATGTATCAAACAACTTCCTGGTTTTTCTGCCATGTATTTTATATTATAATACAATTAACACCAGGGCTGTGACAATGAATTAGCAACTTTATAACTACCATATAAGTAGGTGGAAATGAAATGGAATTAGGTTTAACGTCCTACTGTTCTACTCTCATTGGGCTAATGAAGACAGATATACGCCATGAGGAAAATGTTGCCCAAGCATCGGCAATATGGCCTTCTCTTATATCGAATTCCTACTGCCAAGGGATCTTTTATGTGCATGCCAAGGTATACACACAAGACCTTGGCTTTTCGTCCCATCCAAACAACTAATCAGCTGTCCTTGTCAGGCTCTCCGTCCTGCACCAAGAGGAAACCATGTCAGAAAATCATTAACTTTCTGGAACAGGTGAAAGAACCTGTTTTACACTGTAGGTTAGCTTATCATATATATGTATATACATTTAATTTTGTAAGAGAATGATTATGCTTAGGCCTATCCTGTTCCTTAATCCTAATTCACATATTAACTGAATAAATATGGTTCACAAAAAAATAAATACCAAAAATAAAACATTAAAGATATGTATTTTCACGATGAAAGTCATAATGTGTTTGTAAACTTAAAATGGGGTTGGTTTTATTCTTTCTTTCCTTTGTGTAATTATTGATTTTTCGTGGGTTGATCAAAAACCTTTCGTCATTTCGTTTGTGTTTTTGTTCGATTTGTTTTGTTGTGCATTTGTGAAATTCCTACTTGATCTACTGAATGTGATGAAGTCATAAGCCTTTGGGATGCGCAGAAATGAAAAAAATATCATCAAAACAAAATTTGTGTCATGATGTGCCTAGCGAATTATTTATAGATTTAATTACTCTAGTAAATTACCGTGAGGCGTGATTATGTATGTTTATAAATAGCTCGCAATAATAACTATCGAGATAACAACCTCTTACATGAACCATCAAAAATCATGGACTTGGATAGCGCCATAACACTATTGATTTTGTGATTGCCATGGAGCCAATGGCAAAAATATCTTTGAGTTTATTTGTGAAGTAAATGTCACCAATGGAAGAATTGTGTCATGCCGAGAAACGTTAGTTTCTAATCAACTGTTTAGCAATAGAAGCCATATTGGACAAATATTTCCAATTTAGTCATAATGGTCGTTTTTAATATCACATATTTGTTAAATATTATACAAGTTTGAGTGATGTGGTCGCCCCAAATAAATTAGAAGTCATAATTGGTATCAGGTGGTCTAGAATTACAAGATAATGCACCACATAATCCAATAACCCTTCCACTTGTAGAAATTCAAATATGCTGGAAAACATCTGAAGTTTTTAAGGAATAAGACATCTATCATTATTATCATGTAAGGTTTCTGTTTAATTGATTGTCAGCATCAAGATTAGTCTACGATTATTGTTCAGTTAAAGACACAATCTGTATCGTTTATTTCCAAACAAATCAAAAACAAAAAAACACATGAAGAATGGACTAGCTTGTACGAAAAATCATAAAATTGTAATTAATTTAATGTCTTAAGATGATTGAAGTTGTACATGTGAAATTCAAAGAAACCAATGTCAACTTTGGATAGGCACCATAATATCATAGTGAACCGCGTCCCACACAACCAAAGTAGACACAAAAGACACAAGGGCAGTACACAAACATTAGAAATGATTAATTTGATTAATTTTGTAACTCAAAGGCTTTTACTTTAAAGTATCTGAATAATTTTATAGAAAGATATCTGACAAATAGAAATGATTTTGATTGTATATTTGATTTAATTGTCATTTTGTCTTTTTGTCTTTTTGAGGCTTTAATAAATCAGGATTCTTAAAAATATAATTAATCTGGGTCGTGATTGAATAAATGTTTGGCCAAACTTTCTTTCAGTAGTACTTTTGACTGTATATGGTCTTACTATTCATCCTGGCATATTGGGCCTTTAATGACAATATTTTTTTTTATTTTCAGGAGAGATGTTTAGTGAACAACAATTAGAACAACAGTTGGCAACACTCAAACATCAACAGCAAGTCCAAAAAAATATGTTATTACAACAATTTGAACAAAACTGTCAAGCACAACTCAGTAAGTTTATTTTAATTTTACACTTTGTGCTGTTGTCCGGGCAAAATTCTGTCTTCGAAGCCTTCACACAGACACAGTTAACTGGCAGTTGCCATGCGGACCGGGTTAAACTGACAGTCTCTACACAGACTGGATTAACCTAACAGTCTCTACACAGACTGGGTTAAACTGACAGTCTCTACACAGACTGGGTTAAACTGACAGTCTCTACACAGACTGGATTAACTTGACTGTCTCTACACAGACTGGATTAACCTGACAGTCTCGAAACGGATTGGATTAACCTGACAGTCTCGAAACGGATTGGATTAACCTGACAGTCTCTACACAGACCGGGTTAACCTGACAGTCTCGAAACGGATCGGGTTAACCTGAAAGTGTCTATACAGACTGTACTGATAGTCTTGACACAGACTGTGTTAACAGACTGGGTTAACCTGACAGTCTCGAAACGGATTGGGTTAACTTGGCAGTCTCTGTTGAGACTGGGTTCCTTGTATATGCAAGCCCTGAGTTCAATCTCTTAGCTTGTCTTTGACAATGAGTGAGGTCACCTACCAAACTTCAATGGTTTTCTACAGCTACCTCTGGATTACACCCACTTTTAAAAATATCATAAAAACAACTTCTGCACAAGCACATTAATGAATTAATGAAAAAGACCATAGTATTTTAGTCCCTGGATAGTAATGAGTGGAAGTTAAACCCTTAAACCCCATTCTCATCTCTTTCCACTTTTATAAATCAATCACCAGGAATGGTTTTATTCATTTTTCTCACTCTCTCCTAACTGTTATAAATCATCAGGAATGCTTTTATTCATACCAAATCTCCAAGGAATATAGGTCAATAAAGTGTGTGGTGATTGATCTAACCATTCATGTTTGAGTATTGATATTATATTGTGTATATCATGTCCTTGTGACAATAATATCTATATTGATATACATGATCAGTGTACCGTATTGAACATAATTTAACATTAATTGGGTATGTAGTCACATTGATAGTGAGTGTTTGTTATATAGGAACAGAGGTAATTTTCCTGTGGGCTGGCCATACTAAACTTATGTCGTCTGTTTACAATTAGCTTCACTTGAGAACAGACACTAAGCTAGTGAACTGACATTTTAATTCCTTATGTGTTGCTAAATTTGAGAAGTATTTATTTCGTTTACATTTATAAAAATAGAAAAGGTTTTGTTTAGTCTTTGTGTGTATGACATATGTCAGGGTAGAACCGCATTACAAAATAGTATCATTATTTTTGAAAATGGTAGTCATTCAGAGCAGAGATCTATTTTCAAAGTAGATAGTTCACTGTGTGCAGAATGTGTGCTTGCCCAACAATATAGCTTTTAGTTGTATCTGACAAAATGTCCGACTCTACTGAAATAAGTACTGGACATGTATTAATAGATATCAATAAAGACATCGACAAAAGATAGTCTCTACCAGACAAAATGTCTGGTAGTAGAAGGGTTGTACATGTATCTATCGAATTTGCTCCTGACAATGTCTATGACAGGTGCCGTATTTCTAGGTATAATCATGGAAAATGAGTTATTAGGATAGATCCGATTTTTTAATTTTAGTTTGATTTTACAGGGGTTAAAAATTAAAATTCAGGATGGAACCCGCAGCATGCGGATGTTGCCACTGAAATCGCTGTTCTATACTTGTGTAATTCACGGAATAATCGAAATTAGGAAATTATTGTTTTGTTTCTTTCCTATGTTCTTTTGGCTGCATGTTTCTATTGAGATAGAGCTCGAACCTCACCTAACGTCACATTAGCGGAAGCAGCCAATTTTATAACAATGAATTTAACATCATCTTCACATGTTTTCTTCAGATTAACACTAGTTTATCTAAATAAATCAAAGACGTATCCCCCAAGTCATCTGACCTAACCCTACCGTCACTGGCTGGAATGGAGACACACAGGGCTCGTCTGGTGTATTTAAAGAGTTCAAAATAATTTCTAGAAATAATGGTTATGACTAATTTACTGCAAAATATGACCAAATCAAATAATTAGGGACGGGATGTGAGAAAGGAATTCCAGGGGGGGGGGGGGGTTACATGTCTGCCAAATGAGGTACATGTAATATAGTGTCATGCACAGGTGTGAAGTAGTGTTTTGATAATAAATTTATGGTATTACGGATATTTTAGAATCAGATTTCACTACCTCAAAGTATTCATTTTAAATGCAAGTTTGTTACATGATACTTATATTTGGTGGAATTCACGTGGATACAGATTATAGAATTGCACGCATCTTTGTGTCGCTGAACCAAAGCAGATTTGCGGGCTTGCAATAATTTTTAGGCCTTCTCATTTCAAAGAAATGAAACATATTCATATTATGATATATATGGACCCGTGTACGTAAAGCGCTAAACAAATTAGGGGTGTGAGTGGTGTCCTAATTGTGTTGGCCTAATAATGAGGATATGTCTGAATAGACATTATAAATGAAAACATTAAAACGCTGTGCTTATAGTATATTTATTATTCATAACCTCTGTCAAAGTTTCCCAGTTTAAACTAATGACGTAGTGTCGAAAGTAAATTAAAAGTTTTGTCTTAGTGTACATAAAAACTGACATTGTGAAGAAGGAATAACTGTGGAATTGTCCTTCCAATTTCACAAATTTTGACCCCTGTTATATCACAAGACTGGCTTAATATATGTAGTCGTAAGACTTTCCACAAGGACAGATTGTAATCCCACAATGCAAATCTATAATAAACATCAAATGAATAAGAATCCCTGGTTGTACGTGGCAAGGAGAAAGGTCGCCTTTCCATCCTCGTGGGTTTTCTCCAGGTCCTTAGGTTTCCTCCCACTGGCCACTGCTAAAGATTCCTCCGCGCAAGTGGATTTTTAAAATAAAATTAAACCATGTTAGTTCTAAAATGACCTAGTTTGTGTCGAGTGGAGTTAAACCTTATTTCTCTCTCTTTCTTTTTTTGACCCAAATCAGAGGTCCATCTTTTTGTTTTCTTTATTTTTAGAATGTATGGATTATGTTTCAGGAGAAATGTATCCCGACACCCACCTTCAACAACAGTTGGCCTCCATTAAACAACAACAACAATTACAGCACCAACTGTTGTTACAACAGTACGAACAACAGAGAATACAGCTAGAACAAGAACACGAAAAACAAATTCAAGATCATATCAAGGTAGTCATCATCTTCAATATACTCATCATACCCAATAAATTTCACTTAGCTGATGACAGCAGTCATGTATTTGCTATTTTTTGTTCGATTAGCATGTCCAGTCTTTAAACATTGTACATGATGATTCCCTCGTTCTAGCAAGAGACTATCATGCAGAGAAAGTCTCTCATAGTAAACTGTCTGAAACGGAGGGGTGGGTGGTGATGGATGGCTGAATGGTTAGCATGCGCTTGCTGTATCATGAAGCCTGTCATTGAGTCAACTGGCGTGGTTTTTGAATTTGTATGTTAGTCTCGAAATGACCTGGTTTGTGTCGAGTGGACGTTGAACCACATTTCTCTCTCTGTCTGAAACTGATTCATCATTGACAACTCCTGTACATCTCTATATGTAATACTAGAACACTTAGTATGTGTAATGACCACATATATGACATGCAGGGTACAGTAGAATTATATCACAAACGATTGTTTCCCAGATACTTTAGTTAGTAAACATAGAATGCCGTTTAAATGCTGCATTTAGTGCACAGTGATTGGTCAGTCGGTTAGATTACTATATTAATTGTGTTGTAACAACCACAGCGATTGGTCGTGTATAAGACTAAGAGCTGCGTGTAAATTACATCATGCATTTAGCTGTAACAAACACAGTGAATGGTTATTTGATACGATTAGCATATCATTTACATGATTAACATTTGTCGTAATACTGTATTTATGTGTAATCGTGTTACACATGTAGAAGATTAAAGATAAGCTTGGATTAATTTAAAACAACAACAGTCATTGATTTCATAAAACATTCATCCCATTTAATATCCTAGTCTAATTTTAAACTTTTCTTCAATATTACATCTAATTTGATTGTGGTGGTATATTGTCATCAACCCCTCCTATCTGTCCATCCTGCTAAAGTGATCATTCCATTGATTTGAAATTTAAACACAATATTTATGTTCATGAAATGAAGAAGCTTAATCATTGGTACCAATATTCAGGTTTTGTATGAAAATTTTAGAGAAAGGGAGAACTAGAAATCTGTTCAATTTTAACTGTTTATATTATAAATACTTCATGGGTTGTTGCCCTTAATGCTGCAGCCGTTATGTGCAAGGGGTTTATCAGTTATGAATGTGTGTCTTGTTGTCTAGCAATGCTTGATTTAATAGAGAGTATTTTTAAATCATGGCCTCATTGCATGATATTTATACAATATTAGAATCTGTAAGTTAAGAATTGTTTTTTTTGTGGAAATGGCTGGATAATTAGAACACAGTAGAGCTTTAGGTCAATTATTCTATATAAGTCCATTAAAAAAAAAATATTCTGGTTCTAGGACAATGTGGGTTTTTGTTGTTTTTTTATTTGTCGAAGGATTTTAACTGCTGTACTGGGTTAAATAATTTCTCATAAACATTATTTATCATGTTTTAAAAATAAAAAGTGGTCATGCGGCCCTTTTTAAGTGACAGGATTTTCTGATTTTCTGACCTAAGTAGAGTCCTTATTCAAACTTCTTGATTTTTTAAAAGTGTTTTGTGTAAAATCAGTAGGACGTTAAACCCCATTTCATTCATTTCATTCATTTGTGTAAAATGTAGGTCAATAAAGGTGTTTGTCCATACATTAAGCAATTTATTTCTCCACAATATTGTCAAAATCCTTCTCATATTTGAAAAAAATACATCCTCTGTGAGAAAATATTGGCGAGGCTGTTGTATTTGTATAATAACTAAAGTAACGATATTGTGTAGCCGACATATAAATGAATAGTAGTTACCAACTTTATCTGAGCATGTAGTTTCAGTAGAAATCCCTCGCACACAAAAAAAAAGTAGCTACAAAAATGTATTTACTGGTAAACTGAAAACTTTTTGCAACTTTTGACTGTTGATATTCAAATATTGTAGATAGTTGCCTTTAAAAATTAGAATTCAAGCTAAATAAATTGTTTTTGCGCTATGTTTTTAGTTATCTTGACAGTTATTTTTACACTTTCAAAAGCTAAATTAGTCGCACACGAAAGTAGTCCAATTAGATTTATTTATTCTGTTATTTGAAATCTTTTTTTATTTGTTTGTTGTTTTTGTTGTGTTATATATTATTTTTTTATGATTATTGTTCTGTGTTTATTTTTTGTGTTTTTAGTGAGTTTTAGCGAGGCCACATAAATATCTCTTTATATTTCTCATAAGCCACTATTACCGTGGCATTTTCAGGGTTTCCTGGACCGTGAGCAGCAGAAGACAATTGAACAACATAAACGCATGGAAAAAGAACTGATGGAGAAGGAACAATTAGAACGCATAAAAAATAAAAACAAAGAACAAGAAAGTAAGATTTGATTGTTAGTCAGTTTGTACGATGGGTTCCACTTTGTTCATGTATGCTGGTCAGGACCAATTTTTTTAAAACATTGATCAATTGACAAAATGTATTACTGGAATATTTGTCCAACCCTCTTTTTTCAAAGATGGCTACATTCTATCTCTGCCTGCAAGTGTAAAAGAGAGTAATGTCATATCTTTAAATTCAAATAACTATCATAACTAGAGATTATGGACTTTCCGATAATTACTACCAGTGTTATGGCCCTGAATTATTATACTAAGATTTTATTTCTTATTTCAATATATAGTAAATTTGATTTGCACTGACATTTGGTATAGCTACGACATACATCTCATCATAACAAATCTTCTCATATCTGACTTCAATAAAGTATGAATAAAAGCCGACTCATATCTGACTTTTGTAAAGTATGACTCGTATCTGATTTCAGTAAAGTGCGACTCGTATCTGTATTTTACTTTCAATATTTCAATACACTTGTATTTGACTTTTAATTATTAGGGATACAAATCTAAACAATCTCTATTCTGTGTTGTATAATCATATTTATATATTATAGGTGCTATAGCTTCTACCGAGGTAAAAATGAAACTACAAGAATTTGTTTTAACCAAGAAACAAAGAGAACAGGCTGTTAAAGATCTCAATAATTCACCCCCACAGTTCAGACATCCATGGTAAGATCAAATTTTATTTTCAAATGAAAAAAAATGGTGTTTAAGGTTACGACACTGGCATTTCAGCATGTTCTTCATTAAATTGCAATTTCTAAGGTTTCTTTTAAATGTTCATTAAATACACAGGGGAACCTCGTTTTTTCGTTCCATTCAAACAACTAGAGTCTGTTCCTAAATAGGCCCTCTGCCCTCTGACAATGGGAATAGCTAGATCGCAAACCCTGAGTAACGCCAGGTTTGATATAAATACATCTGAATAATTTCAGAGAAAAGATTGAGAACAACGTTGAGGTTAGTGCAGAATATTCTCGAATGAATAAGATTTTTTCTAAAGGGTCCCATTTCGAATCCCAGTATAGTTTTCCGGTTAATTCAAACCCATAAAAAAGACCCCTGCCAATTTAAAAATTAGAAAAAGTCTTCCATAAAAAGATTCTTCTATTGTTAAAACAGTTCTACATTTTTGCCCCCCCCCCCCTCTACGGCTATTTGCCCTCCAGTTATTCCAATTTAAAAATGTTGGATACTTGATAGTTTCGTGTCCATCTCCAGACATACCGATAGCGATAATCAACGCAACGACACAAGCGGTTAAAAAATAAGTTAAATAACGTAATGTAATTGTTAGACATGTCATTCTATCAATCCGGCGGACATTCACCATCAACATTCAGTGACATATTAGGCTGTCAAGTAACATCGTATTCTATTGGCTGATTAAGTGTAGTGTCAAAAATATATAAAATTGCCATTTAAAACCATCATATATTTTATATATTTTTGACACTACACTTTATGCTGTTTTTGTATCCAGTTACCTAGTAATTGTGATCCCATCAGAAATTCGTTGGAAGATTGGTTTGAGGATGCCTACTGTGTATAATTTGTGGATTTTCAACTTGTGTATAGGCACCTCTGTTAATAGTATCATCATATTTTCATGTGATAGATCACCTTTTTAGAAAATGAAGAACTACATGTTACCAACGACAGGGCAACCATTACAGTGATGTCATTAACATATGACCTCATCATTATTCAAATTTGTTTCCTGTTTCTGTTGAACTGTTCCTTTGAAAATGTTAAAATTTATTTGACGAAACTAGTCAGGATATATAGTGGACATATTATGATGGTTTTAAATGGCAATTTTATATATTTTTGACACTACACTTTATACTGTTTTTGTATCCAGTTACCTAGTAATTGTGATCCCATCAGAAATTCGTTGGAAGATTGGTTTGAGGATGCCTACTGTGTATAATTTGTGGATTTTTAACTACTTTGTAGGCGTACACATTTAAAAAGACTGGCACACTAGGTGGAAGTGCTGCTGTCTGGCAGTAAAGTATATATTTTAAACATTGCCCTGCACCAACAGAGAAGTTTGCGTGGCTGATTAGCACAACCCAACACTTACCTGGTCAAATTTATGCATTGAAACTGAACTGCCGTGTGCAAAAGGTTAAAAATTGTAATTTCACACAATAATGACTAGCGGAAATTGCTCAACACAGTTCAAAACAATTGTATTAACCAAAAAACAGATTCATTTATTTATAAGGTTTCCCTGTCTGGTTTTGTTATCTTACTTTTTTGAATTTCAATTAATTATCTTAGATTACATGTGTTGAGCTGTAATATACTTGTTTTATGGGTTAAAAATAATTATCTTCAGTTGGAAAACAATTTTCACTGATTCCTATATACAGATATATCAACGCTGGTAACTTAGCAACAAAATTACAATCTTATATAATATGATTATATAGTCGTACAAGTTTGTTATACAAGTAATTACAATTAATTACATTATTTGTTTGTTAAACTCAGATCTAGACTGGATTTTGACATTCTAAATATTGTTTTTATAAGCTTCTGCTACATTATGTCCTGTTATACAATCGTACAAAGTTAATTATAATAGAGAACTAAATTTAGAATCTTGGTCAATTACATTTCCTTGACACTCAAATCATGGATAAATGGTTGAAATAAGTGATCTATGATATCATGGCCCCTTAATATAACTATCTTGGCCAGTTTAGGAGCAGAACAGTAGGACGTTAAACCCCATTTCATTTCATCCCTTAATCTTACTTTACAAATATTTTGTAATGGTTAAAATACAATTTTATTTGGCCTGCTTCAAACCAATAATCAACCAATCAATGAGTCTACACAAGTAATCAAATGATGGACATGTTTTTAGGTGTGGCTCATTCAGTCAATTTTAGATAGTTATATTGTTTTAATTGGATAATGTTATGGCAGCTAGAAATCTCTGTTTTACTCTTTGATATATATTAATAAGACAATAGGTTATAAAAATATTATTTCTATTTTTAAGATAATTAAATACATAGGGCTTTTTTCTTTGGCTAGAAACCTATGTTTTATAATCAAACAGGGGAGTTAGGTGGCTGAATGGTTAGCGTACGCGCGCTGTATCATAAAGCCTGTCATTGAGTCAACTGGCGTGGTTTCGAATCCCCGGTTGTACGTGGCAAGGATCAGGGTCGCCTGTCCAACCTCATGGGTTTTCTCCGGGTCCTCCGATTACCTCCCACTGCTAAGACCCCTACGTGCAAGCGAATTATTGAAATAAAATTGAACCATATGTTAGTTCCAAAGTGACCTAGTTTGTGTTGAGTAGACGTTAAACCCCATTTTGCTCTCTCTCTTTTATAATTAAACAAGAATTTTGCTGCTAAAATGATTTAGTGATATTCACCTGGTAATAAAATATTGATATAAATATATCTGGACAGATGTAAAAATATTAATATTAGTTGTACCCAATGAGTCAACGACACACACTAATCAACTATTACCGGACATTTTCAATTTTGTGTCCAATGTGTATTAAACCTATGGATAATAAAACAAAATTGACACATCTGTGCCAGACAAAATGACATACACCGATAGAATTGTGGCAGACGTTATTGACAGGTGGCTTATTGGCAGTATATTTCTAATTTTGTTTATAATTTCAGGGTACCTAACCAGAGCTCATTAGATCAAAATTCTCCGCCGGCCAGTAGTATGTCACCTCCCTATCCACATCCTATGTTAGGAAAATACGCTGAGGATGATTTTCCTCTTCGTAAGACAGGTAAGATACAAACAGTTGTACAGCATGGTGATTAGTTGATTGTCCTGCAAGAAAATTAAACTTGACTAATTCGACCTTCCATACACTGACTTCGATCAGGGTTAATACGAACTTTACTAATCTGTCATTTCATACACTGACTTCTCTCTGGGTTTAAAAAAAATATGGACATTCCATTATACAAATTTGACTAATCTGACATTTCATAATACAAGTTTGACTAATTTGACATTTCATAATACAAATTTGACTAAATTGACGTTCCGTATACTGACTCCAGTCAGGATTTATAAAAACTTGACCAATCTGACATTCCAGTTGGTTTGCTCAGACTTTGGTTTGTTGGTTTAACTTAATGTCTTACAAAGATTGTCAGTTTACCCAATCTTGGTTTATTACTGTCTTATAAGATTGTCAAATTTACCACTTCTTAATTTACGGTTCACTGTAAAATGTGTTTAATTCTCCCAAAACTGGAAACGAAACAAAAGAATATTTCCACATTGTAATTGACCGTAGAGAAACCATAGTGTTGATAAACTAATTTATTAAATTGCATGGCAAGTTTAGTAATTGAAACATAAGACTTTCAAATCAATCAAACATTAATGGTTAATATTAATGGTTTTTGGGCCAGCATGTATAAGGATTCTTTGAATTTTCATCAAAATTTGTCAGAATGTGAAAAATATACATAATTTACTCAAATTGGTAAAACAAATTTTAGATAGTGAAGTCTTCAAACAAATCTGAATTATAGACATTTTTTGATGAAGTCTTTCAAAGAATAAGTGATGATTACATTTGTTTATAAACAGCAAATTTTCATTTTTAGACAACTTTATGAAGCCCAACATCTGATAGTTGATGTTTTTAGTTGTTTGTGTATATTTGTGTGTATATTTGTGTATGTTAGTGTGACTGCAGTGTTGTATAGTTAGATGAAATGCGTGTCTAATTGAGTGTTTTTTTTGAACTTGTTAATGTTTTGAACTTGTTTATAATTAGATATGAAAGGCCGTATGCACTGCTCTTAACCTGTACATTAATGACTTCATTTTCAAGTTTTCATTTGAGGCGATTAAAATGATTTATTTAAGGAATAAAAAGACTAATGAGTGTTTGACAAATATGTAATAATACCAAGAATAAACGTAATCTATTACGTTTCTTCTGAAATAAGTCATTCTTAAGGTAAGGAAACAAAAATCCAACAAGTCTTCATTAAATAAGGGAAAATTTTCTTATCACTAATTTCGAAAAAGATTTGGTGGGAGGGACAATTTTTTTTTTATGTTTCGTAGTTTAATTTCCCAAAATTTCCAGAGCAAGATACGATAATGACAGTGGTAGTGAACGCAATTATTATGTTATTTATTATAATAAAACATTTATTTTCCCCTGCCTTGATGAGCTTTACTTGCAAATGAATGTTAACAAAATATGACTTTATTTAAAGTAAGAGCAATGGATACGGTCCTGTATGTATCAAGATATAACAAAACAAATTGGATTTATAAAACTTTAAAACAAATAATAGCATTCATTCCTTTTTTAATTTTTTTGTTATAAATAGAATTTCATCAGGGTTTTTTTGTAGACATAACAATCTTATTAGCTGGATATTTTTGTTTGTTTTTTTCTTCTATACATGGAATCATAATTTAAAGATAATTTTAGTTGTGTCAATATTGATTTATACTTTGTTGTTTTAATATCGTGAATTTAGAATCAAAATCAGATTTTGTTTTTAATAATTTAATATGAATCAGAATATTTCATTCAAATTAAATGGGATTGTTTTCATGATGAAAGTGACAGACAAATTGTTTTCTTTTCCACTTGGTTATGATTGTTGACAAACCGCATGCATTTAAAATATGAAATGAAATGAGGTTTATCGTCCTACTGTTTTGCTCGGAACTGGGTAATGAAGACGGGTATACACCAAACAGTGTGCTATGAGGGAAAAGTTTGCCCGATTGTCAAGTGCCATTGCTACGATAATAAACAAAGTCTTGATTATTCATTTTAGTGTCAAATTATGAAATTATTTAATGGCACAAGTAGTGTTCTAATCCCTTCAATATCAAAGCCATCGGATAGTCTAGAGAGTTAGTCTATGGGCTTGTCTAAATAATAATTTATATAACAATTTAAGCCAGAAAAAATACCCGCAATAGGCAGATTTAGGGAATGCATCTTTAAACTTTAATTACATCACCTTCGAGAGTCACTTGTGAAAATAAATTGTATAAATAAATACAAAACAAACAAAAAAGATGTAAATATTTATTTTTGGGTACAAGGCTTGGCTCCTTTTCAAACTAATCAAAGAATTTGCACCTTCTTTTTTGTCCTCTGTGCTTTCAATCTGTTGTTGTAAAGTACACCCACTTGTGTTATTCTGTCAGGCAGATGCTTAATGTAGATTGCACCAATTAAACATCTATTTTAAGCTTGCTGTTACTAAAAATAAAGGCCTTTTACTTGGTTTAAAATTGTCTGCCCATTTTATTTTATCACCACTGATTTAGAAACAGGCGAGTCAGTTAGAAAAAAGAAAACAACAACTTAACCAAAAATGGTTTCTTATCTTCTTCCTTCTTGTTCAGATATCAAATTTGCTTAGAATGAATTAGTGGAAATTTTTTATTAACAGCTCAAATTTACTGGAAATATTTAAAGGTCAAAAGCTGTAAAGTTAATGGAGGGATATTGAAATTGGCATCTGCTTTCTGTCCTTCAGTCTCAGTTATGCTTTTGGAGAATATCTTAAAAACTGTTTGAGATATTTTATGAAACTTTGTATACTATTATCATTATTGTGCCTTTTGTGTTTCCATGGAAACAAATTTATTGAATTATTGACATACAAGGGGACAGGATATCGATAATTTAGTCTTTTTGTTTACATACTGTTTAAAATCGTAGTTTACTAATTAAATATCAATAATTTTAATATGTTCATGCTACATTGAAGAAATTAAGACATCTTCAGGCTTTCATAAATAAGAAATGCAAAAAGACCACCTTTAATTAATTAGTTTAAAAGCTAATGGTATTTTATGTTAATGCCTTACATAGGTGAATACATTGATTTTGTAGAAAATAGATTCTACCCACTACCCATATTCAAAGATAACAAACCCAAACAATTTTTCTCTCAGTTTAATATATATTTTAATGTAGACACACAGAGCTGAAGTTTTCATTGATGCTGGTATTAAAATTGGTAGGAAATGGACATGTCACATGTCTAAAGATATAAATAATAGATAATCTTTACAGTCAGATCAAAATTATTTATCTTAATTCTTATTTATCTTGAAAACGAAAAGTTATGATATTTCAGATAAATTGAGTTCATTCTAATTTAAAGCTTTACTGTCTGTGTGGGTCATATAGCTAAGGATAACGGCACACCCCAACACAGATAGAACAAACAGTACATTAATACAGGAGGGAAGCACCTGATACCTCTTCTCAATTATTGGAGAATTTCATATAGTTAAAAGATAATAAAGGGTACCTGAACAGACGAGCACAGATAGAACAAACAGTTCATTAGAACAATATAAGAGATAAAATGTGACATTGAGATCGCAAAAAATAATAAGGTTTTAGAAACCTGAACAATTTTTGTGTATAAAATGTTTATAAGTTCAAGTAAATAGTTGTTGTTGATTAGAGAAAAAAATCTGTAAAAGTTATATATTATTATGGCTTAACAGCATACATATAATTATTTATAGCCATTTATAACTACAAAACATAATAGAATTTCTATTTGTGACATTTCTTAAATCGCTAGAATTACAGCTTAATAACAATGGTATGGTTTAAAAATAGATTTTTCTCCTGATAAACCTCTGACTAGGAGAAAAAGTCATTTGATTGTTTCCATAGTAACGTAATGGTGTGTTATTGCACGATATTTGTATTATTACTGTCATTATTTCATGGCTTTTTTGTTATAAGTTTAAAAATATTGTAATCTTTTTGTTTTATTTTCATTTTGAGACGTTTTTCAGTAATAAGAAACATGTCTTCATTTTCTAGCTAATATACCTTGTCTTGATCTTTACTGGCAGTCCAGATACCTGCCATAAATTTGTTGATATTTTTGAGGATCTGGTGGGAGAAATTTTAAAAACATAAGATAAAAACTTGCATGGAATTACTGTGCCAATTTGTAACTGGTCAAAGTTAGTTAATTTCACGGAATTGAAAAATATTATCTTTTGCACATTATTAAAATTATCATGTCAGACAATTTATTAAGAACTTAATTAGCTACTTATAAGATGAAATGAGGATTGTAAATCACAGGGGGGGAAATACCCTTTTGATCCAAAATTGTCTAATTACCTCAACAAATGAGCTTTATATTAGCTTTACATAACATGAAATAGGGGATATTAGTGACAATAAAAGTATCTACTTAGTTTTAAATTTGTTCAGTAAATAAACTGACATGAAATATGACAGATATAATATGAATATGGAATGATGTACAGTGCACCTTGTTAATCTGATCATCTGTCTGTATTCAGAACAAATCCTTAAATTTCAAATAGTTTGATTAATTTTTAACTAACAAAACTTTGATCTAGCTTGGTTTATTAACATACTTCGGACATGTCAGTTTTCCCAGAGTGCACTGTATATATTTTTGCCTGTGTATTTATGTTTTTGCCTGTAGATTTTACACATGTTTGACGTGTTCTTGATTTCAGCGTCTGAACCCAATATACTAAAAGTTCGCTCTGCGCTAAAACAGAAGCTGGAAACCAGGCGCGGAATGAACACTCACAGTCCCTTGGTTCGGAGAAGAGAGAAAGGGCCATTGCCAAAACGCAAAACTGCGCTCTCAAGTATGTACCCATACTATTTTTTAATCCGTCTGGTCTGGCATCCCTGTAAAGAATGTCAGCAGTTTAGAAATGTTCTAATACAATTAGAAACAGCAGTTCTGATTGGCTATTTGTTATTGAGATTTTGATTGGATAAAAATTATCCATGTTGGAAGCAGTGATACCTTAGGTGTTCTAACCATAGAAGTATTTTTCATAATCATTTACTTTTCATTTGTAATTGTTAAATAAAAGTATTAAATTCAGTTTTTAATAATCAATTTTTAAAAACTAAATGGAAACTAATTATTAATGTCTAATTCATTTGTTACTGTAGTTGTTTTATTGGCATCGAATTGTAACAATGAAAATACACATCTAAAAAGAACTCTAAGAATTTTGAAAAAAATGGTGTTGTAACGCTGAGCCAGCTTTTGGAACTTTTACAACTCAAACTTAGTGCAGAAAGAGCATGATAATGGTGTGCAGATTTGTGGCTTTTGACTTTTAAGAGCAAACATTTGTGCTAATATTGATTAAAAACCTACCTAAAATATAACAATGCATGAGTCTTCAGATTGGTTACTAACTCACTAAAAGTAAATTTGATGAAATGTAATGCCATGAATTATTATTTTATTTTTTGAAGTTGCTTTGAATTAAATTGAGAACATTTTTTTGTCTTAGTGCTAACACTGTTTTTACTGACACTTTCATGAACAGATTGTTTTAAATATTCGGTAACACATCATGAAACTTGTCTTTGAACATTATATCCAATTATATTCTGTTAATTCTATGATTTAGTCTGTAATTTTGATAAATTTACAAGTATATTTGCAAATTTATTTATTTTTTATTAAAGAAAGTAGACATGGAGAAAAAATATTGTGTTTTCTAATAATCTGTGGAGCCAAATTTTCCCATAAATCGTAGATTTGATATCAATGTTTTGAATTTTATGTATTCTGTTTTGTTAGTTGAAACTGGTGTTTGTAGCAGTAATCCAGATTCAGGACCCAACTCCCCTCCCGGGCCTTCTCATTCAACTGTACCAAACGGCAGTCTCCCTAAAGAGGTAGGATATGAATTTCAAACTATATTTTGTAATTTCTATATTTGTTCAGATGTTTAGAAATTATATATATATTTTTTTTAAATTGTTTTTTATATATTTGTGAATATTTTTTTTCATCCAAAATATACCTAGCATTGTTTTGCCTATTCACTAAAGTTAAACCCTATTTCTCTTGCGTAGAAATAAATATTTGTTAGTAGAGAGTGTATGTATATTGACATTATCCAAGTCTAAAGACACAAAGTATTTTGTGAACTATACTAAGTGCAACACCTTAACATACAGGCATCCAGAAGACAAATCTAAGGAGGGGGTTGGCTGGACATTGAGTCAACTGGCGTTGTTTCGAATTCCTGGTTGTACATGACAAGAAGTAGGGTCGTCTGTCCAATGTTGTGGGTTTTCTGCGGGTCCTCCGGTTTTCTCCCACTGATAAAGTCCCTGGTGAGGAAGCAAATTATTGAAATAAAATTGAACCATATGTTATTCCAAAAATGACCTAGTTTTTGTTGAGTGGATGTTAACCCCGCTCTCTCTCACAGGGGTCTCGATAACTTTTCAAACTAAATTTAGGCAAATTGATTAGCAATGTCCAATCTTGATTAGCAGTGTGTGAATATCCATTGACTAAGTACAATTTCGGAAAACTGTGATTGAAGTAAAATCTATCTGTTGAATTTTACAATATTATGCAAAGCTTTATTTCAGTCACACTATTTTAAAATAATGGACAAAAATATTTCAATGTCTGCTCATTGCTGTATACTTGCTGTATCCTCTTTTATGGCATATATAATCATATTGATATTATTTACCGGTCAAATAGTAGTAGTAGGACTATTGAAATAATTTTGGGGACATTTCTGGGTTGATTCGTCTTTTGAACATTCAAAATTCACGACCATGCCATTTGTTGACGTAACAGCCATTCACTTCTCTGTGCTGATATCAATCAAATAATATTTTACCAGTCGATGCATCGGGAGCTAACAGTAACATTGACTTTTGAAATTACACCGATGATAGGGATACCGTACGTCAGTAAATTTGACAACTACGATACGAAGATCGCTGTCGTCTATCGAAACATCCCTGCTGCAAATCTCCGTTATAAGTTTCTCATTTATAACGCGCATTAATACCTTTGTGATATATTCCATAATATTTGTCTCATTTTGTGAAGAAAATCAATGAATTGTTTTTATTTTATCGAAAAACCGCCTGTCATTAAAAATAAATCAGGGGGATGTAACTCTGCATAATATAGGGGGCGCTATAAATTTGCTATTAATAGGTATTAGATACTCGATGATTGTGACTAAGCTGGCGAAGACATGCCGAGAAATCGTTATAAAAACTGTCCACAAATATTTACAGTTAAAAGGTGGACATAAAATTAACCGTGTGAGAAATAAAAGAAGCAAAATTTATGATTAGCATTTGTGCGAATCAAGTTAGCTACTTTTTAGAAAATTGATTAGCAACGGACACGATTTGATTCGCAAACTGCGATGCGAACCCGGTTATTGAGACCCCTGCTCTCTCACTATTATAAGGAAACAACACAGATCATACATACTTTGAAAATAATAAACAATAAAATTAAATGGATACTGATTGACAGGTGTATTTATTTCTCAAATCTGTCATTTTTACTGTCTGTCATTCATGACTTGTATATATAGCTGATACAAGAGGCCTGCTTTAACTACACCTAATGTGATGTTAAACTTATTTATATCAGGTGATCCTGAATTAGAATAAAACTGGATACTTTCCACCTTGATTCAAAAA
The DNA here is from genome assembly GCA_917208275.1 of Patella pellucida. Taxonomy (NCBI): domain Eukaryota; kingdom Metazoa; phylum Mollusca; class Gastropoda; family Patellidae; genus Patella; species Patella pellucida. The sequence goes on from OU795044.1 coordinate 10,236,258, forward strand.
TAGTTTAGTCTCGTTTTCAAACAAGCTTTTAGTACACAAGTGTCAAGATGGATGATGTAGTTCAAAGCTTGAAATATAATTCTTGGTGCAAGCGTGAAGAAAATCTGGCTTATATTAATGCATCTTATCATTAAGTGTTAAGAAACTTGTGAAGTTATTGATGATGGTATCTTATGTTCTCTATTAAAGAACAGAAATACAATATATTGTCTTTAAATTGATATTAAAGGGACAATAACACTCTTGCTGGCTTGACAGGTCCAGAAAAAAAATTAGCCTTATTCTAACTACTAGATGTTTAAGTGTCCCTACCTATTGTGTAAATTATCAATTACATCCTTTTTTACTTGTCCAGAGGGTTCAAACATATTTTCAAATCTAAGTTACATTTTTCGATTTTTTAAATTCTATGTCTTAAGACAAAGTTTTTATGATCAATTAATTGGAATATAGTAAAATAGTACAATTTGTTGACCAGAATAATGATTGGGTCATATTATTCAGTTACAACAAGAATGTTATTGGCCCTTCAAAAAACTTTTGTATATGCAGTGCTTACAAGGGTTATTTAATTTCCTCAAAATAAATTTTCTGTGAAAAATTCTCCCCTTCCCACTGCACACATACAGTAGGAAAATAAATATACAGTAACTCTGTTCTTGATTAGCCCAGTTTTGTATTGCTGAATCCTCTGTCCCTACCTGATAATAATATTATGCCTCATAATTCCAACACATTTATAATCTCTTGAGTGGTTTCAGGTTCAAATAACTATTACACTTAGCTACAAGTGATAGGTGTTGTACATCAAGAAGGGTGTGCTTATTTTTTCTAGAACACCCGATACAACTTTTCATTGAAAAGCAAACAAATTTTTGTTGTACTTTTGACTTTCCATATGAATTGTAAAGCATGATTTACAAGTTGAGAGTTGGATCTTTCAAACAAAGACTAACGATTTCGTTTGACTGGCTTTATAACACTAGGATCTGGAAGAGTGGTTATATAACTTGCATTCTGGTTGATGTGAGGGATTAGCCAATGAAATAGTCTGAGGGTATCTCACAAGAAACATCAACACTGATTAATTAATCAAATTTTTGACGCCATAGGGTCAAAAGCTGCTTGTATGACCCTTGATACAACCTCCCATTTCAACTGGTCAGGTCTTCGAGCAGTGGAGGCCATCAAAAGTATAAAAAAAAACGAAACAAAATTTAGATGTATTTTGATCACATTGCTTTAATGGGCACTTCTATGTTGATTTTGTTACATTTGCATTAGCATGTATCTTCAAAACAAGAAGCTTTTCTAACAAATGTCATATCAAATGAGATGCCCACGGTTTCAAATTTCACAAGTTACATAAAACTGGGTGTGTATACAGATAACGAACGACTTTAATAATTTACTGATAACACAAACTAATTTCTAAGTTAACGTTTAATGGTTAGGCACACACTTTGTTATAGAAGAACCATTTAGGAATTGTGGAGCCTGGTTCATGTATATCCGTGTAAATTTTCAGCTAGGGCAGGACTCAACAACCAGAACGTCCAAGGTTATAAAATAAGGACTGGGCTGAGAAAATCATCAGAGATTCTCACTAACTGGTCAGAACAAATATTTGTGTAGGCTTTTAGATGGAACAAAAAAGCGAAGTACCAATCAAAAATTGGTAGTATATGGAAAAGATCACTTGGCAGTGTCAATTTTAAGAAGAGTAGTGACACTACCAGGACTGATTTCTTCCTATCTTGGCACACATAACCAGAGAATTAAAAAGAATATTATGTGTTAGTTTCAGAGTGTCTGTGAGATGTAAAACCCTATTTAAAGGGGAAGACCAACGATATTCAATAATGTTTCCATAAATAATAAATATAAATTTAAAAATAATCCCTCCTATAACATATGCCAAAAAAAATTTGTAAGCGAGAAATTAATTTTTATTAATATCGGAAGTGACGTAGTTGGTCCGACACGCTTACTGATCACTATAGTAAACATACAAATTTGGAGTAAGTTTAGCGCTGTATTTTGTGATAGTTTCGCCGTTTGGCAGAAAATCTGATGAAAGGTAATCTTTATTAGGATATTAAGAACATGAACTTTTGAAGGTTTAATATTCAACGCGTTTGTGTAAATTAAGTTTCTAAACTGGACACAGTGACACAATTTAAGCCACATGTCTAATTGTTTACATCATGTGATAGCTAGCACGTGACAGATATTAACCCAACACAAACTGGCTACCTATTCGGCTAGCGACCTATTTAACCGATCCAGCTTGCAACCTGTTCGTTGGCAACCTATTCAGAATAAATTAAGCAGACGCCCAAACTCATCTATTTTTATCAACCAATAAAATCCAACGTAACGTCTATCAAACTTTTACTAATAATATTTGGAAAACTTATTTAATCACCTTTAAGAATATATATAGCTGGATTCTTGGAGTTTTGTACGATGATCCGAATTTGGACTTAAGAACAAAATACAGGTCTATCTTTACATTTAGAATATTGAAAAATTGGCTATGTTTAGAATGAGGCGCCCCTTTAATTATGATTGTGCCAACTTTCAATTATAATATTTCGAAAGCTTATTCAATCAGCTTTCGGAATATATTTAGTTGGAGGTCTAGAATTTTGTAAGATAATGCAAAATTACATCTATATTCTGAGCCAATGGAATGGATAAATAATAATATTTATATTCTACTTTCATTTGATGGACGTTACATATCGGTTGATAAAAATAGATGAGTTTGGGCGTCTGCTTAATTTATTCTGAATAGGTTGCCAACGAACAGGTTGCCAGCTGGATCGGTCGAATGGGTCGCTAGCCGAATAGGTAGCCAGTTTGTGTTCGGTTAATATCTGTCAAGTGCTAGCTATCACATGATGTAAACAATTAGCCACGTGGCTTAAATTGTGTCACTGTGTCCAATTTAGAAACTTAATTTACACAAACGCGTTGTTTATTATACCTTCAAAACACCGTAAGTTATCGTTCTTAATATCCTAATAAAGATTACCTTCCATCGGATTTTCTGCCAAACAACGAAACGATCACAAAATACAGCGCTAAACTTACTCCAAATTTGTATGTTTACTATAGTGATCAGTAAGCGTGTCGGACCAACTACGTCACTTCCGATATTAATAAAAATTCATTTCTCGCTCACAAATTTTTTTTTGCATATGTTATAGGAGGGATTATTTTTACATATATATTTATTATTTATGGAAACCTCATTGAAAATCGTTGGTCTTCCCCTATAATTATGGGTTTAGGATGTTAAACCCTGTTCGATTTAAATATTCAAATAACATGGCTTTATTGGCGTTAAACCCCATTTCATTTCATTTATTAACAGTGCACATGAAAGATCCCCTGATTAATTGAAAACAAAGAATAGTATACAAAATCCTAACCTGTGCATTGTACATGATATGTAGACTTTAATATAACTGTATGTTAGTTTCGAAATATCAGAAAAATTGTGTCAATACTATTCTACACCTGATGAATATAGAACTCTTCATTTATGGCTAGTCTTAAATTATCTACTTTGGATGGAAGGTCTGATGCCACTTCTTATTAAGTACATCAGTTTCATATCAATTGAATTTGCTGTTATTATAGGGAAAAGAAATGTTGAAACTGCCTTCCGGGAACTTATTCAGAAATCTGAAAACTAAGATATTAAAGTATCTAGCACTTTTCATTGGTCTTGAGCTAAAATTTGTTATGAATTTTAACTGTCAACCAATAAGAAGTCTGGATTCTTTAAATTTTCTCTGATCTAAATCTATCTATGTTGATAACAAGAACTAAGAGCCAATCGTGTTAAGTTATAAGTAAATTCTACCAAAGACAATCAAATGGCATTGAAAATACTGTTACTGAAATACTGGCACCGTGCCAAAATCTTCTGTTTTTAGAATTGTGCTGGCTGGAAGCCTCAAAATTTACCTCTTGTATTTTTTTATCAATGTTACATTCACTGATTGGAGCTCAATCGCCCGTTATCTACTTCCCAGAATTCCAAAGGAATGTCTTTTTGCAAAACTGGACGACTACTACCTGCAAATTAAGTCTGGTGCCAAAATAGAGGAGTATACAGAATATATATATATATACTGTCTGATAATCTATATTTGGAACCATACAACTAACCACTTGCTAAATATGTGAAAGAGAGACTACAGCCAACTGTTATTTCAAATATTCTGATCACATGCCAAAAAAAGATAATAATTACTCTTAATGCAGAAATCATAAACTTTCAGCTTTCCACACCTTCAGATGTATTAAAGATCAAGAAATTAACTTCTATGCTTATATGATAAAAACAGTATTCAAGGAATGCGTTCAGAATTCAAGATCTGTTTTTGAATTTTGCTATCTCTTACGAAACAATTATGTGACTTTAGTAGAATTATAAACACTCTTAATGTTACAAATTGTGTTTATATTATATTTGTCTACCTTATAGCTTCGACTTTTAGAATCAGGTGCAAACTGTCACTCTATTTAGCTAGAAACAGTGATGGGTATCATGTATGGCAGAGTATGCTTGCACATTATAACACTTGATTCTACTTTTAAATTGTGGAGTTCAATAAACTTTGTCTTGCTTTTGAATCAAATTTAAATTTTAAAATGCCCACATTTTAACGGAAGATTTTGGCTGAATGATTATTACGTTACATACTGCATTATTGCATTAGATTACCTTTGTTTTATTTTAGTCAGTTTGTCCCTTTAAGGTAGAAAGTATTTGTGTTATTGAAATAAAAATTAAACGATATGTTAGTCACAAAATTACCTAGTTTGTGTCCCCATTTCTCTCTCTCTCTGTCTTTAAGGTAGAAAGTATTTGTTTTATTTTAGCTAGTTTTTCTCTTTAAGGTAGTAAGTATTTTTTTTATTGTAGTCAGTGTGTCTCTTTAAGTTAGAAAGTATTTTTTTTATTGTAGTTAGTTTGTCTCTTTAAGGTAGAAAGTATTTGTTTTATTGTAGTTAGTTTGTCTCTTTAAGGTAGAAAGTATTTGTTTTATTGTAGTTAGTTTGTCTCTTTAAGGTAGAAAGTATTTGTTTTATTGTAGTTAGTTGGTCTCTTTAAGGTAGAAAGTATATGTGCACTTTTTGCAGATGAGAAAACTCCTTTACTTGACACTAATTGATTAAGTACATTTAAAATTGAATATAATTTTTAAATAATGTTGAACTGCCAAAAAAATTGTAAATTGATGAGCTTTGCATCTGATATTATAAATCATGGAAATAATAATAAATCACTCATTTTTTATGGAACAGAAAAAGTTGGAATGTAATGCATTTATAAACTGGTTTAAATTCCAACATGGAGGGCTGTCCGTTATTGCTGTTACATTTTGTATAGCACACACTGTAAAACAAAAAATGGAAACCACAGACATCTGTAAGCAAGAATAAGAGACATAAACAGAAGTGTGTTTGTTAATGTAGGAGTGGTGTCAGCCATTCTGCATACAGAGATCCATATCTACTTCATACTTCAAGAACAAATCTCTGTCCTGAGTGGCCTTCATATTCAAAACTTAGTATATTGTTCTATAATATGGTTCCACTCTGTTTCACATCTGGCATACCCACAAAACTCAAAAAACTTAATTCCACTAAATGGAATTCTCAAAATTATTGAAGTATACATGTACTTCGTGTTTTTGACTAAAATCGTCGATTTAGGACTTAAAAGGACTTAGTGGCTGTTCTCAAGTGGGGCTAACTGTAGACAGGCACCTTAAGTTTAGTGTGTAGTGTCAGCATGATGAAGAGTAAGATCAAAATACATCACAAATAAGTAGCAAGTTAATAAAGGAAAATAATATTAAAACATCGGCATTGTCAATATTTCATGCTTGGGAGTTGGGTGGCAGAATTGTTTAAAGCTTGCATGTTACATCATAAGTTCTTATCATTGAGTACCCGTCTTCAATTGGCCCAGGTTAGGTGCTTAAGCGTAGGACGTTAAACCCCATTTCATTCATTATCATTGAGTCAGGTGGCAAGGGTTTGATTCACTGCTTGTTTCTGACAAGGATGAGGGTCGCTTGTCCAACCACATGGGGTTTCTCTGGGTCCTCTGTTTCCTCCCGCATCTAAGCGAATTATTGAAATAAAATTGAACAACGTGATACTCCTGAAATGACCTACTTTGTGTCGAGTGGACATAAAACTCTCTCTCCCTAAAAAATTAGATATTTATTTTACAGTACAAAGGAATAATTTTTTTTCTTTTCAAATTTTACTTTCACCAGATTTTTATTGTTGTGTTACTATAAATAAGTGAAGTTGTCTTGTATAGGAAATGATTTTGTCCTGTTGTAGGTGTTAAAACATAATACACTTCCTGCTAGCAGATTTACTTATATTATTTCTTTACAAATTATCTTGGACAATGGCTTGATAACTGATTGTGTGTGTGTGTCGACATTCGACATTTATTGAAGGCGTACTGAATAGATGTCTATTTGTATGTAAACCAATTTAACTGAGCATGGATTATCAACCTACTAGTTTCTATTTTTAAATTCTTTTTGTCTGACTTTTATTGATCACTTTCTTTTTTATGCAGTCTCTGTATGTTATGATATATAGCCCAGTTGGTTCTGACATGCTGTATGTTATGTACAATATAGCCCAGTTCGTGTCGACATCTGTATGCTATGTAAAACCCAGTGGTTGCTGACATGCTGTATGTTATGATGTTAGCCCAGTTGGTGTTGACATGCTTTATGTTATGTACAATATAGCCCAGTTGGTGCTGACTCGCTGTATGTTATGTTCAGTATAGCCCAGTTGGTGCTGACATGCTGTATGTTATGTTCATTATAGCCAAGTTGGTGCTGACATGCTGTATGTTATGTACAGTGTAGCCCAGTTGGTGCTCACATGCTATGTTCAATCTGAACGACAGACTCACCCTACCTGCAGAGAAGTGACCCTGACACAGTGAACAGCCATGATATCTACATGCCGTTTTCTAAACGCCACAGGTCGCGAGGTCAACGCACAGAAGTCAGTTTGTAAACAAACAAACGAAAGTACAATGACTTCGACGAACAGAAAACCTGCGTTGTAACAGGATTGTCTGTGCAATAACACGGACACAACTCGAGATTGAATAATAATCCCCGGAAGAAAATGGGATTTTAACAGAATAAGCAAGTTTAAACGGACATTTGACACACGCGGGGGCCGCACTATTGGCACTATTTTGTGCTCCGGTGGGGTCTTTTTCACATATACACAATGATTTCTGCTAATGTTTTTAGCGTGGGGATTAACTAATAGTTAATTTATTTCAGTTCTAAACGAAAATTTAAAACTTTAACGCAACTTTAAAAAATAGCCAAATTCTGGCTGGGATTACTGAGCAAAATGGTCATTCACTGGATACGTGCAAAAAACCCCGGCTACCATAAATTTCGTCACGTTAGTTACGTACGCTGTATGTTATGTACAGACGTATAGCCTAGCATGCAAAATTTTTCTTATACCCCACTCCATGTTGTATGCCTGTCTTTATCAGCTAAGACATATCACCCCATTTCATTTCCTTAAATAACAGTACCAAACTCACTCTTATTTCATGACAGAACTATTTAAAGTTCAGGTTTAGACTGTAATTCCTTCTTAAGGCATTGAAAACATGGACCACACCTCTCCTGACCTAAGTTTTTTTGGTCCAGGGCCCCGAGTTCACAAAGTATTGACTATTCTCAAACTAAAGTTGAGAATTTACTCCACTTTCAATCACTGTTTATGAGATATATATTTGATCTAGAAACACAAAACTTTGCACATAGTATCTTATTGATGTATATACATAAAACAACAAAATTATTATAAGGCCAAGGGGCTATATTTTAATTTTGAAAAAGGTGAACAAGTTTGAGTAAATTCTCGACTTAAGTCTGAGAATGCTTTGGGAATTTAGAGCCTGATGAAGCCTATATTTAGTGATTTGATGTAGATATTAGTAACATTTACATCTAAATTTTTTGAACAAAACATGCTATGTAATATTGTTTTCACGTTGATTTGTTTGAATTTTCCAGACACCTTGTTTCATAAAAGAAACAGAATCTATTTTTTTTTCTCAAGGTGCCTGATGGCATTGAAAGTGTTGAGTTATTTCGACTTGAGTAAAAAGAATGCGATCTCCCATTGTTATTGATTACGCCAACTTGTTGCTCAAAATATAAATACACTGACATTCTGACATTTCCCCAACCTCCAAATTCACCTAGCTTTGGTAAGAAAACAGACATAATTCATCAGAAGAAGCGTATTCCAAGTGTAGCTAAAAATACTCCAGTGTTTCTATATTCAGCTCCACGTAACTTTTTCTCGTTAACATGTATTTATATAGCCTAGTGTATTTACAGGCCTTATACTATTTATATATTATACTTATATTACATACATATACTATCTATAACTCAACAATTATAAGTATTTACACATATTTTGACCTCCAAATATCTTTCTCTGTTTCTTGAATCAAGTGGTTATTTTGCTTTCCAACAGTTTTTGTCTCCAAAAGTAAAATATTTCTTGTGTGATTATTCTTTCAAGAACAACTAATACCACTCTTCATTATTAATTTTTGTGTTGAATTCTGTTCTTCAATATTCTACAATTATGACTTTATATTAATCCATCGTTCCTAGTGGGTCTAGTTGTTTGGATGATACAAAAAACCTAAGACCCATGTATGTACAGATTGTTGTGCATATGACCGTTAGATTTTGGAAATCAAAAAAGAATTAATGAAGGCACCACTGTTTGGTCAGAATTCTCTTTATCTCATGTTGCTCACATAACCGTAGCATATGTTATTTTGGTAGCCAAGCATAGCCAAGCAATTTAAGAATTAACATTTTTATATGCCCACATTGAAATGTCGTATTTTGTTGAGCAATATCCAATGTCAATACTAATTGAGTGATTTAGTTACATAACAATAAAACAACGCAATATAAAACAAATAAACAGATAAAATAAACAACAAGATATCACATGATCTATTTCACAATATATTTTCATTTCGGATTACGACAATCAAGTTTCTGTATCAATCTTTAATCTGACATTAAAGTTGAAAGTATTAGCTTGAATTATGAGAAATGTGTGCTATTTTTGACGTGCCATGGTAGGAAAATAACCTGTATATAATGCTACACTAAAAATAGATTCTAATGCGTCTTTATTGTCACAGAAGAAAATATTGATCGCTGTGCATAGTAGCATGGAGAATACATGTTGATTCCGTACTCGGACACCGAATGTTAAAGTCTCATGGTTATAGTTTAGAAGCAGATTAAAGTGAATGTAAAATTTTATCATTTCAATATATTAAAGTATCTGATCTTCATTTAAGGGATTGTCAATTGCGTAAATTGAACCTATATTTGTCCAAAAATGGTTCAGTTCCATTCCAAATTAAAAATTTGTCAATATTTAGCATGCACTGTAGGTGGTATACAATCTGATTATAACACAGATCCTATTTCGTTTTCGTTTTTATAGTTCAAAATTTTGTTTGGTTTTTCCAATCGACCGCTTGACCTTTTTTGCGCGGAACTGTGCAGTGATAGAAATGAAAACAAAGCAAAGCATAGTCACTTGCAACATCGATTCTGATTTGTTAATTGAATGATTGACGTTATAGGGTCAAATGTCGCTTACATGCCAACTAACGTGAACTCCCACTATACATTGTTAGATCTACATGTAGTGTAGGCCATCAAACGTATCAAAAACAAAACGAAATATAGATCTGTATTTTAATTAGATTGGACGGTATATAAAGGATATATTCAAGTACTACCTGTATGTTTCACTCAAATCTTTTTGATTTTGTTTTGATTAAAATGTTTAATAATCAATTTGTATTTAATCTGTGACTTTAACTGACATTAAAATCGTATAATAACATAATTAATATATCTTTGTTAGCATGAGAAATATTGAGAAAACTGGAGACAGTCTACCAACAGCTGGAAATAACAGTTTTAGATGTACCTGACAAAGTGACAGGCAGTAATGAAATAGTACCTGACATTTTCAATTTGGTGCCGGACATGTATTAATAATATCAATAAAAAAAACAAATCAGTGCTTGACAAACTGACAAACACCAGAGGTTGTGTGCCGGACAAAGCTTGAATCTGTGCCTGACATTGTCAGTGAAAGGTGCCTTATTTCCAGGCTTGTCTACCGTACTCCTTGTAACATATAAATTTGGGATCAAAACATCGATGACAGACCTTATAATCTGAAGTATCAAAACCCACCCACCCATATACACAAAGTTTGTTAAAGAATCATGCATCCCATGTTCGTAGAGTTACACACGTATTAATAAAAATTATACTTCTTTCAATAAAATTACATGATTGAAAATATCGACTAAAGACTAATTGATCTGATCTTTCATGTATTTTCAGGATAATGGAGCATATCCCTTCCAGATATTTCGACCTGGATTATCATATCCTGGAGCTGAACTTAGTCTTTATACCTCTCCCTCAATGCCCAACATATCCCTTGGGCGACCCCCAAAATCTGGAGCCTCATCTGTAAGTATATTTAAAACAATTTTATATGACGCCAATGGTCTTGTAAATGGTTTCTTGTAATATGCAAATGCGACAATCCTTGTGGACTGCTCAGACGACCTAGCTGCTGTGGGCATATGTTTCGTTCCTGGCTACTGATCTTTAAAGCAATGTTCAAACAGTAATTTTGAACTCTTCTACCCTAGATACGATATGGCTATTTTTGTGATCTCTGTTATGTTAATGCTGTTAACATTCTTTTATTTCCGATCCTAGCGGTGTTAATTTAATTATCTTTGTTGTATAATATTATTATATAAGCAACTTATGTTTGATCCCGTATTCAAGCTTGACCTTTACACATATTATAATAAAAAGATATATGTATAAAAATATACAGTTTTATCTTTGGAGTTTATTTTTGAGTTGTTAAGGGAAGTGTGTATATATAGTTGTTTGGATTGGACAAAAAAAACAAGGTCCATATAAAAAAGATTGGTTCAAACAATGTCTTATCTCAAAAAGCCTCAATTTCAATTTCCGTGCATTGAGAACATTTATGAGTTTTTTTTCAGAAACTTTTGTGATTAAAAGAATGGCTATTTGCAACTAAAAATTTTGTCCCAAAATGACCTAGTTTGTGTCGAATGGACGCTAAACCCCATTCCTTTCTCTCTCTTGCAACTCAAAAATGTCACCAATGATGACTGTCTATTTGAAAGATTTTAGATATTGTGAGACAGTTGAGGATTTGTTTATTTTAGGGCTCACCTAGTAGTAGTATATCATCAGAAGAACAGTTACATGCTGCCATGGTAGCTAGATTAGGGGGTTTACCTATATCTGGACCCATGTTACCCGGTGCATTACCAGCATATTATCAATCTTTACCACCAGGTAATTATAAAACTTTACCACCAGGTAATTATAAAACTTTACCACCAGATAATTATAAAATGTTACCACTAGGTAATTAGAAAACTTTACCACCAGGTAATTATAAAACTTTACCACCAGGTAATTATAATAAAATAAAACCAAGTACGAACAATCCAAACCATTAGACAAAACTCGAAGTCCTAAAAACGGTATAGGCAAAAATGTGTAATATCGCAAAATAGTGTAATCAGCATATGGACTTTACCACCAGGTAATTATAAAACGTTACCACCAGGTAATTATAAAACGTTACCACCAGGTAATTATAAAACTTTACCACCAGGTAATTAGAAAGCTTTACCACCTGGTAATTATAAAACTTTACCATCATAATTCGAAAAACATTACCACTAGGTAATTAGAAAACTTTACCACCAGATAATTAGAATACATTACCACTAGGTAATTATAAAACTTTACCACCAGGTAATTATAAAACTTTACCACCAGATAATTATAAAATGTTACCACTAGGTAATTAGAAAACTTTACCACCAGGTAATTATAAAACTTTACCACCAGATAATTAGAATACATTACCACTAGGTAATTATAAAATCTTACCACCAGGTAATTATAAAACTTGACCACCAGGTAGCTCTAAGGTCTGTGCAAAATTTCCATCTTAGCACACAGCATGTCGTATGCTTGTCTTTATTAGCCTAGTCGGTGCAGAAAAGTAAACAGGTGGAATAAAGAACCTTGTAGGAGAAGAGGGTAAATTCTTTGCTGAACAACTGAAGGTTGTTGAAGCGTGGGTTTGGCACCATTTTCTGAAACGTCTTTCTGGAATGTACAATGGACAAATGCAGGCCTAGTGTATGATCTTTAAATAGTCAATGATTGGATCAGATTATCTCTGGGGGTTTTTTCAATTACGTAACAAACCAGATTAAATTAATTGTAATATAACAGATAGAAATATTAAATCATGATTTAACGACAGATCTGACGACAAAGAATCAATCTTTTAAGTATTTGATGGTGATTATCTCAGCCTACAGTGTAAATACTACCCTAGTCATTAATACGTCTAATGCAGATATATGGTTGCTCTCCTACTTTGCAAATTCAGACAAGTTTAAGTGTCGATGAGTGACCATGCTGCTTTGGTGACAGATAAATGCTCAGTTGCCTGCTGTGACTTTTTCTGTGACAAGTTTTGTGATAGTTGTTATATTTCTTTTCAGAAGGAGAGTTTCCTGGTGGTACTGCAGCATATTTAGCTGCTCAAGCCAAATTAACAAGCAGTCCACTTATTACCCCATACACCATTCCTACATCAGCTAGTGGAATCTCAGAATCACCCCATCCTGCTCACAGACTTCATCGGTAAGATAACTAATAAAATTTTCGTTCTATAGATAGAACCAATAGTGAAATTTAACAGATTTTTTGTTACACAGTTGACAGTTTAAAGAAAATGTTTAGTTATGTAGATTTTGAATGATTCTGGAATATCTTATAAGAATTTTGATTCTTGTAATGGTTTGTTGATTTCTGTATTTTGATATATTTAAATGTTTGTGTTACAGCCATAAACCTCTAGGAAGAACCCATTCAGCTCCACTGCCTCTTGGTCATCCAGCATTTCAACAACAACAACAACTCTTACAACAACAACATGAACATTTCATTAAAGAAAATCAGAAATTGTATTTAAAACAGGTGAGTTAGTTATAGGTATTTAAAACCGGAACAAGACAAAAAACATATTTTTCAATAATCCTGAATTTCATTCAGTCTTCTATTCCAACTCCGCTCTACTCCATCTATTGATACGTACGACTAATCCAACAATTAGAAACTTTGATTAATGTATTTATCTTGAGCTGTCATATCTATAAGACAAATTCTATCAAGTGAATACTAAGATTTGTCCCGTTGGTGACATAATTTTCGGCCTACAAAGAAATCGTAAAGAACCTGTCCATTGCTCAATGTATCATACAAACTGACCAGCACTTCGGCTTCTCAATATAGCTGACATTGAACTGAACTTTCACTAAGATTTGTTTTCAATGATTCATCCAGGGCACAAGCAAATTATTGAAATAAAGTTGAAACCATGTTAGTCCCTAATGACCTAGTTTGTGTCGGGTGGACTTTAAACCCCATTTCTTCTCAATGATTAATCCAAATGTGTGAGCCAATCGAGAATAGTGTATTCTTAGTTTTCATTGCAACCATTGTTATGCTAATAAACAAAGACCCATTTGTTATGCATCTTTAAATCTTTTGACAGTTATGTTAGGTTGTCTATGTCTTCAAGCAATTTAATGATGCATAAATACATAAATAGATCAAAATTGTCAAAAAAAACCCCACCTTTACTGCTCCAATCTGCTATATATCAAAACATAAGATAGCTGCCTGTCGTTAATGAGCATCATCAGATGTTATATTGCATTAAAAACACCAATAAGAGTAATTTATGTAACTTTCTTGTCAATGTTGTAGCATATACGACAGACAGTTTTACAGAGAGCAGGCAGTAAAGGTCACATGGAAAATGTAGACGAAGAAACAGAAGTTAAATTAGCACAGGTAAAATATAATGTAATTAATTTGAAATCGTACAAAAAACAGATTTTCTACTTTTATTTTTTTATCCTATACAAGCTAAAATGTCAGATTTTTCAGCCTGGTTTGCCTGTGTCAGTGCAGAATGACGTAGATTGCATGTGCACTTAAAAAAATACACTTGACAGGGGAAAACACTGCTGCCACACTGGGTGGAGCCTTTTCCCTTATGGCACACAGGGTGGAGCCATTTCCCTTATGGTGCACAGGGTGGACCCATTTCCCTTATGGCACAAAGGGTGGAACCATTTCCTTTATGGCACACAAGGTGGGGTCATTTCATTTCATCTCATTTCAAAAGTATTAAGGACAAAATCATGTAATGATACTTAGAGTACTGTCATCATTAAAACTTTCATTGTTTATTTGAGCAGGAAATGAAGGAATCAAGAGAACAGGACCAGTTACGTGAAGATAAAATGGATGAAGAAGCCGCTAGCGAGTTAGCTAAGCAACAGAAAGGTCGGGAAGCATTCCTAGGTCAACAGCGAGAGATTATAAAAGGTCGACACAGAGGACCATCTCATCACCGTCCTTTGTCCCGAACGCAGTCCAGTCCACTTGTAACGTTTTCTGTCCCCCCACAATCAGCCCAAGATACCGGTCCCGTTACTTACACTTTTACTACAGGTACGTCAAGGTCTTTTTCTCACAGAACGCAAAGTACGTCTTATAGACTTTAAAAAAAAGGTAAATTGCTTCAAGAAAAGTCACACAACTGATATCGGACTCATAATAGAATTCTCTCACAAAATCATGTTACAGGTATAGAGAGTATGATACAGTAATATTTTTTTACAGGTATTGTGTATGATACAGTAATGTTATGTTATGATGTTATAGATATTGTGTATGTTACAGCATTTATGTTATTATGTTACAGGTATAGTGTATGATACAATAGTGTTATTATGTTACAGGTATTGTGTATGATACAGTAATGTTACGTTATTATGTTACAGGTATTGTGTATGATACAGTAATGTTATGTTATTATGTTACAGGTATTGTGTATGATACAGTAATGTTAAAACATACGTGTACGTGTGGTAAAAATGATAATCATTTAGAACATGCGGGTAGAATACAGAGTATTTGGAACCAACTAGAGAAAACTGGACTAACTACTCGCTGTGAGGTACGTACATATTTAACATCCAGGATCCTTTCATACACAGTAGTCTGGATGATTAGTTCAATACTACCATATAGGCCTACCTTAAACTGGAAAAAAAAGCCGTTAAGAATATGCGAGGAAGGCTAAATAGTCAGTCATTGTACTGCCATTCTGTGTAGTTTAAGATTTATATGTAGCCCCTCTATATTTTATTGTTGGTTTTGGATACAGAAGGCACAAACCTTTTCTGCCAAATTATCAAATTATTTGACTTTTTATGTCTTAATTTTTCAGCGGGTACGCTCAAGAAAAGCCACATTAGAAGAATTACGTAGTTGTCATACAGAAACTTACACATCATTATACGCTACCAATCCTCTAAACAGACATAAATTATTAGGTAGGTCACTGTCATACACTTCTTGTTAACAGGTGGTATCAGGTGTTCTATATCACCTCTTCTATTCAGGGAATCATGTGGCTAAGTGGGTAAGGTGCTGGCTTGGTTGCCTGGAGGCCGTGTGTTCGATGCCTGCATTGGCCGAGTAACTTCATCTTAATTTTTACGGCGTGGTTTCCGCTTTTCAGTTATTCAAAACCGAGGGCCTGACAAGGACAGCTGCCTAGTCATTTGGATGGAACGAAAAACCAAGGTCCCGTGTACACATTGGCATGCACATAAAAGATCCCTTGGCATTTCTCTTCTGTCCTTAAACTACCTACATTAGAATATTAGAATAACTTTTGACGTGTATTTTATTATTTTAGAATCATCACCGATGCGTTTCTGTTTGTTACCATGTGGTGGAGTCGGTGTTGATTCAGATACCGTCTGGAATGATCTACATACATCAACGGCTGCAAGAATTGTAAGTTATTAATACATTTGAGAGGGTTTTATGGGCCAAAAGAGGTGTAGGTTGTGTTTAAAAAAGGTTAGATGACCAAATGGTCCTAAAGTCTGGTCATTTATACAATTCATAAGTAATATCTTATGTTTGTATGTGATAAGTTGTTGGGTTAGCCTCCTAAATGTCCTGTGTTTGTATGTTACAAGTTGTTAAGTCAGCTTGTTAAACGCCATTATAACAATTTATAAAATGACCTAAAACAATTTATAAGTATGACCTATGAGTATAAAAAAACAAGAGGAACATTTGACATGGGCTATATTTATATAAGGTTACTGGTGGGGTATACTTTGCATTGTTCTATTTGTATTGTTCTATTATAAACAAGTTGGTTTGTTGCGAATGTTAAACACCAGTTCTTTATGTTTTATCAGGCTGCAGGTTCAGTAACAGAGTTAGCTTGTCGTGTAGCAGTAGGAGAATTAAAGGTAAGAGTCAGCACTTTTCTCAACTAGTAAAATTACAATAAATAGTCTGTACACATAATCGGGGTATTTGGGTCAATTGTTCACGCTCTGTTAGATCATTGTTTTAGAATAGTTTGACAAGTAGTTGGGAGGAAGTGATAGATGGCTCGAACATCCCTAAGTGACATCTCTTGACAAATTTTGAATTAAGGAAAGGAGAAATCGAGGTTTATAGAAGGGGATGATCCTAATCATTTTAAATAAATCTGGGCAGCACTAACTGTGACAATCACATCGACACCTTAGAATTAAGAATTGTCAGGATTTGGGGGTCCTAGAAGTAACTATTTCCTTTTAAAATCACATGATTGCTATTACAATGAGACAATTATAAAGAGACTTGACTGAGCCAATTCAAGGGACATAAACTTTGTGACACAACTCTGATGTTATAATTGATTTAGAAATATCCAAGATACTGAGGAAAGAGAATTTAGACAAACAGTGACAAGATAGAATTTTTATAAAAAATGTTACTGCCCATCCATTATCATAAATATTGATGGGAATTCCTTAAAAACATGTATAAAGTTGCAGTGAAAACCGGATATTGCCATTTTTAACTATTATAATAATTGTTTTCATATGACTGGTACAGTTAGAGTTGCTTTCTGGGCAGAATTTCCCTCATACCTCACTGCATGGTATATACCTATCTTGTCTTCAGTAGTGTTTTAGATCATAATGTCTGTCATTTAGTCTAGTGAGTAGGTGCGTCTGTCAACCTTGGGTCCTCAGATTTTGTCCCATTGCTAAAGACCCCTATGCTTATGTGAATTATTGAAATAAAATTTAACTGTGTGTTAGTCCCGGGTGTATAGCATTAAACATAATAGTCAAAGATAAATAAGTACTATATGGACCAGGAACCAAGCTTTTTTCGAAAAGAATCGCCTCTAAAAAGAACAAGAGGAGTAGTGCTTGGGATCCAGTTGCAGTTCCAAAAATCTAGAGAGAAAGTAAAGTTACCTTGATTATCCAGTGGCTCTATATTGAGAAATGACCAAGTCTGGACATAAGGCACCTGTCTCAAATATTGTCAGGCACATATTCAGGATTGTCAGGTGGCTGACTGTCTATGGCAGGTGCCGTATGTTCAAGCTTATTGTATTTATGATTTGTGACATTCCTGACAATGTCTGTGAGAGGTGCCTTTTCGTCAGACTTGGAAATGACTTTGGAAAATGGGTTTGACAAGAAAAAGAATGCACAACATATAAATCTTGGTTTTACAGCTTATTTAGGTAAAATTAACAGCTAACAAAGTCAGCTTTTTCCTCTGCTCAGCAAATTGCATGCATTAAACACAGATGTAATATCAAGCAATTTCCCTTTAAATAAAACAAAACATCAGATCTAATGAATTGATATGGTTCTATTCACTGGTCTACACTCCAGCAGACATCTTGGCACATAGCCAATTATGCTAGATTACAACAAAACAAAATTCAGAAAAAAGCAAGAAAACTTGTTTGGTTAGGAAATACGACATTTTGGCCAACAGATAATGATAGTAAAATGGTGTTGAAGTGGAGAATTTTGTCCTTAAAACAAACTCTTGACATTTTATTTTTCAACCTCTTTGCACTAGGTTAAGTTGGTGATGCATTCTTTTGAAATTCTTCCAAACCAATCATATTTTGTTTTCGTTAAATCCTGGTACTGTAATAGAATTTGCGGGTGAAAATAGTCATGGTATTAATAGAAATATTCGTGATGGAGACAATATTCAGAAAATAGAACTTAAAGATATGTACCGTCGAGATTAATTAGGTCATTTGATATTTCTTCCAACGCGTGGAATAGAATAGACTGGACATTATTAGTAGACTCACAATAACATATACTTGACGTTATTAGTAGAATCACAATAAAATAAATAAATTATCTCTACCGGTCTAGGTCCTACTAATAAAAATGTCAGTTTGATCAGTTTGCTATAGAATTCTATCATCACTGATTATGGAATTTATGGATAAACCCTTTTGTGTATTAATGGTTAAAGCTCTATCATCACTGATTATGGATAAAGCACAATCATGTATTTATGGATAGATTGTATTTGTGGATAAAGGAGTATCATTGATGTTGGGACAAAGCTATCTCTTGTATTTATGGGTTACTAAAGCTCTATCTCTTGTTTTTATGGGTTAATAAAGCTCTATCTCGTATTTATGGGTTAATAAAGCTCTATCTTGTATTTATGGGTAAATAAAGTGCTATTTTGTATTTATGGGTTAATAAAGCTCTATCTCATATTTATGGGTTACTAAAGCTCTATCTCGTATTTATGGGTTAATAAAGCTCTATCTTGTATTTATGGGTTAATAAAGCTCTATCTTGTATTTATGGGTTAATAATGCTCTATCTGGTATTAATGGGTTAATAATGCTCTATCTGGTATTAATGGGTTAATAAAGCTCTATCTTGTATTTATGGGTTAATAAAGTGCTATTTTGTATTTATGGGTTACTAAAGCTCTATCTCGTATTTATGGGTTAATAAAGCTCTATCTTGTATTTATGGGTTAATAAATGTCTATCTTGTATTTATGGGTTAATAAAGCTCTATCTTGTATTTATGGGTTAATAATGCTCTATCTGGTATTAATGGGTTAATAAAGCTCTATCTTGTATTTATGGGTTACTAAAGCTCTATCTCGTATTTGAAGGTTACACACCTGTAAGAATGAAAGTTGCCAAGTTTCACTAAAACCAACAACTAAACAGATAAAAAGCTTCATGATAAAACATATATTTATATCAGTGACATTTTCACGCTCGTTTGAAACTTAATGGAGGGGGCAAACTCCATGCTTTTAGCTTGAAGCGTTCTTGTTGCATGTGTTCATGTTGTGAAGGTGATTACGTTTATAATGTATACGTAGCATATACAATGATTAAATATATACCTTCTATAGGAGGATATATACCCCATTGACGTAATCAATTTATCTATTTCCATTGTTTGCTCTTATCAAAAGTTATTTATGGATGAATTGTCTATAAATATCGCTTTGTATAATACACAAGATTAAGATCAAAGATAACCAGATGTATAAGGACCTCAGTACAATTGTTGGGTTCGGCCTGTCATTACATAATGTTGAGTGGTTTTGATCCTTGTATATGGAAAGGAGTAGTTTTTCACCTGCCTAACCATGTGGTTTTTCTTTGTGTGTTTCGGTTTCCTTCCAATGCATGCAAATTTTGTTTTAAAAAAATGGTTCCATGTGTTGTCTCTCTTTCTCCCTATTAAATGAAATTGAATGATGGACCTCAGATTTGGATGCAATCTAATACACACAGAGAAAGAGAGAGAGAAATGGTGTTTAACATCCACTCGACATAGCTAGGTCATTTTTGGACTAACGTATGGTTTTCAATTTTTATTTCAATAATTCACTTGCGCGTAGGGGTCTTTAGCAGTGGGAGGAAACCGGAGTGCCCAGAGGAAACCCACGAGGTTGACAAGGCACCCCTATCTCTATGTCACATACGCACACACTAGGGCTCGAAACCACAGCCGCAAGCCAGAGGTGACCTGCGCGGCACTCTTGACCACTAGGCCCCCCCCCCCTAATACAAACATCTAAATGTCAATATTACATCAAGCATAATCTTATCATACAATTTAATTAGATTAAAGTTTAAATTCTTAATTTCCTTAATATAATTTACTACATGTTGCTTGGCACATGATTTACTACATGCTCCCTGGCACATAATATACCTAATTCCAGGTTAATTACCATAATGTTTACATTCCTGTCTTTAATGTTTATATTTTCATGAGATAACAAAGCTTGTGTTAAAAATAAACATAAATGGAGGAACAAAATTTAAGTCGGTACCATACACTCTCCTTGTGTATATATGTACATGTATCCTTCTGGAAAAGGTGCAAAGGAGATACAATTGAATTTTTTCAGAATATGAGTTGCCAGTTCCATTTAGATGAATATAAAACCATGTAGATATCCAGTGATTCTGATCAAATGCAAACCATTCTGATTTTTCTCTGTGAAATAGAATACTTTTCTGCGATATGTGTTTTTTTATACGCCCACATTGAAATGTGGTCGTATATTGGCGTCGCCCGGTCCGTACGTACGTCTGTTCGTCCGTCGTCCACAATTTCTTGTGAACACTCTACAGACTACATTTATCACCTGATTGTTTTGAAATTGATATAAATTGTTTAAGGTCATGAGACGAAGAAGCCTATTGATTTTCAGCGATTTCCGATAATTACTGTCAGAGTTAGGGCCCTTGATCACTTCAAAAAAATCTTGTGAACGCTCTAGAGGCTAAAGTTAATATCCGATTGACTTGAAATTTATACACAGTGTTGAAAGTCATGAGACGAAGAATCCTATTGATTTTCAATGATTTCCTAAAATTACTTTTATCGCCCTTAATCACTTCAAAAATTCTTATGGACACTATTAGAAGCTAAAGTGTACATCCGATTCACTTTAGATTGAAACACAGAGTTTAAGGTCTTGTTTGTAACGAACAATTATATAGATTTTTAATGAATTTTGATAACTTGAACAGCTAAATCCATGATATTAAATGTTTCATATACTAAACGTTAGCATGGAGGAGAACTTTATCAAAGCCAAACAAATTGTAATGATTTTCTGATAATTACTTAATGAGTTGTTACTCTTATCAAATTTTAGTGTATTATAAATGTTTCATTACCGAAAAAAGTTAAAATATGCGACAACTCTTGTTGACTGCCCGGATGATTTACCTGCTGTGGGCGTATGTTTCGTTGCCTGGCAACCTATCTTTTAATTAGCCATACCACTCCCATTTTGATTTTTTTTGACAAAAACAACATAGCTGAAGTGAATGAATAAGATGCTGACTAGTGTATGAATGATGTTTAAACTCTGGTAAAACGAAAATAGAAGTCTGTTTACGGGTACTTCCATGACTGATATATAAGCAGAAGTGAACAATGTCACACCGACCTGGCTTGAGTTGTTTTTATACGCCCACATTTTCATGTGGACGTATTATGTCGTCGCCCCTGTCCGTCCGTCCGGACGTCCGTCCGTCTGGACGTCCGTCCGTCCGTCCGTCCGTCCACAATTGTTTGTGGACTCTCTACAGGTCACAATTCTTGTCCGATTTTGACGAAACTTGAAATATAGGTTTATCCCCAAAAGATCTCGGCTGCTTTCGATATTGGCATGTATCGGATCAAAACTTCATGGATTATGGCCCCTGACTGTACGAAAAATCACATTTTTAGCTTGTGGACCCTATAGAGGTCACAATTTTGAGCCGATTTTGATGAAACTTTACATGCATGTTTATAACCCAAAGATCTTGGTTCCTTTCGATATTTGCACCTATCAGAACGTAAATTTCTGAATTATGGCCCCTGATTGTCCGAAAATTCACCTATTTTAGCTCGTGGTACCTCTGGAGGTTACAATTATTATCCGATTTGAAAAACCGTTCGATTATATCACCGTTACACCCTAAGGAAGGTTGAGTTCAAATTTCGGAAAAATCGGACCAAAATTACCATACAAAATGGCCGCCGTTCGTACGCAAATACTGTTAAAAAATGGAATATCAAGGTTGTGGACCCTGTAGAGATCACAATTTTAATTCGATTTTGATGAAACTTGAAATGCATGGTTATAACCCAAAGATCTTGGTTCCTTTCGATATTTGCGCATATCGGATCGTAACTTCCTGAATTATGGCCCCTGATTATACGCAAAATCGTCTTGGTTTAGCCTGTGGTCCCTCTGGAGGTTACATTAATTATCCGATTTAAAAAATCGTTTGATTATATCACCGTTACACCCTAAGGAAGGTTGAGTGTGAATTCCAGAAAAATGGGACCAAAATTGCCATACTAAATGGCCGCCATTCGTACGCAAATACTGTTATAAAATGGTATATCAAGGTTGTGGACCCTGTAGAGATCACAATTTTAATTCGATTTTGATGAAACTTGAAATGCATGGTTATAACCCAAAGATCTTGGTTCCTTTCGATATTTGCGCATATCGGATCGTAACTTCCTGAATTATGGCCCCTGATTATACGCAAAATCGTCTTGGTTTAGCTTGTGGTCCCTCTGGAGGTTACAAAAATTAACCGATTTAAAAAATCGTTTGATAATATCACCGTTACACCCTAAGGAAGGTTGAGTTCAAATTTCGGAAAAATCGGACCAAAATTACCATACAAAATGGCCGCCGTTCGTACGCAAATACTGTTAAAAAATGGTATATCAAGGTTGTGGACCCAGTATAGGTCACAATTTTAATTCGATTTTGATGAAACTTGAAATGCATGTTAATAACCTAAAGATCTTGATTCTTTTCGATATTTGCGCATATCAAATTGTAATTTAATGAATTATAGCCTTTGATTGTAGGAAAAATCACTTTCGATTTTGCTTGTTCTCTAACCATCTCTCGAAAATGTGGGCGTATCCTGCCTGGCAGTGCCAGCTTACTATCTTTTTTTAATAAACTAAAAATCAAGCAGATGCCAAAAAAGCCATTTGTAATGAACACTTGAACCTATTTATACTAACAAAACTAGATTTTATTGAGTATGTTTGAGTGAAGAATCCAATCTTGGGAGGAACCGATATTTTAGATATTTCACAAACATTATATCATAATGCACAGCTGATAAAGAAATTGGCAAAGTAAAAAAGCAGACATTACTTCAGAACTGGTAGAGTGAAAACAAATTCCCATGCAAAAAAATTTCTAACATTCTGAGCTTAAAATAGACGTTCATTCGTCAAAACACTAACGAAAAAATAGATTTTTCTTACCGAATAATACAATCATTTGTCAATGCTGTTGAATTATATATTCTTATATCTTTGTTAATTATATCTTTATCATTCACAATATAAATATGTGGCCAGATATTCATATTTTTTAATTGAAATAATGTATTGAGCCTGATGTTGGGATATTCGTTATTCATTGTCAATTGAAATGAAATGGGGGTTTAACATTTTACTTTTCTGGCCCGACTAGGATACTGATGACAGCATGGTCGGTTGATATTGTTAGTTTTTTGTTTCATATGGAATATTTAATAATTTGGATTAACAACTAAATAGATAAATAGTTAGATTAAGAATTTCTACAAATATACCAAAAACTGATCATTTCACATTCAGGAGTTCATTCTAACTAGCATTCACATTTACGCATATGGAGTGATTTCCATTAGGGAGTTGTTCAACAAAAAAAAACTGTCCTCGATTGAGATTAAGGGGCTCAATGGTACATAAGGATAGTCAAGTAGCAGAACAGCCTAATGAATATCACAATAATAAAGAAATATGATCAGGTGTCAAACTTGAAAGAAAAAGCATACTCTGCATTGTGCATGACACACGTTACAAACTATTAGAAAAAAAGAAATTGCATAAATACTAGAAAATAGCAATAAAAAAGGAGAGTAATTACAGACATGCCATGTGGCGCTGTCATTCAATATGCTCAAATAAAGATAGACGCCCTTTTTTTGTTATAGAAAAGTTAAAAAGATTACTGTTTTTTTACTTCTTCTACTCCATTCCATGTAAATGTGTTTTAACTAGACGCCATTACACAAATTATCTTACCACTCCATCGACAAGTAGAAATGAAGGTCAGGCTAACCTCAACATACACAAACCTAAAGAAACTTTCTACTGACAGAAATGTAACATCTGCCTCAGAATGTTTTAAATTCGTTTTGACAAAAAACAACTATTAATGTATCTTTCTATCCAGGTAGCATACCTGCATATTTTAAAAATAAGACGTAAATTCATAAATCTAGAAAATAAAATGGTTTCAAATATGTCTACATTACAGGAATTTTATCTGTGATAACTTAAAGATGCATTATGTAAGAGCTTTGTTTTGGCCTCAAATGTTATATAAATTATTATTTAGATATTTATTCACATGACAAGCCCATAATCAACTATCAAGAGCATCGGATGGTTGCGGTTTTGAATGGATTGACACACAATCGCCATTTAATAATTTGAGGGTTGGGATGGCCTAGTGGTCTAGAGTGCCGCGCTTTGACCTCTAACTGGCCGGCCATCTCTGGATTGCGACTGTGGTTTCGAGCCCTGGTGTGAGCATATGTGACATGGAGATAGAGGGGCGCCTTCTCAACCTTGTGGGTTTCTCCGGGCACTCCGGTTTTCTCCAACTGCTAAAGACCCCTGTGCGCAAGTTAATTTTTTGAAAAAAATTTAAACCATATGTTAGTCCAGAAATGACCTAGTTGTGTTGAGTGGACGTTAAACCCCATTTCTCTCTCTCTCTCTCTCTCCTTTTAATAATTTGATTTAAAAATGGATAATCGAGACTGTTTATTAATGGAGCAATGCAATTTAAGACTATGTTATTGTACATTCATAAATTCTCCCAGAGTGAAGTAATTTGACTGAAATTTTCAATATATTCATTTTTCATTATCTATTATTAAACAACTCTAACAAGAATTGTCAACTCTTTATCTATATCTTACATAATGCATCTTTAATATGTAGAATAGGATGTTGTCTGTAAAAACAATCATGGCATATTGTAGTGTAGACCTCATTCAATCTGTATTTCATAACACATGACTTTTATTATTAATACTGAATATGGGGGAAAAGGGTTTAATAAAGGCTATGCCTGTTCCCCATTCCCTTTTCAGATACCCCAAAAATATTGTTTATATATAAAATAAAATGGGGGGGGGGGATGGAGTGGAGACCTCTGCAAGTACCAAAAATAAACCTGTTGAACCTCAACTTTTTATGAATGAAAACCTAGCCAATTATTTTTTCCATTTACAGAATGGATTAGCCATTGTTAGACCACCAGGACATCATGCTGAAGCTCATCAACCAATGTAAGTAGTTGTTATATTATTGACTTGTCAGTTGTCAAAACCATACATTCATCTATACACATCTAAACACATTGTTATTTTAGATGTTTTGCAAAGCATCTTTTAATGGCACATCTATTCCTGAACAATTCTATTAAAATGTAACATGCAATTACATTGTAAAGATTGTTTTTATTCTTTATGAGCCCTGACAAATTTATTAAATTACTTCGATCAATTCTCAAATGATTGTATTTTGTACTTCTTCATAATTGTTTTTTTTTTATTTATCGCAATTGTTATTTATTTGAAAGGTCCACAGATTTAGTCTGAGTATCGGCGTTGTAATAAATGATGATGATTATTTTATTTGTAGGGGTTTCTGTTATTTTAACTCAATAGCTATAGCTGCTAAACAGTTAAAAGAGAAATGTAACACAAAGAAAGTGCTTATAGTAGATTGGGTAAGATATATTTACTTTCTTCTCTAGTACCGATTTGAAACTTGTTTGGCATGGATCCCCCCTTGTCAGTGATGCAGGACAGAGGGCCGAAAAAATGAGGTCCTATGTAGACATTGGTGTGCACGTAAAAGATCCCTTAACAGTTTGAATTTAATATAAGAATAGGCCTCATAGCACACTGTATGGCGTCTTCATTATCCCAGTGCAGAGCAGAAAAGTAGGACGTTTAGCTCCATTTCATTTTATTTTGTTGCTGTAAATTTATAATGTACAATTAATAGTAATAATAATACTGTGCATTGATAGAGTGCTCAGTTCATCCAAGTTGCATGCCTTAATAAGTCAATGGCTACTGTGGATAATACGTCGAGCGGTCGATTCTGAACACAATCACAGACTGTATTCACTAAATGTAGATAATCTGCCGACATTGATTGGATCTAATAAACAAGAAGCCCATCCAGTGATTTTACCCAACTGACTTGTTTATATATAGTCTTTAGAGAATGCTGAAGTTTGCAAACTTTCAATTCTTCATAACTTTGTAAAAATTCAAAGGTGAGAGGGACATAAATCTTGAATATTCCTGGAAATTTTTATGTTGCAATTGGATAAAAACAATGTTTGATAAATCTGACTTTTATTTCAGGACGTTCATCATGGAAATGGAACACAACAAATGTTTTATGACAATCCACATGTTTTGTACATATCAATTCATCGTCATGACAACGGTCATTTTTTCCCTGGAACCGGTGCCCCTGATGAATGTGGCGCTGACAGTGGTCAGGGTTTTAATGTAAACATTGCTTTTGGAGGAAGTCTTAATCCACCTATGAGAGATGCGGAATATTTGGCGGCCTTTAGGTACGGAAAACATTCATTTTGACCAATACTATTTAACTGTCTTTTTTGACTGGCATTTAGTAATTGAACGTATTAACATATGGTATTTTATAGATACACAATTACTGAGTTTAATACTAAGCGAAATTTCAAGGTGAATTAAACTCAGTAATTGGACTTTGTGTTACTATGTTATTGGATTGGGTGTTTATTCTTTTAAGAATAAACCATGTTCAATTCAATCCTGCACACAACGGAAGTTTTTTTCCAAATGCAGTCTGATAACGACTGTCTTGAGTTAATTTTTATCTGTCAAAACTGTTAATCAAAGCTGTATATATATACAATAAGTGTGAGCCATGCACAAGCACCTTGTTAATGATGTTAATTGTTATTTCCCGAGCTTATTTTAGCATGTGATCTTTCAACAGCTGTTAATTATCTGATCAAAGCTGTGAATGGAAATAATTCTAGATTAATCATTAATCAAAACAAAAACAAAAACTTACGTATAATTGTACATGAATTGATATTTTTATAGGACGGTTGTAATGCCGATAGCTCGAGAATTTCGACCAGAAATTGTGTTGGTGTCGGCAGGTTTTGATGCCGCCAAAGGTCATCCACCGCCTCTTGGAGGTTATGAAGTTAGTTCGACATGTAAGTTCCTGTCTTTTATATTAAAACTTGAGTTATGTACCGCGAAGTGTATATTATAGTGGATAGAGTTACATTAGTGAAATTCATTCATAAAGGAAGTTTTTAACATTTGATGTGGGGGATGTAGGATATGTTTTTTTGGGGGTGGGTGGGTATGTGGTTCGGTGAGGGATGAAGTATGGTATATGTTTTAGATGGGGGACAAAATAAGAAGGGGCAGGGATGTTATTTTAGGAGGGGTGTACTATTATGTTTTAACAGGGGGTGTAGTATATATGATTTAGGATGGCTTGTTTAAATGAAATAAATGTTTATGAGGGGGAGGTGTTAAAGATTGATATATTATATGTTTATATTATTGTGTAGGTTTTAGTCATATGACCAGAGAGTTGATGTCATTAGCTAATGGTAAAATAGTTCTATGTTTAGAAGGTGGTTATGATATACCTAGTATATGTTCAGCATCAGAAGCTTGTGTTAAAGCTCTACTAGGGGATGAAGTAAGTACACAGTGTTCCTTTAATTCTTACCCTTTAAATTATCTTTGTGTAATCTCCATTTAAAAAAAGATCAGATTTTCTATTGCTTAATCTACTCTAAAATGTGAAGTGAAAATCTCCGCTCTTGGATTTAGTCTGACGACATGCATCAAAAGATTTTAACAAAGATTACAGGTGGCTGTGACTTTTAATCATATTTCACCTATATCACCTGTAGAGGATACCAAATGATGTCAGATTTACAATTAATCATATTTTTATATGCCCACATTTTAATGTGGATGTATCATGCCGTCGCCCCTGTCTTTGTGGACACTCTACAGGTCACAATTTTTGTCCGATTTTGACCAAAGATCTCGGTTCTTATTGATATTTTCGCTTCCCCGTTTGTACGAGAGACAAGGAGTAGGGTCACCTGTCCAACCTTTTGGGTTTTCTCCGGGTTCTCTGATTTCCTGCTTCTGCTAGAGACACCCTATGTGGAAGAAAATTATTGAAATGACCTAGTTGTGCCATGTGGAAAGTAAACCCCATTCCTCTCTCTCTCCCCTTTTGATATTGGCATGTATCGAACAATAACTTCATGGTTATGTGGACTTAGATTGTTGACACTTGAGAGGTCACAATTTTTATCCCATTTTATTGAAACTTGAAATGCATGTTTATAATCCAAAGATCTTGGTTCCTTTCGGTGTATATTAATGTGTTTTTGAATTCAGTATCATACATTTAGTATTTTAAAAAGACATCTATAAACAATGTTTGGATATATTCATTTACTAGATAAGCCTCTAATTAAAACATAATGTTATGTCAACCAGTAAAGTCATTGATTGAGTTTCATTAAAGCTGCAATTTCAAATTTTTAAGTTATAAAATTTATTTTAAACAAGCCTTAAAAAAGTTGGTATCCATAAACAGTCCCACCTTGTTAAAGAATAATTGTATTAATCCTATAATTCACTATTGACAGCTGAGAAATTGGCAAAAATATCATTTTCAACTTCAAATTCCAATGTTTGAAGATGGCTAAGGCATGGAAGCAATGGGCCAACAAGGGAGGTGTATTGTGTTATTATTTCCTGTATCAATGATTTTTAAGGGTGGGAAATAATGCCCATGGTCTTATAATAGTGAGTTGATAACCTATTGAGCAAATTACATAGAAATAATTATGTTTGGACTTTCTTAGAAAATATGAAATTCTCACTTTAAGGCATCAATTGATCAGTGTATGTACATGTATATTAAAACTATTTATTATGATATATTTTTACAGTTGGATTTACTGGAAGAAGAATCAAGACGTAAACCATGTCAACCAGCCCAAGATAGTTTAGAAACAGCAATAAGAATACAAAGTTTGTATAGTTCTATTTTATCTCTTTGGTTTTTTTTTGTTTCAATCAGGAAAGGGAGGTTAAAGGTCACCAGAAAAGGTTCATAAATTTTAAAAATAATGCAAGTAATTATGTTAACATAAGTATAACACGAACCCGAATTTCAATATTTCTTGCAACAAGTCAATTTTAACTTTAGTAATTTCCGCCATTCTTCGTTGTTAGTTGTAATTTTCCAAAAATATGCAATCTGTGACGTCATTTTAGTCTTCATGCATATAGAAATATAGACTTGAATATGAGCAAAATGATGTTTATTTACGGAAAATTACGACTACCCACGGAAAATGGCAGAAATTACTAATATTGAAATTTACCTGTTGCCGTTAATATTGACTTTCAGGTTCATGTTATACTTATGGAAAGGGAAATGTTGACATAATTACTTGCATTATTAAAAAATTTATGAACCTTTTACAGTGACCTTTAAGGGTCCAAATGGTATGATCATGACTTGTGTGCTGTAGAATATTAAGCTTGTTGTCTATACAAGTCATGGGGTCGACCCCAGGTTGTATGAGTTGAATTGCCTGCCTACTGTTTTGGCTTTTCTTCAGGATCTCATTTGAAAGCTAGAAATAAATCAGTCAGTCGGGATGCACCACACCTCATGTTAGACTAAGATATCATCCACCCGCTTTCATATTAAATGTTTTTTTATCAATATCGTGAAAATGTTACTATTCTGTATCTTTGTTTTCCAGCACGCCATTGGCCATGTGTTAAACGATATCTAGGAACAATTGATTATTCATTACTGGAAGCACAGACTAGAGAAAGAGAAGAAGCAGCCACAGTTAGTGCCCTTGCCTCACTCTCAATGGTTCCAGAAAAGAAAAGGTAGATATAACTTTGAAAACTATTTGGTGTGATTTAGAAATCAATTTATCTTCCACTGAATACTGTACACACAGTCAACTGACCTGTACCAGTAATTCTTCATAATACCATCTATTGCCAGTAATAGTTATAAGTCATTTGTCTCCCTTAAGTGATGGGGGGTGTGTGGGATAGCGGAATGGTTAGCATGTGCGCGCTGTATCATAAAGTCTGTCATTGAGTCAACTGGCAAGGTTTTGATTCCCTGGTTGTACGTGACAAGTAGAGTCGCCTGTTCAACCTCGTGGGTTTTCTACTGGTCTTCCAGTGTCCTCCCACTTCTAAAGACCCCTACAGGCAAGCGAATTATTAAAATAAAATTGAACATAGTTTGTGTCGAGTGGACGTCCATTTTTCTCTCTCTTCCTCTCTCTCTTAAATTGATGTATACTCCTTGTGATATTTGACAGAAATTTATTTCTTGGGTGAAGGCTGATTTCTCTTTAATTGAAGTCAATCTGTAGCCCTAACACAGTAAGATCTGTACAAAGGTTTATGAAGAAGATGCTTTGTTAGTCTCCTTCTGATGATGTCACAATCACACGGTGGTCACCTGTATGGTATTAATCCAAAAATCGATAAAAATCAGATATAGATAAACTGAAAATACAGCTGTTTCCAAAGACGGCAGATTTAGCGTTTATTTAATATAAAGTTTGTTTTGAGTTGCTGTTCTTTATATTGTTGACCGATAACCTAATGCTACTTTCATTGAGGAGCCACATCTACAGTTTGCCCTTTCTAAGGATGTCCTTATAGATACTAATCCAGCCTAGATCACTGTCCAGCCCAGTTCACTGGTCCAGTCTAGATCACTTAACAAGCCTAGATCACTTGCCCTGTGTCTAGATCATTAGTCCAGCCTAGATCACTGGTCCAGTCTAGATCACTAGCCCAGCCTAGATCACTAGTCAAGCTTAGATCAATACTCAAGCCTAGGTCACTAGTCTAGCCTAGATCACTAGTCTAGCCTAGATCACTGGTACAGTCTAGATCACGTAGTCATTTTTCTCAACATTTGAGTTGCGATTTATAAAGTGTATAAATTGCAAGACAAGCTAGACTGAGGTTAAGACACTTATTGTGAGATTTTAAAAGTCTCTGCAATAAAGAATTCCTGTTTGAAATTATGGAACAATTTTATTTTGCAGTAGTTCAATTGAACGAGAGTCGGAACCAATGGAGGAGGAATCGTAGATTATGTAAAGAGAGTTACCTTCACCATAAACCACAGTGAGGCTGCTACTAAAACGCGGGGGTGTTACACGTAAAACAAACGGGGTAGTTAGCTGTAGTTCAACCAAAACCAGATGGAAAACAATTTGACAATATATACGCAAGTCCAATTATATAAGAAGAAACCATTCATTAACCTTCCTATTGGCATGTGAACTTTCTACTGCAGCAGCATACTTCTTGTGATCCTCCTCACCTCCAGGAAGAAACTTTGTGCTGGTTTGTGAAGATGATAAACAAGATTAGAACTAAAACAAGATCCATGTGCAATATTTTGAAATCAGGTGAATTGCTCTGAATTTGGTATGTGCATGAAAAATGACCCAAAGAATATTTTTTGACAAAAAAAATGAATGTACCATCGAGGACGAAACGTTTTGGAATCATTTTAGAGATTGCTCATTATCATGACAGCTTTTATTTGGTTACATTTTTTTAAAGTTCACATGCCCAGATTTGTTGTTTGTAGAAGATAGAGTTACAACTTTGGCGACCAATTTCCCAAAAGTAATAAATTTCTACAAATGTAATGTAAATATGAAATGAATTTCTGTTAATATGTATTTATTGTGATAGATTATTATAACAGTGACGTGATGTTGTGGCCACTACACTCCCCCTTCCCCCGAGCTCCCCACTCCTCCCCATCACCATCCTTGAGTCTGCTTAACGTATGTTTCTATGGTGACAGTGTCAGTGTTGTTAACTATATATCTATATATATAAAAAACAAGATGGTGGACTCGATCTTTCTGTGTTAAGAACGATAAATAAACATCGCGATTTTGTCTCAATATATTATATAGATAATAACGTTTACGAAAGTGCTGTTAATCTGTGTTGCGGAAACTGCGGAGGTGTATTTCTTAACGGCAGTTCTGATTTTAAAAGTGCTGGCTTAAAAGACTAGAAAGAGTATATATATATATATATTTTGTTGTAAAGACTTTGTGTAAATAAATATAGTATATCTATAAAAATATCAGAAATTCCTGGCCATAATCAGTTTATCGTATAATTAGCCTAGGTTTGAAAACTTCGTTAGAATTATGAAATAGTTATTTGATGTTGTCGAATGTATCACTGTTTCGTTGTCGTGTCATCATGCTTCGTCTCCATCAATACACAGGACAGAAGACGTGTACTTTCAATCCACTACTACTACTTATTATTATTATTATTATTATCATAGATCTGTTAAATGTCAATCAACAAGGGGAATAACTCCAACAATTGTTAACGTTGTATGTTGTAAAGTTTTTTCGTTCCTGTGCCGTGGTGAAATTGTGTACAGTTATTAATATATGTTTTTGTCCTTTATCTTATATACCATTGTAGAATTTAGTTGTTTAAAATAGAGCTCTGTATATTTGATATATCAGTTGTTAAGTTTGAATGTGACCTTTGACCTCAGAGGTTGTACATAATACCTGTTATTGTTTGTTTTTTGACCAGTTTATTGTTGAGCTCACCATTTAAATCTCCCCTTGGAACACAAAAAAAAGACACTTTTGCAAAATTTCTTTTCGGAATTTATTATTTAAAGGGGTTTTGTACAGTCATACTCTATACTGCTTATTTTCTTGAAAATAAATATCAAAGCCATGTATGGTATGTACTGTGTCTCTCTGGTGATTGGTTGGTTAAAATTTGCTCCAATATCATTGGACACTTGTTATGTAAATATGATCATATGATATTGACCCATTTTAATGCGAAAAACGGCTGTGACAGATATGTACGGTAGAAGAGCAGGTTAGGTTATTAGGGGCCAATAATAAAAATTGGGAAGTTGAGAAAAGATTCCTTTTTAAAAAAAACAATTAGATTTGACGGGGAGCAGATGATCGACTAAGGCACTGAACTTTTATAGACTGTCTAAAGGGACAAAAAGCACCCATGCCCGAAATTTTTTTTTTGAAAAGATAAATATTTTGTGTTTCAACCACTTAGATTTAAAACTATAAATCAAATTGGATCATGGAATTTGTTGCTACTATTTCAAAAGTTAATGAATCCTTTTGTCATTATTAAAGAATATTACAAGATGGAATACTTCTCACAAGTTTTTTTTTTATTGGCCTGAACTGATAAGGACTTTAAAACAACATTGTTAATTATATTATACATTGTACATGTTTCAAATCGCATCATATATATTATATATATATTATATCTCACTAATGTTTTAAAACAACCAATAGAATTCTTTAATAGTTTATATGTCAAACCTTTTTCAACATACTGTAGAAATCTAGTCAAAACACATTCTATATTTTATAGTGCACCATTATTTGTAAAGAGATTTATAATATCATTTGTTTACATTATTTTAACAACTGTCAATTTATCCATGGCATCTAGTGCTATCATTAACAACATTTTCTCACTTTGTTGACAGCAGATATTCTTCTAATGTGACAAATCAATTTATTTTAATTGTTTAGTGCTTTAAAAGGAAACGACAAAATTACATCCTTGATTTTTATAAAAGGGGTTAAAATGAAGATCGATCGGAGAACATATTAGTGTGGATTAAGCCATGAGAATTTTGATTTTTCAGCGAAAATTATTCATCGTTACTTATACCATGAAGATAAGAATACAATGAATTAAAAATACAAGTCAGTGTTAGTCCTGTGACTTGATACCTACGTTAAGATACATCCACAAGGGTTTGATTCTCGTATGTCGATAGGGAAAAAGAGACCCAGGGGATTTTTTGAAATTATGAAAAATCGGCACTATTAAATTTTCATTTTGTCTGCTATTATAAATATTTTGAATAGCAATGAATAGCATTATTATTATTTCGACTAAGTAAGAGGTCCAAATGAAATAAATGCATTGGAATTTAAAAAAGACAAAGATTAGTATTAAAATATGAGATTTAATGTGGCCTAACAATTTTCAACGATCATAAACAATCATTAAAGATTACTTAAACCGGTTTAAATCTTCCTTGTTGCCTTCGACTATCATTAAACTACTGTTAGTAAATATTGAGTTAATATTGTTGTATTTGACAATCTTATTAAAAAGCAGATCCTATTTCGATTCGTTTCGTCAATTTTATAGTTCACAATTTCGTTTTACTTGTCTTCATGGCACTAGGATCTGAAAGAGTTGTTATATAACACACATTCTGGTTGATGTGAGAGATAAGCTAATAAAACGGTCTGTTACCGCCAGTTCATTGCGTGCGATGTACTGAACTGTGGGTGATTGATTAATCAATGTCTGACTTCATTTTAAAAAACTGCTGGTACGATCCCTGATGCGACCTTGAAAAGGTCAGATCTTCCTATAGTGTAGGCCATCGAAGGTATAAGAACACAAAACAAAGTTAAGATCTGTATTTTAATCAGATTGTTGTATTTGATTGGTTTAAGCACTAAAGCCAAATGTATGAAATATTTGACATGGTGAATATTGACTCAATCGTCCAGTAATGTCATAGTAATATATAGAATAATATTAGAGTAAGACAAAGATGTGAGGTATTGAGAAGGAAAAGGAATTACCAACTCATATATACTTAATAAAAACATTGAGTTATCTTCCCCTTGTTCCACTGATGTTAGCTACTTTAATATGATGCTGTTACTATCACAATAATGGATGATTGAGTCTACACATCCTGTCAATGATTTCATACATCTTGTTATGAAATAAGAACAAGTCAATGTTACTTTCTTAACCAAACATTCATACTTAGTTGTTTCACGACTTAATTTTCATCTTGACCTTTTAGGTTACAAATAAAAATTGACTGCATAGATTTGAGTCATATAAAATTTACAACATCTTCTCTGCTTGTGACCTTTGACCTGTGAGAAATGTGATTTTTTTTCGAGTTTTATAGTCTGAACTCTGAAGAAGTATTTGTTAAAAAAAAAGAAATGTTTCTTGTGGCTTCTGTAAAAGTTTATCCTATATTTGATATAGCCATGATCTTTGATCTTTTTGACCTGTAATAATATGGCCATCAACAAATTGATATGTGACCTTTGACCTATAATTAATATTTATAGGGTTTGACATAGATATATTTAATTGTAATTTGGTTGTCAGCATAATGTGAAGAGTTAATTGTGTTGTATCAATATTTTGTGATGATATTAAGGCTACTTAAACCTTTAGTAGATAATGACCCCTGAACCTTGAACCCCTGCCCCCGAACATTTTCTTGTTGTTAAGTGTATTTTTATCTTTTTGATCAGAAACAAACACACGTCGATTTAGTTAAACTACTGCATCATTTTTTAAATTAGAAGACTTGCTATCATTTCATTTTATTATCCATTTATGGTCATGCTACACCTTATTTCATTTGTTACGCTCATTTTCATTGGTCCAGGACGTAAACTTTTAAAGGACAATATTGGTGCCAGTCATTATCACATATGTGATAGAGCGGGTTAAACACATTCCAAATATCCTTTAAATGCAGAGAGCATTGCTACGATAGCTGAGTAGTACACGCTGGCCGAATCGGCAGTGACGTAACGACAGTGAAAACACGAGCCAGTGGTCTATACAAGTGACTGAAGCGGCGAGCGATAACAGACACACGGCTAAATTTCTGCTCACTCATAATTCCTTCGAAGACCAACATTTGTTATATGGGACTGCAAGAGAATATCTGACAATTCAATAAAGTAATTGAATTAAATTGAATGTCATTAGATAAGAGAACACGAGAAAAATTGAAATAGTCTACACATTCCCTTGTTTATATTCACTTATAAAACATGGTAATACACAGACTTTTTCTGTTTTTCTTTCGTGTTCTCTTATCAAATGACATTCAATTACTTTATTGAATTGTCAGATATTCTCCTGCAGTCCCATATAACAAATGTTGGTCTTCGAAGGAATTATGAGTGAGCAGAAATTTAGCCGTGTGTCTGTTATCGCTCGCCGCTTCAGTCCCTTGTATAGACCACTGGCTCGTGTTTTCACTGTCGTTATGTCACTGCCGATTCGGCCAGCGTGTTATACTCAGCTAGCGTAGCAATGCTCTCTGCGTTAAAAGTATATTTGGAATGTGTTTAACCCGCTCTATCACATATGTGATAATAACTGGCACCAATATTGTCCTTTAATAACTGGGCAAAAATATGAAATTGTATGCCATATTTTTGGTGCTGTAGAACTATTTCTGTTAATCTATCACTTTTATCTCTTTGAAGAAATAAATTATGTTTGTTTCTTTTTGGTCATTCGAACATTTCAAATTAAAAATGAATATGAAATGAAATTGTTTTTTAGACTTACTAATGGGATAATTCAATTAATTTAATGAAGAGAATCTCTTTGATTTTGGTAACAGTTTAGATTGAGTTGATGAGTTGTGTTGACGAGAGATGGAGAATGTTCTAGATCAAGTTTTCATTTTACCAGAGTGATCTGTTAATTGGTTTAATCACTGAGAAGAATTTTAGAAAGACCAAATCTCATAAACACATCCACATCAATTTTAATTCTTTCGTTATCCAAATCATGGATATATTTAATTAAATATTTTGATGTTTGTAATCAAATTGGGGAAAACGTTATTGTAATATTTATATATTAGAGATATATTGAAATTATTTGTCTAGATAGTCAAATCATGGACCTTATACTACATGTATTGTAAGGTCTATGGTCAAATCTTCTAAAATGTTAAGAATTGTTAACTTTTATGTGGTCAATTTCCTTTATGGAATTAAAAACTTCTGGTATTATTGAGTGGACTTTTTGACAATAAATCTTCTATTACAATTTACAATAAACTGATATATTAGTTTATTTAGATAAGTATTGCACTATACTACCGGTAGTCCAGATTAAAAAAAGGTATAGACTTGAACATCACAATTGAAACATATTAATCACAAATAAGAGGATCTACTCTAAATAGGTATATGTTTAGCTATGGACATCATAATTAATGTTACTGCAGGTTTTTTTTTTATTTTTACGTACCTGGATGTCATTGTCTGCTCATGTTTCTGTTCTATTTATAACCCTGTGACATCACTGGCATTCAAATTAAATATTTCATGTTACTAAATATAGAATTACCATCTTCATTAGAGCGTGATACTATCTGTCTATTTATCTTGCTTTCAGTTCAATATTTTGGTACAAATAGCGAAATAAGCCATTTTTAAACTCCGTACAAATATTGTAGAAATGCTGGTCATTTAATGTCAAGTAAAATTTGTTGTCTATGAAATATTTGTCTTTGTTTTTTTTATTCCATAGAAATTCGGTTCACATTTGAATTGATCAGGGGGCCAGTAGACGAACTGAAGTTCGCGATCCTTTCTGTTAACAGCAGTTTGGCCAACCTGAATGTAGTGATGGGGATTGTCCATTTCTAGTTGGAATGTGTTCTGTGGTGGGTGGGGCTTATGGTTAACAGATCACCCAATTTATCTCGAAATTCTCCCAATTTCAAACAATAAGCCTACCAATTAATAATTCAAATGCCTAATAACCGAACAGCAGGTTATCCCCAAAATAAATTACCTGCTCCCTGTCTAACATTTAGCTTTCAAAACAATATGTCGTCAAAGCTAGTCTGGCGAGAATTGTCTATAATTATGGAAATGAACTTTCCAGAAAGGTGCACAAGAGGGTTTTTGACTCAACATTACTGTATTTGTGAAGAATAACAAAAGGAACGATCACAACCAAAATCCTGTGGAAGCATTTATCAAAATCAAGTAATAGAATAGTGTGTGACATGGAGTAGGATCGCCTGTCCAACCTCCCAGTGCTTAAGACTCCTACGTGCTCATATGATTTATTGAAATAAATTTGAACCATGTGTTAGTCCTGAAATGACCTAGTTTGAAGTTAACCCTATTTCTCTCCCTTTCAGAACCCAAAATGCCTGAAAGTATTTTAGGTTACAGAGAGCAACGCTTACAAAATCTCTGTATTGATGACCCTAGTTGGTGGTTTCCTTTTATCAAGAGCTAATTTAGCTGTATTACAGCAATCCGGGTAAACTTCCCTCACAGCACATACATGTACATCATGGAGTATGTCTGTCTTCATTGGCCCGGTTGACGCAGAAAATAAGGACATTAAACCGCATTTCCCTCATGTTTGAAAGCACTCAGATAATCTTGACAGATTTTGGTATCCTACATCTAGACTCGGATGTATGATGAATTCCACCATTTTGGAACTATTTTAAAGGACCCGGATAAAAAATGGCTGCCCCCATGGAGATTTGGGACTTTATTGTAAAAGTGGCATGTTTTCCTGTTAAAGTAAATCGGTAGTCGTCTAGCCGCATCGCAAATGTATGGTCGTAGGTACATATCACTTACTGTCATACATCAGAGTCTAGATGTAGGATTTGCCAAATGATTTGAAAAGGTAACTGTGGGGGCCAAATAAGACAAGATCCTGGATAAGCCATCTCATACATGGGAGGTAACTACATTATAACATCTATTTCTGAAGACTTGCCAATGTATAAAATATATATAATATTAATTAAAAGTATGTTTTAAAAGTTTATTATCAAAAAATAGATGGAAGTTGATGAAATATAATAAAAACTAAAAATATGAAATAATGAAAAACTAAATGCAAGAAAAGAAAAACAATAATCTAAATAAACAGAGCGATTGAAGAGAATGTGATGAAGGATTTGTGTTGAGGGGCTACAAGTATAAAATAGAACATGATTACTGATATATGTATATAATATATGAAAAGAACAAAATCTAGAACCTTAAAGTGCAGGCCTTTTTAGTACCTTTCAAAAATTCCCAGCCTAAAATTCAATGTAATATTAAATAAATTGGTCCTTTTTTTTTTTATATATAAGTGAATAATGAAAATGCAGGGTATAGAGAAGGATATATGTAAGATGAGTTTTACTATAATGTTGATAAGGTCTTCAGTTGCTATATAATCGTGAAAGCCTTGTATACATAGTAGAGTATTAAATCACCATAACCTAATAAATACCATTATGATAATTAAGATGTATAGTATTATACTAGGCAATAGAACAAAGAAAATGATTTATATTGGTATACACAAGATGTGAAACAAGGCATAGGTAAAGTTAATAAGTGACTGAAAGATTACAAAATGTTGAATATAAATTGTTTTCTACCTAATAATATTTACAAATAGAACACAACCAATCTTTAGTAATGAAAGGAGTATACCAGTATCCTACCAGCTATAAATAATATATTGGCTTTAATTACTACATAATTATATTATAATAAATGCCCTGATGTGATTTCAATCTTTATACAGATTATCTATATAATATTCAGATATATATTGTGTATATTTCTATTATATTAACTCATTAATTGACAGTGACACAACCTACTCAGAACATATCCGACTATCGAACAGACATAATGAATTTAAGTCACAGATATTTTAAGTCATAATTATTAACCAAGAACTGAATTAAGCATTAGTTAACTTAATCTTGATCACATCAGACTATACCAATGTATTATTGTGTGTAATCAAATTAAACTGTTGTGTGATGTATCACTGATAATGGTAGTTAGTTAGTATGTTACTAGTTTAATGATTGATATTTAACACAATAATACATTAGTTGGTCTAACTTCATTCTTACAAGCAACTAGCACCAATTTTTACATTCACTATCACAATTGTTTTAAAAACAACTGGTTTTGTCTACATTGTTTTAAGCCAATGGATGCACCTGTATTGATTTCCATCACTTAATTCTGTCATAAATTTCAGTTGCTAATTACAAGGACATGAAATTTGATCGAAGAGCACTGATATATAAAAGTCTATGTACAAAAACATATATCTTTAATAATTATACTATACACTATGTACAAGTTATGATCTAGTCATTGTTGTCCAGTAATAGACTTGATCATCTAGTTAACAAATGGTGAATTGAAGAAATGATTTGGCTTCCTGGTTATTGTCTTGCTCTTGTCACCAAACCTGCAAAAAGAAAATTATAATGTTTTAAAAGTTTGAAATATTTAAACTTTCAGTAAACATTTATCATTTATAAGAACAATTAGCAATTTGGTTTTAGACAAGCCATCAAGGTTCTTCATAGCTTTTGTTAAAACAAATAACTGACAAGTTCAAGTGACATCTTGCCACACCTATATTTTAAAGTAAAGAGATGTATAATCAAAAGATTTCACATAATAAAAAAAAGTTATTAATAAACATTATTAGGTGCTAAATTTGAAAAATTTTAATGTTTAAAGTTGAAAAATTAATTTAATAAACATGTTAAAACAACATTCAAATCTATTCGCTATAATACTATAATAGAGCCTAGATAATTAAATGTAACTACATCTACCATTCTACAATTACTTATACAACATAAACAAATGTTGTTTAACATAGAAAACAAATGGTAAAAAGTTGAAAAGCATCAACTGTAATATTATGTACCATCGGTCAGACTAGAAAATTGTCTAAAAGTTAAAATGCACTTTTCATACAAATAAAGAAAGTTATGTTAATCTTGTAATTATTGTAGTGAAATTGCTGAATTATGTGACAGGTTTAATGAAGTCATTCAATTACATCAAAGAAAATAATCTTTACTTGTCCCCAAATCTCATTCTTTATTAAATAAAATATTGTTAATGCTAATAGTAAATACAAAGACGAATATCTCCTCCAATAACATACACACAAAATTCTATTAAAACTAAAATCTTTTGTTGATTCATTATGGTTGGATATTTAACATAAATAACAGAAGTCATAAATGTTAAGGGCATGGCCCTTTGGAATAAATTATTCTTTATTTTACAAATGCTATTTTCGTGTAAACATTGTAGGAAAATCGCTGGTTTGTACGAAAAAAAAATATAAAGAAAGAATTATTTTTACTTTATTTTTCTAAGAGTAAGACAAAAGAAATTAAAGTCAACTTGGCATGGACAAGTTACAATCGAACACTTATTCGAAAATAAATGTTTTAAAATTAAAGTATAATTAAATTTTTATTTTATTATTATAAATGTAATTTGTGCGTGTTAAATCTTAAGCTCTATATTCATATAAATATAAATATGCTTCACCTAGTGTAGACAGTAAATTGAGAGAGACAGCAAGCAATTTATAAATAACAAGATCAAAAGATTACTAAAATACCCAAGATTAAATATTTTGAAGGCCTTTTCTATTGTTAATAAAATATTTGAAGCTGATAAATATAAAGAGTAAACTAGATCTAAATATAAATAAAGATTATATTTAATTTTCTGCGGCAATAATTATTACCCAATGAAGCAGTTGGATTTTCTACAAAGGCTACCATAGATACCTGACATGCTTATCTCCCTTCACAAATAACTCTCACTAATAGCCAATGGAGCACCTCCTCGTTGATGAATGCCTGATCGACGCAGTGGAGGCATCAACGGCCTAAACATAAAGCATCATATTAAACCATGGGGACCACAGCCGATCCATGATTTATAAATGATGTTAGTATGATATATGACGTATTATTTAAAAGCACCATAATATTGATATTTATATTGGTTTTAGTTTAGGGTTTAATTTCATAGTTTAGTTTATATTTCAATTTGTGCAATATTCCTCAATATTATATATCTGACCCTTTATTAACGAAGAAAAATGGAATGCAGTATATTAGTTTTAATGTAAATGTTAATAAAAATTGTTAGCAATGGAGAAATAGAAATGAGATTAAATATTATGAATTATTTCCACCAGATGGATACGTTATGTTTTTAATATGAAAGAGTGTGATTATATAAGAATTGAGATAATATCTCTGTTAGTACAGTTCCAGTGTAAATAGAAAGATAGTAAGCTGGCACTGCCAGGCAGGATACGCCCACATTTTCGAGAGATGGTTAGAGAACAAGCAAAATCGAAAGTGATTTTTCCTACAATCAAAGGCTATATAGTATAATTCATTAAATTACAATTTGATATGCGCAAATATCGAACAGAATCAAGATCTTTAGGTTATAAACATGCATTTCAAGTTTCATCAAAATCGAATGAAAATTGTGACCTATACTGGGTCCACAACCTTGATATACCATTTTTAACGTATTCGTGTACGAACGGTGGCCATTTTGTATGGTAATTTTGGTCCGATTTTTCCGAAATTTGAACTCAACCTTCCTTAGGGTGTAACGGTGATATAATCAAACGATTTTTTAAATCGGTTAATTATTGTAACCTCCAGAGGGACCACAAGCTAAACCAAGACGACTTTGCGTATAATCAGGGTCCATAA
Organism: Patella pellucida; assembly: GCA_917208275.1. Classification (NCBI taxonomy): domain Eukaryota; kingdom Metazoa; phylum Mollusca; class Gastropoda; family Patellidae; genus Patella; species Patella pellucida. The sequence continues at coordinate 10,279,042 of OU795044.1, forward strand.
TTCAGGAAGTTACGATCCGATATGCACAAATATTGAAAGGAACCAAGATCTTTGGGTTATAACCATGCATTTTAAGTTTCATCAAAATCGAATTAAAATTGTGACCTCTACAGGATCCACAACCTTGATATACCATTTTTTAACAGTATTTGCGTACGAACGGCAGCCATTTTGTATGGCAATTTTGTTCCGAATTTTCCCGAAATTCGAACTCAACCTTCCTTAGGGTGTAACGGTGATATAATCAAACGATTTTTTAAATCAGATAATAATTGTGACCTCCAGAGGGACCACAAGCTAAACAAAGACGATTTTGCGTATAATCAGGGGCCGTAATTCAGGAAGTTACGATCAGATATGCGCAAATATCAAAAGAAACCAAGATCTTTGGGTTATAACCGTGCATTTCAAGTTTCATCAAATATGAATTAAAATTGTGATCTCTACAGGGTCCACAACCTTGATATACCATTTTTTAACAGTATTTCCGTACGAACGGCGGCCATTTTGTATGGTAATTTTGGTCCGATTTTTCCGAAATTTGAACTCAACCTTCCTTAGGGTGTAACGGTGATATAATCGAACGGTTTTTCAAATCGGATAATAATTGTAACCTCCAGAGGTACCATTAGCTAAAATAGGTGAATTTTCGGACAATCAGGGGCCATAATTCAGGAATTTACGTTCCGATAGGTGCAAATATCGAAAGGAACCAAGATCTTTGGGTTATAAACATGCATATAAAGTTTCATCAAAATCGGTTCAAAATTGTGACCTCTATAGGGTCCACAAGCTAAAAACGTGATTTTTCGTACAATCAGGGGCCATAATCCATGAAGTTTTGATCCGATACATGCCAATATCGAAAGCAGCCGAGATATTTTGGAGATAAACCTATATTTTAAGTTTCGTCAAAATCGGACAAGAATTGTGACCTGTAGAGAGTCCACAAACAATTGTGGACGGACGGACGCCCGGACGGACATCCGGACGGACAGGGGCGACGACATAATACGTCCACATGAAAATGTGGGCGTATAAAAATCTTGTAGAAATGAACAGAACATATTAGTTGAAGTTTTATGTCCAATTCACAATGCAACTAGAGTGAACTAGAGTAATCCTAAGAAACAATTGTCTATGTTAGTTCATATGTATTTTTCTTTACTCTTGCCAATTTTCAAAAGATCAAGTTCTTTCTTGGTCAGTTTGTGTTCCTTTTTTTAGAGACAGAATCAATTCTTGGACTTTATTTAAGCCTGGCGTGATAGTCTAAAAAGTTTATTTAATGTCAATAGCATAGCATGTGATTGTACAGGTTTGGAAAAACAATACTGAATTCATTACAGAACATAAATAGAAATAATTTCACCAGCAATGTATGTCAATGAATGCGACTTTAAATCCTGTATAAATTGGCTTACTTTGTTATTTTCGAAAAGAATAATCAAGAAGAACTACTAGTAGTAACTTGCAGCACAATGTGAATTGAACCATAGATGACATATTAGTTGAATCATTATTGAAGCAGTTGTTGAATTAGTAAGAGAAATTAAATAAAGTAGGGGATGTTAGCCAGAACATTTTCATGATGAATTGGACAAAGAAAGTTTGACTTTGAGTTTAATATCATTTAAGAAAAACAGCAAATTTTATTAATTAATCTCAGTAAAAAAAATTAGTTATGCCTTTAAAAACAGCGAATTATATTAATTAATCTTTTTCATTATTTTCAACACTTAATCGAAATATAGCTAAAATACTTAATTTGAAAGCTTATATTGCTATTTTGAGATTAAGATTTAAATATGACCATGATCCTTACCTTGGTGTAGTCTGAGTTTGAGTCATAACTCGACTTTTCTGGTATTCTTCATAAGATCCTGGCGTTAAAATTGGTCCGAGACGACTTCTCAAAGCTGAAATAATTATATTGAAATAGAAGATAGTAAGCTGGCACTGCCAGGCAGGATACGCCCACATTTTCGAGAGATGGTTAGAGAACAAGCAAAACCGAAAGTGATTTTTCCTACAATCAAAGGCTATAATTCATTAAATTACAATTTGATATGCGCAAATATCAAAAAAGAATCAAGATCTTTAGGTTATAAACATGCATTTCAACTTTCAACAAAATCGAATCAAAATTGTGACCTATACTGGGTCCACAACCTTGATATACCATATTTTAACACTATTAGAGTACAAACGGCGGCCATTTTGTCTGGCAATTATGGTCCGATTTCCCTGAAATTCAAACTCAACCTTCGGTATGGTGTAACGGTGATAGAGTAAAGCTTTTTTTCAATCGGATAATAATCATAACCTCCAGAGGGACCATAGGCGATTTTTCGGGCCATAATTATTCAGAAAGCTACGATATGATATGCGCAAATAACGAAAGGGACCAAGATCTTTGGGTTATAACCATGCATTTTAAGTTTTATCAAAATTGAATCAAAATTGTGACCTATACTGAGTCCACAACCTTGATATACCTTTTTATAACAGTATTCGCGTACATGCGGCGGCCATTTTGTATGGCAATTTTGTTCCGAATTTTTCTGAAATTCAAACTCAACCATCCTTAGAGTGTAACGGTGATATAATCAAACGATTTTTTAAATCGGATAATAATTGTGACCTCCAGAGGGACCACAAGCAAAACAAAGACGATTTTGCGTATAATCAGGGGCCATAATTCAGGAAGTTACAATCCGATATGCCCAAATATCGAAAGGAACCAAGATCTTTGGGTTATAACCATGCATTTCAAGTTTCATCAAAATCGAATTAAAATTGTGACCTCTACAGGGTCCACAACCTTGATATACCATATTTTAACAGTATTCGCGTACGAATGGCGGCCATTTTGTATGGCAATTTTGGTCCAATTTTACCGAAATTCGAACTCAACCTTTCTTAGAGTGAAACGGTGATATAATCAAACGATTTTTTTAATCGGATAATTATTGTAACCTCCAGAGGGACCACAAGCTAAACAAAGGCGATTTTGCGTATAATCAGGGGCCATAATTCAGGAAGTTACAATCCAATATGCGCAATTATCGAAAGGAACCAAGATCTATGGGTTATAACCATACATTTCAAGTTTCATCAAAATTGAATAAAAATTGTGACCTCTACAGGGTCCAGAACCTTGATATACCATTTTTTAACTGTATTCCCGTACGAACGGCGGCCATTTTGGATGGTAATTTTGGTCCGATTTTTCCGAAATTTGAACTCAACCGTCCTTAAGGTGTAACGGTGATATAATCGAACGTTTTTTCAAATCGGATAATAATTGTGACCTCCAGAGGTACCATGAGCTAAAATAGGTGTTTTTTCGGACAATCAGGGGCCATAATTCAGGAAATTACGTTCCGATAGGCGCAAATATCGAAAGGAACCAAGATCTTTGGGATATAAACATGCATGTCAAGTTTCATCAAAATCGGTTCAAAATTGTGACCTCTATAGGGTCCACAAGCTAAAAACGTGATTTTTCGTACAATCAGGGGCCATAATCCATGAAGTTTTGATCCGATACGTGCCAATATCGAAAGCAGCCGAGATCTTTGGGGGATAAACCTATATTTCAAGTTTCGTCGAAATCGGGTAAGAATTGTGACCTGTAGAGAGTCCACAAACAATTGTGGACGGACGGACGGACGGACGTCCGGACGGACCGACGTCCGGACGGACGGACAGGGGCGACGACATAATACGTCCACATGAAAATGTGGGCGTATAAAAATGAACAATTATTAACAGCCGAAATTGTTATTTATCTTATACAGGACTCACATATCTGGATTTATTCAAAACCAGGGTAATACTACATTTACATGCGGGAATTATTGAGACTGTTTTCATTTATGTCATGCTGCCCTTATTAAGTGACACAGGATTATCTAAGAACAAGAATATTTATTTGATACGGCCTTTATTTAATTGGTTCATAAAAGCATTTTCTGGAAGAATAGATTATATTTCGTTGAATATTATGTGATATATTACCTCCTTTAACAGGTGTAGGAGTACCAGGTGTACATTCTGTAGGATACAAGAAAGAATTCTCAACATCCATAAACCTCTGCCAATATTCATGTGGTATCTCTAATAAATACTCCATTACCTACAAATATATAACTAATTTTAAAAATTGTAAACAGAACCATTTCACATATATTTCAGTAATGAATGAATGAAATGGGGTTTAACGTCCTACTGTTATGCACTTAACCTGAGCTAATTGAAGACGGGCATACGCCATACAGTGTGCTATGAGGGAAATTTTGCCCGGGCAGCGGCGCTACGGCCTACTCTTATATCGAATTCCAACTGCAAGGGGATCTTTTATGTGCACTCGAATGTGTACACGGGACCTCGGTTTTTTGTCCCATCCGAACGACTAGGCAGCTGTCCTTGTCAGGCTTTCCTTCTGTATCACTGACAAGGGGAAATCACGTCGGAAAATCGAGATGAACTTTCTCGGCAAATGCAGGGATCGAACACTCGACCTCCAGGCTAGCGAACCAGCGCCTTATCCACTTAGCCACCGTGATCCCCTATATTTCAGTAAACAAAACTGGTCATGCCTTTAGAAACCTTTAAAACTGGTCATGTGCAACTACAAGTTTTACTGTGTCACGGTGGTAATAGGTCTTCCAATGTATGAATAACTAGATTATTGGACAAAAGAATGACACGTGATATAACTTCCATCTTTTTTGCTAATATGTATGAAAGTCACCTACCATATTTTGTCGTCTGGTTTCATTAATCATCTGCATTGGTTCTGGTTCAGCACAAGAATATCCTACCACAGTCGGACCAAAAACTTTAGATAAATTACTTGATGGCATTTTACACTCGGGTGTTTGGGCAACTCTGAAATAATAGACATCACACTAACATCATCAATCTATTCAGAAAAAATAATGTTACTCAGATTGATGTGTTGATTCAGTTTTAAGTAAAATTTGTTTGAATTAAATAGATACACGTAATATACAATTTGTTTTGAAAAAAACTCAGTGCCACGGTTTCTTAGAAATAATAATTGTTTTCTATAACGCTGAACACTCAGTCAGTGTGAGTGCTCCGTGACAATTTAAATACAGTCAGTTTACACCAATAATTCACATCATGTGCATTATTTGTGTCTTATTTAAAAATTTGAATTCTGTAATGGGCTGTGAGAAACCATCTGAATTTTCCAGCTTAGTTTTCACTAGGAAATCATGCCTAGTTGTTCTGAAGGTGATATTAGAGTTTATCTGACAGACCATGAACCAGTCTCACTAAGAACATGTAACTAAATGAAAAATAGCCCATAGTTTGATTAGTACAAATGTATATACATGTATCTTAAATGTTTTCGATACCACACATAAATAAATATTGTATTTATTACCTTAGTAAATGTATGATAAGGAAAGCCATAGTATCTCGATTAGGTTGTGGTAATCTGTCAATACAATCATATAACCCATCTAACTTAGAATTTAAATCAGGTCTCTCTGCAGCATGAACGAAATCATTCCACAAAGCATACGTCACCAACGGTTCTTTTAAATGTCTCAAGAAATCTTTGATACAACCACAAATGGCATGTATATCTGTTATATGAGACTGAAAACAAAATAAAAATTGAATTAAATACAAGACTGAATACAAAATAACATCTCTTACTGTCAAGAGATTTATTTTCATCAGAAAACCCAATGACTTGAAAACTACATAAAAAAAATTGTTATTGATCCTATATATCAAACTGTACATGTCATATTTCCATTCATAATTTATGTCACTTTTTAAGTGTTTAACGTCCACTAGACACAGACTAAGGTCATTTCAGGACTAAAATATGGTTTAATTTTATTTCAATATTTGCTTGGTGTAGGGCAGTGAGGAAACCGGGGAAAACCCACAAGGTTGGAAAGGCGACCCTACTCCTTGCCACGTACAACCAGGGATTTGATACTACGCCAGTTGAATCAATGACAAGTTTTGTCATACAGCGCGCTCACGCTAACCATTCAGCCATCCAACCCCCTGGCAATATAAAACTAACAATGGAATGCCATTATACATAAGCTGAATGAATGGAACCAACTATATACTCACCAAGTTAGGGATACCCTTTCCACGTAAAAACTTCTCTTTCAAGTCTTTTACTTCTCTATCAGAACTGAAAGATATAATAAATACACCATTAATATTTCATTTTCCTCAGTTCCTGCAGATCCCACCGGTAGTATAAAGCTTATTACATTGAATCACTTGTAAAAAGATTCTATCAATAGCACAAAGAGAAAAATTGGGTTTAAAGGCCACTAGACTCAAAACAGGTAATTACCGGACTAACATGGTTCAATTATATTTTAATATTTCGCTTACGTAAGGATTTCTTTAGCTATGGAAGGAAATGGAGGTTGGACATACAACCCCACGTACAATGATATATTCAATAGTAATGACAAAAGACAAGAGCACTTGTATAAAAATATTTACCCAGGTACACGATAAATTCCAACTTCATCTAATCCTCTTGATTCCAACTCATTGACACAATGTACCTATATAGAAAAATAAAACATTATACCATCAAGGTTGAATCTGTAACAGGAATATCAGTCTAAACATGGTTCAATTCCATTCAGTATTTACAAAGTTATGATAACAGAAATTTCATCCATCTAAGTAGCAATGAAACCTGAAGGGCCTATTTTAATTCAAACTGAATCGAAACTGGGACATTATCTAGCGCTGGTAGTTTGATTTTTTTTTTCCATTAAATGTTAAATAATCAACCAAAGTACATATTTAGAGTGAGAAATTTGATATTTTAACGAAAAAGCAAATGACACATCAGGACACACTAATGATCAGCTGTCACTCTTTATCAATACAAACGGTTGTTAGCCAAAATTACTACAACAAATTCATTTCGTGTAAGCTTTTAGTTCAACTAAATGAGAGAGAAATGGAAATTAATGTCCACTCAATTCAAACTAGGCCATTTTGGGACTAGCATACCATTCAATTTTATTTCAATAATTTGCTTGCGTGTAGGGGGCTTTAGCAGTGAGAGGAAACTGGGGGACCCAGAGAAAATCCACAAAGTTGGACAGGTGACCTTACGTCTTGTCACGTACAACCAGGGAATCAAAACCACACCAGTTGACTCCATGACAGACCTTATGATACAGTGCACACGTGCTAACAATTTGGCCACCAAAACCCCCTCAATTAAATGACCCAATTAACCTCCAGTGAACTCATCTATAAAGCCATCATATGTTTTTCAATGAATTCATATACCGGTATTTACATAGAAAATCAACTTACAATAAGAGCTGGTAACATTGGTGGTTCAACTGATGTATAGTCCGATATGAGACCCTGAAAAGATAACAAGAGAACTGTACATCAAATAATAGACAAAACAAACAGCACAATTAAATACATATGAAAAATAATTTACAAGAAAAAGGGAAAATATTGAAAGAAAACATCTGTGTCTAAGATATACAAGTTAAAAAAAATGACAACATTGCTAAGGAGGAAAATTTAAATTATCTTTACTCAAGTTCATTATATATAAATCTTACACAGTTTGATGAACATTTGAATATGTGAACTTACTCCTTGTGTTTTTGATGTTCCTGGTGTGCTAGGGCATGATGGGAAACATGGTAATGGTAGTTTATCTTTACATTCAGGATGACACATTGATCGACAATCTGTAAGATAAAATAATTACATTAATTTCATCTGCGGAAAACTTTTGTTAACACGGAAGTTGAATACTCATTATATGTAATATAAATTCCATTCTGCTTCCAGATTTGATCATATTTCCTTTTGTTCTATTTAACAATTTCTCATGATATGAAAAGTCCCCAAAAGTTCTCTTACCTTTGCATTTCATTCCAAGCTTACCAAATCGGATTCTCTTTCCACACTGGAAATAAAAAATATAAGTAATTAAATAGTTGCAGCAACAATTAAAATGAAAGTAATAATGTATACAGTGAACAGAACATTATTATCATAAACACACATGAATGTGTTCAAAATAACCAATCAAGCCAGGTTATAAAGTCTATCAGGAATTTCCGTCGTAGTTTCCTAATGTCAGTGGTGCAGGTCTAGGTTATTTCACTTTTAAACCGTTCTATATCAATGTGATAAAATAGACTTACTGGAACACAAGATTCTGGTTTGATGACGGTTTTAGATATAAAAACATGAACTCTGTTTAAACCTTTAGCAGAATTAGCTTTTCTCATCAATGGTGTCCTATGGAAAACAATCATTAAAAGTTGACTTTAAAAGACTCATAATTCTAAAATAAACCTCCAGTACAATTTTAGTATTTAAAATCTCGACAGTATAGAAGCATCTTCATAATCCAATAATTTAATATTAGAAAAAGTCAATATTTAACTGGACGATAACCAATAATATTGTTGATGAATTTTATCGAGGGTTTAGAACATAATTGTTATAAGTCAAAAATTACAAAAAAAAAGTTATTCTATTAAACTGAAGAGCTTGTAATTCTCTTTTTATTGGTATATAAATCAATACCATCGCTCATTTCAAAATGTATGAAAATATCAATAAAATATATTAATTAATGAAATTTTGGTAGTGAATCAAAAGTTTAATTGCAATTTTCTCAAAATCAGGCTTTTTGACTTATCACAAGTGTGCTCTAAACCCTTGATATACATGTATATACAAAGATCGTAATGTGGCCTGGGAAATAAGCCAATTTTTTTTTCGATGAACTGAGTATGGTTGAGAATGTAATATAATATAAAGGTATACGTACTGAGGTGTTCTCTTGTTATTTTTATTACGATTACCGGGTGTCTTACTGCCCCAGAAAGAATCCTCAGACTCTGGATCACTGTCTGAAATGAAACAATATAAACAGGTCAATCAAATTATCTCTTGAAAGAGATGGAGTCACTGAAAAGGTCCAGGCTCAAATTCAGGTTTTGTCAAGCATCATTTCTTTATACTGTCTATCTAGTGTCTTGTCTGTAGTTCCCCAGCACTGTGTAGTTCCTGAGCACTTACTAATAGATCTCTACTTGGTTTATTAAGATGTTTATCAGAGACTTACCAATATCTCTACTTGGTTTATTAAGATGTTTATCAGAGACTTGCCAATATCTCTACTTGGTTTATTAAGATGTTTATCAGAGACTTACCGATATCTCTACTTGGTTTATTAAGATGTTTATCAGAGACTTACCAATATCTCTACTTGGTTTATTAAGATGTTTATCAGAGACTTGCCAATATCTCTACTTGGTTTATTAAGATGTTTATCAGAGACTTACCAATATCTCTACTTGGTTTATTAAGATGTTTATCAAGTGCTGGTTCACTGAAACTTTTGTTTAATTTCGGAACTCTCACTTCTGTTTCAGCATACATGGGTTGACCATGTTGATCTACAGCTATTGTTGTTGTGGTTACTATCGAACCATTATGATCCTGTAATTATAAAATATTGAAATATTATTATTTATCTACATAAAAACAAACAATGTCCAGTCTTTACTCTGAAGTATATAGAATGCTGAAGTAATATTTTATTTCCATGGTTCTCTGTGCAGTATGAGGGGGGGGGGGGATGTGGAGAATTTGCTGTGACAGTGAGGTTTCCATCTACTCTTCTTCAAAAAGATTTAACATGCTTGATAATGCGGTGTACACTGGTTTATCATCACATCCGATTGACTAAAGACGTATATACAATCAATACACTTTAAGGTATTATTTGTGGTTTAATGGTCGAGTGCGAGACATTAAGTATATTGATATTGCATGAGGGCATTATCTATACATTATGCAATGTATGCACGAGACTATTAGACAATTTAACATACAGACACTATCCAGAACGTACATTTCAATGAAATATGTCAAGCTGGCTTAATATTGCTAGTAGTATAAATACTGTGCGTTTGGCACTTTGCCTGTACCATTATTTTAAATAAGGCATCAAATCTTTTTTTTAAATTTATAGAAATGGGGACATGGTAATAAAATCATGAAGGTCTCCTCATACATATTTACTCCAAAACTACCATAATAAAGAGGAGAAGTAATTAGTCTATACCTCTACTGTTCCCAGACATTGTCGTTTAGGTGGAGTTGTATTATGATGATCATACTCGTCAAATGGTGGAGCAGACGGACGTTTCCATTTTCTACCACTACGTAGATGCGAGGCTTCTAAATCATCTTCTGTTTTATCATAGCTGATATCTGACAGGATGGAGGCCGAAGATTCCAATATAGCTTGCATTCTAAAATAAAATAATACATAATATCTTTACTTGCTTAGATATATTGTTTCCGTACAGGCCTGTGTTTTACTTGGTACGCTCATGATATTGTACCAATAATTTAAAACCCCGGAATAATCTAGAAACATTTAACATATATGACTGTCATCAATATACAGATCTGCAGTAGAGTGGGTTTTATTTTTCTATATGAGGATCATGAAGGGGACTGGTGGGATTCCCTTAGGACTTTTACAGATAACAGGGGATAACGTCCATGAATTGCCAATTATCAAAAATGAAATAGGATTTCCAGCTCATACAAACTACCATACAGGTGTTACAGACATAAAGTATTTCTTGAGTTTCATCTCCATTTCGGAAGGGGGTTGAATGGCTGAATGGTTAGCTGGCATGGTTTAGATTCCCCTGGTTGAACATGACAAGGAAGGAGTAGGGTCGCCTGTCAAACTTTGTGGGTTTTCTTTAGGTCCTCTGGTTTCCTCTCATTGATAATGACCCCTATGGGCAAGCAAATTGTTGAAGTCAATGTGTTAGTCCCGAAATGACCTAGATTGTGTCGAGTGGATGTGAAACCCTACATTACTTCTCTCTCTTTCATCTTATTTTCAAACTGTCATTGAGAGATCACTAACTTTTTTCATGCTAGAAAGCAGTAGCTCCTGTGGTTTTCAAAATGAGCTACATGTAGTAGAAAACAAATTGTTTCAGGAAACAAGTATAGTAAATATTAACATGATGTACCAAGTACAAAAGGGTGTAATAGTAATAGATAGTTAACAAATAATAATTACTTTTTGGGTGATTCATGACGAGATGTCTGTTGTGTCATACTAAGAAAGGCGAGCCTTTCTCTATCTTGTTCGTTTAACATGATACTATTACCACCATTTTTATTATTTAACATTTCTCGTATCAGAGCTATCTGTCTTTCCTAGAAAAGAATATACAAACATTTGGGTTACTATCAATGATTCTTTCATCTAAAACTAATATAGTCAGAAAAGGGTGAAATAAGACATATTTACTAATATGTATCATTATATAATTCGTAGGCACAATGGCCTACTTTATTAAAGTCTACCAATTGCCATGGGATCATTTATGCGCTCACTAATTTGTATGCGGTTTGTTGGGGTCTTTTAACATCGAAACAACTAGACGACTGTCCTTGTCAGGCCCTTCGTCCAGCACCTGTGACAAGGGGAACCATGGCAGAAAATACTGATGAACTTTCTTGGAAAATGAACCAGTGGCCCGAAAGCCACTGAGTCTCCACAACACTCCTAAGTCCTAGTAGGATATATAACACTAGATAATTAATATACATACTACTGCTTCTTTCTCCATCTCCACTTGTTTACGTCTCTGCATTTCATAGTCAATCTGCGTTCTAGAAAAAAAATTGTAGAAAATAAATAGTTTGATTTTGATGCCTTATTTCAAATTCCAACTGTCAATGAATGGTTCTTTTACATGCATGTTAATGTTTCTAATAGTCTAGACAATTTTAAGTGTTTGGGAAAATAATCAAAACCACATCCATTAATGCTTACTACAGGAAAGAATTTAACTTATCCTATTAAAACTTACTTAGCATGTTTAAGTCTCGTATGTAATTTACTGTTCTCTGATGATAGTTGTTCAACTTTCTCCTGTAAAACATCGACATTCTGTTCAGCTACCATCCATTTTCTTCTACAATCTTCTTGTCCATGAACAAATACTTTAAATTCTGAAACATTATTTATACAGATATTTGATTAAAGGACCTAAGTCCGTAACTCAAAATCCTCCAAAATCTTCGACATCGAAAACACGAATTATTGGTCAATTTAAATCAAAATTGATGATATAAACTTACCGGGAAAAGATGAGCTTCTCATATCCGATATTAAAGATGAAATAATTTTTCTAACATTGGTACACGAGTCGTGTACCATAATGCGCTTTAGCCCTAGTTGTATTGAGAGACTCGAGGGGCAAGGCTAGACATATTGCACTGTATCACACGGCATATGTAGACTGAAATAACCAGGCTCTAAAAAATGTGCACTGTATTGAGACTGAATGGCCTATTTCGCCAAACATAACTGATTTGTAATTGGAGTAAAAACGGAAACCTTTTAATGTAAATCAGTGTATATACATTTATATTACAGTATTATATGCGTTGCGACCCACTTTTGTCAATTTCTAGATCCCAAATGTTAGCGATTTAGCTCCTTTAAATGTTCGTTTGACATGACATTAAACTCTTAATCCCATGACCGCATTGGTTGAGATTTCTTATTTAACATGTTATAAATTTATAAAGTTGCCAAGAAAGGTTACTTACTGTATGAATTGCAAAATACACAAAGGGCTACCTTGTAAGAGAATTAAATAACAAAATATTCTAATGTAATTATTATTATTAAAATCTTACCTAATTCACAGCTCTCTTTAAGAACTCTGGCATCTCTTGCTAAATCATCAAATGCTGCTACCAATGATAACTTGGCATCAGACTGAAAAACATAAACATTCTGGTCTAGAATCAATTTTATCTTAAACATTGTGGTTAATTCTTACCCAATCATGTACGAAGATAACATCTGACAATAACTAGCAACCAGTTCTTTTTTTTCTCAAATAATTTTATTGTTATAAATATTTATCTCTCACTATGATAAAGTCTTAGAAATCTTACATTGAGACTTGAAGATGATGTTCGAATATCTTCTTTAGAGGGTCGCTTTGAAATCCCTCCATGTCTGAGATATTTGGAGGATACATGCTCCTTAGATGTGGATCTTAACATGGCAACCTTTTTTTTCAAAACTACATTTGATACAAATCCTAATTCTCAATATATGGTTTACCTACACAAACATATAATCACACATATAGCCATCTTTAAAAGTCAACTGGCTTGGGTAAACCCTAGACTTAATTAAACTGTAAATAGATTTGTCATTAAAAAAACAACATGTCATTTTAATAGCTAGACTAACCCTTAATTAATTTACAATAACAATAAGCTTAGGATCTACTGATTTCTCAACAAATGTATTGAATTCAAATTTTTTTAATTCCTTTAAATTTAAAATTGACATATGTACACGGCTGAACATGATATTTATTAAGGACTGTAAAATAATTGGATTTGAAATTCAATACATCTAAAATTCTAATTAATACACCAGCTAAATTCTTATTGTTGTTATTGTTCAACAATCTGCCATAAAAAATAGGTCAACTATTTTGAATTGTGCTAAAGAATTTCTGTTTAAATGTACCGGTAGCATACATACACTGTTTTGAATTTAAACATATTTACAAACTGTCCCTTTTTAACACATGTAACCTTTATAACTTTATATGATGTAAGATATTATTATAAGCTTATTATTGTTGAGTATTTTTTTTAAAATTTTGTTTATGGTTATGAGTGGTTTCAATGAGAGTTTTTTTTTAGCAGTCTGAGTCAGGGCAAACCGGAGGGATTACATGTCATTTCGGTCCTCAGTCCTGCGTCATTTCCGACTTAAAAAAATATGGCCTCACTGTTTCGTACTCGGGAGTAGGTTGAAATAAAAGGTTGAACACAACCATCAAATCATTTTCTAAGCCAAAAAAGATTTTTTAAAAATAATAAGTTTGAATGGTCGTCTGGGTGGAATCGGAAATGAAGTCAGACAGAAATGTTGTGCTGCACTTCCACCGGAGGACCCAGAGAAAACCCACTGATAAAGTACCGTACTGTAAATCTTAATCAAGGCGTTGTTTTTTTCAAAGCAAAGTTGATTCAGACATTCATAATTATGGTGTATTACAAGTCCTACTGCGCAACTCTTACCAGTTGTACTTTGATTGGCTATTAATTATTAAACACAGGGCCCTGTTTTTGTGTGAACGCAGATTTAAATTTAAAAGCAATCTTTTTTATCTTTTAATATCTGTCACTTTGATTTAGGAAAAAGGGTATTTGTAGTGTACCTGTGGTGTGTCAGGTAGGTACCGTAGGAAATATGCTTCTTAAATCACGAATTAAGCCTATCGTAATCTGCTAGTGCTAATCAATTGTTGTTTTGATGAAAAATATTGATTAAAATAGCGGGATTGAATCACTCCAGGCCAGGATGTGCTAAGTACTGACACTGTTGAAGTTATATGTCTGAACTAAATCATAAATGGGACAAACTCTTATCTCGAAACACAGAGGATTGAGAATGAGAGAGGAGATTTGTTATCTATTATCTATCCTATCTATCTCGCTAATCTGAAATCTCAGTGACCCACTCAACTTTTCATTTGATTTTAGGCTATGAAATGATTGAAAAAGTAAGTTTCAAGTTATAGTTATATCATTATCAAACTTAGGAAATAAAGTATGGCGTGTATTAATTCGAACTAATTCAAAATTACAAAGTTCTTAGGGTGAAATATCAATTTAATCCTAACAGAGAAGCATAAACCTTGTCGACGAAGACGAAGATATCGACAGTGCAAATCAAGTCAACCACTCCAGTCCAGTTCAGAATAAAGCCAGATTTACAAAATAATGGACTGTCTTTCGTTCCAAGCTGAATACATTAATCATAAATTAAAAGAGTGAGTTGTAATTACCTGTGAACCTTTACGTTCGTGCAACATTTTGACCTGATTAATAATCACTTTTCAAGCTGACATTGTTTTCAAATATTATTGTTTCCCTCCCGGCAGAATTTTAAACTCGTAATCCCCTCAACCAATCAAAATGCTCTATTTATTAAAAAAAGAGCGAGGCGCCATCTGTCACAAGTAATGGGGAAATAACTCTCAAAAACAGGCTATAGTTCTTCGGTCTCCGATTTTTATCGTTATGAGCCGCTTTTAAAGATGCGTTCCCGGGTACAAACTTTGTGATTTGATGATATATTTGGACTAAACACATATTAAAAGTAACCAATCTATCAAAAATGTGGTTCAATTCCCCTTCAAAACTCTGTTTTTGCCGGGGATACCTATAGCTGTAAGTAAGCACTAAGCAGTTGTTAAACGCAATGTCTGCCAACGAACTTAACTTTATTGTGGAAGGGTCCATTTTTCAAAATGCATCTATTTACCATATTATTAAGGCCTAAATAAATTCTTAATTATTTCTGTCAACTTCTTTTTACACCTTTTAATTGCAGAGTATTTTGTACGTTGACAACACGCAATGTTCCCAAAACCGCCTAACCATTTGAGCAAGAAATAACAACTGCTCCCTGACCTAAGCTAGCAGACAATAAGCCAGCAAATCCTGTTGGGTTGACAGTTAGTGATTCCCTGACAATATTGCCCAGTCCTTGCCCCATGGGCGATTTTCGCGTAATCTAGTATTTTTCTAGTAAGATTGGGTGTCAATACTTTTCATAAATACCAAATTTGCCATACTTTTATTGGAAATAACCAGCCGATAAATAGGCTACTTTGCTGGGAACCCATCTTTAATGCTCAGTACACTGTACAGCAGTCAGTGCTGGATTAACCATAAGGCAAATAAGGCACGTGCCTAAGGGCAAGCCGAAAATCCAGGCCATACAATAATAAAGTTAATCATTTTGATAATTATCAGGTGGTGACAAGAATGCTTGCTTTTTTTTATGTAATAAATTGCACCCTTCCTTCTTCATACTTCATGTCTACCCGTATGTCAAAACTATCCATACTCTGGCAAAGGATTGACCTAATGTTACGCCCCTTTACACACAGTGCCAGATCTAGGGGAGGCAAAGTGGGACAAATGTCCCGGGCCCCCCACATTTAGGGGTCCCCCACAATTCTGGGTCATACTAATATTTTTATCCCAGACAAAGCTAACCAGTACCTAGAATGAGGGGGTGAAGATGCGGGTCCTCGGCAGTAAGGGATATTGGGGGCCCCGGGACTGGTAGGTAACAACATGAGAGAAACGGTCTGTTTAAAATACTCAAATTGTCAACGAATTTTAAACGTCAATGAAATCACTGTTTAAATTGTCTCAGATGCACTGAAATTAATTCTAATTCCTGAAAAAAGATCTGGAGGAAAACACTCAAGGGGGGCCGAGTACATGTACATACTAGTGCGATCCACGATCAGTACGAATGAATGAAATGGGGTTTAACGTCCTACGCTTAAGCACCGTACCTGGGCTAATTGAAGACGGGCATACGCCACAGTGTGCAATGAGGGAAATTTTGCCCGGGCAGCGGCGCTACGGCCTACTCTTATATCGAATTCCAACTGCCAAGGGATCTTTTACGTGCACTCCAAGTTGTACATGGGACCTCGGTTTTTCGTCCCATCCGAACGACTAGGCAGCTGTCCTTGTCAGGCCCTCCTTCTGCATCACTGACAAGGGAAAATCACGCCGGAAAATCGAGATGAACTTTCTCGGCCAATGCAGGGATCGAACACTCAACCTCCAGGCTAGCGAACCAGCGCCTTATCCACTTAGCCACCGTGATCCCCTGATCAGTACGAACAATTTGAATGAACAACAATGGGGCCCCACATAGTTGGTATGTCCCGGGCCCCCCACAAGGTTAATCCGGCCCTGTTTACACACACGAGGTTTGTTTGCATTTGTTGTGGGAAAGAATCTTGTCTATTGACTATTGCTAAATTTAACTTATTTCCTTTTGTCATCGAGCCCAACATATCTGAATTTCCAGAATATCTATCAAGATGTTCCTTAGGGCCAGCGAAGCCTTAATCCGACACTGATGGCAGTAATAATTATATAATTATAATGAATAAATATTTATCAAGGATGAAGGATTTTTTGATATTTACATATGCCATTTTTGTTCTACTATTTATCTAAATATATATATTCGGGGTTAAATCTAATGTTTTTTGCTATAAAGAGGAATAAAATCGGACACTGAAACGGCAGTTGCGTGATTTTTGAAGTATTCGTAAAAATAATATTAATTTAAGGAGCTTACTATTTTATTTACTAATACTTTAGTAATACTATTACTATTGAGCTATCCAATACTGTAGCTGAGCAACCTCTCGTCCAGCTCTGAGCTGGACTAGGCAACCTCAACCCACCGACCGCTCTTATATATTTTTACAGCATATCTAGTTTTCTTTTTAAATAGACCCTGGCTAAGTGGGTTAGGCGCTGGCTCGCCAGACTGGAGGGCGTGGTTTCCTCTTGTAAGTGATGCAGAACAGAGGGCCTGACAAGAACAGCTGTCTAGTTGTTCAGATGGGACAAAAAACCGAGTCCCGTGTACCCATTGGTGTGCACGTAACAGATCCCTTGGCAGTTGAAATTCGATATAAGAGTAGACTGTAGCACCGCAGCCCGGGTAAAATTTCCCTCTCATAGCACACTGTATGATGTCTTAGATAATTCAAAATTTATATATTGAAAATTTCATTCAAATTATTTTATTCTAAGCGACCTTATCACTGTTATGAATTTTTGACTTAGATTGTTTATCATCGCAGCAACCTTTCCTGGAGTGTTAAATGAGACTTAGCCTTGCTTCTCCATTTTTAAATTAAATCATCGTATCATATGCCATGAGATATTTTAGAGAGTTGATTATAGGCTTGCCATGTGAGTAATTGTCTAAAAAATAATGATATCAATTTCGATTAAAATACAGATCTATATTTTGATTCGTTTTTTTTTTATACTTTCGATGGCCTACACAAGTAAAGATAATAAAACCAATATTTTGAACTGTAAAATGATATAGGATCTGTGTTTTAATCAGATTGTAATTGATATAACATTTGAAGTCAAAATAATGCCCTGTAATAGGCAGATTTAGCTCTAACATAATGCAGTTTTAAAGTTTACCATAGGCCGTGATATAAAAATCTATTTTGTCAATCATGCCGAGTAACAACCTCATACAATAAATCTGCATAGCCAGCCCATCTTGTTTACTTCATTACTACAGAAATTCTAGCTAGGCCATCAGGCATAGTATAAGACTGAATTATACTGATTGATATAAGGAAATACAAAAATTGCTCAAACTAGCATGGGTTTTGCTTTTATGTCTATGGAAAATTATCATTTTATCAGTCTTGCAATATTGGAGAATCAGAGATAAAAAAAATGATCATGAAAATCTACCTAGATATGACATAGGTCTCACTCAAAATCTGTAAACAATCAGTCTATTATTAAATAGTTCAGATGTTCAAAACAAAATTAAAAACCAATACCTAGTTAAAATATTTTTGTTTATTGAACAGATTATAGTGAAGATATTTTTAAAAGTACATGATTTTAACCATAATTTGCGTAGTAACTATAATTTATACAAAGCACAGGCAATATATCTGTGATTAATATTTACAGTCTTTTATAATTAAATAGAAATAAAAGAAATAGTCTAAGGATATAACTCATAAAATTGGGACCAAATGTGAAAATACAAAATGTCAAAAAATCAATTCTTGATTCCATTTTATGTCTTTGGACATAGAAACACTTGCTCTATACAGTCCACAGGAAAACATACAATGTAGTTCATGTCACAAATAAAAGAAATAAATAATTAATAATTAATTATAAGGGGTAGCATTGATTGTTTCAAAGTCATTTAGTAATTGAACTGGAGTATACAGGTCACAATTCTATGGAATACAATTACTCAGTAATTGTATTCCATAGAATTGTGACCTGTATAAGGTAGTATGTGATCTAAAGGTTTTATTTTTCAACCTCTAACTGTTACTGTAGGAAATCATTAATAATATGAAACATAAATCGTGAATGAATTCCATTAAAAAATTATGAACCACAGTGTCACTATTACTTACTTAATCTAGAATTATATAATTTATACAATTATTCAATAAATACTCTTTACAAATCATTGTTTATGTATGACTGGAATAGTTGAGTTGTCTTTACACATACACTATTCATAAATAACATAGAGAGGATATATTGGACATAATCAAGTTACTAAATATAGATCATTTGTGGTAAGGAATGTGATATCAACTTTGACATCATCATTGTCGTTAGGATGGGGGATTGGGAGAGGCCTTATAAGTGGAATAACCCACGACCTCTCTTCATCTGAATCCAGGACTGGTTGTACATTGTATCGGTTATATTTCTGTTCGCTTTTGTGTTTATCTTTATAATGAGGCTAATCCCAGTGGCATCGTCTCGATCATTAGACTCCACTAAGCCCCAGGTTGATTCACAAATTCAAATGACCTGCCCTTGATCGTAGGTTGATTCTACGAACCAATAAAAACCAAACAAAGTTTACATACCAGTCTCAGCATCAATAAGGCAGTTTGCAGGCTCGATTTAGTTGCAACATGGACCTTATATACATATATGTATTATAAGGTCCATGGTTGCAACAACATGCTAATTACTTCCCTTCTGATTATCAAGGGAGGATAATTTGATTGAGTCTCCCCCTTGAATGGACCCAGGGGGTTAGTGTAATAGAACTGAACGATACCAATTGGGATACTGAGGATGACCCCTGTGATGGTTAGCTATTTTATACTTTATTCTTTTTTTTTTACATATCAAAATTAATACTAGAAGAATATATATTAAAAACAAATAGGTATGAACTAGAATTCGGATCTAATGTGACATATTAAGTAACTTGTTTATCACATACTAAATATATATTTATTGCCCTTACAGCTAGAATATAAATTTGTGATTAAATGTTATTATTGTGTTTAATTAAAAGAAATCTAACAATGCTATCATTCCTCAAAATTTCTATACCTTCTAATTTCTCATTATATTAGTAGAATATATCTTCTTTATTAGTAAATACTTCTGCTTGATAAAAGCTGTCAACAGTAAACAGACTACAAGCTTGTTTTTAAACACAATCTATTTTAGCTAACATTATAATGTTCATGGTAACACTGCTGACTTGATCAAGCAATTATAATGCATAACAGTTGCAAACTATACATAGAAATGACACTTGGCTTTTCCCATTAACCTGTCTTACAAGATAAATTGTATCAACTTTATGAAAGTAAATCCTCACTCAGGCCATACAAAAAATATTTTGGTTATCAGATAATCCTGCGTCACTTAAAAAGGGCCGCATGACCCGTTTTTATTTCAAAAAAATAAAAAACATCTGTTTAACACACGTAAATAATTTACCCTGGTTATATTTGAATGAATCCAGAAATGTTTCATATGTTAATTTATCAAGTATTACAAACAATCATAAATGATTGACAAAAAATACAATTCTTCCTCCAGGATCAGATTTTTGGTAAAAATTTATGTTGGGCCTTTTTATGAAACAAAAAATAATATATTGTTGGCTTTAAGTAGGGTATAAACTTAATACTACATGATAAAGAAACATTGATTTGATTGGCTTTGTTTAATTTATTTATTACAACTTTGTTCTCTTATTTTACATGTGATCAAGACAGTCTCCACCATTTGTACACTGATGTGCTCACTATAATCAACCGGTTCCTGAGACTTTTCAGTGAAATGATGTAAAAATAGTCACCTTCAAGTGTCCACATTAAGACACATGAACTTATGTGATTTCAATTCATATAAGTTTTATTCCACATTTTAAATATTTTTGTAAAACCTAATGGAAACAATATGATAAGCAATTATCTCATGAGTTACCTCCCTTCAGTAACTGTGAAAAAGTCAACAAGAGCTATAGTGAAGTCCTTATGTAAATATGGTATATTAAGTATAATGAAAGAGCAGGATACATATATTGTCGTCAACCTACAGATAATATAATATAATCTGTATTATGTAATAACCTAAAGGTCAAAGGTCAATATCACTAGGTTCTATTAAATGTTCGGCCTGTAATAGTTTTCTTTTCTTTGTCTTTTTGTTCTGGTCTAGCTCTGTTCAATACTTTAAGGAAATCAGAGGTCTTCGCTCGCATTCTTTGGTGAATATAAGCCTAAAATAGAAATTCATATGTTTTATTTACCAAACATGAAATAAATGATCCATATATTGATCATACAAAATCAATATTGATTAGAAACAATCAATCAATATAAATGTAGGCATAATATCTACCACAGTATCATTAGGTCATCTCAATATTTCTTTGGAGATACATGCTATTATGTGGTGGATACTTCCATACCCTAGATACTGTCATGTCATTCTCAATATGGTTAAAATTTTATTATTGAATCATTTCCTATAATTTAAAGATTACTAAATACTGTGTAAATACTGTATATACTGTGTAATTTGGGTATATAATACTGTCTGTAAACACTGAAGATGGAAAGTAAGGGTTTACCTTGGAACATTTAATATGATAATGAAGATAATCTCGTAACGTGTGGATCAAGTTAATTGTATTATCTCGTGCTGCTGCGCTGGTATGTCTTGGAAATAAAACTGTAATAAAAATAACAACAATTATAAATTACATGAAACAGTCATTCAAATAGATTTTTTTCATTTTTTTGTATTTGATGTTAATTGAAACTGTTCGAAGTTTACCCAAATTTTTTGTCCCCGACAGGAAAGCAATTATTATAATATTCACAAATTAATCAGAATAATTTACATCCCCATATGAATGTGTTTTAGGCCAAGAATTACATTCCTTCACTTCAATGGCTAACCAGATGAACATTAGCTCAGTGGGTATGACTATGGCTCAATAACAAGCAGGTCTCAGGTGTGAAACCAGAGTTTGCAGAGAAAGTTCCTCTGTAGTATCCGAAAGAGGGTTTGGCATGGTAAAGCATCTCGTCCTTCGGATTGCTTGTTAAAGATATCCTGACATTAGAGAATTGAAATGAGAGTAGGTTATAGCACTGATGCCAGGGTATAATTTCACTCATATCACACTCCATGGCACATCCCTGTATTTATTAGCCTGGTTGACACATTTCAACAACTAATCTGTCTCCTTACACAGTATAGAGAAATGGGGTTTAATGTCCACTCGACACAAACTAGGCCATTTTGGGAATAACATATGGTTTAATTTTATTTCAATAATTCGCTTGCGCGTCAGGGTCTTTATCAGTGAGAGGAAACCGGTGGACCCGTAGAAAACCCATGAGGTTGGACAGAAGACCCCACTTCTTGCCACGTACAACCGGGGATTTGAAACCATGCCAGTTAACTCAATGACCGGCTTTATAATACAGCACGCACACTAACCATTCAGCCATCCAACCCCCCTAACATGATAGATGTGATTGACTTACCAAATGTAATATAACAGATATTATCACCCACTCTTGCATCAGTATTTGTTAATTCTTGAGGTGGTTCTCTATGACTGAATAAAACCTGAGGTGCTTGTTGATACTTTCTTCGACCTTCTTTAAATTCCTACAAACATAAAGAAATTCAGAATTTATTAAAGTACCGGTATTCAAAACAAAACAGCTACAATACATGCTATATCTTTACATCAATAATTTGTTCTAATTCAGGTGCCTTAAACAGTGGAGAAAAATTGAAGGACACAGAGAAAACTCAGGCAGGTGTACCTATTCCTTGTCATATACAAACATATGATTGAAACCTTGACACAAAGACAGACCTTATGATCTAAAGTGCACACAGTACACCACTTGGCCAGTCAAACCCCATTATCATCCATTCTTGATTCTATACACGTTTTTTTTCATCAATTCACTAGCATGCAGAGTACTTTTAGAGTACGAGGTAAGGCAGGCAACTGTACTTCTTGTCACAGGATGGCAGACCTAAAATCCCCAACAATCGACTACCCAAAAAACATAAAACCATTATTTACCTGCATAAAAACTTTGCCGATAATAACATCATCATCATCTTTGAAAATTGTACTGAAAATTACTGTTACTCGATCTTTTTTGGCTTCTACATACCTAAAATTAGAATTCAATTATATAGAGAGAAATTTGTTTTACCACCCACTCGACACAAAGTAGGTTATTTCTGTACTAACATGGTTCATTTATATTTCAATAATTTGCTTGCGCATGGTTGTCTTTAGCAGCGAGAAGAAACAGGGAGACCTGATGCCCCGCCCCTAGTCTACTCTTTGTTAAGTACAAACGGGGAATTGAAACCTGCCAGTTTTGACTCAATGACAGACCTTATGATACATTACACACCTAACCATTCCCCCCACCCCCACCTGATTCAATTATAATAAGACCACGTTTAGCTTTAGGAAATGATGGCGTTGTTCACAGGGCAGGTCATGACCACTATTGTTTATTTAAAACTATGGAAACTGAAATACAGAAACATCCTAATAAAAAGCTGATAACAAAACTATTATATTCAATATTTGAAAAAGATAGATTGACAGGCAACAAAATCTACTCCCACAGCAGCTATATAATCCAAGCAGTCGACACGGGTTGTACGATATTAATTCTTATGTGGGTAATGGGTTCAAAAGGTTCAAGAAAGTGAAACAAGGGCCATAACTGTAGAAGAAATTACTGGAAATTGTTGAAAGGCTTCTTTTCTGACTAATGCAAGCAATATACATGTACATAAATTTCAAAACTATTGGATGATAAATTAGTCTGTAGAGTGTTCACAAGAAATTGTGGATGACACAGACGGAGGTGATGACAATATACGACCACATCTACATGTGGGCATGTAAAAAAATCTTCATACTTTTTTTACAAACTTAATAAATGCAAAGAAACTTGAAAAATCCAGTATGCTTTTCCTCCAGCCATTTCCTTCATTACAGGAACAGCTTATATTGTTTGTTCCCATAGTTTCTCTTTCAATATCCCAAAACATGGAAGAAAATCTTTAAACTTACATAGTTTCATCTTCTCTATAATGTATCACAGCTTTTTGTTGACCCTCTATACCCTTATTTTGAAATTCAAAATATTTCTCGAAAACAGATGCAAAGCAATTCCTCTTTAATAATGCTGCTTTTTTCGCCAAATCTTCATAATCTTTTGGAACATTTTCTAAACTATATAACAATGTTACATTATAACCTGAAAAAATAAACATTAACTGAAACACGAAATTCATTCCTGATCCAAAAAGCCAAAGGAACAATCAGGAACAGTGTTGCCATCCTTGAAAACTACATGTGGTATGGTCAGAAAATGAAATCTCAAGTTTTCAAATTAACATGTTAAATTATCTGGCGGAGTTAAAGACAAGTGTCTTCACTTGCAATCCCTCTGTGTCTGGCTAAACCTGTCTATAACTCAATCATGTACACAGTGACAGTTCCAGCAATGTATTTGTGATGTAATTGTTTTCCTGGTGGTTTTTAAATCCTTGGGATGTTATCACTATATTTTAATTACCCGGTACCCTTTTCTTAAAGATACATTATCTAATATTACCATAAAGAGCTGATAGTTCTCACTATAATAGCTAAAAAAACCAGATTATGAAGAGGGAATATGTTGAAAAGCCACTCAAATTACTTTATTCTGAGCTAAGTAATGTCTGAGTGAAGAACAGTGTTAGTTAGTACAGAGAGTTCATTCCAAATATTTTGAGCCGAAATGTTTAGTAAAGTTGAAATGGCAGTAAAAAGTGGAACATTAGAGTAATTTGTTGATAGAAATAGTATGAAACTTACCTGGTTCAGGTGAGGTTAAATTATCTCCATATTCTCTTTTTATTAACTGTAAAATATCAAAATATAGAACATATAATATCCACATAAGAGAGAGATAAAAGGGGTTTAACGTCCACTCGACACAAACTAGGTCATCTTGGGACTAACATATGGTTTGAAAAAAAATTAATTTTAATAATTTGCTTGCGTGCAGGGGCTTTTAGCATTAGGAGGAAACCGGAGGATTCAGAGACCCTCCCCTAGGTTGGACAGACGACCCTACTCCTTGTCATGTACAACCGAGGATTCGAAACCACACCAGTTGACTCAATGACGGGTTTTATGATACAGCACACACATGCTAACAGTTCGGCCATCCAACCCCTCTATCGACATAAGACAATCAAGATACAAATTTAAACAAATATGACATTGTTTAATGTTCAAGTGACCATAAAAAGAGTAAGATCGTTGTTATGTTATAATGTAGTACTTACAGAATCTGCACCATGACTTTGAAGATCAGCATAGAACTTCAGAGAAATGCTAACCTGAAATTGAAAACGACTTGTGTCAAACCTAATATGGTATCATCTGTTGCTGGTATCATCTGTTGCTCACAAAATATGCCTGCCCTTCGTGGCGGTAAGTAACTATAATATACGTATGACTAGTTTAGTAATTAAAGAGAATGAACAACTTTGGTTTATTCTTTTTCCAGAGATCTATGGGGAACACCAGTTTTAAGCATTTTATTAATCAAATGGCATTAACAATTCTTACACCTTAACTTAAAAATATGATAATCAGACAAATTTGCCCTTTCCTTTAAAAGAATTAATATAATTGAAAACTCACTATTAATTTATTCTTATCTCCATCAGGATTGGAAATATGGAAAAGAACACCATCAAAATCTAATAATAAATGAAAAATAAAATGATCGTATACTTCACAATATGGTACATATAATTCAAAATTTAAAACAAAAATATAATAGTTTAATGTTAATATTTTACAGATCAATTTTTATGTATAATAAATCATTTTCTGCTGTTCAGATCTTACATCATATATTACTGTACTTTTGAGCATATTTTAAAATTTATCATTTTCAAACAACAGCTACGCTTTTAAAAATGTCCATTTTGTATTGCATATTGGCCTACAATCTTGCAGAACTCAATTCTAATATACAATGTACAGTATATCAAGAGCCCTGGGTAACGACTGATTCCATCATTCAATTCTATTGTTCAATACATGTAACTTACCAGCTACTGTGAGTTCTACAGCGTCATTTTTACCTCTGTTAAAAAAAACAACAACATTGATTTATTACTTGTACATGTACATACACCAAGACTACAATGAATACCCCATTAGGAATCTCTTCTTTTCATGCACTTTCTTAATTCAATTATTTCATATCTTATAAACCAATATTGTGATTTGACAAATAGTCATTTTCAAATTAGACTGTATACAACCTCCTGAGATAAATCAGTGGAACCAATCAAGAACTAATACTAGGAATTAGTAGATGTGATTTATTTTAAAAAGTTTCTTACAAAGTCTATTTTCCAAATAATTATTTCTTACAAATGAAATATAAGTAATCAGACACTTTATATCCAAAACAAGAAAACAAAATGTATTTTTATCAACCATGCCAAATGTTAGTCTTGATTTACCATATTTAGAGTTTATTGTCCAAACCACACCCCTTTTTTCAAGAAATTATTTAGTGGGTCACTTTCTCCTTTTGAAACCAAAGAAATTATCTTCTTCAATCTTGTTTAACGTTCATGTCAGCATACATGCTTGATTTAATGTTATTTGAGCATGTGATATATGAATGTTACATGTCAAGATTCAAGCCATTCACTGTAGCGGTCTCTACATTGAGGAGAGGCTAAACCATTTCTGTGAGGTGAGTGTGACATCAATTATTATTATAAATATCCTAGTATGACCCTTTTCTGCCACCTGATATTGTAAGCTAGTGATCCTACACGTTATATTTGTCATAACACTACAGTGACATGTATGGGTTTCTGGCGAATTATTCTGAACTTTTGACATGCAATATATGCATGTAGACTTCACTTATGAAGTTATGCATACACCGGTCACCGCCTTCTCTTAGATTTAGATAGAAATCTGTCTGTCTTGACTGTATTTACTGACGTTGAAATGATTTAGAAAACAGTCTAATAATGGTTCGCAAAAAATACATACCCTTCAAATGCATTTTTGAATTTATAGGTCAGTGTTTCTTCTACAATACGATTACGATATTCTAACAGAATCATTTTTATTTAATAAAAATAACTTCTCCAAACTAAGCAGGAAGTGCTTGAGTCAAAATGGCTGTAAGCGGTAACACGTGATTGGTGGACACCTGTCATGTGATCAAAATGATTCACCAAAAAGACTGGATATCCTAAAAACATATCACGCCTTTGAAACAGAGTAGTCTCTCTTATACTGATAGTTTTCCTAATTAAAGGGCCACTTTAGGGCACTTTCGCAAAAGCAATGTTGCTGATTTTTTCTTTATTTGGATTTTTTTTTTAGATCAACATTATGTTACTAAATTTATAAATAAAAGTCTAAGACTTTATCCATTGACAAGCTCCAAAAGAAAGGAAAGATTTACGCAATTACCAATCTGTAGTTTCTTCAAGTAAGTGCAGGGGGACTGCACCACACATGATTTACACAAAAGACAAATATATCGACAAGACATCATACTCAGAAACAATAAACAAACAAACAAACAATTCAAAGATAGTAAGCTGGCACTGCCAGGCAGGATACGCCCACATTTTCGAGAGATGGATAGAGGACAAGCAATACCGAAAGTGATTTTTCCTACAATCAAAGGCCATAATTCATTAAGTTACAATGCGCAAATATCGAAAAGAATCAAGATCTTTAGGTTATAAACATGCATTTCAAGTTTCATTAAAATCGAATTAAAATTGTGGCCTCTACAGGGCCCAGAACTTTAATATGCCATATTTAGCAGGTGCACGGAAAAACAGTCACAATAATAAAGTCACAAATTTGCCTATGTAAAAAAGTCACAGGAAAAAAAGTCACAGTAAAAAAAGTCACAATTTTTTTTTTATTATATCTCAAATTTAATAACAATATAAACGAATGTCAGCTGTTTCGTAACCTGGCTGTTTCGTACTTAGTTCATTCGTACCTCACGTAAGCGGTTTCTTACCTTTGGAAATTTCAACTTTTACATGTACATGTACTTAAACTTAAGCCTTCTCACATGAGCTGTTTCGTACCTTCGTATCAATAAAGAAAAGAAATGCTGAATGCTTGCTGTATCACTGGAGTATACTAAAAGTATGCTAAATCATGTCTGTGTGAAGATTTATATCAACATTTTTGAGTATGGTAGCTTGGGAATTAGGGTTGTCACGATTAGTCGATTCGCCGCCTTCCATATTATGCATGGCTATACTACGAAATGTGTAAAATGGTTGTTTTTGGTGCGAAATAGCTGTCAACAGCCACGTATTTAAAGCATACATGATAATATCACGGACCTTATAATACATGAACTGAATGCGGGATGTTGTCGATGCCTTTTTACGAGCGATACAATTCCCCAGAACGCGGGAATGTCTTACTCAGCCCAAACGCTTAACAAAATATCAAAACTATACTATAGACTTTAGTACATATTGCCAACCGTGTGTGCTGCCGAACACATACAACCGTTTGTGTCGCCTGACCCTCATTCGCCTAATTAGTTCAGTAATCAACACCAGATTATAAACAACAAATGCAGATCGCAGTGGGTTTTTTTTTTGCCAACTATGTTTTTAAATATTGCAGACATTTGTATAAAATTCCCGTAGTGGTTGGATATTATTAAGTCGTCGTGTTTCAACATGTAGGAAAAGGTACGAATCATGTTTCAACTTAGTTCAACATGTAGGGAAAGTACGAATCGTGTTTCAACTTTGTTTGAACAACCCTAGAAAAAGGTACTAATCATGTTTCAACTTTATCTCAAAAACGCATAGGAAAAGGTACGAACCAATCTTAGGTACGAAACGAGGTACGAAAGAACTAAGTACGAAACAGCCAGGTTACGAAACAGCCTGCACCCATATAAACAATAACAAAACCTTTCATTGCACATTTAATCACATTTTGATATCAAAGCACATTTGACGTATTAGCACATCTAGCTCATTCTAGATTCTAGCACATCAAAACTCTTTGTGGATTCTAATTTTCCATCCAACTCCATGTACAATTTCTGGATTTGGCACCGCTGACACGATCTCTGCACAGATTTCGTAGCTGTGTCTGCATCTTTACAAATTTCTTTTTGACCTTATTGACGCGTCGATTTCCGATGGCATCCTAGGCGACGACAGTCTGGAATGTGGCTGATTCTTTCTGGATTGAAGAGCCAATCTGTTTGCATGTAGAAGCCATTGGATCTTATCACTTTATTAAACAATCACAATAAGTTGGATCAAAGAGCCAACCTGTTTGTATAGTGAAACCTCTCTTTTAACCAAACCTAATTAACTCAACGACAAATAACTTAAAAGATCAAAGATATCCTCACTCTACAATACAATATATATAAGTTGTGACTTTTTTACCTGTGACTTTTTTCATGTGACTTTTTTTCCTATGACTTTTTTACTGTTCGCGTACAAACGGCGGCCATTTTGTCTGGCAATTATGATCAGATTTTCTAGAAATTCGAACTCAACCTCCCGTAGGGTGTAATGGTGATAGAGTCAAACGTCTTTTTAAATTGGATATTAATCGTGACCTCCAGAGGGACCATAGGGGATTTTTCGTACAATCAGGGCCATAATTCAGTAAGTTACGATCCGATATGCGCAAATATCGAAATGAACCAAGATCTTTGGGTTATAACAATGCATTTCAAGTTTCATCAAAATCGAATTAAAATTGTGACCTCTACTTACAGGGTCCACAACCTTGATATACCATTTGTTTTAACAGTAGTCGCGTACAAACGGTGGTCATTTGGTATGGCAATTTTGGTCCGATTTTCCCGAAATTCGAACTCAACTTTCCTTAGGGTGTAACGGTGATATAATCAAACGGTTTTTTTTCAAATCTAATAATAATTGTGACCTCCACAGGGACCACAAGCTAAACAAAGGCGATTTTGCGTATAAACAGGGGGCCATAACGATTCGATATGCGCAAATATCGAAAGGAATCAAGATCTGTTGGTTGTAACCATGTATTTCAAGTTTCATCAAAGGCGATTTTGCGTATAAACAAAGGCGATTTTGCGTATAATCATGGGCCATAATTCAGGAAGTTACAATCCGATATGCGCAAATAGCGACAGGAACCAAGATCTTTGGGTTATAACCATGCATTTCAAGTTTCATCAAAATCGAATTAAAATTGTGACCTCTACAGGGTCTACAACCTTGATATACCATTTTTAACAGTATTCGCGTACAAACGGCGGCCATTTTGTATGGCAATTTTGTATGGATTTGCCCGAAATTCGAACTCAAGCTCCCTTAGGGTGTAACGGTGATATAATCGAACGGTTTTTCATATCGGATAATAATTGTCACCCCAGCGGGACCACAAGCTAAAATAGGTGATTTTTCGGACAATCAGGGGCCATAATTCAGGAAATTACGTTCCGATAGGCGCAAATATCGAAAGCAACCAATATCTTTGGGTAATAAACATGCATGTAAAGTTTCATCAAAATCGGTTCAAAATTGTGACCTCTATAGGTCCACAAGCTAAAAACGTGGTGTTTCGTACAATCAGGGGCCCTAATCCATGAAGTTTCGATCCGATACATGCCATTATCGAAAGCAGCCGAGATCTTTTGGGGATGAAGCTATATTTCAAGTTTTGTCAAAATCGGACAAGAATTGTGACCTGTAGAGGGTCCAAAAACAATTGTGGACGGACGGACGCCCGGACGGACGGACGGACGGACAGACAGGGGCGACGACATAATACGTCCACATGAAAATGTGGGCGTATAAAAAGAGTGAATGGATCTGGGGGCTAGCGGTAAGCGTCCAATGCGCTGTGGGGGTTGGGATGGCCTAGGGGTCTAGAGTGCCGCTCTTGCGGCTGTGGTTTCGAGCCCTGGTGTGAGCGTATGTGGCATGGAGATAGGGGCACCTTCTCAACCTCATGGGTTTCCTCCGGGCACTCCGGTTTCCGTCCACTGCTAAAGACCCCTACGCGCAAGCGAATTATTGAAATAAAATTAACCATATGTTAGTCCCGAAATGACCTAGTTGTGTCGAGTGGACGTTAAACCCCATTTCACCCCCTCCCCCCCTCTCTCTTTCTCTCTCTCTCTCTCCAATGCGCTGTACAGTCCCGGGTCTGAAGTGACACAGACTTCACTCAAAATTGAAAATGATCAGGATTACAACCCGAAGAAGAAAAACATTATGGTCTGCCATATGCTACAAGAAATACGAATGCGAGCATACTGTAGGTGATCTCGGACTAAGAAAGAATTATTCCATAAAGTGGAGAAAAAAATCTCCCGTAAATAACTCTCGCAAAATAATCTTTGATTTGATTCTTCAAAAAAATATTTATATCTAGACCTGTTTAAATGTCCCACAAATAGATAAAAGATAAGGCGAGGACGAGGCTATCTGTTTATCAACTGAATAACAAATCTTATCTTAAAAGTATATTTAATATATGTTATCTTGAAATATTATACGTACTAGTAGTAGTAGGCCTACTTTCATTTGCGGAAGTGCCATCATGAGGGGATTAGTAACAATTGTTTTATTTCTTACAGTAAGTTTGTACAGTTTCAGCAACATGCGATTTTTCCCACTTATGTATTTGTATGCAACACAGCGGTGTTATTTCTTAAAGGGAAAATAACACTCTTGCTGGCTTGACAGGTCCAGAAAAAAAAGCCTTATTCTAACTACAAGATGTTTAAGTGTCCTACCTGTTGTGTAAATTATCCATTACAACCTATCTTACTTGTCCAGAGTGTTCGAAAATATGTTTAAATCCAAGTTGCATTTGAAAATGCTTACGTAAGGCTTTTCAAACCATGTTACGGTATGTAGTTGAATTTTTCCAATTTTTTAAAATTTGGTGTGTTAAGATGAAATTTGTATCATCAATTAATTGGAATATTGTAAAATAGTACAATTTGTTGAACAGAATAAAGATTGGGACATATTATTCAGTTACAACAAGAGTGATATTGGGGCTTTAATATAGGTCTACCCGACATAGCATATACGCCGGTAAAATATTAAATAATAAGTTCGCCATATTAACGGATCTTAGAAGGGACGCTCCCAAAAATCACAGGATCTCGCAAACAAACATTGGTTTAAAGGACCTAAGTCCGTAACTCAAAATCCTCCAAAATCGTCGACATCGAAAACACGAATTATTGGTCAATTTAAATCAACATTGCTGATGTAAACTTACCGGGAAAAGATGAGCTTCTGATATCCGATATTTAAGAAAAAATATTTTTTTAACTTTGGTACACGAATCGTGTACCATAATGCGCTTCAGCTCCAGTTGTATTGAGAGACTCGAGGGACGAGGCTAGACACATTGCAATAAGTCAGACGGAGTTAGTAGACTGGAATAACTAGACGCTCGACTTTTGCACATGTTTGACGTTGATGGCTTATTTCGCCAAACATAACTGATTTGAAATTGGAGTAAACACGGAAACCATTGAATGTAAATCAGTTTATTTACATTCATATTACAGTATTATATGCGTTGCGAACCACTTTTATGAATTTCTAGGCTCCAAATGTTAGCGATTTAGCTCCTTTAAACTACGTTTTTTTCTACTGCACTTAAAAGATAAGTTGTGTTTTTTTTCTGTTGGGACAGAATGACGCAAAAGGCCTGGCACAATTTTATATAATGCAAGGACGGATTTACATACTTTAGGGCCCTACGCCAAACTCATCAGTGGGCCCAATGTACTGTACACTTGAAACGAGGTTATCCCTGATAAATTAGATTCAGTGGGCCGCAGATATCCTTGGTATACCCATTCTGGCCCTAAGACACATTTTAATAGCTAGCTTGAATATGCCGATATCAAGGAAGTTAAATTTTAACAGCAAAAAGTTTATTACAATAAAGTCAGAATTACCAATTTTGTTGACAGTACTGTAATGACTATAAAATTACAGTAGCTAGATTATATGGTTTTATTTTTACTTTATTTTTTTCTAGCCCTGGATTTTTGATAAAGACGGGAGTATCATCGTAGAAACGTTGCAAGTTCATAAACCAGTGATTGTTATTCCATAAATAGTGTTATTGTGTTCTGTAAAACATATTGGGCGTATTGACTTCAGTAGTCCAGTCTGTGTTGAAAAGGTTCATTTCCTACAACGGTCACCCCCCCATTGTGTGAGATCTTCTCGTAATTAGCAGCTGGCCATTGTGACATAATTATATGAATTTATATTTCATGTCGTGTCAATGAATAGGGTGCCACAACCGGAACTAGTTGTAAGACGTCGCATGAATGCGGCGAAGGCTTCTGCTGTCGAGATGCCAATAATAGAGTTTTATCTACTAATGGTCATTTTGGTAAGTTAGAGAACCTTTATGGATCCGAGTTACACAGGTTTGGAAGCATATAACTATCATTCGTAATTTCTACTTTTCCCTCCTTCACAGCGCGAAGTGGGGCTGGATGGCCGAATTGGTTAGCAGGTGCGCGCTGTATCATAAAGTCTGTCACTGAGTCAACTGGCGTGGTTTCGAATCCCCGGTTGTACGTAGGAACGAGTAGAGTCGCCTCTCCAACCACGTGGGTTTTCTCAGGGTCCTCCGGTTTCACCCACTGCTAAAGACCCTTGCGCGCAATAAAAATAAACCACGCGTTAGTCTCGAAATGACCTAGTTTGTGTCGAGTGGACGTTCAACTCAATTCCTCCCCCTCTCTCTCACAGCGCGAAAGTCGCAAAATCGAAAAGTAGAAGTTACGACATTGCGACAACATGTAAGGCGAAAACACCATGGATGCACACCAAGCAAAATTCGACGTGAAAATAGGAAATTGAGAAAGCGCTAGGGGCGAAAAGTAAAAATTAAGAATGGTTTAGAAAAACAAGTAGGCGCAATAAGAGTGGGTGTATCTGTTCAGCAAATGCCACTCTGTGCCGAGGGGAAATTGGATACGATGGAGGACCAGTGCCGGATTAAGGCGTTGTTATCTTGCCGTGAAAATATGAGAGCTCAATATCCAATATTTAAGGCACAGTGAACATTCTAAAATTTAAAAACAGTATACGAGTCGTGTAGTCTTTATAGGATATCTATGGATTAAAGTGCTTTATCACCCAATAATACATTTGACAGTAGATATCGCTTGTTTGATAAATTACATAATCTACTGTGATATATACACAGTGGAGATATCGCTTTACATAAATTTGATTGGTCAATCAAAAAGGAACTATTTTCTTTTATTTTAAAGAAACCACTTAGTTTAATTAAAGATAGACTTTAAAGAAAAAGGAAAGAAACTTCTTTTATTTAATTGACCTTGAAGGAAAAAAACTGGGTCAGTATATAGGACTATACAATAGCTAAACTGCTGTCAAAAAATGATGTATCACTACGCTGTAATGTAATTAGGTTCAGTAAAAGTGAAATCTATACCAAAGAATTATATTTATTTATTTGTGCATGTAAGAAAGGATTGGGTGATAAAAAAAAATCTCCAACTCGTGTTTTTGATACCAAAAAATATCAACACTCGTTGATAAAGAAAAAAAAAGTATATTTTTGTGTTGTATTACAGGAATTCTATTAGCACCGGAGAATAAGGGAACATGCACGCAAGGTAAAGCAAACAAAGGCGATGTATGCGATAGTGATTGCCAGTGTGATACAGGTAAAATTCTAGTCTACTTTGAACATTTCGTTCCGTTTTATTTTTCCGTGATCAATATACTAAATCCTAGTAATGCTATCAAGAGTAGTACGAACCACGAACTGATCATCACAAAATCATCGGGGCGGAGTCAAATAGCTCTCAATTTTAACTTTGTTTTCTTTTGCAAATTAAATCCTAAAACATTTTTTTTTTAAATTATAGAGAAAAAAATTAAATCAATGTGTTGGGAATATGATTGGATAAAAACATTTCTTAATATTAAGAGTAAATGGGTGCATAAAATAGTGCGTAAAATGAGTAATAGGCACCAATCAGGCCCGTAGCCAGGAATTTGTTTTTTGGGGGGCAAAGATGTTTTCGGGAGGGCCAATGCCCAACTAGCATGGGCATCTGCATGAATATTGCGGTAAGGGCCAATTTTCTTGTGATATGGGGGGGGGGGGCAAGACTCAGTATTTTACCTGTATCACACTGGCAATCACTATCGCATACATCGCCTTTGTTTGTGTCACTACATCTTATGTGTTGTTCCGCAACCAGTACGAACTACGAACTACGAAGGTTTTTTGTGCCGATGTCATCACTTCATGTGTTCTCGGTTCGTTCACTTTCTACGAAGATTCCCGGAAAATATCGGGGTTAAAAAACGAAGTTCGAAATCGTGATTTTCTCACTTATTTGTGGATGTAATTCGTATTTTTAATGTATAATAGAAAGCCTGAACATTTACAGTTCTGTGTATGGTTAATAAGTGTCAAAGTGATCGGCAATTGTTGTGATTTTGGACAAATGTTCGGGCTGTTAAATTTGTTCTTTTTTGATAGTCAGCCACTTCGACCTTGAATTTGATAGAAACACATTGCAATGGACTTTTGGGGGGACTAAATTTTAAATTAATTTGATATTTTTTATTAAACCTAACTAAATAGTGTTAATCTTTGCAATGTCGGCCCACATGTGTCAGGTCATTCACCAAGGCCCACATAAGAACACAAGAAGCCATGTTCGTAGATCGTAGTTCGTACTGGTTGCGGAACCCGTCAGAAACGAAGTACGAAGCCGTGTTCGTAGTTCGTTATACTTTGTAGTTTGTACTTCGTACTGGTTTTGGAACCTCACTAATAATATATGGCTACAATAAACGACTGCATTCGTGGTTCCTAGTCAGTTCCTACTCGAAGAAAACTAAATAGCGAAACTAAACTTTAGTTCTGGCGGGTCGTGTATAGCCTAGTATAATATCTAAGCTTTTTATCTATTCATGTTTTGTTGGGTTTTTTTAAACATGCTTTCAAGTTTTATTTTTAATTTACTTTTGTTTGTAGGTTTTAAATGTTATCGACCAATGAGTGGAGTTTGTTGCATTCCCATGACCTGTCATGACACCGCTTATGTCATCAAACAGCAAGAATACTGGAAGGATTGTTTGAGCAATCCAAATTGTGCTTTACCCCCATAAACTGAGAATATATTAAAGTATGTGTATCTTCTTTAATTTGTTGCCTTCTCAACCTCCGGGAACTCCGGTATCCTCCCACTGCTAAAGACCCCTGCGCGCAAGCGAATTATTGAAATAAAATTAAACCATATGTAAGTCCCGAAATGACCTAGTTGTGTTGAGTGGACGTTAAACCCCATTTCTCTCTCTCTCTCCCTCTCTCTCTCTCTCTTTAATTTGTTGCCTTTTTATTGCTGTTATTATAGTAGTATATGCCTACATATGGTTACTTTGTGAGTAAGACGTTGGCTAGCTAACCTGGAGGTCCCGTGTTCGATCCAGGTAATGACTAAGTAAGTTCATCGGGATTTATCGGGATATTCCGGCATGGTTCCAACCTTGTTAGTGATACAGTTCGGATGGGACGGAAACCAAAGTCCTTGTATACATATTGCATTGAGTGTGCGGAAAGGAACCCTTGACATTTCGAATTCGAAATAGGAGTAGGCCGTATTGCCACTGTGCGTGCAAATTTCCCCACGTAGAACACTGTATGGCGTATGCCCGTCCAAATTAGCCCCGTCGGTGCTGAACTGGGAGGGACGAGAATTATACATATTATAGACTAATGTCCAATATGCCGGTCATCTGACATAGGTTCATGGACCTGGGTTATCTAGAAAGAAAAATATAACACTCATGGATGTAATATTTTATTGATAAAGTCAACATTCAAACAATAAAACACATCTTTGTGGACAAAATTAACCTGACCCAACCCATTATGGTGTTGGTCTCATTTTATATGAGCAAATATCACATTGAGGACTCAACGGTGCTCGAGTGGGAACTTGAAACAAAGTTAACAGAAAACA
Organism: Patella pellucida; assembly: GCA_917208275.1. Classification (NCBI taxonomy): domain Eukaryota; kingdom Metazoa; phylum Mollusca; class Gastropoda; family Patellidae; genus Patella; species Patella pellucida. Next base: position 10,316,175 of record OU795044.1, read on the forward strand.
AACATATTATTATGTTATGCCTATCTCTGTGCAATTTTTAGATAGGCAAACACACGCTAAATAATTGTTTTATGGAACGTTTTGAATGACAACAGAACGGTATTTGTATATGACAAAAACATAGATTTCGATTTTCTTAAATCATCATCTGAATGATAAAGAGTCGATAATTTCTATTCGATTCATCGCTCAGTAAAAGCATAATGAAAGAATTTACAAGATACTAAGAAATGAGTAAAAAAATCATTCGAATTTTGCTGTTTAAGTTATCGGAAATCGTCAAAAATCAATAGGATTCTTCGTCGTAATTATTGTACAAATTTATTCGTTTGAGTTATCGAACATCGTAGATTTTTTGTCTCAAGACCTTAAACACAATTATTAATTTAAAAGCAATCGGATGATTACTTCTGTACCTGGAGCCGCCAGACGATTTCCAAAGTAATAAAGGGTTAAGGGAAATAACTAATTAGTAATTATCGGGATTATTCAAACAGAAAAGATTTCTCTGTCTCAAGACCGTAAACATTTTTACCAAGCCAATCGGATAATAATCGTGATCTCTAGAGCATTCACAACATTTTAAAAGTGACCGAGAGCCATAACTCCGGCAGAAATTGCAGTCTGGTCAAAATTCTCCTCACACAGTCCCGTGTATTTCCAGCTCAATTATTAAATACCATGGAAACAGTTTTCAAATTTCAGTACATTGTATTTAAACAAGCGGTTGCCATGTATTTTTCAAGAGATGATAGGTTCTTACTTCTGACCTGAAGAATAATACATTCTAGTTTCTATAAAAATTGCGATGTTGATTTCGGAAAATTATCGTGAGATAGGCAGTTGCAGATGGCAACAGTAGAGACCTGTAAAACTTACCAAAAAAATATAAATATTTTATAGGAGATCTTTGGGTGAGTGACATGTATTTTGATACCACCAATCACCGATGTTGTTATAACAAGATGGAACAATCGGTTCATGTAATCGCTTGCAAATTTCACAAACACCTTTGGACAACGTATAAATGTTGTTTTTCGACACGAAAGGTGCTTTGTTTGATAAATATTCTAAATATGCCGTATCATTTCTGTCTAAATAATTAATATATTCAGCCAATTCTTTGGTCGTGGTGAAATCATTGGTGTCAATAAAAGAATTCTTGGGGTAGAAATGAGAATAATTCCCACCGCCTCTGGCAATCACGATCAAATTCAAATTTTGTCTTTTGTGAAATTTTTCTGTAACGTAATCTACACACAAGGAATTCTCGAGAGCTAAGTAAAATTTAAATTGTTCACTAATATTGTTGAACACGCTTTCTCCTGATCCAGGATCTAAGGCCCCACATCGTCCATAAATATGCACTGGCGCACGAAGATGCTTTTGAAGAAGTTGAACATATTTTCGTCTTTGACTCTCAGTCACACAGTTACTCACAACCCATGCTATCAATTTAGTTTTTTTCACAAGAATTTGTCTCAAATCTGGTTGTTCACGAACTGGACGATGCAGTACCTCTCCATATGGAATCGGAATAGTCGAATCTAAGCGATACGTCATTGTCCAATTTATTTGTGATTGCCATTCCGGAAGTTTAAAAACCAGAGAGTTCGAATGCGGGGGTGATTCTAACCCAAATAGAACCCAAACCTGTCCTGGTGGACGCGAAAAAGGATGTCTCCTTTGATAATGAACCATATAAATAATCACGGCATGGGCTGCTTCTAACTCGTTCGCAAAAACACACGATTTGATTTCGCAATTCGCAAATATTGAGTCATTTTTCAAGAGTGTGGGTAACCAAAGTGGCGCGTTTTCCCAGGCTATTCTTTTTACTTCAGTGTTTGAAGCTGGTCTTCGTGATCCCAAATTCGAAACAGATATTCTCATTGACGATTGTAGTGATCTAGAGGTTGTGATATTCGACCAACTAGATAAACCAATAATTTTGAATTGCTCACAACTATTGATAGGACATAAGTAGATGTAGAACATGTACAGACTGCTCACGATTACTAGTACAATGAATATTAACTGTATACATGTTTTATCAAAAGCCATCTGGAAACAAAAGGAAACATATTTAGGTTTTTAGCGCCAAAAGGAGAAAAACATACATTCACAATGAGACACAGTGCTACGAATCACGGATTTGAATGAGAGTGCTGGCGAGACATAGTGCAGATGAGATATGATCTTTCCAATGATGGACATGTACCCACACTATAAAACTAACAACCGCAAATTCCCCACAAAATTTTGAATGTAACAATAGAATTCTCAGTCTGATTAAAATACAGATATATTTTTCGTTTCGTTTCTTTTACACTTTCAATGGCCTCTAGAGTAGTAAAGACAAGTAAAACGAAATTTTGAACTATAAAAACGAAACGTAATAGGATCTGTGCTTTAATCAGATTGTAGATTACTCTGATGAACTAAATGATAAAGCCCGAAAAAACATGTCGCTCTTAGTGGTGGTGGTGGTGGGGGGGATAACGCTTACTCTGCAGATCAGAAAGCTTTAAACGAATGCAAGTCATGGATTCAATCCCGGGTCTTACATGTTAAGGAATAATGTTGTATGTCTAAGCTATTGGTTGTTTTCTTTTAGAATTCACGTTTTCTCCCACTGAAATAACGATATGCCAATGATAAAATGTTTATTTTGTCTTAAAGTTGGGTTCCAAGCAAAGTATGTATCAGGTGGTTATTTCCAATAAAAGTATGTCAAATGTGGTATATATGGAAAGTATAAACACCCAATCTTACTAAAAAAAATATATTGGATTACGCGAAAAACGCCCATGGGGCAAGCACTGGTCAATATTTACAGGGAATCACTAACAAGCAACCCAACAGGTTCTGCTGGCTTATTGTCTGCTAGCTAAGGTAAGGGAGCAGTTGTTATTTCTTGTTCAAATGGTTAGGCGGTTTGGGGGACATTGAGTGTTGTAAACGCACAAACGACTCGGCGATTAAAAGGTTTAGAAAAAAGTAGACAGAAATAACTAAGAATTTACTTAGGCCTCAGTAAGTATGGTAAATGTACAGTAAGTATAAAGGATTCATTCTGAAAAATGGACCCTCCCACAATAAAGTTAAGTTGGCAGACATTGCGTCTATATTTGTACTAAAACCATATTCAAAGCAACCAATTTATCAAAAATTTGCTTCAATTCCCTTTCAAAACTTTGTTTTCACTGTGGATACCTATAGCTATAAGTAAGTTGTTGTCAGACGCAATGTTTGCCAACTTAGCTTCATTGTGGGAGGGTCCATTTTTAAGAATGTATCTATCATTACTTACTGTACATTTACCATACTTATTGAGGTCTAAGTAAATTCTTAATTTTCTTTTTCTGCCGTTTAATTGCAGAGTCGTTTTTACGTTGACAACCCTCAATGTTCCCAAAACCGCCTAACCATTTGAGCAAGAGATAACAACTGCTCCCTGACCTAAGCCAGCAAACCATAAGCTAGCAAAACCTGTCGGGTTGACAGTTGGGGATTCCCTGACAGTATTGCCCAGATTCCCTGACAGTATTGCCACATGGGAGTTTTTGGCGTAATCCAGTATTTTTCTATAATTTCCATATATACCACATTTGCCATACTTTTATTGGAAATGACCACCCGATAAATACTTTGCTGGGAACCCATCTTTAAATGTTGGACATCAGAAGCCCATCTTTTCCCGTTAAGAGGACAAATCAATGTTGATTTAAATTCACAAAAATTCCGTTTTTTGAATGTCGAAGAATTTGGATGATATTGAGTTAGAGACTTAGCTACTTTAAAAACAAAACAAAATTATAGACAATGCGGATTTTTACCCGCGGTAGTCCACGAATTTAACATCCTTGCATTCATGTTGATATCTAATATAGATTCGTGGACGTACCGCGGGTAAAAATCCGGGAGCCCGCAGATGACCAGGAAAAAAAAATACTTACACTTTTGAGAGAATTTGTAAAACGAATGTGACCTGGTTTCACCTGTCCGTGAGGCCGTTCAGTTGTAGGTATATAACGAAGGTTAAAGCGCGACTAGTTTATATACCTGTATAAATACTCATTCTTTGAACAAATAAACTGTCCCGCTTAGACTTTAATTATAATCCAGGTGCGAAACGTACCCGACATGTTGTTTATATCGATCGGCAGCAGATTCAATATTTATATTTTGTTAGTTTTATAATTATTCTTGTTTCTATGGTATTATGAGCTGGGCATACATAGGCTAGGACACCGGGCACCGCGTCGATTAGGATAGTTGAACCTTCCATCAAGTAAATGATGATGGAAATAGATTAGCGAAACGCATTCTTGTTTATTTACGGGGATGTGATGGGGGCGGGGCGGGGTCTTTAAATAGGCATTTACTACAGTTTTTATACTTATGTTCTAGTATTTAAGTTTCAGTAACAGATCTATACAAAAACAAACCCACCACAATTTACATTCATATTGCGCATGTTCTTAACCATTCCTAGCTACGAGAACGCAGCTAAAAACGTTGAGGTATACTGATGTGTTTGTTTTTAGCTACGATTGGCACCCTTCAGTTTGACGTGGCGAACTCATTTATTTATAGTTACATGTAACATCTTAAATATGGCTGCCTGCCAGTGCTTGCACGTAACGAATTACAACGCCTCGATTTAAAATGCGATAATTTGTACCCATTTCAGGTAGGATTATATGTTCATTGTAGTTGGGTGTGGCAGAAATATTATAAATAACAATTATCAATGGTTGTTTTTATGGTAAATATTGTCAATTTTGTTTAAAAATTCCGAGAGTGGATTGCTCTCGTATGTGCTACGTTTAAGTTAATAGGACCAACTCTTATCACGAAAAACGGAGGGTTGAGAGATGAGGTTTGTTATCTAAACTATTCCGTATAGCAATACCCCTGCTACGGCGACGGAAAATGATCTCAGAGCGTGTCAAGATCGCCATAAGCGCAGTGAAAGGCTAGGTATGCGCAAATAAGGACCCAGTACACTTCCTTGGGGGACTCCTAAATCAGGTCACAAATAGTTTGATTTGAACCTTCTAAAACTACACATGGCTTTATATTAAGTAAATAGTGTTCAATCAATTTACATATTTTTTTTATTAATTCCATATCGTTTGAATTTAGACAATTAACCTATAATTATGCCAAACTTTTATCATCATAAAATTTAAATTGAATTTGCTTTCCTTTATCATGATAACTTATAATAATATCACAAATTTCAAATAGTTGATTTATTGTAGAATTGTTAGGTTGAAAACCAGACTGGTACTTATATAACAGGTTATTTTCTTTTACAAAATTATAAAGATTATTGATAAGATTTTCTCTAGTATTTTACATAATGAGCATGTTAATGAAATTGATCTGTAGTTGTCAGGGAACTGCGGATCGCCCTTTCCCTTATACATTGCAATAATATGCGAAGTCTTCCAAATATCAGGTAATAATTGGAGTTGTAATAAATAGCAAAAATTTTCGTAAGAGGGCCTGTGATTGACGGAGCTATCTTTTTCAATACACTGGACTAATATTATCGGGATCAGAAGGCTTTGAACAATAAGGAATTAGTAACTGTTCTTTCACTTCTTGCTCACTTAAAATAAAACTCTGTAGTTCGTTGTCACTGCGAAAAAATGTCAGGCTTTTGAAGTTGCAGAATAGCACTAGGCGCCGGTCTGTTTTTTTACATTGATTTTAGATATTTTAAATTTATAAGTCATTTAAAAACTAAAAGGAAAAATATTTTGTTCCCCAAAAATATATTAATTTTTATCACTTTACCTATCTACCCGAGAGATATGCACCGCCCCCCCCCCCAAAAAAAAACCACAATAAGTTTTACGATTACGCAATTTGCAGATTTTTTTTTGTTAAATTATAGATATCACCCTTTTTTCTTTTTAATGGGCACTTCATTTTTGCCGACTAAAAGGAAAACAAAAATTCCCCAAAAAATATATTAATTTGGTATCACTTTACCTATCTACCCGAGAGATATGCCCCCCCCCCACACACACAACGTTTTACGACTAGCTAATTGGCAGAAATATATTTGTTTAATTATAGATATCATCTTTATAAAGTCATTTTACTTTTGATTCATGCCATTTTCCTTAGTATGTTACCAACTAATGAAAGTATTCAGCTGTCGTTCTGAGATTCTTAATTCCAGATCAGCTATGAAGGTCAATTTTAGTTTTGGTAACACGCCTCGACCAATCAAAAATCAGGGCTTCCCCAACATGGCATCGGTGACCTCATTTCGTCTTACTTCCGGTCCGTCCAAGATACGAAAAGCCAAAGGATAACGCTGTAAAATGACAAATTTAATTACACTGGAAGGTGTATTATAATCAAAAAAAGTCTCGTTGGCAATAAAAATGACGGGAAGTGTTAGAAGTAGTGAGAATTGTGAAACAATAGCAGACGAATTATCGTCAACAAGTCAAAATAAAATGGTAGCTGATACACATGCTTATTACTGTAGGCCTAATATATAGTCAAAGAGTAGAAAGAAATTTTTATTTTAATCCGGGCCTATAGCCAGCTTATACAATTTTTTTTTTTGGGGGGGGGGGGGAGGCTACAGAATTTTTTGGAGGGGTTGAGGATGTGGCCAGCTAAGAACACTCCTAAGAAATAATAATTGTTGGCGAAATATCTTGGAGGGGGGGGGGGGGCTAATTCGAATTTTTGGGAGACTAAGCCCCCCCCCCCGGGCCCGTTTTGATCTCTTCAAGTGTCTGTGTACCACACATAAGATCTTGGCATTATAGCAAAGCGAGCCAGACTGCGCAATCGCGCCATTCTTTCTTTTCTTTTACCCGGAGCATCGTCTTTCAATGAAATATACCTTAGGCGCTTCCCTGCAAATACGCTATAGCTACCCAAATAAGTTGGCCCAAGTCTTTAGTAAGTCTCCTAGCACACACTTGTCTGCGATACCACCCTTGGTAGAAGTGGACGTTTAACTCCAGAACGAACCAGAGTTAATTAAAGCACCGTGGAGAAGAGTAACCCTTTCCCATATATTAAATATACTCTTTACCCCAGAGTTTTAATGCACTGTGTGATTTCGATTCCCGGGTCGTCTGTCCAACCTCGTGGATTTTTCCCGGGTTCTCCTGCTTCCTCCAACTACTAAAGACCCCTATGCGAATTATTTATATAAATAATAAAATTGAACCATGTGTTAGTCACGAAATGACCTAGTTTATGTCAGGTGAACGTTACCCCCACCCCTCTTTCTCTCCCTCTTTTGTGAGTTAGAGTCTTTAGCTGCGGGGGACACCGGGTGAATTGAAGAATATCCGGGAGACTTGACAGGCGACCCTGCTCCTTATCACGTACAAGCAGAGAATCGAAACCAATACTCGACTCAATGACAGCCATTACGACCCAACGCACACGCGTTAAACGCAGCCCCCACGTAAATACCATTAAAGACATATTACATTAATGGCGCCATTTACTCGTAAAGCCATGTCATCAAATCATTAGGTATATTAATGCGTTCAGATATATATGTTTAAAACAATCGCCTTGGCAACCGTCTATGTTCGTTAAATGTATTTCCATTTGATTTTGACTTAATTTAACAATACAGCTTAAAGGAGGTAAACCACTAGCATTCTAGACATAGAAATTGACACAAATGGGTCGCAAAGCATATAATATTGTAATATGAATTTATATAAACTAATTCACATTCAATCGTTTCTGTTTTATGACAGGGGGTGGGGGTGGATGGCTGAATGGGTAGCGTGCGCGCTCTTAATCATAAAACCTGTCATTGAGTCAACTAGCGTGGCAAGGAATAGGTTCGCCTGTCCACCCTCGTGGGTTTTCCCCGGGGCCTCCGGTTTCCTCCCACTGCTAAAGACCCCTACACGCAAGCGAATGAATGAAATACAAATCTAAAAACATATGTTAGTCCCGAAATGACCTAGTTTGTGTCGAGTGGACGTTAAACCTCATTTCTCTCTCTGTTTTTTTCTGACAGAGATCTTAATCGAATGCCAATCTCTAGCGTCTGGTTTTTCTAGTCTACATCGAGGGTATTTACTGCGCACTATGCTCCCCAGATAAGAATACGGCGACACCGTTTGACATGTATTGTGCAATATATCTCGGCTCGTTTTCTGAGTATCTTGTTACAAATTAATGTCACTTAAACGCATTATGGTACACGATTCGTGTACTAATTGTAAATCTTTATTTTGTCTTAAATATTGGATATCAGAAGCCCATCTGTTCCCGGTAAGATCACAACATCAATGTTTTAATTTTATTGACAAATAATTCGGGTTTTCAATATCGAAGACTTTGGATGATGGTGAGTTAGAGTCTTAGCTACTTTAATGAGGCATCTTCAAGTTAGGCTGTGGACAAATCGGACACATATCTGTCAGTCAGTATATTTTACGATTCAGTTTACCACTGTACACATTTTATACAACCCACCGATGGTCTGTTGTTTACGTAGACTGGTGCTGGGGTTTTCAATAACATGGCAAATTTGGGGTTATTTGGAACAATTTGGAATTACGGTAGTAAAATGGCTGCTCCGTTAGACTCAAAAGACCACTTTCCAGATGCTGTATTGTGTGATACAAACATGGAAACGATTGAGAAGCAACTCTTTTCTGTTTTAAATCCATGTTATTGTTATATAGTGATATGTCTAGTTACATCAGTAGTTAATTGTGGTCTGAACCTTAGTTAAGCTTTGGAGAGTTACTTCCCTTTAACTGTCTTTGCCTTTGATTTGTATTAAAAAGACTTATTGATGTTTGCTACTAGGTAAGAGTGATCTTCCCCTGAGAGGCTAATAAACATGTGGATTTCTGAATGGTGTTTTTCTTGATGAAATCAAAGACTAAGAAATAGTGACACCCCCAGTGGGATTAAACCCACATAAAATGGTGCAGATGCCAGACCTTTCCCTGCAGTAAATTTATAGCCAGTGAATTTTAGTGGATGCCATGACTTTTCTTTGATTGAATTGGATTTGGATTTGATTTTCGTTTTTGTGAGCCAATCACACTCGTCTGGTTTACTTGATTATCACTGTCAACAAGTCGTATTGTCATGGTGTAAAAAGACTATTATTGTGCTTAGTATTTGTGGTTGCAGTTTGACTTTGTTGATTGTTCCAGAACACTTTTATTGTGAAGTTTTGTGGTTGCAGTTTAACTTTGTTGATTGTTCCAGAAAAGTTTTATTGTGAAGTTTTGGTGGTGTACATTAATATTATAATCATTAGACATTATTCATTCTAGGCCTAGTCTGTGACATGTGATGTTTGCTGTGTTTCACTTTATTCAATTAGCCTAGATCAGTAGATATGTACTAATGTAGACAGGAACACTGTTGAGACATAATTTAGCCTGTCATGATGTTTATCAACATAAAAGCTAACATGAAGAAAGAAAAGGCTTAAATTTACAACGATTTGACGTGTAGATGAACCCAGATTTTATACTGCTGAACAATTTCAAGGTTTTTTTTTAGAATAATTGAATTTGTGCTGAGTGTGTCAAGTGACATTGTTTAGACTAGAGAGCAGTGCAGTGACATTTTTTTTGATATAATTACTTATTTTCTTGCAATGTCTGTTTTGTCTGCAGGCTTTTCTTGTAGATTTTTGTTTTGTGTGTAGTGCGGTCCTCCTGCACTTACTATTTTGGTATTTAGCTATAACAACAATCTGATATTCAGTGTTGTATAAACTATTAATTTAATCACAGAACTATTCAGTAATATTTAATATTTACAATGCATTCTACTAATCAACTTTCTTTTCAGGTTTAAGTTTTATGGTTTATGTGTAGCCTATTATTTTATTGCCAGAAATTGATCAGTGTGTGTAAGGCCCTAAGTACCGTAACTATAAATGTTAAATTTTTTTTGCCTGATATTTCTCTTATTATCTAACATGGAGAAAATGATTGATAGGTTTGATGGGTCTGTTATTGATAGGGATACTGCAAGGGCCCACATTCTTAGCTTTGAAGATTACCTTGACCATCGCGATATTGATATTGATGATGAAGAATTTGAGCACATATCACAGCTGTTTAAGCAATCCCTAAAGGGCAAGGCTCGTCTTTGGATAGAGGACATTGAATTTAATTCTTATGCTAGTTTAAAAGACCAGTTCATTGATAAGTATTCCTCAATTAAAACTAAACTTGGATTGTATAGCCAATATTCCAATATTCAATATGATTGTTCATTGTCACCTAGTGACAATTTAGATAAAATCAAGAAATTAGCCAATCAGTTAAATTATAATGTGTCACAAGTTAGGGATAAATTTATATCTATTTTGCCAACCAACTGTAAACAGGCTGTTATTATGGCCAGTTCAGATGACACCACCGCACAAGCACTAGCTGCTCAAGCTCAACGCTATTTTGACGTAGGTACTAATTCATCATCTACTACTGCTGCTAAAGAGGTTTCCTTTAGTTTGTCTGAGAATTTGTCAAGTTTACGATTGCAATCCCAGAATTCCTATAGTCCCCAAAGGAGAACCCCAGCACATTCTGATTCCAGCAGAGACACGTCACAATCACCTTTCCGGTTTCAGCGACCTAAAAGTCCCTCAAATTCTAGGTTGCGCAATTCGCAGTCACCCTTTAGAGATAACAGTCCAATGCGTCAGTCGAGGCGTGTCATATTTTGCGATTATTGCCTCAATCCGGGTCACACATGGAGATCTTGTTTTGCTCGGCAAGATGATCTTATGAGTAGACGTAGACATTTGTCACACTCGTTCAACCCTACTAGTTATCAGTCACCCCATGATGCAAATACGTCGGGTTTTCAGTCGCAGACTTATGCGGTTAACAGTCAGGGGTTTCGTCAACCTGCTGGATCTTCTAGACCTCAACGCTCAGATCAACGCACACATAGTTCTCGCAAGGATTTTTGAATAGGGGAATATTTGATAATAATGCTCCACAAATATTCCCCCAACTTAACCATCTAGCCAAACATGTTTCAAAGGACATTAACTCAGATGTCATTCTTCAGTTAAGTCCCTTCAATTACTGTAAGGGTAATTTATCAGATAGAAAATCTGTGCTTATTTTATTTGATAGTGGTGCTTCTAAATCACTTATTTCACAATCCGTTGTTAATTCTTCTCCTTATTTGTCAAGTTTACCTGTACATAAGTTAGAAAAGTGTTTGGAATTTCGTATGGGCAATGGTCAAATGTTAAGTTGTTCAACTTTCATGTTTATACAAGTCTTTATTCAAGGTTATTCGTTTCGTTTAAAGGTTTATATTGCCCCAAATTTAGTGGGCATTGATCTTATTTTTGGTCAAGATACCTTATCAGAGTTACAAGGTTCCTTACATTTTGAGGATAATGTATTTCGATGTAAGCCTAAAAGAGTCAACTTTTCCCCATCACACAATGTGTACATTAAGCCAGGTCATACACGCTATGTCGCTTTGTATGGTCATGTCCCAGGTCTATATAGGAATCGTGAGGTCCTTCTTCAGAAGAGATCAGATAACACATGTTCATCGTTTATACTTGCTACTTTACAACGTAACAGAGCTGTTGTACCGATATCAAACCCTGGCAGTAAAACTCTTCACCTTAGGCAATCTCAACCTTTGTTCTATTTCAACACAGGTACTGTTTTCGTGTGTGATTCGTCAGATTTTGTTCAACGGGCAGAACAATATTCCCATCTTAAGAAGGATGATCCTTTATTGCAGTTATCAGAAGACGAGATTCTACAACAGCAAATTAACTTGTATGATAATTGTATTTTGTCACCTAATGAGAAGAAAGATTTTCACAGTCAATTATCCCGAAGCAGAGAAGCTTTCAGTCTTTATGGTGAGATTGGCCATTGTTCTAACATTGAAGTTGACATTAATGTTAATGACGCTCGTCCATTTTATATTCGGCCATATCATACCACTGAATCTGATAAAGAGGTCACCGATGCTGAACTTGATAAATTAGTAAAATTGGGTATCATTGCCGAGGGTCACCAATCATACACCTCACCTGTTTTAATTCTCCCTAAAAAGGGAACTACAGATAAACGTGTTGTAGTTGACTTTCGTCATTTAAATAAGCGCATTCAGAGGTATAACCATCCATTCCCTTTATTATCATCTACCTTGCAAAGAATTGGTCATGCTAAACCCACAGTTATCAGCTGCCTTGACCTTAAGTCTGCTTTCTTTTCTATGCCCCTTTCCCACAATGCTCAACAATACACCGGTATATCTTCCTATCACGGAGGTCGCCACTTTTACTTCAAGCGCTTGACACAAGGCTTAAGTGTATCACCTGCTATTTTTCAAGCAGAAATTGATAGGATTCTCTCTCAAGTACCTGACAGTCGTCATTACTGTATTGCTCATCACGACGATATCATTCTATTTAGTAAGGATGTCCAGTCACACAGTAGTCACTTACAGGCTGTCTTTCAAGCACTTATTCATAATGGACTGAAGATTTCTCCTCGTAAATGTTCGTTTTTCAGAAATCAAGTTGTGTACATGGGTCATTTAATTAAGATTGATAACGAAGGACTTGTTACCCTCCAACCATTGGCAAATCGTTGTCAGGCAATTCAACATCTTGTTCGTCCTAAGTCTAGTAAAGAAGCTCGTAGGTTTATAGGAGCTGTCAACTATGTCTCAAATTTTCTGCCAAGTTTACAAGAAGTTATGCAGCCCCTTCATCAGATTTCTTCCAAAAGATCTAAATTTTCATGGACCGAAGACCACGAAAAGGCCTTTCAAGATGTAAAATATCTTCTTACAAACCCACCTGTTTTGTACCTCCCGACTGCAAACGGTCCTTTGAGTCTCTACAGCGATACATCTCGATCAGCTACTGGATCGTATATTACACAATTCATAAATGGCAAGGAGCGAATATTGGGTTATTATTCTAAGAAGTTACCTCCGGCATGTAAGAATTACAGCGTTACCGAGTTGGAAATGTTTGGTCTTCTCATAAACATCACAAATTTCCAGTACTTACTCAAAGGAGTTGAGTTTACAGCTTATGTTGACCACTCTGCAATAGTTCAACTTCTGTACTCCAAGAAAGAGCCTTGTTCTCAACGTCTCACTAAATTAATTGTCAAACTATCCCAATATTCATTCAAAATCTTCTATAAAAAGGGAACTGAATTAGTCTTAGCAGATTTCTTATCAAGGAGTTCAACTGATACAGACGATGAAATTGATGAAGTTGTGCCCACTGCTTTTACCCTTTCTGATCTCGCATTTCCTGTTACTCAGTCATTAAGTCGCCCGGTTACACGTCAATATGCAAAACAGAAGCAAATCGCCATTCCCGAACTTTTCCCCAAACTTTCCACGCGCACTACTACAGATAGTCAACCACCTTCTAGTACTTCAACTGAAATCCCTTCTCCCATTGTGTCCTCCAATAATACCTCTTCACAGTCAAGGAATTCTAGAACTCACCAGTCCAAATCTCAACAGAACTCTTCCATCCATCTTCCCTATATACGCCAAACAAGCCAGAATACTGTCCCACCTAAACGACCACCAGTTCTCGCTGACACATCTTCCCCTAACGATTCTATGCCTGAATTTCGTCTGGTCGATAAATCAGTAGACATTGTCACAGATGGTGATACTCCCATTGATCTCTGTATTCCTCCCAAACCCCTCATCCATAATTGTGAACGGCTGGTCACTATTCATTTCCCAAAACAAGCTGAATTGGATAAATTGTACAATGTTATTAAGCGTAAAATCATCAGAGACTATAATTTGACATTCGATCAGAATAAGCTTCGGCTTGAACAAGCTTCTTCTCCCCAATTTAAGCCTATCTATGATTATTTGTCGCACAATATATTGCCCAGTGATCGTAAAGCTGCGAAACGTCTCCAACTCCAAGCAGAAGAGTACATTTTAGCAGAACATATTTTATTTCGTCTACTACTACCCAAAGATGATCGCTTTACTCTTCAACTTGTCATTCATGAGTCCATGTGCACAAATTTGATACATCAGTATCACGATAGCCAGTTGTGTAATCATCAGGGAATAGTTCGTACTTATTTAACTATGCGAAAGCTATTCTACTTTCCCAACATGTTTCAGAGGATCACACAGTACATTAATACTTGTTCTACTTGCCAGAAATTCAAATCCAAGACCGATAAAACTAGAATATTTCATCCTAGGATACCTGAAGAATACAATGCTTTTGACAAACTTAGTATTGATTTCAAAAGCATGCCTGCATCCATCTCTGGTTTTAAACATCTTCTAGTTATCTGTGATGAGTTAACTCGCTTCATCATTTGCGTCCCAACTAAGTCAGTCGATGCCGAAACAGTGTGTGAAGCTTTAATCCAAAAAGTAGTCTGTCTCTTCGGTCCCCCATCTGTCATAGTAACAGATGCAGCTGCAAGTTTCATCGGAAAGTTGGTTACCTCTCTATGTACAACCCTTGGTATTAGTCAAAAAGTCATTAGTGTTGCCAATCATGGTAGTCTTCTGGCAGAACGCCACATTAGATCAATCTCTGATTTTCTCAAGATTAACTTAAATCAGTATGGAACTGATTGGGTCAGGTATGTTTCGCCCTGTTGCTATGCTTATAATTCGTTTGTCTCACCACAGTTAGGTGATTTTTGCCCTTACGAGTTGGTATTTGGCAAGAAGCCCAAAAATCTTACCCATCTTCGTTGGCAATTCGATGGAATTTGTCGTTCATATTCGGAGTATATTTCCCATTTAAAGGACAAGTTTGATCATATTTCAAAGACTATGCTTGAATTACAAAAATCTCAACAGGAATCTCAGAATATCAGTATTGCACACACCCTCAGTAAGAATCCTATTTACGGATTGGGCCAGTTAGTTTATGTACTCAAACCGTCATCATCAAGCCTTACTTCAAATTCACTTAAAATTAAAGCTGATTGGTGTGGTCCTTTGGTTGTACATCAAATTCTTGATCGAACCCATTACGTTCTCTCTACGTTGGATGGTAAGGTCCTACAGGACGTCTATTCGATTAATCGTTTAAAACCATGTTTTGTTAGGTCTCCTAATTTTGAGACAAAAATTACCCACATTGATCAACTTCAGAAAGAGTTAGGTAATATTCCTAACAACAATAATCTTAATGTTTTAACTGAAACTAATAAATGTTTCATTACGGATGAATGTGATGTTATCTTACCTAGATTTGATGAGAGTGATGTTGTTTCTAATAGGACTACAAATCCTATTAATATTTGTCATTATCTTCCAAATAGTACAAATAATCATAATATTGCTTATGTAGATAAGTTGTCACACTATCAGTTAACAGAACAATGTAAGATATTACAGGAAATGTCTAATGTGTCTTCTATGGAACTGCATAGAGCTAGGTTCAAATGTGGTGCATTGCAAGTTTTGATAACGACCTCTAATGTCAAGAAAGGTCAAACTTCTTCCTGGATACCACTTAACTCTTCTCCTGTTTTGTTTAATGTAGCTAATGGACTTATCCATGATAATAAACTACAAGTAACTGGTAGCCTAAAGAAATATCAAACTTTGTCTTTGTTGTAATAATTATTGTTTTACATTCATTTGAGGATTATAACATAAGTGTTATTTTCACATCTCTGAATCTCGTTTATTCATAGACCCACCTGTACAGCATATTTCAGAACAATATATTCTTTTAGTACATGTTTTAGGGGGTTCTGGAGCATTTGAATAAACCTATTCTGATTTGTTTACTCATTTTTTTTATGATTTCTTTGATTTGTTTAAAGTTTCATGTTTGTATATATGTTACAAATTGGTAGTTTTAAGCATTTATAAAAACATAGATCACATGTATTGACCAACTAGTTTTTTTTGCAAAAACTGTGTTTTTGACTTAGGAGGGAGGGATGTTATATAGTGATATGTCTAGTTACATCAGTAGTTAATTGTGGTCTGAACCTTAGTTAAGCTTTGGAGAGT
Organism: Patella pellucida; assembly: GCA_917208275.1. Taxonomy (NCBI): domain Eukaryota; kingdom Metazoa; phylum Mollusca; class Gastropoda; family Patellidae; genus Patella; species Patella pellucida. Next base: position 10,332,201 of record OU795044.1, read on the forward strand.
TACTTCCCTTTAACTGTCTTTGCCTTTGATTTGTATTAAAAAGCCTTATTGATGTTTGCTACTAGGTAAGAGTGATCTGCCCCTGAGAGGCTAATAAACATGTGGATTTCTGAACGGTGTTTTTCTTGATGAAATCAAAGACTAAGAAATAGTGACACCCCCAGTGGGATTAAACCCTCATAACATTATAAACCAAACAAGTAAGTTAACAATTTTACAAATATAACAAACATTATAGGTGAATAATATCTCAAACAAAAGATGGTATCATGTAATATATACGATTCAAAGCCATAACAGGGACACCAATACAAGCAATAGTTCAAGCAATTAGCTCACTGCGATATAAACCACGGCACAGGCGCCTGTAACGACTAATATGTCGTAAGTCTGTTACGTCCATGTTCGTAAGTGAGATTATTAAATAACTAATCTGATTCCAATTTCTAACTCAGGGGCAAATAACTCGTCTGGAACCGATTCTCTTTTAGTACGACAGTAGATATAATAATACCAAGGTGAGAAACAGGTAGGAATTAAATAATTGGTATCAAAGTTCTTTGATTGGCATTTAGTAATTGAACATAATGACACACACAAGGTACAATTTTATGGATACACAATTTGCTTGATAAAGACGAGAATATCCTCGTCGAAACGTCGCCTAGTATCAAACTCAGTAATTGTGTATCCATAAAATTGAACCTTGTTATCAAAGTTCACTACTCTAGAGTCCGTTAACCAAGGGCAATACTCACTAATTTTCGCTAGGTAGACAATTGTGATCCTCTCTTGAAGTCACGTGGATAATTGTCTACCTAGCGAAATTTAGTGAGTATTGCCACTGGTTGACCACGTTCCTGAAGCAACGACTACGATTTTTACAGCATCTGGTTGCTGGTTTACTTCACAATTCCTGAAATTATAGCTACGTTATCTGCAGACACGTGAACAGTAGCATCCAATCAGAAATCGTGACATAGCGAACCTAACGGAAACCTTGACATTGGACGAACCTTGAACTTTGCAACTCGATTATCACAGGTATACATTTTAGCTTGAAAGCGTGAGACTAGCTGGGCTTATACCCAATCAAACTTAGTGCCGAAAAATTCGGGGTATTACGTGAATGGCTTGATAAGATGTATGTACTTAAAGCAACATCGAGATGATGGTTGGCGGAATCTAGAGTAGTGAACTTACAGGCGCCCGTGACACAACCTACTACCCACCTGCATCGATCCTTAAACACTCACTTCTTATTCGTTTTTACTTCCTGTTCTGCGTGAAGGAGTCTTGGCAGTGGGCACGCCTAAAGCTTAATGGACGACATGTTGGATCAGGGATTTTGATGGAAACACTGCCCTCAGAATATATTTAGTTATTCCACACTGCATATAAATGGACTATTGGGTATATTTCTGTCAGCCCATTTAACTGATATAACATATTGTCCCGGTATTGAGACTTGGTAAGTTATTTCATATATATCACTTCCGGTATAGTTGACCGCCGTTTCTATGACACAATGTGGGCGTGGTCCATACATACCCACCGTCAAACAGCCATTATCCGATCGTTCGGCATAAACCTGAAATAAAGTCAATAAATGATGAATAATATTAAAAGCTGTAAACAAGTCTGGCATTCTGCTAATGAATTGATGTACAAATGATACTGTGTATTTTGATGGGCGTATATGATCCTTAATAAATATGTAACTTATATACCTCAACATGCAAGATTCAAGGCTGTATTTTAAAGCGATAATTTCATATTTTCTAAGAAAGTCAAAACATAATTATTTCTATGTCTTTTGCTCAATGGGTTATCAACTCACTATTGTACGACCGTGGGCATTATTTCCCACCCTTACCTCCCATTGCCTCCATGCATAAGCATCCTTTAAACGTTTGAATTCGAAGTTGAATACCTAATTTATAACATTTGAAGTGGGTAAAACGACCTGGGGTGATTTAGCTCTTGCATAATGCATTTTTAAAACCAGTCCGGCTTGTACATACGAAATGCATAATTATTAATTGATTTGTTAAGACACATGCAGGTGGCATTCTGAACATCTGAGAAACGCTACCTGCGAGAAGCTTGTCACCAATTAATTTTCATACGTTAGTTACGTACGATGCAGGTGGTTGTCAAAACGCCCTGTTCGATTGTGTATGGGTTTAAAATTTTAGGACAGCAGACGCAATGAGTATTTATATGAAAACACTTTGAACCAAAAATATTCAGATCAATCTCTCTCTATCTCTCTCTCTCTTTCTCTCTCTCTCGTGGGAATACAGACAAGTTAAATATCATACAATATTCATTATCAGCACAACAGTGTCACGTAGATAGCATAATGAACATACAGATTCAAGGGAGAGAGAGAACAGAGAGAGAGAGAGAGATTGGGTTTAACATCCACTCAACACAACTATAGTCATTTCGGGACTTACATATGGTTCAATTTTATTTCAATAATTCGCTTGCGCGTAGGGGTCTTTAGCAGTGGGAGGAAACCGGAGTGCCCGGAGGAAACCCACGAGGTTGAGAAGGCGCCCATATCTCCATGTCACATACGCTCACACTAGGACTCGAAACCACAGCCGCGAGCCAGAGGTGGCCGGCCAGCTAGAGGTCGAAGCGCGGCACTCTAGACCACTAGGCCATCCAACCAAAACCGATTCAAGGGACATTAGGTATGAGTAGATAAAGAGCTGACTTTCAAAATAGATTTCTACTAAGTAAAGTGTTTTTGTTTTGTTAAAGTCTTTATATCACCCATTATGAATCGGATATGTTCTGTATTTATATACATGTGTATATTTATAATGTATACATGTATCGAAATCAACGAGAGGGGGTAACACATAGGCATGGCCTGTTCCTCAATCCAGATTCATATTTACTGAATAAAATTATTGTTTATTAAAAAAAAACCACATAAAATCGGTTCAATTTCGATTAATCGATGTAATTATGACCACACCTACTCCATTAAAGTCTGTAAAACGCCTACTTGGATTTGGCAGTGCGTTTAGTTCTATTTATCTATTCTCTTATTAAAATTGTTTCATTCGAGATTATTTAACGATGGAATATCATACAATATTCATTAAGAACCCTATTGTGTCAAATACACAACTACCACACTAATTACACGATTAATGTCTAAAATACGAAAATAATAATATCAGCCTTTTAGTTTGTAACGCAGGAAATATATCAAATGACATTATAAAACGTTACCATAGTAACAGTATCGGAATATCGAGTTTCAAACAAGGTAGATTTAGATTACACATTCTTATCAGGTTGTCACAACATGCATTTAATAAATGGTCTCGTAGAAATAATGATAATAGTGGCATAATAATAGTGAGAGGGAGGGAAATGGGGTTTAACGTCCACTCGACAGAAACTATGTCATTTTTGGACTAACATATGGTTTTAATTTTTTTTTCAATAATTCGCTTGTGCGTATAGTTCTTTAGCAGTGGAAGGAAACCTGAGGAACCGGTGAAAACCCACCAGGTTGGACAGGCGACCCTACTCCTTGTCACGTACAACTGAGGATTTGAAACCACGCCAGTTGAAAATGGCGTAATAAATTAATGAAATAGGGAAAAGGGGTCGAAGTTCACTAAACAATAAATGAAATGAAAATTGAAAATAATTGTAAAACGATCAATCACATCTTTCTACCTATGAAACATAAGCAGAACCGATCTGGTGAAAGGCGAACACGGGAAGGAGAGAACTAACCGAAGGAGAGGATTAACCGAATGGTCTAACAACGCATGTGCTTTAGATAGTTTGGTCTAATGTCGACTGACGAATTATTAAAGCACAGAATCTACTTCAACACGAAACATAGTAAGTTTTACCTGAAAGTGATTTTTCACGTCGACGGCACCAAATAATAAACCAGATCCAAAAGCATAGATATTACTATCAGCACTGAACTGGGTCAAGGCACTAGGAACTCCTTCGATTGGACTCTTCTGGGATAAGAGATGTGAATTATTGTCTATGAACTCTTTAATAAAGACTTCACTGCTCCGATCACTATCACTATCAAATGGGTTGTCACTATCCGATAAAATATTGGTAAACTCATACGGTTCAGGAATAAATCTATCCAAGTCAGATTTGGAAGTCACACACGTAATCTCTTTGTCGCAAGCTCTGAGCCCTTCCCCAAGATTTGGACTCGCGTCCCGCGATATACTTTGAGATTGGTCAAGATTCTGAAAATTAGCCAGATTTCCGAGAAAATCTTTTCGCTGACTCTTGGATAATCCGAATCCACAATAACTATCATCTGAGCTACACGACATGGATCTTTTACATGGGGATAGACGATCCATATTTATTTCTTCCCCACTGGTAACTGTTGAAAGGCGATTGTTCAGTTTTGCAGATTGTTGATCAGATTGTTTGCTGCTCATTGGACTATTAAAAATACAGTCGTCGTCACTAACTGCCACGGTTCTAAATCTGAACCGCTTTCCTCGCAAAAAGATATTCTTGCCGAGATTATCAACAGCTTTAACGCTGCCAGAACTGGAGTTACTCGATATTTGACGTTGCATGCGTTGATGTTTGAAGATTCTTCGTCGCGCATAACTGTTTAGGCACGCCACTTCTGAATCGGATAAACTGCCTTCCCCTGTGATGCCAGGGGACGAGATAACAACTTCGGGAGAATCTGTTTCGGATCCTTGGGATAGAATATGTTGTATGCTTCGGTTAACAGCAGCATGTACATATTTAGACAGTCGTAATCTGCCTTCTCCTTCATCCGGTGACATCGAGCTGCAGCTACTGCCTTTAGTCAAGTCTGGGTCCAAGTTGATCTCCCAGGGATATGTGTGCCGCGACAGCCTTCTGTGTCCGTTAATCACTACACCAGCACCAATATCTCTGTGACTGTCGTCGATACCACTATCAATTGTCGATTGTCGAGAACGGTTTTCACCCATGGCTCGACTGGGATTTTCTCTGTTGCCAATGGACAATTCATTTTGATGCCGTGCTCGTCCAAAATCAGTAGTATCTGCAAATACTGGACGAAAGAATGAATGGTGACTATTCATGAGAAGTTGTTGCAATGTTGCCAACTTACGATTTGTGTTTTCGTTTGATCCCGTCGTCGCTGTGGATATTTCTGAAGAATTATCCAAGTTTCTTCGGCGGAGAGTATAAATTCTGGAATTCCAACCAGTCTCAGCTTTTATTTCATCATATTTTACTTGTGTAGATTTGTCCACTTTAATTCTAGGCCGAACTAAACTCATTGGTTCACAGCTTGATTCTTCTGGGCTGTCTGTCATATTCGCTGGGTCGTTATCGGATGATGTTGGGGAATGATGTAACGTTGCTTGTCTGAGTAAATTACCGCGTCTCTGTTTAGAAGTAGTATTAGAAGGCTTTCTTACATGGTTTTCATTATCATCGTTACTACCGGACTCCATAGCACCTGGCTCTCCCGAATCAGAAGATCCTGTAGCGTTTTGTGTTGTGGGATTAATTTCGGTCAATTCTAAATCGACATCTTGATGATCAGATACATCGTCAGTATTATCCGAATTAATGGACCCTGGTCGACTAATATCCAATGAATTGAAATTAAAAGCCGGTACATCACTGTTATCGATTTCTGGTGTCGAATTGAAACTTTGCGAGAAAGCCTTGTCACTTATGTAAAAACAGGCTTTCTGCAAACTAGCTGATTTCAAAGTCGTTATCTTTGAAGAATGTACATTTCTTGAATTGCTTTTAAAGACTCCATGTCCAGGCGATCGTTTAATAACGTCATCTGACATAGTTCTCTTTGCAGGTAGTTTTGTGTTTGGTATATCCCACGTAAAAACATCATCTTCGTCATTGGTATCCTTAACATCATTAAGGTCATCTTCAGCACAGGTCTCTTCATCCGCTGAATCAACGGGATCTCTCGTCTCATAGCTGTCTGGTGTTTGTGGGAATTCGAAGTCGCCCGCGGTGTCTTCTGTGGTGTCATCAACAAGTGAGCGATTTAGGTCCGTTTTAGGAGTAGCGTGGAGATCATCAATGATGATCTTATATTTTGGTTCTGGATAATCTGGTGAATCAGAACCTTCCGTATCCCTCCTTTCTATTCCAGACTCATCGGTGTATATGACTTCCGTTCTACAGGGAGTTAAAGGCCGTAGTCGGCGCTTTTGTGGCAGACTGTCAGTTTTAGATCTCACGTCCTCTGGGTTCGAATGTAAGCTAACTGAGTTGATAGGTATTGGAATTAAGGCAGCCATTCCAGTTTGGGAATCATGGTCCGTTGCAGATCCTTGTGTTAGATTCAGCGGTGAAAGTCGTTTAGTACCTTCATCCTCAGATATATCGGATACATCCGCACTGCTTTGTCGAGACAGAGTGGGTGACACGGAGGCGTCGTGTAGGACAATTTCTTCGCCATTTCTGGTGATGATTCTTTTCAATACTCGTCTTCGCATTATCGTCAATTGCTTCGATACACCCGCTATCTTGCTTATCGAGGTTTTTGAATTATGTCGATCGCCGTTGGTTTTATGGGCACATTGACGATTCCGCTGGGATTGACTGTCATCAATAGCAGACAGCATATCAAAAGGGACGTGTTTGACCGTAGAGACACGGTTCCATGAACCACTACAATCGTTCACTTTAACTTCAAAAGGGCTTCCTTCAATGTTGTGACATTCTGACTTAATATTTATTACATAAATTCCGACTGAACTTGGTATATAGGTCACTTGAAAACGACCCTCTCCCACGCATTGGCAGTCAAAGGGAATGACGTCTTGGACATCTTCCTCTATGGTCTTCTGACGTACGAAGACATTTCCTAACGTGTCTTTGATATATTTAGTTCTGTGACTATCAGAGGTTTTGAGGACATGCTGACCATCTGTTTGATTCTCGTTCAAACCTGTTAAACGAACCCCCGAAACAATACTCACGATCTGTTCACCGTTCATTTCGTTGTTAGGACCGCGGACGTCAATATTGAGATTCATAATTGCACCGACTGTTGTGAGAATGTGGAATTTAGCCTTTCGACCAACTATACCCTTTTTAAGGCCAGTGCCACGTGCTGTAACCTCGCCCAACATTTTATTCGCCATGGATTGGGTGGGGTTGATAATCAAGGCTGAACAAGAACCATTGTTTTTGGTGGTGTTGCTCTTCCATTTGATCATCTGGACCATATGGACGATCTTCTGCCCTGTGTCCTCATCAGCTATCGCCATTTCCTCGGGCGTAATTGACATCTGTAATGTAAAAAAAATACAATTTGTTATAATACTAATAAATCCCGCCTCCATTAGCCCAGTCGGTGAAGAAAAGTAGAACCTCTAATCCTATTGTATCCTTTTTCACTTAATACCCCAATCTGGAAAAGCTTGTTGCTAATGACATTTGATAGAAAGGGGTTTACCTTTTGAAAGTAACATCACAAAATAATTGTTGGTAGGAAGTGGATTTCGGTTGACAGAAACTATTTTGGAAGTAAGAACTTTATAAACAATGAACACAGTGTCGCAGGGTGAAGCAAAAGGGCAAACATTTGGCTTGCGTAATTTCTAAAGTAGAATATCGCCATTTTATTCGCGAAAGATTAAAACATTGTTGTCATAGTGGTAGGGTAAGAGGACTGGTTGATCTGTTCTTCCAAGGAATGTACATCTCCCGTTTGATAAGTGTGATTTTTCTGTTTCTAAAGCCCTCAAAATTAACACCGCAAGACCTACACCCTTGATCGTTTATACTGAAACACCTTCACCCGAGAGCCTGTCGCCAAAAATGAATAAAGAGAGAGAGAGAAAGAGAGAAAGAGAGAGAGAGAGAAAGAGAGAGAGAGAGATAGAGAGGGAAGGGGTTTAACGTCCACTCGACATATAGGTCATTTCGGGAGTAACATAATATGGTTAATTTTATTTCAATAACTCGCTTGCGCGTAGGGGTTATTAGCAAGTGGGAGGAGACCGACGAGTTGGACAGTTGACCCTCCTCACGTACAACCGGGGAGTCGAAACCACACCAATGACAGACTTTATGATACAGCGCGCAGGTGCTAACCATTCGGCCACCCGACCCCCCAAAAATAAATAAAAAGAATAATTAAACTGTCTACATTACCTTTGTTAAACCAAGAAATCTCTGTGTGAGCTTTATTCCCAGTCTACAGTTGTTTACTCTGTGGTGCGGTTTGAGTAAGTCAAAACGAGGACAAGCGCCATTAGAGACGTGTTCTAATAAGGCACATAGAGTTATCCCATCTTGCCATGATGTTGTAAAATCAACCACTGAAAACTTGGTCAAATTAGCCTGCACCCATTCTAGTAGTTTTATTCGTCTTTGTTTGTCTGTAATAGTAATAATAGAAATAATAATGGTATAGAGTAGACCCCCCCCCCACCCAAAGAAAAAAAAAATTAAGTAAAACTGTCCATGGACAAGGCGAGTTCGATCAATAATTGATTGCTTATACACAAAGGCATTCAATTAGTTTCAAATATTCTACTATAGTCTACGGAAAGGTATTTATCTTTAAGACACGCTACTTATTTGATCGGGTTTTGGCAGGATTTCGGGGGGGGGGGGCTACTGACAATAATTCACGCAATGTGGCCTCCCCCACTAAGCACCACACCCATACCCCCCATAACCCTTTTTCGCTTTTTTGAGCTTTTGGCGACATTTTATTTTTCACTATTAAAAATTGCCGGGTCTAAAGCCCCCTTAGCCCCCGGCTCCGTGGCCCCTGGTTTGTGGTCATAGACTAGCTCGAAGAAGCATATTCATTCTCATCTCAAACACGTCACTTCCTGACGACACCTGATAATTTAAGACTGTAATAGGTCCGCAGCTTCCTTAGCAACGTAGACTAGACTTAAAATATAAAATAAACGACTGTCAAAACGGCACAGTCCTTACAGTGGTGTGATACAATAGAAACTCAAAACAAATATTAGTAGGACACGAAATAGTTAATAAAAATGTTCATTCTACCGTTGCCATTTTGTAGGAAGTTTTAAAAAAAATCCACCCCAACTTACCGGATTGAAAAAAGCCAGCAACCCTCTCCTGGAAACTTGGTGCTATATCCGGGCTGTCGATAGGGTAAAATTGTTTTTGTCGACGTTGTATAAAACCCAATGGATTCATCTGCCAAATTCGTATTAAACTCTTCGTTAGCCACAAGACTGCTGATTGAAGAGTCAACCAGATTTCAATAAATCTGACATCTGAAAAGAGACGAAATTAAGTAAAAGACAATATTATGCGTATTTGATAGGTACTGGTATGTTGTAGATTTCAATCAGACAGATCCTCTGACGTAATATAACATGGGCATGGGTTGTATCATAAGAACTAAATCGGCAAACCCCGCCAGATTCCGTTACCCTACATCTAGCCCCGGCTGTATGACAGTAAGTGATATGTACCTACGCCCATGTAATTGCGATGCGGCACCAGTTTACTTATAAGGGAAACTTGTCGCTTTTAGAAAGAAGTCCTCAAAATTGTGTCGTTTGAAGCGTGTGTAGAATTTCAGTGCAAACTTGTCCTTGTCCAAAGAAAATCGGACAAACTTGAAAGAAAAACAGCTTCAAACTTTGAAAATTTTGGAAGATAAAACATTCTTCAAATGCGTCGTCATGGGCAACGCCGTTGGTAACCCGGGAACTTGAAAGTAGTTCTAGTGGCGGACTTTGTCATACAGCCGAGGCTAGCTGTAGGGTACTAGAATCTGCTGAGGTTTGCCGAGTGCATACTCTCTCTCTCTCTTTCTCTCTGTCTCTCTCTCTCTTACGAAATGTACTTTAAACAAAATTAAAAACGAGTTTAGAATTCATACTGCAAAACGGCTGCAATGGTGGTGATGTGTTTCTGAGATTAAATCAGTTTTCTCTCGGAATTTCATCGCCATTAAGGAACAGTGATCACGTTTTCCGTTTGGTTGTGGGTTTGTCGTATATCTAATGGGAAGCAGTATTTTACTACAAGAACTCGGGAAGACTCAATAATACTTAGTAGAACTGATTTTCAATCCAAACATCTTAGATAACTGATTCCAAGATTGCGTCTTTGAAACGTGATGAAGAATTTCGGTAGTCCATCCCCATCGCCACTACTAAAAGAACTCGGTAACACTCGGTTATACTCGTTAGAAGTGAGCTGCAAGCCGAGCAATTTAGATAATTAATTCTATGAATAAGTCTTTGACAAGTAATAAAGAATTTAGGTACGACCATTATACAATATTCCAATTATGTATATATTTTTTCAAAAGATATATATGTGCCGAGAAGTATTTAAAAAAGATCCTGGAAACATACATTAAGTAATTATACATGAGAGCCGAAATTAACAGAATTCTCCGCAAAGTGCACCAGAGCTTCTCGGTGTGGGCACAGCCCTTTGCAAGAAATTAGTTTGGTAAAGCTATCCCCGTGAACATGACCAGGGACCGCTTGCTCAAAGCTCTGTTATCTTTTAACGACCCGTTAACTTGAACGGAGAGAAAGATTGTTGCTGGAAATAAAGGCCCCGAACATTCTGTGGTGCAAATTTTTCCTACAGATTTATGCTAATATTTCTTTAGGAAAAAATTAGTATTCTATAGTGTTTTCCGTAGTAAACACAAACAACACGTTACCAAGATATGTCCGTTTAACGGGTCGTTAAAATAATTTAGTTTTGAGCACCCCACCCCAGGACAACAGCGATGGAATAGTACTAATGATGGAATAACAGGATCCATGTCCACGAAGAGCTAAAACGTGAGCCAAAATACAAACAAAAATGTTAGAATATGTCCAAACTTTTCACCGTACCTTTCTTAGAGTAATGAACTCTTTGTGAATTCATTGGATGAATGTAGTCTCGATTCCCATCTACATTAAAACCTTCAGTAGTGAAATGTATCCATGTATATATTTAACATGTTATATATATATATATATATATCATACATAATAATATTGATCTGTGCTTGAAGATAAATGAACTTTTATTTTAAACAATTAATATGAGTAGATTCCACAGATGGGTTATATAAACATTCAGTCATATCTATTACATTTATTTCATAGGAATTTTCATAAAGACTCCACTACTGATGCCGATATTCAGTTTTCCATCCCGCCCACAGATTAATCAAACATGAATTAAAAGTTAAAATCCTTAATATTGAGAGTAATATTACTCACACTACATGATATTTTTTAATAAACATGTCGTGTTTATTAAGGGTTGAGGGTTAGGAGAGAGAGAGAAATGGGGTTTAACGTCCACTCAACATAACTAGGTCATTTCGTGGTTCAGTGTGTAGGGAGGGGGGCTGAATTGTTAGCACGTGCGCGCTGCATCATAAAGTCTGTCATTGAGTCAACTGGTTTCGATTCCCCGGTTGTACGTGAAAAGGAGTAGGGTCGCCTGTCCAACCTCGTGGGTTTTCTCCGAGCCCTCCGGTTTCCTCCCACTGGTAAAGACCCCTACGCGCAAGCGAATTATGGAAATTTAATTAAACCATATGTTAGTCCTGAAATGGCCTAGTTTCTTTCGAGTGAACGTCCAACCCAATCCCTGACAAACTAACCAGATGTTTGCCAAGAAAGTTCTCTAGATTTTTCAGGCGTGATTACCCCCTTCTTAAAGACGCAGACTAAAGAACCTGGCAAGGCAAAACTTCTAGTAGTTATTTAACAATGTTCTCGATATTTGAAAAATACGATATATTCTAGCAGAACTATGGCAGCTGCATTTTACCTACTCTGAAGGGGGGGGGGGGGGGGGCTGTCTTAATTAGCCTGTTTGACGCAGAAAGGTTGGACGCTAAACTCTATATCAATTCATCATGAAATGATTTGTTTGGCGGGGTTTTTTTTATTTTTGTTTTGCGGGGGGGGGGACAACCAATCGGTTTTATTTATTCCCAACCGGAAATCCTATAATAATTTACCGTATCCCGTTTGGTGCTGATGTGTAATTACACCTCCCCTCCCCTCTCTCTCTCTCTCTCCCTCTATCTCTCTCTACAATACTTTTATTAATTAGCACCCTAGAGTATGTTTCTACTGATAATAGTGTCAGTTAGCAAGTCAGGTATAATGATTACAAGATATCGATAAAACCATGTAAATGTCAATAATTATAAACACACACAATAAAACCAGATCACACCGCTCTTTTCGTTTTGGATAAAATTCCAAATTTGTGAGTGACGCGGGTTTACTGAGTCACGTAGAAACTTCAATTTTTCCCGTTCAGAATTCATCGAATAGTTGAGGGATTGTGAAAGTTAAAAGTATTTAAAACTCTAAATTTAATGGTTCAATTCCGTTCAGTATATATAAAAATAGTTTCCAAACAAACAGTTTTACATTTAGGGTTTCCCCGAATTGCCATCAATTACATTCTTATCATAGAATAAATTAAAGGAGCTAAATCGCTAACATTTGGGACCTCGAAATTCACAAAAGTGGGTCGCAACGTATATAATACTGTAATATGAATCTATATAAACTGATTTACATTCAATGGTTTTCGTTTTTACTCCAATTTCAAATCAGTGATATTCGGCGAAATAAGCCAGAAATCTCAATCGTGTGCAAATTTCTAACGTCTGATTATTCCATTCTACATAAGGCCGTTTGATTTGGTACATTGTGTTTAGCCTCGTCCCTCGAGTCTCTAATCACAACTGGGACTGAAGCGCATTATGGTACACGATACGTGTACCAATGTTAAAAAAAACTATTTTATCTTAAATATCGGATATCAGAAACTCATCTTTTCCCGGTAGGTTTATATCAACAACGTTGATTTAAATTGATCTATTAATCGTGTTTTCGATGTTGAAGATTTTGGTGGATTTTGAGTTACGGACTTAGGTCAACCGGGGAACCGGGGAATCGAGACTACGCCAGTTGATCGACAGATCTTATAATAGAGCGCACGTACTAACCATTCGGCCAACCACCAATCCCCTAAAACCAAAATCCGAGCCATTCTGCTGGACGTTGTCCACTGACCACTTTTAAACTATTAATTTATTCGTGGAGAAAATAAAAAGAATAAAGTGTTGGGTACAATTTGAGTTTCGTTTTGGCATTTGCCTCCATCCGTGGGTCTAAAATGTAGAGATACACTCACTTCACAAAACAGATTCACGCATTAAAGGGACAATAACACTCTTTCTGGCTTGACAGGTCCAGAAGAATATAGCCTTATTCTAACTTCTAGATGTTTAAGTGCCACACCTGTTGTCTAAATTATCCATTACATCATTTTACTTGTCCAGAGGGTTCGAAAATATTTTAAAATATAAGTTGACCAGAATAATGATTGGGACATATTATTCAGTTACAACAAGAGTGTTATACGGCCTTTAAATGTAATTAGATCAATACTGTATCCTTATCGGAACCACGTCATTACATAACAACTAACTGGCCATCCAGAACAAATACAAAACGTCTGGACAAGACAAATCAAACTCAACACCTGCTCTAAAACCTATTCATGCCATTTTACAGAATGTATTGTTGAATTTCCATGAATTCGTCCATATATTTGGGGCGTTTTTTGTCTATTAGTTAGGTCCACTTTAAATATTATAGTTAAATGGTATCCAGTTCGTTAATAATTCTGGTAACTAATCTTACCTTTCATTTCCTCATAGTAAATTTTCCATTAAATCCATGTTAGTTCTAGCTACTCGTAGGAGACGACGACGCGTGTATACTAATGTAGATACAGAACTATTACATTTATGATGTTGTAACATACAGTGGTTCTATTCATCGGATAAATATATTATTAATAGCCTTCTGTCCACGTTCATTAGCAGCAGCCAATGATAATTAGTATTACACTGCACGTAGGTTGACATGGGTAACAAACAGACGACCAAATGGCCGCCATGTTTAATAAGGATGAAAGCAATAGTCTGATGTCAATCAATATGAAGGTAATCAAGGGCGGATTCGTGATTTTCCTTTGATTTGTTTTACGTAGGAACACCTGTTTTAATTAGGTACACGTATAAAGTTCTAGAATCTAATTGATATGACTTGGGGTTTTTTCAACACTGTCTTGATTGTGTCTGAAGTCGGGCAAAATATTTTTCGGGCGATCATCAAATTTTTCGAACAGTGGCCAACTTATGAAAAATGATATTAAAAGGAAACATGAAAATTATTCCATCCAGCAAAATGAAGTGCCCGAAATCCAGGACTTTTAATGAGCACTGGATGGGTTGATGCAATCCCCATTCGGAGTTCATATTTGGATTCAGCATGTCTAGTTCTCCAACTGCAATTCCGGATAAGTTGTCAATATGTTTGGAGATTTTACTACGGTTATGTAAGTTCATTTTTCGGGTTTTGCCGCCGTATATTGGAACACTTATAGATCGGTTTAGTAAATATAGGATTTATTTACAACGGGAACAGAATATCAAACTTCTACATAATACAGCAGTACAGGTACTTAAACTATACAAGAACTAGTCTACGACAGGAACATCTAACCGTACTGAATCTACCCGTCTGCTCCTCTGCCAAGGCAGCGGCTGAACTCGGGTGAGACCATACAATCGCCCAAGCCTTTCTTCTCCTGTCGGCTTCGTTTTCTACCTAACTGTCAGTGAACTCCTCAATATATACCCTTGTACAATGTACACATAGTCATACATGCAATTGTCTCTTTTTTCTCGTCACGACATGACTACCAACCATTGCCATTCCTTTGAAGTAATGTGGATCTTGTACACAGATCATATATAGCTTGTAATGAACATATTGAATGAATTAGATTTTTAATAAGATCGTGTCTTAGCAGAAGGTTATAGAGAGTTGAAACGCCACATCATCAAAATTAGCAGAGTTCATTTTAATGGTTCTATGTACAGTTGTATATGTGAAAACATTGCTACAACGCATGAATCTCTCCCCATTGATATTGTAACCGTTAATTTAGCCTGTCAACTGTTATCAGTTTCGAAGCGTATTTGCTTTCACCGTAAGTACCCACAGTGGAAATGGGCACTGCGCGGGCGCAAGCGATTTCAACTAAAATCTATTAAAATTGGATTTTAAGTTACAATCGATCTTCGTGAAACACATACAATTTGAAATTTTATTTTGATTTTAGTTTAAATTTATTTTAGTGATTGTAGCTTAAGTTTTTGTGAAAAAGGGGCATTTTGTTATCAATGATGCAGGGAATGAATGAATGAAATAGGGTTTAACGTCCTACGCTTAGTGATGCAGGGAGGAGGGCCGGACAAGGAGAGCTTTCAAGAAAGTTGATCTGGTTTCTGTCGGTGGTGCATGACAGGGGGTCGTATAAACGAAATAATTATAGAGTGAAATTATGCACAAATATATTATATAAGAGTTAAATCGTGCACTTAAAGAAGCTATCTCCGTAACTCAATATCATCCAAAATTTTCGACAATGAAAAAACGACTTATTTTTCAATTCAAAATAACATTGATGTTGTTATCTTACCCGGAAAAGATGGGCTTCTGATATCCAATACTTAAGACAAAATACAAAAAAATACCATTGGTACAAGAATCGTGTACCATAATGCGTTACAGGCCCATTGTTAACGAGGGGCTTGAAGAACGAGGCTAAACGGTGACGCATATTCTTATCTGGAGACATAGAACATGTTGACTGGAATAACCAGACGCTTGAGATTTTTTTTCGATTTGACATCAGGCGTATTCGCCGAACATAACTGGTTTGAAATTAGAGTAAAGACGGAATGATTGAATGTAAATCAGTGTATATACATTCATATTACATTATTATATGCGCTGTGACTCATTTGTGTCAATTTTTAAGTCCAAAATATTAGAGATTTAGCTCCTTTAAATTGTATGTAATCGAATGCTTACTTTGCGAAATAACCCAGACAAGAGAGTTCTTATCGGGCTTGTTATATTTTTTGATTAAAAACACACGAGCATGTACAATACAGCAGATGTTTGATAGTGCATATAAATACTGTACTAGTTCAGTTTAACATTATTTCGTTCATGAAGATAAAACAGGTATGTTTGTACGGAGACCACAGACTCGCTGGAGACTATATTTTAACTTTGTGGACACAGATTGGAGACTATATTATTATAACTGTGTTGAAACAGATTGGGGACCATATTATAACTGTGTTGAAACAGATTGGGGACTCTACATCCGACTGATAGGATACTGACTGTAGCTCATCCAGTAGACGTGGTACAAGGGTTAATCAGCGAACTGGATGTATGAGATGTGTTGTTGACGTTTGGGAAAGTAGGACGAGGGGGAATGTGTAGGGAGTGAAGTGTTGTCAAGGGATAGTTAGATGTATTATGAATGGGTAGAGTGGCTGTGGTGTTACGGTGAATACTATGGCGCCACCGTAACACCACAGTATTATGATTTGTTAGACAGGAGTGATGTAATGGGTGTCAACAACTGGGTATGCTGGTACCGTCGCAACGTAGCCGTGAAATATATATTGTAGGGGGAAGGGCGGGAACGGAAAAATAGACAATGTTGACAGTATGTGCCAGCTCGATAGGGAAAGTGTGGGAGGGTCACCCTCATAAAAATGTTTTTTTAAATTTCAGTTTTCTGTAAGCAGTCAAAACTATTTTGGCATTGTTTGCGGGGTTAAACCTAAAAATCACATTAATACAGCTATTGCATGATATTGTGATTGGACGTGTGAAAGGTTATTCGGGGTTAACGACGTATTCAATTACCAATGAAGTCGTGTTGAATCAACCATATTTTGATTTACAGACGCTTCGATTGGCGTTTTTATCATCTATCCCCGATTAACCTTTGACATGCCATGAACGTGCATTAGGTCTATACAATGTGTATCATACTGAAAGCGAGTAATCTCGACTTATTGTCTGTGGACGGTTTACTACTCAGTGATAAGCCGCAAAAAGAGGTCTCGCCTTTTATTATTAGTATAATGACTTCCTCATGTGCGGCATGTTAGTTTGCTTCTAAAAACACTGTTTTCCGTTCGAAAAAATAAACAAAAGTAATTTTCTACCAGATGACCATGGTTCTTTTCACCGAGACTAGATAATTTCTCTCGGTGTAAGGATATAGCTATGGATAAGTTCATACAAGATCAATAAACCGCGGTCACTTCGGGTCACACTGTTGATAAAATAAACCGATGGGTTTGTTTCGTAGCAAATCGAGCGGGAATCAACTCAGATTGTACTGAACAATTTTCAGTGATATGTATTAACTGTCTTCACACAATCGGTTTATAATTAGCAATACACAGGTACAGCGGCAAATGTTCTACTTCACAGACTGTTACCTCCGAACTACCTCCGCACGAAATCCCCGATTTGGGTACTTGTAAAAGAAAAAGAAATAGTACCTGTGCACATGCCAGTAAAAAACCCCTAAGAGTTCGCGCATAAAAATGCCCGAACGTACCAGTTTCTGAACACATACTGGTAACTGTTTACCGTACTCGTGACAGGTCGCTGTCTACCGTACAGAAACAGGTCGCTGTTGTGTTTTTTGTTTGCTTTTGTCTCTAGGTCTACGCCATCAAAAATAGGTTTGAATGCATTTGACAAACTATTGTGAAATTGGTCAAATGTATGACCAAGGACAGCGCATGTTTGAATTAATTGATGGTTACTATAAAAAAAAATCCCACTTAGTGTCTCTGTATCATTAATAACGAACGGTATTGTGGTGGATCATAGACTCTGTTTCTTGGAAATATCACCACATTGGCTAGAAGACAGCCATTTTGAATGATCACAAGATTTCAAACTGGTGTGTCATTTATCAAATGACATATAATTATAATACAACAAATCAATTGGGTTACTTATGCAGCTTTTGGTTTCAAGGAGGGCCCCTCCCCCACTGAATAATGTATATTCTATCACGTCCGTATCATGCACCTTTCATATTTTCTTTTGTTCCAGCTTTTTCGCAATGTGGCTCTATGTCATCACCATCTTAATTGGTTATTGGACCTTAAAATGGTTTCTGGAGAGGCTTAAGGTGGGCGATTATGGTGAAAAGTACGTCTTAGTAACCGGGTGTGATTCAGGATTTGGAAATCTTTTAGCGAAACGATTAGATGGTCTAGGATTTCATGTTTTTGCTGCCTGTCTGAAACAAAATTCTGCAGATGAATTGACGAAGGCGTCATCGAAAAGTCTTCAGACACTTCAATTAAATGTTACATCCGAAGATGATATCAAGTCTGCACTCAACAAGGTGAAAACAATTTTACCCCCCAATAAAGGTAAATGTAATTCACAATTTGGTAATAGCTGAACACGAGTGGTCTTAAAAACAATGCAAACATATATATAATATATATATATACCAGTATGACTCAACTAAGACCGCCTGTCAAATCTCGTGGATTTTCTACTGTTCCACCGGTTCCCCTCACTGCTATAAAGCCCTACGCGTAAGCGAATTATCGAAATGAAAGATAAACCCTAACTAGTCCCGAAATGAACTTGTTTGCGAACGTTTAACCCCATTTTGGGCCTATAGAGTGATTTTGTAGGTCTATGGTAAATAATGCAGTGTACAATGTTTTATATTTGTATGTATGTAGGTAAATAATGTCATTTATCAGTTGGCATATATATCTACACAGTGCCGAACTGGGCCCACTTGCCCACTTGCCGATGGCAAGTGGGCCTAAGCCGAAAAAAAAATATGGGCCTTAGCCTCAAAGAAAAAAAGAAAAAAGAAAAAAGTAAAAAAAACAAACCGAAAAGGTAGTAAAAGAGGGGAGGAGAGGAAACAGGGAAAGGAGGGAAAGAAAAGCAGAAAGATAGATTTCGTTGGAAGAAACAAATTATACCACCTGGTGAAATTATGCATAAATTCATGAGTTTAACCTCAAGATGTGACAGCATTATAAACCGACAACCTTTCTTCAGTCACTCCTAGCTCTCGATAAATCATTAAAACCTGATAAATGGCCAAAAACTGAAATATTTTGTGAAAAAAAAATAAAAAAATTCGGGTTTCGATTTCACTTTCACTTTCGATTTTGATGACTGGAGACCTGGGGCCAGTTGCTCAAAGCTTTGTTATCTTTAATGATCCGTTAACTTTAAAGGAGGGAAAGATTGTTGCTGGAAATAAAGGCCCCGAACATTCTTGGGTGCAAATTTTTACTAGAGATTTATGCTTATATAAAAAATAAAGTATTTTATAGTGGTTTCTATAGTAAATTGAACGGAAAGTTATCAAACAACACATTACCAAGATATGTCCGTTAAAGATAACGGAGCTTTGAGCAACTGTCCCCAGGCAAATTGAATGAAAATTCAACTTTTTTCGTAAGAAATCCAGATTTATTTGGTCTGAGCTTATCAGGAATGCGTCAAAATAATGGTAACGAAATAAGGGTTCTCTGAACTTTATTTTTCAGTCAGTGAGCAGGGCAAAGTTAAACGTAGGTGGTTGAAGCCAAGATGATAGGCTTTAAAAAATGTTATGGGGTCAAGGTCGTAAGTCAAGGTCAAATGTCCCAAAATTGACTTTGAAAAGTTTGAGCTCAGTTTTCCGTAACATGACCTTGACCTACGACCTTGACCCATATACTTTTTCTGAAGGACGTCGTATCTGCTTTCATGTCGAACCTTAACTTTGATAATACGGCAAGAATAAGGCCACGGCAAGCATAAACGCAAAGGCCCCGATATGGATTGGAATTTTTGACTCGAAGACAAAATCAAGGTCAAAGCCTGAGGTGCTTGGAAAATGGGTTTGCGGCTGTCTATATTTCCAAATTTTCTGGGGGGAGAACCCCCCCCCTGACCCCCCTCAAGCGCTTGCGCCTTCGGCGCTCGTAGGCGGGCTTCGCCCGCCATTTGCTCGTGGGCCTTGTCACAGGTATGGCAAGTGGGCATTCAGCCCACCAGTCCGGCACTGTATCTACATCCTCCTCGCAGTGTTCCGTTTGATTAGAGCTAATCCTACTACTCCCTGCTGAACTGAGTGGGTATTATTGTCACTAATTATGACTGGTCAGTGGTCCTATTACTGACGAATCACTGACTTCGTTACAAAGGTATTACCTTTAAAACAGGATGTTTAATTAGGGCAACTGTGTTTACATAACGTTACGTCATGGCTGCACGTTTTTTTATGCTATATTAACCAGCGCATAGCAGGATATTGCAGCAAAACTAATTGCGTGACAAACGAGGTTATCGGCATTGACAGAAAGTAAACACTACTGTATGGTAACGAGTAGACTTTCTACGTTTTTAATACCTTAAATCTTTGTCCAAAATATTAAGGAAGACCCAAGATTAACGACGGACTGTCATGTTACTGTACGTAAGTGGTAGATTTGATTGAACGAGAAGAATAGACACACTTACTTAAAAGTTCAAGAATCTGAAGCCAATCCAGCAATGGCCAGAGTATACAATGTTTTATATAATTCTAGGTCTATGGGCTGTGGTGAATAATGCCGGTATAGTTGGCGGTTTTGGACCCGTGGAATGTTTAAACAGAAAGGACTACACAGATATAATGAATGTTAATTTATTTGGTGTAATTGACGTCACAAAAACGTTTTTACCACTGATCAGAAAGGAAAGAGGAAGGATAGTTAATATGGCCAGTATGGCTGGACGTTTATCCTTGACGTTTACTCCTTACTGCATCACCAAATATGGTGTGGAATCTTTCTCCGATAGCTTAAGGTAAATTGCTACTCCGAATAAAGAGCTCGTCCTTGGTATAAAGTTATTGATATAGGTTTACCGAGCGCTAAGTTGACCCACAGCAGGTTAGCGAGCCCGAATCCTAGATCTGACAACTAGATCTGAGTTCCATTAAAAAGATAAATAAATAAATAAACATATACCCCCCCCCCCCTTTTTCATAATAATAATCTCGTCATTTTACAAGCGTAGCAAATTAAGCGTGAGGCTTGTTTTCAATTTGGCCCTTGGCACAGATCGTGTGAATGATTTCGATCATTACTGCTGGAAGAAGCCGAAGAACTCGGGGGGGGGGGGGGGGAAACCTGCCTGATCGGACGGGAGACCGAATATCCCTCTCACGTACAACGATAAAGTTCTTGCCCCGAGCTGGGATTGAGCCCACGATGCATTGGTGAGAAGCCGCCTCTCAATCGTAATAAGTGTATACACTGAGATATATATATATAGGCGATTCAATCGACAGCCCGAACCAAAACTAAAAGAGTGAGGCAAAGAGAGGTCTTTTCGGGACTACGTATGGTTCAAATCAATTTCAATAGTTCGCTTTTGGAGAAAAGCCACGGCCCTGAAAAGGTGATACTCTTTCATGGCGCGTACAAGGGTGAGACTGAAACCACGTCACTTGACTCTATTACAGACCTAATGATTTAAGACGCACGCATTAGATGATTATATCACCTCTTCCACCGTCAATTGAAAGGGTAACTCACAAATTGTCTCATTTCACCCTTTTTTATTCAGGCGTGAGGTGTACCACCAGGGTATTCAAGTGAGCATCTTAGAACCAGGTTGTTTTAAAACAAATATAATCAACTCAACGTCTATAAAGGATTGCTATCATAGAACATTCCAACAAGGTGATGCTGATTGTCAACAGTATTATGGCGAAGATTTTATCGAAGATTGTAAGTTCTCGTAAAAAAAAAAAGGCGTATTCCAATTCTAGTATCCCAATTCTTTCATACCTATATCTATTTTTGCATTTTTTTTTGTTTTAGTTGTTATTTCCATTGTGTTTATAATGAAATGTAGTATAACCTTAAAAAAAAGGATAAATAAAAAAACATATTATATTGTGAAACAAATTGAAAAATTCGTCGATTGATCAAAAAGGGGTTGTTCCATAAAGACAGGTTGACCTAATTAACCAATGGTTATTTGTTTTCATAAAGAAATTTGCTTTTCAGGCATCAACAACCTGATCAGAGTTTCTAGTTCACCAGGAGACATCAATATGGTGATGGATGCCTACGAACACGCCATTACTGGCAGATACCCAAACTACAGATATATTGTAGGGAACGATGCTAAGTACTTCCACCGATTTTTGTGGACTGTTCCAGAATGGATGTCTGATTTTATTTTGTGTTATAATGCCCCTCGGCCCGCAGGGATCAAATAAATTATTGCTTCAACTACACATTCGGTTTCAACCATTCCTTACTACGTCATTTGTAAACTAACTGTGGATTAGTGCCGACATTTGGATGGATATATCGTTTATCACATAATACAGCTGACGCATTTTTGTATATTTCTGAAATTTCAGTGAAATGCTATATAAGCTAAATGGATTTGTAATGCATGTAGTTTAATTTATATTGAATAAATATACCATACCATTTCAGGATATATCTCTAACTATCTACGCCATATTTAATTTCAACAATTGATTATAACTGCTCCTCTAGGAATCTCTTATTGTTACATAAGTTGGATGTGGTGCCGCCTTGGTACACATCTCTATACCAAGAATGATGAATAAGGTCCATAAGGTTATACATTAGCATGTCAGCGGTTCCGTGGTGTTGCTGCTCATTTCTAAAAACCATAGAAACAAAATCACTAAAATAGATTTTAACTAAAATCAAAATGAAATTTATAAATTTTATATGTTTCATGAAGAACGAGTGTAACTTAAAATCCAGTGCGCATTTTCGCTGCGGGTAGGTACGGGGAAAGCAAATACGCTGAATTAACGGTTACATTATCAATAGGGAGAGTTTCATACATTGTAGCAATGTTTGCCCATGGTCAGAGAGTCGTAGAGAGGTGAAACAAATGAGTTTATGTCGTATTATTTGTTTCAAATGGTTAATACCACAAAACATTTGTTAAAAACTATTACTCCTTTTGGGTTTACAATGTTTTCATAATTTGGTGAGAGATATAAATAACTTTGTCACATATTTTGGGCAAAAATGACACAAAGCCCCTCAATGAAAATCGGGGTTACGCCTATGTCTGTAGATGTAAAA
This sequence comes from Patella pellucida, assembly GCA_917208275.1. NCBI lineage: Eukaryota > Metazoa > Mollusca > Gastropoda > Patellidae > Patella > Patella pellucida. The sequence goes on from OU795044.1 coordinate 10,355,257, forward strand.
TATTTAAAAAAGATTGTTATTGGTAAAAAATGTCCTTATTTTTATTTTTAGCTACTTTTATTCATTTGAAATTTCTTACTTGGCGGCCGAACATCTGTTCATCCTGTCACGGGTTAACATGCTAATCAACTGTGTTACGCAAATTGTCGTGACAATTGATTGTTTGTCACGAGTCAATGTTTATTTAATTCATAAATCACAAACTGTGAAATGGATCAACGAAATTACATAATTAGATCACCTATTCGTATTTTTTTAAAAATTATAAGCAATATTTTTATTCCGATTTGTAAATTTTGAAAAAAAAAATATTTTTTTATTTTGGATTTTGTAGATTAAATTTTAATTTTATAAATTAGTTTTTATTTTGTAAATTAACTTATATTTTGTAAACTAATTTTTATTTTGTAAATTATTTTTTTTTATTTTTAATTTTTTTTTAATTTTGTAAATTTTATAATTTTAAACCATTATTTTGATCTTTAATTTATAATTTTAAACTTGTATTCATCATTTCATTTCTATAATTTTATATGTTGTATTTTAATTCCCGTTTTGTAAAATAATGTATACTTTTGTTTTATGAAAAACTAATTCTTTTTTTCTCTAGCATCATTCTTGCTAAGTGGGTAACCAGCGGCTGCCTGGAAGGATACGCCCACATACAGGAGTTTGATAGAGAACAAGCTAAAAAGAGTGTGATTTTTCCTACAATCAAGGGCCATTATTCATGAAGTTACGAATCGATATGCACAAATATCGAATGGAACCAATTTCTTTGGGTTAAAAACATGCATTTCAAGTTACATCAAAATCGAATTAAAATTGTGACCATACATGTACTTTAACACTATTCGCGTACAAGCGGTGGCCTTTTTGTTTTGAGAATTCGGTCCGATGTTCACGAAATTCGAACTGAACCTTCATTACAGTGTAACAGTGACATAATCAAACGTTTTTTTTTTGTAAATCGGGTAATAATTGTGACCTCCAGAAGGAGCACAAGCTAATAAAGGCGATTTTTCGTTCAATGAGGAGTCATGATTTAGGAAGTTACGATCCGATATGCGCAATTATCTAAAGGAACCAAGATCTTTCATCAAAATTAAATTAAATTTGTGACCTTTACAGGGTCAAGGCCCGTAGCCAGGGGTTGGCAAGGAGGGCAGTGACCCCCACCTCCGAAAAAATGTTTCGCCCCCCCCCCCCTCCGAAAAAATGTTTCGCCCCCCCCCCCGAAAAAGTTGCCGACCATAGCTCCAAAATACCTACTGTAGACCATTTAACTACAAATGCTAGAGGCCGGTTTTCTGAGCTGGAAAACGCGTTTTAGGACGACCAGTTACAAACTTTTCTTGGGAAGGACCCCCGGAACCATGCCATCCTGGGGTAGTCCCAAAGGGGGGGGGGGTGCAGACAAAAGACACTGAAATAGGGTGGGAGTTTAATATTTAAAGATCAGATGACAGGAAATCGCATATAATATGGAGTCTTATCTTTAAAAAATTCCTGGAGGAGGCCCCCCAGACCCCTGCAGTTGCTTTGCACCTGCGGTGTTCAGTTTTCGGGCTTCGTCCTCAAAGTACGCCCCTACCTTTTTCATAATATCCTAGTTCAGCCCCTGCCCCCCTCCCCCGGCAACCAGCAAGCTGGATACGGGCCTGACAGGGTCCACAACCTTGATGTACCATATTTTTACACAATTCGGGTACAAGCGACGGTCATTTTGTCCGTCAATTTTGGTTCGATTTTCACGAAATTTAAACTCAACCTCCATTGCGGTGTAACGGTGATATAAACAAACGGTTTAGTAAATCGGATAATAATTGTGAACTTCAGAAGGACAAGCTAAATTATCAGGGGCCATAATTCAGGAAGTTACGCTCCGATATGCGCAAATATCGAAATGAACCGAGATCTTTAGGTTATAAACATGCATTTAAACTTTCATCAAAATCAGATTTAAATTCTGACCGCTACAGAGTCCACAACCTTGATATACAATATTTTCTACACTATTCGCGTGCAAGTGTCGGCCATTTTGTCCGTCAGATTTGGTCGGATTTTCACGAAATTCGAACTCAGCCTTCATTACGGTGTAACGGTGATATAATCAAACGGTTTGTTAAATCGGATAATAATTGTGACCTCCAGATAGAGACCACAAGCTAAAAATGGCGATTTTTCGTAGAATCAGGGGCCATAATTCAGGAAGTTACGATCTGATATATGCGCAAATATCATCAGGAACCAATATCTTTGGGTTTCTAAACATGCATTTATAGTTTCATCAAAATCGGTTCGAAATTGTGACCTCTACAGTATTCACAAGCTTAAAACGTGATTTTTCGTACAATCAGGGGCCATAATCCATGAAGTTACTGTCCGATATACGCCAATAGCGATTGAAACCAAGATCTAATGGTGATAAACCTATATTTCAAGTCTTAATGAAATCGGATAAAAATTGTGACCTGTAGTGTGTTCACAAACAATTGTGGAAGGACAGGGTCGACGACAATATACGTCAACATAAAAATGTGGGCGTATAAAAACGCTGGCTATCTAGTCTCGGGCTCGGGTGTTCGATCCCTGCATTGGCGGAGAAAGTCCATCCCGATTTTCCGGCGTGCTATCCCCAGTGATGCAGGACGGAGTGCCTGACAAGAACTGCTGTCTAGTCGTTCGGATGGGACAAAAAACCGAGGTCCCGTGTCATTGGCAGTTGGAATTCGATATAATAATATGCCGTAGCTTCTTCAGCATCCAACTTTAGGAGCAGAACAGTAGGACGTTAAAGCCCATTTCATGTCATTTCGAGCACCATTCGGCAAACCTCGGCTGAGTCTCTGATCTGATCGGGGTTTGAGAGGTGCACTATTCCCGTGCAGCCGAGGTCAAATGGAAGTACAACATAACGGTGATTCCCAATAGTTTGTAAGTTGGGACCCCATTCCAGAAACCATAATCTGATCGTGAACCCCTTTACTATGGAAAATCGTCATTTTGTACAGATAAAAATGTTGTAATGAGGAAACAAATCGTGAGAGAAGAAAAACGAACGGCATTCCGACAAGAGGTGTATAGATCAGAGATGTACAAGGGTCGACTGAAAAGTTATGAAAGACCAGTACAAAGTTGATGGTTTCCATTAATTTTTTACCGACCCCTTCGAAGTGTACACACTTTACTTGGCGATGTTGCAAGGCTTGGACGCCCATCACGGCCATCAGAGAGAAATTTTCCTCAGCCACCCCAAGAAAGTCGCCTGTCCAGCCTCGTGGGTTTTCTCCGGGTCCTCCGGTCCCCCCCCCCCCAACTACAAAAGACACCTACGCGCCAGCGAATTATTGAAATAAAATTAAACCATAAGATATTAGTCCCGAAACGACCTAGTTTGTGTCGAATGAACGTTAAACCCCAATTCTCTCTCTCTCTCTCTCTCTCTCTCTTTTAAATCGAAACGAAATATTAACTAATTTATGTAATAAGAAAATATTGATATACCCCGATAGCACAATGGCTACTCTAACAATTCCTGACCCGCCATACTTACCTTCAAGGCTTCCACTGGTGACACTTATGTTTCGTCTTTTTTTCTGAAACATTTGTTTTGTCATGTTGAACCAAATTACAATGCAATAGATTAACCATACACTTTTAAATTATTATTATTCACCATACATATATTTATCCATATATTTACTATATTTTGTGCTGTCTATAGTAATGAAATATGTGATATTGATGGAATATGAATTAAAATCACAGTAACTTTACTAATTTCAGTCTTTATAATGAGTCATCTTGATGAAATAAGTTCTTCTGTTTCATGAAATAGGACTCCCAATTAAAGAGATTTGACATTTTAGTTTAAAATAGGATACAGCTTGGAATGAAGGAATGAGGCCCATGCAATTTTGAAAGGCCGGGCTTCAGCGTGGTGCAAAGACCCGCTTAACTGGAGCGGGGACCTGGGCCTAAATAAAATCACGGGGCGCCTAACGCGACGAAAAGAATATTTCATATTCTTTTGAATGGCACACATACGTATCACACAATTAAACGGTCTCTAATACAAGAATAATTACATACGAAATCTATTCAGTTCCGAATGACATACAATGCCCGGGAATGACATATAACGGCGATTACCGTAAAACTTTTATTTTTGCCAGGAACCGCGGGGGCCTGGGCTTGGGCAACTTTGGCCCATGGGCCATGCCTAAGCTGGGCTTTGGCGTTGTGTGCTAAGAAATGTAGATGCCAAAGATCAGTGTACGTAGGCTACGAGAGCATGCTACCGCTGCAATATACGCCAACATTCCTGTTTTGATTGATATGGTACTTTTAAAATGTTGAGAATGAAATATGAAATAGTGTGATACTACGCAGGTAATCCTTCACCTTTCTTAGACTGACTCACGGTTCCTGGTCACTCCTGCTACAAGTTATATCAAGAAGATGGCTACTGTTGTTTCACAGTTCGTTAAAAATGATGTCCTATTACCTTAATCAGGCCCGGATCCAGGATTTTTTCCAGGGGGGGGGGGGGCATACATTGTAACAAATGGTAATCATTAGAGTGCCGCATAGATTAGTTATTTGGTGTAATCCCCCAGAGCCTTGGGCAGAGACAATGCGAAAATCAGTTTATATCATCAATTAAAAAGCAGATACACCAAGCAGTCTCGCTGGGGCTGAGAGGGGGGGGGGGGATCCGCGCCTGTTAATGGCCCTATATCAAGCCAGAGTTCTATGGAGTATGCAGATTACTCTAATGAAACATGACCGTTTACGCCCCTAACCGTTTTAAATAATTTAGACCAGCGCGTTTTCCCTGGGAGACAGTTGAGCGAAATAGTCAGGGTAGAGGTTTTAACCGTGATTAACATTTCCTTACTCTTTTTGCTTCTAAAGGTCAATACAGTGTAACCTATGATGAACTTTTGATTTGAGCTTGATCTTTGACTCCTGTGTTTTGATGAAAAAGCTTAGAAGATACTATTTTGATTTTGTTCACAAAACTTGGTGAAAAAGGGAGTTTTTTTAGTGAAATTTATTACTATGTTACGAAAAAGGTTTCATCAAAAAGCAATTGAAGCCAGGGTTGTGATATTTTCTTCTTGTGACAATAATACCAAGTTCCAAGACGATCCATTGTGGCCCGTAGTCAACACACAGACACGCTTAGAAGAATGGGTGTGGGTGTGTGCTTTAGCCCCCCCCCCCCAATAATTTGGCCGCAGGTTATTGCGGCCCCTGGACCCTCGCCTATAAGGAGCTATAATGGACCCCCCCCCCCCACAATCAAGAATTGCTTCCGCCGGCCCTGCTGGGAGTCGGGCGTTCATCAAAAATAATATTTATCATTTTTAGCGTAGTTTCAAGTGTATCTGTTAACAATTGCAGTTTGTGGGCGACAGACAAACACACACCATAGAACTAAATATTTAGTTCTATGCACACACACATAGACAGAGGCAACGGCAATATACGTCCACATTATGATTCTGAAGGTTGGGCATTCATAAAAACAATATGGATCATCCTTAGGGTATGCAAAGTTTCAAGACGAACCGTAATGGAAAGCAGGCTGTAGGCAACAAACACAAAAAAATGGTCACCGCACTATCCCTGGGGGTCGGGATTGCACCAAGACAGTATGGTATGTAAAGCTTTAAGATGCAACCTCTAATTAGAATTCCCTTTTTGATGTCTTAAATGGCCAAATGGTTAGCACATGCACGCTGTATCATAAGGTCTGCCATTCAGTCAACTGGTGTAGTTTCGAATCCCCAGTTGTACGTGGCAAAAGAGTGGGGTCACCTGTCCAATCTCCGGGTACTCTGGTTTCCTCCCAATGCTAAAGACCCCTACGTGCAAGCGAATTATTAAAAAAATATATTGAACCATGTATTGGTCTCAAATGACCTAGTTTGTGTCAAGTGGTCGTTTCACCCCATTTCTCTCACTCTCTGGAATACAATTACTGCTTATTAATTAGAGATGTTTCGAATAGGCATCCCTTGTCTTCACAAAGCAATTTATTTCTCTGGTATTCATTTATCAAGCAAAAGACTATTGATTCCCCAACTACAGAGATGTCTGATGGTACTAACTTAGTTTTCGAATATGCCTGAATCACTCGGCACCCTACATCTAGAGCGTTACTGAAAGTACCGGAATCTGTCGAGGTTTGCCGAATGATGCTTGAATATCTCCTTGATGGAATTTTTCCAATCAAACAACTAGCCACAAAATAGTTAAAAAATGGTAATAATCAAAAATACCCTTTAATGATGAGAACAGAAAAATATAAAACAAACATTTTTACAGAATTTTTCTATATACATTTAAATATATATTTAAAACAATAGACAAATATAAATAAAAGTGTAGTTAGTAAGAATTTACTTCAACTGAATGATTTGCCATTGATCAATTCAGAGTTTTAAAAGCAATTTTTCCAATGGACTACAAATTAACATATATTTTTGGGCAAGAATCTGATCACCATTTTTAAATGAACAATCAATCATTACCGATATATATTTTAAATGAGCAAACAGTCATTATATATTTTAAATGGATAAACAGTTATATATTTTAAATGAACAAACAGTAAACGAAGAAACAGTTACAGTAATTTCCACATTCAAATCTGAACATGTCCTGATAAACATTTGGTATATTCACTCATCAACTTGAGAAATAAAGATAGTAAGCTGGCACTGCCAGGCAGGATACGCCCACATTTTCGAGAGATGGTTAGAGAACAAGCAAAATCGAAAGTGATTTTTCCTACAATCAAAGGCTATAATTCATTAAATTACAATTTGATATGCGCATATATCGAAAAGAATCAAGATCTTTAGGTTATAAACATGCATTTCAAGTTTCATCAAAATCGAATTAAAATTGTGACCTATACTGGGTCCACAACCTTGATATACCATTTTTTAACGTATTCGCGTACGAACGGCGGCTATTTTGTATGGTAATTTTGGTCCGATTTTTCCGAAATTCGAACTCAACCTTCCTTAGGGTGTAAAGGTGATATAATCAAACGATTTTTTAAATCGGTTAATTATTGTAACCTCCAGAGGGACCACAAGCTAAACCAAGACGATTTTGCGTATAATCAGGGGCCATAATTCAGGAAGTTACGATCCGATATGCACAGATATTGAAAGGAACCAAGATCTTTAGGTTATAACCATGCATTTCAAGTTTCATCAAAATCTAATTAAAATTGTGATCTCTACAGGGTCCACAACCTTGATATACCATTTTTTAACAGTATTTGCGTACGAACGGCGGCCATTTTGTATGGTAATTTTGGTCCGATTTTTCCGAAATTTGAACTCAACCTTCCTTAGGGTGTAACGGTGATATAATCTAACGGTTTTCCAAATCGGATAATAATTGTAACCTCCACAGGTACCACGAGCTAAAATAGGTGAATTTTCGGACAATCAGGGGCCATAATTCAGGAATTTACGTTCCGATAGGTGCAAATATCAAAAGGAACCAAGATCTTTAGGTTATAAACATGCATATAAAGTTTCATCAAAATCGGTTCAAAATTGTGACCTCTATAGGGTCCACAAGCTAAAAACGTGATTTTTCGTACAATCAAGGGCCATAATCCATGAAGTTTTGATCCGATACATGCCAATATCGAAAGCAGACGAGATATTTTGGGGATAAACCTATATTTTAAGTTTCGTCAAAATCGGACAAGAATTGTGACCTGTAGAGAGTCCACAAACAATTGTGGACGGACGTCCGGACGGACGGACGGACGGACGGACGGACAGGGGCGACGACATAATACGTCCACATGAAAATGTGGGCGTATAAAAACAAGCAACTAAAATAGTTTGGGTAAAACAACTTTGTTAAAAAACACTGACATAAAGGCAATATATTTATAAATATTAGTATTAATATCTACCCCAGTGGAAGTCAAGGGAAAAGTATATTCTTATTTACATAATTGATACCCGACAATTGTAATATAACATCAACATTATTTACATTGATTGATATTAAATGCATCAAGTTTAAAATATATATCAAAATATATGTCCTGCACCCCAAACAAAAAGGAAGAATCAAGTCAGCATACAATAAGGAATTTGATTGATGACCATGATTTCGGTGAAGTCATGTGCAATCATATGCTGGGTAAAAGCTTATCTGAGCCTTCGATAAATAAAATAAATTGAAAGAAGTCTATATTTAGTAACAAGGTTGGTTATTTTCTGATGGTGACACATTGCTTTGCACAAAAAAAATATAGGTTACCAGGTAACAAAATATACACTCACAGCAGCTAAATCGTCTGATCGGTCGACAAGGGTTGTCGCATATTTATTTTTTTGTAGGTAATTAAGAGCATTTAATAGACAATTTCACACAGATGACATTATAATTTTCGTCATTTGAGGATGAACACAGTTCTAAAAACTAAAACAAGGGCTGCAACTCTGGAAGTAATCTACAGAAGCTGTTGAAATTCGACAGGCATTTCCGTGTTAATAATTAAAATAATACATATTATAAATTTCATACAGATCGGATGATAACTTTTGTCGTTTGAATGTTCAGAAGGTTCAACAAAGTGAATCAAGTGCCATAACTCTAGATGTAATAAACGGAAATTGCTGAAATTCAATGGGATTCTTTGTTTTAATAATTTAAATGATGCATATAAATTTCATACAGATCGGTTGATAATTTTTATCGCTAGAGTGTACACGAGTTGGAACAAAGTTAAACAAGGGCCATAACTCCAGAAGAAATTAGCAGAAGTTATTGAAATTAAAAAGGTTTCTTCACCTCACTAGTGCAAACAAGATATAACAATTTCAAAACAATCAGATATAAATGTAGTCTGTAGAATGTTCACAAGAAATTGTGGACGATGGAGGGACAGATGTAACGACAGCAATATACCCCCACATTTCCATGCCGGCATATAAAAATGGTTTTATCTCTACTAAGGTATGTAATTATGAATGTACAAGAATATAAAGTATGTAATCATGAATGTTCAAGAGCCATAGAAACTTACTTTTCGGCGATGGATGACACAATAACTAGAATTTCGTCTTTATTTTAAGACCCGTATTTTGATATTAAACACTTGTCCCACCCCCACTGCTTTCTCAAGATTTAAATAACACTTTGATGTCACTTATGTTTCCCATTTCATTACATAAGTCAGCGCTGACCCAGATCGTGGCTGATAAAATGGATAAAACCAATTAAATTGGAAAAAAACAATTAAAATGTATAAAACCAATTAAAATAGATAAAACCAATTAAAATTTGAAGTTCAAATAAATATTCATAATCAGGAATCTTGTTGACCATTCTCTTCTAACAGCCTGTATTTAGCAGATTTTGTATTATTCTGTCGACACTGACATATAAGTATTATCATTGTCAATAATAACACCATACCACCTAATATAGACATAATCGTCACTGCAACTGTAATAACAAATAGTTTTAATTACCGTACTGCCAACAGTAACAAAATACCACGTAAAATAGACACAATGTAATAACAAAACATAGTTCATGTCATCACCTAATATAGACATAATCGCCACTGCAACTGTAATAACAAATAGTTTTAATTACTGTCAACAGTAACAAAATACCACATAAAATAGACACACTGTAATAAACATAGTTCATGTCATCACCTAATATAGACATAATCGCCACTGCAACTGTAATAACAAATAGTATAAATTACTGTCAACAGTAACAAAATACCACATAATATAGACAAACTGTAATAACAAAACATAGTTCATGTCATCAGTAGTAACCAGAAACCACCTATTACAGGTCTGGAAACCCCCCGGCCCTAACATTTTCAACTTCAAAATATCAATAAAAAACCCACTAAAAACACAATCAACAAAAAATAACAAGACACCAGAGGGGTTATACCTGACCATGTCTTTGAAAGGTATCTTATTTCCAGACTAGGCTTGTAGACAAAGGAAGTTGATATATGTATTAGTATTTAAAGATACATTATGTAAGATTAGGATAAAGAGCTGACCATTCTTGCTATAATAGCTCAAAAATAGAAATATTCAAATTACTTATTACGTAGCAAAGATATCAATGTAGTTTTGACAAGACCTGTGCATAATGGTAACCAGGGTACTGGTATATTCGAGACTTAGCCTCGTTTCCCCATTTTAAATCAAATCTTTAAATGATGAACCCTTCTAATGTAGTTCAAATCTAGATGTCATCGACAGTTGATTATGGTTATTGTTTTGTTAATAAATGTCTAATTAACAGTTCATATAACATTTTAGACCTAAAGAAAGACCTGCGGGTTGGGTGGCTGAATGGTTAGCGTGCACGTGCTGTATCATAAAACCTGACATTGAGTCAACTTTTGTGGTTTTGAATTTCTGGTTGTACGTGACAAGGAGTAGGGTCGCCTGTCCAACCTCGTGGGTTTTCTCCTGGTCCTCTGGTTTCCTCCCACTGCTAAAGACCCCTACGGGCAAGCTAATTATTGAAATAAAATTAAAACAATATGTTAGTTCCGAAATGACCTAGTTTGTGTCGAGTGGACGTTAAGCATTATCTCTCTGCAATAGGCAGATTTAAGGCTTTTTTTTACATAGCCTAAGCCTGTTTCCCAATCCCATTCAGACATCCTGAATAGAAATATTGTTTTAAAAAAAATATATATGTTTAACTGGTATTATTATGACTCTACTTTGTATTTGTTTTACCTTTACTAAATTGTACTGGATTATGACCATGTTGATCAACACTACATTCTTTCTCCCAGTCTACAGGAATGCTATCTTTAGTTAAAGCAACAAACTTATCCACTGGACATCGGAAATCACAACCTAAACATACAAATAAAACATAGAAATCGTCAGCCAGCTAAAAAATGAAATTGAGTTTAACGTCATACTGTTCTGCACCCAGGGCTGGGGTATTCGAGTAATGGAAGATTTCAAAAGTAATGATTAATGGAAATGTAATTAATTACATTCCCAAAATCATGTAATGGTTAATTACATTTAAATTACATTAATTAATGGCACATTTAAATATTTCCAACACAACAAGCCTCTGCACCAACCGTTAGGGAGCCATTCAGTGTGGTTTTCGTGAAATTTAGCCCAAGAAGCAGCACTAGAGCTTACTCTTATTTAGATTTCCAACTGTCAAGGCCTCTTGTACAAATATGTACATGGGATCTCATCACACCTGGACTACTAGATGCTGCCTTGCCAGACACTCTGTCGTCCGCCTGCACCACTGACAAGAGGAAAATCCAGTGAAACTTCTCAGCAGACACTGGGATCGAACCCTTAGCTCCTAGTTAGTAAGCGAGCACCTTCCTCACTGAGCCACCATGGCTTTCTGGATAATAAGTAATAAATATAATATATACCTGGTAATGTAAGATTATGTATTGATGTAGTATTAGGCCAGGTATTATTTTTATAATAACTATATATAAAATATAGGTTATTTTCTTCATGTAGTTCTATGATAACTGTAGCTGTATATGGTGGACTCTCTAGGTTATAAACTTTCATCGCATTTAACAACGCAGCTACTGTTGTATCATGCTGAAAAATAACAATCAATGTTCTTAATATAGTTCAGATAATTAGAAATGAATATATTTAAAAATTGAGGTCAAATTAGTCATTTCTGAGCTACATTATCAGGCTTTTACAAGTATTCACAATATAGTCTTGAGTGTCAAGTACCATTGTTCGTTAATAAACAAAGTCTTGATTATTAAATAGCAATCATGTTTCACTGAAAATAACAACTACTGTATTTCCCCGAATACAACCCGGGCCTCGAATAGAACCTGGGTCTCTAAAAACTAAATACTCCCTGTCAAAATATAAATTAATTGATGATCCCTGCACAGGAAGTAGAAGTGTCTCATGTTACACACAGAGAGTTTAGCCTTTGTATTTGCAAGACCAACACTTTCTGCTTGTTTTACTTGTTCTAAATGTCACTCCTATAGAAGATTTTGAGGCATTAATTCGGGTCCGAAAAAATACAACCCAGGCCTTGAATAGAACCCGGGGGTCGGGGGTGCTGAACGAAATAGAACCCTGGGGTTGTATTCGAGGAAATACTGTATTTGACAATCTATAGGGTTGATTATTGGCTTGTCATGTGAATAAATTACTAAATAATAATTTATAAAACATTTCAGGACTAAAATTATATCACAGCTTGTTTATTAGCGGAAATCCCAGGCGTTGAAAATTACCTGTGGCAGGTAATATTGACATTGATAGAATTACTTTCATTATTTAAAAAATTCATGAAGCTTTTCCGGTAATGTTTAAATATTTATGATTGGTGTCTTACCCCTGAATACATCATCATTTTATAATTTAATTGTCCAGCTATCTTCATCTTCATATTGTTGACAATTTGACCCAAGATTGGACCTGAAATATTAAACATGCGGCCATTATTTCAGGACTAAAATTATATCACAGCTTGTTTTAGATTTAATGAATAAAGAAAATGAAATGGGGTTTCATAATCTCCTGTTTCTCTGCACTAACTGGGCTATAAGGGAAATTCTACTAGGACTGCCACACTGGCTTACTCTTACTTTGAATCCAAACAGTAAAGTGTTCTTTTTGTCTCAATTAGAATTTAAAAGAGTTCCTTGACAATGAATGAAAACAAACATAATTGTCATTGACAGTTTACTCTCCACCTGCACAGCTTGCATTCAGCTGGTTAAAAAATCGGAATTGTTGTGGCCGTCATAATAGTGAAAACCAAGTGTCATATCTTCCAGTGACTGGGACAGACAAGTTTTTTTCTTTCGCCTGATCGCGACGATTTTTAAAATTGCTTGAAAAATATGCTTGTGTGCCCCTTCGGAGCGACGACGATTCTGTACGCCGAACCATTTGCCCGATCAATCGCTCGTATCTAACATGTTAGATATTTATGGCCAAATATTTTACGCCGGTGATCATTTCGCTCGTCTGCCTGTGTCCAGCGTATTTTGTCGGGTGATTCCTTTATATAAGCGATTCATCGAAGTTGTTGATATCACATGATCTCAAAATGGCTACCTTTACTCCTGAATCGTGGATTCTCATAAAAGAAGAAGAATTTGTAAAAATACGCTCGTCTGTTCATACCTTTAGATTAACTACAGGTCCAGTTTCATAATTTAATATGCATCACAACGATACTTACCTCCCTTCAATCTACTAACTGTTTTACCACCAAATAGAAGATCAAAACCCCAATTTTCTAAATCTCGTAGTTTGTTATAAATTGTATTATTAACCCATGGAGCCCACGTTTTATTATGTCTTTGCTAAAATAGAGAAAATTATCATTTTCATTAAATGATTTTATTAGCAATTCAAACCCATTTGTTCAAAATGTATCAAAATTTGGTCCGGTTAACCTTCACAGCACGTCTATGTCCATTGTTAAGTAAATAAAAAAAAAGGCTACTCGTTCGATCAGAGTGTTCGCAGGTACCCTCCATGACCATGTGTTAAAAATATAATATTAGATTCGACAAGATTTGTGATATGTTCATACTGGTATTTTCAGCACAATCACAGAACTGTGTACAGACTACAGAATTTGTCCAACCTCAAATTTGAGAATTGTAGTACCTTGAGCATGGATTGTTATTGCTAAAGGAATTTAATCAAAGGTGTTTATTGGAGGTCCGGAGTAGAAAGAGAGAGAGAAATTTGGTTAAACGTCCCCTCGACACAAACTAGGTCATTTCGGGACTAACATACGGCTTAATTTTGATTCAATAATGCACAAAGGGATCTTTAGCAGTGGTTGGAAACCAGAGGACCCAGAGAAAACTCTCAAAGTTGGACAGGCGGCCCAACTCCTGGTAACGTACAACCGAGGATTCAAAAACATGCCATCTCCAGAACCTATTTATAACCCCATCTTTTCATAATTCTTGACTATAATATAAATCGAAATCCTATGAAATCCTATTAAATAAACTAACCTCACATAGCAGAGTATCAGCTATTTGCCATATTGTATCTATTGCCTCTTTTGGCTCTCCACTTTTTTTAGATACAAATTCATAAAAAACCTAGAAGGAGATGAAAAAAGAATTCCTGACTAATAAATTGATTAATAAAATGGAGATTAACAGTACCACATACTGACACAAACAGAGCTATATTTTTAATGCTCTTTGGCACCAGGTGAAAAACAGATTCCATATTAAATGGAATGACAAGAGATATATGACAGAATAACTGACCGGTACAATCGCCAACAGTTGATACAGGTGTTATTGGTAAAACCGATTTCAGATACTTTTTGTAAAACTAACAACCAAAACAAATACCGATAGTATAGTGATAATTTGTATACTAAATAGTAAGACACATAAAAGATGCATTATGTAAGATCTAGATAAAAAGCTGACACATGGCGCTACAACGTTTTCAAAATTGATAATGAAAAATAAATATATTGAAAATTTCTGTCAAATTACTCTGAGTGAAGTTATGGCTGTTTGGAGAAAAGCACAGTCCCTGTTGTCACTGCCACTGTTTAATTAATTTATTATATGAATAACTGGTTTTAATCCAGCATCTTGTTAAAATCACAGCATCCGCTAGAGAGTTGATTATGGTCTTGTCATGAAAATAAATGTTTAATTAATACTTTATTAAACATTTGAGGCCAAAGTAAAGATCTACAATAGGCAGATTTAGCTCTTAGATAAGGCATCTCTAAGCTTAAACATGTTATTGTTGTATAACTTTATTAAGGATTGACGATGGATCAGTGTTCACCAAAAATTTACTTTAAATGTCAGAAATGAACACTGGTTGCCATTTTGATATCCTAATCTTACTAAGTGTTCTGATAATTTCATCAATGATCGGCAAATCTCTTATATAAATAGATATTAAAAGTAACAATTATTTCCGAAATGACCATTGTTGTCTGATTCCAAGTGGATTCTCATGATTTCAGCAACGGTAGACGTTTTACCTTGTTTTCTATTTCTTCTTTTTTAACTGCTGGTGATTTCAAGGCTTGTTGATATAGTTGATCATATCTAGGACATACTCTTTGTAAACTTATCATCTGAAAATAAACAAAAACATTACATACACTAACAGGAATATATTCCAATATATATTACACCTATCTGGAATGCCAGGCCATAATGGTATCTAGGCAGGATTTTAAAGAAATAGGCTCCTGCATCCAGGATTCCATGGTAGGTTCTGTGACCTTCAATGTAACTTGGTCATACATAGGCCATGGCAAATGAGATGTACATAAAAGCATTTTGATTGGTCAAGAATGGTAAAGTAGTCTTATAATGTTCACTTTATAAGTCCCTTGGACCTCTTGTATTCCATATTTCACAATTAAAGGTGCAGTATGGTGGAATGAGGAAATCACCGTTTAAAATGATAGCTCAGTTAAGTCAATGATCATGAAATGGCTACTATTGTAGTAGCGTAGTGTTGCTATGATTGTAGGGAGTTTGTAGGCTACTGGTCAATTTGGAAATGAAATGAGGTTTTATGTCCTACTGTTCTGCTCTGACTGGGCTAATAAAGACGAGTATCATCATACAGTATGCCATGGGGGGGGGGATGGATTTAAATTTTGCCCAGGCAGTGGCTCTATGGTCTACTCTTTTATCAAATTGTCTTACGTGCACGCCAATGTGTACACAGGACCTCCAAACGACTATATTTATTTTGTTCCTTGTCAGACACTCTGACCTGCACCACTGACAAGGGGGAACCAATGCAGGACAATCTGGGGTAGCGAGTCAACATATTACTCACCGAGCCACCGTTGAACTCAATATGGTATCGTACATGTACTTACATTATCAAGTGGTTCTGGTATTGTATGGACTGGTATTGGTTGCCATGTTATATTCATGTTCCATTCTTCATCATGGTTTGGATAATAAAGTCCTGCTAGATTACTGTATGCTGACATTAAACATCGATCTACATTTGAAGCATTGATGTATATCTGTAATAAAATTAAACATTGATCTACAATAACACTTATTCAGAAGTTATTCTAACTACTAGATGTTTATCTGTCCTACCTGTTGTTAAAATTATCCATTACATCCTATATTACTTGTCCAGAGGGTTTGAAAATATTTTTAAATCTAAGTTACATTTGAAAAAGTTTACGTAAAGCTTTTTAAACCACGTAGTTCAATTTTTCCTATTTTTTTAAAATTTGGTGTGTTAAGATGAAATTTGTATCATCAATTAATTGGAATATTGTAAAATAGTACAATTTGTTGACCAGAATAATGATTGGGACATATTTATCAATTACAACAAGAGTGGTAGGCCTATTGAACCTTTAACTGTGTTTCAATCATGCAACTCTATGAAATGTTGCCCAAATAATTAATAATTGTTATTGAAAATAATGTCTCACGTCTTCATTAGACAGGTTGGTGCATAAAAATAATTCATTAAACCCCTTCTCATCTTAATTGTGCAAAGAAGAGGGACAAATTATAGAATTTTAATCTTTGGATTATGCTGAACAATTATTACAGTTGGTCGTATCTAAGTTAGAACAAGTCAATAAACATTTCATCTTTATTTCGATGATTTGGTTTTAATTTTTGTTGACCTACACTACATGTACTATATCAATTCTGTGTTCTCTTTCAAGTCTATCTGTAGATGTTCAGTTCACAGATGCTAAGATTGGATAAAATCATTCTTTTGTCTAAGCCATAGAATATTTTCATTAGTTAAATAAAAACGAAATGAAATGGAGTTTAACATCCTACTGATCTACTCTTACTACATGTAGGCTAATACCATGTGCTATGTATAGGATAATAACCTACCCGAGGTTGCTATATGATATAAATATAGCAACTGAGGTATGATTGGTTAATATCTGACATATACAACGCCCACCCTAAAATTAAAATGGACTTTTCCATTAATATTCAACAATGATTGGATAACGGCTCGGTAGTTTCCGTCAAATAACGAAGATTACCGAATTAATCATGTGCAATTACGAGATTGTATTTTTGTAAACACAGCGCCATTTTGAAGAATTGAATTTCATACAAAAACAAAATGGAAAGTAATACGAAGTCAGACGAATAATCAATCCCTTTTAGCCAACATACTGACGATGGAATTGGCGTGAATGCAACTATCGATGAGGATCTATCCAAAGCCTAAAGAAAATTTGGTTCAAAAGACATTCTTTCCCGATAATTCTGACAGTGAACTACGATTGAAGGCTTTTGCTGTGTTTTATAGACAGAAGGATTTGGCCGACTGTTTTATTTAAGTGCATGGACTGTACCCAAAAATAGTTTATAATGGAAATCTTGGGCGATAAATACTTTCAAGTCTAGGAGTGTGTGGACGGAAAGAAGATTCTGAAAGATATGGATAACCGATTTAAATAAGCTGATAAGTACGTCGTCGTCTATTTCTGTCTTGAATGTTTCAAACTGTTCCATAATAATTTTTAATTGTCAAAATAATAAAAATTTATTTCTGTGTTTTTTGTATTATTTTGATCATCAGCGGTTGATATGAGTCGAATACATCGACCTGACATGACGTCATTAGCGGTTGATATGAAATATCAACCTGTCGTGACGTCATCAGCCGTTGATATGAAGAATATATCAACCTATTATGAAGTCATGACAGGTTGTTATGATATATAACTGCTATTCACATCAAAGAAAAAAACTACCACCAGTTGTATATGAGGGAAATATTACCCTGGAAGCGGCACAATGACATACTCTTATATCAAATCACAACTGTCAACAGGTCTTTTATGTGCACGCCAATGTATACAGTATTCACAGGACCTCAGTCTTTCGTGCCATCCGACCGACAAGACAGCCGTCCTTGTCATACCCCCCATCCTGCACCACTGACAAAGGAAAACATACGAAAAATCCCTGTTAAATATAAGGGTCCATTCAAGGGGGAGACCCATAGTGAAATTATCTGCCCTGGTTGATGATTGTTCTATTTTCATTAATCAATCAAAAAATTCCATAAATACAAAGCGAATAGGCAAAGGGAAGTAACTTTCATTTTGTTGCAACTTAAATCTCTACACAGTTGATGTAAACTTGGTCCAAATATTTTAGGACATTATATAGGTTATTGTGCATGTCACTTCTTACATAAAAAAGTTCTTGAACATTTTCTCGTAATTGAACGTACATGCTGCTGTATTGTGGGGAGCGTACACAATGACACCAGAGTGAGAGAAAAATTGGGTTTAACGTCCACTCAACACAAACTAGGTCATTTCGGGACTAAACAATGACACCAGGACGGACTGGTATGTTAACTGTTTTTGATTGGTTGGTTGAATCAACCTACACGGCCAATGATATCATAAAGGTCAGATAATCTGAATTTGTGAATACCCCATGAATTGACCCAGGGGTTAGTGCCATTAAGTGGAAAAGAACGAAACTATGTCACTAGGGACTGGGGAGATTGAGGATGACTTGAGACCAACATGTTATTATAAATGTTTAATATGAGGGATCATGCCACAACAGCTATATTCCAAGCTTATCATAATTATAACTCACTGACACTGTACAAATTATTGTAGATAATATTTTAATAATTTGTAAAGTAAGTATATCTATTTTAAAATATCTATTAGACAGTCTGAGTATTAAATTAAAATCTAAATCTTGTGTCAATGCAAGTAATATGACTTGACAAGCACCTGGAAACACAACATATTTTTAGGTAATATGAATGACATAGTAGTTTATTATCATCCATTACATAATAAAGCAGACAGAATCCTTTTACCACCTGTCATTTGCAGAGCCCACCCTTAATTGATTTGGTTGTTTCAAAGAAACCTGGTAATCAGTATTGATAGACTAATACATCCAGGCATTCAACAGATCATGCATGAATTATACAAGGACTACAAATATCCAATTAAGGCTTTGTGAACATGTTTGGCCTTCAATAAATATGCCAAAAATATATTGATACTAACTGCATGATCATATGAGGTATAAGCCGAGTGTTTTTAAAATATATTACGCAATGTATTTAGCTCAAGACAATGAAGCAATTTAAAATACAGACACTACCGCATGTGCTGTTCAATGAAACACGTCGCACGAGTCCAATATTTCATTTCGTATAGACAAGTCGCCCGTACATAATTTGAAATAATGTTACCCAACATCAAAGGGTAAATCATATCTGTATTTTAAATGTAAATAACAACCAGTCAATAAGCCTTGTTTGACATTAACTTCGAGTTAAATATTCAAGAAAACTTCAAGAAAACTTCAAGAAATATAATTGACTTACCTCTGAAAAGATATAGGATTCATTTAGGAATCCATTGTACCGTTCTCTCAAATATTTACCTAAGTTATACTGTTGTTGCATTCCAATCTGGAATATAATCATTATATTTATGAGGCTTTGAATTATGAAGCAATTTATTGTAAAACCCCTTTTTAAATGTGTATATATATATAGTATATTATATCCAGGGCCCGATTCCTAGAAAATATTTAAGCATGTTCTTGTGCTTAGATGTTAAGTAGACTTTGCATTTAAGAAAATGTACCGTATTTTGTGTTCCCAGAGAATTCTTAAAAACATTCTTGTGCTTAGACTTTATGTAGACTTCAGGGTAAGCACAATCATGTTCTTATGTGTTTCAAGAAAAAACACTTAAGTACAACTTAAGCCTTTTTCTGCTTTAAAAAAGTTATCTGACCATAGAGTCTAGAGATATTCGTTGGCATCTCCTACATGTTTTGTTACCAATGAAACAATTAAAAGACAGAGAATATCCCTTAGAAACATATTCTCGAGAAGAAGGCTATAAAAAATTTTGCGTCTACCCTGAAACCATTTTATTTATTTGCCAGTTAAAAACAAAACACAAACACACAGGCTACTTTAAGATCAGATGCTCTCACATTTATTCAGCCTGTTTGCATTTGCTTGGGATTTTTGATATGACATCGCAGTTCCAAGAGGTCATACTCCGGTTCTTGTCCATAGTACGCCTGTGCACGTGTATAAAAAAAACTTTCCCCTTGCAAGAAATTTACATGCCATGGGGATTACTTACTTTGCTAAGATATCCAAATCCTTGTGGCCAGCTACTGATTGTATTAGGGTCAGTTTTAAAGATTTTCACAGGACTTCTATCTCCATGACGATACAACTGTAAACAAAACAAAATACACACAATTAATAATTATCTAAAAGGACTAAAACTTCTAACTCAATATTATCAATAATCTTCGACACCGTTGAATATAACTGATAAGAAATTACAATAATGATATAAAGCACAGAGACTCAGCTCCTTTAAAGTACAAGAATCTCTATAAAGATCACCATGTCAAGACAGGTTGACACTGAGAAGACACCTGCATTCTTAATTATAGAGAGAGAGATGGGGTTTAACATCCTCTCGACACAAACTAGGTCATTTCTGGACTAACACATGGTTCAAGTTTATTTCAATAAATCACTTGCTCATGTCTTTAGCTGTGGGAGGAAACCGGAGGACCTGGAAAAATCCCACGAGATTGGAGACGACCCTAGGTACTCCTTGTCACATTCAACTGTGGAAATGAAACCACGCTAAATGATTCAATGACAGACCTTATGATACAGCGGCGCAAATGTGCTAACCATTCGACCATCCAACCCCCTCTCAATTAAAGACCATTTGTACTTTGCTAATGGGGAGAAAGAAAGAAGGTACAGGTAGCTTTGACCCATAATTTATGGAAATCTACTTTAAAGGTTTATTGCTCTGCTGGCAAACTCAAGGACAAAAGAAGACGGTAAATAAGCCAATGAACAAATACTTTGGTTTGGAAACTAAAGAATGATTGTAATTAATAACAGTGGCTTAAATTAGACAATTAATTACTATAAATAAGGAAGTAATCCAATTCTCTTTATGTAGGTCTACCAAGATTAAAACTGGAAGGAAATAGATTGCAAGACCACTTATGTGCTTGTGACGTGTATGTATGTGCTTGTGATGAAAATATTGTGGATAAAAGCCTCGTCCACACAATATTTTCCTTATGTTGAGATTATTAATTTCAATAATATCGGACTAAAGTGTTTAGTCGTGTCAGAAGACCAGAGTATACAGAGAAAACCACACGATATTAGCCATTCCACGCACTGTGGTCACACACAAACCCGAAATCAAAGCCAATGCGCACCTTTAAAGACACTGTATAATAAGGCACCTGTCACTGACAATGTCAGGCACAGATTCAGGCTTTGTCTTTTTTAATGACATTATTAATACATGTCCGACACTACTTCGAAAATGTCAGGTACTATTCCATCAGTGCCTGACATTTTGTCAGGTAGATCTAAATCTGTTATTTCCAGGCCTTAATAGCAATTAAAACAAATAGTAATTGGCTATCTGTTAGTGGTCGTGAGAAGATACGACCATTAGTCAGAAACCGTCGTGGTGATATTAATTATAACAATAATGTTTAAGGCGAGACTTGAAATAATCTATAGTCAGTTACAAAGCTGGTTGGTAGGAGAACATCAGTATCAGTAAAAACACAACCATCAATTAATCTGTCTTTATTTTATTTATTTCGCTAACTGAATTTAGGCTGGAAAGAAATATCAGTAATCATATCATACAGGCGATAGGGATATTTTTACTTGAGGGCTAAAGCTTATAGGCTAGCCATTACCACAAAGGCAAAGGCACAAACCCTATAATAATATTGACATTATATTATTAATTATTGTCCCATGTAACTCCCATGGGCAGCTGTAGGGCGCGCCAACATATAAATCTCAATCATCGTCTTGTTCTTGGGGTTGTTTTAGTTAACTGTTAAGAACAGAATCGAATAAAAGTGGGAAGGTACCCTTTTTTGGTAAGATAACCTTTTGATGATTGTTAATGTTATTCATTCTGTCACAAAAGACAAAAGTCAAAGACAAAGTTTACAAAAAGTTTATCTTTTTGAAAACTTCCATGAATTTAACTCAAGTTAAAAATACTTACTACATTAGTTAGACGTAGTGTGTTGAGATTCACAGTATCGCAGAGTTGTATACATAATATGACTAGTAGTAAATTACAAAATAACTTTGTTATTTGTTTCTCCATGATCGCTACTCCCACCTTTGTGAACAACTCCTGTTGACTGGAGATAAAAATAGATATCACGTGATCTTACACTGAATCCAATAATATAAAACGAAACGAAAAAGTAAATTAACGTTTCCCATTGAAAGCGAGAGAGTGAGAGAGAGAGAGAGAGAGAGAGAGAGAGAGAGAGAGGGAGAGAGAGAGAGAGAGAGAGAAAAACTTGGTCGCTTCGGGACTAAAATATGTTCAATTTATTTTTTAAATAATTCGCTAGAGAGTAGGCATATATTATACCTAGTTTAGGAGACGAACAGTAGGACGTTAAACCCCATTTCATTTTATATTTTTGAACTTTTTCCATGTTGTAACTTAAAAATGTGTTTTTTTGAAAATTAATCAAATTTTACCAAAATAAGATCACAGAAACCGCTTAACTCTGGCCTGTATTCCATAGAAATTGACAGAAAACTAGAGCAGGGGCCATTTTCACGAAATTTTAACCAAGATAAAATCCGATTTTAGTAATTCGATTGGATAGTACTAGATTGATTTTAGCGCTTAGCCAATCAGATTTAAGTATACCCTAAAATTTGGAATTTATCTTAAGTTAAAATTTCGTGAAACAGGCCCCAGGTAGGATAAAATTGATATAAAGTCGGTGGCCATATTTGCTGACATCATAGTGGAATAACCTACCACGTGGTTAGTGTCCATCAGAATACTTACTTCGGCACCCTCTAAACATTTCTTTAAAAACATTGTCCATATACTATATAATATTATACCAGTTCGTTTAATATAACTTTGGGCCAATAAAAACTTAAAATATATTGTATCTTTGCTAAAAAAATTGGATCGGGAAAGAAGATAATAACGGAAATTGTATTTCATACGAAATCGACCGTGGAGATAGTTAAACTTGTGTAATCAATCGTAACATAAAACCTAATTTAATATATTTTACAGTGAGTCCTAGTCATGTAGATATACGTGCATAAAGGGGGGGGGGGGGCTCGGTGGTTCAGTGGGAGAGAGAGAGAGAGTGTGTGTGTGTGAGAGAGAGAGAGAGGAGGAGAGAGAGAGGGGGGTTTAACGTCCACTCGGTAGACTAGGTAATTGCAGTAGCATGGTTCAATTTTATTTCAATAATTGGCTTGCGCGTAGGGGTCTTTAGCAGTGGGAGAAAACTGTACTGTACCTATATCATTAACATTTCACATACCGTACTATATTGGTCTGTAGCCTATAATTTGTTATGCATTTGTCAAAAGTGAAATTTATTCCACACTTAAAATAGTTGACCCTACTCTTTTCCACGTACAACCGGTGATTCGAAACCCAGCGTATCAGATATGCACACCTACATCATATACATATTATACGGAATATACTTCAATTATTTACTGTTATAATATGAATTATCACGAATTTCCTGTTAAATATAAATCGGTCACCGGGTGCAACTGTACAACTTCAAAGACCTTCGCCTCTTGTACCTGGGACAAACACTTTCTGAAATGTCAATAAAAGCTCTGGAATCATTTCTATTTCAAAAAGTAAACAGTCAGCAAAACATCCAAAATAAGTGGTGGGGACACAGTATATCATGTCCCTACCACTAAAACAATTGGTAGGGACGCGTCCCGGTGTCCCCACCGGGATCTGCGCCCATGGCTCGAATACTTTGAATGTACTTCAAATGTAACACGAATATATTCCGATAGCAATCGATGCTTTTGATTCGCATTCACCACATTCTGACACGATTTGAAGTTGCATGTCGTTTCGATTCTCCTTCGAATGCGATCAGAATGTTTCTAAATGCTGCTTAGATGCCGTAAGAATATTTAGGATACTCTTCGAATGTCGTTCGATAGTTCTCCATGTTGAATGCACCGCCAAATTATTGAGCTTGAATGGGCCCCATTTATCAAACTCTCAGAATGCAGTTAGCAGTTTTAGAATGCACTTGGAATAGCAGCAATACGAAAAGAATGTTCCTGCATCTTGTGTGGATATTGCATTGGTTAGTCAACGTCTTACTCACTGAATCATCGCGGACCCGATTCACTATTTTAGTGTACAGATTAATATTATATAGTTAAGACCACGCCTTCCACTTCGGAATAGTGAATGGCGCATGTGCCTTACTACTGGAATGACCCGTGTACCCTAACTCACGGCCATGTCTGGAATTTTATGATTATTCTGATAGGCGACGGCCAAGGTGTGGATATCTTGAGAATTGTTACTTGGTTTCCGTATCAGGGAACAACATAAATTAAACCTTTCGATAGTTGGAGATTTCTGAAATGATTTTGTTTAATATCATCAAGAATCGAATGAATATTCACTGATGAATAAAGAATAGACTGTGATGGATTTGATTTATTCTTTATGGCATAAATGATACAATAAACCATTTAAAACAGACATGCACATTCTTTTCAGTGTTTTGTAAAATCTATCCAATACCCGCCACATATACAATGTATATATATAAGCCAATCACGGTACAGGCTTGTATCGCGAACACAGGTAGCTGATTCTTTAAACGTGATCTGAATTATTGGACGCCAAACTAACATAAAATCAATTCATTGCCAATGTGTTCCGTCAATTAAATTAATATTTGTAAATTTGTCGTTCCATACAGCTAGTGCCGATCAACCCAAACAGCCACTTGGTAACCGGGGTGAGTAGTTTTCAGATTGAAACAACGAAGGCAAACATACAGCAACCGCCCTTCATTTTGAAATTGAGTGGCCATGTGAAAGCATCTCTTCACATTAGCCAATATGACAAGTCTCTCGTATCAAACAGGTTAGAAATTTTCTTTACAAATTTTATTCAGATAGGCTGGTATATTAACAAGTCGACAGAACAGTAGGACTTTAAACCCCCATTTAAACAGTCGATCAATATTTGTACGTGACAAGAGTGGGGTATGTCGAGCAGAGTGCGTTTTCTCTGTGTCTTTCGGGTTTTTTTAATTGCTAAAACACCTACGTACAAGCGAATTATTGTAATAAAATTATACCATATGTTAGTCCCGTTTTTACTTAGTAAGATTGTCGTGGGTTTTTTTGCACCCAACTGGACCTAAAAATGGCACAAAAGTCTTCTTTGTATTACCAATAGCAATATATGCACAGTTTGAATAGTGTGAGACAGTCAAGTTTTACAAATCGTAGGCATTGTACATTATTAAAGGGGAAGTGCCAGCTTTCGCCAGATATACAAATCAAGGGACAAAATGTGAAGGATTTTCTGATTTATTGCCCACCTCACATGAGTAATGAAAGTTTGTTTTTTCTTTGGCATAGCATCATAAAGTTTTAGATTATTATATAGGACAAGGCTTGAGTCTTTCACACGGAATTAACCATTTTATTTACTTCCATATTTCTATTACATATTACAGACATATCTCCTTTATGGGTCGGACGATGGTGGCATGGTAGTTGTTCTTTGGGTAAGCTATCTTTTTTCTTTTAAATAAACGATCTTCACCATATTACAATATTTTCGTCAAACTAGGCATACATAGACTAGTTCCGTCCTAATATTACTGGCATATTCGTAAATGTAATTCTTTAACACAAATGAATTTGTCAATCGATACGAAAATTAATTTGAGTTTAATAAAAGAGTTTTTAATTCGTGTCTTTTTTATTTTCAGATGACACTAAATGAAACAAGATGTTTATGGTGTAGTGAACCGGACCTCCGGATAGAGCAGATTACTGTGGTAGAGTGGGCCCGGCTCTATCCGTCAATTCTGTCGAGGGCTCACTACTGAAGAAACGTGGGAGTAGCCAACCAAGCAGCTGGCTCAGAAAGACTAACACCGGATCAATCAGCAACTCTCTTTATTGTTCCTCAATACACAAATAATGATTTCCGTCTAACACTCGTCAGCTCTAAACCTGTTCTTAATCGGGCTCTCTTCAACGCTCCTTAACGGGCTCTATAATTCGCTCCCTATACGTCGGGGTCAGACTCTCGGTATCGCTCCTAAAAGGGCTCCATAAATCGCTCCCTATAAGTCGGGGTCAGACTCGTCAGTGATAAAGGTCTCTCTTACCACCGCTAATCACTATTCAACTCTCACCTACTGAATTGGGCAAGGACAAGGTAATATATACCCCTAAATCACGTGACGTAAGCACGTGGTACAAGACACACCTACTACTCCTGTCAATCATAAACACGTGCAGCCAATAGATAGCGGGCTGACGACAGCGCGTGTTAGGACGGATTTATAAAAATACATTTACAATATACATAAGAATGAAACATAGCTACAAAATAACATTATCAGAGTTCTTAACAATATGTACAATCAAGTTTAATAATTAGTAATTACTAACCGTGAGAGAAACGGCCTTCCTCGCCCAGTGACCAATAAACAATGACTGAGACCTGCGCGATGAGTTCGTCTAAACTGAGGACGCGGATCGGGCTATGAACATGCGCTTCAGATCACCACATAACCCACGCCTCCGCCTAATGCGTCTCGCATTATACACAATTAGCAAAAGTTACAAAAGTTATGAAATAACACATAGAGTATCAAATACATCTATATATAAAACAATGAAGCAACTGGACTGTTACTTCCGTACGAAAATAAAACGTCTATAAAAATAACTAAAAGTTCACGAAGTTTCACAGGTATCTCCAACGTTCATCCACCATTAGGGTTTCATTAGGAAAGTACACGAATAACACAAATCACATCACAACCGAAAGTCTCTCAGTATCTGGTTCACTCTCAAAGGCTCTTGCACGACTTGGTTGTTGAACTTGATTATTGGCATACATAAAAGCTTCAAATTCCACTGCAACCTGGATAGCTTGCTCTAAGTTCGATGGTCTTGATTGCTGAATTCTCCAGACCAATTCTCTATTCTCTTGGAGAGCATCAAAGAATGCATCTCGTGCAAGCACATCTTGTAACTCTAAAGTAGCGGTAGGATACGCTAGGCTCACTTTTCTTCTAACCGCCTGTCCAAGTTCTGGAAGAGTCTCTCCCATTTTCCTGCGTGTGGCTCTAAGCTCTGCTCTGTACATCTGGGTTTGGTTTGGAGGTAGAAATCTATTTCTGAGAGCTTCCATTAGTCTTTTATAATTTCTTCGTTCTTCCGTCGGCATCGATGGCAACACAGATTGTGCACTTCCTTTTAAAACTCCAGCCAAGTACAAAGCCTTTTCCGTTTCATCCCATCCATTCAATTCAGCACAGGTCTCGAAATGAATCTGATAATCCATAATAAAGCTCGTTCCATCAAATGGCTGAGGAGTAATCATGTTCCTTCTGGGCATATTAGGCTTTCTCTGATCTTGTTCGTTCCATTTGGTGTTATTAAATTCTCTTATACTGTGGCTCGGTCCAGAAATAAAATTGCGCTCGTTCTTACTGAGATTCGCCATTTCAGAATATTGGTTCTCACTTCTCATTAAATCAGGACTTCCCATGACATCAGGAGTCACAGCTCTGGCGGAAGGTCTAAAATTACTTGCTAGTCGCCAGTTATCACACACTGGAGCTTCAGAGCTGTTCCTCGGAGTCAACATATCCGACTGTTGATATACTGGCTCTTTCTTCTGTTCGCTTAAACCAGCAACAAATGATTCTTCAGTTTTGGCTCTGGCTCCCGACAAATTCTTTATTAAGCTCTGCGCATCAGAACTAATCGGTTTTTCTCTTTGTCTTGAGATCGTATCGCGAAGCCTTTCAAGTGCACTCTTCCTCCTTGGCTTTTCTGTGGATTCTACAGTTGAGTTAACACCAATATGAGCAGCTCCTTCCTCAGGAAAGACAAGTTGATCTTCAGCTCTGAAACAACTCGGAGAGGTCTGGCTATCTGGCTCCATCCGATCTGACTATCTGTATCTGGCGCCGTCTCAGGGTTTGCCAATCTGAATCCGGGGTCGTCTGTCTGTATCCCACTCCAGCCACCAGAAAACTTCTGTAGTGAACCGGACCTCCGGATAGAGCAGATTACTGTGGTAGAGTGGGCCCGGCTCTATCCGTCAATTCTGTCGAGGGCTCACTACTGAAGAAACGTGGGAGTAGCCAACCAAGCAGCTGGCTCAGAAAGACTAACACCGGATCAATCAGCAACTCTCTTTATTGTTCCTCAATACACAAATAATGATTTCCGTCTAACACTCGTCAGCTCTAAACCTGTTCTTAATCGGGCTCTCTTCAACGCTCCTTATCGGGCTCTCTCAAACGCTCCTTAACGGGCTCTATAATTCGCTCCCTATACGTCGGGGTCAGACTCTCGGTATCGCTCCTAAAAGGGCTCCATAAATCGCTCCCTATAAGTCGGGGTCAGACTCGTCAGTGATAAAGGTCTCTCTTACCACCGCTAATCACTATTCAACTCTCACCTACTGAATTGGGCAAGGACAAGGTAATATATACCCCTAAATCACGTGACGTAAGCACGTGGTACAAGACACACCTACTACTCCTGTCAATCATAAACACGTGCAGCCAATAGATAGCGGGCTGACGACAGCGCGTGTTAGGACGGATTTATAAAAATACATTTACAATATACATAAGAATGAAACATAGCTACAAAATAACATTATCAGAGTTCTTAACAATATGTACAATCAAGTTTAATAATTAGTAATTACTAACCGTGAGAGAAACGGCCTTCCTCGCCCAGTGACCAATAAACAATGACTGAGACCTGCGCGATGAGTTCGTCTAAACTGAGGACGCGGATCGGGCTATGAACATGCGCTTCAGATCACCACAATGGTATCATAGAGAGGTCCACACACGTTATTATATATCTTGTACTGGGTCTGTCTTTATATTTTGGCTTGTTGGTTTTGTATAAGCTTGGCTTGTGCACTAGATTCGTAAGTAAATATCATGTGAAGTTTCCATGATGTATTATTAGGGGTTTTTTGGTTGAAAGTTGTAGACATGGGGAGTAATTAAATTGGGATATATATAAATATGGCATCAACAGCACTTATCCCACAACTCCTTTAGGCAACTAATTATTTTTATTTATTTATTTATATTTTGCAGGTTTTTGCATTTGCTTGTTAATACGTATAAGGGGTGCTATGTTTAATATATTCTGATATTTGGTTTATCTTAGATTTTCAATTCCTTTAACGTATATTGCAAATTTCTCCTGGGAGCCCAGTACAGATAATCTTGTATAGCGTGTTTCTATGATAAACTTAGATGTATTGTTGATAGTGGGGTCTATAGAGCTTACGGATACAGTTGAGTTATTCATCACCATTGGTTGATTTTAATATTTTTTGGTATGACCATAGACAAAAGTAAAACATGCTGTCTTTTTTATTAGGTCATAAACAGATTGTATTTTACAGGATTATTATTATAAGTTTGATAAAAACAAAAATAAGGGTCTAGGAAGATCTAACTAAACATAAATATATTTTTTTCCTTTAAAAATAGTGACAGCGCCGGTTAAAGTACATAAACTGAGATTAGACGTGGTATGGACATTTAGAATGTACAAGGGGGGTTGGATGGCCGAATGGTTAGCGTGCACGCGCTTTATCACAAAGCCTGTCAACTGTCGTGGTTTCGAATCCCTAAGGAGTAGGATCGCCTGTCCAACCTCGTTCGTTTTCTCCAGGTCCTCCGGTTCCCTCCACTGCCAAAGGCCCCTACGCGCAAGCGAATTGTTGAAATAAAAATTAAACCATATGTCGCGAAATGACCTAGTTTGTGTCGAGTGGACGTTAAATCCTATTTTCTGTTTCTCTAGAATGTACAATACTTAATAATCAACATCTCATTTACAGGGCCGTGGGAATATGTTTGTAAGGGACGTATGAAGACGGTGATAGTTGTGGATGAGCAGGACATGCAGCATATTATACATGGGGGTATTATTGTACAGTACAGAAATGGTACAGGAAATTCTTATGCAATTGATGAGGTAAGCATTAATTTGTTCTGTAATACAAAATTTCAAACATTATTTATGAGTTTTTTTTAGAACATAAAATGTCGTATAATGTAACACGATGAACCGAAATAGCAGTATACTGGTCGCACCGTTTCGCCCCCTTCCTACAGATGTGAGATCTGGAGTGAAAATATGTCGGAATTACTGTAGAAAGAAGGCGAAATTATCAAAGGGGTAAGGCGTGGGGGGGGCAAAAAAAAAACAAAACAAAACAAAAAAAACAAAAACCCCAACCCTGAGTATACTATAGATACATGTACTTTATAATCTATCCCTAATTTACGGCGGTTGATGAATGGCGCATACGTAAGATCACGTGTTCCCATCTTCCGGTCAGGGTTCAAAGGTACGAACAGTATACTGGTCGCACCGTTTCGCCCCCTTCCTACAGATGTGAGATCTGGAGTGAAAATATGACGTAACTCGAGTAGCACCCGGACTGATTTATTACTAGACCAGTCACCCCCAAATTCCCACATTGATCGATACCCAATACTTAATTAACCCCCAAAACTCAGTTAACACGACCTTCCCCCAAAATCGTTTGATTACAAAGAGCACGGTACATCCACGTGGAAAATACTCTCATGCCATGGACTACTTTTCGAATGATTGTAAAATATGAACCTACAAAATTACAAAGCTTTGCATTATTCATTTAAAATTTAAACAAATAAAATGGGTTCAGCAACCTTCCGAACAGGGCTAATGAGACAGGACATACGCCATACAGCTCGTTATGAGAAATTTTGGCCGGACAGCGGCACTACGGCCTACACTTATACCTAATTCCAAGTGCCTAGGGATCTTTTACGTGCACGCCCATGTGCACACTGGACCTCGGCATCTCGTCCCATCTGAACGACTAGACTTGTCCTTATCAGGCCCTCCGTCATACATTAAAATCATAACAGCAGATCTTGAAAAAGAAAACACTCAAAACTACAAAATATCAATTTTATTTTATTACAATCTTGTTAAAGATGCCATAACATAAATTAACGTCACACAGCAGACAACATATGCTTTTATGCATATAAACCAAAATTTCTAGCAAATTTCCGAGCGCCAAGATCATTCAGATGTAAACCGTCAACTAAATCCGTTTGACCAATGTTAGGATGTTTTACAACCGCCCAGTGCCCCTTTTCTGACAAACTTAAAACATGCTCATTTATCAGGTCACAACGAGCTCTAATATCCTTTTTTTCTGTATACAATATCTCAGACAAAATGAAAGTAGTTTCCTTAAAACATCTTATCACTACAGATATCAAGTTTTTAAAGCTTTTTATACAGACATTTAACTGATCGAATTCATTCAAAGGTTTATTAATGTCATTAATACCAACATGCACTATAAGAATATTACATGCAATAAACTTAGACATGCACCTTAAATTATGAATTATATCTGAAATTCTCGCACCGGGTATACATAACAGCTTCCCTTTCGTAACAAATGGTTTTAAACTAGAAACAATCGAATCGCCAATAATGACAAACGGAAAATGAGATGATGGAGGACAGACATACAATTTTAAATTGGCTATATCTCCTTTTGGGTGGGGCGTGAAACGAAAGACCCATAAATTCCAAGGTAAACCTATTTTATCTGGCTTGAAACCTGACTTTGAGGGATATAACAAAGCCGATTTGTCCCCCTTAAAAGCCAATAAATGAGCTCCATGACACAATCGTGCCAACTTTGGAAACCATGCAGGGATGGGAGATAATGCAGGCACCACAACCGTACAATCTATGGATTGTTCTTCCAGCAAATTTAAGATGGATGGAATAAGATTAAAAGGGGGGAAAACATAAGGATTTTCATCATTTGTTATGGTTTGAGCAAATACGTTAATTCCAGCCGATAAAGGTGTTTCAAAAGGTGTGTAATGTTTTAATGGGAAGCCATTCACACCAGTCATACAGTTCGAATCTAACGCCATTAGGTCTAAAGTGTGAGGCCCAAAGAACTGTTCTACCCTTTTAAATGTCATATGAGAAATACAAGCATCTGACTTGTTCAAGGTTCTGGAGGGAGCATCGGCTTCATTAGCGGCAGATATTACATAAACCAAGTTAATATAAATATTGTATTCCAAAATAAGAAAAAACAAGTCCTTCAGGACGCTAGTTAGATTTGGCGACCGGGACATCTGATTGTTCCAGCAATAAATCAATACTTTGTTATCGACACAAACATCGAGTCTACAGTTTTTAACTTTATCTTTGAGACATTTAACAGCTAAATACAAGGCTTTGGCCTCCTTTACAACAATAGGGGCATCTAAGAACGATGTGTCCCAATAATCATGGATAACGTTTGAACCTCCTTTAAAAGTAAATTTAGCACCCCATCCATAATCCGAAGAATCGGATGATAAATTTAAAGTGCAGTGATACTCTGGTTTCCATGGATGAGAACCATTCCAGTTATCTAGAAAACGCCAAAATTCAAGTTCATTTCTTAATTCTTGCAAAATGCGTATCTTATCGCAACCACTTCGTCCAAGTATTGAAATACAACGGAAACATTCGGAAACGAATAACTTCGCTCCAGGTATCGCCAAAACAAATGACATGCATTTTCCCGAGAATCTTTGAAGAGATAGCAAATTTACTTCCTTGTGAGATAAAATTTCCTCTCTTAAATAACTAAATTTCCTCTTTTTTGATTCTGTTAATCTAAATGTTTGATTACATGCATCAACCCACATTCCCAAGTATATAATACAATTTACAGGTGAGAGTTCTGATTTAGCCAAGCCGATACAGTACCCCAATCGCACAACCACCTGACAAACCATATATAATGCAATCTCTGCTTGTCGTTTTGGTGAAATATTGGGAATGCTGACCTGCTCGATAAGGCGATCATCAATATAAACAATATTATTAACCTGAAGTTGTCTTAAATAAGAAGCTACATTGACACTAAGTGTGTGATATACATAAGCGGAATTTTTCCAACCAAACGGAATAGTATTACACACATAAAAAAAACCACCCCACTGAAACCCCAAAAATGGTCTGGATGCCACCGAAACAAGGACGTGATCATATCCAGACTTGTCATCAAGTTTTGTAAGAAATGATTCTGAAGAAACAATTCTAGGAACTATATTCAGAGTGTCAAGTTTAAATGGCGTGTCTTTCATCCATAAATTCAAATATCTCATATTGAGGCACATTCTGGGTTTAGTAGGCTCCACTGTAATTGGAGAAACGATGTAAGGCGGATCGACCTCGTCCACCTTTCCCCACACAGAGATAGCTCCAGTATTCAGTCTATTGGATACCTCTTTTGAAATAAAATCATGAAATTTTCCGCAAGATTCCGAATTTGGGAATAAATTTGAAGGAGGAACAGAATCGTCATACGAGATCGGCCCATATGAACCCTTGAAATGTTGAAAAAAATTAAAAATATCCACACCATATTTTAGCCAGTTCAAAATCATCGTTGAATCGGTGGAATTAATCAAAATGTTCTGCCATTCAATTACATTATTATGAATACCGCCAGCTTTGAAATTATCTGGATCCTTAAAAATTAACTGATCTATTGAGACTGAACCCGGATTAACTTTGGCTATCTCTGCAGGCATCACCTCTCTCCACTTACACGAAATCCCTCTATAATTAACCCATTGTACTCCACAAGTAAGCTAGAAATAGAATTAATAAATAACTAATCATTACCAACACATACAACAAATCATTTTAACAAAATAGTTTCAACCTTTATAAAATAGAATTGATGTTAACTCCAGAAATGGAATCTTATTTAAGGGATCGCTTACAATGACAAATTCTATCCTTGGTATTTGGGCTTTGTGCATCTGGACACAATGTGCCCGGGTTCACCACATCTATAACAGATAATTTTAGGCTGCCTATTTTGAAGATTCTGTGGCTGTTGATATTTGCTTTTATATGCCTGTTTACCCTGATAATCCCCCCAAGACTTCAAAAATTTGTGTTCTTTCTCCATTAATCTATATTCAGTATTACTTGAAAGCATCAAAACTACCAAGGAGGCAACATTGGCATTTTGCTTATTTGCTAGGAATCGTTGCAATATAAAACCGTATTCCTCTGAACAAGGAGATTCTACTTTCCTGGCTTTTTCGTTAAGAATAATAAGTTTTTGATAAAGGGTATCCAAATTAACTTCTGTGGTGCGAGATGCGTATTCCTTCACCTCACGTACCATTGACTGTAGTGACTCTTGCTGAAGATCTTTCTGTTGTTCATGAATTAACGCTTTTAATTTTTTCACTTCATCTTTTAGCTGAAAACATTAAATTAAATATTATCTAAATCCGTCCAATTTTTAATGGACTGGACAACGGCTTGGACCTTGTGTACACAAGGCTGTGCCTCTGGCAATATCCTAGAGGATTCCATTTGATGTAGAACTGACTGCGGGATAATGTACTCCTGCAACATCGACGGAGAAGACCATCCCACATGCGCCATAACGTCTGCGTCAGTTACCCCCAAAGACTTCAAACTGATTGCGCATCCACTGCGTATACCATGCGAAGTTTCCCCTGACCACAGTTTTGCTTCTGACAAATGCTTCCTTAACCTATGATTCATTGCTGAGGATGTGAGCGGTTTGTCACAAGCAATCTTACCCCGTTCGTTTGACGATGGTCTAAACACGTACCCATCTGTGAGTTTGACACCCAAACCAACGGCTATTTTTATATATGTACTTAATTCCTCGACTGGGCAATAATCTTTGTCTGGTAAACAAGGGACTATTAGTCTACGCGGCACACCTTTTATTGCTTTCCCTTCAATTAAATGGATATACATTCCCGATTTATCCGGGAGCCATCTCACATTTTGATATTGTAGACGACCTAAATCTCCCGCCCTGTCTCCTGTAAAACACATTAGTTTAAAGTAAGCCTTATCCCTATACAAACAAAAACGTTTCCTTGGGGGATACTCGTGGTTAGCAAGATCATAGTTTATAGCTCTACACATGCGCACTATTTTGTCTAAAAACAATGGCGTGGACTTCTTTTTTGCGATTAAAGATCTTGCCTGTTCAATTCTAACCGCTTTCAAGTGTTTCTTAATCGAAGGAGAAGCGAGTGGGTTACCCAAACCTAATAAAACATTCCAGTCCGAACCACGACCGTGATCACGAAAAATTGCTCGCAACTGTCCAATGAGGCTATCCACTGAAGACGCAGCCATACGACGCGGACAATAACACTCAACGGGGTGGGATCTATGGAAACGTCTACCACAACCAACACTATGGACCACTGTTTTACCATTCGCCTCCTTATACACCAAAAACTGACGCAGGTCAAACGGCGTCGCATCATCTAGACTTTTCACGGGAGACAACCGAAACAAAAACTTTACTAATTCATCACTCAACCTTTGTTTTTGCTTTGTGTATTTAGTAGAATTTATATTTTCATCCAATTCGCGTATTCTGGCTTTAAAGCCATCAACATCTAAATTGTTTTGGGACTGTAAAAAAAAAAAAAAAAAAAAATAAAGTTTTTTTACTAACTTTTTAGCTTATGCAAAACGAAATTGTACAAACTATGAGATTAAGTTACCCATTAAACGGCACAACGTATAGCCTTGCATGGTCATATCTTGAAAATATCCGTATATCAACGGGTGGAAATAAAAAACAAAAACAAATAGGCAGCATCCCTATTGTTAACACGAATTCGAATATTTTATCAAAATACAATGTTACACCCAGTATTAACTACAGCTTTAAATACAGGCTATTGAAACGTAATAAAGTTCAGATGCCACAATAGGAATAACGGAAATTTGGACCAAAAATAAAAACTAGCCGGGATTTCTGGAAGGGAAAAAAAATGAAGCACTCCCGAATATAACGATTACAATTCGCATCAATAAAACTTGAGTTAACAACCATGTCAATTACGGTTCAAAAAGTCACATTAATATTAGGTACCAAATTATATCAAACACGGCTGATCAAGCCAACACATTTACTAACGTCTAATTGAGCCAACATCGTCACCTACGTCTGATCGAGCCGACATCGTCACCTACGTCTGATCGAGCCAACATCGTCACCTACGTCTAATCGAGCCAACATCGTCACCTACGTCTGATCGAGCCAACATCGTCACCTACGTCTGATCGAGCCAACATCGTCACCTACGTCTGATCGAGCCAATATCGTCACTTACGTCTGATCGAGCCAACATCGTCACTTACGTCTGATCGAGCCAACATCGTCACTTACGTCTGATCGAGCCAACATCGTCACTTACGTCTGATCGAGCCTCAGGCTTAATTTGCTACCCTTGTAGAATGACGAGATTATTATTATTAATATCGAGCCAACATCTTCACTTACTGCTGATAAGAACCAAAATTACCCCTTTCTGCGATAAGAGTCTCAAGTTTTAAAGGTTCGCGAGCCAAAACTACCTCTTACGGCTGATAAAGCCAAAACTATCAATTGCGGCTGATAGAGCCAAAACTATCAATTGCGGCTGATAGAGCCAAAACTATCAATTGCGGCTGATAGAGCCAAAACTATCAATTGCGGCTGATAGAGCCAAAACTATCAATTGCGGCTGATAGAGCCAAAAACTATCAATTACGGCTGATAGAGCCAAAACTATCAATTACGGCTGATAGAGCCAAAACTATCAATTACGGCTGATAGAGCCAAAACTATCAATTACGGCTGATAGAGCCAAAACTATCAATTACGGCTGATAGAGCCAAAACTATCAATTACGGCTGATAGAGCCAAAACTATCAATTACGGCTGATAGAGCCAAAACTATCAATTACGGCTGATAGAGCCAAAACTATCAATTACGGCTGATAGAGCCAAACCTATCACAAAATTATAAATCAAATACGTACATAATGCGTGAATTTAGGGGGAACTCCTATACTAAATTGTGAATGGCAAAAACAATAAGTTTACAAGAAAATGACTGGGAATTTGCCACAGTCTTGAGTTGAAAATAAGTAAACAAACCCAAATAATCTAACTAATTTCAGCGAACATAATCTGACCCTTTTCGAAACTTATGTTGTACAACGTACCCTATCAATTTCATCCGTGGTAAATAAAACGCGTGGCGGTTGTATTTAGACAGTGAGAGCAGCGTAGATATATTAAATTTCAAGTGGGCATATATCTTTGTTAGTACTAAAGGGATTTGAACTATTTTTGGGCCGATATTCAAATGTCATGCATATAGCTAAAATCACACACCACTGCACCTTTAATATCTATATGCAGATCAAAATCTATCAGAATCAGATTAATCAAAGTTCATTACAAAACTGTTCTAATTTGTAAATCAACAAATAATCACCTCAGAATCTTGCCCACCCTCTAATTTCCTCTTTGAGGTTGACGGACGCTCAGTGCTTAAATGTAATAACGATTGTTCAGGTTGACCAGATGTCTTTGAGCAATTTCCAACGTTAGAATTGGCAACCTACAAATAAACAGAAGAAAAATACACCTTCAACATTTAAAATATCCCAAAATGACAAGAGAGGCTTCTCTACATATCTGTAGCCATTAAAGGTCTTACAGGAAGATTAAATCAAATATCTACCATTTGAGTTTTTGAGGCGGGCAAGATTTAAATTCTTCAGCAACCATGATTTACATATTATGGTACCTATCGGTCCAAAGGGCCGGGGGAGGTATTTAAAGCCTACATACAACGAAATGTATCACTGTCAAATTACTAGACTCGAAAAAGGTAAACCATACACATAGGCCACTGGCTTTATTCTATGGATAATATATCTGAACATTTAAATAACGCTTACGTGAATAGCTGCACTTGTTATGTTTACCATATCTGCTTGAGAAGCTGACGAAAAATCATCGAAGTTCAAAATTATCGCCATTTCATCCAAATGCTCTTGCTTTAATCCCATCTCCATCAAACCCATCTGTAACTCGTTTTTTGACAAAGTTTTAAGATTCTGGTCCTTATTAAACGAATACACGTCCTTCGTACCTTTTCGAAACGTTAAAACTATTTTAAAAAGATCATTCCCCGATAAGGATGCATTTGGATTTTTACAAGGCATTTGAACGACCGATCTTTCCCTCTCAAGCGGCTGTTGATGAATGGCGCATACGTAAGATCACGTGTTCCCATCTTCCGGTCAGGGTTCAAAGGTACGAACAGTGGTAGGTTCACGAATGAGGGTAGCTGATTGTGTTAGAACTTTCCATTTCACTTCTTATCAGGAGTTCGAATATGTGTACGTCCGTGGTACGTCTCTAATGATTAACTGTTTCTTTATTTTAAAGCATTAAAAAAACAACCATACTTGTAAATTGCAACTTCTAGTTCCTATGGAAGCCTATAACTACCATTCCCAATTTCTACCTTTCGGACCTTCAAAACACGAAAGTTGAAAGTCGAAAACAGGAAGCTCTTGTTATCCTTGTCTTCTATGTCACGTTTGAATACGCACAGTTCTCGTTAACAAAAATGTCTTTGTGATAAATATATTTAACAAACTTATATGTAATCCCTATATACATTCAACATATTTATTTATTATTTAAAAATATGCAGCCGTCAGTAATAATATTATAAAACTTACAAACTAAGCTTGATCGAGATATTAATATTATTATAAAATACTGGCCATCATTACTAATCTCTATCACACTGGCAAGTTTTGTATAAAAATAGATAAACGTTTCGGAATATATTTTCACAGAATGGTTATTATTTTAAAATAATAAATAAATATATGCTGTATGTATATAGGGATTACATATAAGTATTGTTAAATAAATCTATCACACAGACATTTTTGATAACGGGAATTGTGCATATTCAAATGTGACATGGAAGGCAGGGACTACAAGAACTTCCGAGACGAAAGTAGAAAATATGAAATTAAGAAATAACTGGGTTTTTTTGCCTAATTTCCTATTTTCTACTTTCGTATTTACAAAAAATATGACAAAGTCGATAAGACGGTATACAAGCCAAAATGCTGTGTGTTATTTCTTAATTTCCTATTTTCGAGTTGATTTTGGCTTGTATACCGTCTTGGTGCGTCACATTTTTTCCAAATTTCTTATTTTCGACTTTCGTGTTTTGAAGGGGCGAAAAGTAGAAAATATGAATGGTAGTTATATACTTCCATAAGTTCCTATAGGCAGCAAGTTTGTCTTTAGGCTATTGAAATGTGTCTGTTAGCATGCCAAGATACTGTCCGATGTTATAAACACAAAATATATAACTTTGTATATTTTGCAGGACCACAACGATGTTAAATCACCGAATGAACAATATGCTGATAACCACGGATATAGAAGACAGACAGGATATGCATTAATACCAAACTTTAGTTATTTCTAAATTATCCCTAAACTTGGGGGACCAGAGGACCCATGGAAACCCACGAGGTTGGACAGGCGACACTACTCCTTGTTACCTAAAACCGGGGATTCGAAACTACGCCAGTTGACTCAACGAAAGGCTTTACGATACAGCGCCAACGTGCTAACCATTCGGCCATCCACCCAACCCCCCTTCCCGGAAAGAAAAATTAAGCCTTCAAAACTGTGACATTTCAACTGATCGTATCACTTGGTCACTATAGGTGTTCAGTAGTGGTTCATAGATGAATTGATTGTCTCGATTTACTTTGAAAAAATCCAGTAGACATGGTACAAGGATTAATCAGCGAAATGGATGTGTGAGATGTGTTGTTGGCGTTTGGGAAAGTGATGAGGGTAAATGTGTAGGGAGTGAAAGATGTATTATGAATGATTAGAGTGGCTGTGGTGTTACGGTGAAATACTATGCCGCCACCGTAACACCACAGCTTTATGATTTGTTAGACAGGAGTGATGTAATAAGTCCGACAATAATAAATAACACATTTCTGATTTTATTGTCGTCTTTTCCCACTTGCACTGGTTGTACGCCATTTTGAAACTAGCTGACGAAGACAGCTCGGGCGGCGATTGTTCGACTCCGGGCTGCTCTGTCAGTCGTATCATGTCACTCGATATTCACTCGGTAATTCACGGAATTCCACGATAAAAAACATCAAACCACCGCGATGCGGGTACTGTATGTTTTAACCTTGACCTTTTACTCAGTCATAAGCCTCCACTGCAAAAAGAGTTCTCGTCTTTTTATTATTAGTATAATGACTTCGTCATGTGCGGCAGGTTAGTTTGCTTCTAAAAACACTGTTTACCGTTTCAAAAAATACAAAAGTAATTTTCTACCAGACAACCATGGTTCTATTCACCGAGACTAGATACTTTCTCTCGGTGTAAGGATATTAATAAATATGCGTAATAAATATGAACGGTCTTCAAACATTCGGTTTATAATTAGCGATACACAGGTACAGTGGCAAGTGTTATGCTAAACAGACCTAATACCTCAAAAGTAGCTACGCGCGAAATCCCAGATTTTGGTACATGTAAAACAAAACAAAAAATAGTGCCCGTGCGCGTGCCAGTAATAGAAAAACTAAGAGTTCGCGCATAAAAAATGCACGAACGTACCAGGCGCGATGTCATCTAGTCGCAAAACAATACAGCATGAAGTTAGGAAACTTCCTATCGTAGTTTTGTAAAATGTTTTCGATTTGCCTAAATATGTCCTTTTAAATATGTCCTTTTATAAGCGATATTATTCATGTGGACAATTTAATTGTCATAGTTTACCTTTTTTCCAGCTGTGATTTGGATGGATGTCAAGCGGCAGTTTATGGTACCAGGATCTCGACTGGAAAATGGAAGTTGAATAGGGAAATTCTAGTCTAGCAGTAACAAGTTTATGTAATGTACTGTACATATTTCTAAATTTTCATGGGTCCGTCTAATAGGTACAGTAAAGAACATCCTGTTGACAAATTTGAAACGCATCTTAAAATAGAGACCCCTTGAAAATATTGACTTTTAGTTAGGCTAGAGGTGTAAAACTACTTGAGGGAACGAGTTTATCTGTTATGTCTAGGGTAACATGTCATAACTTCAACAACAAAGATCACACCGAAGATGTTTATCTCTATCTGGAGAAAACACAGCGACAGTCAGATGGGATGGACAGTTTCTTCATACATACACACCTTCTCCTGTCCAAACAGTTTCTTCTACATCCCCAAAACACAAATAAACAGTTTCTTCACTAGTTCTGACATTGTTAATCTAGATTCTGGACGAACTATGTTACCGACTTCTGTCTCGCTTCTATGACGTTTTCCGAAGATATTTATCTCTATCGGGAGAAAACACATCGACGGTATGATGACACAATCAGTTTCTTCATACATACACAAAATAAACACCTTCTCCTGTCCAAACAGTTTCTTCTACATCCCCAAAACACAAATAAACAGTTTCCTCACTAGTTATGACATTGTTAATCTAGATTCTGGATGTAATATATTACCGACTTCTGTCTCGTTTCTATGACGTTTTCCGTCGATTCTGGTGTACACACCCCATTCATTGGTCCTCGACGGGGTCAGTTATCTGTCTACGATAGTTGGCTTACAGTTCTTGGTCGGGAGAAAACTGACCTAAAATTCACATAACATTTTGGCTTGTCTCATCTTGTAGTTTAAATCGATATCCTCACTAAAAGTCTATCAAATCACTTCTTTATGTAAAGGTGTGCCTAAGACCTGTTAGCTCATGTTTTTTTACTGTATAACATTTTGATTCAAATATTGATGGGGTTCGTTTGCTATTTGGGCTCAACTATTGTTATATACCGCCAATGGTCATCAATTTATCTAAATAAGCTTGTTATTGCCAAACTAGTATTTGTCTAATGAAGTTGTCTACAGATGTCTACTATTATTATTTTTCATTTTATGCATGACTATGTTTATTTACAATGTAAAGTCAGTAGTGAGTAAACACTTCCAGTTGATGGAGCAGTTTGGAAAATCGTACCTCCCCCTTCCTAAATGGGAGTTAGGGTTGGGTAGCCGGCTCTCAATACTGACCAGGGGACGGTTGCTCAAAACTAAGTTATTTTAACGATCCGTTAAACTCTTACGGACCTCTATCCTGTTAACATGTTGTTTGTTAAATTTACTACAGAAAACACCCTAGAATACTTCATTTTTTCCTTTAGAAATATTAGCATAAATCTGTAGGAATAATTTGCACCACCGAATGTTTGAGGCCTTTATTTCCAGCAACAACCTTTCTCTCCGTTAAAAATAACGGAGCTTTGAGCAACCGGCCCCTGATGTCAGAAACGCCTACACAGACCAGAATGTTTAATTTTGGGTAACATAATACTTTATATGGACTTTAGGTCAACATTCAAAATTTTTCATTGTCTATACTTGGGACATGAAACTTTAAGGGATTCTTAATGAGGTCAAAAAATTTTAAATCTTTCGAAACTTTCGACCGAGCAACAGGATTTTTTGGGGTAAATGAGATGTTACCTTTTCATATTTGTATTCTTTTCGAGGGGAGGTTTTGATTAAGGTTTATTTCAGTAATTCTCTAATATTACTCAAATGTAGGCTTTTCTGACAGAATATTTGTTTTTTTGAAACAAATATTCCCATATAACTTGTATTATTGTGTTTTTCTTGGTAAATTAATACGCCTTTAGAAATGACCATTTAAAAATTACTCCTATATTAAACAATATTTTAGGGGTTTTTATAAGCCCATATTTCTTGCCCATTTTCGTAGTTTTTATACGCCCACATTTTCATGTGGACGTATTATGTCGTCGCCCCTGTCCGTCTGTCCGTCCGTCCGTCCGTCCGGATGTCCGTCCGTCCGTCCGTCCGTCCACAATTGTTTGTGGACCCTCTACAGGTCACAATTCTTGTCCGATTTTGACGAAACTTGAAATATAGGTTTATCCCCAAAAGATCTCGGCTGCTTTCGATATTGGCACGTATCGAATCAAAACTTCATGGATTATGGCCCCTGATTGTACGAAAAATCACGTTTTTAGCTTGTGGACCCTATAGAGGTCACAATTTTGAACCGATTTTGATGAAACTTGACATGCATGTTTATATCCCAAAGATCTTAGTTCCTTTCGATATTTGCGCCTATCGGAACGTAATTTCCTGAATTATGGCCCCTGATTGTCCGAAAAATCACCTATTTTAGCTCGTGGTACCTCTGGAGGTCACAATTATTATCCGATTTGAAAAACCGTTCGATTATGTCAGGGTTACACCCTAAGGAAGGTTGAGTTCAAATTTCGGGAAAATCGGACCAAAATTACCATACAAAATGACCGCCGTTCGTACGCGAATACTGTTAAAAAATGGTATATCCAGGTTGTGGACCCTGTAGAAATCACAATTTTAATTTGATTTTGATGAAACTTGAAATGCATGGTTATAACCCAAAGATCTTGGTTCCTTTCAATATTTGGGCATATCAGATTGTAACTTCCTGAATTATGGCCCCTAATTATACGCAAAATCGTCTTTGTTTAGCTTGTGGTCCCTCGGGAGGTTACAATTATTATCCGATTTAAAAAATCGTTTGATTATATCACCGTTACACCTTAAGAAAGGTTGAGTTCGAATTTCGGTAAAATTGGACCAAAATTGCCATACAAAATGGCCGCCATTCGTACGCGAATACTGTTAAAATATGGTATATCAAGGTTGTGGACCCTGTAGAGGTCACAATTTTAAATCGATTTTGATGAAATTTGAAATGCATGGTTATAACCCAAAGATCTTGGTTCATTTCGATATTTGGGCATATCGGATTGTAACTTCCTGAATTATGGCCCCTGATTATACGCAAAATCGTCTTTGTTTAGCTTGTGGTCCCTCTGGAGGTCACAATTATTATCCGATTTAAAAAATCGTTTGATTATATCACCGTTACACCCTAAGGAAGGTTGACTTCGAATTTGGAAAAATTCGGAACAAAATTGCCATACAAAATGGCCGCCGCGTGTACACGATTACTGTTATAAAATGGTATATCAAGGTTGTGGACCCAGTATAGGTCACAATTTTGATTCAATTTTGATGAAACTTTAAATGCATGGTTATAACCCAAATATCTTGGTTCCTTTCGTTATTTGCACATATCAGATCATAACTTCCTGAATTATGGCCCCTGATTGTCCGAAAACTCGCCTATGGTCCCTCTGGAGGTCACGACTATTATCTGATTTAAAAAAAAGTTTGACTCTATCACCGTTACACCATATGGAAGGTTGAGTTTGAATTTCAGAGAAATCGGACCATAATTGCCAGACAAAATGGCCACCGTTTGTACGCTAATAGTGTTAAAATATGGTATGTCAAGGTTGTGGACAATGTGGACCCAGTACAGGTCACAATTTTAATTCGATTTTGATGAAACTTGAAATGCATGTTTATAACCTAAAGATCTTGATTCTTTTCGATATTTGCGCATATCAAATTGTAATTTAATGAATTATAGCCTTTGATTGTAGGAAAAATAACTTTCGGTTTTGCTTGTTCTCTATCCATCTCTCGAAAATGTGGGCGTATCCTGCCTGGCAGCCGCTGGTTAAAATATTGTTTAATATAGACCAAATTATAATTTATCAGTTAAAATATA
Organism: Patella pellucida; assembly: GCA_917208275.1. Lineage (NCBI taxonomy): Eukaryota > Metazoa > Mollusca > Gastropoda > Patellidae > Patella > Patella pellucida. The sequence continues at coordinate 10,400,068 of OU795044.1, forward strand.
TTATATTATTGTTTCTTAATCAAATTCTCATTGATGTAGTTAAAGATAGTAAGCTGGCACTGCCAGGCAGGATACGCCCACATTTTCGAGAGATGGTAAGAGAACAAGCAAAACCGAAAGTGATTTTTCCTACAATCAAAGGCTATAATTCATTAAATTACAATTTGATATGCGCAAATATCGAAAAGAATCAAGATCTTTAGGTTATAAACATGCATTTCAAGTTTCATCAAAATCGAATCAAAATTGTGACCTATACTGGGTCCACAACCTTGATATACCATATTTTAACACTATTAGAGTACAAACGGCAGCCATTTTGTCTGGCAATTATGGTCCGATTTCCCTGAAATTCAAACTCAACCTTCGGTATGGTGTAACGGTGATAGAGTCAAGCTTTTTTTCAATCGGATAATAATCATAACCTCCAGAGGGACCATAGGCGATTTTTCGGGCAATCAGGGGCCATAATTCAGAAAGCTACGATATGATTTGCGCAAACAACGAAAGGGACCAAGATCTTTGGGTTATAACCATGCATTTTAAGTTTTATCAAAACTGAATCAAAATTGTGACCTATACTGAGTCCACAACCTTGATATACCTTTTTATAACAGTATTCGCGTACATGCGGCGGCCATTTTGTATGGCAATTTTGTTCCGAATTTTTCCGAAATTCAAACTCAACCATCCTTAGGGAGTAACGGTGATATAATCAAACGATTTTTTAAATCGGATAATAATTGTGACCTCCAGAGGGACCACAAGCTAAACAAAGACGATTATGCGTATAATCAGGGGCCATAATTCAGGAAGTTACAATCCGATATGCCCAAATATCGAAAGGAACCAAGATCTTTGGGTTATAACCATGCATTTCAAGTTTCATCAAAATCGAATTAAAATTGTGACCTCTACAGGGTCCACAACCTTGATATACCATATTTTAACAGTATTCGCGTACGAATGGCGGCCATTTTGTATGGCAATTTTGGTCCAATTTTACCGAAATTCGAACTCAACCTTTCTTAGGGTGTAACGGTGATATAATCAAACGATTTTTTAAATCTGATAATTATTGTTACCTCCAGAGGGACCACAAGCTAATCAAAGACGATTTTGCGTATTATTAGGGGCCATAATTCAGGAAGTTACGATCTGATATGCGCAAATATTGAAAGGAACCAAGATCTTTGGGTTATAACTATGCATTTCTAGTTTCATCAAAATCAAATTAAAATTGTGATCCCTACAGGGTCCACAACCTGGATATACCATTTTTTAACAGTATTCGCGTACGAACGGCGGCCATTTTGTATGGTAATTTTGGTCCGATTTTTCCGAAATTTGAACTCAACCGTCCTTAGGGTGTAACGGTGATATAATCAAACGGTTTTTCAAATCGGATAATAATTGTGTACCACGAGCTAAAATAGGTGATTTTTCGGACAATCAGGGGCCATAATTCAGGAAATTACGTTCCGATAGGCGCAAATATCGAAAGGAACCAAGATCTTTGGGATATAAACATGCATGTCAAGTTTCATCAAAATCGGTTCAAAATTGTGACCTCTATAGGGTCCACAAGCTAAAAACGTGATTTTTCGTACAATCAGGGGCCATAATCCATGAATTTTTCATCCGATACGTGCCAATATCGAAAGCAGCCGAGATCTTTGGGGGATAAACCTATATTTCAAGTTTCGTCGAAATCGGGTAAGAATTGTGACCTGTAGAGAGTCCACAAACAATTGTGGACGGACGGATGTCCGGACGGACGGACGGGGGCGACGACATAATACGTCCACATGAAAATGTGGGCGTATAAAACTCATGTACAAATAAAATACTTCACCATCGCTGTGGTTTGAATCTGATAGGGTGGGGAACACCCGTCTTGTATTTTTGCTGTGAAAAGTTGAACATGCCCGTGGTAGATGAAAAATGAGCTGCGCAATAAGCTTCTAAAATCCATGTTTAGGGAATTGACGATTATCACGAAATACCCTTGAGGCTCCTTATTAATTTGAGTAACAATTTCACAGATAACAGTTTTGTATAGCTTTGGAGTACATGTATAGCACGTTTAATGCGAAGAACGATTTTTTTTTAACTGCAAAGTGTTCCATTTTGCTCTATCCGAACATGGCATATCTCCATTTCGGCCCCGAGATGCTATAGACGTCGATTCCCCTCGGGCCATTTTGTTATATTATTTGATGGCTATTCTGATGATTTGTGGAAGACATTGTTACATCTATTGCACGAAAAGGCGTTGCACTCACGTCGGTTTAATCAACGAAAATTATTATAAAAGAAGTGGGGCTTTTAAAGGGACAATAACATTCTTGCTGGCTTTACAGCCCCAGAAAAAAAAAAATTATCCATTACATCATATTTTCAATCCAAGCTACAATGTAAAGTTTTACGTTAGGCTTTTCAAATCATTTAGCTGAATTTTTCCAATTTAAATGATTTGTGTGTATTGGTCTTTAGCCATTGGGAGGACTCGGAGGTGAGGACGCCAAGAGAACTCACCAGTTTGGAATGGACAAGTGAGAAGGCAAAGCCAACTTGGCCAAATGACGGACCTTATTGATTTATTAACGAGCACGCGGTTCCCTCACCCCCATCCCCAAGATCTAACAAAATGCCATTGAAACAATTGAATAAATTAACTTGCAAATTTACGTTGATTTTCTAGAAAGGGCTTTATTACTGTCAACCACAGTACTAAGACTTGCTTAAGAAGAGACGAATGGCTAATTCTCAGTTTGCCAATGCTTACGCGGAGCACACGTCTGAACTCAAGAGTGACATTTCAAGGGGGGGGGGGGGGTACAGGTCCCCGTTTCTCGAAATCTTAACTAAAGATAAAATTTAAATTTTTAGTAGATATTTGAAATTTGATCGGCTAAGCACAAAAAGCATTCTAATATTATTCAATCAAATTACTAAAATTTTGATTTTATCTTAGTTAAAATTTCGTAAAAGAGGCCCCAGGATAGACAGGAAGTGCTGAAGATTGTTGACAACACGTGATACTAGGTGATTATTTATATCTATGCATATCTCGAGCTAGTTTACAAATCCATCATTAAAAAGGTTTCGCGGCAAGTTCTAGTGAGACCATCAATAGTTTTCAACCCACATTTTAAATGTATGCAACAATTCTAGGAATTACTAGTCATTCTGGTCAATTAACGTAATAAATGGAATGGGGTTTAACGTCCCGCTGTTCTGCTGTATATATCGAATTCCAACTGCAAAGGATATTTTACGTGCCCGCTAATGTATACATGAGACCTCGGTGTTTTTTCCCATCCGAACGGCTCGGCTAGACAGCTGTTATGGTCGGGCCCTCAGTTCTGCATCACTGACAAGGGGAAACAGCGCCGGAAAATCTGGATGAACTTTCTCGACCAATACAGGGATAGAACACCTAGCCTTCAGTATAGCGAGCAAGTGTCTTAACCACTTAGCGACCCTGGCCCCCTCAGATGCTAAAGCCGCAAATTATTTCAGTCTAGTATTCAGTTGTCAGTGGTACAAGACCGAATACCTGTAATGGAAAAGCCTTTAGTCGTTTGGATGGAACACAAAAAACGAGGTTTCCTGTCTAAAATTGGCAGCATATCCCGTGATAATCGGCAATCAAAATACGAGTCGCCTGCATGGCATACAACTACCTTCATTAACCCAGTAGATTTTAGAAAAGTAAAACTCATTTCATACGCTCCATTGTATGGAATAGGCTTTAATGTCCTACTCTTTTGCACCTAGCCTGGGCTAATTGAAGACAAGCATACGCCATACTTTGTGCTATGGGGAAATTTTGCCCGGGCAGCGGCGCTACGGCCTACTCTTATATCGAATTCCAACTGCCAAGGTATCTTTTACGTGCACGGTTTTCGTCCCATCCGAACAAGCTGTCCTTGCCAGGCCCTCCGTTCTGCATCACTGACAAGGGGAAACCACGCCGGAAAATTAAGATGAACTTTTTCGGCCAATGCATGGATCGAACACCCGACCTCCAGGCTAGCCAGTCAGCGCCTTACCCATTTAGCCACGTGATCCTTTGTAACTTCTTACAACGTTTAATAAACCAATCTGTTTCACAGAGAATTAAGAAAGTTTTCTAAAATATCCCTGTTAAAGATGACTGTCTTCAACACGTGCAATTTTATCACGTGGTGTCAAACATTGGCTGAAATGGACGAAAAACCGAGGCCATGTGTACACATTGGCGTGCACGTAAAAGATCCCTGGGCAGTTGGAATTCAGTTGCTGTCCGGGCAAAAATTTCCATCATAGCACACTGTATGGCGTATGCCCGTCTTCAATTAGCCCAGGTTAGGTGCAGAAGCGTAGGACGTTAAGCCCCATTTCATTCATTTATTTCAGGACTAACACATGGTATAATTCTATTTCAAAAATTCGCTTGCGCGTAGGGGTCTTGAGAAGTTGGAGGAAACCAGCGGACCAGGAGAATCCCCACTAGGTTGGGCAGGCGACCCTATCCCTTGTCACGTACAACTGGGGATTCGAAACCACGCCAGTTGATTCATTGACAATCTTTATGATAGAGCGCACACGTGCTTACCATTCGGTCTTTCACCCGCGCACGTAAAAAGAACTCGTAACAGTTGAAAATCGGGTTAAAAAAAAAGTAGAGATTTCATTTCGTTTATATTTAGCTTGTTTGATGACTATTGCTACTACTAACCACATTGATTTTTTCTGGATTCTGCACCCGACCTCACCAACTACCCATCCCCCACAGTAAACACATCCGTCTTCCTTGTTAAAATACATGCCCTAACTATCGCACCAGCTAGCACAAGACGAGTGTCGGCTACAAGACAGGGTATGATTACTCTTTCCAGAATACCTTATACCACTTCTGATGTTTTTACAAAAGTACAATTAAACAAAATAACAAGAGTCTGTTTCTGGCTTTAAAAATCAGCTTTGTATTGAATTGTTATAATTAAAATATTAAACAGATAAATAAATAGTTCAGTGTTTCCTTATTATAAGCACCATTGCATCAGCATTGTCAAAATAAAATTATAGTCCTGATATAACTATTATAGTCTACTCTTATAAATATAGATTAGATACATAAACTAGTATTAAGCCTGGTTCACATTGTACGACTACTCGTTGAATTGGTTCTGTTCTATTCTTTACGAAAAAAGAGAGGGTGTGGTTCTGGCTGAAAGGTTTCTCATCAAAATTCGCTATGTGATGACAAAAAATGTTTGGAACTCAAGGAAATTCATTCAAAAATTATAATTAAAGCAATGAGGTATTTTTGGGAATGGAAGACTACGGGGATAACGGGTATATTGGGGTTTTCTTAAACAACAAAAGCTGTGTAATTTAATCTAATTCAAATACCATGACACATTTGTTTCGTTTCGTGTATATTTATAATCAGAATAGTAGGTAATTCAAACAATATTTGTGGTAAAGAATGGTAAAAATTCAGTTTTACGTCTAAAATAAATAAATTACACGAGTTTAGTGATGTAATTAGCATTGGACGATGTTGTAATCCACAGCGAAATGTGCGATAATTCAGGAGTTAATATTCATCTCCATCCTCCCCGGCCTCACCATCATTCGAGTCAACTCCCACTTCTTCGTAATCCTTCTCTAGGGCAGCCAAATCTTCCCTGGCCTCCGAGAATTCACCCTCTTCCATCCCTTCACCGACATACCAATGTACAAAAGCTCGCTTAGCGTACATCAGATCAAATTTATGATCAAGACGAGCCCATGCTTCAGCAATAGCAGTGGTGTTACTCAACATACACATGGCTCTCTGGACTTTGGCCAGATCACCTCCTGGTACAACAGTTGGCGGTTGGTAGTTGATACCCACTTTAAAACCAGTTGGACACCAATCCACAAACTGGATGCTTCTCTTGGTCTTGATGGTGGCAATAGCAGCGTTAACATCCTTGGGAACAACATCCCCTCGATATAACAAGCAACATGCCATGTATTTGCCATGACGAGGGTCGCATTTCACCAGCTGATTCGATGGTTCAAAGCATGCGTTGGTGATCTCAGCAACAGACAGTTGTTCGTGGAACGCCTTTTCTGCGGATATAACTGGGGCATAAGTAGCTAGTGGGAAATGGATACGTGGGTAGGGTACCAAGTTAGTCTGGAACTCGGTCAAGTCGACGTTAAGAGCACCATCGAATCGGAGAGAGGCAGTAATAGAGCTGACAATCTGTCCGATCAGTCGGTTGAGGTTAGTGTAGGTTGGGCGTTCGATATCAAGGTTCTTGCGACAGATGTCATAAATAGCTTCGTTATCAACCATAAAGGCACAGTCGGAATGTTCTAGGGTAGTGTGGGTAGTGAGGATAGAGTTGTACGGTTCAACGACAGCCGTTGAAATCTGAGGGGCGGGGTAGATAGAGAACTCGAGTTTCGACTTTTTACCGTAATCGACACTCAAGCGTTCCATCAACAGAGAAGAGAACCCAGAGCCGGTTCCACCACCAAAACTGTGAAAGATGAGAAAACCCTGTAAACCAGTGCAGTTATCGGCCAGTTTTCGGATTCTGTCCAGGACGCTGTCGACGATCTCTTTACCAATGGTGTAATGGCCTCGAGCATAATTATTAGCAGCATCTTCTTTTCCTGTTATAAGTTGCTCTGGGTGAAAGAGTTGACGATATGCACCAGATCGGACTTCATCTGAAATATGAAAGTAATATGTAGTATTTGATTGTCGGGGATCAAATTGTCTTCTCAAATTAACCATATTTGAGATAAACACAGAAAATTGGTTTGTGGGACAGACAGCGGACGCCAGACACAACCCAGGCCCTCAATATTACCATTTTCGTAATAATAAAATTTAACTATACAAATAGAAAAGTCGTTTAAACTTCCTAGGTTGTGCATCAATAAACCGGTCGTGTGTAATTATTTGCAATGACTAAACTCTTTAATTCATTCTTCTGTACTAGAAAACGTTTTGATGTAGTCTTTGCAATTAATTACAAAGGACCGGCGCTATCATTCTATGATTTATATATCACAATAGGGCCAACTGTGAAAGGGAAAAGTTTTTCTAAGACGTTAGAGGTAATGAAGTAGATGTTTATATACATTTAGGATTTTAGTATTACATTACATAGAACAATTCAAGTGAACTCAAACTGGACATTTAGAATATAATATGCGCAACCCGGACTCACAGAATATGTAAGCTATTTCATTTTATAGTGGGAGCAGTTATCAGCGTTTAGCAGTACAAATACCAACATTTTAGGGTGTTCCCCGTGGTGTTATAATTAGACGATGATATGTTTTCATTGTTTACCTAGGTGCAGGCCTATCCTCGGTAAATGTTAAACAGTTACTCCATGTTTGTTTATTTCCTTATTAGGTAAAGATTCATCCATAAAGACTCTACGGGAAACTTTCACATAGCTACGAGACGTGCCATGTTTGAATTCTAAATGTTTGTTGACCTGACCTTATTGGGGACCTTTTATATGTTGGGACACGTGTATTTAATGTGTCTAATATGCGTCTTAAAGTTACCCCCTACCCCTAGCCTATACAGTCCTTTGGTGGATTCTAGAAATGAAGATGACATTTAAATGGGAAGTGTTCCCAGAAGTGACGTTGTTAATCGGATTTATATGGTCGATTATATCAACATTCCGAGTGTACAAACACGAAAACTATAAGGGAGAGAGAGAAATGGGGTTTAACGTCCACTCGACACAAGCTAGGTCATTTCGGGACTAACATAACAATATGGTTTAATTTTATTTCAATAATTCGCTTGCGCGTGCATGGTCTTTAGCAGTGGGAGGAAACCGGAGGACCCGGTGAAAACCGACGAGGTTGGATAGTCGACCCTACTCCTTGCCACATAAACCGGGGAGGAAACCGGGGGACCCGGAGAAAACCGACGAGGTTGAATAGTCGACCTTATTCCTTGCCACGTAAAACCGAGGATTCGAAACCACGCCAGTTAACTCAATGACAGGTTTTATGATACAACACGCGCACGCTAACCATTCAGCCACCCAACCCCTCGCGAAAACTAAGTGTGGGGAGTCGAAATTTTTGACCTCACCGTGGAATGAAATTTAGACCCTCTATTGCGTACATACCTACGACAGTTGGTTCCAAATCTACAAATATCGCTCTCGGTACATGTTTGCCTGCATCAGTTTCACTAAAGAACGTGTTGAATGAATCATCTCCCATTCCGACTGTTTTATCTGATGGCATGAGGCCATCCGGTTGGATACCATGTTCCAAGCAGTACAACTCCCAACATGCATTGCCCATCTGTACCCCGGCTTGGCCAATATGGATGGAAATACACTCACGCTGAAACAAATCAGAAAGTTTATGAATACTAAAAATATTTCATTTGACAATATGATCTTCAAACTTTGACACACGAGGTCTTCTTTCCTTTCAGGGGTTGGTGATAGTGTTTCAACAGGCAGCATCAAACGGAGATCATTATCAGTCTACTCATATTAAAACGGATCCCCAGACTCCATTTAATCTTGAAACAAATGCATTGTTATGTGTCTTAAAGCCCCAATACCACTCTTGTTGTAACTGAATAATATGCCCCAATCGTTATTCTGGTCAACAAATTTTACTATTTTACAATATTTCAATTAAAAAACGATACAAATTTTATCTTAACACACCTAATTTTAAAAACTGGAAAAATTCAACTACATGCCGTAACATGGTTTGAAAAGCCTTACGTAGGACACTTAAACATCTTGTAGATAGAATAAGGCTATTTTTTTTTCTGGACCTGTCAAGCCAGCCAGAGTGTTATTGTCCCTTTAACCACTGAGCAGAAACGCTTCTGGTGCCGCATGGCGACCTAGGGAGCTGAGACGGCAAGGTTCTTGACTTGCGGCCAACAGTGGGTTCAAACCTTATTTACGAGGGGCATATAGATCATGTATCGTATACTTTAAGGGGTGAAAAAACATTTGGAGACCCAATACATTGTTCATTGAAAGAAAGCATACTTTTCTACTGTATTCTCATTTAACTATTTCCAGTGAAATGAAATGGAGTATTTGGCACCACTGAGATTATGAAGATGGGCATGCGGTTAGCAGTGTGATGTTGGCGGGGGGGGGGGGACTTTTGGTCATCATTCGGTATCAACTATTAGGGGTTCTTTCACGTGTACGTGTTCCATCCGAACGATCAGACACCGGTCCTTGCCAGCCCCTCCATTCTGTATGTATCGCCGACAAGAAGAAACCACGCTAAACAATCTATTAACTTAATGGGACCGTCTGGTTAGTGAGCCAGTGCTCTTCTCAATTTCCAGAACGGATGAAATGGGGTTTAATTTCTTACTGTATGCTATGATGCAAATTTTTCCCTGGCAGGAATTGATTTCCAGGCGTATGACAGTAGACGAGCTAGTCTTTCTATATGCATACACTATGTCGTACCATAGTATATTATATATTGTCTGATAGAAGGTCAGATTCCTGTGATTACAGCCTATATAGATATAATCTATAAAGATTGTCTTTTTTGTAATTCTGTTCTATGTAATGGAACTGGAAATGTACGGGACACAAAAACTAAATATGGACTACAAATATCGTTCTTTGTGAATGATATTTCAACTAAAATTATCTATAGTCTTTATTTAGCAAATGATACAGACATAACAATTGAATTGCGATAAAAAATGTCCAGGCTGTGCATTTTATACATATGGAATTTATAAAATCAAAATAAATGCACATATTATATTCATATAACTTAAAATCAATACGACAGTTTGAAAGAATTTCACATATCCTGTAACATCTGTCCAGTTAACATAAAATACATATCGAAAATTACTATAATACTTAGTCAAGCTATATTTTCATATCAATACCTATTAAAATGTTGTAAGGGAAATAACTTTTCAGACAGAAATCTGCTGCTCCCACCCACCCTTCCACAACCCACAAAAGATTTCGTTTTGACACTTTGTATTCAATTTGGATTTCTGGTGTTGTGTTGTTACGGAGAGCACCATACCACAAACAGAGCCTATGTATAAGCCATTTATGAAATTTCAAAGTTCGAAGTGTATCTTTAAATGTGTACCTCCCTATGTTCAAATGATTTTAATAAATTTCTTGCTGACTTGTATCAAGATCAATGAAATATTATGATTAAAGAGACTGTTTACATTATTTACCATTTCTTTCCTAATTTCTATTGATTTTTACATTAAAATGCAAACTAGTTTAATATAAATCTGGGTTAGGCTATTATCCAGATGTCGGTATTTAGGGTTTTATTTTTACAACGCTGAGTACACATTGACGTGCACGTTAAAGATTCGTGGGCAGTTGGAATTCGATATAAGAGTAGGCCGTAGCGCCGCTGCCCCCACAAAATGTCCCACATAGCAGATTGTATGGCGTATGGTTAGGAACAGAACAGTAGGACGTTAAGCCTCATTTCATTTTTACTCCGCTAAGAAAGCCCTGCATACCCGCTGTAACGTTTCCTAGTCATAATTCGAAATCTAGAACTTAGAAAGCTCGTGTTGTCAAATGGTGATCGTTTGAAGGGGGTTTGACATTTGATACACGTTTAGTAAATAACTCACAGATTCCACATCTGTGCAGCTAAATAGATTTTATCAAAACTTTAAATTTATACTGTTGCGAGTGACAGGTAAAACGTGTCTAATGTAAAACAAACAATCTAAATGCAACTGGTTGTGCAACTTAAATTTAAAATTATGTTGATTAGATGTTTATAAATATTCAACCTGTAAGCTGGATTTCGGTGAATAATTTACAACGGTGCGACTACAAGATTTTAAACTTAAGTTACTATCCCACAAGCAAAAGTCACTCATTTACAGAGAGGCGAGAGAGAGAAATGGGGTATAACGTCCACTCGACACAAACTAGGTCATTTCGGGACTAACATATGGTTTAATTTTATGTCAATAATTCGCTTGCTCGTAGGGGGGGTTAGCAGTTGGAGGAAACCGGAGGACCCGGAGGAAACCAACGAGGTTGGACAGGCGTCCCTACTCCTTGTCACGTACAACCGGGGATTCGAAACCACGCCAGTTGACTCAATGACAGGCTTTATGATACAGCGCGCGCACGCTCACCATTTAGCCATCCACCCCTCATTTACATAGGAAATAGCACTCCCGCCAACATTGTTAAAAACAACCAAACCATTTGTAAATTCTTAGTTAAAACGTTTTTATCTCAGAGATGCATGGTTTGAACATATCATCTTTAAACTATAAACAGACAGACTACCGGTACCCATTATTACTTTAAACGTTAATCGAAGAAATAAACAAACGAATTTAACGCCTTTCTTAATTTATCTATTTTAGCATCAAACATATACAGATTGATCAGTTGCCAAAATAACATGTTGAAAGATAATATTTACATGCACTGGCTGTTGACGCAATTGAAAGTCTCAAATATTTGGAATTCATTTTAAGACAACAATAGAAACAGATTGAATGATGGAATGAACTGATCTTATACAGTATCTCAATCTTATTTTAAACATTCACATACAAACTATTTAAAGTCCTATAATTGATTACTTATATTATGTCTTTATGACCCCCCCCCCCCAATCCACACCCCAAAGGATTAAATATAGAGTTTAAGACAGTACACAATCAAAGGTATTGTTACCTATTTGTATATATCGATTCAATTCTTAGTTCAGTTTTGATTACATTTGTTTCTGTTGATTACATACAAACTGTCATCTTTATGAACATTAGGCAATTAAAGCAATCATAATTTGGTAGAAGCCAGCCTATTAGTCGCGAATTCTTTTTTTAATATTTCCTCCCACTGCTAAAGACCCCTACTCGCAAGCGAATTGTTGAAATAAAAATTGAAAACCATACGTTGGTCCCAAAATGACCTAGTTTGTGTCGAGTGGACGGTAAACCCCATTTCTCTCTCTCTCTCTTTTTAATACTAATCTGTGGTTATTTACAATAATTACATAATAATAACACTGTTGTATATAAATTATTCACATTTCACATAGGTGAATGGTCTGGCTTATTGTGTTAACTAATCTAAAGGCAATCGCCATTGAAATAAACTTGCAGGTCCGGTGGGGTAGGGGAAGGGGACTTTAATAATTTGACCGCAAGTACTCTTCTATCCAGGTTATTGCGGCCACTGGACCTATAATGCCCCCCCCCCCCCAACCAAGAATTGCTTCCGCCGGCCCTATTGGATATATTTCTAATGCTAAAACTCAGTTTTGTCTTGGGATACATTTTCGAAGGTACCCTTTAAACATATCAATCATGTATCATAAATACTACCATAAAACCGTGAATGAAATCTGAAGGGAAATAATTTTTTTTCATTTTCAATCAAAGCGTAATAAATCAACGATTCAACGTAACAGATGTCTCAAATATATAATAAATTTAAACAACACTTACCATGATTGTGGATTTCTAATGAACTAAAGAAAATGTTAAAAAAAAAAATATGTAGAGAGCTCACTAAGGCTGTAAGTAGTCCAACGTGAGAATAACCTGAAACTTCTAACATATAATACTTTTATACGGTTTTTATTTGTATTATTCATGTTCCAGGGCTCACCAGAACAGTTTGTCAATATTGTAGGTTGGTTAACATCTTCGTCCAACATGGCCGCACAGCGTGGCGAAATTTATCCCGGCGGCCAATGGATTTCCACCTACCCTCTTGGCAATCGATGGATCATTTAAATGCACGCTCAATTTACAAATCTGCCCTCGGTGGATCGTAATATCCAAATAACACCCGTTCCCATCAAGTCCTTGGGGTTCAATTCGCTGACAAGAGGTTGGAACGGGGCATGAGAAATTCGTTTTCCGCTGGATATTCTGGTTGATCGTGCTGTGCAGGATTAACTTGCGACCACTTCAACTTGCAGACAGAGGGTTATTAAAATCCAGCATTGATGGACATTGTGACTTCATACAAAGATAATTGTTGTTTTTATAGCACGAAAAGCCATGGTCAGTTCATTTATATATCACAGAGTTACTCCCAATCTGATAAAAACACATATCATACTTGTCTTTACTACACTAGGAGCTGGAAGAGTTGTAACCCGCGTTCTGATTGATGTGAGAGATTAGCCAACAAAACGGTCTGCTGCAGCAAGGGGTTGGCGTTCGATGCAGGGAACTAGGGGTTTCCTACTAGAAACATCAAAGCTGATTGGTTAATCAATATATCTGATGTCATGGGGTCGCTCATATGACCACAAACACGACCTTCCAAGTTACTGTCAAAATGATCCAACACATTTCAGCGAGTCATATTTACTCATCTAATTTAATGATGAAGAGAGGTAACCTAGTTGTACGACGATGTGTCTATGTGGGATGATGACAATATTATGGTTGGTGAAACTGGTGTGACAACCTCACAGTGTAAATATTGACCCTTGACATTTAAAGGATATATCCAAATTAGGTGTTGTAAGTATAAGAAAGTAGAGGCTATATGTACTAAATACTATTTAAGATGGTTTATCAGGGACTGGGACATGTTTACTTAGTAACATCTCGCCATTTTGTTTATTTATACTTTATTTAAAGTGACAATATATAGTCTTTCATCAAAAGAAGGTTTAACACCCATAAAGCTGTGCTTATAGGCCTACTGTCAATAATTCCTCACAAAATCGATACAATTTGTCCGACTTGGGACTTTAATTTTTTTTTGTTTTTTAAGTTGGAATTTATCCGATGAGGTGTGGTGTGTGGGGGGGGGGGGGGGGCTTTTATCATAAATTGCTTACAAATGAAATAAATAAAACGGGCTTTACCGTCCTATACTTTTTGGTTCAACTGGGCTAATGAAGACGACGGGTCAACTGCTTACAGCCATTTTTAAAGCACTTCATATAGTATGATAGCTGGGGCGGGACGTTTAGTCCTCTGCTATGAGAATCCAGTTATTTTCCCTATTGATACTGTAGCAGGGAAAAAAGTTTTATTTTTACGGAAACAGTCAATGACTGTCCTTGAAGACACAACCCCTTAAAGCTACGCAATTGATAGCTTGCAGAGTTGCAATCGTTATTGTGAACATGTACATAAACTCGACAATTGTATCTAGGTGTATAAAGAAGCTGCGAAATATTCAAATTAAACGACGATTGAATATGGAATATCAGTATGTAATTTCCTGAAGTACACGCAATGATTCATTCGGACAAAGGATGCTCTTATTGTCTAACTTTTTACAACTTTATGTTAAATGGTAGACACGACAGAACAAAGTGGAGAATTGTAGACACAACAGGACACAGTTGGGTTTCTTATTCGAGACTATAGAGGTTTTGTTTATAGGATCCAGTGAATTGTTATTGGTTTATGAAGGTGAATGAAATGCAACTAATTGGAGATTATCCTTTAATAATATTTAGTTTCAAGCTTGTTATATCCAATTATAGCTGAGAGTAATATAACTTGACAGTGGTCAAAAGAGCTGTAAAATTCGTTATTTATAAAAACATAACTCATTCATCTTTGTCAAAAGGTTTTACTTTCGCTTATCTAGCTTTTTATACGCCCACATTTTCATGTGGACGTATTATGTCGTCGCCCCTGTCCGTCTGTCCGTCCGTCCGTCCGGACGTCCGTCCACAATTGTTTGTGGACTCTCTACAGGTCACAATTCTTGTCGGATTTTGACAAAACTTGAAATATAGGTTTATAACCAAAAGATCTCGGCTGCTTTCGATATTGGCATGTATCGGATCATGGATTATGGCCCCTGATTGTACGAAAAATCACGTTTTTAGCTTGTGGACCCTATAGAGGTCACAATTTTGAACCGATTTTGATGAAACTTGACATGCATGTTTATAACCCAAAGATCTTGGTTCCTTACGATATTTGCGCCTATCGGAACGTAATTTCCTGAATTATGGCCCCTGATTGTCCGAAAAATCACCTATTTTAATTATTATCCGATTTGAAAAACCGTTCGATTATATCACCGTTACACCCTAAGGAAGGTTGAGTTCAAATTTCGGAAAAATCGGACCAAAATTACCATACAAAATGGCCGCCGTTCGTCCGCGAATCCTGTTAAAAAATGGTATATCAAAGTTGTGGACCCTTTATGTGGACGTATTATGTCGTCGCCCCTGTCCGTCTGTCCGTCCGTCCGTCCGGACGTCCGTCCACAATTGTTTGTGGACTCTCTACAGGTCACAATTCTTGTCGGATTTTGACAAAATTTGAAATATAGGTTTATAACCAAAAGATCTCGGCTGCTTTCGATATTGGCATGTATCGGATCATGGATTATGGCCCCTGATTGTACGAAAAATCACGTTTTTAGCTTGTGGACCCTATAGAGGTCACAATTTTGAACCGATTTTGATGAAACTTGACATGCATGTTTATAACCCAAAGATCTTGGTTCCTTTCGATATTTGCGCCTATCGGAACGTAATTTCCTGAATTATGGCCCCTGATTGTCCGAAAAATCACCTATTTTAATTATTATCCGATTTGAAAAACCGTTCGATTATATCACCGTTACACCCTAAGGAAGGTTGAGTTCAAATTTCGGAAAAATCGGACCAAAATTACCATACAAAATGGCCGCCGTTCGTCCGCGAATCCTGTTAAAAAATGGTATATCAAGGTTGTGGACCCTTTAGAGATCACAATTTTAATTCGATTTTGATGAAACTTGAAATGCATGGTTATAACCCAAAGATCTTGGTTCCTTTCGATATTTGCGCATATCGGATCGTAACTTTCTGAATTATGGCCCCTGATTATACGTAAAATCGCCTTTGTTTAGCTTGTGGTCCCTCTGGAAGTCACAATTATTATCTGATTAAAAAAATCGTTTGATTATATCACCGTTACGCCCTAAGGAAGGTTGAGTTCGAATTTTGGAAAAATTGGACCAAAATTGCCATACAAAATGGCCGTCATTCGTACGCGAATACTGTTTAAAAAATGGTATATCAAGGTTGTGGACCCAGTAGAGGTCACAATTTTAATTTTCGATTTTGATGAAACTTGAAATGCATGGTTATAACCTAAAGATCTTGGTTCCTTTCGATATTTGCGCATATCGGATTGTAACTTCCTGAATTATGGCCCCTGATTATACGCAAAATCGTCTTTGTTTAGCTTGTGGTCCCTCTGGAGGTCACAATTATTATCCGATTTAAAAAATCGTTTGATTATATCACTGTTACACCCTAAGGAAGGTTGAGTTTGAATTTCGGTAAAATTCGGAACAAAATTGCCATACAAAAAAAATGGCGGCCGCGTGTACGCGAATACTGTTATAAAATGGTATATCAAGGTTGTGGACCCAGTATAGGTCACAATTTTGATTCAATTTTGATGAAACTTGAAATGCATGGTTATAACCCAAAGATCTTGGTTCCTTTCGTTATTTGTACATATCAGATCATAACTTCCTGAATTATAGCCCTTGATTGTCCGAAAAATCGCCTATGGTCCCTCTGGAGGTCACGATTATTATCCGATTTAAAAAAAAACGCTTGACTCTATCACCAATTCACCATACGGAATGTTGAGTTTGAATTTCAAGGAAATCGGACCATAATTGCCAGATAAAATGGCCGCCGTTTGTACGCTAATAGTGTTAAAATATGGTATATCAAGGTTGTGGACCCAGTATAGGTCACAATTTTAATTCGATTTTGTTGAAAGTTGAAATGCATGTTTATAACCTAAAGATCTTGATTCTTTTCGATATTTGCGCATATCAAATTGTAATTTAATGAATTATAGCCTTTGATTGTAGGAAATATCACTTTCGGTTTTGCTTGTTCTCTATCCATGTCTCGAAAATGTGGGCGTATCCTGCCTGGCAGTGCCAGCTTACTATCTTTTTTTATTGCAGTACATTTGTTATTACAACCTATGCATTCCCACGAAAGTATCCATGGGGTATTTATAGGGCACGCACAGGATAAAAAATATACAGTATGTTCGTCACTAACTGGCAACCTGTCGGCTTGATATCTGTTCGGTTGACGTAAGGTGGGCGTCGTAATGTTTTTTGGAATGGCTAGCGGTTGTGAGGACAGATAATGATTTAAATAATTACACTTACAAGAATTTGGCAGGGGATAATCCAAGAATATACTATTAGGTTTTGATATGCATGGCAAATTGGACAGCGGGCAATGTATCATCCTCTCAATCAATTCACGTTACAAACAAAGCTGCTTAAAATATATATTTTATGGCTTGGGGTAGTTTCTTGTTAATGAAAGTTTTAAGAGAAATTTAATAGATTATTAGTTTGAATATGTTTTTTATTCTAAATATATCATTAAACCACAGTTTGTACGTGATATCTTTAAGCTTTGTAAATATGTATATGCATAGAGAGAAATGGGGTTTAACATCCACTCGACACAAACTAGGTCATTTCGGGACTAACATATAGTTTAATTTTATTTCAATAGTTTGCTTGCGCGTAGGGTTCATAAGCAGTTTTAGGGAACCGGATAACCCGGAGAAAACCCACACGGGGGACAGGCCATCCTTATCTTTGTCACCTACAACCGGGAAATCGAGACCACGCCAGTTGACTCAATGACAGACCTTATGATATAACGCGCTCACACTCCCCACCCCACATAATCCATAATTAATATATTGATTTACATAATATTACGCCAAAAACACAATACATTCTAGATTCGTTTCTACGCAATACATATATTATGGTATTAAGCATAATTTGATTTAAAATGTTATCTTGAAAGGGTAGGGTAATCTTCTGCCAGTAAACAAAACAATGTCGCGTTTGACGTGATATGACTGAACAACTATACATCAGGCATTTTCAAAATTTCGTGATAGTAGACTATGACTTCCTTAGATAGATACCACCTTTTATTTGCAGTAATTGTCTTTTGATGGACATTATGTCTATCTGCACATAATATGGCGGCTATTACACAAATGACAACAGGTGGATTAGGGAAATACCCAGCCCTCAACTAATAAGTGCATGCTACTTATAACATAAACCATTTAAGACCCAAAATTGTAAAAGAGTGTGGCTTTCATTTAAAACATTTAAACTCTGTGGAACATGGAAATAGAAATAAACAATGGAAAATGATCTGAACATGAAACTAGAATACAATTTAAGATGTATGTGACCGATAAAATTTTTAATATTTACTCTAGTCTAACCATAGTTTATTGCATTATATTTTTTTTCATTTCCAGACCATGCTATGCTCTATTAAAAAATAAAAATATTCAATTTAAACGGAAATGAGATATTTAAGGAAGAGGAACTATGACATAGGGGCTTACAATCAAAAAAAATATGATAAAAATATACTGTAGATTGATTAGAGGGAACACTAAATCATGGACGCTCAATTTATCGTTCATTTTACAATGTATTTAGCAAATCATAAGTGTTTGTTTTTGTCTATTCTGTTATGATACCAGTTAATGTTATGTTCACGTTTATCCTGCAGGGCCGTCGGATCAGCCCCCCTCGCCACCCTCAGCCCTCGTTTTGGCTTTTATAATTTATATGCTGATAGCCCCACCCCATCGCCTCCCAATATGAATTTCATTCCGTCGGGCCTCTATGCCTACTGCTACACAATTGGTGTAAAGTAAAATACTCTCCAGAGGATGTAGTACAGTATTACTTAGTTTACTTGTACAAGGGAGACAAATCCAACTTTTCTCTTCACCGCTTTCAAAAGGGAAGGTATCATTTGAAGGTTCCCAGACCCAGTCCCCATAAAGTAGTCCTCACGTCTGTTCCTTCAAATTCCAGTTAAACAATTTTGATTTATAAAGAAAAGAAACAAAAACCATAATAGCCTTAAATATTGTACACTTTATAAATCCTATTGAGTTATTGATGGAGGCGGGCCCATATCTAGACACCATTGCCCTAGTGTGAGCGTATGTGACATGGAGATAGGGGCGCCTTCTCAACCTCGTGGGTTTCCTCTGGGCACTCCGGTTGCCTCCCACTGCTAAAGACCCCTACGCGCAAGCGAATTATTTAAATAAAAATTAAAAAACATACGTTAGTCCCAAAATGACCTAGTTTGTGTCGAGTGGACGTTAAACCCCATTGTTCTCTCTCTCTCTTACTCGATCGATCGATCGATACCATTAAGCGGGGGGGGGGGGACATTACTTTTCGGTAGTGTGGCGAACATTTTGAGGAAAATTTTTCGGAAAGGTCATTCTAACAGACTGTTGTAATTATCATGCTATGTAGTTAACTAGTAGGCGTCTTATAAGCATTTTAAAATAAGTTTTCAAACAAACAAACAAAAATATCGTGATTTTTTAAATTTATTTAAAACTATTTTAGATAAGCACAAAAAAAGGTTTATAAAGTTATGAGATACCGTGGGATTTATATGCACATACTGATAGCATAGCGTTTTAAGTTAGCAATTTCTGAGCGGGGGAAGGGGGTGAGCATTTGACGCCCCCTCCCCCGCCCCCCTGTGGAAACGGGCCCGGGTGGAGGTTGATGAAATTGAATATATGTAAAGTCTTGTTAAAACTTCTAGATAAATGTTTATAGTCTGGCGACTGGAACTTCGTTGTTGTTGAAGCAGCGTCGTTAATGTCTTCATGTTATATCGATCAAACATGGATGCAGAGGCGGATTTAGGGGGGGGGGGGGGGCGCAAGGGGCGCGCACCCCCCTCCCTAATTTTCGACAGTGCCCTTTTTTACTTCTGAAAGTGCCTTTTTTACTTCTGAAAGTGCCTTTTTTACTTCTGAAAGTGCCTTTTGTACTTCTGAAAGTGCTTTTTCTCAGATCCAAATATGTCAGAAAATATCAGCCAAATAGCTCTTGGAATTGCTACAGGTACCAGGAACAGGGATGTAGCCACCCCAGGCGGCACTATTTTCTGCCCCCAAGCACAAAGAAAAAATCGAAAAAAGCCGCCCAGTCGTATTTAAACCCCCTCGACTTCGTCCTTCTCTGCACACAAACTCAGCGCTCGAAATTTACCACGGCAAATGACAAAGCCATGATAAAAGACTACACAAAGCATGTCTGCCACGGCATTATTTATTTTTGTATGCCGTAGTAGACCCCATCATCTAAATTTACGGCACTCCAATGTTAAAGGTTTAGATGTCGTTAATGGTGTCGTACGTTCGGTTTTATGATCAATTCTGAAGGTACTGTTTAAATCTACGGTTAATCCAAGCCTATCCACAATGTCAATGTTTCTTATTTTATTTCTGCCTGTGTTGATCATGGATTTGCTACGGCCCGGTAGTAGGGCTCGGGGGACGATGAGAGCTTTCTCAACTTCTGTTTGACCTGATTGTCATTCCACCGTAATAATAATATAATTTGTGAGACACAAGTCAAACAAAACAGCGTGTTTTAATTATCAATATCTACCTGTTGTCATAATTCGTTGTACTCAAATAAAACACAAACACCATTTTAAGAATAGGCCTATATAAATTTGAATATATAAATAGAAATTGATTTGCACTGAAGCAAATAAGACAGCAAATGCTCTAAAAATACACCAATAAGGATTGAATTTTCATAAAAGACCACGCCCACCTCAGCGACGTGCCCTCATTTTGCCGCGCCCCCCCCCCCCCTTTCCGAAATTCCTAGATCCGCCCCTGGGATGTTAATTTCATCTACCATTACATTCACAATCTGGTATACGAGATCCATTGAAAAACGATATTTAGCAAAAGTGAATGATAACCATGCAACTCCATCTTATTTAGCAAAAGTTAATGATCAGCAACTCTATTTGTCTTTGACATCATTTAGATCACAGCACGCTTCTTTCTATATAAAACAAATTTGTAAATATTCCTACATATCTATTAGCTTGTCTTGTTTCACTCATTTTCCACGACAGCTGGTAATGGGGTAGATAACAAATCTTATCTCTCCACACTCGGTGTTTCGAGATAAGATTTTGGCCTATAGTCTCCAATGTAGCACATCCCGTCGTGATTCACTCCTGCTGCGATTAAACAAAATTGACAATATTTTTCATCAAAACAACGATTGATTATTGTTATTTATAATATTTCTGCCACACTCAATTACAATTAAGCATGTAATCCTACCTGGAACGGGTATAAATCATCGCATTTAAAATCGAGGCGTTATGCCGTTACTAAGACCGCCATCTTTTTTAGAGCAGTGAAGTCTAACAGCTGTCATAATGTGGGCGGGCGCTCAATCTTAGGCTTTATAACAGCCAATCAAAAACGCAATTACATGTGGAAATACTAAATGACATCCACGTGTATATCAATGGAAGTGGATGTCTGACAATATATAGATTCAGTAATTTAAATG
The DNA here is from genome assembly GCA_917208275.1 of Patella pellucida. Taxonomy (NCBI): domain Eukaryota; kingdom Metazoa; phylum Mollusca; class Gastropoda; family Patellidae; genus Patella; species Patella pellucida. Next base: position 10,421,493 of record OU795044.1, read on the forward strand.
CGAATATTTGGAGTTAGGCGATAGTTGTGCCACCGCATTGGCCTCTGTAAGTTTAATTAGTGATAAGAGTATTAACTTATCTTATTTTAAAGATGTTACATGCATTAATAAAGAAATTGAGTTTGCAACATAGAACTAAAGCGCCTCAAATCGTAGCTAAAAACAAGAACATCAGTATATCTCAACGTTTTTAGCTACGTTCTCGTAGCTAGTAATGGGGTAGCGGAGGCGAGTGTAATAAGACCTACGTTCAGAGCTGGGATATGGGTATCCTTCCAAAACATGTACATGTACATACCAACCAAATATGGCAGTATGCGATGAAGTACCCCGAAAATGGTGCGAGGAACCAGTTAACACCCCTGGGCATATCTTCAAATGAAATACTGACCCCAAAAACATTAGTTCAGATAACAAATTTACTATATGACGAAGCCGTGTAGAGTTATGTCTATTCGTCAACTGGGGTTTTCGGTCGCAGCAGCCTATTATTCAGGGGTACACATAAAAACAGGGCCGATTAACCATATCTCAGTTGCGTCCAGCCACCTCCTCTAGAAATGTCATCATTTCATAGCACTCGCATTTATCACCAAGGCCGGATTAACCATGGGGCACAGACCCCAGGTCCCCTCACATTAGCCCCCCCCCCCAACAAAAAATTTCTTTTGCGTCCAGCCCCCTCCTCTAGAAATGCCATCATTTCATAGCACTCGCATGGATTGGTTCACTGAAATGACGCTAGAATGCGCTAATTTCGTGGCAGAATTTTATTTTTTTTCTGGGGGAGGTACTTCTAAATGGCTCCACATAAGTGCCTGAAATGCCAGGAAATCATGTTTCCGACCTCCAATTTCTGAAATTTTACAGAAAAATAAGGCCCTCATACACCTGATCCAAACTTTCTTATATCGCTTATGTGGAGGCCATCGGGCGCCACCACAGCTTCGGACCCAAGGTGCGGGCACCAGAAGCAAATGTCTTTCCCAAAAAATCTGCCGCCAAAATTGCCACTCAGATGTCATCCCAATGGCAGAAAAACGTGTTTCCTGCATCGTTATTTTTCAAAAATTTCTTAGGGAGGACCCCAGACAAGGGTGTCGCCCACATAGGCGAAAGGCCTCTCCTGTCACCTCTTTCTGGGTCAGCGTCTGACCCACCACATGACATTAAAGGGTTCGTTTTGGTCGCCCTTATTCTCTTGACAATTAGTGATTTTCGTTCTGGTCGCCCTATCCACGACGCCTTATGGTGTTTCGGACTAGTTCTGTGCTTAACATCAAAATGAAAAATAGCGCTGCCGAAATTGATACACGGGAGCGACGTTGATTGCAGCTCCAAGTGGGTGGAAAACGCGTTTGTGACAGTCTAATTTACAAAATTTGCGGGGGTAGGGGCTTCCAGACCCCAGCCCCACGTACACACACGCTCCGTTCCGCACTCAATAACTCCGGCATTATATTGGCGTCCCCAAAACTCTGCTGCACCCCCACTTTTACAATCCTACATGCGGGCCTGCCCCAGACCCCCCTTGTGGGGATTCGCGCCTTCGGCGCTCGCTGTCAGTAATAAGCCCCCCCCCCACATGTTCCAGGCTCCAGGGCCCCCACCATGGTTATTCCGACGTTGCATGGAAATGGTGTAAGGGGTCAGTTGACACCCCTGGGTATACCTACACAAATGCCTGAATGACCAAATTTGCTATTTTATAGCGAAACAGTACCACTGTGTGCCCATTATTATATGTGGATTCTCGTCGAACGATTTTTAGGGTAGTGGAACCCCCGAAATTTGCACAGGGACATCGGGCAACTATGAAAAGCATATTATATGAAAGGTTGGCAATGACAAACTATATAGGGCAAGGTGTCGGTTTCATTTGTTTCTCTTAAAATCGAACGACTTCTTGTCTAACATTTTATTTTTGAAAATAAAACAAATTAGGCCTACTTTTAAAAAACGTAGCATTTATCCTAAAAATTCTTAATTTTCCGGTACTCCCATTTTAGTAAACTTTTAGGATGTCAATTGTCATTCAGTAAATCCATCTTTACCAGAGACCATCAAAATAACTGTTTCTTGCAATGGTTTGTGGGTTATCTCCCTTCTTTCATAACTTGACTGATTTATCATAAAACCTGGCATTTACCCATACAATTCGGGACATTCCGCTACTTACATTTTGGTAAACATTAAGGATGTCATTCGGTTCACTTAACACTACCAGAAATCATCAAAAAACCTTATTTTGCATTTTTTATTAAGGGTTAAAACCTAGTTTTCATAAACTCGCTTGTCTAATAATCAAAGACGCCAAGATCCACTGTTGATTTTAAAATTCATGGGTTTAACTCCTCGCTCGGTTTAACTCAGCACGGCATTATGCGATGTTTTGGGTGGAGAATTTTGCTCTGGCAGTCGTGTTTCCACCTACTCTTACGAATTCTCAAGGCCATCGAATCTTTTACGTGCACTGATGATTTGTACACGGGACGGTTTTTCATTCCGCCTATTAAAATGACTAGATATTCGAGTTAATAATTTTTGTGTTGGCACTGGGTGCATTATGTTTTATTATCTCCCTTTGACATAACGTTGGTTAGTTGGTGCTGGATGTCTTATACGCTGGACTGAAACAATACGAGAATTTTCCTCGACGGGCCTGGGATTCGACACACGTCAAGTAGCTAAACATGACGTAAAAGCCATACATGATGATAACCTATAACAACTATTACCTCATTTTATTACTTTGACATTTTTTTCTTTAAAGATCGGATATATTTAGCTGACGTTTTGTTCATTATGTAGTCGAGAAATGGGAGTTCCCCGGTTCGCATCATTTGACATTCTTCCTGGGTTACGTGAAACGAAGCACTCCATTTTGATGTTGGGAAAATTATATGTTTTTTCGTCATGCACTGGTCCCAAACTATTTTTTGTAGATGTCTAAAATGTCGCACTTCTTCAAATATATCGTCTCCGGCTCGTAAAATCTTTTTATTGAATTCTTTATAAAAGAAATCGTAAAGTTCGTAATCCGCAAACGAAATAGCACGATGGCGGTTATGATCCTCCAAATCAAAAATTCGCTTAGGACGAAATATGTTTCTGTTTTTCGGGAAGTACAGAATATCTTTATGTGTCCAGCATAAAGCTCTTCGGAGTAGAATAAGAGATTCGTCAAAATATTCCATAATCATAACGAGTTTAAAGTCTTTATTTAGTTGCCGTAGGAAGGTAATTCTTTTATATGGATCTGCTAATTGGGTTAAAGTCATTCCTAAATCGGCAACCATTTTATTTCTAATATGGCTTAAACTCTTCCGTGGTGATTCCGATTTGGAGATATTATTCAAATACGCTGATATCGGATTGGCAGAAATACCCGACGCCATATTATTTTTAATAAACTGGATACCATATATTTTGAAATATTCGACTGCAGAAATAAATTGATCGAATGGTTCCCTAATAATGGTTATGTATACAGTGTCGTTAGGCATCACAGAGCGGAAAGCAGTTCGATTGTAAACCACGTGATTCCACAGAATATCGTAGGCTTGGTTATCAGGAATTGGCGAAAGCGATTCTTTCCTTATCGGCTCTCCAGGTTTTCCAATATAATTATACCCATTTTCATGTTTTGATTTTCTTGGAACCGCAAAATTCAAATTATGGGCAACACCAAATCGTTGGAATAAATTGGCAATGGTGGAGCTTCCGGTTTTATGAACCTTTAGAAAAACCACACGCGTAGTTGGCAGACATGATTTGTCTCTCTCCGTGGAACTTGACCGGAAGTGAAGTTGGTCACTTTCTTGTTGATTATCATCGACGATGCTCCTGAACTCTATAGCCGTGGGTTTATTTATCTTAGGATCTATCTTCAGAAATTCTGGTATGTCGAAGATACCTTTTAGGTTTGTCTGTAGGTTGAGTAGCAACACTAATGTGATGATTACACATAACAGAATCTTGATCCTGCAAATTAAAAGAAGTTTAGAAAATTATCTGAACGAACAATGGACATTGTATATATATGTAAAGCATGTAATTTATCATCCAATGATTTTATTTATTATGTACTGGCATACAAATTATATTTGTGTGAGTGTGGCGTACAATAGCCAGAATAGCCTACACCCCCTCCGGGCCCACCCTCCCCGTTTTATCATTTAATGTAAGGGCTCCTGTGACATTTTCCGCCAGGGGCCTTATGCAAGCTCAATCCGGCCCTGGCGGATTGGAAAATAATGGGGTCATCCAAGGTTATAGTCGTGCACAAACTAGGTCATTTCGGGACACAAATGGCTCAATTTTATTTCAATAATTCACTTGCGCATCGGGGTCTTTAGCAGTGTGTGTATGGAGGGTGGGGTCGGAGAAACCCCACGGAGTTGGACAGGTGACCCTCTCCTTGCCACACACAAGCGTAAGCGTGTAATTCAAACCACGTCACTTGACTAACGGGACAGACCTTGTGATACAATGCGCCTGCGTAAACTATTCGCCCCCTTCCTTTTTTACAGCGCGGTTAATAATATACTTAAACTTGTAAAAAGTCTCACTTCAAAAAAAGATCTTATAAAAGATGCAAAATCCTTAAGTACATTCAAATCCTTGTTAAAAACACATCTATTCAGTGCAGATGATGGAAATCTGTAGTAAATGTGACAGACTAACTCAGCGCCAGTGAGCAAACTTTTGGATACGAGGCGCTATATAAATTCATTATTATTATTATTATTATTATTATTATTATTCGCAATCTTTTACTCGGTCCGAGGCTGTAATGTATTTACACAAAGTTTACGGTCCTATGTTTTCTTTTAAACAACAGTTTTAAACCACCTTTCTTTCAACTTGTCGTTTTTTCAACCATACAATATTGTAACAGGATTTAACTTGAAAAATGTTCTGTTTGCGAAAACTTAAAATAACTATGTGGGGACTTTGTTTTCCGTCAGCATTCCAAATTAAACGTCATTTTGGGCACACTATTGGAAGTTTAGCATTATTTGGTAAAGGTATGCCTTTGGTTATTTTAATGTTTACAACAATAACACAACCTAACTGTTAAATTTTACAACATTTACAAGCTAAACAACACAAATTATTGCTTAATTTCAACACTTTATATCAGCTCTAAACTACACAAATTAGTGCACAGTATTATCTTAGCCCTAAGTAGTGACAAATGTTAAAGGAGCTAAATCGCTAACATTTGGGACCTAGAAATTCACAAGAGTGGGTCGTATCGCATAATATGAATGTATATAAACTGATTTACATTCAATGGTTTCCGTTTTACTCCGATTTTAAATCAGTTATGTTTGGCGAAATACACCAGCAATCTTAATCGAGTGCAAATTTCTAGCGTCTAGTTATTCCAGTCTGCATAACTCCGTTTGACTATTAGTGCAACTGGCCACGTCCCTTGAGTCTCTCAATACAACTAGGGCTGAAGCGCATTACGGTACAGGATTCGTGTACCAATGTTAAATAAATATTTTATCTTAAAGATGCATTCCCGGGTACAAACTTTGTGATTTGATAATATATTTGTACTAAAACCATATTCAAAGTAACCAATTTATCAAAAGTTTGCTTCAATTCACTTTCAAAACTTTGTGTTTATCGTGGATACCTATTAATGATACCTGTTAGACGCAATGTTTGCCAACTTAGCTTCATTGTTGGAGGGTCCATTTTTCAGAATGTATCTATCATTAATTACTGTACATTTACCATACTTATTGAGGCCAAAGTAAATTCTTAATTTTCCTTTTCTGCCATTTAATTGCTGAGTCGTTTGTACATCGACAACCCTCAATGTTCCCAAAACCGCCTAACCATTTGAGCAAGAAATAGCAACTGCTCCCTGACCTAAGCCAGCAGACAATCAGCTAGCAAAACCTGTCGGGTTGACAGTTAGGGATTCCCTGACAATATTGCCCAGTACTTGCCACATGGGCGTTTTTCACGTAATCCAGTATTTTTCTAGTAAGATTGGGTGTCTATGCTTTCCATATATACCACATTTGCCATACTTTTATTGGAAATGACCACCCGATAAATACTTTGCTGGGAGCCCATCTTTAAATATCGGATATCAGAAGCTCGTCTTTTCCCGGTAAGTTTACATCATCAATGTTGATTTAAATGGACCAAAAATTCGTGTTTTTAAGTTACGGACTTAGGTCCCTTAAGCATGAAGATAGTTTAGAAGAAATGGATATCAACTGTGTTTCTTCAGTACAATTCCAGTTTTGCATCTCATCTAAATATAAACTGCATAATCACCGGTCAAAATTAAATTGTTGAATGTCATTTATATTTATAAGTATTTACGCAACATTTCCTTGTATAAACATTATTTACTTATTCATCGAGACACAAATACGAGCAAACAAAATTCAGATGAAAATATATTCATTACTGCATGTATGGAACAAATTGCCGGTTAGTTCAGTGAATAAATAAGCTATTTTTGGCCAGCTTTTTAAAAAAAAAATTCGCCAGGAGCATAAAAAATAAGGCAAAGATAAGGCAAGAGTATAGAACAAAGATGGACGTCTAAATAATCTAGGTTCTAAATATTACACATTTTTTTATCTTAATATATTCACTTTGTACTTTATTACACTGTAAAAAAAAAGTGTGTAACGTTACTCTTTTTCAAGTGAAATCTTAATCCATCTTTGGTGTAACTGGTCCTTTACACTAAGAAAGAGTAACTTTAGACGATTTGAAGTGCAAACTTACTCCAATGAAGTGTAAACCCGTAGTAACACTATTTTGTGTAACAATATACACGATAAATGGTGTAATTTTACACATTACAAATAAGTGAACCAGCTGTTCGACCTTGGTCGGTGTTTAGTATACTGAAGATAAGTGTAATAAAACATAATTTTTGGTGTAATTTATTTCTGGAGGAGGGGTGGGTAACTAGAAACAAATAAAGTAGTAAATAGTGTAGCATGACACTTAACATGGTGTATTCTTGTAAACTTTTTGTAGTGAAACATTACGCTTATAATTATAGCACGATAGAAGGTGTAACATTTATATATTGCTAACTATATTTATCGTGTTAATTTACACCAAACGTAGTGTATTCACATTTCGCTTGCTGAGATGTAATATTAACACGATAAAAAGTGTAAAATTTCGTAGAGTCATTACCCTGAGATCGGCGAATATTCATCCTTCTATTCGTGTATGTTTTTAACACTATTTCGAGTGTGCCATATACCAAACGAAGGTGTTTAAGATTCATATTTATATTTACACCAATGGTAGTGTATTCATATTATTATCTCCCTTAACTTAAATAGCTGAATTTGTAGCATGCAGTTATAATTAAAAATGCATATTCTGCGACGTACTTGACATAATTAGATTATACTTCTGTATATCAACTTTATCATAAATTAACTGTGTCCATATGTTAATTAGTGTTGCATTGATATCGTTGACAATGTATACTTTGTTTACATAAGGCAAGTCATCCTCCTCGCAGTGTTCCGTTTGATTAGAGCTAATCTGACTACACCCTGCTGGACTGAGTGGGTATTATTGTCACTAATTATGACTGGCCAGTGGTCCTATTACTGACCAATCACTGAATTCGTTACAAAGGTATTACCTTTAAAACAAGACGTTTAATTAGGACAACTGTGTTTACGTAACGTTACGTCATGGCTGCACGGGTTTTTTATGCTATATTAACCAGCGCATAGCAGGATATTGCAGCAAAACTAATTGCGTGACAAACGAGGCTATCGGTATTGACTTAAAGTAAACACGACGGTATGGTAACTAACAGACTTTCAACGTTTTTAATAACTTAAATCTTTGTCCAAAATATTAAGGAAGACCCAAGATTAAACGACGGAATGTCATGTTGCTGTACGTAAGTAGTAGATTTGATTGAACGAGAAGAATAGACACATTTACTTAAATGTCAAGAATCCGAAGCGAATCCAGCAATGGCCAGAGAGGGATTTCTCGGGCCGTTGCTTCAGGAATATGAAGGCAAGTATACTTTATAATATTGCATGACTAGGCAATGCAATCTCCGAAAGATTGCCATCTTGTCGAGACGGCCAGGCGAACGTGTTACCCCAGCACTTGTACACCCTGGGTCAGTTGTTCCCACTGGGATATCCGTTTCCAAGGTCTTAGCGAAGCTTTAGTATTTACACAAATAGTTCTTGGTAAATGCTCCTAGAACGCACAAACCCTAAATTCCTTGCAGTTTAAGCCTTTGGGGTGATTTTACCCGTAACTGAGAGTTTAGCAGTCATTCTAGTGGTGTATGGGTACCCTTAAAGAAGTAAAAGTTTGCACCGTACTGGGAGCTTAGCAATCGCTCCGGTAGTGTAAGGTTATCCTTCATATTTTACATGTTTACGCTGAACCATAACTGCAACAGTCGCTCCCGTGGTATAAGGCTACCCTATATGCTGTACGTGTTTGCACCGGATTGAGAGCTTAGTAGTCGTTTCAGTAGCGTGTACGTTTAAGTTACACCTAATGATATATATTGTTGCACTGAAGATGCACCCTAAAAGGTTTATATAACCACAACTCGAGTGTAATTATGTTGGTGTAACCTTACACCGAGCTCTCAGTTACATTTCAGTTACACCTTTTGTGGAGGAAGCAGGAGTTCACCCTAAATTGGTGTAATCTCTGAAATTAGTTTTTACAGTGTAACCCCTGGGACCAATGCATATAATTATTACAATTATCTACAAATGAAGAGAATTTATAAATTGAATTATGGCATAAATAGTCAAATTAAATCTAATTTTGCCGATTAGGCCTGTGTTGTTAAGGTTTATAATAACATAGTTTGTATAATATTAGTCACTTTGATGAAATCAGTTATATTATCCTTTCTGTGTTTTTTTTAAAATAAGTAAAGATACATTAAAGAGCTGGAAGTTCTCACTATAATAATTAAAAACTAGATAATGTAGAGGGAATATGCTGAAATGTTCAGTCAAATTGCTCCACTCTGAACCGAGCTATTAGGAATTGATTGTTTGGCCTAGCCTCGGTCATCATTACTAAAGACGGTATAATTAAAAACATAGTCTCGATTATCCATTTTTTGATTTAACCATTAATCCAGCGCCAATCCGACTCATAAGACGGCATCGAGGGTTGATTAAGGTATTAATAAATGTCTATTTAATAATGTAGATAACATTTCAAGCCTAAAGAAATACCTGCAATGGGCAGATTTAGCTCTTGCATAATGTATGTTTAAAATTACTTACCACATGGATGGTATAAATCCACGACACATTGAGTTGAAATGTTTCATACGTCTATGGCATACCATAATACATGTATAGTAAGTATGAAACAACTAGAAAAAAAAAACACCTGAGTTTCCGCTATGGTTATTTTTGTTAAAAAATGGTTACGATGTCAACCAGATTTCCTTCAGTTTCACGAAAAACAATCACCGTCGAGTCACAAATTCTAAAGCATGGTTTTAAAGATCATGTTTAAGCTAGGTTTAAATCGTATTCAATTTTTAAAGGTTTATTGTTATTGTTTTTTATTATTTATCTTAAAGATACTTTTCACATTTTAAGCAGTTTTTAATCCCCACGAAAATTACAGCTTTAACTAATTATATCCCTTCACTTTCTCAACTCTCACGTTGTTCTACTCCCAAACAGGTTGATATAGACTTCTAAATTTCGTAAAGTCACTGATTTGGGATACAAAGCGCGTCTCCGTTGTCTTAACCGGTCAACTTCGTTCTACTTCGGGTCGTACTTTTTCCGGCTTCATATTTGACTGACCGCTTCAATGTAAACATCACTTGAATCTTATTTAACACAGAAGTGACGCATAAACAAATACAACACGTTTATTCGGGCTCGTTTCTGTTTAATTAAGTAAATGAACAAGAGACCACAACTAAAACCTGTCAGCTAGCTAAGGTACTGTCTATAGTAGTGACTGGAGTTCACAAAACACAAGCGCGGTTCCATCGATTTTTTTAGGGGGATGGAGGCGGTGTTTACTGTATGGCATATTAAGATCCTCCATCGGAGCTAGGTTAAACAGTTTTTAGAAAAATGTCCCCGGGTTGTAAAAAACCCCAACGGGGGAAGGCACGTATCGCAGAGTTTTAGTATTGACACATAAATTGTAACGGACCTGCCTGATTACCTGGCTCTCCAGGTCAGCCCCTACAAACTAAAAATATTTTTTATCTTCAATTTATAGTAGGAAGTTTCATTTGTTTTGATGGTGTTTTTTTTAAAAAGCCACAAACATGATTTCAGGAAAGATTCGAATTTAATTTTTTATTTAAACCCTGGTCGATGTTTTGATGATTTTTTTCAATTGTTGTTTCTTTACTGTACACATCTGTTTTTCCGTAAATAAAAAAAGGAAATGTTTAATTAAACGGACTTACCAGGCAAACAAGAGTTGTTAACTGGTCGATATGATTGTAGATTAAAATCTTTTCTCTTTTCTACTAATTTTTTGTTACGCCATGTTTAATTGTTTTGTTGTACGTGTCAACAACATGGATGTACTTTAGTGACTGAAATGAGAATACCGACATACCAACGGAGAATTTGTGAGACGCAATTTTTCTAGAATAGTTTTGAGGTGTAGATTTCGATTCTATGCGTTGATCAGGCGTTTTGGGAGGCGTTTCTGTGGCACTGATGAAATATATAATGAAATTAGTAAAATAATATTCTCTGACATAGTACATCTGTAAATAAGTGTAAAGGACGCCGCTATGCTTGAGAGAGAGAAAGAGAGAGAGGGAGAGAGAGGGAGAGAGAGAGACTAAAATATGATTATTTCGATGATTCGCTTGCCCATTGGGGATCTGCATGGGGCCAAAAATACAATTTGGGTAGATAATTGAAATTTCCCTTGGTAAAAGATAACCAACCAAATCCATATAACTATACACAACAGCTCGTGTTGTTTTCATAACCAACAGCAAAGAATACATCACTGTATAGTATTTTAACAATTGCATCTGTTGCCTGTTGTATAAAATATCAGTCACTTTAAACCTATTAGATCCGGCGGGCTAGCGGGTCCGATTTAGCCCCCCCCCCCCCCAGGTAATCTTTTCTCCAGGTTATTGCACGTATGTAACTGTTCTATAAAGAAACAAGAGGCTTGATTTTAACATAGAAGTGAGTAGAAGCGAGACTTCTAGAACGTTGACTTCGAAAACCCTGCTATGTTCCATACTGATCTCTGGGTTAAGAAGTTAAAACAAGCGGTTGTCAAATAAGATATGCTGACAATTTGCAAGAAATGGAAGGGGGGGGAGGTAAAATCAATAGGGATTATCCTCTCAATCAAGATCTTTTGATCCTTAACATATTTAAGTTTCAACAGAATGGTACCCCCCCCCCCCCTTAGGAGGGCATATAAAATCCGTACATATTTAAAATTTTGCACGAAAAGCAGGGGCTATAGCTCTAGAGTGTAAGGATGGCGCTACCAAAGTCGAACTCATCCAAGAACTTTTTATCCTTAACACACAGTTTAAAGGACTTAAGTCTGTAACTCAAAATCCTCCAAAATCTTCAACATCAAATTATTATTGGTCAATTTAAATCAACATTGACGATATAAAATTACCGGAAAAAGATGAGCTTCTGATAAGATAAAATATTTTTTTAACATTGAAACACGAATCGTGTAGCCTTCCATAATAGTAATAATAATAATAATTTATTTCTTATATAGCACATTACACAGAAGTTTCAACGCGCTTTACATATAAACACATGCTACATTAAAACTGATATAATAACAATACTGTGTAGAAGTATTTAAAAATATGATCAGGTAATATACGGCATATGTTAAACTGTTGCATATACACACAGAAATATGATACATTTAATACATTCAAATTTATAATAAAAACAGGAGGATAGGGGTGGCAATATATGTACATGCATGATATGATATTTTACAGCAGTTACAAGTTTTAGGTGTTATAGGATTCTTTAAAAAGATGTGTTTTCAACTGACGCAGACGTTTGAAAGATTCAGAATTTGAAATTGTTCGAAGAGAGACAGGCAGAGCATTCCAGAGCTTCGGAGCACAGTGCTTGAATGCTCGATCGCCATAGAAATTGGTTTTGGGATTTTTCTTCGGGAATTGGAGAGTATAACCTTCTGAAGAACGCGTATTTTGTAGTGGACTTTTCAGTCACTAATTCGTTTAAATATACAGGTGCACAGCCTTGAATTATTTTAAAAGTTAAAACGATTTTTTTAAACATGGATCTTTGAGAGACTGGCAGCCAATGAAGTTCACGTAGTACAGACGTTACAGAGTCAAACTTCCCAATTCTAGCTATGAGTCGCGCGGCAGAGTTCTGTAAAGTCTGTAGTTTATGAATTTGAAAAAGTCGGAGGTTGTGGTAAAGGCTATTGCAGTAGTCAAGGCGAGAGGTTATCATGGCATGAACTAGTTTTTCCACAGAACATTTATCAAGAAGGTGTCGGATTCGTCCTATTCTGTACAGAGCGTATGATATACCTTTGCTTGTTTGTTTCACAAAAGCGTCCATAGAGCAGTCCGTTTCAAAATGCGCTTCAGTCCCAGTTGTGATGAGACACTCAGGGGCGAGGCTAGACACATTGCATCAAATCAAACGGCCGTATGTAAACTGGAATAACCAGACGCTAGAAATTTGCACTTAATTCAGATTGCTGGCTTATTTCGCCGAACATAACGGATTTGAAATTAGAGTAAAAACGGAAACCATTGAATGTAAATCAGTTTATATCCATTCGCATTACAGTATTATATGCGTTACGATCCAATTTTGTGAATTTCTAGTGCACATTTGAGTGCACATTTCTAGCGTCTAGTTATTCCAGTCTACATTATTCCGTTTGATTTGGTGTAATGTGTCTAGCCTCGTCCCTCGAAGCGCATTATGGTTACACGAGTACCAATGATAATAAAAAGTAAACACAAAGTTATATGGATAACAACTACTATATTTCTATTAAAGCTACGTTTCAACAATGATTCTCTTGTCGTTTTCAAGCACAATACTTTGTGTTTATTTTTAATGTGCTCAATTACTAAATGCCATTCAAACAGTAGATAATAAAAAGTTTATCTTAAATATCGGATATCAGAAACTCATCTTTTACCGTTAAGTTTACATCATCAATGCTGATTTAAATTGACCAATAATTCGTGTTTTCGATGTCCAAGATTTTGGAGGATTTTGAGTTACGGACTTAGGTGCTTTAGAGCAATAGAAACATATATAAGGTGTTTGAAGTATATATAGATGGAAAAAAATCCTATTTAGTGTAAATGGGTATATAAAATTATTAAATATAGATTGCCAGGCAACGAAATATGCGCCGACGACAGCTAAGTCGCTCGGGCTGTTAACAAGGGTTGTCGTATTTTTTTTGTCGGCAGGGAAATGACTATAGGACCCTTCGTCTTATGACCTTAAAGGGACAATCCCGAATTAAACAGAGGCTCAAAAATAAAAGTCTGAGAATGTATGAAAATAAAACGCCAAAATATAGGGGAATGGTGAATTTACCTTGTCTCAAAATTCCAACTCAAAATATTGAGTCGTTTTGACGTGAACGCCAAAACTGCTTATCCGGACACGTAACCCTTTTAAGGTTTCGGGTCAATTGTTTCGTTGGGTGACCTTGTAACTGATTACTTGAGAGGGTTGTGCAGTGAATAACCCACGTGCTGTACTTGATAGAGAAAGGCAAATTTCAACTACACATTATTTTGTTAAAAAAATGTTTGATTTAATCCAGATACCACAATATACACCTTGGGGCACCGGTCTCAAGTTCCAGATGAAGACTGACGGATTTAAGTTGTTTGGAGACGTATCATAAATACTGAAGTAGTTGCTCGGCCCTTGACTCGAATATTTTAAGGAATTTTAACACAAAATTAAGCAGTTTTATTCCCAAAACAAATACCGGTATCGGGATTAGCCCTTTAAACACTGTGTATAAACTTTAAGTCAATCAGATATAAACTTTAGCCTCTAGAGCATCCAAAAAATATTTCAAAGTAATCAACGGTCATAACTCTGGGAGTAATTTTCAGAAATTGTTGAAAGCGACTAGAATCCTTCGTACCACCCCCTTAAACACTGTGTATAAATTTAAAATCAATCGGATGTTGACTTAAATGGCCTGTAGAGCGTTCACAAGAAATTATGGACGACGGACCGATAGGCGGGGCGACGACAATTTACAACTACAATTCCATGTGGGCGTATAAAAAGCCTCATTCTGTTCGGATAAGTAAACAAGGCACGCGTCTTCGTGCCAATAATTGACGCCCCGTGATGTCAAGTGTAGAATGCATTTGAACTTTTAAAGGTATAAGAGAGAGAGAGAGAGAGAGAGAGAGAGAGAAATGGGTTTAACGTCCACTCGGCACAAACTAGGTCATTTTAGGACTAACGTATGGTTTTCAATTTTTATTTCAATAATTCGCTTGCGCGTAGGGGTCTTTATTAGTGGGGGGGGGGGGCGGAGTGCCCGGAGGAAACCCACGAGGTTTATACGGCGCCAATATCTCCATGTCACATACGCTCACACTAGGGCTCGAAACCACAGCCGCAAGCCAGAAGTGACCGGACAGCTAGAGATCGAAGCGCAGCACTCTAGACCACCCCAACCCCCCAAAACAGAGGTGCCCGGACAGCTAGAGGTCAAAGCGCGGCACTCTAGACCACTAGGCCATCCCAACCCCCTTTAAAGGTATAAGAAATCGTGTTGGCAATGTCGAAGACTGCTGCGTATTTCGAATTAGAGACGTTCCTCATTTAACATTCCTTTACCAACCGGGTTAATGACAACGGTTATACGCTATGCATGCGTGCCATAGAAAAATATCCATTCACCTGATTGCATAATTGTTTATTTTTTGCAATGTCTATTTTCTGTCTTGTCAGCAGGTTTATCTTGTATATTTTTTTTGTTTTGCGTGTAGTGCCGTCCTCCTGTATTTACTATAAGGGAACTTAGTTCGGACAGTGGGGTTTTCCTTTAATGCTTTATCAAATGTTCTTTTACGGCACGTACGGTTTCGTTTGTTGTAAAATCCGAATTACAAGGTGCTTTGTCATTGCCTCCCGACACGCAAAACCATTCTGACGTCATTAGGTCAGTAAAAAGTTTAACATGACATTAACTCACAGAATTCTATTCGGTCCTGCGAATTGTTTTTGCTCAGAGTTCTAAAGACCATGCATGTAGATTCTGTTCAAGTATAAGTCGAATTTGTAAAAATTGTTCTGTGATTTTGTTTAGAAACGGGAATTAAACAATTATCTGTTGCATAACTTTGACGAGTTGACAATTATAGCAAACGGGGAACACCGTGAATGTCACTATGTCGCTTCTAATTATACTTGTACAATAATTCAATAAAATAATTAAGAGAAGGGTTTGGGGCCAAATTGGTCTAATTTTTAGCAGCTGTATAAGTGACTTATTTATTCCATGAAGATGAAGATTGTCGCATTATGATTCTGGTGCATTTACGTTAAAAAAATCGTAACAGTTTAACAGTTTGGTTGGCTTCCGTCTAGCATTAATTAACATTATAATTGCATGACGATTGTGTGATAATTTTTGCTCCTAGACCGGACCCAAAAATTTCAAAAGTAAACAAGGGCAATAACTCTTCAGATATTAGAAAATAAAGAAAATCAATTGGCAACTTTGGATCATGGATTTAAATTGGATCTAATAGTAACCTTTACTGGGCCAATGGACAGAAAGGTGACACCACATGTATATAAATGGAGATGTGGACATTAAAAGGTGACATCAGTATATATATATACAACATATAAAAAGATGGCCTGGCAGCATAAGGTGACATCAATATACCTTGTATAAATGGCAGGCCTGAAGCCAGAAACCAAAATTTAGCCGACATAGGGGGGCAAGGAAGATAAATTTCCGACAACAAAAAATCAATGAACGAAGGTCATCGCCGACTGCCGTAAGCAGGAGGAGGGGAGAGCACGAAAATTAGAAGCTGTGCGAGTGAATTTAGGCCTCTATGACATGCTGGTGGCGAATGTGTCGGAAAATTAACAGTTTCCAGCCGACATTAACTATCTCTCGACCGAATTTGAGAGGATATATCGCACTACAACTTTCTCACGGCGAAAATGCGAGCATAGCTAACCAGCGATTTTTTTCCGACACAGGCAGAAAAATTCCGACAGGAACGGCTCGCCCCCCCCCCACTAGCCTCGGGCCTGATAAATGGATGGACAGAGAAAGGGGATCTCATCTGCGTGGAAGTGGATGTAAAACCCTTACTAGAAGAAGAAGGGAAAGGAGGGGGGGGGAGATATAAATATACAACATGTAAAAATCAGTTGCATCTCAATCGTTTGTCCAAAGGGAGCCATGGTAGCCCAGTTATGACTCCTTAACAACAGAGGGCCCAGATTTGACCTTGATTATGGACAACAAAATTCCCCTGGATTTTCCATAGTCAATGATAAAGGGTAGAGAGCCTGCAACGAATATGCGTCATCATTCTGATGTACACATTGGCATGCACCTTAAAGCACCAGTTTGTTTTTAAAATATGCCACTGAAATATATATGACGCCAATTTTTGAAACTTGATACTAATTACAATATATTCACAAACTAAGAATACAAAGGTGTTCAATTCCTGCTGAAATATGAGTTTTATTACAGAAGAAAATGATACATGTACAATGTTCAAAAATAAAGACAAAAAAATATAAACAAATATATAACAACAACAGGAGACAAATCCTAAACCTCTGGACCTTCACCTCCTGGTACTAACTGAAAAAAAAAAAACAATTTAAACATTACTCTAACTACCCAAGTCCGAAACGTCAAGACATATTTTTATTGAGGCCGAAATGTTGCGGGTCTGCTGCCTGTCCTACACATTGTGAGGCATAAATTGTCTGTCATGGACAATGTTAGGTATAAATTCAGGTTTTTTCATGCATAAATGCTCTGCTATCTCTACTTCCCTTGGACACACCTCTATTTCATTTGAAAAATATTGTTATAACAAAGCTTGGTTACAGATCCATTATGTCAATTGAAGAGAAGGTTAGAAAATAATAGTTTAAAAAAAAGTTAATGAAAAGGGAATAGTGAAGATTTTGGACAAATTACTTTATTCTGAACGAAAGGTTTAGATTGTCAAGTACTATTGCTACGATGGTAAACAAAGTCTTGATTATTCATTTTAACGTTGAAGAGACCACCTGCCCCATTTAATAGTTTAAAATCCATTCTCTGCTCCCAACATGTTTTAATATTTTTGTATAAATTCGGTTAGTTGAACTTCCAAAAGTTTTTATGGTACAGGTACACACAACTTGCACTGTGGTTGATGTTATACATTTTTGGCCTTCACTTCACACCGATAGTTTTGTCTAACACAAAAGACTTAAAGGATAGTATGCTCTATTCTATGAAACATTAAAATAGACGAAAAGGGGTCTAAATGCACATCATAATGTATATAAAGTGATTTATATTTAATTTTTAAAAGATTTCTTGTAATTTTTTAATCAATTAAGTTCGGTGAAATTCATGAACATTCTAAACTACACATTTTTTAAAATGAGTATTTTATCGGTTTAGCTCCTTTAAAAGAAATAGTAAATAACTTACCATGGTTATATTATTACCATTTAATAAAATTTTATCAATTCTTGTTACCCTTCTACCTTCAGGTGTACTCTCACTAAAATAACAAAACATGAAATGAAAATGAAATGAGGTCACTGACAAGGGGAAACCAGGCCAGAAAATATTAATGATACTCTCTGCCAATGCAGGGATCAACACTGGGCCTCCAAGCTAGCGAGCCAGTGTCTTACCCACTTAGCCACTGTGACCCTTAAATAACAAAACATAAAATGAAATGGGATTAAACGTCCTACTGTTCAGCTCGGACTGGGCTAATGAGGATGGAACGCAACATATAAATATCATACCATTGTCACATTGGTTATATTAAGAGTATATCTTTAGCCATATATTCTGGAATAATCCGCCTTTTTTGAGATCCAGTACACATTGTATGAATAGTCATTAGAAAAAAAGGTGACTCATGTGCTACACTAATATGCTCTATTTTGGTGACTTAACAATAACATGGCTAATACATGTATTTGTTTTATTAACAATATTTTTTTCACAGGATACTGAAATAAGCCAATCCCAAAAGTAAGATACTGTACATAAAAAATATCATATTATGATCAACATATAGTGTTAAATTATATAAGGTTATATTTTATAAGAAGGTTAGAAAATAAAAATATAATTAACAGTTAGCTAACATCCAGAACAAGAAGAGTCAATACTACAAGTAGGGTTCAATGGCAGACTTCAAAGATAGGTTGCCAGGCAACGAAACATACGCCCACAGCAGCTAAATCGTCCGGGCAGTCAACAAGGGTTGTCGCGTATTTAACTTTTTTCAGTAATGAAACATTTATAATACACTAAAATCATATAACAAGTAACAACTCATTATGTAATTTGTTTGGCTTTGATAAAGTTCTCCTCCATGCTAACGTTTAGTATACGAAACACTTAATATTCTGAAAATCAATAGGCTTCTTCGTCTCATGACCTTCAATACTGTGTATAAATTTCAAGTCAATCGGATATTAACTTTAGCCTCTAGAGCATCCACAAGATTTTTTGAAGTGATCAAGGGCCATAACTCTAACAGTAATTATCGAGAATCGCTGAAAATCCCTAGGCTTCTTTGTTTCATGACCCTCAACACTGTGTATAAATTTAAAGTCCGTCGAATATTACCTTTAGGCTCTAGAGCGTTCACAAGATTTTTCAAAGTGATCAAGGGCCATAACTCTGGCACTAATTATCGGATATCGCTGATAATCCCTAGGCTTCTTCGTCTCATGACCGTAAACACTGTGTATAAATTTAAATTCAATCGGATATTACCTTTAGCCTCTAAAGCTTTCACAAGATTTTTCAAAGTGATCAAGGGCCATAACTCTGGCAGTAATTATCGGATATCGCTGAAAATCCCTAGGCTTCTTTGTCTCATGGCCTTAAACACTGTGTATAAAATCTTAATTCAATCAGATATTAACTTTAGCCTCTAGAGCGTTCACAAGATTTTTCAAAGTGATCAAGGGCCATAACTCTTGAAGCAATTATCGGATATCGCTGAAAATCAATAGGGGACTTCCTCTGATGACCTTAAACACTGTGTATAAATTTAAAGTCAATCGGATATTAACTTTAGCCTCTAGTGCGTTCACAAGGTTTTTTGAAGTGATCAAGGGCCATAACTCTGACAGCAATTATCGCAAATCGCTGAAAATCAATAGGGGTCTTCCTCTCATGACCTTGTATAAATTTAAAGTCAATCGAATATTAATTTTAGCCCCTAGAGCGTTCACAAGAAATTGTGGACGATGGACGGACGGACGGACGGACAGACGGGGGCGACGGCAATATATGACCACATTTCTATGTGGGCGTATAAAAACCAGTTTTCGAATCCCCAGTAAGTAATTCAATCTTCACTGGGGAGTAACTCTTAATTTTCTAAAAATACCAAAAGGCAAAGCGAAAGAGAGAAATGGGGTTTAACGTCTACTCGATGCAAACTAGGTCATTTCCGGACATACACATGGTTCAATTTTATTTTAATAATTCGCTTGCGAGTAGGGGCCTTTAGCAGTGGGAGGAAACTGGAGGACCTGGAAAAAAAGTCGTAAGGTTGAACAACAAGGGATTTGAAACCACGCCAGTTGACTCAATGACAGGCTTTATGATACAGCGTGCGCACGCTAACCATTCAGCCATCCAACCCCCCCACCAAAAGGCAAAGATGTGTATGCAAAACAAGCTAGAGATATTTCAACATATACTTACAATTCTGACACATCTTCTAAAACCATGTCTAGTTATAAGTTAAAGAAATTATACATGGCTACACTGTACACAAATTTTGGTCTAATTATTTGTGTAATCTATGTTTATCAGTGACTAAATATTGCACGTTGCTCCCCTACTCCACTCCACACAAATTTTCGTAAAAGTTTATTCATGGCATTAATTTAAGCGGTTGCCATGAAAAATATGTCCCACATTTTGCAAGAGATGGAGAGATAAGAATTTAAAAAAGAAAGAAAAAGGTGATTTTTCGTAAAAATCAGAGCCTTAAACCAGTAAGTTATAAGTTAGTCATTAGAATAGAGTGCAACACCGATGCAGTTTTTGTACAATCAGCGGCCTTAATCCAAAAGTCAGGTATGGTATGATATATTGAAAGGAACTCAGATCTTTGGGTTATAAATGTACATGTTTATTTAAAATTTCATCAAAATTGGATAAAAATTGTGTCCTCTAGAATGTTCACAAGCTAAAAACATGAATTTTCGTACAACCGGGTCCATAATCCATGAAGTTATGGTCTGATACGTATGCGAATATCGAAAGGAACAGAATGTGCTTTCTGAAGTATTCTTTACGTGCATCAATCATCTGTGTCTCTATCATATCATATGATTATGAATGTCCCAAATCACTAAAATTAACGTAAATTCAGCATTTTTTTGTAATTTGGTCAGAAATCCCATGCAAAGCAATGGTGGCCTCCTCTTAACTTTGTTCATGGGTCTCCAACAATGAATGCAACAGCGACACACCTTTTTTTTTTTGGAATAGGTGATTTATGTATTAGAATATTTTGATGAAATAAAGAAACTTAAAAAAAAATATTTTCTGTCATTTGAAACTTTGACCTAAAATAATGAAGCAATATTGAAGTTCTGATCTAATTATAATATAAAGGATACTGACATAGTCATCAAAACCCCAAAAAGTACCGACTATTTCTATGTCATTCTTCATAATAATGTGTATTCTTGATCCAATACATTTGTCTACCAATTCTGTGAAAAGAAAATCATAAATTAGTTTATGATATAAGACAGAAAAGCAACAATAATAAATATCATCAGTTTTTAATTAAAGTGAGAATTTCATATTAATTTTCTATTCTAAGAAAGTAAAAACATAATTTTGTCCATGTCTTATGCTCAATAGGTTATCAACTCAGTATTTTACGACCATGGGCAGTATTTCCCACCCTTAAAAATCATTGACACAGGTAATAATAACACAACAAGTACCTCCCTTGTTTTCCCATTCACTCGTTGGAATACAAATTGAAAATGATATTTTTTTGCGAATTTCTCAGCTGGCAATAGTAAATAATAACATAATAGGATTTTAACAACAGATGACTGTGTATGGATACCATCTATTTTAAGGCTTTATTTTAATATATTTTATAAATATAACTTAAAAATATGAAATTGAAGCTTTAACATAGCAACATTTTTGGTGGTTTTTCCACCCCATCGACACAGCATCTTTTTTAAGGCTTTATTTTAATATATTTTATAAATATAACTTAAAAATATGAAATTGAAGCTTTAACATAGCAACATTTTTGGTGGTTTTTCCACCCCATCGACACAGCAAAATATTAGAAAATCGGCCATAAAATTTCACTTATAGTTATAGAGAGTTGTGTATGGTGGCCATTTCAAAACTAAACAAAAATCCGTAAAATGTATTATATTTCATCCCAACAAACTGGTCAATACTTATTATTAAAATTTAAACAAACCAAGCGGCAGTAACTGTGATGGACTTGTAAAAGTAGCCGCCATTTTACACAACTCTTCAAAATAAATACGCGATCGGCAAACATCGTCAAATATCAGTCGGAACACTTCGTCTTTTTAGAAAACATTTAATAAGAAAGTTTCCACGATACTTATTATTAGAAGATTTCAACTGGTGGCGGTCAAGTTTATTTACATGCCAATTTTGAGAGTGACAAAAGCAGTGACAGTAGGAATCGGAATTGTGAATTAACAAAACACCACTTTATACTTAAATAATAAGCCATAGAACTACCGGGTATGTTGAATGTTTTGATGAAATAGACCCAGAACTGTTTTTCCAGGAATTATATAACTAACTTAAGGTTATGTAATCATAACCTTTTAGTACAAACAGGAAGGCATGAAAGACCCCCTATACCCCATGATCAAAGAATATGTACTAAATGCAATCTCAAGGAGGTGGAGAATGAGATTCATATTTTGTTACATTGTCCTTATTACAAATCTCTAAGAGATGTATTTTTCAGTAGTACAAATATTAAGTCTGCTTTAACAGAAAAACAACAATTAGTTAAAATGTTTGTAAATGATAACAAGCAGGAAGATAATTTTTTTCAACTGCTTAGTAACTTTATTAAAAATATTTTTGAAAGAAGAAATGACAAATGATATGATTATGCATGATTTTGATTTTAATTTAATGTTCAAACGTTGTCATACTCATCTCATGTTGATATTTATATTTCTTACATGTACTATGATGTAGTTGTACAATAAACTTTATCTATCTATAATTTAAATTTAATATACCGTAGCATTGTAGAAAAAGTTCCCGAGCTTTACCTTAATATTAATGCTATTGTGAGAGTACTCCTCCAAAAAGGAGTTCACGTAATACTAATAAGCTGCAGTGAACATCTGTGAACTACACGGTAGATCATAAAATTCTTTAATCTTTGACTTTGGGTATAATGAGCCCTATGTCTGAATAGGTGGAACAGGGTATAATAATATAATAACTAATTTGCTATAGCAGTACCGATAGACGTTCAGATTTTATCAGTGGAATATGTCATTTTTCAGATAATACCTAGATGGACTTTTTTTCATCCCAGCCGAATGACTCGACAGCATTCCATGTCAGTCTTGCATATATGCATCACCGACAAATAAAGAATAGTCCACAAAATAGAAACATTCTTCTTGGCCCAAAATGACATCATCAGGATTCAAACCTGAGACATTCCTAATCACTCACCTAACATGACTCCCATCTAGGACAAGGTTATATTTTAAGTAGGTCTATTATAAGACATGGTTGTCTAGATACCAGAATATGTAGACCAGAGTTTGATAATTTATGTGATCATTTTATCAGATAAATAGCCTACTGCTTGATGAATGAATATGCTTGATCATATAGAGGATTATTGTCACGTGGTGAATATTGTTGAGCAATGAGTAGTATAATGGTCTCATGTTTGTCAGCAAGTACTCTTTTCTCCAGGTTATTGCGGAGGAGGGGGCATTACCTTTCTGAAGGGAGGGTGGACATTTTGAGGAAATTTTCGGAAAGGTCATTCTAACAGACTGTTGTAATCATCATGCTATGTATATAGTTACCTAGGTGTCTAATAAGCAACAATTAAGTATTCAAACAAAAAAAAAATCGTGATTCTTAAAATTTATTTAAAACTATTTTAGATTAGTACAAAACAAATGGTTTATAATTGAACCCTCGCCTATAGGAACCTAGGATGGAAGCCCCCCCCCCTCCCTCAATTCAGGATGTATTTATTATCTAGAGATATGTCAAGTATATTTTTTTTATTGTAATTTTGAATTATTTAAAAACATTTTCAGAAATACAAAGAAAATGGCTGTGACGATTGCCACTAGTTTAAGCAATACTGTTAAACTGATTGATGGAGTGGACATGCCCTTATTTGGATTGGGGACATTTCTGAGTGAATCTGGTGCCAATAATGTAGCTGAAAATGCAGTGGTTTCAGCTTTACAAATGGGTTATAGATATATTGATACAGCAGTTTTTTATGGGTACTGAAAGCTTTTAAAACTACAATCAAGTCAATCATTATCATATACTACCATATACAATCATATCATATATTTTAAAAATTGAACAATTCTCAGAAAGTGTAGGAACCATGATTTGCATGCACGTCCTACGCTTCTGCACCTAACCTGGGCTAATTGAAGACGGGCATAAACCATACAGTGTGCTATGAGGGAAATTTTGCCAGGGCAGCAATTGAATTCCAACCGCCAACGGATCTTTTATGTGCACGTCAATGTGTACACAGGACCTTGGTTTTTTGTCCCATCCAAATGACTAGGCAGCTGTCCTTGTCAGGCCCTCCGTCTGCATCACTGACAAATGGAAATCACGCCGGAAAATCGAGATGAACTTTCTCGGCCAATGCAGGAATCAAGCACTCAACCTCCAGGCTAGCTAGCCAGCACCTTAGCCACTTAGCCACGTGATCCCCTCGCTTGTATAGGCTATCTTTAATAGTTTATCCTACCTTTCTGCACCAACTGGGTGAGGGGTTTATAGTCTAGACTATGATTGTTCCCCAATCCCTATTCAAATACAAACAATGACCTCAAGTTTACTAAATGTCATTGTGCTTGATAACGATAAGGAGATACTAGTCGAAACATTGTAGGTTTAGAATAATACTAGTGATCGTTTCCCATAATGTATATGTATATCCTAATCTCTAAATACCACTCACAGACCTCAGATTTTTGTACCATCTGAACAACTAGATGTTTTTCCCTGTATCTCATTTGAAGAATTTTTATATACTATATTTCATTTCATGTATTATGTACTATATTTCATTTCATGTATTATATACCATATATTTCATGAATTATAATTTTTATTTCATAAATTACATTTTATATTTTATAAATTGTATTTTATATTTCTTGAATTATGTTTTATGAATTATATTTTATATATTTTTTGAATAATATTTTATATATTTTTTGAATAATATTTTATATATTTTTTGAATAATATTTTATATATTTTTTGAATAATATTTTATAAATTTTTTGAATAATATTTTATATATTTTTTGAATAATATTTTATATATTGTGAATTATATTTTATATTTCTTGAATTATATTTTATATTTCTTGAATTATATTTTATATTTCTTGAATTATATTTTATATTTCTTGAATTATATTTTATATTTCTTGAATTATATTTTATATTTCTTGAATTATATTTTATATTTCTTGAATTATATTTTATATTTCTTGAATTATATTTTATATTTCTTGAATTATATTTTATATTTCTTGAATTATATTTTATATTTCTTGAATTATATTTTATATTTCTTGAATTATATTTTATATTTCTTGAATTATATTTTATATTTCTTGAATTATATTTTATATTTCATTTAATGTGTTATATGCTGTGGGCAGGGTCCATGCAAATAAGCATTTTATAATAGTAATTCCTTAGCTGTCACTCTGTTAACCGTTAAACGGAGCAGTTACTCAGGTAATACAGCACTGCGATGGTTCATCCAAGACCCATTCTTTCTTGTTCCCCGACGACTATATAAAGGGAACGCCCACACAATCTCATGTAAGTCTGATGAGTCTGAACTGAACAAAACTAGTTGCTTCATGAGAGAAATCTGGGATGGCTACTCTCCATTCATAGATTTCTAGGGTTATATTTCATTTGATTCTATATTTCATTTAATGTATTATATTTCATTTGATTTGATTTTGTATTTGATTTGATGTTTTATATTACTTTTGATACATTTAAGAAATGAAGAAGATGTTGGTCGAGGTATCAAGAGATCAGGAGTTAAAAGAGAAGATATATTTATTACAACTAAAATCTGGCATGATTGTCATGGTTACGAAGAATGTAAAAAATCTTTTCAAGCATCTTTTAAAAGGTATTATTTATAGGAAACTAAATTA
Source organism: Patella pellucida (assembly GCA_917208275.1). NCBI lineage: Eukaryota > Metazoa > Mollusca > Gastropoda > Patellidae > Patella > Patella pellucida. The sequence goes on from OU795044.1 coordinate 10,447,234, forward strand.
AGAACAAAGATATATCCTCATCAAAACACGTTGACAATATTTATTTATCAAAAGATATGGATATTAATATTTTGTTTCATTTTATTACACTTCGATGTCCAACACTACATGAAGATCGGACAAGTTATAGTGTGAGTCACTGGGAGTTCATGTCAGGGGTCAAATGAGCCTATGACGTCAGACATTGATTAATCAATCAGTGTTAATGCTTCTAGTGGTTTACCCACTGTTCCGTGTATAAAAAGGAAAGGCCCTCGCGACAGAGCGTTTCATTTGGTAATCCCTCACATCATCCATAACTATAAAATTTTGAACTATAAAAATGAAACAGAATAGGATCTGTGTTTTTATCAGATTGGATTAAGGTTGCAGGGTTTCTATACTTTTTTAAAGAATCTATTGAATTTCAACAGTTCCTGTCAATTACTTATAGAGTTATGGATCTTGTTTCATGACAAACATTATCTTATGATCCGTATGAAATTTATATGCAGTATCTGTGAAATATTTGTATTTAATATGCCGTTAATATTGTATGAATATATGATTTGTAGGTTAAACTGTGGTTATGTTGATCAACTGTTGATTCATTCACCAAATGATGGGCGTAATGTTGAAACGTATAAAGCTATGTTAGAATTCAAAGAACAAGGATTAGTAAGGTATGTTATTATACACTTAATACTAACCCATCTACATCTCCCTCAGAGGTTGGGGTGGGGATGGGGGTTGGATGGACGAATGGTTAGCAAGTGGTTGCTGTATCATAAAGCCTGTCATTGAGTCAACTGGTGTGGTTTCGAATCCCTGGTTGTATGTGACAAGGAGTTGGGTCACCTGTCCAACCTCCTGCTATTTCTTCAGGTCCTCCGGTTTCCTCCCACTGCTAAAGACCCCTACGCAAAAGCGGATTTTTATAAAATTGAACCATATGTTAGTCTCGAAATGACCTTGTTTGTGTCAGGGGAAGTTAAACCCATCTCTCTCTCTCTCTCTCTCTCTCTCTCTCTCTCTCTCTCTCTCAACATATGCCTGCATGGTTTAATGACACATGTGCTTTAGATAATAAGGTCTGTCATTGACTTAATTGAGTGCCCTGGTTTCAGTTCTGAGCTTGTACGTGACATTAAGCAATTAAATTAGTGAAATAAAATTGAACCTTGTTATCCCAAAAATGACCTAGTTTTACTGAGTGGACGTTAAACCGCATTTCTCTCTCTCTAAAAAGTCAGCGAGGCACAGAAACTTTTAACAGAACACACTTTTTATGGTAAACAAATACTGGTTTTATAATAAGCAGGCTGTATTGAGTATCCTCTTATCTTTATCTAGATATGTTAGTCTGGAAATGACCTAGTTTGTGTTGAGTGGACGTTTAACCCCATAACTTTCACTCTCGTCCATGGAGACAATATACATGTAGTGGTCTTTTGATTACTGGTAAGCCACAAGTTACAATGAATAAATTGGGTTTAATATTCTACTTTTCTTCTCTAACTGGGCTAATGAAGATGAATATGCATCATGAAGTGTGCTAATGGGGACATTTTGCCCAGACCGGAATTGAATTCAAAGCTGTCAAAGTTCCTTTTATGTGCATGCAAAGGTGGACACAGGAACTTGTTTTTATCGCCCTACCAGAATGACAAGATGTGGTTCCATGTTAGACCCTCTGTCCTACACCACTGTTTAGGGAGAACAAGCCAGCAAATCTTGAAGAACTTTCTTGGCCAAAACTGGGATTGAACTTGAGACCTTAAAGTTAGCGAGACAGCACCTTAATCACTGAGCCACACTGGCTCTGCCACAAGTTATCTGGTGGAGGAATAGTTACTAGAACTACATGACTTCTGTTTAACCCTCGAGAGTACGATTGAAGGGATTTATATATTCCACACAAGAGAATATTTTGTAATAAAAATATACAATATGTTAGTCCTAATCTGAACCACTTAGTGTGGAAGTTAAACCCCATTTCTTACTATTTTGATTTGATTTCCAGATCAGTAGGTGTATCAAACTTTGGAATTCATCATATACAGGGATTACTTGATGCTGGCATGCCAACCCCATCTGTCAATCAAATAGAGTTTCATCCCTGGATGAGGAGACCAAAACTTGTGGATTTCTGTCGTAAGAAAAATATAGTTGTCGTTGGTTATTGTCCAGTTGTCAGACAACAAAAATTTGATGACCCAGACGTTGAGCGACTGTCAAAAATGTGAGTTTAATATTTGTATATGAATGTGAATACTGTATGATGGTGTTAAGATGATCTTGATCCCTCTATTACCTTCTTCTACTGGGTGGGTGTGTAGGCAACATATTATATTCCATATTGGTCATATATGTCAGTTGGGACCATTTATCTTAAAATTGACCTAAGGAGTTCAGGAGGATTTGGTCAAGCAAGCCAATTTTTCCCAAACCCAAATTTAATCATGGTTATGAATGGTCCCAGGACCAGATCTATAGTTGAAAACATCAGATTACAAAATCCATATCAACTCTTGATGTGTGTATACTTATGTTTTTTAAAAATTATTTCAAATGATGAGAAAAGGGTTATTGTTCGTTTGCCACTATTAAAATCTTTGTCCATAGTCCAAATTATATTCTTGAAGTCAGTTGTACATTCATACATAGTGGAAATATCTTTAATTTAATCTTGGGGAAATGATCTGGAAGCTCTGGTGTGAGTAACCGAGTATGAACCGCCTTACTGGTACCAGTTGGAACCATCTTGTCTGATGCGAACAACCAACTATGAACCCTCTTGTCTTGCGGGACTTTTAACAACGTTTTTTTTCATTTCCCTTGATAATTATTTATAATTATAGGTTAAATAAATCACCAGCTCAGATTTTGATACGCTACAGTGTACAGATGGGTATTATCACCATACCAAAATCAGGCAATCCTAAAAGAATTAAAGAAAATGCAGAAGTATTTGATTGGGAAATTCCACAAGAGGGCATGGACAGTTTGGTATTAATATTTATCTTTTATCTTGATTGAAACTGAATTTCATAGACCAACAGCCTTACATCTGAATAACTAACTAAATTTGCTGCCTGCACTGCTTCAGTCATTTTGGAAGCATATTAGATTCCAGGGTTCAATACTTTTCATACGTTTCAGTCAATATGTTGGACTTTTTACCCTGTGATGTAGCACCAAATGGGGTCGATTCGCCACTGGTGTTCTCTATTTCTCCCCTTCTGGACAATTCATTTGTCATTGCAATAAACTGTTCTTGACTGGTATCAGCTCCCTGCGAAGCACTAGGGGATCGTTCTAGACCTAATTTAACTGGTTTTACTCTGAGCCCAGAGTTCACAAAGCATTCTTAGACTTAAGTTAAGAATTTATTCAACTTTCAATCACCATTTATGAGAAATATCTTTGATCCAGAAACACAAAACTTTGCAAATAGTTTCTTATTGATGTATTTGATGCATTAAACAACAAGTTTTATAATGGGCTATATTTTATTTGAAATAAGGCGAACAATTTTTAGTACGGTAAATTCTTACCTTAAGTCTGAGAATGCTTTGTGAACTGTAGTTCATGGTGGCCAAGTGGGTGAGACGCTAGAGGTCGCTAGCCTTGAGGTCGGGTGTTCGATCTATAAAGGATGGGTAAAAAAAAGAGAAAATCTTTGTACTGTATAGAATCATTGGCATGTTAACAAGATTGTGTGTATATGAGATGATGTTATTTAATCAGATTGATAAATGAGTTTTATCTTTGTTTTTTTTTTAGAACTCAAAGGTAGAATCTGGTATAACATGGGATCCATGTTCTTCAAGTAACCCATGGTTAGGATAAACAATGATCAATCATTTGTCTTTTCTGATAATTTATCATAGATGAAATCAGGTCTCTTTCGGTTGGGTTAGTGTATTGAGATCATCAGGGTAACACCTCTATTACTCAACACCAACTTGAACCAAAATTTAAAGTAACTGAATGTATAATGATTGTGAATTGTGATAAAAAAATATGATTTGTTTTTGAAGTTTGATAATGATTTGTTGATGAAGTAGAATAATTGAATTATAGTTAAAGGGTCAATCCCGATTATGTTTTTGAGAATAAAACTGATTAATTTTGTTTTAAAATCCCTTAAAATCCCCTACCTTAGGGCCTAACAACTAACACAATATATGTGATAAGTTTTCAAACAATTTTAACCCGCCAGTCTTTATCTGGAAATAGAGTCCGGTGTCTCAAGCTATTATGCAGTGATTCGATAAAACCAGACTTTTTTATATAAAAATAACGTGTCGGTGAAATTTACTTTTTGTTATCAAGTACAGCACATAGAGAATTCACCGTGTAGACCTCTAAAGGATTGGGAATCGATTATCTGGTCACCCAACGAAAGAATTGACCCGAAATCTTAAAAGGGTTACGTGTCCTGATAAGCAGTTTTAACGCTCACGTCCAAACGACTCAATATTTTGAGCTGAAATTTTGAATCGGGGTATATACACAATTTTTCTATATTTTGGCGTTTAAATTTCATTTTATTTTTGAGACTCTGTGCAATTCGGGACTGTCCCTTTAACACATGATTTGCTACTTAAAGATACATTATGGGAGATTAAACAAAGAGCTGGCAGTTCTCACTTTAATAGTTAAAAACTAGATGCTGTAAAGGTAATCTGCTTATTGATCAACTATTAACCATTTATTTTTTCTAACAATATTCATTCAGGAAATATTTGCATAATGTAGGTTAACCAAAATGACTGAATTATGTTAAACACCTGATTTGTTGTTCAAGTACAGTTATTGAAGTATGTTAAACACCTGATTTGTTGTTCAAGAATAATGTCTTATGATTGAAATGTGATAAAAATATGATATGTTACTGAAAATAATGTCTTATGATTGAAATGTGATAAAAATATGATATGTTACTGAAAATAATGTCTTATGATTGAAATGTGATAAAAAATATGATTTTTATACACCCACATTAGAAATGTGGTCGTATATTGCCGTCGCCCCGTCCGTCGTCCAAAATTTCTTGTGAACGCTCTAAGGGCTAAAGTTTATATCTGATTGACGTTAAATTTATGCACAGTGTATAGGGTCATTAGCAATATCCGATAGTTATGTCCCTCGATCACCTTGAAAAATCGTGTGAAAGCTCTATAGGCTAAAGTTAATATCCAATTGATTTTAAATTTATACACAGTGGTAAAGATCAGAGACGAATAAGCCTATTGAATATCAGTGACATCCAATAATTAATACCAGAGTTCTGGCCCTCGATCACTTTGAAATTTCTTGTGGATGAAGGCCATGAGACAAACAAACGAAACAATTCTAATCATTTCTGATAATTACTTGTAATAAGATTTTCTTATACACAGTGTTTAAGGTCATAAGATGATGGACCCTGATTGACTTAAATTTATACACACTGTTTAAGGTCATGATACGAAGGATCCTAGACATTTTCAACAATTTCTGATAATTACTGCCAGATTTATGGTCCTTAATCACTTTGAAATTTCTTGTGGATGAAGGCCAGCAGACAAACAATCGAAACAATTCTAATCATTTCTGATAATTACTTGTAATAAGATTTTCTTGTGTTGTAAACGTTCTCCTTACTGACAAAAGCAAAATATGCGACAACCCTTGTTGACTGCCCAGGCGACTTAGCTGTTGTGGGCATGTTTTGTTGCCTGGCAACCTATCTTTTACTGAAAATAATGTCTTATGATTGAAATGTGATAAAAATATGATTTGTTACTGAAAACAATGTCTTTTGATTAAAATATGATTTGTTACTGAAAATGTCTTAAAATTAAAATGTGATAAAAATATGATTTGTTACTTAAGTACAATGTATAACAAAGAAAAAAATAAATGATACTCTGATTTAATCAAATATGGCGGACCCAGACTTAGCTTCGATCAACCAGGACCGTGGTTGAAATTATTGCACACGTCTGCCAAACTTTCGAATGCCAATATCTTCGCTTGCAATAGAGTAATTTGAATAAAATTTTCAAATTATTCATATAACATCATCTACTTTCGAACTATTATAGCAAGAATGGCTAGTTCTTTATCTATATCTTGAATAATGTAACTTTAATAATTATTGTACAGGAGCTTGTCCTGCCAGTAATTGAAATAATACATTAGATCAACCAGATTCAACACTTATTTCGACTTAAAACCATAGCGGGCTGGTTTTTAGTTTCTTTAACGTCATAACATGTAGGGCGCGGGTTTCACAAATCACAGGTAATATTTACATTTATAAAGCTATAGTCTTCACTCTTCTGTTAAATAACAAAACACTTTTCACTGCTGCATCATTGAGTTCAATTGTTACTGGCTTGCTTTTTAGTAATGTCTACCCACTCTGCATTTGTCTATATAAAATCAGCATTTTTTAAAATTCCAAATGCAGGAGACCACATTGACTCGGGGGAATAAGACGTTGGTCCGCTAAACTGGATGTGTTGTGTTCGATCCTGACGTTGACAGAAATTTCATCTGGATTTTCCGGCATGATTCCCCTTTGTCCGTTTTGCAGAACAGAAGGCCCGATTATAGTGACAAAAAACAAGGCCCCGTGTACACATCTGTAAAAGAACCCTTGGCAGTTCGGATTTGATATATGAGTAAACCATAGTGCCGCTGTTCGTGCAAAGATTTCCCTTGTAGCTAACTGACATAAGTCCGTCTTTATGAGACCTGTCAAGCACTAAACCCCATACAACATGATTACTGCTGTTTTCTCCCAAACTCTTGGGATCTTCCTTACATGTTTAGGGGAGGGATAAGAGAGTATTATCATTATTACAGAATCTTGTCTTTTGGAAATTGATCGTAAGTGCATTAGAATTATCTTGTTTATGATCAAAATGTCTAATCCCATCTGTCATTCAACCAAAACTCTGCTACGCCCAACCAAATGTCATGTCTGACAAAAACTACCAAGAGAGATTCTGGGAGAGATCATATATTTTGAACGAATTTATCTTCAAGACATACGATTTAATCAATAAATACATTATTGCTGTTTATAAATTTAATTAGTTTTGTGAATTAAATATAAAAGTTTTCAAAAGAACAATGAGCAAATGCATCAGAACCCGACCGAGTATTTACAGTACAAACTTTCCAAAACTGGGATGATGTCTATTGTATAAATACAGTTCAGATTCTTCATAGCTTTATTATAATGTATTTATAAATTGAATGGAACTATATTTTATGTCTTTGTTAAAGTACCAGGGCCCCCGTTTCTCAAAATATTAACTGAAGATAAAATCTAAATTTTAGTAAATACTACCATTTTTATCGGCTAAGCACTAAATCCAATCTAATATTATCCAATCAAATTACTAAAATTTGGATTTGATCTTAGTTAATATTTCGTGAAACAGAGCCCTGCTGTTGCTGCCAAATGGATTACACAATACAATTTTTATAGATGTGGTATATTACAGACAACTTATATAGTATTTGATGAAAATATAAAAGTACAGAATTGTATGAATAAAGATTATTCAATTGGTAGTTGAAGAGTACAAGAAAAATTGTTTTCCGTAATCCATGCAGCAGAAACAGTTTGTGAGATTAAAGAGAGAAGAAATTGACGAAAGTTACTTGTTATATTATTATATACATTATATGTAAAAAGTGATAGTAATATACATGTAATATATAACAAATAACCAATATATACAAAACAATATAATACAAAGAACATTGATACATGTTACTATATCAACATAAAGCAAAAATTAATATTAAAATTTTTATTAAATGGAAAATTTCTTCCATGCAGTTTCATCCATGATATACATATGTATGTAGCTCAAATAACAGCTTTTCTAAAAATTTAACCTCCAAACTCTGGATTTAGAGCCATCTGTGTATTTAGAACACATATATTGACTTCCAGGGAATTGGCAAGTACAAGTGACATATTTTAAGATGACATGTAATCCTGTTTCTCATGTCTCAATATGATCTCTAACAATTGATTAAAGATGGGAGGTAAATTGGGTATATGTATTCACATTATATGTATACTGAGAATGATTTATTCATGATATGAACCTGCATGGAGGATAAGATGCCTTTTTAATTGCCGTACATAACATGTACACCCCCTTTCACCAATTTACAAATATTATAAGAATGAAAACCATATAAACTTATACCAATCTTCAAATATTAAAAAAATAAATTACCAGTAAAGTCTATACCATCCCCCTCCATACACTAACTCTATTTGAATAACCATCGTTCACACAAAATTATAATTCATGACCCAACACAATCGAAAGCCTGAATGATTGTGTTCTATGATGTCATCTGTAACTTATATGACATAGATAAAGCAATTCCAAAGTGCCACCTAGTGAGGTGATTATGGGTCATGTGTTACAATGATATGAAAAGAGATGGTTACCCTTAGATTATACACTAAGTGCATTTTATTTTAAGTCTATTACCCCAAACAAATGCAGAATTACAAGCCAAGCCTAACTCAAAGTCTTATATCAGATTTCACCAAAGGTAAGTGACAACACAGATTTAAATTTTTAGCTAAACTTTACGAAACAATATGCAAAAAGTAGATGATTATTTCACGGTTCATATTCAATACTTAATGTACAAGAAAGGATTACAGTGAAATGTTTAAAAACTACATGCATTTTATTTCAACAAACACTGGTCCATACAAAGACGCACAATACTATGAATAAACAGGACATCTATAATGGCACTGTTGATTGGTTATAATTATCTACATCATCTCGTAAATATTCATTACATAATTAAATATTTTGTTGTGCCTCATGAATATTCATTACATAATTAAATATTTTGTTGTGCCTCATGAATATTCATTACATAATTAAATATTTTGTTGTGCCTCATGAATATTCATTACATAATTCAATCAGATAGAAAACAAAACGGTGTGTTTTATTGTGAATAACTATCTATAGGTTCAATTAGACTCACTAGTACTTGACACACACTCACATACAGTGAAATATAGAGTTCGGTTTCAGGAGTAAACATCACATTAACTTGTAACAATACATTTTTTCTATTGAATGACTATAAACTGTTTGCAGATCTTTCACACAAAAATTGACAATAAAATTTGTAATGAACATTATTATGAGTTAGTATATGTACATAATACGATGTTTACATCCCAGTAACAGATGTGGTTTAAACACAACTAATTATACAATATATTAAAATGTGATGTGACCCATAATATTAACCTCTAGCTTTTCCGGCGTGGTTCCCCCTTGTCAGTGATGCAGGGCCTGACAAGGTCAGCTGTCTAGTTTTTTGGATGGGACAAAAACCAAGGCCCGATGTACACATTGGCACGCACGTAAAAGATCCCTCGGCAGTTGGAATACGATACAAGAGTAGCCTGTGCAAAATTTCCCTCATAGCACAATGCATGGCGTATACCCTTCTTCATTAGACCAGGTTATGAGCAGAACAGTAGGATGTTAAACCCCATTTCATTTCATTTCCATGATCACCTATGGAGGATCATCATACATGCACAGGTATAATTTACAAGAATAGCAGAAAGTGATATTATTGGCTACAAACTCTGGGGACTCTACCATCAAAATTCCTAATATAAAACTGGTCCCACATCACTATGAACTATATATCGGTATATTAATTATAGCCAACTAATAAGAAGTGCTGAGATAACCAGAAATATTCAGCTTGTATTTATCAATATTAAAAATGCATTATGTAAGATTTAAATAAGAGCTGGTCATTCTTGTCAAATAGTTCAAAAATAAATAATAAAATATATGATGAGAGCATCGCTAACGCTGCAATATTCATCAACATTCATATGGTACTTTTTGAAATGGAGAGAATAAAATATGAAATGGCTACGACTGTACCATGACAAAAGGAAAAAAAAGGCTAAGTTATGCTAAATTTACAGATTATTAGGAATACATATGCTAGGTTCCAAGATGATCCTTTAAGAATTGCGACTTATAGGTAACACACCGAAAAAATGATAGTGGCTCTGTCTCTGGGGGTTGGGCATTCATCAAATCACAACCATCTAATAGTCAAGACAGTTGATTATAGACTTGTTAAGTTATGTGAATAAATGTCTAATACTTTATTAAACATTTGAGGTCAAAATAAAGACCTGCAATAGGCAGATTTGGTTCTTACATAATGCATGTTTAAGGAGAAACAATCTAGAAACTAAGATATATAATCTAATAGAGACAGTATAGTGATGTGCAGAGCAATGATCAAAACAGACCAAAACATTACATTTGAACACAAAATAAATAACTCACAAGAGTTACCCTTCCATTTTCACGGGACATTCTTGAGAATAAAACAATTTTAATATCTTTTTGGAAAATGTTTTTATTGCTTATTTTCACCCCAAGAATTAATTCTGTGTATGAAAACCAACCATGGTTAGATTGAATACAGACATGATGTAAGATATTTTCTGTAGAGACGATCCCGCATCAAATAATTTTTTAAAACTTTTCTTTTAATTTTGGGGTTTTAAAATTGTAAAGCATCCATAATAAAACATAGTAATGAAATGATCCCAACAAATCCCCTGATGCCAGTGTGAAATACAGTGCTGTAACTTCTACTATTACACACAATCTAATATAAATTCTGAGGATAAAAATAAACTTTCATACTACAAACCCTAACAAAAACAACTTGATACATTTATGCTATATTTATAATATACAAAACATTCTATATATATCAGCACATCATGTTCTTATTTCCTTATACTCAAAATCCAAAATTTCTTAAACATCTTTAAGTTTAAAACTTTTATACTTTAACATAATAAAAAGATATTCTAACAATCAAATCAGGAATATGTTTCAGAAGTATTGCTTTTTACTTAAGTTAGTTTCTTTAGTAACCATTTGTCAAAAAACATTCCAGACTACATTGTTTTGTTACTATTCCTGATCATTGATTAACAAGTTGATCAGTGTCCGACAGTAACAAACAGTCTTGGATCATTTAGTGAAAGGAGAATTGTTACATAGATTCAATATGAGGACTAGTTTATCTAATATTGACTTTAGATAGGGGTTTCAGGTCAAAGTTTTAACTGAGAGAAAAAAAATTATTTTAAATATTTTTTGAAAATATACATAAAATGCTACCCAATATTTTTTATTTCATCAAAATATTCTAATTAGATCCAAAGTTATGGAATTTAAAATCTGAGATCGACGTCAATAATGTAATCAAACTGCTCTATACCAGTCAATGCGTAGCACGGCACCAAAATAATTGCTTTTCAGTCATATTTGAGTGACGTCGTAAGTGGTATTTCCCCTTCAGAATCGCTAGTACTAATTTTAAAACTGAAATCCGATCGTTATTATCAGCTAAAATTTATTACAATCGTAATAATTTGAATGATAATATGTCAAATATTTATAATCTGGATGATACCTCAAGAATTTTTTTTTATATTTAGACGAAATTTAGCAATTTTCAGTCATCAAAACAGATAAATTCCATTTTCTACGGCTCTAATTGTCCGATCTCGAGATATCACGTACAATAATAATCATAAAAATGTTATCTATCGTTTGATTGGTTCTATAGGAAAATTCCCCGGAAACTAACGATCGGATTCACCAATGAAGTGAGTCGTAGCAATGGAAAATCTCGGGCCGTGTGGCGTCAGAGCGATATTCTCCCGCGAGCATCTCTTGTAAACAAACGGTAATTTCGCTTACATTCCGATACTTTTTTATTCTGAATCTTTGCAGATATTGAGATTGATAGTAAACTATTGAAATACAATTGTTAGTAATGCATTTACATATAATAGTAATTCAGAATCGTAGATTGAAGTGGGCTATATTTCGGCTGCTGGCTGTCCTATTTCACACGAAGTTACGTGACCTGAAACCCCTACTTTAGAGAATGGTGTAAAGAATCCTTTTGAGATCAGATGTTAAATTGATACAATGATAAAATGTAATTTTTTGTAAAATATTTTGATTTTAAATGGGCAAGATTTGATACTTAATTGTATGATCAATTTAGTTTATATATTAATAAACCCATTAAAGATTTAAGAATTCAGACAGTAAAGAATGTACTAGGTTTGAATTTTATAATAAGAATTGTTTTACAAAAACTAAACACATTCTTACCGTTATAGATACAATTCAATTAAAATCAGATAACAATTTCGACTCTTCTTCTGATATATACACAACATTGTAATCTAACCAACTTTCTATAAGTGATTCTATATATATTATATCAACAAACTATAAACCAACACTACAACCATGTGTGAATAGATTTACTTAATATCCGCTTTCAATCTTAATATGTGGGAGTCTAAAATCCCCATAATTCACCACAATGATTTGAATGGTCAATAAAATATGAGATGTGAACATAATCTTGAAAGAAAATTTGTACAGCAAAACAATAAAATGAACCCAAATTGACATCAAATCTAAATCAGATTGTTAAATATAATATGACAAGTTTAATTTGCTTCACTTTCTACTCCTCGGTTAAAAACAAAAAGCTTAACATAAAACGAATTTCATAAACTTAAACAAAATGATATTAACAATTAACACTTGGTTATAATTAAATTGATCGGGCTCGGTGTTACTTACAAATATACCCAACTTTTATAATATACATAAATATAGTTATCAACAATAGGACTTCAATAAAACATGGACCTCCGATAAATAATTCATAGTAGGACAGGGGCTTAAAATAATTGCATTACACCAAACTATGTATTTAGCTTTATTTTAAGACTGACTTCATAAATGCTACCAATATTCAGTATGTTACCATAGCAACTCTATTACCAGACGTGGTACAAATTCACCAACTTGCATAAAGACTTAAAAAATATATTTGGGAGAAATTTCTCCAATCTGGGAGATTTTACTACACCGGACTTAATTCTATGGAAGACTGTTACAGATATTTCAAATCGAAACTTTGTCTTCCATAGAATGTTTAATTCCTAACTGCCACTCCCATGTATTCTATAAAGGGTTGGCTGACTATGCAGTAGTCATTTGTAGAGATCTCTTATCATACAGAGGAGTTTTGACGATGTTACTCCAGTTATATTGGGAGTCGTATTATAAATGAATTTTTTAAATTAATGTTATCTACACTAGCTATCTAAAGCTCATCACGTAATATAGTATATCTATTTCTAGAGGGACCCAGTTTTCTAAACGCAGATTCTGGTGGAGATGTTGGCTGTTCACGTACAGGTTGTGAATCGCTGGCATCTTTTGGAATGTGTTGGGGCTGGTTCTGTACCTCTTGATCTCCTTGTTGACCCTGTGGAGAAATAGAATTAATGCCTCATGAAATGAATGCCCCACTAAATTGTTGCATCATGATTCAATGAAAGACCTTATGATCTAAAGTGAAAGTTGAATGCTGATCACTTGAAATATACATGCTTGTGATCAAAACACCACTTGATTCAAGACCTTATGATCTGATGTGCACATGATAACCCTACGCTAAGATTTAAAATATCAGTTATCAGACAAGGAAATCGACAAAAACCTGGTTTTTCAAGACTAACATATGGTTTTTAAAATTTTATTTCAATAATTTGCTTGTGCGTAGGGTTTTTTATCAGTGGGTGTAAAATGGAGGACCCTAAGTTAACCCACGAGGTTTGACAGGCAACCTTACTCATTGTCATGTACAACTGGGGATTAGAAACAACGCAAGTTGAATCAATGACAGTCTTTAAGACACAGCTTGCACGTGCTAACCATTTGGCCATCCAACCCCCCAGTTATAGAAATAAATATGAATAATGTGAAGTTGTTTCAGGAAAACAGTGATGAGGTTGCAGGAGTGGACACTTGTTGAATTTGTCTACAAGTTTTACAAATGTTAAAAACTATAAACATCATCACCAAATGCTTAGTGGCATTGAATGTCTTAACAGTATATATATCAGAAAATTTATAAAATTATTTTTTACTTACGAGAGCAGGGGGTGGTGGGATTGTTGAAGAGGGATCAGGACCGTGATGAAATTCACGATGAAGTTTACCAGAATGAAGATCATCTATAAAGGCTTTCAAAACACCAGGTTTTCTAATCAAACAAAAAAATCAATATATTAATACACTAGAATAATACTATGATTGGGATATAGCTAACATGACAGGCCCAGGACTTGTATGACGCTCAATACCTGCGTCTAGATTCATTCGCCTTGAATTAATATTTCTTTTATTGTTTATTATTTTCAGTGTCAATCCATGTGTGGTTTGTGTCTTGTCCATGGATTTGTCTTAATTTCTTTTTGTGGTGTTGTCCTCCTGCACTTACTAATAGTGTCATGTGTTTATTCACTGAGAGCATCAGAATTTTTTTGTTTAAGACTGGAAATGAATCTTAATTAAAGGAGCATTATGGGACAGTTCTAACAATAGATAACATAAAGAGAACATTAGCTTTTGAATTTTAGGCCTAGCCTCGAACATTACTTAAAGGGACAATCCCGAATTAAACAGAGGCTCAAAAATAAAAGTTTGAGAATGTATGAAAATAAAATGCCAAAATATAGGGGAATGGTGTATTTACCTTGTCTTAAAATTTGAACTCAAAATATTGAGTCGTTTGGACGTGAACACCAAAACTGCCTATCCGGACACGTAACCCTTTTAAGATTTCGGGTCAATTGTTTCGTTGGGTGACCTTATAACCGATTACGGTTACTTGAGAGGGTTATGCAGTGAATAACCAATGTGCCGCACTTGATAAAGAAAGGCAAATTTCAACTTCACGTTATTTTTATAAAAAAAAAGTTTGGTTTTATCCAGATACCACAAAATACACCTTGGGGCACTGGTACCAAATTTCAGATAAAGACTGACGGATTTAAGTCGTTTGAAAACGTATCATAAATACTTAAGTAGTTGCCCGGCCCTTGACTCGAATATTTTAAGTGATTTTAACACAAACTTAAGCAGTTTTATTTTCAAAACAAATATCGGGATTAGCCCTTTACGGTTAATCATCCTTCACAATATGTATTCCAATCCGCTAAATATTGCAGACTAGCGATGGCATCCAGTGTTGATTATGGTGTGGATAAGTTAATTAATAATTTAAATAACATTTCAGACTGAAGAAAGTCCTGCAATAGGCAGATTTAGCTCTTGTATAATGTATGTTTTAACATATATAATTGAATAATACTTACGACATATCTTCTCGGATGTCCCCAGGAAAAACATACATGTGTCTAAAACTATCAATAGCTAACACTGGTAAGTCATCTAATGATTTACCCAAATGATGTAGAGGATGCGTAAACTTGCTTCCATCAGCAGTTAAAAAATTTACACTGGCTGAAAAACAAACACTGATATTAAACTAGGCGTAAAATGGAGATGGAAAGAGATGGTGAATATTTGACAGATTTAGTAGATCTGTTTCCATTGATCGAGTTAGATATGTTGGACAAATGAATTAGATCTGAGTGACTACTGGATCATTAAATATGCAGATGTAGAAAAAAGATATAAATATACAAATATAATAGATATTTAATTCTTTGTATCAATTTATCTTCACACAATCTTGCCCGAAACATACAATACATAAGAATTCTGGGTACAGAATATTCAAGTATTATTGACACTAAAAATGAAATTTGTTATAAGAATATGAATCATGATTTAGATCATTCGACATCTATATTGCAATAGTCTCAATATCCAATATAGTTTTTAACGATGAAATGTGGTCATATAATCAGGTTGTTGTTAATTTTAATATATCAAGTTAGATAATATTCAAGGCCCTTTTATAGAATGTCAAAACAGAAAAGGCTGAGGCTTGAAATTCAAGTTTCACCTTGGGTTAATAACAATAAATAAAACAAAGTAGTTAAAACTGTTTAATTAATAAACTTACTTTTTTCAGATGATAACTGTCTAGCTACTTCTGTATGATATTTATCCACGATTGCAGTATCATCAGATTTATGAAATAAAATTAAAAATGGCAGACCTTCTTCCGTTAATTCCTGAAATTAAACAATAAAAATTTATCTAATAATTCTGCTGTATCCCACAAGAGGGAAACACATGTAATAAGTGAAATGGGGGATGAGAGAGAAATATGGTTTATCCTCTACTCGACAAACTAGGTTGTCTCAGGAGTGATATTTGAAACAATTTTATTTCAATAATGTTCTTATGGCTTGAGCAAAGATAGGATATAGGTAGGCAAACATATTACTTGGCGCCTACACCATGAGTGAGAAATGAAGTTTTAATGTCTACTCGACACAAAGTTTGTCATTTCGGGACTTACACTGTTCATTTTTATTTTATAAAAAACCTGCGCACATAGGGGACCTTAGCTGGGCGGAAACTTGAGGAACCAGATAGAGAAAACTATTGATATTCGAAAGGCCAGCGTACTCCTGGTCGCATAAAAGCGGGGAATCAAAACCGCAACAAATGACTCAATGACAAACCTCAAGATTTCAGGCACGGGCCACATAAAAGTTTGGGATTGAAGCCACATCACTTGACATATAAGTGGGAACCAGGCATGATATATTATGAATCTTCTCAGTCAATGGCTATTTACAGTCAATGGCTATTTATTAGTCTGGAAGTGGAATATTCAGGTTTTTTATTACACCCTTGATAAAATCAACAGTTACTAACCTCAGCATTTTCAAATGTAATCTCTCTAACAAAAGGTACACATTTTTCAGTAGTCCATTGTTTGACAGTATCAAAATTAACTAATGACCCCATGTATACTATATCTTGTCTTCTGGACTGAAACAAAGAAAATAACTTTTTTAAAACACAATATTGGACAATATTAGGCGTTTACTATTTAATCCATTTCATTTCTCCAATCTGGGAGTTGTGGTGGTTCAGTGAGTAAGATGTTGGCTTACAATTCTAGAGTTCCTACGTTTAATCCCAAGGGCCTGGCAAGGATCAACGATAGTTGTTCAGTTGTGATAAAAAAACTCTGGTCACATGTACACATTTGCGTGCACGTAAAAGAACACTTGGCAGTTGGAAATCGATATGGAGTGTAGACTGTTGTGACATTGCCCAGCCAGGGATATCTCCCCCATAGCGCCCTGGATGGCATATACCCATCTTCATTAGCCCAGTCAAAGCAGAACAGTAGGACGTTAAATACCATTTCATTTTCTTAAATCTTGATCCAGAAAATAATGTACGCAACTAAATTAAAGTTGGTTTTAAGCCGATGCATAAAATAGACATTGATAAATATTCTAGAATATGGGGTCTCAGATCACTTTAAGAGAATTTCAATTTCAACTGCTTAGTAATGCCTTGTTCTAATGAACACACATAGATCCATATCAGGTATTTATAAGAACTACTTACATTTGCTGGTCTAAAGACTACATTATCACCCCCTGATCTCTCCGCAACTGATGCAGGTCTGAAAATATATATAATACAGTCCAATAACCTAAAATGAGTTAACAAATCAGTGTTGTCTGTGACCATTGTTGCAATTTCCATATAATCTTAATGACTCCCCGCCGTTGACTCTCCGTCGTGCCTTCAGTCAGTAATTTCTTCAGTCCTGTATTTACAACTTTCATATCAAGAAACTTTTATGAATTATGCAACATCAACAACTTTTATTTTAAGAAACTCTTATGAAATATGAAACATCAACAGATTGTGACTACCAACAGTCCACCTGTTAACTCTCCCTTTCTTTTCCCCTATCCCAGATCACATGACTCTTATAATAAATAAAGTGCACAAATTGTCACATGACGGTTTTCTTTATTGTTTGCACTGTGTTCATCTGAATTAATGTTTACTGCTCAACTTACCCAAAAGCAGCATGAAATACACAATCATCTCTAAGACTACTGGCAACTTTAGTAAATGTTTTATAAGTGTCAGAGGCTTTTGTATCAAAATATCCTATTACATGTCTTTTCTTCGTCTGAAAAATATATCATTTTAAACCAATTATCAAATTTGATATGAGATTTAATCATTTTTCATGGGTTGTTAGTCTAGTAAATAAACGAAGGAAACACACTTAATGATCCGGTTATATGTTTTTCTTTTGACTATTCCTGAAGAAATGTTGTTTGTGTATTTTAATGATCACATGTACTTTTTTCAGAATATTCTGTCTTTTTATAACACCTCGTCGATTACAATTACTTTCACTTTCATCAAATCTGTACTGACAAATGAAAGGCTTTAACATCAAAATCCAAAGAGGCATGAAGTCAATATAAAGCTTGTAAATCACATTCTTTCAAATCGTATGTCTGGAGAAAAACCCAACAAAGTTTGCCATGCAATCAAGAACTAACACATGGTGTATTTTATTTCAGTAACACACTGGTGCCAAATTGTACCTAGAATACTACTACATGTACTTATCATTCACAAGTGCCAGATCAAACCCAAGACATTGATCATTGATAATACAATAGGTCTTAAGATGAACTGAATATACATTAATCCAATTGATTTATCCTTCTCCATTAAACCATTGGCCAGAAATTACGAAATAAGCTCATATAATAATAATAATCGCGTCATTTTACAAGGGTAGCAAATTAGGCCTGAGATATTTAGGTTGTTAGCCCAATTAAATATTACTTACATCCAATTCATCAAAATCTTCAACATTTGTGTGTTCTATCACTGAATCTTTCATCTGATCACGTATAAAATTAGCTATTGAGTCTGCAGATCTTTGACCTCGGAACTCTTTTTTAACAACCTGTCCATTACGGAATAGTTTTAATGTGGGGTATTTACTAATTCTGTATGTTGTAGCTATATTTACTGTAAAAAAAAGAAACAAATTATTTAAAATTGTTTTGGTAGAAACAGTATGTATGGATATTAATTAGTGTTATTTTTGCTGGTATTAGGAAATATCGAGGCACATCTATTTTTCTTTTGATGTAAAACATAATAGGGCATACAGTGTTTTATTCTTCAATAAAGAAAATTACATGTGATTATATGTGTCATCTCCTGTCCTCATTTCTAGGAGAGGGTCCAACAACCCCCCCCCCCCCGATTCCAGGAGAGCTTTTTTTACACATACATGTATAAAATTGATGTCATGAATCATGGTAACAAAAGTGTATAAAAGAATAGTGATATACATTTTGTACATTCAAGATAAAACTACGTCAGTTTATATTGTACATAATGAATGGCCTATTTGATTTGATAGCACTTTTGTCGTTTACTGCTTGCAATATCCGTGGGTTTGATTTTTATTTCTGTTGTGTGGTTTTCCTGAATTTAGAATTTGATCAAAACACTGTTAAGGAGACATCAAAAATTCTATATAGGTTATACTTAAAACATCCATTTGTCAACGATGAATAGATCTATCTTAAAGTGTCCACTAAAACAAGCGATGTCAAAAGTTTTTGAGGGGCTTTACCAAACGGCTAAGATATCCACAGTTCTAACGCCTTGGTAAATGTATAATAAACATGATACATAACTAATACTTATAATTCAATATATTTTACCTTCTCTATCACAGTCAACTTTACCAAACGCCACTCGTCCTGCTTCCTATAATTAAACAATCATTATTTCTAACAAAACATGTAAAGCAGAACTCTTTTTAAACCAAGATGATTATGAACTGCACCCCCCTTTTTTTCATTTTTTTTTATATTCCTTACATTACCAAGAGTAGAAAATCAAATTATTTGTTTAAGCTTTAAGCAAGAAAAAAAAGGGTTTAAAATTATAATTTTTATCACTTGGGTTGCAAAATTTTCAAAGAAAACTGATTTTTTTCCCCCTACAAAATGACATGACATGGGATGGAGCTCTTCATTTGCCTTTTCTACTATCACTATTTATATAAATATGTTGATATATTTATTCTATTATCAAATCAATTTTCCTTCAAATCTTTGACATTTGATTCAATTTTGAATTGTGTAAGTGGACAAGACATTAAATATAATGGCATGACAAGTTTTGGTTTATATCTACATGTACATATAGAGGACTGATGTTAATATCGCAATAATTTATTAACGTTTATTTAAACATTCATTATTATCACACACCTGTTTTATTATTATAGAATTGGTGATGACATATCGATGTTTTCATATAGAAATTTTATTTAAAGTAATAATTAACATGGTTAAACAAACATAAAACTAAAGTATAAAATTTAATTTACCGGCACTTCTTGTCTTATTTTATTCGATGCTTCTTCAAATATGGGTGCTAAAATCTGACTGAAGCGACACCTGGTGATAAAAATAAAACACATAATCTATTTAGTAATTAGGATACATGTACATAGTTACTCCTTTAATGACCCAAGTTCTTAAATATCTACATATTCTAGTTTCCAAGTTACACATAAACTCTAAAATGTGAGTGGTACATGTAGAATTTTGCCAGGACAGAATTTCAAATACTATCAAAATTCCAACCAGCAACAACTCCTTCTTTTGGTATTCAGATCCATAATCTTTTGAATTTAAATGGACAAAACCCTATTTCTTTAACCCACTTTTCATTAAAATATTTCATTGAGTAACATCTACATACATGTATGTAGCTCAATACATGGAATGATGAGAGTCAATCACTTGACTACAGTCAATTATTATTATAACAAAACTGAAAATATGAAAGGCAGTAAACTTTTGATAACAGAAAGTAATGTGAAATCTAGTTAGATCATAACTTATGCTAAGACTGACTGATTAATCTATAATTATTATTTGACTAATATGCCACACAAAAAAATGTCTACATGTTTTAATTTTTAAAGACTTCATTAGGATTTATGTGCTCTGTATTGAAGATCTCAAGTTTTGTTTGTGCTGAGCATTAGAGAACAATTGTGGATACATAACACACTATAATTACATGTAAGTGTTCATAAAAAAAATTTATGGAAAATATTGGGCCATTAAATACATGTAATAACAGAAACACACACTGACATTATAATAATTATTTTCAAGAGAAGAGCAGATATAATCAATAAAGCTACATGTATAAATAAATACAAGATTTGAATCAAGAGAACAGCTGTATTAATATACATGTATTGATTATTAGATTTAGAATAGATATAATATTACTGAAAAATATATATCATGTTAAATGTACATGTATCGTGTATTTTATGACATATAATATCGATCAAGTGACAGATTGAAGACACAAACATATCTTGTGTCAAACGGGAAATTAAACTAAAATTAATGTGATCTGCCATTATATTCTCTAGTTTGATATGTGATTACTATCAGATCATTACATCATAATTACTTACTGATTAATTACTGATTATTTTAATGTGTTCTATTTCAAGGTTATGTTTAGATGATATTGCTGATTAACATATACTTTTGAAACTACTTAATAATCTATTTTGTCCCTTATAATTAATGTGACTTTGTGATTTGTTGCACTTTAAATCACTTTAATTTCTTGTTTTATGTTAAATGTATCAAAGTAATTTGTATGTAAGGGTTTTTTTTTTCTATAGAATTGAAAACTTTTGTATTGATCAACATTGTGTGCATGCATATGCACATTTTTGGGGGGTCGTGTAATATTCGTATAGGGTTAAATAAAATTGCACATGCATGCACACAATGCTGTGATCGATACAAATATTTTTAATTCTATAGAACAAAACAAAATGTGAACATTCTGCATGTTTAAATCTTAAGGAGATGGTCCTCCTACATGTATTTCTGTATTCTAGAGAGAGAGAAATGGGGTTTAACGTCCACTCCAACACAACTAGGTCATTTCGGGACTAACATATGGATATGGTTTATATTTATTTCAATAATTTGCTTGCGAGGGAGGGGTTTTTAGCAGTGGGAGGAAACTGGAGTGCCCGGAGGAAACCCACGAGGTTGAGAAGGCGCCCCTATCTACAGGGCTCGAAACCACAGCCGCAAGCCAGAGGTGGCCGGCAAGCTAGAGGTCGAAGCGCGACACTCTAGACCACTAGGCCATCCCAGCCCCCTTTCTGTATTCTGACAATAGATACATAGATGACATTGGTAGTAACTAGAGGCTTTCTAGACATATCTTCAAATCAAATGTTTGTGACATCACTGTTGCAATCAGCATTTGAATAGTCAACTTCTACACACAAAATTAACAATTGCCACTGATGTATGCTGGATGGTGCCAGTAGTATCGGTGAGACAATCATATTTTTAAATTAAGGGCAGTGCCAGAACAAGAGCAGCACATGGGTAACTCAAATTCTCTAAAAGTTGATGCAAATTAGCATCATTATTTATTTTTCATTAGAATATTTATGGACCATCTCCTTTAATAGTTTCTATTGCACCGTCTAAATTTCACAATTTGAAAAATAGGTTTTATTTGTTCATTCCGAGACAATTATTACATTAAAAATTTGCCAGCAGCATTTTGTTTTCCTATTGAATAACTGTTTATTTTCCAGTAATTTAGAACTCACACTGGGGCAATTAATTGGTATATTAAATGTATATTATATGTATATTAAATCATCCAGCTGTTACCCTATATATCTATATGTAACATTTCTCTTCAATAATAAATCTTATCTCTTCATACATGTTATGTCAATAATTTCATGCAAGCCTGATAATGTACAATGTATCAACATTGAGTTCAAATTCAAATATCCGGAACATGACGTTTAGTGAGGATTGAGGAATCAATTCTGTTTAAATTAACACCAACAATACACTCATAATTTTTATCAAAATATAATTTGATTGAACCCAAGTCATTATTAAACTTTGTAAATAAAATTTGAGCAAGATTTTCAAAATATTTTCCACTAAAAAATTTATACAATAATAAGGGAACCTGTTGTAAAATATGACCTGCAGATTCAAAACTATGCATTTCTTATAAAACACTCATAACTGAATGTTTTATTTTCCATACCAGTGCCCAAAAATGAAAGCATAAAGTAGGTAAAAATAAAGGAAATAACATTAAAATATCATTGAGAAAAACAAACATTAGTAGAGACAGAATACAATGCATAGATCAAGTGAGGGGCCACTGTTTAAATGTATTGAAACATTTGTCAGTTTACACCCTTACTTTGTCTTGTGGGCTTTTCGAATACCCTGAACCCTCACTTCGATACATCAAATAATGAAATGAGATTTATCCTACTTTTCTGAGAATATGCCAAGGGAAACTTTGCTTGGACAGTAGCATCTCCCTCAATGACGCAGCCCACAATAAATATAATTATGAAAAAAAGAACTTACCAATCTGCATAAAAATTTATAAATACAATATCATGGCCTCCTGCAATACAATACATACAATTCTTTAAAATATAGAATTATAGATGACACATGTACATTGTGTGTTGTACATGTGTGACTATCAAAAATATAATTGTGGCGCCCTTGTCAATAATTTTAGATCTAACCATCACACAAAAGAGACAGAGAAATCTGGTTTAACGACCACAAACTAGGTCATTTCGGGACTAACATATGGTTCAATTTTATTTCAATAATTTGTTTGCCCATATACATATAGAGGTCTTTAACAGCAGGAGGACCTGGAGAAAACCCACGAGGTTTGACAGATGACCCTACTCTTTGTTACGTACAACAAGGTAATCAAAACCATGCCAGACTTAATGATACAGTGCGCAGGTCCTAAACATATTTCTATGAATTCATCTTAATTTGTTTCTTATGTAATAACTAAAATTGTTTTCCTCTTCAAATATTTTATCTTAAAGATACATTAAGGGAGATAAGATATCGAGATGGCAGTTCTCACTATAATAGTTAAAAACTACATAATGTAAAGGCAATTTGCTGAAAATTTCAAATTGAACCGTGAACTATTCAAATGAAAGTTCCGCTTAGCCTCGATCATCATTACTGTTCAGTTGGTAAGGCAAAACTAATAGTCTTGTTTATCCATTTATTTGTTTAATCACGAAGGAAAATTTTCTTGCAAATCAGACAGCAATCCAGCAAATATTGCAGCCTAGTCTTACCCTCGAGAGCTGATTATGGTCTGAATAAGTTAGTTAATGTCTAATTTATAATTTCTATAACATCTGAAGCCTAAATTAAAACTTGCAGTAATCAGATTTAGCTCTTGAATAATGTAACATTAATATTCCTAATCTTCAGTTCGTAGGTTTGATAATTCTAAAGCCGGTCCACAAATACTTTTAATGTCTTATTTGCTTGTTTGTCTTTTGGGTTTTATAGTTAATTGTGGTGCCATCCTTTTGTACTACATGTATGATATTCAAACAATGTTTACTTACCTAATATGTTATTAACATTTCCATCATTAAGAGCAACAGTTTCTCCATAAACAGGATTTATTATATTACACAACTGAAAAAAGAAATTTTAGATATCAAAATTTAGTGCAGCGGCAAAAATCATACAGTGGCATTGTTTGACACAATAGTGCATTGTTTACTGTACCAATATCAAATGCAAATATGACCTGATATACATGAATCGCCCATTTGGAAAACAATGTGCATTGTGGGAGAGAAGTGAGAAAACGTACGAGGAACAAGCATCGCTATCCATGGGATTTCTCAGACCAAATTTCGAAAAACGCCAATTTTATGTTAATTTCAGTGGATCAACTATCTGTGTCTCTATCCCATCATATGAAATATAATCCATCACTAAAAATAACGTAAAATCTGCGTTTTTCGAAATTTTGTCAGAGAAATGGCTGTTCTCTCACCTCTCTCCCACAATGCACATTGTTTTTCAAATGGGCGATCTATGTATAATGTCCAATCAACATAAACTAGGTTATATATGGTACCATAATAAGGTCCAATTGGGGGATTCCACATCAAGTGTACACGAGGTTCTGACATGACCATCACAGATTTTGATGATATTTGATGTACAAGTTAATCATGATGAAAAAATGTGATGTGCAAAATTATAGTGCTGGGGGCCCTGTGGGGCCCCTTCAGGGGCATCCCAAACTTTGGACCTTTTCGGCTTACCTACCAACTTTGAAACTCTATAACTTGTCCCTAGTAATCCTATGTACATGTACATAAAATTGGTATCAAATTGTTCTGAAAACATAGATCTTTCTAATGACATGAAGCATGAATCTGACAGAACAAAATCCAGGCAGATATTGTTGACCCTGACCTTTGAACCCACGCCCCCCAAAAAGGGGCAAACTCGATTTGGCCAATTTTTTGTGGGAACATTGCCCCACCTATGATGAATGAACACCCCAAAAATAAAAATGGGATCTCCGTGGGAACATATTTTAGGAGCCGGTCAAGTCAGGTGCTACACAGTTATTCAAGTAACAAAACCATATCTGTTAACTATGTCGACGTCTGCTAGTGGTGTGTGAGAGAGGTACAGTGAGAGTGAGTGCAAACAGGAGTCTTGGTAATATGAAATTTGGTTACGCCACCCAGAAAGATCACAACTTGGAAGAGCAATTATTAAGGGCAATATTAGCAAAAACAATTCCTGGCACGCAGAAACTCCATTCACTCAAACCTTTATCAAAGACAACGCTTGAGGTACGCGAGTTTAGTGCAAGTAGTTCTTCGCGTGTTGAGTCCGTAACAGCTGAACATTCTTCACCTGTAGAAATGAAACTAGCAGGTTACGTCACCGTACAGTACGACAGTAAATGGTGGCTGGCGTGCATCCTAGAATCGTGTCCCATTGAACGAGAGGTGAAGGTCAATTTCCTTCATCCAAATGGCCCGTCAAACAGTTTCTTCTTCCCCGATGTGGAAGATCAGTGCATCATAGACTGCAGGGATATTCTGATTCCGGTAGACCCTAAAACAGCTACTGGGTAGGAATGAATGAATGAAGGGGTTTAACGTCCTACGCTTAAGCACCTAACCTGGGCCAATTGAAGACGGGCATACGCCATACAGTGTGCTATAAGGGTAATTTTGCAGAGGGATCTTTTACGTGCACTCCAATTTGTACACGGGACCTCGGTTTTTCGTCCCTAGGCAGCTGTCCTTGTCAGGCCCTCCTTCTGCATCAGTGACAAGGGGAAATCACGCTGGAAAATCGAGATGAACTTTCTAGGCCAATGCAGGGATCGAACACTCGACCTCCAGGCTAGCGAACCAGCGTCTTATCCACTTAGCCACCGTGATCCCCGCTACTGGTAGGACCTATACTCTGAGTAAAAAAGAAATTAATGCTGCAAACAAAGCCCTAGGGAACAAAAAATGAGCACTAAATGGATCGTCCAGTAACAAATACAGAATGTACAAGTTAACATAGTGAAATTAGTGTACAGAAGTCAGCTTGCACAAAAAACCTACAGTTAATTCTAATAAAATCAATGTCTGTTTTTGCGACCTAGATGGACTTCCATGTCAATCAAATCTGTTCCCATGGAGATCCCACTTTGATTTTTTGTGTGTTCGCTATTTATAGGTGGGGCAATGTTCACACGAAAAATTGGCCAAATCGAGTTTGCCCCTTTTTGGGGGCGTGTGTTCAAGGGTCAAGGTCACCGATATTTGCCTGAATTTTGTCCTGTTGAGTTCGTGCTTCGTGTCATTAGAAAGGTCTATCTTTTCTGAACAATTTAATACAAATTTGATGTACGTAGGATTACTAGTAGGGCTGGACGATATTGACAATTTTAAATATCGCGATATTTGAAAAAATATTCACGATATATTGAAATATCGCGATATTTTTACGTGTGTAATGTTTTATTAAAAAATGTGTATAAATCATTGTTTTATGTTGTCTTTACCATCAATGCGTAGCACGGCACCAAACTAAGTGCTTTTCAGTCATATTTGAGTGACGTCGTAAGCGGTATTTCCCCTTCAGAATCGCTAGTACTAATTTTAAAACTGAAATCCGATCGTTATTATCAGCTAAGATTTATTAAAATCATAATAATTTGAATGATAATATGTCAAATATTTATAATCTCGATGAAACCTCACGAATTTTTTTATATATTTAGTCGAAATTTAGCAATTTTCAGTCATCAAAACAGATAAATCCCATTTTCTACGGCTCTAATTGTTCGATCTCGAGGTTTCACTCAGAATAATAATCACAAAAATGTTATCTATCATTTGATTGGTTCTATATGAAAATCCCCTGAAAAATAACGACCGGAATCACCAATGAAGTGGGCCATAGCAATGCCGTCAGTGGAAATTTACCGGCCGCGTGACGTCAGAGCGATATTTTCCCGCTAGCGTCTCCTGTAAACAAACGGTAATTTCGCTATCATATCGATACTTTTTTAGCCCGAATCTTTGCAGATATCGAGATTGATATTAAACTATTGCAATACAATTGTTAGGAATGCATTTACATCAATTAGTAATTCAGAATCGTAGATTGAAGTGGGCTATATTTCAGCTGCTGGCTGGCCCGATTTCAACCTAAAGTCACGTGACGTGAAACCCCTAGTAGGACTATTTTATTGACAAAAAATGCATTTCAACAAAGATAATCAACGATGTCTTCTTATTGATTTAAATTATATCATATTTTGCACATAATTAGCAATATATCGTCAATAAATATCGCGGTATTTACGATAATCTGCAAAAAACGATATATTGCTATACCGCGATGTTTTTGGTGACCAAAGATCGTCGACGATGAAAAAATTTGACATCGCGATATATCGGGATATCGAGAATATCGTCCAGTCCTAATTACTAGGGACGAAGTTATGGAGTTTCAAAGTTGGTAGGTAAGCTGAAAAGGTCCAATGTTTGGGATGTCCCTGAAGGGGCCCCGTGGGGCCCCCAGCGCTATAATTTTGCACATCACATTTTTTCATCATAGTTAACTTGCACACCAAAAATCATCAAAATCTGTGATGGTCATGTCAAAATCGCCTGAATTTTGTGTACACTTGACATGGAATGCCCCCATTATACATGAATTGCCAATTTGGAAAACAATGTGCATTGTGGGAGAGAGGTGGAAAAACTTACGAGAAGCAATCATTGCTTTGTATGGGATTTCTTTGACCAAATTTCGAAAGAAAAACACTGATTTTACATTAACATTTAGTGATGGGTTATATTTCATATGATGTGATAGGGACACAGATAGTTGATGCACTAAAATTAACGTAAAATCAGTGTTTTTCAAAATTTGATCAGAGAAATCCCATGCAAAGCAATGGTCGCTCCTCATACAATTTTCCCCCTCTCTCCCACAATGCACATTGTTTTCTAAATTGGCAATTCATGTATTCACATGCACACAGAAGTCTTTAGCTGTGGTAGGAAACTGGATGAATTTGGTGGAAACAGACCTTAAATACACAGTGACAACTCAACACCATATAATGTGTATGAGGAAGTAAGCCACTGACAAGGATGTAGTACTTGTACATTTAAATTTACAGGTTCCTATAGCATAATATTCACAGATGGCTTCTTTTCCGGTAACACAGGAGCGTGAATAAAACTGTCACCCACAGACTGTTGATTAAAAAACTATCAGACCTGAACCGGATATACTAGGCAAAACTGGCAATGCGTATGTCAATGTACCAAATCTTTTCGAAGTGAGATTACGTGTCTCATAGAAATATTTAATTGCCGCTTCTAATCAATGAATAATGACATCATTGAAAATAATTCTCACCCTTTTTTTGGTCTAATTTTAGATCTAAAATAAGATCAATTTTGAAAAACGAAATTATTTAAAACATTATTTGTATCACTTGAGAATCTTATGCATGGGTTTATATTGACAATTTGACAATCACATGAACTTTACTCTACTCAGGCAATGCCTGTTACATATGTTATGTTATGGCTTGACCCTTTTCCTTCCTTCGAACTTCCAAGTTCCTGTTCAACTGTTGTTACTTCCTTGACTTCTGACTCTGTTAGTGTTACTACATTGTTTTGTGATTATCATGACATGCATGAGAGATATTGTTTATTATAAATGGAAAATATCTGTTACTAAATAATTTTATTAATTGATCTGCTTGACGAGTGAATAATTGTGCTATTGCTTTACTCTTACATTGACACAGATTCTAAGCAGACGCAACCAGTGAATTCGTAATCTAAACACCACCACACAGGACCCGGTTTTTTCAGAAATTATAAGCATATTTGCGCATATTTCAGAGAGAATGCACCCATTTCCGTGCATAAATACTTACCCAAGCGATGCACAAATAAATAACTCGAACTGCTTGATTAGAAGTAAATGTCTTCATGGTTGTCTTTGTAATATTTCCCTTAATCTTTCCTGCATACAGCAGTGCACGAGATTCCAGTAGACAAATCTAAACAAATATGGCTGAGTGTATGCGTGTAATCTCGGCTGGGCGAGAGTTAAGAAAATCGAAAATTATTATCCAATTATAAATAAAACTAGTCATTATCCCATCTCTGAGGCGATTTCTGGAAACAAAAAATTGTTTTTTTAAAACAAAAATACTGATTAAAAAATAATGGGATTTAAAAGTAGATGTTATGGATAACATCTTCCGACAAAAATACAATTATACACACACACACGTGGTTTGGAAAATTCTACTCGGCAAACCGAATGCGAGCTGTTTCGTAATAATAAGCAAATAGAAGAGGGAAATAAATGAGGTGCGTTCTGGCACACGATCAGCGACTAAAGATTATTAATATAATAAAAACATATTGAAAGACTTGAATTATGTTAAATTATTATAAATTCATGATGGTGTTGATTGTCTTTTAAAAAAAAATATGACCAATAATTTTCCTTAACATTTAGGGCCTTGATGTTCAAAGCAGATATTTTATGATTTCCTGAACATCACGCATGCGCATTTCACAAATAGTTAGCAATGGTGGAAAAAGTTGTTTTCGATGGAAACCAAATAGTTTACATCATGTGAACTCCTCTATGTAAGCCCGAAAAGCGACTCATCTCTTGCAGCGTCACCATTATGTGGTAATTCTAAGAAAAAATGTTGCATTAATAATTTTACTCAAGAATTCTATTGAATTCATTGAAGCCGAAGATATTGGGCGCAGTACCTCAAGTGATCCGGCTACTTTTTTAATTAGAATTTGTAGAGAGAGAGATGGGGTGTTTAACGTCCACTCGACACAAACTAGGTCATTTCGTGACTAACATGGTTTTTAATTTAATAATTCGCTAGCGCGTAGGGGTCTTTAGCAGTGTGTAGAAACTGGAAGACCCGGAGAAAACCCACGATGCTGGAGGCTACTTTAATAATAAAATGTAACACTAACAGTCATTGCCAGAGTATAGAGCGGAATTGATGACAAATATAAAACCTTTATAATTTTGTTTTAAAAAAATGAGAATTAATTTCTTTGACTTCAAAAATATGTGATGTCATTTATTGAACGCATCATAGAAATAGTTCTAAGAGACGCGTAATCTCGCCAACGAGAGTTGGTAGGTTGGCATGCGCATTGCCAGTTTTGCCCAGTGTATCCCATTCCGGTCTGAATTTTATTTTAATAATCAACAGTCTGTGGGTGACATTTTCAGTTACGCTCCTGTGCTACTGTAAAAGAGCTTTGCTCTATATTAACTCACTGTCACGGGGGATCAGGCGCTGGTTCGCTAGCCTGGAGGTCGAGTGTTCGATCCCTGCATTGGCTCTGAAAGCTCATCTCGATTTTCCGGCGTGATTTCCCCTTGTCAGTGATGCAGAAGGAGGTCCTGACAAGGACAGCTGCCTAGTCGTTCGGATGGGATGAAAAACCGAGGTCCCGTGTACACATTGGTGTGCACGTAAAAGAACCCTTGGCAGTTGGAATTCAGTTGCTGTCCGGGCAAAATTTCCCTCATAGCACACTGTATGGCGTATGCCCGTCTTCAATTAGCTCAGGTTAGGTGCTTAAGCGTAGGACGTTAAACCCCATTTCATTCCTTCACTCACTGTCACCTCACACTGTCACTGTGACTGTCTCAAAGACTGAACCATCGTAAATATTAAATGGATTTCGTTGATTATGAACAATCTACTTAACTTTGGTTATTAGAAACTTACCTGTGTGTTTGAAATCAACTCCCGTTAAATAAAATCCATTGCACAACTAATTATCCCAACGAATAAAAATGTTCTCTCTTGAAAAAATTGAAATTCCACAGGCATAAAGTCGTTTGTACATAACTGAAAAAATCTGTTTAAAAATTGATGATGGTTCAGATAGTAGGGTTAGTAATCAAAGTCAAAAGTAGCCGGATATTGTCTTACAAATAGCAAACACTTTTGTCATATCCCAGACTGCTACAGGACAGTGTACATGTCTTTGGAGGTTTTTGAGAGTTTTCACATAAGATTCTGACCCTGACATAGATGCATCATCAACATTTCTATTAATTACTTAGCTACAAGTAAAGGTGTGCATGTGTAAGACCTTTATTGATATTTCTCAATAATATTAAATGATATGTCCTCAATTCAGTTTCTGTGTATTGAAATTTACAGATAAATCGAGAGACAGGAGGTAATAGTATGTCATTGTTTAAAACACGAGATTGGTGGTCTGTGGCCGTCGGTGAAGATGAAGAGTTTGATCATGGTTGTCTGTGTATTGGTAATATAGATAATAATCCTGATAATGTAGGTGAGTACATGTATATCCAAATAACCTATTTTATCCTGTCCTCTCACACATCCCTGCTGTACTGGAACCATGCTCATTCATGCAGATCACCACAAAAACTATTTCGTTTTACATATCTGATCGGTTTCAGATTATTTTTCAACAATTTTACTGACTGGTGGAAATAGATGCATGTATTAAAATGAAAACTTTGTGTTTAGTGATTGTACATACACCATTTGTATGTTGACGGGTACAGATGGCATTTTCATAAATTTATCAAATTAAATTATCAGATTAGCTCACATATATATGTATGTACTCCCGCATCATTCCTACCCCCGGCAGCAGAAAATATGGTGCAATCTTTTTACATGCTTTTTTTTAAATACTCTTATTAAAACAGTTATAACTTGATTTCAGATAAAATAATAATTGGTAGTTTTCATGGTATACTAAGAATTTACAACCCACATCCATCTAAAACCGAAAATGGCTGGAGTGGTTATAAGGTGGAGGATGTCATGGTTGAACAAGCTTTTCAGCTTCCTATATTACAGATAGAAGTTGGTAAATTCTCATCGTAAGTACCTGTAGACATGTTTATTATAAATAAAGCCTGTCATTGAGTCAGCTGGCGTGGTTTCGAATCCACGGTTGTATGACGTACGTAATATGGAGTAGGGTCACCTGTCCAACCTCGTGGCTTTTCTCCAGGTTCTCCAGTTTCCTTCCACTGCTAAAGATCCCTACCATAAAGCAAAGTACTTGTATTGAAATGAAATTAAACCATATGTTAGTCCCATTTCTCTCTTTTTCTTTTATTAAAAATAAATATGACAGGTTTACACCAAGAAAGATATTTTGAACATGTCAATAAGGCTTTCTTGATTGTTTGGGGCTTGCTTTTTTAATTAGAAACATAACAGATTGACAGGCTTGTGGGGTAAAATGCCTCCTTTGATGTCCCCGTTTTTTTTTAGACAATGATCTTTTTCTTTTATTTATTTATTTTTACTGTATGCTGTGTGCAAAGTCAAAAATGTCAGGTACAAGTACAGTGACAAATTTCACATAAATCATTACTTTCACTTGGTATGAAGAAATAAGTATTGTTCGCCAGTAACTTGATCAGCCTGAACCAAAAACGTAATTTCCATTCTTTTAGGCAGAAACCTAGAATGTACAGCCAAGATAATCATTTGTTGTAGCTTATAATCTAGATTTTAACAATGTTAACTAAAGATAAATATATTATTGATTTAAGATTTTGTGAGTAAGGTCCAGATGAATGTGAATGTTATGTTAATATTCTTGATTTCAGTGACTAATGTGTTGGATTTGTATTTCAGAGTTACTGAAAATTTACAATTGGCTGTTTTACATCCAAGAAAACTGGCTATTTACAGTGTGAAAGGTAAAAGTAAATTGTCTTTGTCATCAAAACTTGATTGTATTACCCTCGATCTCAAAACTATAAAACCCATTTGTTATACTTTCCAATCTCCAAAGTGTAAACCTCTTGTTTTACCTCCAATCTCGAAAATTTAAAACATGATTTTTAATGTTATACCCTTAATCTTGACTATACATTGTCCATTGTCAGGCCCTTTTTCCTGCACCACTGACAAGGGGAAACCACTCTGGATAATCCTGATCAAACATGGGACCTCCAGGTTAGCATGCCATGGCTCCAACAGTAAAAGGAGGGTTTGGGTGGCCTAATGTCATGTGATAACATGTGTGCGTTAGATCATAAGGTTTGTCATTGAGTCAATTTGAATGGTTTTGATTTCCTGCTTGTTCTTGACAAGAAGTAGGGTTGCGTGTCCAAACTTGTGGGTTTTCTATCCGGGTCTTCTAGCTTCCTCCCACAGCTAAAGTAAAGACCCCTATGTGCGAGCATAAAGTTGATGAAATATTGACAACAGTAATCATAATATATATATATTGACATTTCAGCTATATCTGGTACAGTAGAACATGGTCAACAATATCAAATACAGAAATTATATGAACATAATCTACAGAGAACTACCTATAATTTTTGCTATGGTCCATTTGGTGGAATTAAAGGTACAGTATTAATATACACAACATGCAAGTTGATAATTCTTATCTTTATCAAGAAAATCTATCTATATATTTGTGACTGTCATTTGTATGTTTTTATGTTTGTCTGTTATTTTGTCTGTAAGTTTGTCTGTTGCATGTTTGTCTTTATTTTGTCTTTTTATTTGTAAATTTTTCTTTTTGTCTGTATATTTGTCTGTATTTGATATGGATGAGCAGATTAATGGAATGTTTTACAGACAATCTTACAATAAATGTATTGATGAAACTGCATATAACTTAGTTAAAACAAGTAACATGGACAGATTATCTCTTTTACAATTTGAAAACAGAAGGATGTTAAAAATTCTCAATTTGGAATGGTTACATTTTCCCTTTTTATTCACCTCTGTTATGATTTATTTGCAGGAAAAGATTTTATATGTGTGCAATCTATGGATGGAACTGTATCATATTTTGAACAGGAAAGTTTTGCGTTTAGTCGTTTCTTACCTGGAGCCTTATTACCAGGCCCTTTAAAATATGTTCCTCGTCTTGATAGCTTTATAACTGTTTCTTCATCCTGGCATGTTGAATGTTACAAGTAAGATTTTACTATAAATTTTCTATGATTGATATACAAATAAATGATCTAACATATATACATGGTAACCAAATAGACATAATATTATCAGGCTTAGGTTCTGGCTGAGTAACCAGCAGGTAGGAGGTTCAATCCCAGTCTTGGATGAGATTTTTCGAGCCTAACTTTCCCTTGTTGGTTGTGCCAGCAAGGAAAAGCATTTAGTCATTGGTATGGGATAAAAAAGAGGGGCATGTTAAAGGACCTGTTAGTTCTAGCTAGTATTAAAGTGTAGGTGGATATTTCCCTCATAGCACACTGCATGGTGTATCTTGTTTCTTTAACCCGGCACTAAACATCACTTTCATTTCCTATTTAAAACAGGATTGTCATACACCCTCCTCTTGTATCAATAATTACAACAAACTTACTGATCACTATCAAACCTTTATTTATAGATATCAGTCAATAGCAGCAGCCTCACAGTCACCTGGTGTAGATGAAACACAGAATATTAAATCAGGCAAAAAGATTGTCGTAAGTATAAAAGATTTCTTGATTTACTGTTTGTTTTCAGTCATTTAATTTGGGGTAAGAAAAATGTCATTAATAACATTGTTTAAGAGATTTGTGGTAGAAAAAAAAATTGATGTTACAAGAAGAGTCTGCCAAGGTCAATAGTTGTTATTAGTGTATGTAATTCAGTTTTCTCATTGCTGATGTGATGAACAGCAGTTCAGAAAACATGTAAGGGGAGATAACTCTTTTCAGTAGACCCAAACGCAATATTATCCCCCCTTAGACCACACCTGCAAAACGTTCACAAAACTATTGCTTCAATTTTAAATTGATAAAGCTGTGGAGAACACCTGATGTCACTTCTCATTTTGATAGTTCACACAACTAACAAATTGCAGTACTTTTGTACTTAATATATGAATTTCTTTATATTTAAGGTTGATTGGACTTTTTCTATTGGAGAAGCAGCGTTAGATATAAATGTTATTGCTTTCCCTCAAGCTCCATCTTCTATAATTGTATTAGGTACGTTTTATAAATGGAGAAAGATTATAACTTGACAACTATATAGACTCGTACTCTTCAAAACATAGTTTCTGGTTTCCGTCCTTGAATGAATGAATGAATGAATGAAATGGGGTTTAACGTCCTACTGTTATGCACTTAACCTGAGCTAATTGAAGACGGGCATACGCCATACAGTGTGCTATGACGGAAATTTTGTCCGGGCAGCGGCGCTACGGCCTACTCTTATATCAAATTCCAACTGCCAAGGGATCTTTTACGTGCACTCCAATGTGTACCATCCGAACGACTAGGCAGCTGTCCTTGTCAGGCCCTCCTTCTGTATCACTGACAAGGGGAAATCACGTCGGAAAATCGAGATAAACTTCCTCGGCCAATGCAGGGATCGAACACTCGACCTCCAGGCTAGCGAACCAGCGCCTTATCCACTTAGCCACCGTGATCCCCTTCTGTCCTTGAGTAAAACAGAAATAATGAGCTCGTAAATCGTGTGACAAGGTTCTTTTATATTTAGCGCAGATTTTTTATATTTTAAAAAAGATATTACATGTCTAAAATGAAGGTCGATATTAGTTACATGTCTAAAATGTTGTTTTATTACAGGAGAAAGGAATTTATATTGTTTAACAGAAGGTGGTTTATTACGTTACATGTTAAAAATGGAATTTGACCCTTGTTGTTTTTTACCATATGGTTCCAGTAAGTAAGCTTTTATCTGATAGGGGGGTGGGTGGCCGAATGATTAGCATATGTGCGCTGTATCATAAAGCCTATCATTGAGTCAACTGGCGTGGTTTTGAATCCCTGGTTGAAATAAAATTAACCATATGTTAGTCCCAAAATGAACTGGTTTGTGTCGAGTGGGCATTAAACCCCATTTCTCTCCCTCTTTTTATTTGATAGAATTTTAAGACAAGACTTGAAAATCTTAAAATTTGAGTGGTTAAAGTCTCAAGTTGTGGTTTTGCGAAGGATGGCCACTTTGAAAGAAGATTTATGCTCACTTTCAGAAATTGATTCTTTTAAATTTATTTGGGTGTATAAAGTTTATGTCTAGTGTCTTTTTCAAAAAGTGTATCTATTTTCATAGATTCTAGGTAGGGTTTGGTTTGAAGACATTTTAAGCAAAAAAAGTTGTTTGCTACATGTTTAACTTTTGTTTCTTTTAGTGACAGAAGGGACTATAAATTATATAGTAGCCACAACCACCAAGTCTCTTTTAGTCTATCAAGATGTCACATTAAAATGGGCAGCAAAAGTAGAACATTGTCCAGTTCAAGTAAAAGTTGCAAATTTTCAGTAAGATAACACGGTCTTTTCAACTATTCATATATCATATTCATGAAATCCCAGGAATAAAGTCAGAGGTCATACAAGAGGCTTTTGACCCTATGACACCAGCCATTTAATTAACCAATGAGTGTTGATGTTTCTAGTGGGTCAACCACCTCATCCCAAAAACTTGCCGTAACAGACCATTTCTTTGGCAAATCCCTCACATCATCCAGAGTATGGATTATATAACAAATCTTCCATAGCCTAATGTAGTAAATACAAGTAAAACGAAATTTTGAACTTAAACATTTTGAACTTGTCTAGGATTGTGCATTATTGTTCCATACCTTAGTTGGTGTAGATTTGATTGTGGTGAATGTGTTGTGATACAGATGTCTTCACATATAAACAATGCTTGTATCTTAAATCAGTATTGTGATATTTACGATTTTGCATAGAACAATTGACCGATTAAATAAAAGATGAAATACAGGCCGAGTTGTGAATAATTTGCCAAAATGAAACATTTTTATACGCCCACATTTTCATGTGGACGTATTATGTCGTCGCCCCTGTCCGTCCGTCCGTCCGTCTGTCCGTCCACAATTGTTTGTGGACCCTCTACAGGTCACAATTCTTGTCCGATTTAGACGAAACTTAAAATATAGCTTTATCCCCAAAAGATCTCGGCTGCTTTCGATATTGGCATGTATCGGATCGAAACTTCATGGGTTATGGCCCCTGATTGTACGAAAAATCATGTTTTGAGCTTGTGGACCCTATAGAGGTCACAATTTTGAACCGATTCTGATGAAACTTGACATGCATGTTCATAACCCAAAGATCTTGGTTCCTTTCGATATTTGCGCCTATCAGAACGTAATTTTTTGAATTATGGCCCCTGATTGTCCGAAAAATCACCTATTTTAGCTTGAGGTCCCTCTTGAGCCGACAATTATTATCCGATTTATAAAACCGTTCGATTATATCACCTTTACACCCTAAGGAAGGTTCAGTTCCAATTTCGGGAAAATCGGGCCAAAATTGCCATACAAAATGGCCGCCGTTTGTACGCGAATACAGTTAAAAAGTGGTATATCAAGGTTGTTGACCCTGTAGAGGTCACAATTTTAATTTGATTTTGATGAAACTTAAAATGCATGGTTATAACCCACAGATCTTGGTTCCTTTTGATATTTGCGCATATCGGATCGTAACTTCCCGAATTAATGCCCCTGATTATACGTAAAATCGCCTTTGTTTAGCTTGTGGTCTCTCTGGAGGTCACAATTATTATCCGATTTAAAAAATCGTTTGATTTTATCACCGTTACACCCTAAAGAAGGTTGAGTTTGAATTTCGGAAAAATCGGACCAAAATTGCCATACAAAATGGCCGTCGATCGTACGCGAATACTGTTTAAAATGGTATTTCAATGTTGTGGACCCTGTAGAGGTCACAATTTTAATTTGATTTTGATGAAACTTGAAATGCATGGATATAACCCAAAGATCTTGGTTCCTTTTGATATTTGCGCATATCGGATCGTAACGTCCTGAATTATGGCCCCTGATTATACGCAAAATCGCCTTTGTTTAGCTTGTGGTTCCTCTGGAGGTCACAATTATTATCCGATTTAAAAAATCGTTTGATTATATCACCGTTACACCCTAAGGAAGGGGGAGTTTGAATTTCGGAAAAATTGGACCAAAATTACCATACAAAATGGCCGTCGTTCGTATGCGAATACTGTTGAAAAATGGCATATCAAGCTCGTCGACCCTGTAGAGGTCCCAATTTTAATTCGATTTTGACGAAACTTGAATTGCATGGATATTACCCAAAGATCTTGGGTCCTTTTGATATTTGCGCATATTGGATCGTAACTTCCTGAATTAATGCCCCTGATTATACGCAAAATCGCCTTTGTTTAGCTTGTGGTCTCTCTGGAGTTCACAATTATTATCCGATTTAAAAAATCGTTTGATTATATCACCGTTACAAGCTAAGGAAGGTTGAGTTCAAATTTCGGTAAAATAGGACCAAAATTACAATACAAAATGGCCGCTGTTTGTACGCGAATACTGTTAAAAAATGGTATTTCAAGGTTGTGGACCCTGTAGAGGTCACAATTTTAATTCGATTTTGATGAAACTTAAATATCTTGATACTTTTCGATATTTGCGCATATCAAATTGTAACTTAATGAATTATGGCCTTTGATTGTAGGAAAAATCACTTTCGGTTTTGCTTGTTCTCTATCCATCTCTCGAAAATGTGGGCGTATCCTGCCTGGCAGCCGCTGGTTTATAAAGAAATTAGTTAATATATTTATTGGAAGTAAATTATCAAATCTCCTTAATTGACATTTTAATTTGATTTAAATCAAAAGCTGTTTTTACATTTAAATTGTTTGTTGATATAAAGATGTGTAACTAGAAAGCTACGTGGTGAGACTTTATGCATACCGCTTTTTTGATGCCTTCACTGTAGCTACTAGTTACACCCCCAAGGTACTCCCCTTAGTTGTCATCTATTTGTTGTCATCTGTCAATGATGAAATGTGGGTTTAACATCCTACTATTATGCACCTAACCTGGACTAATGGAAGAAGGCATCTATCAATGATGAAGACGGCATCTGTCAATGATGCATGAGCAGTGTGAAAGTACCATTAGTTGAATGAATGAAAATATGATTTGTTTATTTCAGAGATTTAAAAGGAAGTATTGTTACATTAAGTGATGATGGTCATTTACAGTGTTCGTATCTAGGAACCGATCCTGCCATCTTTATACCACCAGCTACAGATGCTAGAGATTTAAATTATAAAGCTATGGATGCTGAGATGGAAAAACTACAGAAAAAAATACGAGAAAAAGCACATAAAGCTGGTATTTATATACTTAGTTGAAACAATATTTTATTCAATAAATTGAAGTATATTGGACAACAGGCAAAGGCCTTTATAAGTTCTCTGCAATTTATATATTTATGTCTTTCAGCAATTTTTGTTAAAAATGTGTTTAACATTCTAAACAAGATTAATTTTGAGAAAATACTAAAATAAGATATAATATGTGAATGTGGTAAACTAGATTAATATTAAAATGATCAATAAATCATTATGTGATCTGATTTCAGTGATAACACCAAATTTAAAAACTGACGATGATTTACAGATTACAGTCCATGTTAATCAACACTTAGATGATGGTTCATCCGTAAGTTTTATTTTGGCACTTCGCTCATCTGTCTCACCGGGTTACACTTCACTGATCTGTCATTCGGTTACACTTCACTGATATGTCATCTGGTTATACTTTACTAATCAGTCATGTGGTTACACTTTACTGGTCTGACCGGGCCCCAAGTTCACAAAGCATTCTCAGACTAAAGTTGAGAATTTACCCAAAATTTGTTCACCTTATTCTAACTAAAATATAGCCCTTTATAAAACTTTCTTTGTTTTAATGTATCAAATACATCAACAAGAAACTATGTGCAAAGTTTTGTATTTCTGGATCAAAGATATTTCTAATAAACAGTGATTGAAAGTTGAGCAAATTCTCAACTTAAGTCAGAGAATGCTTTGTGAACTCTTGGCTGGTTATATTTACTGGTCTGTAAATGGGTTATGATTTACTAATCTGGTTACACTTTGCTTATCTGTAATCTGGTTACACTTGACTGATCTGGCCTGGTTACACTTTATTGGTTTGAAATCTGTTTACATATTCCTAAGTATTTTAATTGTATTTGAAAATTGATAATCTTGTAATTACAGGCAACTCATGATGCACAAATATCGGGTGAAAAAGTTCCATCCATTACAGCCAGAGTAAGTTTTTAAAAAACAAGTTATTTCTAAATTTGATTGCTTTTAAATATCAGATGATGAATTCATTTATAATTTATAATAATTTTTGTAACTTCTCATTCCTATGCATTTAACAAAAAAAAAATAGGTAGGCCTTATTGAAATGAAATGAAATGGGGTTTAACGGCCTACTGTTATGTACCTTACCTGGGCTAGTGGAAGACAGGATTTAGACCTTACTGATGGTAAAATCTTTATAATTTAATTATTTGTCTTTATATTTTGATTTTAGATTGTATTAAAAGCTAAAACCTTGGTAGAGAATATTCATGTTGATATTCATACTAACAGACCATTAACATCAAGTCAACACAGCTTTACATTATCTTCTCTAGGTAAATTTATTTTACAATTCTTTATCAATAGAATTCCAACCAGGCCTTGCCAGTAAAAAGGTGGTTCCATGTGACCTTATCAATAGTAAAAGGACCGTGTTTCGACGTATAGGGATTAAATTCCATAATAATGACAAAAACTGACATTTATCAACACATCAGTTCTTATTGAATGTACATGAAAACAATGATGTGCAGTATCATATGAGGTCACGTGGGACCGGCACCTATATGAAATTATGTCCCTTTAGCTTGATGTAAATTATCTTATTGTTATATCATTATAAATCACATTAATTCCAATGAATCTTTCTTTAGCAGATTGCTAATGTGGTGGTCATTTAACCAATAACCAGCTAGTGTTGACTTTTGATTGTGGACGTAATTTAGGGCAGATGGTCAAATATAGATTTTTGTTGAAATTTTAACTGTATTGTAATAGATAGAGAAATGGGATTTAACGTCTGCTTCGACACAAACTACATCATTTTGAGACTAACATATGATTCCATTTTATTTCATTAATTAGGTTTTTGTAGGGGTCCTAAAACCATGAGGTTTGACAGGTGACCCAACTCCTTGTTATGTACAAGTGTGTCCTTGAAACCACACTACTTGTGATATAAGTGAACCAACCCCCTTATTAGTAATGTAACAAGTTTGACTACATGATGTCATCTCTCAATTATGTCCTGACCAGAATATTTTGTTTAACTGTGTTTATTTATTTCAACAGAATCGGGTAAAAGTACAGAATTGGTTGTACAGTTTTATATGAAATATTGCAGTTTACCTTCAACCTTATCAGCAGAAGTATCAGCGAAATATCCCAGTGCTACTGGTGGGTTGGAAATATAGTTTCATTATGATGTTATTATACAAATCTGAAAATTATGCACATTTATTTCTGTAGTTATTAAGCTTAATATATCCTCATTTACTATTTATTTACCTTTGTGTCTATGATAGTTAATTAATAAAGTATGTTACAGATACATTATGTAAGTTTTGGTTTAAG
The DNA here is from genome assembly GCA_917208275.1 of Patella pellucida. NCBI lineage: Eukaryota > Metazoa > Mollusca > Gastropoda > Patellidae > Patella > Patella pellucida. The sequence goes on from OU795044.1 coordinate 10,489,122, forward strand.
TGCTGGCCATTCTTGTTAGTTAAAAAATAGAAAATGAAAAAGGAAACATATTGAAAATTTCAGTGAATTTACTTGATTCTGATCAAAGCTATGACAATAAATAAAGTCTCAATTATGCATTTTAAATTATTAAATGGCGTGGATGGTCTGATACATTTAACATCTCTGCCATCAAATATTAGAGATTATCTTGGCAATAAATGCCAAAATGATAATTTTTATAGCATCTGAGCCTGAAAAAAAATTGCAATAGGCAGATATATTCTTACATAATGCATCTGTAAATGAATATGATTTTATTGATTTTAATGTTTTGAATGTTTTATAGTTCACTTGATGAATTGATTTTTATTAAGACAAATATACAATATTGTTGCAGGTGCTCCAAGAGTTGCAACAGCTAAAATTAAATTACCATTAAAATTAGTGGTGAAACCAGTATTTCCTGTAAAGAATGCTGAACATAAGTTAACTATAGATACAAATAAACCACCTGTTAGTTTAAATGATATATTCCCAGGTAAGTTAAACATAGATATCAATTTACCAAATAGAAGAAATTCTGACTGGAAAATGTTATTCTCTCATACACCTCGGAACCCTAATTTTGACTGAAAAATGTAATTAAGTCATGCATCTCTTCTTGGTTCTTGTGCCTTATAGGCCTTATCCAAACCCCAATTATATGACTGGAAATTTAAATTCTGTCATACATCTTGTAATTTGTAGAACACGGGCAAATAGCAGCAATTGGTGGTTAACCAGTCGAAGCGTTTGTACATCGACACAAACCGGCAACTAATCATATCCTCTTAGTCGTGGCCAGTTGGTCCCAGTTGCTGGCAAAAATTGTCTCTAGCTGCAAGTGTCGATGTACACCAGGCTTTACCCCTTCCACCTCCATATCTCCCCTAAATTGATTATAGCTATTATTAAAGGGACAATCCCGAATTAAACAGAGGCTCAAAAAAAAAGTCTTGAGAATGTATGAAATTAAAACGCCAAAATATAGGGGAATGGTGTATTTACCTTGGACGCCAAAACTGCTTATCGGGACACATAACCCTTTTAAGATTTCGGGTCAATTGTTTCGTTGGGTGACCTTATAACCGATTAGGGTTACTTGAGAGGGTTATGCAATGAATAACCCATGTGCCGTACTTGATAAAGAAAGGGCAAATTTCAACTACACATTATTTTTATAAAAAAAATGTTTAGTTTTATCCAGATACCACAAAATACACCTTGGGGCACCGGTCTCAAATTCCAGATGAAGACTGATGGATTTAAGTCGTTTGAAAACGTATCATAAATACTGAAGTAGTTGCTCGGTCCTTGAACTCAAATATTTTAAGGGAGTTTAACACAAAATTAAGCAGTTTTATTCCCCCAAAAAATATCGGGATTAGCCCTTTAATATATTATTTTTTTTCTCCATAGATTTATTAGGAGAGAATGCTGGAAGTGCTGGAGCTGCATTGGGTTTTCAGTTCTTTGGTGGACCAGTTGTTACTATATTGGCTTCTAAATCATCACGTATGTGTATCTTCTGTTGTTGTATGATTGGCTTTTAAGAATTTGATGGACTTTATTGTTACTGTTGATAACTGCAGTTGGAGTAATGGATAAATTTTATTAAAATAAACTAAAGATCCATATTAAAAACAAAATGAAAATTCAGAATCCTTCTGTAATATTTATATGCTAGCTTACATTATAAAGATGTGTCCGTGAATATGAAAATGTTACCTCCCCTTCTTCAAAAAACTTGTGGACAGAGAGAGAGAGAGAAATGGGGTTTAACGTCCACTCAACACAACTAGGTCATTTCGGGGACTAACATATGGTTTAATTTTTTTCAATAATTCGCGTGCGCGTAGGTGTGTTTAGCAGTGGGAGGAAACTGGAGTGCCCGGAGGAAACCTAGAGGTTGAGTAGGCGCCCCTATGCCACAAATGCTCGCACCAGGGCTCGAAACCACAGCCGCAAGCCAGAGGTGGCCGGCCAGCTAGAGGTCGAAGCGCGGTTCTCTAGAACACTGGGCCATCCCAACCCCCTCCACTAGTGGACAGGCAAGAGACTAGAATTTTAAATCTTTTATCTTACAGAGCGTTACAGATTACAGTGTGATCAATTTGAAGCTATGTGGTTACCATTAAAAGATTTAGTTGGTCGACTGACGTCTCATCTCAATCGTGGCAGATCAGGGGATTTCAAGGCTTCATTTGATGGTTCCTTGCCCTTACAAGAATATTTTGAGTTAATAGAAGCTCATTTTGAGGTAATTATCTCTTCATTTTGTTTTTAAAACAAGATAAATTAAAGACAACCTGTTTTGTTCAGTAAAAACTGCATCTATGGTATTTTTATGTTATGGAATATTGTCTTTCTATGCACAGTCTTGGAAATCTTAACTATGTGAGTTATAAGACTATTAAAAGTGTCAATTTTAAACTCTGACATTTGTGGAACAGCAATATGATTTTTAGTTCTCAAAACTTCAATATTTGTAGTAAATGTCTGACACATAGTTTAAAATATATATTCAATTCTCCTAGATATTTTTGTCCAGTGCCTTTAAAATTGTTATTTCTAAACGTAAATAATGTTTGTTGTATATTTTAGTATCGTATGAATGCTGTTAAATGTGAGGAAATGTTAGGACAGAGGGCGTCACAGTTTCGTGTTATACAGAGACGATTATTAACAAAGTTTAAGGATAAAACTCCCTCGCCATTACAAAATCTAGATACACTATTAGAAGGCACATATAGACAGGTATATAATACAAGATATATTCCTTTTAACATCTAGGGTGTGTGTCTGACAAGAACAGCTACCTAGTCATTCGGATGGGACGAAAAACTGAGGTCCCTTGTATACATTGGCATGCACATAAAGATCCCTTGGCATTTGGAATTTGATATACGAGCCGGCCATACTGCCGCTGCCCGGGCAAAATTTTCGTCATAGCACACTGTATTTGGTATGCCAGACTTCATTATACCAGTTGGAGCAGAACAGTAGGACGTTAAACTCAATTTCATTTCATTTTCTAGGGTGTGTTCACTATGGAGGGGTTGGGTGGCATGGTTTAATTCCCCGCTTGTACATGTGAAGAAATAGGATCGCCTGTCAAACTTCATGCATTTTCTCCAGGTCCTTCAGTTTCCTCCCACTGCTAAAGACCCCTACATGCAAGCGAATTATGGGGTAAAAATGAACCATATGTTAGTCTCGAAATGACCTAGTTTGTGTTGGGTGGACGATAAACACCATTTCTCTCTTCTTTTTTTTATGTGCACTATGAATCATAAATCTTGTTCTTTATGCAAGTCATGGGTTTGATTCTAAGCTTGAATTTGACCAGTAGTAATATCGTCTATCTAACCTTTGGGTACTACTCCAGTTTCCTTCCACTTCTAAAGATCCTTGCATGCTAGCAAATACTTAAAATACCATATGTTAGTCATGTGGAGTTTAAAATCTGTCGACATATGCTCCCATTTATATCATGGTATTTTTCAACATAAAAATCTTTATTTATTTGTAAATGATATAATTTATTTATTTTATAGTTATTAGCGTTAGCAGACGCTATAGAAGACAATAATCAGGCTCAGAATAATACATCGGATAATTTATCTAGCGGAACAAATCTACTGAATTATTTAATTAAACTATGGTTAGATTTAACGGAGGACGAATTCAGTGTATTAACGTCTGTTATAACACCTATAGTTAATGATAATCATCAACATGTAAGTATTCAGCTTCACAACTTCAGAGTTACATTTCATTGTTGGCCGAGAAAATTCCTCATAATTTTCTGTCCTGTTTTTTCCCATGTGAGAGATATAAAATAGAAGGATTGGAAAGGAAAACTACCTAGTTGTTCAGATGTGACAAGAAAAGGAGATAAAGGGGATATTCGATTGAATGTTCTGGAATTGAATTCTCTCAATCCCAGAAATAGTGACTATCAAGTTAAAAGGCATATTTAAGACTACTGTGCATGCGCGTCGAATGCATAAGAAAATATCTCAACCATCCATGAAAGCTGAACCATATTCGTTGTGTTTAATTACATCATGATCCTGCTCACGCCACTGTAGTTGTCGCGACTCACAGATCAATGACAGTACTGAATTCTGCGCCACTCGATTGCAATTCTGGCAATTTGGGAATTTCTGGACTCACAATGGAGCATTCCTAATGTGTATACAATTGGCAGTATGTCCAAAATTTGTTAATGCCATTTAGTATTTACAAAGACATTTACAACATTTGTCATGCTCTACAGGCAATATAAACAGACCAGCACGGCCTGTTGAATTGTCGAATTTAATGTAGTAGATATGAACAATTTGAAATGAAACCATTACTAAATTCTCTCTCTCTAGAAATTTGTATGTTCAGGATACATTTTAAAATATTTTTTGTGACAGATTGTATTTATTTATTATGATGAATATATTTACCAGGGTTGGGAGGAAATGGTAGATGCAGCTGTAACACATTTATTACGAACAGTGTTGGCTAAAACGGCAAAAGATACGTCCATTAATCCAGCACCATTAACTATACCGTCGGATGCAAGTAAAGTAAAGAAACATATAGCTTTAATGTGTGATAGACTTGGTAAAGGATGCAGATTAATAGAGGGATTACGAGGTATATACTGCTTTAAAACAGGGGGGGTTGGATGACCGAATGATAAAGGCGCTGCCTGTCATTTAGTCAACTGGCGGGGTTTCGAATCTCCAGTTGTATGTTTCAAAGAGTAGGGTCGGCTGTCCAACCTTGTGGGTTTTCTCCATGTCCTAAGGTTCCTTCCACTGCATAAACCCCATTTCTTTCTCTCTCTCTCTCTCTCTCTCTCTGTCTCTGAAGGGTGGACGATTAAGGTTGGCTTTAAAACATGAAATATTTATTGAATGTTGGTATCATGGACGCTTACAGGTGGCTTTAAAACATGAAATTATTTACTCAACATCGGTGTGGTGGATGCTTAATGTTGGCTTTAAAACATGAAATATTTAGTAATTTACTGCACAGCGGTGTGGTGGACGCTTAAGGTTGGCTTTAAAACATGAAATATTTATCGAACGTCGGTGTCATTGACATAGGGTGGCTTTAAAACATGAAGTTATTTACTGCTCAGTGGTGTGGTGGATTCTTACAGATGGCTTTAAAATATGAAATGGGGGGGGGGGGATGGCTGAATGGGTTAGCGTGGGCAAGCTGTATTGAGTCAACTGGCTTGGTTTCAAATCACCGATTGTAGATGGCAAGGAGTAGGGTCGCCCGTCTCTTTAAAATATGAAATTATTTACTGCACAGCGGCGTAGCGAACGCTTACAACTGTCCACTTAATTTTCCTGTATGTTACTTAGATTGACTGTACATGTATGTGTAACGTCTTTTGTCGTTGGGTTTGTTTCGGGGGGACAAAAGGACAGCTGCCTAGTCATTCGGATGGGACGAGGTCCCGTGTAGACATTGGAGTGCACGTAAAAGATCCCTTGGCAGTTGGAATTCGATATAAGAGTAGGCCATAGCGCCGCTGCCCGGGCAAAATTTCCCTCATAGCACACTGCATAACAGTAGGACGTTAAACCCCATTTCATACATTCATTGTTTCGTGGGATTCTGTTTTATATGTTGTGTGGTTCCCTTGCAGTTACATGTACTATTTTTAATAAGAAAATTGTGAATGACTGTAAACTGAATTTATTAATGACACATTGAAGATAACACTCTTTTGATTTATTTCTTATTGTTCATGTTAAAGTCTCTGATCATTGATTCCTTTTCAAGCTACAAAATTGTTGAAGTTTTTTTTATTTAAACAATATTTTTATTCAGGTTGTCTGAATGGGATTGGGGAACAAGCTTAGCCTATGTTAAACCCCTCTCCCTATTGTTAGAGTTGTATCTCTAAAAGGAAGACCAGTCTAAAAAAGGAAATTGGATTTAAAAGAACCTGTATTTTGTTATGAAACCACATTCCATCAGAGTTCAGGAATTCACAAAGTGGAAAATACTGGACATATATATGTACACTTTTATCTTTAAGGAATAAATGCACGTTAAAGTCTGTACCGGAATAGTTTGATATCTCAGTTTTATTCGTTGTTACATTCATGATTGTTACAAACTTTTGTTTTAAATTTTGATTTTTTTTTTCCCTCAACAGAGAGATCTGAACATAAACAGAAATTGCCTGCACCACAGAAGACGAATATAACTGAAAATGGTACCATTAATGATACACCAGAATCTCGTCCTGTAGATAATATAGTTAATATGAAATATAACGATAAGAAGAAGAAGAAATTACCTCCCTTAGCTGGAGATAATATTGGTACATCCATGTTTGATTCAGAATCATTTGGTTTACCTGTGACAAACATTCCTGATGGAGGTAAGTTGAGTTGTTTCTCACTAAAATAATTGATCCGAACTGGGCTAATTAAGACTGCCACACGCCATACAGTGTGCTATGAGGGAAATTTTGTTCGGGCAGCACTTTTACGGCCTACTCTTATATCGAATTCCAACTGCCAAGGGATCTTTTACGTGTACGCCAATGTGTACACAGGACCTCGGTTTTTCATCTCATTCTTACGACTAGACAGCTGTCCTTGTCAGGCCCTCTATTCTGCATCACTGACAAGGGGAAACCATGCCGGAAAATAAACTTTCTCGGCCAACACTGGATTGACACTCGACCTCCAGGCTAGCGGGCCAGCGCCTTACTGACTTAGCCACTTAGCTCTAGATGTTATTGTTTGATAATAGAATAATACAATACATAAATCAAGATTTGAAAGACATAAATTTGGCTTATAAATAAGATTAAATTTTCGTGTAAAAAAAATTCTTGTTGTTTTTCTTTGGTTTTGGTGTATTATCTATTTGTACTGTCTCGGTTGTAGTGTTTATTGATCAATGTCTTGTTAAACAAGTATCCATTATTGTTTATTAACCTTATCAGGGTCAGGTGACTAGGCTGCAGCCAGAAGCCCCCATATTAAAGCACCCTCCCCAACCTCTCCAATTAGTTTGAAACAAAATTTTGTACCATAAATATGTAATGTATTATGTTGTACATGTTTGTGCCAAATAAATCTATCAACCGGTACCATACCGACATGTACAAATTATATTAGTGTGAGTTTGACGGACAATGACCAGAATATGACCTCCTTTCATTGCTGATGCAAGGTCCCCGTTGAATTTTCATCCAGGGCCTTGTTTCTCGAAATTTTAACAGGTGACCAAAGTCAGCTTAATTAGGCCCTGATTATCCTTCATTTGCCAATTTGTTATATCATTCAAACAAAAAGAATCAAAATAAACTAAATAAAGTTTATATACATTTATAGCATTGATTTATTTGTAAAGCCCCTTATATTCCATTTCGGGGGGGTAGATGGCTGAATGGTTAGCGCGCGCTGTATCAAAAAGCCGAGTCAACTGGCTTGGGTTTCGAACACCCAGTTGTATGTGGCAAGGAGTAGGGTCGCCTGTCCAACCTCGTGGGTTTTCTCCGGGTCTTCTTTGTTTCCTCCTGCGAAAAGACCCCTACGCCCAAGCGAATTATTGAAATAAAATTGTACTATATGTTAGTCCCGAAATATCCTAGTTTGTATCGAATAGACGTTTAACCCAATTTATCTCTCTCTTTGTATTCCATTTAAATTAAAAAAATAATCAACTGTTTCTCCTAAAATTTGTTACTATTTTGTTCTGTATTGACATTGTCTCAGTGTTAAGATATTCCCCCCTTTAAAAAAAACAAATATGTTGCTAATTTTGAAATATTTGTAAAAAAGTGATCTCTATTTGTTTATTCCTTGTGATTTTTGCAGATAATTTTAATGAAAAAAGGCGTCAAAAGAAGATAGAAGCCATAGTTCCTAATCTAGATGATATGGATAATCAAGATGATGATACAAACATCAACCAGACAGACAGTCAAGCTCTTTTTGCCTTATGATGAAGAAGGTAACTATGGATTCAAATTTTTGATTTATTTGTCATCCACTTTTTTAGATCTCTCTATTTACATAGTTAAAAAGGAAAGATGCAGAGGCGGACCGAGGACCGAAGAAACCCTGTTAGCCCGAGAAAACTTTGGAAAAAATCGGGGTGTCAGTGGTGATTTGTTGCGCATATCTATTTTTTATACTGTTATTTAGGTGCCCCCCCCCCTTGGATCCACCTCTGGAAAGATGTGCCAGGAAGGAGATTTTTGATTAGACCAGTACGTTCCCATGTACTTGTCATATAATTCCAATCGTCAATCGTCAAGGGTTCTTAACTTATCGAAATGGTTAAAATAGCATCAACTGTTTTGATTTCCATCTGTATGTGGGGGGTTAGGATGGCCTAGAGGTCTAGAGTGCCAAACTTCGACCTCTAGCTGGCCGGTCACCTCTGGCTTGCAGCTGTGGTTTCGAGCCCTGGTGTGAGCGTATGTGGCAACTTCTCAACCTCATAGGTTTCCTCCGGACACTCCGGTTTCCTCCCACTGCTAAAGACCCCTTCGCGCAAGCGAATTATTGAAATAAAATTAAAAACCATATGTTAGTCCCGAAATGACCTAGTTGTGTTGAATGGAGGTTAAACCTCATTTCTCTCTCTCTCTCTCTCTCTCTCTCCATCAGTATGTTGTGAACAGCTCTTTCAAACATTATCTAAAAGGGTGTGGCAATTTAGTGCTACATGTAGCCATTTGCATAATAACCAAATTTGACTGGAATGCTTTCAAATATTAATATGGCTGTGCCCTCAACTGTTAAGAGCCATTTCTTTGAAGCATTTTTTGTCTGTTGGAAAAAAAGTGTTGATCATCCTCCAGTCTCCACCGCAGACATGATTGTTTCTTTTAATAAGCAGAAATGATGATGGCGAGATATTCTTTATATATGAGAGAACATTGTATATAAACATACATTATAATTTAAATGTCCTGACAGTTGCCTCGTTATCTCAGTGTGATTCCATAAAAGACATTATTTTTCTTCAAATAATAAACAGTAGGATATCTTTATAAATCGTACAAAGAACGTCTAGATTAACATAATCTTACATTTGAAAGAAAATGGCTCCTTAGCAACAATGATTTTAAAAGGAGTTGATTATGTAAAGCTATTTAAGATACTTGTTTGACTAATTTAGCCATAGAAAATGATACAGTTACTAGATTGTATTCTTGTGTGTTGGCTTTGTTAATGTAAAGATGATCATGATAAGGGAACAATACGTCTGCTTTGGCGGCCATTGTTGAATTTGTATGATAAAACCGAAGAGGAATTGATGTTTCAACTGATAACATTGATGCCGGGATTAAGTATCAAGATCAGGAGGAGATAACTCTGATTGATGAATAAATGGAAAGATTTGGTTGTGTTACTCTATATTACCCCGCTACTTCTGTTACATATACAGCAGCTCTGCGTTGAGTAGATTTAAAGATTTTTCATTTTAAGTCAAAATCCCTATTATTAGATGGAATCTGGGCAACTGTAAAATAAACCTGTTAAAGATGTACGCATAGATAACATTTGTAAATATTATACACGTCTGTGATGTCATAATTTTAGCAGATGACCAGGTTTTTTCAATTTTCCGTATTGAGCTTCTAACAAAGGACCATTATTTTTCATTCATTCTGTTAATGGATTCTTATGTCAATATTTTTGATCAGAAAGGTTTATAAAGACTACGACTTTGGGAAGATAATGAAATAATAACTATGACTTTGTTAATTTACCCTTTATAACATTACAGGAAAGTCCCAGTAGGGGCTGTTGTAATGATAAGTCTGATAATCGTGATGATCTGTCTAAGTGCCTTGCTGTTGCGTCCAGTGGCTAGGACTTGATTCTTCTGATATTCTACTTTCCAGTCCATTGGGTATTGGATAAGTTTTGATTTAGGAGATTTTAGAGATCGGTTCAGGGACTAGGGGTAACTTCATTCCCTGTAGACTATGGACAGAAACTCTATTGTAAGCCACTCTAATTTTCGTCAAGCAGGTTGATGAAATCATGCATGTAACCCTTATGGCCTACAACTCTACGCTGGCACCACAATGTACACTTTGACAATGCAACAACTTCAATACTTTCCTTTTTATTTGGAAGAAACCTTTTGTGTCGTCAGTTGGAATGTTGAGAATAATTCTCTTAATGACGCAATAATTTTTTATTTTGAAATTCACTGTGATCAATTCTGCTTAAAACCATACTAAGTCTATCTGTAAAATCGTTAACAGAATCTGTTGAATTTCATGATGTATTGAATTGTCAAAATTGTGAGCATAATTATGTATGGTAAAACACACAAAAATACAAAACAATTTGCATATATCCGTTTCGTTCAGAAATGTAGGATGTTAAACTTTATTTTATTTCAATTAAACATGCATTATGAAAGAGCAAAATCTGCCTTTTGCATGTCTTTCTTTAGGCCTGAAATCTAATCTAAATTATTAATTGGACATTAATTAACTCTCGATGCCAAGGCTAGCCTTCGATATAGGCTGAGTTGGATTCCTATATGCTGCTAACGCTCATTGGTAATTAAATCAAAACAATGGATAGTCAAGACTATGCTTATTAACATACTATTTTAGTAATGATGAACCAGGCTAGGCGGATATGCCTAAAGCTGATATCTTGTTTCATAGTGGATCAATTTGTCTAAAATTTTCAACAAATTACCTTTATATTATCTATATTTGAATTAGGAATGGCCAGCTCTTTACCTCAATTTTACATAATGTATCTTTAAATAAGAAGTAATAAACCCTGACCACTGGAGCAATAATTTATATCTGGATTTGTATAGAAGATAACCAAGGGCCACCAGCAAAGTTTGTTGCCCTAGATTAAAACCAATTATAAATTTGAATGACAATATGCTTCTATATCAGACCATTAAAAATCAAATCCATGAATATTTTTCCTCAAGATATATTTTTCTTGGTTGAAAAGCGACAGATATCTCCAATGTGATAATTACGTACAAAATGATAACAGTGTTGTTATTTTTATCACGAAATAGATCTCTTATTTTGTGTTCGATTGTACAAAATTAAATATGATCAACTGTCGTCACTGGGGTGCTATACTACACAGCCCCTCTTTATCCCCAATTAGTCCTGTTTTATATTATTCTGGGATGTATTTTAGCGAGGGTTTGTTATATTTACACCCAGACTTCACTTCACAAATTGTATGTTAAGACATACTGACACTGCTAATGGACTTGAATTTTAAAAAAAACTAACAATAGATTTTCCTTATACAAACATCAGCTTTTATGTCTTTATAATTTCATGCCACAGACCCTTTTTTGGATGAAAACAAAATTTATTAGTTGTTTTTATTGCCATCCAAATTTCAGTTTAGGATCTGAGGTGAATGAACTCCAAAACAAGGGATTTTGTTAAAGGCCATAAAATTCAGTGAACCCTAAAATAAGAAATTACGTAGAAAAAATATTCATTAATTATGATTGTTATATTGATGACTTCTGTAATAAAAAATATTAATGGATTCATTCATTTTAGAAAAATTCAATTATTAGGCCATATAAAATAAATATTCCGGTTCTCAGATAATCATGCGTCACTTCAAAAGGGTCACATGACTTGTTTTTATGTCAAAAAATAAAAACAGTCTCATTAATTACCTCATGTAAATATTTTAATGGGTTACAGGAAGTAAATCTATATAAATAAATTGAATGCATAGGCTTATTTATCAAGTACACAACCCTAATAAATGTTAATGGCAGTCATAAATGATACTGGATAATCATACATACCTATAAACAACATGATAAGATAAAGGCAGTGGCTTCAAATTTGACCATTTAACCAAGTAGTAATTCCTCGACCAAATAGAATACAAAAATAAAAACCTTTCTCTTGCATCAGATTTTTAGTAAGCATTGTCTGAGAACCAAAATATTTTTTTTTATGGCCTTATTTCATTTTGTTAATTTGATCAAATTAAAAATATCAATTACAGATATATTTCAAAAATATTATTAGTATATAGAGCCTACGATATGAATATATATAATATTTCTCAATAAGCTGCTATATTTATATCTACAATTGTCACCGAATTACTGTTTAAATGGTTACCGTCTTCCATTAGGGGATCACGGTGGCTAAGTGGATAAGGCGCTGGTTCGCTAGCCTGGAGGTTGAGTGTTCGATCCCTGCATTGGCCGAGAAAGTTCATCTCGATTTTCCGGCGTGATTTCCCCTTGTCAGTGATGCAGAAGGAGGGCCTGACAAGGACAGCTGCCTAGTCGTTCGGATGGGACGAAAAACCGAGGTCCCGTGTACAAATTGGAGTGCACGTAAAAGATCCCTTGGCAGTTGGAATTCGATATAAGAGTAGGCCGTAGCGCCGCTGCCCGGGCAAAATTTCCCTCATTGCACACTGTGGCGTATGCCCGTCTTCAATTAGCCCAGGTACGGTGCTTAAGCGTAGGACGTTAAACCCCATTTCATTCATTCATTCCGTCTTCCATTAGCCCAGGTTAGCTCCATAACAGTAGAACATTAAACCCCATTTTATTTTATTTCATTTAATGATAATGATTGACTAATGTTTAAATGTACTGCATTGATTGTATAAGTAATTCGAACTACAATGTAATTGATATTTTCAGACCAGGAAGAACTGAAGTATTCAGATGAGATTGTAACAGTAGGAAGATTTGCTCACCATAGAATTATAGAGGAATGTAAATTAATTATTGCTTGCAGTTTATTTATGCTAATAATGCTAATGATTCCAGGTCATATTCATTCTGCCATATTCTGGTACAAAAACTGAAACTAAAATATTTTTAAAAAAACATCTTTTCATTGGTTCAAGTGTATTAATTTATATTAGGATTTTAACTCCCAGCGAATGAAATGGCTGCATCCTTAAAACATTTTAGTTTTAAGATTTCACCAAGTTTGATTAATCAGGAAGTTCACCTCGCTTACAATTCTTCTGTATAGTAGTAGATCTACAACTTTTGAATCTCTTCGTTTTCTCATGTAATAAAATATTTTTTAAACTTTAATATGATTGCATATACAAGTTTGTATATATATAAGAGCTTTGTTAAAACTGTTTAAGTACCAGTAGTTGCAACTGGTCATCAAATGATGGAGTACCTCAAGGATCAGTGTTTGTAATTTATTAGTATTTTATTTGCTGTTCTTATTTCATTTGTACTTAATTTCCAATGTTTATTTTATTTCTCTACCACAACATGTCAATCCACCATGAACGCCTTCGTTTTTATCTGTAATGTGTTGAATTATTTAATAAAGGTACGGAACCTTATGGTTGTTGTTAATAGATGCATGACCACATCTTGGGAATATATCCTATTAACACTTGATCACTTCATGTAAATAATGACTATTTTTGTTCCAAGTTATTAAACTATTGTGAATTTAAGCCATGTGATTCAGGATTGCATCTATATTACAATAAATTTGAATACAATAGAAATAATAATATGTGTTTTATGTATGTAATGTTGATTTTTTTTGTAGTAGTGCTATATTTATTAAAGCAAATAAAATGTAATTGGCTTTAACGTCCCTCTGTTAAGGGATACAACACGGAAAAATCCTGATAAACTTTTTTTGACCAACATCATTATTAAACATGAGACCTCTATGTTAGCGAGCCATTACCTTACGCACTGAGCCACCGCGGCTCATATTTATTAAAGGACAAATCAGCCAGCACTTAACATATCTCAAAAGTTAAAATATGTACGGTACAAGATTGTTGATATTACATGAAATTAGCATAATTATTATTATTATACATATATTTATCTTAATCACATAACGATGGCGCAGTCAAATCAGTAAAAATACATATAAACCTAAGTGATAATTGGTCCATTTAAAATTTATTTTCTTAGGATTATGTATGTTGTTAAACTGTATCTTTAATCTTTTTGTTTGTCGATTTAAACCAGTGATGTCAATATGGATATAATAGACTTGTATAAAACAACTCACCAGATGACCAGCTACTTGTAAATATTTCTATATGTTTATCACAGTGACAAATCTATGATATATGGATGAAAACTCAATCCGTCCTCTCAAAATTGTATTATTTTATATTTTATATACACTGTGTAGAATAACTAATTGTTTTTGGAGATCACATTGTGAAAGCCTGTTGTCAAGACCACAAAACATTCTCGAACAAATTTAAAATTGATCCAAGTTATGCTGTAGCTTACTAAGACCTTTAAAAAGTTAATTAAGGCTTATGTAACATGTTACTGGACTATAGTATATTTATAAATATCTTTTATTGAATAAATTTTGTCATAGCAAATGTTAAAAAATTCAAATGCTTGTCTAGGTGAAGGTATTAAATTTCAGTCGGCTATATCACTTCATTGTGGATGCCGATTGTCGACCTTAAATAAAAGGTTTTTCACAAACACTGTCTGTGAAAATGCCCAAATTCTTAATTTGTTTTGAGAATGTTTTGTGGTCAATGGGTGTGTTGTGTTTATTTTTTGAAGGAGATTTTTAATTATTTATCACAAAAGATGGAGTGTGTAAATTGTGTACATCATTGTTGTTTATGTATAATTAATCTTTTAAAAATTGAAATAAATCCACTATTTATTTATTTATGACATTGTTCATATATTCTAGACACCAATTTATATATAATTTATGTATAGTCGGAAGTAGGGGTGGGTGGGGGGAGGGTAAATAGCAATATTAGATAAAACTCTATAATTTTTAAACATGAACATCTCAGTCACCATCAGTTGTTGGTTATGAAATCACACATGTTGAATTCGATGTTTCCTACTTGCATTGAATTGCGTAGACAAAAATCAAACTTTGTTCAACATAATAATAAATTAAATGTTTAGTTCTAAATACAATATGTGATAACAATCTAAAGCAAAAGGGAAGTAAGTAGGAAGTTCTGTAAAATTGTGAATGGAAGTAAAATAAAATTCTATAACTACATATTAACGTATTTGTGTTTCTCTCTTTGGAAGTATGAAAAGTAAGATACAGAATGAAAGGACGAAATTAGGCACCTAGGTTTGGTGATGAGCTGTTGGTTATTGTATGTAAATTCATGGTGCCGTCAACAGTGAAAACCGGGCATATTCCACTGTACATCGCACTCACATAAATTCAATTTGTGTGGTAGATAGATTTATTAGGCACAAACATATCCAAAATAAATCATACCTTTTTTAAAACTTATTTGAGGACCACTTTCATATTCCGGCCCCTGTGTGCAGCCCATTTATTTTTAAACGAAAACCTTAAATATGTGTGTATATATTTTGTCACAAACGTCTAACTTACGGGACTCCCTAATCTGAAAAACTAATGACAACTGAATGAGAAGAACTTTCCAAACAAGAACTTCTCATGTCACCCAAAAGAAAACAATTAAATCTTTTCGTGGGATGGGTTTAATGAATATGGAATTTTTAGTGGCGACCTGGTGGGGGGGGGGGGCACGGTGCTTGCTAGCTCGCTAGCCTTGAGGCCGGCTGTTCGATCTCTGGATTCACCGTTTCACTTGTCTTTACTACACTATGTTCTGGAAGAGTTATTATAACCTGCATTCGGGTTAATGAGATGGATTAGCCAATGAAACGGTCTGTTTCAACGAGTTCTTGGCATGTGGTGCACGGAACTGTGGAAACCTTAACGCTGATTGATAAATCAATTGTCTGACGTCATGGGTAAAAAGCCGCTCGTATGACCTCTGACACGACCCCCACTACAACTGGCAAGATCTTCATCTAGTAGAGGATATCGAAAGTATATAAAAACGAAACGAAATATAGATCGGAATTTTAATCAGATTGGGTCATTCCTTTTGTCATTCTTCAAGTGGGATTTCTGTCATTACCTTTGTCATTCATCATGTGAACCCCTTGTACTTCATATACAGAGGCTTTATTATGTTTGTCATTCACGAAAAGAACATCCGTCATCTCCTTTGCCATTCGTCTGACCATTCAATAAACCTCCGTCTTTGTCATTCATCCACTGAACCTCTGTCGGCATTGCCCTTGTCAGTCGTGACCCTAATATCCTTATGAATTCTTGTGGGTACGAGGTAAAAACTGAGAAGTTCATAAAGTAACAATACCCTCAAGAACTAATAATACGGTACTCTAATATTGCAGTTATAAAACGCCTATACCAACCCCTTCCGGAATAACAACTTGGACCCGACATACTTCGATTTTCAAAGATTTTCGGGTGTGGAAATTTAAAATTTTGATTTCTTTTCCCTGCATTATCTTTCCGGTCATAATTTGTCTTTCAGATTTTGTGAACATAGTGCTGGATCTAGGGGAGGCAAAGTGGGACAAATGTCCCGGGCCCCCCACATTTTGCCCCCCCCCCCCCAATTCTGGCTCATGCTAATATTTTATCCCGGGCGGAGCTAACCAGTACCTGGGCTGAGGGGGCGAGGATTGGGGCCCTAGGCAGTAAGGGATATGGTGGGCCAGAGATCGGTTGGGCCCTAAAATTAACTAAATTACATAATTTAGAGGTTCTATCAATCAATAGATCCTAACCAGTTCCGGGGACCACATCCCACGATGTGATTGCTGGGGCCCAACCACTCCCGGGAAATTAACGTAATCATAGTATAGTAGTTCAGACAACAGAGTTTAATGTTTTATGTCATCTAAAATAATTTCACTAAAATAAAGTAAATGAAAACATCATGAGAGAAAGGTTTAAAATACTCAAATTGTCAACGAGTTCTAAACGTCAATGAAATCGCTGCCTAAATTGTCTCAGATGCACTGAAATTAATCTTTATTTTAAACAAATAAACTCTGAAGAACAACACCCCAGACACTCAAGGGGGTGGAATACATACTGGTACGATCCGCGGTCAGTACGAACAATTTGAAATGGGGCCCCGCACAGTTGGTATGACCCGGGGACCCCACAAGGTTAATCCGGCCCTGTGTGAACATGATACAGGACAAATTTCTCTGTGGATTTGTGTTTTTAAAAAGCTTGGCGGTTTGGTAGTTATTTTAAAGGAGGAACAGGAACCCTATCAAAATTTGAATCTTTTCGATCTCAAATCGCGGTGTTATCCCCCTTCCCCATTTAAGTTCGAATATGAAACCTTGTGATAGCGATAAAGGTTTTTCAGAACCTTGTTCACCTAGTTCACTTGGGCATAAAGATTAATGTTTGGATCGTTCATTTCGAACGCGATTTGTCAAGTTATCTTTCCGTTGACATTATCCAGGGTGGACCCAGAAAAATAGCACGTTAAACCCCATTTCATCCATTCATAACATCTGAATGTTAAGACGATACAAGAAAAAATTCCAAATTTAATTTTTTAACATTTGGTGGGATTGGTCGTTAGGAGGAACTATAATTTTTCGATTGCAATCCAGTTCTTTATGGGCGTATTAAAGGACCATAGTCCGTAACTCAAAATTCTCCAAAATCTTCGACATCGAAAACACGATTTAAATCAACATTGATGATGTAAACTTACCGGAAAAGGAAGAGCTTCTGATATCAAATATTTAAGATAAAATAACTTTTTTAACATTGGTACATGAATCGTGTACCATAATGCGCTTCAGCCCCAATTGTATTGAGAGACTCGAGCGACGAGGCTAGACATATTGCATAAAATCAAACGGCGTATATGACTGGAATCTCCAGAGATTGCTGGCTTATTTCGCCGAGCATAACTGGTTTGAAATTGAAGTAAAAATGGAAACCAGTGAATGTAAATCAGTTTATATACATTCATATTACAGAACTATATGCATTGCGGTCCACTTTTGAGAATTTCTAGGTCCCAAATGTTAACGATTTAGCTCCTTTAAAGCCCCAATACCACTCTTGTTGTAACTGAATAATATGTTCCAATCTTTATTCTGGTCATAATTTGTACTATTTTACAATATTTCAATTAAAAAATGATACAAATTTCATCTTAACACACCTAATTTTAAAAATTGGAAAAATTCAACTACATGCCGTAACATGGTTTGAAAAGCCTTACGTAAGCACTTTCAAATGAAACTTGGATTTAAACATATTTTCCAACCCTTTGGACAAGTAAGATAAGCTGTAATGGATAATTTACACAACAGGTAGGACACTTAAAAATCTTGTACGTAGAATAAGGCTAATTTTTTTTTCTGGACCATGTCAAGCCAGCAAGAGTGTTGTTGTCCCTTTAAGGGCGTGTATATCCAGAGTATATGTTCTGGAAATTCGAAATCCCACTGGTTACTCCGATGTTTTCGGACCAGTGGGACCACGTCGGTTTTATACTTTGTTCTATAGCACTAAATATAATTGTATTGCCGTCTGTAAATATGAAGGGATTGGTGAAGTTTTGTGATGAGTTGACAAGGTTACGACGAGTCAGTAAATCATGTCATTCTAAGATAGTTATAAACAATACGACCAGGTAAACTGATCTACCTTTACATTGAACTCCAGACTAAAACACATACCTGAATGTCACACTTTAAACAATGGCTTTATACCTACATAGACTAACTCTTTTGTTGTGGTAAGAATATTAAATGACGCGAGGCGGGTAGCTTACATGTTTAATGTTGGGAGCAAAATAAATAATATTTACAAAAAAACATTTAACTCGACACAATTGCGCTAAGCTATTTAAAATTCTGGATCAAGGAGATTATTTATTATGGCATTGACTAACACTTTGAAAATATATTTTACCCGAAATTATCTGAATTTGTGAATAAAGTAAATTTGATTGAAATGTATGACAACAAAAAGGTAGTTGTCGTTCAAATTTTGAAAGTCATATTTACCCCCCCCCTCCCGCCCAACTTATTACTTAATATGCCAAAAATGTTCATTTTTCCCACAATAATTTTAAAAAATTCCGATAAATTATAATTATATCCCAATTAATTAGAAATGATCCCAGCAAAATACCCGATATCCTTACAAATTATCTATAGTCCTGACAAATTATCCGATTTTTTCTAGAAATTATCCGAATTTTAAAAAAATGTTCATAATTGGAACAAATGATCGAAACAGTTATTCTTATTTTTTCTGGCTGCATATTCATTTGTGGCATTTATATAAAAAATTCTTATATTTACAATTGAATTGTTTCTATTATTTTGTTTTTTTCCGTTTTAAGATATCGTTCCTCACGGGGTCTCGTTATTTCTTTCTCCTAAGTCCCGTCATTTATTAGCCCAGGTTAGGTGCAGAAGCGTAGGACGTTAATTCCCATTTCATTCATTCATTTCATTTTCTCCTGAGCTTGATTTATTAGCAAATTAGCCAAACAAGGTAATCTGTTATCATTGAAATCACTGGGGTTTTTTTGATTATGTAACTTTGAACATTGACCCCCTCCCCCCAGGTACAGTTGCATAAATACTTTTCTTTGCTTGTTGTAATATATAAATCTGTGACTGAAAAAATTAAACACACATTCTTTGATTACTGATGTAAAGAGTTTGTTTTATTTCTTCGCTCCATAAAATTTACGTGTCTCTAAAATACCTAAAACAAATTATAGATAAAAAGGAGAATTGAAACAAAGAAGGGCTTTGGAATATTTTAGTATTTAGTAAGAAACGGAATAATAAATACAATATTACTTGTCAACCATGTATGGAGAGAGAGGGGGAGAGATAGAGAGAGAGCGAGAGAGAGAGAGAGAGAGAGGGGCCAATAATTTGCCTGTGCGGTAGGTGCCTTTAGATGTGTCAGGAAACCGGAGAAACCCCACGAGGTTGTATTGAACAACACAGCGAACACCAAACAGAACATTTCTGGTTTTGACTTTTATCCGTTAAGACATTTTTTATGGACTCTACAGACAAGCAATACAACGACAAGAACCGCCGAAAGCTATATTTTGTCAATAACACCCAAACTATTGCAAAATATGTTTTAGCTATATTTTTTTTTTCTTGTCCTTTTGGCAATATTAACCAGAAAAGATCCTGGTCGGTGATTAGTAGGACTGCTTGTCAATATTTCAAGTACTCGTAACTTTCTCAATGAAATGAAATTATGAGGTTTTACATCCTACTGTTCTACTGGGGTCATGAAGACGGGAATACGGCATATCTGGGCAGCGGCGCTTACTCCTATATTGAAATCCAATTCACTGCTATAAATGTGTATAGGCCCTATACCGGACCTCGGTTTTTCGTACCACCCAACCTTGCCAGACCCCCCTCCTTGTGCCAAGAGGGCACCAAAAGTGTGCTATATATGAGGGGAATTTTGCCCGGACGGTGGCGGTATACGGCCTACTCCTAACTGAACGACTAAACAGCTGTCCTTGCCAGACCCTCCGTCCTGCACCACTGAGAAGGGGAAACCAAATGTCTCTAATACCTACGAAAATTCCATTTTAAAGTCAATGATTTCTGTAGGCTAATAGGAGAAATAATATCGATTAAAAGTGACGTTATATCATTATTCTACGTAATATAATAGAATGACGTCATAACAATTAGATTTACCAGATATATCTCTACTGGAAAGCAACACATTTTTTTACTGTAAAAATATTTGCTATTTTCTCACGGATCTCTTCGAATTGACCTTAAAGTTTGTTCATAATCTTCTGTAAGGTAAGTGGCGACAATATTCTGCCATTTTCGTCTTTAAAGTTTAGGAATTTTTTTTAGTTTTTAGATTTAGATGTCATAATAAAATGTAGCCGAACCAAGACATTTAGATTTAGAGGCGTCGCATTAGATATGCGAAAGATCGAATTAAGAAAAAAAGTGAAGTGGGGTTTAACGTTCTTCTTTTCTGCAGTGGTGAAGACGGACATACGCCATTCTATGTGCGATAATGGACATTTCAAATCCCACTTTTTTTCTTTGCGCGCCAATGTGTACAAGCCAACAAGTTGAACAAGGTACCTCGGTTTTTCGTCCCATCCGAAAGACACGGCCCTTTCCAGGCCCTTCTAAAGGAGCGAACACGATACCTCCTGGATAGCAAACCAGGATCTTACACGCTTTGGCATCGCGATTCCTTGAATTTAGAAAAAAATGAACTCTAAAAACCTGCGATAAGCGCTAGGGTGGGAAAAACAATTACTTTACGTCCATTAGCCAAGACGGGTCAGAAAAATAGGAAGTTAAACCCCATTTTTCCCAAAAACTTCAAACCTGATTAGTTTTTTATTTATTTATTTTCTATAATCATGTAACTTCGACGACCACGTGAGGTCAGATATAAAAACTGAGGCTCGCTAAAACCACAAGTAATTATGGGACTGTCACACATTGACGTATGGCATCAGCGTATATGCCGACGTAATAGAAATTTAGCGAATACGCTGGTGTACGTTGAATACGTTATGGGTACGTTTTTAACAAGTTACGGGCATACTGAAATACGGTGGAATAAGTTGTTGTACGTCGAACGTGGCCCATAATTTTGTGCATGCATAAAATTTTCGACGTATGCGAGCGTATTGCTTACACGTTCGGCTTTAGTTAGAAATACGCGACAGGTAAGTTATGCATGCGTTATGCACGCGTTATGCACGTTACATGTAAGTAACCCATAATTTGACATAAACGTCGGCTACCAGTTGGGTAATTGAGCAGCGTACGCGTAACCTATTTCTAACCTATAGGCAACGTACTTCTGACGTCCTTAAGACTCACTGAACGTGTTTGAAACGTGTGTAGAGATGAGCATGCGCAGAAGTCTACAATCATGGCGGACCCTGGGAGGTTGCGACGACACGTGGTCGTCGAAGTACGCTCCAACACGTTCTGCTTCAGCGTATGCCAGCGTGTTGGATAATTATTTCATACATCAGAATAATTTATAGTGTGCCCAGCTTGTAGCCGACGTGTATGTCAACGTATGAGTAACTTACATGTAACGTGCGTTAACGCATGCATAACTTACTTGTCGCGTTCTTCTAACTTACGCCTAACGTGTAAGCAATACGTCAGCATACGCTGAAAATTTTATGGATAAACAAAAATTTTGTGCCGCGTTCGGCGTTATAGCAACCTAAACCAGCGTTCTCGTAACTTGTTAAAAGCGTACGCATAACGCATTCAACGTACATCAGCCTGTTTGCTAAATTTCTCATACGTCGGCATACGCTGATGCTATACGTCAATGTGTGACAGCCCCATGAGCGCCATTATCACTGGTTGAAGTTTTGACTTAATTTTAGAGAACTGTGAATAAATGGCTAAATAATAATTTATATAACATTTGAAGCCAAAATAAAAACCTGTAATAATAATCGGATTTAGCTCTTACATAATGTACATTTGAGTCTTGTTCACATCTTTGCTAATATTGATATATTTTATTTTTCATTATTTCAGAATTTTATTCGAAATCTTGTCGTCCTATAATCCGATTTAAATTGGATGATTTAGACTTTAGCCTCAAGTTAGGCGACATACAGGACATCAAAACACGACCTCTGTTTTTAAGCATCATAAACCATCCTGATGCTACGAGTCGCAGGAATGGTAGACAAATGGTAGCTAATAATAAGACCACAGCAGAGATCGGTGATGGCGATAGCAAAATTATTCCCGGAGATCTAACGACAGAGATGATTGGTGGAACACCCGCTGGAAGGTCGTCTTCAGCTGGAACCCGTCAGAGAAACTTAAATGTTGCACGACAGAAAGAACACGAGAAAATCAATAATGGTGATGGCGATAACAAAACTATTTCTAGAGATCTAGAGACACAGATGCCACGAACCCTTAGGTCGCTTGCAGTTAAAACCCTTTCCAGAAACTTGATTCCTGGATATCTAACTACAAAGATACCAGGTGGAACAGTTGCTGCATGTTTCACTCCATGCACCCCTAGATCGTCTTTCGCAGAAACCCTTTTCAAAAACTTGATTCCTGGATATGCAACGACAAAGATGGAAAAGATGCCAGTTAGAACAGTTGCTACAAGTTTTAACTCCATGTATTCTCAGATCGTCTGCGGCTGGGACCTGTTATAGAATTTTGAATAATATAAGACAGAAAGGAAATCAGGGAATCGTAGATGGAAATATTTACTAAAGGACAACTTATTAAAATCGAGCCATAAATGTGGTTGATAAAATGAAAGCTGAGTATGTCATCTCCGCAACTCAAGTTAAACCGACTTCTAGTGGAATCAGTCCTGAGATTGATATCTCAGGCAGAATTATAAGTCATCGGTGCCAAGATACCACAGATATTGTTGATGTAAACATCTCCAATTCTTCTTTAATTTCATCAGATAAAACAGAAGAACAAGAAACGCCTACACCCAAGAAAAGGCAGAAGTTTTTTAAAGTGATTTTTTTTGTTGTTTCAAACACATTATCATGGTAACCATATAACAAAATATTGTTTCTGCTTTACACAATAATATCAATTGACATTATAATTTACAATCAAAAAGTAAATGCAATATATCCATTTTAAACTCACCAAGTTAAAAAGATCCGAATACAACTTTCAATAAAGAAAATTGTATTTGATCATTTCAGAAATTCTGGAAAAGAATCACACGGAAATCAAAGAACAAGGCAGAGAGGAAAATAGGTCAGTTTACATTTTAAACTAGAGCATCATCAAGCATCTTACACAAAAGGTGAGCCGTGGTGTCTCAGGAGGCCCGGGAAGTTCTATCGGGGTTTCCCCTTGTCAATGCTGCAGGACTGATCCGCAGTAAAACATATCGGACCAATGGCTTGGTTAGGACAATGTCTAGTCGTTCGAACGGAACAAAAAAACGAGGTCTTATTAGACATTGGCATGATGATAAAAGAGCCCTTAATGGTTGGAATTTGAATAAGACTGTCTGACTAGGCTATAGCGTCTATGCAGGTAATATTTTTTTATAACACACTGTATATTGGCGAAGACCCGTGTTCATAAGCCCAGTCAGCACAGAAATATAGGATATAAAACTCCATTTCACTTCATTTCGAGATTAAATTCAACGAGTTTTCAAACACCAAGGTTATAAACTGTATAAGTTTTTTAACTCGAAATTTGTAAATTTTAAAAAATATTTCAGATGAACAAAATTTCAAAACATTGAAGAAATCGTCCAAGCTGACATCTTTAATGTGTTTATGCCAACCAAAAACCATGGATTAAAATCGAAAGAGAATGTGAATGTTAATTGCTTATAAAATTCATCCATAGAAGATCGTATCAATCCAAGTTTTAGATTTTATATTTGTAAAAAAAATCAGAAATTTAAAACCAAAAATCACGCCTGAATTCAACACATAGCCTCTCAACAATGTATTTATGTAAGTTTATAAAACTTGATGTAACATTATTTTTATTAGAAATTGTTTGCTTTGTTAATTTCTGGAACACGACGTCGATGACATTCGAGGTCCCGTGTTCCATCCTGGTGTTGGTCGAGAAAGTTCATCTGGACTTTCCGACGTGGTTCCTCCTAAAACTTATAAACTCGTTGATGATCATGCATCAATGAAGAAGACGTGTTTCGTCTATATAGTGGAAATATGATGTACAAATCAAGAAGTTGGATTATACATTGTCTTAATTTAAAAATTACATGAACAGAAGTTAGAAATAAGACGATAGCACGTTAGAATTTTGGATCTAATATACCGCCATTTTATTTCGGAGCAGAACAGTAGGACGTTAAACCCCGTTTCATTTCATTTCACTTATTTTATTAAAAACCTCATTAGTGGATATAAACATGGGACACGTATATCCGTCTACACATATCAAAAACATGCAATGGTGATATTTAAAAAATATACGTACAGTATTTACAATGAATTAAATAGCCTTTACCATTTTCAAATGCTGAAAGAAAATGAAATGATAAAATCTGATTAAGCAACGCTTAGTATTTAATCTATTATTTTTATTTTTTAAAAATATATTAATATTCAGTTTACCAATAAACAATTACTTCTATGAAGAAATATTCTAGCCCCAGTGTCTCTTAACTCCAAAATCGATAAAAAATAAATTGTATTAAACAATCTTATTAAAACAAAACTTTAAAAAAAAACGGCACGTCTTTTATTAAATAAGTTGGCTATTAGACGTGTGTGTTTAACCTATATAACTTCTCGGTTCAAAGTTTAACATTAAAAAGACGAAAAACTAAATAGAAAAGCATGTAAGGCAGCTTAAAAATCAGAGATCTAAATGCACGTAACAAAAGGATTATTCAATGATTAAGTAATATTTGATAATTGTGTCTATGATTTAGACATGGGGTATTATCAGTTAGGGTTGGTTTTATTGAATTGAGTGGGACTGCAATATGTTGTATTGGATTAGTTTAACACCTACAAGTCGCGACTGGGTTAGGTCTCACCACAGAGTAAATACATCATATTAGGTAATCACACAGGCTCAGGTGAACAGACTTCACTACATGTTTTCTACTTAGTATAATTTATCCAGACAACATACTTAAAGGGGAGGTAACACGTTCAGTGTTCGGTTAAATTTTGAATGATTTGGTTGTGAAAACATAATTATTGATAATAGTATCGTCATTTATAATGCCCGATAATATTTCAGATACTTCATTATATCGATGGCAAAATTGTCTGAGCTGCACATGTTGCGTGCCTTTGTTGGTGTGCCCAAAGGCTCAGTTCGGGGACCCCATGTACGTACTATCCATAAACATGTAATCGTGAGTGTGTTCAAATGCAGGCAAATCATTTTTAAAATTATTTTTAGAGTAACCGATCTACACCTGTATTTAAAATAGCTAACTAGGTGCTCAAAGAATGAGGCATAGACATATTCCACAAGTCATATCAAAGGGTGAGATGACATATTCTTATCTGGAGAGCATGCGTAATATATACTATCGGTGTTGACTGGAATCAGAGGCGGATCCAGGAAATCCAGTTAGGGGGGTGTGCTTGTGGGGTCCCCTGAGAAAGTTTTTGAAAAAATCGGAGTGTCAGTGGTGATTTGTGGTGCATATCTATTTCTTTATACTGTTTTTTAGAAACGCCTTTCGGTTGTTATTTCTGGCGTATTTCGCTGAACATAACTGATGACAATTCACAGTAAAACGGAAACTATTGAATGTAAAACCTTTTATGTAAATTCACATTACATTATCATATGTGTTGAGACCCATTTGTGCTAATTTCTAGGTCCCAAATATTAGCGATATAGCTCCTTTAATATATTATGCAAAACAGAAACTCTATATAAATTGATAGCCGACGTTACTGTTATGTATATCACCATGTAATGATACAAAACACAGGAGAATATCGCAAAAATATTAATAAAATTAGTTAAAGCTTAGAACAAATATAAAGTCAGAAAAAATATTTAAATTTAGGGGTAAAAAAAGAAAGCTATACTTATATGATTGTGACATCTTTGAAATCATAAATTATTTTTTTTGTATGTCGTATAAATTTGTAAGTGGTCTAATATTAAAGTCAGAAAGCTATAATGGGAATCAAACGATCTGACAATAGAGAAAAAACCGTACACTATATGTAGACGCCCTGCAGTCAAGCAGCAATCTGCATAAACTCTACTGATAATAATATGTAGATTCGGCAGTAGCCCAGTTAAACGATTATCTTTATTACCGGCGGAATATTTATCAAGTTAAAATCTTATCGATATTTATAACTATTTCCCCGCTACTTTCAATGAAGTTATAATTTTAACGGAGCAGATTCCTCAACTTTTATTTTCATTTATGTTTAATACAAAGAGAGAGAGAAAGAGAGAGGAACGGGGTTGGACAGACGATCCTACTTATGGCCACGTACAACCGGGGATTAGAAAACACGTCAGTTGACTCAATGACAGTCCTTTATTATATAGCGCCCATGTGCTAACCATTCGGTCATTCAACCCCCAACACAAACTACAACACGAACATAAAATAATTAGATATGGCAATCTAATCTGATTATAAATTTCCATATAAAAATAAAAATTAAAACCATATGTTAGTCCCGAAATGACCTAGTTGTGTTGAGTGGACGTTAAACCCCATTTCTCCCTCTCTCCCATATAAAATGACCGTAAACCGTACACACGCGTCACTGCTCACTTATTTAATATCTTTTGAGATATTTGCAACACGAAAGAGTTAGAGATATTCCCCCATTCGTTTGAAGTTCTAGATGCCGACATTAAATACAGAAATAGAAGAAATGTAAGAGACAGGGAGGGATCTCTACAAGTTTCAAACCACCACAATAGCCATTAACAAGTCAGATCTTCTCAATTTAATTAAAATCAGATAATTGCATTTCGTTTTATTTTAGATATGCTCAAGTGTCAAAATCAGGAAAACAAACAAAAGCGAAATTGTTATCTGATATTTTAAAGGAACAATATTTCAGACTAACTGGAAAATGCTGACTTTCAGACTATACCACATAAAAGGTAATCTTACCAAAAACACGAGAGTCCAAAAATGTTACAATTGGGCCAATCCTAATCTGAGGATAAGGTACGTGTATTTTAAAGGGACAATAACACTCTTGCTGGCTTGACAGGTCCAGTAAAAATAGCCTTATTCTAACTACTAGATGTTTAAGTGTCCTACCTGTTGTGTAAAATTATTTATTACATCATATATTACTTGTCCAGAGGGTTCGAAAATATTTTAAAATCTAAGTTACATTTTAAAAGGTTTACGTAAAGCTTTTCCAACCATGTTGTTGAATTTTCATTTTTTTTTTAAATTCGGTGTGTTAAGATGAAATTTGCATCATCAATAATTGGAATATTGTAAAATAATACAATTTGTTGACCAGAATAATGATTGAGACATATTATTCAGTTACAACAAGAGTGTTATTGGGCCTTTAAAAATCGCATTATTTTGATATGACGCTACCGTCTTTATTGTCGCTGCAGGATAATTTATATCTATCAACATCGAGATCATTTTCTACCTTCCTTTTTTATCAATCGTCTAAATTGCTATCTAAAACTAATTCAACCCCTGTTTTTGTTAATGTAAACATGGGAAAGGGGCCTTAAAAATGTTTAAGTGAATAATTCGCTGATCACTATAAGATGGTTGGGCAGAAACTTCCGACTCCAGATAAAATAAACGATGTTGACAGATTGAATAAAAGACACGCCCATTCTACATGTAATACTTGAGTGTCTCTAAGGTATTTTGAAGTACAACATATGTCTACTATAATTATGTCCTACATGTATATTATTAGTAATTGAACTTATAACTTACCCAATAAGTCAGGTTTGAAAACAAACAGAAATCAATTTATAAACTTTAAAGCGATTTCAGCAGATCTGTATACCTTTAATCTTGAATGTGAAAACAACCATATGTTCAACTGTTTTAACAAGCGGTGGTTTTTTATATTAGCATGTGAGTTCGTGTTTCTCACCATCAAATTGTTGTTAATATGCAGACAAATAGCATAAATTAGATTTTGCCGCAATGTTCTCTTTTGTTGTCTTGTTCTATCATATGTTATATTTCTAGTGGGCTAAATTTCCCCTTTTCAACATTGCTGTGTTGA
Source organism: Patella pellucida (assembly GCA_917208275.1). Lineage (NCBI taxonomy): Eukaryota > Metazoa > Mollusca > Gastropoda > Patellidae > Patella > Patella pellucida. Next base: position 10,517,732 of record OU795044.1, read on the forward strand.
TTATTATATATTGTCCACTTGTCCCGTTGGTACAGACTGTAAAACTGTTCTACCCCCTGGTACCATGTCTGAACAAATTTTGCACAAGGGAGACATTCCTCATAATAGTCACAACACCGGCCATTGTGAATCGACGAAATCTCGCGTTCATAAACTTGATGATGGTTTATTTTTAGCGACCCTGACAGGCACCGCGTGCTAGGGTAAGGGTTAGGGTCAGGGTTGGGTTTGGTCCAAAAATTCTAACGTCATGAGTGCAATTCAAAGTGATTTAACCCGTGAGGAATGTCCAACCAGACTGTTAAACTGTTCTACCCCCCCCCCCCCCCAATAGTTACCTTGTCTATAATACTGTAATGCCGTAGATCCGTTGTCCATAAAATTTTTCCAGTAAAAAGTTTCGGATTCCATGTCTGTTAACACAACGTGCTGTACGCTGATAAAGTTAAAGTTAACGTAAAGCCCATCCCTGTTGTTTCCCTTAGTCTAAATTAACGTTCTAAGATGTTGCCTGTTAACGTTCCACGATGTTACATGTTAACGTTCCATGATGTTACATGTTAACGTTACACGATGTTACATGTTAACGTTGACTGTTGACGTTCCATGCTGTTGTCCTGTTAACATCCCTACCTGTTGACTGTTGACGTTCCATGCTGTTGCCTGTTAACGTTCCTAGCTATTGACTGTTGACGTTCCATGATGTTGCATGTTAACGTTCCATGACGTTGACTGTTAACGTTTCGTAATGTTAAATGTTAACTGTCCGGATTATTGCCCGATAACGTACTGTTGCAGGTTAAGAGACCCCTTCTATCATCGATTGTTATCTCCGACTGTTCACTGTTAACTAACAAATTTACCCCTTGTCCCTGTAAAATGACAGTACATTACATTTATTTGAGAATCAATCTGGTATAAATTCTACATCTGTGTTAAGAATATCGTGGGTGTTTGTCATGCCTTGGTAGTGTATGTAGATATTGTTTTATCTATATGGTCTATCAGTGATATAGGTGATTAGGTTTCTAGGCTATGTTATGTATTTTACCTTCACTGAAAATGATTGACTGTTTCAAGTAGCCCTGTCAACATTTTAGTAGAGATCTACAGACATGTCTCTTAGTGTGGAGTTTGACTTGGCTATTTGATATCATAAACAAAACAAATTTTTATTTGCCCTTTCAACTTGAAGTACGTGTGGTGTGTATATTATTATATAGGTTTTTTTATTATGTATTCCTGTTGGTATGTGTGTGTAGGGCGTATGATTCTAAAATTAGAATGTAAGAATATCATAGTAGACCTAATAGATAGAAATAGAAATGGTGTGGCGGCTTTATGACTGTATATTTATGTTTATACTCAAACAATATGAAAATCGAAGACGATCAAACAAATTCGATCATATTCCTTAAAATGGTATCAAGTGTTCATACATGATAAACATGCCCTGCGTCGTGTAACATAAACATACTCTCCATCGACAACCATAAACACGCCCTGCATCGCGTACTATAAACGTTTCCTATATCGCGAACCATAAGCATCCCCTATATCGTACTATAAATATGCCCTCCATCGCGTACCGTAAACATACCCTGTATTGCCCTGTATCGGGCACCATCAGCATTCCCTTAAATCGCGTAACATAAGCATGCCCTGTATCGCGTACTATAAACATGCAATGTATTGCGTACCATAAACATGCCCTGTATTGCGTACTTTAAACATACCGTGTATCGCGTACTATAAACATGCCCTGTATTGCGTATACACATACACATGTATCGCGTACTATAAACATGCACTGTATTGCGTTCTATAAACATGCCTTGTATCGCATATGCCCTGTATCGCATCCCCCATCGCGTACCATAAACACACCCTAGGCTGTATTGCGTACCATAAACATACCCTGCATCGCGTACTATTAACATGCCTTACATCGTGTTCGATATGACCGGTGTAGTGTTCTACTGTCGATCATAGTAAGCTAAAATTTAAAATAATCGAATAGAGTTAACTCCACCACTAATCAAAATATCACATCCCAATTCAAAACTTTATTTTGACTGAAATGAATGAAGTTTAACGTCCCACTGTCCTGCACAAACCGGGCAAACGAAGGGATTATTTTTATGGAAATAAAAAGGGGTTTAACTCCTCTAAATTAAAGTGTGTCATTCTGATTCTCAAAACAGCACATTGACCCAATTCAGTCAATTACCAAATGTTCGCTATAAAACTGTAAATTTCGATTTGTCAAATATATAAACTGAGATTTGTATAGGTATATAGCGATCAATCAATCAAACCCGTGTCTGTATACAGGTGACAGTTTATTATGACAGGTGTCACTGATACTATAATAGGTTAATAGGTTTTAACATCTATACAACCAGATCATTTCTGGACGGGGAGCTACGGTGACTCGACTCAGTGAGCGACGTAGGACTCATTTACCAGTAGGTCCAGGATTTGTTCATCGTGTTGTCCGAGAATGTTCCACCAGATTTGTCTATGTACAGTGTAGTTTCTCTATCAGAATGTTTTATGAATCTTCTTAGTTATTGCCCCCTTTCCAATCATTGTCTGCGGGCAAATATTTAAATACAAATCAGTGAGAAAAATACTAGACCCGGTGTATTTCGGCATTAGGCGCGTGTCCATGGTTGGCTTCCTAGGGCTCAGGGGCTCCCTTGGGCTCAGAACCATCCTTTCTCGCGCAGAGCATATTTATTCCTCAGTCATTCATTGAAATAACGCCGAACAATTGAATGTGCGAAGCATCGCCGCCGTTTTTGGCCTCACTCCAACCAATTGCTAAATGCGCGGATATATTGTCTGGGTGCTTCTGATTTTATCAAATTCTTCGGTAATCCCCAGACCTCGCGCCAAACTTGACATGTTCTCCACCTCGACCCTCTGCTCAAATTCCCGAACACGCCCCTGGCCATTGGTGGTAACCACTCCTAATAGCTAATATTACTCCTTAAAAGCTATTGTCTAGGGGCGTGCCGATATAATTAGAGAATCAGACCTTCAATGACTTCGACGGGGGGATATTTTCTTTAACTCTTTCTTTTAATACAAATACTTATATTACCCCCACTGTAGACCCAACAATGAATCACACGAAGCTAATGTTAATAACTAACACAGATTTATAATGATCCAATTTAATAAAAAGAAAATCTTTTATACAAAACTTTGAAAAAAAAGTTAATCAAGGAGAAGAACTCAATATTTGATAGTGTAGGTGATGTCACGCCATGATTTTAAATGTAAAATGTCATAATAGATGTGCCAGCGGTAGATTGGTGAACGGAAATGAACTGAAAGCCGGGCCGAATTAATAGATTACGGTACTCCCGTATAATATATGTAAAACGATACCAAATCGTAATTTTTTTTTATTGATTGTCGGGTCCCTTTTTGGAAGTCCTGGGGCCTGTTTCACGAAATTTTAACCAAGATCAAATCTTTTAGATTGATTTAAGTGCTTAGCCAATCAAAATGAGGGTATCTACTAAAATTGTGATTTTATCTTTACTTAAAATTTCGTGAAACAGGCCCCTGGTCTAGCTGGAAGGGAAACAGGCCAGGAACTTCTAATTCGCCTTCGCTATTGGGGGGGGGGGGGGGTACTGTTTATTTTCACCCCACTCCACCCTACACCCTTTGTGAAAATCAATTATGGTTTCGATTGTTTCCCTTATAATATCTGCCTAACTTTTAACCTCTAAAGGTCGATTCACACTGCCCAAAGTTGAATGAAGTAGACAGGCTGAATCAACTCATTTTGATCTCGGAGTTAAGATTTCGTTAAGCTGAAAGAACTTGTATTTCAGTCGAAGACGGATAATGATCTAACGCGTGCACTTTAGATCATAAGATCCGTCATTTAATCAAGTTGAATGGTTACCACACCCAGTTTGAACCCGTAGGTTTTCTCCGGGTCCTCCGGGTTTCCCCACAATGCTAAAGACCCATGTGCACAAGCCCATTATTGAAATAAATTAACCCATATAATATTAGTCCCGAAATGACATAGTTTGTTACGAGTGTTTGCTAAACCAATTTCTCCCCCCCCCTCTCCCCCCCTCGCTCTGTCTGTCCCTGTCTCTCTGTTTCTCTCGCTTTCGATCGAATGGAAATTTAATTGACACTTTCTGAAGCATGGAAGGCGTTGTACATTTTGTATCAACTTTTCAGTTCGTATAAAAAAAATAAAAAAAATATATATAAACCTGTTTATATTGTTCAATCTTTATGTTATATTATGGTATGTGTCGTGAAAAGAAATTATCAAGTCAATTACCTTTCCATCGAACCAAATTCCATTCAGTTTATTGTAGAATGAGTAAGCCATTTTGATACATCATTTTGTATGCTATGAATATGTAATTATTATCAAATTCGTACAGATGACGGGTGTGCAATTTCACATCATTAGGGATTTGATTTCATTGTTTCCATGCCAACACAAACAAGATCATTGACATCCATCAAAACAAAAATATAAATATCCTGAAGAAAAAAAATCCGTTATCTCCACTTGCCCGTAATACGCCAGTAAATATACTAATAATGATGTGAAATCGTTTGAATAGAACGGCCATTTTCCCCAAACTCTCTTTCAGATCCTAGCCAATCAAAGGATCCGTGATGATTATCTGCCGAGAGGATTTTGCCCGAGTCTGCGGTTTACTATAACCGCGTTCTGATCTGAATCAATCAAAGGATTGGCGATGATTATCTGCTGGGGGGATTTTCGTAAGGTTATTATAAGCCTAAAATTGGTGTCATCAAGGACATGATTACTGTCCAGACTGAGACGATAACTGACCACATGCCACACAAAATCCATTGATGACTATGAAAACCCCTGATGACCAGCGATAACCTATATTTATCGTCAATATGATGAAATATCGCCGGGTCGTTTTTTAATCCAAACGATATGATAAATGGACACATCCAATAGCACATAGTCGATATAATACCAATATGTTTCACCCCAAAGGAGATTTATTAAAAACAAATCTGATGTTTTCTAAACACAATTAATATGAAACACCATTAATGGCTATTTAGAGATAACAGACTACGTGCGAAATGGGTTTTATTTTTTTGTTGTAAAAACCATCTTTTTTCAAGAATGTAATGAATATTTGAATTACAATGACATAAAAGAGTTTTTCTCCTAAAATTTATGTTTACAAGTTCTAAACTAATAGTGTGTCGGTACTCTAGTTTTAAAATGCATTATGTTAGATTTAGATAAATAGCTGACCATTCAACTATAATAGTTAAAAATAAAAAGAATATATTTCAAATTAAAAATTCAAATTACTTTATTCTGAGCAAAGTTATCACTGTTTGAAACTTTGACAGGATGTGGCATAGATCGTTTATTGTCGGTACTTGTTATTCGAGACTTGGTTGCGATTTGCCGTGTATTTGTAAATAAAATCATTAAATGGCGACCAATCAGATGGTCTAGGGAGATAAAATAAGTGACTTGTCATGTGAATATATGTCACATACATACAAAAAATGGACAGACAAAAAACAAAACAACACTTATATTAAAACGACACAGCCCAAGTTTGTATAGAAGCGACAATATCGAAATAAATTACATTCATTTCTCCGTGTTACCACTGTGCACAAGCGAATAATTGAAATACTGATCTCTCTCTCTCTCTCTTTCTTTCTGTCGTACATATGTCGTATATTTGAAGGAATTCAGTTATTTCTGATCTTTTAGAGGCATTTAGTAACTGGATAGAGCAATAAACTATAACACATACTTATGGAAGAACAATTACTGATTTATTTAGGCGACGTTTCGAAGAGTATTCTCTCAACGTTTTCAAGCAAGTACTTGCTTGCTTGAAAACGTTGAGATAATACTCTTCGAAACGTCGCCTAAATAAATCAGTAATTGTTCTTCCATAAGTATGTGTTATAGTTTATAAGTTATTTCTATGATCTTTGTGAGGCTTTTATTACAGCAAAGTATTGATAATTAGAATTATTCCGGTAGTCTTCATTATCATAACCTAGGTGTCAATTTACGAATTTAAACAATCGTATATTTGAAGGAATTAAGTTATTTCTGATCTTTTAGAGGCATTTAGTAACTGGATAGAGCAATAAACTATAACACATACTTATGGAAGAACAATTACTGATTTATTTAGGCGACGTTTCGAAGAGTATTCTCTCAACGTTTTCAAGCAAGTACTTGCTTGCTTGAAAACGTTGAGAGAATACTCTTCGAAACGTCGCCTAAATAAATCAGTAATTGTTCTTCCATAAGTATGTGTTATAGTTTATAAGTTATTTCTATGATCTTTGTGAGGCTTTTATTACAGCAAAGTATTGATAATTAGAATTATTCCGGTAGTCTTCATTATCATAACCTAGGTGTCAATTTACGAATTTAAACAATCGCGCTATTTGTCTATATAACAAGACGGATTTCGTGTAGGTGGCTAAGTATGCTTACTCTTACTAGAATATCCGAAATGTTCATATAGCTTTTTTCGTTATACTTTTTGTATGTATATTGTAATCTATCTCGATTCGATATATTTAGCTAAAAATATACTAATAATAAATGTATGGACTGCCCTAGATTTAGTGCAACATTAACAATAAAATAATTTTAGTATTATTGAAGATAGATGTGGGTGACAATTAACAAACAATCAGAAAACTCTGAATTAAACCACGAGGATGAATTTTATTACAATATTTCCATAAATCACGAAACAACCATTTTCCCCTGATCTTCGTTATATGGTTATTAGGTGACCGGGTGATCTTTGCTGTAGTCTCGATCGGCTGATCGATGTTGTAATAATAGTTATTAGTCTGCGCAATCATATTACACTTATTTATAGGGGGGAATATGTGTCTACAGGGTTAGACAATGTCGACATTACGCTGTTGGAATGTAATTTATTGGACCTAGTTTCGGTCAAGCCGGTATGATTTGTAAAACATAAAACATAATAAGACTTTAAACCATGATGGCCACATTAGTCGAATACTTGGGTTGACGTTTTATTTACGAGGGAGATTAGTTTAAGTAAGACTCTTAAAGGGTAACAACCTGTATTTAGTGAAAAGAAAAAAATAGGATTGCGTACATGGGTTTTTATTCGTGGGATTGGAACCATGGAGGTAAGGCGCAGTGGTTCCTTGTCACGCCTGGGATCCAAACCACCAGACTTGACTTAATGACATAATGAAATACCAATGTCTCAGTATATTCTATTCTGTGGCCAATAAAATACTGTCGCAACCAGAGCACCATATTTACAATAAGTAGCTATTGTGGATTTAGACTGATGATTCTATAACTCACAGAAAACCTATAGACAGCATATTCCTCGCAATGTTTCGTTGATTCGACCTAATCCTACTCAACGAGTAGTTTTATTGGACAACTTCTCCAGGAATACTATAAACATGGCTGTTTTTTTCTTACACAATGCGATGATTCTCCGTGTAAAAAATATATACTATTAGCAATATCACAGAGTTTATCAGACTGGAAGTTGTGGTCGACACAACAAACATGAATCGCTACCCATCGATGTACAATTTGGTGTCAGTTAAAGGTGCACTACGTAAGATGCAGATAAAGAGCTGACCTTTCTTGCTATAATAGTTTAAAAATAGATAACACCAAATGAATATATTGAAAATTTCGTTCAAATTACTTTATTCTCAACAAAGTTATCACTGTTTGAAGCGCGGAAGATGTGGCATGCATTACAAATCATCGTAAAAACGGTGGTACTTGTTATTTGAGTCTTAATCTCGATTCGCCATTTAAAATAAAATCATAAAATGGCGAACGTTTCAAGCCGTTAAATCTCCGCTAGAGAGTTGATTATAGGTTTGTCATGTGAATAAATATCTAAATAACAGTTTATACAACATTTTAAGCAAAAATAAAGAGAGAAATAGGGGTTGACGTCCACTCGACACAAACTAGGTCATTTCGAGACTAACACATGGTTCTTTTTTATTTCAATAATTCGCTTGTGAGTAGGGATTTTTAGCAGTGGGGGAAAACCGGAATACCCGGAGAAAACCCACGAGGTTGGACAGGCGACCACACTCCTTGCCATGTATAACCGGGGAAACGAAACCAAGCCTGTTGACTCAATGGCAGACCTAATGATTCAGCTCGCACGTGCTAACCATTCGGCCACCCAAGCCCCTACTGGATATAAAGTAAAGGGACCTTTTAATCCTGGACAAAAAATTCTACCCCACCACTAGCCGAATTGTCCTGGATTATATTTAAAGTTTTCCAGAAGTGGTGCATTAAGAAAATCAACGTAGTAACTCTCAGGGGATTATTAAAGGGGCCAGCCCGAATTTCAAAGAATCTGAAAATTACACGTTCATGAACGTATGAAATTTAAACGCCAAAATATAGAGGAACAGTGTATTTACCTTGTCTGAAAATTTCAGTTCAAAATATTTAGTAGTTTGGACGTGAATGCAAAAAAACTTAACTGGACACTAGTTCTTTTAAGTTTTTCTTTTAAATTGTTATGGTCGTTTTACTTGATAAGCGCGACTATATTTGATACCAATTTAAACTTTAATCAATAGAGAGCTTTAAAAGTGAGTCAATAAGGTTAGATTGAAAGCTGTACATATATAGACTCGTTTTATCCAGACACTTCTGTGTAATGCAAACAGAACACAAGTCTTCGGCCACCGAGCGATACCGGCGATTGGAGGTTGTTTGAAAACGTATCAGCTTGAAGAAGTTGTTCGGATCACAGTTAGAGTTAAGGGCTTTTCATACTAAATTAAGCAGTTTTAACCCCAAAATGTTATCGGCAAGGCCCCTTTAAATGTATGATGTTTTCAAATAAAAATACTGATCCAAACTCTGACCATAATACACAAGGAGATATACTTGAAATAACTGCCCAAGGAAGATTTGAGACAACTTGTAAAATTCCACAGACAAATTTAAATGCTGGCGACATGTTTGAGGTAAATGTCTGTAGATAAATAACAACAACTAGTAGAAGTAATACTTTATATTTGAAATAACACTCGTTTTAAAATAAGGATTAACATAATATTTCAGTAAGTTAATCCACATAATGGAATAATCATGATTTAATATATCTATGCAAATATGCAAATATAGCTTATAATTTTTCTACAGATTTATTACGACTGTACCATTGCATATGTGTAATGTTATTATAATTATTGTATTTATATAGCCAGAGCGCAGTTTCACGAAATCTTGAATAAAGATAAAATCGAAATTTTAGTAGATATCTCAATTTTGATAGGCTAAGCACTAAAATGAATCTAATATTATCCAATCAAATTACTAAATTTGGATTTTATCTTAGTTAAAATTTCGTGAAACCGGCCCAGAACTCTAACAAGAGGCGCGCGAGGGTTGGCGATTCTTGTACCAACTCCTTGGTCGTATGCCCCAAAGTCTCAAATCTGTGGCCTAGTTTTCAGAAGTGCCCGAAAGGGAGGCATTTTAAATTTGTCAAAACACATGATTAAAAACAACAGTTCATTGATAATTTAAAATGGTCCACTGACAATTAGTTAAAGGGACAACCGGGATTGACGCGCCCTTTGCCCCCTCTCTGTACACCACTGCCAACAAGGTTGTCTTGCTCAGTGGTGCTATTGCATTTTGTATAACATAGATTAGATCCCTATGGATACAAAAAGATCAGTAACTTCAAGACTGTTTGTCGATTCGGCTGAACCGTCAGTATGTGGACAATTCTATCTACAATGTGGTAAACAAAATCAAAATACAAGATTGTCTGGAAGCGGACGTTAAAAAAAAGCTTTTTCACACACAAAGTACAAGAAAAGCCTAACATATACAACTGCAAAAATATACATTATGTATAAATTTAATGTTGTTAATAATGCGACTGGGCCGCCAGGATGATGGCGTTTGACATAATATATATGTACATGTATTTGTTTAGTTTATTGGCCGAGGGATGAAGCAAGGGGGTGTAAGTACATGTAGTCCAGATCAGGTTTTTACTAATCTCATAATAATACAGATCTACATTTCGTTTCTTTTTTTTTTTTATACTTTAAATGGCCTTCATTACATGAAGATCTGACAAGTTATAGTAGTTCACGTCAGGGGTCAAATGGCGCCAGACATTGATTAATCAATCAGTGTTGATGTTTCTTGTGGTCTACCCACAGTTCCATGCAAGAAAAGGTCAAGAACTCGCCGTAACAGGCCGTTTTATTGGTTTATCCCTCACACCATCCATAATACGTCAATGATAACAACGCTTCAAGATCCTAGTGTAGTAAAGACGAGTAAAACAAAATTTTGAACTATAAAAACGAAACGAAATAGGATCTGTGTTTTAATCAGATTGTTTTTTCTCTTGAATTCAAACTGTGTGTCTACTCGTTTTATTTATTTATTTTTTTTACACTGAAGACAAAATTCATTCACTAAAAATCCATGATTATAAGAATTCGTTTCTTAGGTTTCAATTTTTATATTTAAAAAAAATATGTCTACTTTGTCTGTGTTCCTTATTCTAATATACATGTATATTAAACATTTCATAATCTGTTTCAACAGTATGTTGATTTGAATAAACTAAAATACAGTCATGAATTTCTTCTACAATACCTTTATTTATAATGTCAAAAACAGTTTTAAAAAACATATTTCATTTCTAGTCTTTAAAGAATTTGACCTTGGGCAAAGTTTAGCAACCTCACAGCTGTGGTTTATGATTGATCTATCTATACTATTTGTGACTATAAAACGCACCTTTAAATATAACAGAGAATTACGCGATTGAATTGTAGGCCTAGCCTTGTATCATCATCATAAAAGTCGGTACGATACAAAAACATATACTCGGTTTTCCATTTTTGATTTAATCATCAATGAGCGTTGAGCAGCATATCGGATTCCAATTCAGGAAATATCGCAGGCTAGCGATGACATCGAGAGTGGATTCTGGTCTGTATAAGTTATTTAGATAACATTTAGATAAGATTTAAAGATACGATATGAGAGATTAGACAAAGGGCCGTCAGTTCTCACTATAATGATTAAAAACTAGATAATGTAATAGGAATTTACTGAAAATTAGCGTTTGAAATAGCCTTGATAATCATTACTAAAGTCAGTACGATACGAATCAAAGTCTCGTTTATCCATTTTTGGATTAAATCATCAATGGGCGTTAATCAGCAAATCGGAATCCAATCCAATAAATATCGCAGACTAACGATGACATCGGGAGTTGATTGTCGTCTGGATAAATGAAATAATGTCCAAATAATAATTTAGATAACATTTCAGGTATAAAGAAAGATCTATAATAGGCAGATTTAGCTCCTACATAATGTATATTTAATGTTATATATGAAACTTGATTAATCAACTGGCGTGGTTTCGAATCCCCGGTTTTACGTGACAAGAAGTGGGGTCACCTGTCCAGCGTAGTCGGGGTTTTCCGTGTCGTCCGGTTTCCTCTCACTGCTAAAAATCCCTCACGCAAGCGAATTATTGAAATAAAATTAAACCATATGTTAGTCCCGAAATTACCTAGTTTGTATCGAGTGGTTGTTAAACCTATTTCATTTCTCTCTCTCTCTCTCTCTCTCTCTCTCTCTCTGAGTAACCGTTCAGCTAATTCTAAATCATAAAATCTAAGTTTATTTCAAAAACTCATCGGAAGAATCAAGTTTGAATAGATCGATAATAATGGACCAAGATCGGTGCGTTACCTGGCAACATTGTTGCATGTTAAGCACCAGCTTCCCGGTTCAAGTTCACCATATTAAAAATGACGTAGTTAAGATTTATTTGAGGGTTATTAGAGTATTAAAAAGCTAGTTCCATGGCGCCGCATGTCAATTATCTCTACAGTTATCAGCAGCAGAAAAACATTTAAAGGGGCAATATTTCTTTCAACAATAAATTAAATATGTTTTCACATTGATAAAACTCAGAGTTATTACCTCTGTCAAATTTCCCGTTTACACGAGCTCGACAGTAGAAGAGGGAGGTACGAATGGTTAGCGCGTGTGTGGTGTTTCATGAGGTTTGTCACTGACTCAGCTGGCGTGGTTTCATTCGGTTGTACGTGACAAAGGAGTAGGGTCGTCTGCCCAGTCTCGTGGGGTTTGTCCGGGTCATCCAGTTTCCTCTGACTGCTAAAGCTGCCTACGCACAAGCGAAGTATTGAAATAAAGTTGAACCATATTTTAGTCTCGAAATGACCTTGTTTGTTTCGAGAGGACGTTAGGAACTTGTATTTGTATAGTTCGTGCGTCTAAAATGAGCCAATTTGCATTTCGTATCAGGTGTTCACAATACTGTAGGCATAATCTATCTGACATCCATCTAGTGATCATTCTGCCAAAGTGTATACTATTTTTAACACTGCCAAAGGTCTTTCTTCCACGCACTGTAATCTTTGACAATTGTGTTTAAAACGTGCTTTCATCTTCCGTGTAGTCGGAAGGGTGTGGGATTGAGTAGGGCCTCAAGAGTGGGTATCCCAAGAGCCTCACTTTATAACAATCTGGCACCAGCCACGGTGGCTAGAACACTTGAGTTAAAGTACAGCCTAAACTTGTTAGAATGAATGAATGAATGAAATGGGGTTTAACGTCCTACGCTTAAGCACCGTACCTGGGCTAATTGAAGACGGGCATACGCCACAGTGTGCAATGAGGGAAATTTTGCCCGGGCAGCGGCGCTACGGCCTACTCTTATATCGAATTCCAACTGCCAAGGGATCTTTTACGTGCACTCCAATTTGTACACGGGACCTCGGTTTTTCGTCCCATCCGAACGACTAGGCAGCTGTCCTTGTCAGGCCCTCCTTCTGCATCACTGACAAGGGGAAATCACGCCGGAAAATCGAGATGAACTTTCTCGGCCAATGCAGGGATCGAACACTCAACCTCCAGGCTAGCGAACCAGCGCCTTATCCACTTAGCCACCGTGATCCCAAACTTGTTAGAAGTAGAAGTCGTGGGGCTTGGCATAGAAAATATATCTAGTCGTTCGGGTAGGAGAAAAAACGACTTAGGGTGTACACATTGGTATTAGTGCACTTCAAACATTTCTGGTAGATGGCATTCGCAGATGATTATGTGGAAAAGTTGCTGTCCGGATAAAACAATTCTATTCGCTCTGTACCATTGTAAACATGGAAAAGGAACCATCGCATGTTAGTCTCAATTACCCCAAGTCAAGAGTCGACGACACATTAAACCCCATCCCATTTCTTTCCAATGTATATACGAGCGGAGAAACCCTTTGACTTAAACTAAAATATATTGAATATCGATCGGTACAAGTTAACTTCCAATTTAGACTCCTAAAAAAAGATTAACACCAGAGAGAGAGAGAGAGAGAGAGAGAGAAAGAGAGAGAGAGAGATTGGGTTTAACGTCCACACAACACAACAAGGTCATTTCGGGACTCACATGGTTTAATTTTTTTTATTTTTCAATAATTCGCTTGCGAGTAGGGGTCTTTAGCAGTGGGAGGAAACCGGGGTGCCCGGAGGAAACCCAAGGGGTTGAGAATGCGCCCCTATCCCCATGCCCCAAACGCTCACACCAGGGTTTGAAACCACAGCCGCTAGCCGGCCAGTTAGAAGTCAAAGCGCGGCACTCTAGACCACTAGGCCATCCCAACCCCCAGATCTAAATGTATTACCAAATCAATTAAATCATTGTTTTACTAGCTGAAGCTGGCTAAAGGGGGTTGGGTGGCCGTGGTTTTGAATCCCCGGTTGTACGTGACAAGGGGAAGGGTCGCCTGTCCAACCTCGTGGGTTTCCTCCCACTGCTAAAGTCCCCACGCGCAAGCGAATTATTGGAATATATTGAAACCATATGTTAGTCCTGAAATGACCTAGTTTGTGTCGAGTGAACGTTAAACCTATCCCCCCCCCTCTCTCTCTCGCTTTACTAGCTGAAGGCTATCGACAAGGATTAATACAACCACGTCTTGGTCTTTGAAGAGTGTAAATGCAATCAATCTTGTGGTATGATTCGTAAAACAATAATTTCCTATAAGCTATTAAATACGACTAATGTCTTATCTGCGTGTTTGGACGTTGGGTTTATGTAGTTGGTTGTGTGAGATGCGGTTATCATTTAACGCCTTTATTTTCTGCTCTATCCGAGCTAATAAAGACGAAATGAAACGGGGTTTAACGTCCTACTGTTTGCTCCTAAACTGGGCCAATGAAGACGGACATGCGCCATACAGTGTGCTATGGGGGAAAATTTGCCCGGGCAGCGGCGCAACAACCTACTCTTATATCGAATTCCAACTGCCAAGGGATCTTTTACGTGCACGCCAATTTGTACACGGGCCCTCGGTTTTTGTCCCATCCGAACGACTAGACAGCTGTCCTTGTCAGGCCATCCATCCTGCATCACTGACAAAGGGATATCACGCCGGAAAATCTGAAAGAACGCTCAGCCAATGCAGGGATCGAACACCCGACCTCCAGTTTGGCGAGCCAGCGTCTTACCCACTTAGCTACGTGATCCCCAATGAAGACGAAAGGATATAACCCAACTATTGTAGCCTAATTATAGTAAACTGGTGAATATTAATTAGTTATTTTGGACAGACGTAGTTTCTGTTAATGGTAAAATTAAAGTGCAATGTAAATACATGTATAAAGACGAAACCATATGGTCATCTTGCACATTATGAAATATTGACATTTTCTTAACAAAAAAAAACTTCCGACAAGAGCCTACTGATATATAAACAAGTATATTTTTAAAGCCAGAGTTTCAAATTTTCTAAGAAAGTCAAAACATATTTATTTTTATGTCTTTTGCTCAATAGGTTATTAACTCACTATTATATGACCATGTCATATGCATTATTTCCCAACCTTAAAAATCATTGACACCGGAAATAATAACACAATTACCTCCCTTGTTTTCCTATTGACAACATGTGTTCAGCCATATCTTAACGTTG
Organism: Patella pellucida; assembly: GCA_917208275.1. Lineage (NCBI taxonomy): Eukaryota > Metazoa > Mollusca > Gastropoda > Patellidae > Patella > Patella pellucida. The sequence continues at coordinate 10,532,784 of OU795044.1, forward strand.
GAATTGGAAGTTATAGGATTAATAGGATTATTCTTTAACAAGGTAGGGCTGTTTATAGATACCATCTATTTTAAGGTTTTATTTTAATAAATAATTTTAAAAATAGAACTTAAAAATTTTAAATTTCCGCTTTAAAAGCAACTTATTTTTATGTTTCCAGTACTGAAAGGGTGTACACTATCAACCATGTGAATTTCATGTAAATACATTTTTTGAAGATAATATGGCCATCTGAACCAGTTTCACATTGCAAATTTTTGACGGGGACGAAATTTTTTAATTCAATTTGAATAGGGCACAACAAAACAAATATCTATATTCGATGTTCAACTCCCGCCCCTCCACAAAAAAGAGGTAATTCTTGTAAATATAATTATGCTAATATAAGCAAAGTCGATTGTCGGAAGAATTTCTGGCTCGTGTTTTAAATTGATGTTAAAGATGAAGTTTTAAGGGGGTTGAAATCTGACCTGTAATATATTCAAATGAACCTGTCAAATCGTAATTAGGTAAATTGTTTGTCAACAAAGATTTGAATAAATGTTTATTTAATCTAGAATTGTTTATTGTTTGTATAAGAGTTTGTATTTGTTTAGTTTATTGACCGAGGGATGAAGCAAGGGGATGTAAGTAGTCCATATGATTATAATAAATATATTATTAAACACCAAGACAGTCAATCATACAACAAGCCTATCTTTAAAAGTAACCCGATCAGTGGTGTCTTGTAACGATAAGTAAATATCACATATAGATCTGTGGTCAGATTTAGCTACCACAGAAATACAATATCAAATTGAATTTCATTTTCTTGTCCAAATAAGTTCGACGTGTAGGGAAAGAAATGTCCGAGATTATTGTTTCGTAGCTGTTTTATATAGTAAATGCAGGAGGACTGCACTACACGCAAAACAAAAAAACAACAAAAAAAAAACCAAAAAAAATCTACAAGATAAACCTGCGGACAAGACAGTAAATAGACATTGCAAAAACTAAACAACTATCAAATTAAGTGAATGGATGTGGTGATATTTCGCAGCACATGGAGCATGACCGCCAAAATTAAATATTCCATAACGATATTGTCGCTTTTAATGACTTAATTTACAACCTGAAATGATCCGAGTCCTAATACCATTGAACTAATATAACTGAATTTAAAATACTTCTAATAGCAATTTTAAATTAATTCGCTTACATCAAATGTTTGTTTGTCTAAATTCATTTATTTATTTATTTATTTATGCGATCTACTATTTACACAAGTGGCTCCCCTCCCCCCACACCCATACTTCACCCCTTTACCTACTTCACTCATGCCGCTACCGCAACAAATCCACACACACACCACCACCCAAACCCAATCATATTTTAATAAAAGTGTCACCAAATTTATACATATACTCTTCCAGTGAGACTGTCCTACCTCGTGGGTTTTTTCCGGGTCCTTTGGTTTTCTCCCACTGCTAAAGACCCCTACGCGCAAGCGAATTATTGAAATAAAATTAAACCATATGTTAGTCTCGAAATTACCTAGTTTGTGTCGTTTGGACGTTAAACCCATCTCTCTATCTATCTCTCTTTCTCTCTCTCTCTCTCACCTCCATGTCCTCCGGTGAGAGGTTGTATTGGGTGGTACAACAACTGTCAATACAGAGCCTTGTGCTTGGCATCCATCATTCATTATATACATACAGCCGACTGACTCGATAGTTGAAATCCAGACTCACAAGCATTCAGTGGTCTAAACACAAATATCAACCAAAATCTTGTTAAATGTCTAGTCCTCAAATGAAAGTAGTATCAGATGTTCTAGGAAAGGAAGAGTGGCCAATCCATATCTTATATCATTCGCTGAGCCACATTCCATTCGTCTATTGTGCTTTCTACAAACCATATTTCACCGATCAATAACTGACGTACATGCAAATCACATGTTAATGACGGATGTCACATGACTTATTTTAATGATCGTTAAAGCTATATTACCTAAATTACCGATTATATTTTGGCGAATTCGCCTATTACATTTTCGCAAATTACCGATTATGTTTGTGAAGTCGTAAAAAAACATTCAAAAACGTTAAATTTAATCATTAGAAAATACATTTTAGCAGAGTATTTAATTTAGGCTACTTGTCCATGGATTTCCAGAAGGAACCATACCAAAACAACCCTGTTTATTCCTCATGTTTTAAAACATACATGTCATGTAAATGATTACCTTGATGTACAATGTTTGTCGTTGCACTGAAATTTAGAAAAATTGGGACAATCTATTATATATCAGGAAGCGATATTGAACAGTCCTTTTCATCTTGTCGTATACTTCAGATTAGACACGTGTATCCATACATGTAATTATATTGAATACAATATTTATATATTTAAATATAATTCGAGGATACGGGACTAAAACGTTTGTCTTTTTAAAAAAAGGAAAACAGTATTTATTATACTTCTCTTAGTGGAAGAAATTCTGATCCATGTTGCACCCCCTTACATAAATACCGTGAACTATATGTAAGTCCCGAAATGACCTATATATATAGCTTGTGTCGAGTGGACGTTCAACCTCATTTTTCTCCCACTCCTTGTCCACTATTCGTGTATAATAAAACAACAATTACGTTCTTTCCTCGAGAGCTTCATTAATTATCAAATTTTGGGGTTCTAGTACGAAAAGTCGTCCGTTTGTTCGTTTCGAGGGTTTACCGTCCACTTCCATCGTCGCTGTGTTTATCTGTTTTATAAAATTGTGCCTGTGTGTAATGAAATATACAATAGCATTTCCTTATGTTGTTGTTTATTAAAACATCAATTACATAATGTGATATTATGGATAGGTTAATTTAATTAAATTATTTACACTTTATGGGTGGAAAGTTGGTAAAAACATATCATTCAGATGACCGTTTATGTCTAGAGTCTCCATAAAATTGGTTAACAAACAAAATAAAAAGTCAAATTAAACACACTTATAAAACCGCTGTCGTGAAAAGACAGGGCGGGACATCTCCTCCCTTAGTCATAATAGTTTTATAAAATTGTTCCTGTGTAAACCTGTAATGAAATATACACCAGACATTTGTGTTTATAAACCCTATTATTGGAACTATTGAGTAGGTATTGTCAATCAATCAAAGGTCGTTAATTTAAACAATAAGAAACAGCTTTCAATTAGATTTTAGAGATAATCGAATTAATTTTCTTAACTGGTCATTTACTGCAAATACAAAGTTGATAACTAAAGCTCAATTAACGATGATTCAATTTAAGACTAATTACAATCTACCTGAAACAACAGAAAAAAAAGTGATCGTTAAAACTCGAGATATCGATAATTAGAATTTGAAAAACTATTGAAAACGAAAAAAAGTAATAATAATGTGTATTTATAATGCGCACATTTCATTTAGTCAAGACCAATGACCTATAAGTATTGAACTATTGGAAAACAAATTTTTTTGGCGCATTATTCAACACTACTGTATACTACTTTTTTTTTTTTTTTTACGGTGACCATTTTTAATATCTGAATATACAAATATGAAATTAGCTGGGGAGATCACCAAGATCAATTGAATAATATAGTAATTTGTTTTATTCCTATATTAATATAAAATGAAATAGTATTAACAGCGTTTATATCATGAATGAGAATGCGGTTACGAAACTCCGAAAAAACCCACAGGTAATTTCATCACAATGATAATCCACACGAGAAACGGCCATTAACAGTATAAATATCATAGATACCCTTATCATTGCGATATCACTTATGTAGAAGCGGGCGTTAAACAAAGCTATTTCACACGGTTACATCTCACTGTGCCCACTTTTGATTAATCCAATTAAGGTCTAATTAGGATTAGTGTATTAAGCGGATTAGGATTAGGTGTTATAGGTAATTAGATGGAAAAAAACAAATATTGAAAGTAACTAAATATTCAGTCTTATAATTGGTGAGTACTGTGTTGCCAAGGTCAGAACTAAAAAGTTGTTTTTTTCACTTTGGTCAGTGTATTTGGCGTAATGCGCAGAAATATGGACTACAAGCAGATTTTTCTCGGGTGCCAGAAATCAATAAAATTGTCAAGCAAGCAGCAGCATTACCATTAATTCCAATACAGCAGGTTGAAGATGTATGGCTGTGTGCCCTTGATGATGCACTACTCCCAAGATGCCAGAGTGTTGCAATTTGCAGATTACGTAACTGAGTTCTGGGTGAAGGGGCATCATGGCAGAATGATGTGGAACCATTTCCACACTGAAGGTCCACGCACAATGAACCATGTTGAAGGATGGCATCCAAGATAACATCCATTATTGCCACCCTTCATCCAAATATTTTTAAGTTGGTGGCTTTTTTTAAGAATGAACAAGCTTACTACGAAATAACCATTCTCCAGTTAGGTGCCAACGGAAAATTACGGCCTAAGAGAAGAAAGTACAGTCAACTAGAAACCCGACTCCAAACTCTGAAAACAGATCTTCAGAACGGTATAAAGACTGTATTCATTGTAAATTTTCATTGTTTATCTTGTTTTTGTGTGATGTATGATATATCCATGTATGTTATACTTTTATTACATATTTTATATATAAAAAATTGTTATATTTTCATTAAATTATAAAGTGCTAATGTGATGTATAATATATCCATGTATGTTATATTCTTATTACATATTTTATTATATAAAACATCGAAAATTGTTATATTTTCATTAAATTATAAAGTGCTAATGTGATGTATGATATATCCATGTATGTTATATTTTTATTAAATATATATAAAACATCGAAAAATAAAAAAAAATTACATAAAATATTTGTTTTTTTTTCCGATCTAATTACCTATAACACCTAATCCTAATCCGCTTAATACACTAATCCTAATTAGACCTTAATTGGATTAATCAAAAGTGGGCACAGTGAGGACACACCTTTCACACACACTATCCTTTCAAGAGGGTGTTTTATTTTTTTTTACGGAATATCGTAATAATTAAAGAAAGTGTATTACTAATATTTACCTTTTAGTTTCAAATGGTGAATATCCCTAAAAATTATAACTTGTGAAATAAAAAAGGTTTTTTGACGTCATAAATTTTCTAGTAAAATTGAATCCAGATGTAATCTCCTCCCAAAATAGTAAAATAAAACAAACCATGTTAATTAGATTAAGACCCGTCTCTAATTAGATTATGTGTTTTGATTGATAGATAAAACAATCGTGATTGAAATAACTCAATTAATTACGAAATATTTGGTTCCCAAATCAAATTAACATTCAAGAATCAGCATTTATTTTTCTTTATACATTTCTTTGAATAATTAAACACTTATGTATAACGTTTAATAATTTTAATATATTTTCAAAGGCATATCAATAACTTGAAGAACTATTAGCCATTTTGTTTTTTCATTGCATTCATCATAACGTGTTTCCCAGACATATCATAACGATATTTCCCAGACATATCATAACGATATTTCCCAGACATATCATAACGATATTTCCCAGACATCTTTACGATTTATCTTAATTAACATCGTTAAAAACAAAGAGAACATATCAATTAAAGGAAGATGTTTGTCATAGTTTCAAATAAATACCGGAAAAATAATGACAATTATGAAAATAGGGATAATTAGATTATAGCTATTTAATTAAATTTTAATTGATTAAAAATATATAAAAAACATATTATTTTGTTTTCATGCAATAGAAGGCCATTAATGGGTTGATGTTTACTTAAGCTCTTAGGTAGATCATTATACGACATTAAAAATAATGCATGCATTCATTTTTTAATAAATAAAACAGAAAATTACCATCAATTTCCAAAATGTCATAAAAAACTAAAGCAAACGTCAGCAATAACATTCGGTCTACAGTCCTAACAAACTGAATCAAGGCTTCTCCCAACTAAATTCGTCTCCTTGTGCAATGAATTGTACCAGATTTTGATTGGTCTAAAAAATACCAGGTAGACTAAAGTCGTGTAAAGACGATGTTGACGATTGGTTGAAACGAGTGGTACATGTGTGGATGACAATCATAGCTCAATGTTTCAAACGTATATCTAATAGGATTAAACATGTGGACGATCTGAGCAGTCAAAACAAAACAATTGTCAATCCGCATTGTTTGTTTAAGCGGTGTTGTGGTAGGGTTAGCGGTAAACGAACGAGGTACTGCCGATAATGAGTTAGTGCCGTCATCGCGAGTGGTGGGCTTTTTAAGGCCCTCACATGGGGTGCACTGGTCATTTGTGGATAGGAACCTTACACTGGACAGTTAGAATATTTAGCTTTACTTGACCATCTTCGTTAATCACATCAACAATTACTCATCATCATCAACGTTTATCATCTTCGTGTTTTGAGTTGGTATAACCGTAAACGACAGCGTGTGTGAACTGTATTCACCGGTGTTCTTGTTACCGTGTTATACGTTTCGATATTATAATATCTAATAGTGTCTAACTTCAAATATACATCCAAATTGTGAATAAAAGCCAATATCTGTGTTTGGTATTGAAAGAGGTGGTGTTTGTTTCCGGACTTAAAGATCTCGAGTTATACTATGTTCTGTATGGAATTATCTCTTCTAACCAGTCGCGTTTCACTATGTCTTCTACTAGCGATAGTTACCCATGTGAATAGCCAGCTAGCGGGTGAGTACATTTTACCTATATCATAACTATGTAATATATCATACCTATTTACCTCCCTGTCACATTATATACATATCATTTACTTATATTATCTTTTGTCTTTCTTTGTATAGCCAGTAATTGACTAGTCGTTATCCTTTAATTGAATGCTACGCATACCCAAGTTACTATATTAAGTATATCTCGATGCAAATAACACATTACTTGAAAAGTCTGTAAATTGGATTAAATAAATGGGTATATCCCTTTTTCGAAGAATTTGATCAAATTATTCATCAATTTATTCCATTTTATTCAATAATATGATTATCCAAATTTGTATTAAAAATATAAATATTCAGATTATTGAAGATCTAATATTAAATCAGAATTATAATTGCATATTCGAATAATAGCATACATACCAGGTTAAATGATAGAATCGAGTTATTCAATGTAGGGTAAAATTCAATGCATATTCAATTATCTTTAAGTTGATTTATTTTAAGTTAAATAAAATTCAATCAAGTCATACTTTAATAACTTAAAAAATTGAATAATTCATTAAATCATCATTTATTGCATACTGAAAATCTAAATGAATATTTATGAATACTTAAGGATACAATATAAATATACAATAAAGTAATAAATTCCATAATGTACATAAATAAATGTGGTCTATTTAAGAATACATAATTATTTGAATACCTATGATAGAGTACGGTATATAAAAAGATGAAAGGAAAGTGGGCGGTATAGTATTGTAATAATATAAATACCTTAGAGATATAAATAGTATAAGTATAAATATATCTATATACCTATCTGCGATGCACGTGTATTCCCTGTGTCGGATGAAGACAATAACGTATATTTCCTACCTACATCGTTTTTACTTATAACCCATGTATGTTAACACAAAAAAACACATAACACATGAGATATAACGATATGCTTCTGAGTATTAACACATATATACAACGTTTCGAATATACGATCTTCCTGTTTTTCTTTAAACAATATACGACGTTTCGAATAGCTTAAAACTATTCACTAAATTTAACAATATTTCTTAATACGAAGTAAAACCAAATGCATTAGCTATATTGATTGGTATCAGGTGTTCTTGAAATTAAAACACACACCCTGCACTGTGCACTAACAATTGCGCGCTGTATAAATCGTAAAAAATATTAAGTGTCTTTTTTTGTGTATGTACTAGAAATTAGCCAAGTATACAAGAATTATCATAGATTTAGGTACAATATACATACATGTAAACCATTATATATACTCGAGGTTCTCAGTATACCAACATCTCTTAAATATATTGACATATGTTATAGTAATGTAAGTAGTATAGTCGACCTCCTACACTTTACGTCTAGGCAGTTTTTATATATGTATACCTATTGTAGTTATGTATTAAAAATAGACAACATTGTTGTTAAAATCATCGAACATCCAATATCTTATAATAACTTGCATAATTAACTAATTAATTAAAATGAATAATTGCATGTATTTATTGTATATAATATTCATTAACTGGAATTAAGTAAAATATAATTGAAATAAATTAAACAAATTAAAGATTTTTTATAATTTAATATGCATGTCTCATTTATTAAAACGTCCCGGTATATATTATATTAGAAAATAAGATTAATAAAATAAACTTTTTTAAAATAATGAAATTTTGATTTTTTGTATTTTTCTTGAAATCAGATATTTTATCCCAATAAACTTCTACTCCAAATACACTTAAAAACCAAGGATTTTCGTTTCTAAACCTTGTCGACCTATTATTGTTTTCTATGTATAGTGAGTAGGTAAAGAAACTCATTCTCACATCAAATTTATATGTGTCGGTGTCTAGTATCAGGCTATAGTCAATCACAGCAGGTAAAGTCTTACTGCAGAATGCTTCGTTGATGTTCATTTTATGTTAGTACTCAACGCATCGCGAAACACACAACAAAAAAAACATCCCGAGATACACACTCAATATGGTTTAGGCTAATTTGACAAAATATCTCTTGATTTGTGGAGAGAAAAAAAAAACATAATCGCACAACGCTCACTTAAAAGAAAGTTTCTAAGCATTTTGCGAAATAAAATTTATTAATAAAACAAACTTGAGATACGTCTAATATGGTTTACATTTATTTGACAAAAATCAAGGAATTAATCGCCTAAGAATATCTTATGGGAGCGATCTGGAAATTAAAATTTAAAAACGTACAACATTCTTAAATTTCAGTAAAAGATTTTAAATGGAATGTGAATAAAATACACTTTCTTTTGTGGAATAAAATACAGTTATATATATGTATATTTAATAAGTAGAATATGTGCTTTAACTTTATGGTATGCATTACATTGAAGTAGGGTTCTATACTTTATTAAATATCAAGCCGATCTCTTCAAAGGCCTGCCTTCCATTAAAACGTAGTGCCGTATCCTGCAATTCGCCACTCCTTGTCACCCAATACGCCTGTTTTAGAAGTTCAACTAAACTTGTTCAGCGTAAATTTTTAGATTTTATATATTCTTCGACTTTTGAAGCCTAGATCTATTTCTTTTTTACTCGGTCTGGACACCTAGACAAAGTCTTGCCAAAAATCTCAAATACGCAAAACGACTAGGACCTCAGAATATATTCTGATTCTTTTCTCCTCCAAGAGACTCGATATGACGTACGGGTCATTGTGATAATATAATCGATATTTATATTGAAGTAAGTATAGGGTCTATATCAGTCCAAAGACAGCAAATCGTCCAGAAACTGTGTCAGGTATGACGTCACTTTACCGCATAATAATAATAAAACAAAGGAGTATACCCTAATTTACATACATATGGCAATCGAAATTACCAATAAAAACGCGTATAAAACTTAATATTTTTCTAATAAAACAATAGCGTAATTAAATAATGCATTGGAATAACTTGATAAATTAAGATAAATAAAGATAAATTATAATATCCATGATTTGTATTGAATAATACATTTAAATTGCGATCTTTATTAAGGTGGATACATAATAGATGCATAAGCTATAAATGGATACATATTAGTTGTATAATATTAAGTCACCGAATCAAGGAAGGAAACAAAATGTAAAGATTTTTTGAAAAAATGACTTTAAACAAACATGTCAGTCCACGAAAAACAAATTTGGCTTAGATTTCTCATTATTCTATTTTTAGAGGTTTTTTTGTAAAGTGTTTTTTTTAATTTTTTGGTCTTCGATCATGATCATTTGCGGTTTCTTCTTTCTTTTTCAATTATTTTGTGGAAAAGAGTAGCTTTAGAATGGTTTACACACATCTAATCGGAAATAAAAGTAGCGGTTAAAAACTGCGCTAACAATGAATTTTCTGCTGTTTGATACAGTCTTTCAATATGTTCAAGAACGATCATGCTTAGTAATAAATACAGAAAATCTGTTTAATGGGTTGGGCATTCGTGCTGGAAATCGTAAAGGTGGGCATAAGGTGAATATGCCCGCAGGTAACGGACATCTACCTGAGCGACAAACTCTTAAAAAAAATAATACCATTATTTAATTACAAAATTACCCCTCAAATTATTCGTCAATTTTTTTGGACGTGTCTAGTCAAGAAACGCCACACGAAACGTCAAATCGTCGGCGTGGATAAATATCGGTTGACAGACAGACGGGGGGAATAGGATAAACTGCGATGGCTGACGGGGCTAACTAGGCATAATTTAGGGGCTCGGTATTGTTACAAGGTGGATTCGGTGAGACGATAGGGTAATTTTCCTCGTGGGATATCGAACAAGAACCCGTTGTTTGAAGAGTAATCAACGCCAACGCCCCTCTTTTACTCCTGTCACTCGACACCCCCTATCACCCGAATGCAACCCCTGCGGGAGAGTGGGGCTCTATTGATACATAATAAGGGTTTATTTATTACTAGGAATTGATCCTATAATCAGAGTTTTTAATCAGTATTGTCTGCCATTGTTCCCATTCTTCTCTTTTTACTAATTGTCGCGAACAACAACCCCTTTGTACGCTTATTCATTTAATTTATAAGCTTTTTATTTCTTTTATTTGGTTTAGCATATCAACTAGAAATAAAGAAAACTTGACGTTTTTAACTTGATTTTTATTTATGTATTGTCTGTCTTCTGTGTATTTTAGGTTCTGTTTCTCGGTGCACCAACGAAGGTCAAGAGGTCAAAATACCTGGTATTACAGACGATCCCTGCATCTCTTGTTTTTGTCTGGTAAGTTTATTTTTTTTCACAAATAAAACTTTATCACTTATTTAACAAACAATTTCCACGATATGTAAGCAAGCACCAAAGAGCCACTAACGCACTTTGTTACTGATACATGAGCTCAGTAATCGATGACGTAAGAATAGTCTGCGTACCTTCCATTATTGCTGACCAGAAAGTCAAGTAGGAATGTAATCTTAAGAAACATATGTAGTTTTTTATTGTCTCGGGGCAATTTGGATTATCTAACAGACCGGTTGGTTTGGGTGGTCGAACGATAGTCCAGCACAAACACAAAACACAGTCCCGCAGATAATAAAAAACTTTTATAGCGAGTCAAAGAATATCCAGTTTTAAGAACATCTGTACAGCGGCCAATTTTTCGAACTAAAACGAAATAATATTTATTAAGAAAACTATAATACATTCATAATTTATAATTCGAGATAACGATGCTTAAAATGATAAGATCACAAAATGGTAGCATTGCTCTAGTTTAGGTTCCCATTAAAAAATACCGGTCAGTAGTTTTAGTGAGTTTATTTGTAAGTTATGTTCTGTTTTTGACCCTCGAAGCTTGAGCATTATAACATTATTAACGTCATTATACCGACTATATAGAAAAAAATGACATCGTGGCTCTATTAAAACATATTTATGATCGTAGGCCGCCCTTTCACCGCTAAAAGAGATGAATTAAGTGATTGATGATTATTTCGCCGCTATAATCTTATTTCTAACTTTCGATCCCCTGATAAAGGTGATTACGCTACTCCCAACCATGTTCGGTCTTGACAGCGCGTGCCTAATTTCAATGTTCACATTCTTTGAGGACAAAAAGAAGCGAAACTACCGCAGGTTTTTCTTTGAAATTTTCTTTGACTTTACATAGAAGTCGGTTGCTGGGAGCATACTTGTAATAAACCGATTTGATGGCAAAAGTACTTTCCTAATTACCATTATAAATAGGCAGCTTTTATACTTATTACGAAGTCTATAGTTAAAGATAGCGGCGGCGACGCGTTTTTACTGAAAAGTTTTAATTTAAAAAGTGCGCGGCTAAGTAAATTTTAAATGAAAACATCAGCCCACACATCATAATTTACCACAGCAAATTCAAAAGGAAATCTTGTTCACGACCACACGTACATTATGATTAACATTTTGAAAGAATTTTAAAAATGAGTACCTGAATAAAGTTTCTGAATGCCAGATTTTGTTTTGCAAATCTTAAACGACATTCTTTTCACATTATTTACATGTTGGCTATACATGCAGTGTCATATGTTTTTAAATGTTATTTGGCAAACAATTTGCTATAAAAAAAAGAAATTACCACCATTGAACAAATTTTGGCGATAGTCTATTTAATTATAAATACTAGATTAGAGCATTTATGAGAATTTTTGATTGATAGAATAAAAACCCTCCAAATTATTATGCAATATTATAAAACTCAAGTCAAGCATGTTTGAACATTCATTTTAAATAGGTTTACAAGATTGGGGAGAGAATTTATAAATAAACCCAACAAAACAGCGGATTGCTGGACAAGTTTCATTCATTCGATTTTTTCAATGAAAACCTTTTTGTCCGTTTGCATCACTGAGTTGATAAACGATAGACGGGGTTGGAATGTTTTTTAGTTCTTTTCGAGTGCAGTCTGGCTGAAAATTCGGTTTGAAAAATTGACGGGCCGGTGGCTATAATTCGCCAATATCCCTTTATTCAACGGTAATAAGTTACTTAAATGAACATCAAGTATTATGGTAAGAGCGTAAGGGGGTGTTTTTGACACTCGTCTTTCTTCAGACGAAGTATCTTTCACATTCTGTTACACACAATAGCTCTTCTTCTCTTTAAAGACCTAATTAGGTTATTTTATTATCACACAGAAAACAAAATTCAGGTGTTACAAATTAACTTCGAATAAGGTACACGCGTGTTTATTGTGTAACTTTTGCAGCATTTAAAAATGTTAAGGAATAAATCTACCTGTTCAGACAGCTACTTTTACATAATTTAAAACAAGTATTTTCACAAAATATTTTGAGTGATAAAACTGTAATAGCACTGTTTAATTTGAATGGTGTCTGGGTTTTAACAAATAAAATGTAATCTATTTTGGTGAATATGTCTATAAAATGTGAACCGTGTAGCATTGAAACAGACAGCAGGCGGGTACAATAAGATTAAAGCAACTGTAAGCAAACAAAATAAGATAGGACACAGTACGGATCCTTGGCGAAGGTCCCTTGTACACATCCTTGCTGTACTCTAACCCATGTAGCCCACCCATGAGGATCGACTTCAGTGTCTTTATTCTTTCTATTTATACAAAGCTAAAAGGGATTTCCCTTTAAGCAAACCTCTGTGACTTGTATTCAACAGCCATATTTTCACAAGAACACGCGCGAGTGTCGCGTGCACAACAGCAGATCTGAGGTCTTTTTAAAGAAAAAAAAATGAAAGAGGTTATCAATTTCAAAGTTAATTTTAATTCATAGAGTACTAGATAAGATAGGGCGAGAGAAAAGGCATATATATAAAATATATTTAAGATTAATAATCGCATATGAAATATGCTGTCAAATGAATAACGTTTTAAATGGGATTTAAACGACTAGGGTACGCACAAGTCAGAAAAGACGTTAAAATTTGTACCAGTAAAGAAAGATATTTATATAGTATTTGTTCTTAGCAATACGGCATACGTGTAAAAACCGTTTTTTAGGCCGATAAAAAGCCCCAACTATTTAGAGCCAACGATATAAAAAAACGATATTGTGCCTTTAGCAGGAATATGCTCGTTAGTTCTGCAAGAGATGTTGCACCATTTTCTTATCATTATCATCTCATCTTGTCTATGCCCTAATGTTAACGTGAGAGCTGGTCTTTGGCGCGAACTCCACACCCCTTTCTCTCAAAGCTTTTATGATAATTGTTGCTCTGGTTCGCTTCACATTTTTTTAAAAATCTCTTTTAGCAAAAAACATGTTCTTTTAGAATTCAAGCAGTTACATAATGGAAATACCATCGCGTTTTTTGTTTAAATTATTTCCAGAATACATTCGTGTGAAAACTTGGAATTCTAAGCGAGGAATAATAACCCAAAATGGCAGGCGTAGTCCCATGTCTGAACGAACGACTCCCTCTTTTACGATGACTTTCGTTTATTTTGTAAATTCTAAGTATCTCAGATCATGATAAGATACCAAAATTGGAAGTTTTACATTTTTCCACCATTTATGGGGGATAATAAAATCACATTATTTTGGTGTATTGAGATTCAAAATTGCCAAATGTCTTCGTCACATCCCTTATTGTGAGTTATTCGCGTGTTTTCAACTCAAGTGTATATACGAGAGAACTTTACGATTGCTTGGCAGATTTTGCGTGAAAAGAATTCCTGTGTTTCGCAAAGAAAATAAATTTGTTTTATATTCAGTTACTTTCCTCCACCTTTTGTCAAAAGGATAAAAGTGGATTGTACTTAAAATCTGGTGTCAGAAGTAGCGAGAACTGAAAAAGAACCTTACGCCATTGTAAAATATATAACTATATAATTATATGAATTGTTGGCATGTATAATGCACATTCGGCTCTGTACACATTAGAAATTTTTCCTAATCTAATAAGTATTGAAATCCATAAATTACTTATGTATTAAAAATTCGCGTTAACAATTTTTATACACTCGGTTGTTGCTCTTCTAAAACGTTGCGTTTCGTAATTAGGCTGCCTTCATTCAAGATTTTGGATTCACACATCTATCAAAAAGACATTCTTGGCTGTCATATATTGTAGCACCTGCGAATTAAAGTATTTCCCATTACCTGTGATATATTACCTCTAGACTCAACCTTTGTCTGTCGCTTGTAATATGGAAAATATGTTATTTAATGCACTTTTAATGGGAATTTAAAATAAGTTATGGAAAATAATGAAGTGTGGACGCTTTGTCTGGTGTTTGAAACCGCGTTATATAACTAAAGTTTAAAAAACGCGACAATGTTATTGGATTGCAAACCAACTTTAAAGATACAATTCGTGAATAAAGAGACCGGGGATTTAAGACAGTTCGCATCTTTAACCCCATGGGCGTACTAATCAAATTTGAAGGTAAATTAGTCAATAATAAAATATTCCGCCTTACGACATGACTATCGGCTTTATTGATGATAATCTGATATACATATCTATGTGTACCCATCTACCTCAAGTGTTAATTACCTATCATATAATAAACTTTGATCCGTGCCGACATAGCAAATAAGTTTAAATGGGCATTTCTTTTGTCACTTTGTCATGCTGATGACAGCCGACGTGACGCAGGACATAAAAGAAAGCATGTATTTCGACGACTTTCAAACTTAATTCGTCGTGTTATTCACGCCAAATTTTTAACATCTTACATAAATTATTCAGATTTGACACCGATGTCCTATATTTTCATATAACTAGACGTAAATGCATAATGCATCTATACATGTTTATTTGCATATAAGTTTATAAATTCCTATCTAGTAATTAATGACGATCTTTACCATGTTTTATTTGAATAAAGGTCGTTTTTATGTCCCCTTTTTAACAAACCCTATTCCAGGTAATTTTGCTAACCTTTGGTAGGCTTTTTAAGGTCCGAATTGGTTTCGTTATTCTGATAGAATTGCTTATTTAAAGTTATTGCTTATTCGTAATTGAGCGGTATTTCATCCCTACTGGAGAGGACTTACCGAATTATAGTTAGCTATTAAAGAAAAGGATAAAACGACCGTTAAATTATCTGGCTTTATCTGTGATTAATCTGCCCATAACGTTCACTCTGTTTTTATGTTCACTTGGGTTATTAATGAGAATTCTTTTCAGTGGAAGCTTTGGTTTAAACCTATTCAATATTTAATCAAAAATCTACATCCAAAGCACTTTCATTTATTGCATTATATTTGTTCAATTCGTAAGTAAATTTAGAAATAATATTCAACTGCATGGGAATTCTACTGAATCCTTTAGATGCTAATTGGATAGGTACAGATGCAGAGACCTATGTCGTTTAGTATGTCCTGCGATTGGATTTTAAATATAGTAGAAACTATGGTGCGGTTAGTTAAAGGCAACACTTTATGTTATAAATTAGAAGTGAGTGTGTTCGTCTCGGGACTATGTCTCGTCAGGTGGTTTTGGCGCGCGGACACGTCGCGGCAAGCAGGCTCATTTCACCTGCCTTTGAGTAAACATACGGGGAAATTTAAACGACATTTAGTCTGGAGTTAGTTACGGTTCAAAATTCATAATGATCAAAATTTGGGGTCACATCAAAATTTATTAATAAAAAAACCCCAACAAAACAAGCAAGCGCTGATTTAATCTTAAAGGTTTTTTCATGTAACAGTTTTAGGCTTGGAATTAAATAAATGTCTAGCCCCCTCGATTCTGATATAGTGTGCTTATCAGCTAGAAATCAATTGATATACATAATATTTTCCTAAAAGTTACCCATTAATAGGTTCCTAATACCAATATAACCCACACTCTAATCCTAAACGCCCATTAAAGGCTTAACACAACACCGTTAAAATCTTCCGTCGGTGCAACCGTATTTATACCCCAGTAAATAATGCCTGGTTGATTATAATACAGTTATCTTTGTGGAGTTATAAGACAAACATAATAAATCTGGAGTGGTCCGAAATGACACTTGACTGCTACAGTGAAATACGTGTATCTCCGCAGCGCAGTGATTAAAGCATGCATAGATAGTAAAGAATCGTTAAACATTACTATCGGTAAGTTTGGCCGTCGTTTAAGATTAAGAGCGATGTTTATTGTTTAATGGCTATTACCACGTCGCGCATATTAACTTTAAATTGCTGCCTTATTAATCAGTTACGTCACAAGGGCGGAATTATGTAATACATCGTTTGTCTCAGAAGCCCTAGTTACGTATTTTGAAACCAAATATAAATCATACAAAAATGAATGAAATGGTCTTTAAAGTCTTTTTTTTTTTGCTCAGGTCGGGATAATGAAGATGGGTTATACAAAACATATTTCTATTAAAATTTCATCCTCAAAAAGTGGAACGAACACCTTTAATTTTGTAGACTATTTAGAATTATTGTCAATTCAGCACCGGGAGTTGTTTACCAATGTACATGTTCAGTTTGTATTTGTATTGGCATGCATGAATATTATAGTATACCGTTGTCTGCACTGACTTATCTGTGTATGGTCGACGACGCTTAAAATAATGAAAATATAGACAGGGAGTTGGATAGAAATGGGCACACGCTGTTTACAAGTGGATTTTCGCGTGATTAAAATTCGAACTATCTTTGAACACCGAGCTAAGATTTGTAGTGGCGACCAAGGGTCTGACTGAGGGGCGCCTACTGCAGTAATCACGACTCGAAGCTTTATACACATTAAAATAGAAAAGGGACTATGTAAATATGGTCTATCACTTTCTTCAGACTTAAAGATAAAACACGGGTATAACTACATCGTTGTCTTTGACAAACAAGACTACAAGGTAGCCTTCATCAACAGGGTATATATATGTACATAACATATTCCGCCTTGACCAGAGATGAAAATAATAAAAAATACCACACATTAACAAAATATTGATAACTTTTATTTGTATCTTTCAGAATGGTGAAGTTCAGTGTGAAAAGAAGAAATGTGCCAATTTAGACGGATGTCATGCTATCTTATTTGACGGTCCCAACAGAAAATGCTGCGATGTTTGCAAAGGTAAGTAACCATATCTGGAATCCTTAATATTTAAGAACATAAATCCTACTAAAAAAAGCTCTAATAGTCTAGAATTTCAAACAGATTAATTTTCTGAATTGTATTTTTAAATATTCAAACAACATTCATCAAAGGACAATAACTGAAGCAAAATCTTAAACAAGAACCAAATAAAAACCGAAATATCAAAAAATGTTTTCTTTGTTTTTTTTAGGATGTCGATTAAACGGTATTAGCCATGATAGCGGTAAAACGTGGCTTGATAAACGAGACAGGTGTACTTCTTATTCTTGTCGGGTAAGTAACTTACTGATATATAATATACAACCACCCTAAAGCATAGTTTCACTTGCCAAACATTGTTTCGTCTTACCAGCTAAACTTACGTAAAAAAATAACCGCTGTGGGAGGGATGGGAGGGGGGTTGGGATTTGAAATTTGTCCAATTGGAAGATGAAGTATATTACTGTAACCTGCCTTCATCGGAATTAAACATCGAAATCGGCATCTTTGAACTTCACCTGGTAATTATGTACACAGATTTGGTGGAAATCTGCGCCTAAGCCGGGGTTTGTTTAGCGTGGCCTTTGTTATTTGTTTCTAAAATCATCTGTCAATATTTCCACTGACTCTAATAGTCCCGCTCATTCTCCCCACTCTGGCGAGGACCATGTACATTTTTGTTGGAAAGATCCTACATAGATTTAGCGCAGTGCTTTGCCTCTCTAACCAAACAATTCACAATTTACCGCGAACATTCCGTACAAAACATTAAACATTCTGACAATTTGGACAGGGTAATTTGTAAATTTTTGACAATTGAATAAACCGGGGACACATTAACATAATATATTAAATCTATTTGCCGGTCTAGTGAAAGGTGAAGGCAAAAGAACACCGCCCTGGTAAACCCCTTACGACATTTATAAGAAACGTCTTGATAGAGATAAAGAGTGTATAAATATACTTTAAAATGGAATAAAAGACTGGTAATGGAATCCGAGAAAGATGTTCGCGCGTGTGTGTGTACACACCAAACTTTTCTAAGAACGTGCACAAATTCTATTTCCCCCACGCGATTATAATTAATTCTGTAAACAGACCCAAAGAAATTCATCAAGAAGAACGAGTTTCGTCTGTTCTTACTCCAAGTCAAGAAAGGAGCGAGCTACAATTCTAATGAACTGGTTCGCTTAGTTAATTGTGATTCTCTTCTCGTCCAAAACCTGCTGACAGAATCTCCTCTTTTACGCACCCGTGTATATCTTAGTCTGATGGATGAGTTCGGGGCCGAAAGCTGTTATTAGTTTGTCCCCAAAGCCCCTGTCTAACTCTGTAATTAAGGCACACCTTACCCGTTCACACATATGTTATATTTCTTGAGGGCCGCTAGAGAGGGGGTATCATTTTTCAATGAGAGAAATACGGAAACAAAACAAAACAAAACAAAAAAATGCAGACAAAACATAACCCAGACAGCATCTACCGCACCACCTCGAGCTTCTGAGATTTGAAACGTTTGATAAATTAAGTAAACCCAATTCCTTTTTGTTTCTTGGTGCCAACAATAACCCCAAAACATGTGTGTAATTTACATGTTTTTTTTATATTTTCAGGCTGGTGTTATAACCAAATCAAAAGTACAATGTCACGTCCCATGTACCAATCCAATTCAAAGAAAAAGACAGTGCTGTCCATCTTGCAAAGGTAAGTTTCGAAATGTCAGTTTCTAAGGCTGTCAGCCATTTTGATTTATAGTGCGAGACTATTTGATATTGTCGGTCCATAACCACAAGTTGTCTAAAGTTAAGATTCGTCTGGCTAAGGGCAAAACGATCAATACATTTCTCCTGGTCAAATAAAATGGACAAACAAATGGTCATCTGGAATTTCTGATGTCGTCTGGAAAACATGACACGTGACCTATGGCATGTGGTATTTGAGCAGACGACAACAAGGCGTGACCGGTTGGTAGGCCTTACATTACCTGCGTTTCATATTAACATCATTAATTTAATGGGCGAGTGTTTTCATACACACGACTCACATTTTCTATTTCAAATAAGAAAGAAAATGAAAGGTGTTGGTTTAAGAGAACACCTGTCCCGGCGAATAAATGACTTAACCTGTTTCACAAATATTCTACGTATTTATAATAAACGTTCATTACCACTTTTCATTCCATAAAACATTCGCCATTTTCATTGTCCAATTTTTTTGTCGTGTATTGGTGACAAATTTCGTTTCTATGTGACATGTTGGGAGAGGAGATTATTTGCCATGACTCAAATGACCATTTGGTTTATTGGTCACTTACTGGTCAGTTAATTACGCGTGAACAGCGACAAAACAGGCTTTAAAGAAAACATAAAAAATAAACTATCAACTTGATGTTAATTTTCCTTGGTGACTTCTCTCCTATCTTTAAATCACTCAATAAAACCGAATCGAATAGGGTGGGGTGGGGGCTTTTCCAATACAAAATGGGAGAATGTTTAAGTAGCCCAATATCTATGACAAAACTGCCCAATTAAACATTGCTTAGACCGAAGGTAGGCCGAGACATTGAAAGCTAGAACAATGTTCTCTGTTTTCGGGTCGTTTTCGTCAGATATAGATATATTTAGAAATTTAAACCCTTTAGCTATATACCTAATCAGGCTAATGTAGGCTAACTTATTTGTACCCATATAACCCGTCTCGGCTTAATTATCTCGCATTTACGTATGACAAAA
The DNA here is from genome assembly GCA_917208275.1 of Patella pellucida. Taxonomy (NCBI): domain Eukaryota; kingdom Metazoa; phylum Mollusca; class Gastropoda; family Patellidae; genus Patella; species Patella pellucida. The sequence goes on from OU795044.1 coordinate 10,553,195, forward strand.
ACCTCCCAGTTTGTTGATATTTAATCTTTTTCAATTTATTTTCTTATTACTTACTTGTCTGAATTATTTACCTATTTATTTACTGTAAATACTTACATACTTCACCTGAGAGACAAAACATGCTTATATTACCCCTCTCCTTCATTTACATAAAATACGGAAATGAATGTTGGCTACTTATTCTTCGCTCTTCGAGTTACAAACGTTAAGAGTTTAGCGCCGAGAAAAAAATATCTCAGGGGCTTTCTTAGTCAGGTTTTTTGGTATTTGATGTTAAACTTCTATAGAACGACTTTGAGTCATCTGGCACGTTCTCTTTGCTTTATCTCCAATTTCTACGGCATTTTCTTTACCGTCTAACTCTTACCCTTGCTTGATAAGAGGCTACGAAGATGGCGTCTAGCGCGTCTGCCAGGCACGTGCTCCCTTAGCTACGTGTGCCAGGGGGAAAATTGTTTTATTAAAATTAATCAAGCAATTATAAGCACTTAATGACATATTTTGATATCATGTATCATGAAAATAAATTCATATTCTTATCCTTTCTTTCAACAGGTTGTTACTTTGATGGAGTCGAGAGAAAAAATGGCCAAAAGTTTGCCCTAGCAACCGACCCCTGCGTACAGTGCAAGTGCAGGGTAATTATTGTGATTTATTTCGTACATATGATCTAATAAATATTTCAATAAGCTCTTGAAGTTTGTGTGAAATTTTATCTTGATGTTTCCAGAAATACATTTTATGTTCTAATTATGTTAAAATTTTATTGCAATTCATATCAAAATTTTATATAATTTCCGCTGTTATCAACAAAATAACCAAATATATGAAACATTAAGCCTCATATAATTATCATAATATTTTTTTATGAAACATTATTTGATATCATAGTGTTTAATTTGATAAACTTTATGTATTTTTAGAAAGGAAGCGTTACCTGTATGAAAAGAGCCTGCCCAGTCTTAAACTGTCCGGATGAAGTTATTTATCAACCCAAGGGAGAATGTTGCCCCCGATGTAAAGGTAAGCGATAACAACATTCTTAAAAAAAATCTTACATTCCTATTGCATAAATGTATGCGCCACTACCAATATTTCCTTTCATTTTTTTTATACTTTGGATGGCCTACGCCACATGAAGATCTGTATGCGCCATTAACTAATTTATTTCAAATTATCCCAGTGTCCGGATTTCAAATATTAACATTCAACATTTATTTATTATATTTAATAATTATTCATTGTTTTTTGGGTTTTTTTCAGGAATGAGAAAAATATTTGATTTTGCTGGAGCGTGTTATTTTGCCAAACGTGTTTATACTGACGGTTTTTCATTTGTACCAAAACCAACTACAAGATGTACTTGTTCGGTAAGTTAAACCACATCGTTCATCAAATTGCCTAACTTTAATCCTTGATGTATAATTAATTTTTTTCTAGCTAAATAACTTTTGACTTTTGATGTTATAGCAGATTCGTCTGGGTTTTGTTTAAATTCATTATTATTATTATTATTATTGTAGAAAGGAACAGTGATGTGCGAAAAAGCCACATGCCCGCCATTAGACTGTCCTCTTGATGAACGAAAACAGCAAGGAAATTGTCAGGTCTGTGAGCCAAAAAGAGACTGCGTTTACCAAGACAAAACACATAAGGTATGTTTCAATTAAATAAAAATATTATCATTTCACTTTTATTCAAGTGATAAACTAGAAATGATTTTAATTTTTCATATTTTTTAATTTTTCACATTTTTTGGGTTTGTTTTGAATTTTTTTAAATATTTAAAAAAAAAATTATATTTTTTAATTTATCATTTTTTTTAATTTTTATTATTTTAAATTTGTATATTCCTTATTTTTTGCAGCATCGGTCTTCGTGGCAATCCGATATGTGCACACATTGTTCCTGTAAGGATGGCGTCACCTATTGTCAACGTGAAAGATGCAGCAACTCCCTCTGGTGCCCATCTGGATTCAAACTCAAATTCATGCCTGGTGCTTGCTGTCCTAAATGTGTAGAACGTAAGTTGAATGGCATTTGTTATCTTACCACAGAAAAATCTAGCTTTATGAAATTGTTGAATTTCTATGTAAACTATCCATATTAATCTTTAAATCAACAGAAATGTTTATATATTTAATAACACCATTTTAAAGTTTTCCCAATAACTAATAAATTTATTTTGTATATTTCTAACAGAAGATGCCGTATGTACAGTGTTCGGAGATCCCCATTACAGAAGCTTTGATGGAAAGATGTACAATTTCCAGGGAACTTGTAAATATCTACTCACCCAAGATTGCCATAATAAAGACTTTACCATTAAAGTTAAGAACGGAGTTCGGCTATCAAGTGGTTTTGCCTGGACACAGATGGTGGTTATTTTAATGGGAGACATACGAGTCAGTCTCCGACAGAACCTTGTCGTAAAGATCAACAGAAAGAGAACCCAACTCCCATATTCTGTTCCAGGAAAATTCAACATTCGACGTGATGGACATTCCGTAACATTCAGAGCTGACATCGGTTTAAAGGTCGTATGGGATGGCGATAGTTTCCTGGAGGTGACTGCAAGCAGCAAGTACAAGAATCGTCTATGTGGATTATGTGGTAACTACAACGGTTTAGAAACGGACGATTTAACTGGACGAGACCAGAAGACCTACTACAAGGGTGAAGAGTTCGGCAATTCGTGGAGAATAGGAAGCAAGAAAGCCTGTCAGAAAGAACCAAAAATGAAAAATCTTGAATCAATCTGTGATAAAGACTTCCAAGCTAAAGTTAGAGCAAATCGAGAATGTAGTGTCCTGTATTCCAGAGCTTTCTCCGCCTGTCGACAGAAAATCGATGTCCAACCCTACGTCACTTCCTGTGTTACCGACATGTGTGATTGTCCTAATGGCCGACAGTGCGCCTGTGAGTCGATTCAAGCCTATGCCCATGAATGTAAAAGAGCTGGTTATGACGTCAAATGGGAGAAAGTTTCAAACTGTAAAGGTATGAGGATTTAAATATTTTCCCTATTTTTTTTAAATATCATATTTTGAAATTTTATGAGAAAAAATACCTACCTAGTGTTAAAATAACGGGATACGTATGTTAACATCTGTTATGGATTAAGACACAAATATAAGCCAAATTCAGTTGGGTTAGTTCTCTGACTGACAAAAAACTATTTTCTACAATTCCTTCGAGTCCTCTCACAAAAACATGATGAACCTTTATTTGCATTTATATACCAGTAAATATCACCCAGCTGTTTACAATTGCCCTTTCTCATAGATCAACAAATTATCCCCATTTCAAATCTCTCTTGACGAATCAAACAAAACATCAGGCAATAAAACTAAATATTTATTGTTGCTCTTCTTGTTTTTTCAGCGCCAGAAAAGACGTGTCCCAAAGGTGCCGTTCACTCCTTGTGTTCCCCGACTTGTCCAAGAACCTGCAGCGATGCCAAGAAAGGTGGTGAATGTTCCAAGAAATGTGTCCCTGGATGCGTGTGCAAGGGTGGTTTAGTTCTTCACAACAACAAATGCATAACTCCAGAGAAGTGCCCAAAGAAATAAGAGAGCATGGAACAGTATGCCTGAGTTGGTGTGAATTATACCAATAAAATCTCCCAAGGCTTCCCAATAGGCGCGGTAATAGACGGTCGAGTGATATCGCGAAAGGTGGACGAGTGTCAGACGAAATGATAGTGCTCAAACGGTCATCTGGAATCATTAATGATTTACAGAGATCGGCCTTCGCGATTGGTGTTGATTTTGGGAACATAAATGAGGCTAAGGGTCGCGTGTACGAAACCGTACACGTCATAGTGCTACGCTTTGTCAGTGAATGGTTAATAAATACGCGGGAATTGAGACGAAAGTACCATGGACCTTATAATAAGGTCTATGAAAGTACCAACCAGTCGTTTCTGGTTACGAGTCTACGACATTATAATTATTCCTGATAGTGGCATTCGTTACATATCAAGAACATGCCAAAGATAGAAAATTGTTTGAATAATACTCTCGATTACCTTAAACAAGTGTTTTAATCCTTAGTAAATTGTGACTTATCTCCCTTGAACAGTAAAGTTTGCATTCTACCTCGATGTATATGTTTAAATATTAGTGCTCAAAGTTTGCTGAATCAAACTTTCATTAAATATAGTGTGCAATATTAAGAAACTTTATACTTGTTCAAGTTAACTTATTATATGGCGTTTAACGTTGTAAGTGAACGTACACGTTCCGTTTTTTCTCCTATACTATTGATATTAGTAAAAACTGTTCTTTGTTAACGCATCAATTAAAGTGACTATTACCTTATTAAAAAAAAAACAACAAGCGTTCGGTCCGCAAACCTCTATTTTATTAATTGTTTGAGTCCTACTATGATATTAAAGTTTAGATGTGTGATATTCTATCTCAAATACTTGTATTGGCATAATATTATATCTTATGTGATAATGTGATAAACCAGACTACACCCTGTATGTTTAATTTAAACATAAACTGATCAAGACCTACACCATATTTCGTTTCGTGTTTTTTAAAAGTTCGAATTTCGTTTAAATAGTCGAGAGTTTATACAAAAGATCATTTTTTTAAAAAAATACGAAACGAAATTTAACTTTCTTAAAAATCAAATGGTTTTACGCAATCAGCGATCAATTATTTCTCGAACGTATTTTCATTAAAACAGGTGCTATTAATATTATGATGCAAATGTATGTATTATGTCAGGAAGTTTTGTATTATATTATCCTAGTATTTAATATTTAATTATTTATATAATTTGCAATATTTATAGTTATATTATTGTACATATAAATGCATATTTTGGCTACTTTTTGTATATATGAAACACATAATTTATTTTGTAAATAAAAATTTATTTATTACCTAAACTCATTTGGATTTTATTATTCTTAATAAATTTATGGTCGGTGACTAAATGTTGATATAAGATCAGAGGAATTAATTTGCTCCACAGAATTTATTTTACCATGTTGGGGCTGAGTTATACGCCCTTTGTTTCCGCTCTCATCAAATTAATGAAATAATGAATATTTGCAATCAAAAGATTTTCCCCAAGAATGAGCCACAGGTCGTTTTATTGAACAAACACAATTGTTGATTAAAACATTAAAGAATGCCCATTTATGTCGACATGCATAAAGTTATATTAAAAAAAAACAGCTTACATAAGAAATAGAAGCTTTCCAACTATCATACCTGACCTTGATGTTGCACACACAAATATTTATTGAGAATAAAATTAAATAAGGTGTTGTGCTATGATATATCCACCCCTGAACAGATTTAATAACCGCTTATAAAAACATGATTATGACGTCAGTAGCGATCAGAGTGTCAATAGCAATCAGTATGCCAGTGTCGTTAATTAACCTGTGACCCGTGATTGCAATTAGTAGTATTAACCCGTTAATGTTCAATCTGACTGAATTTAACTCAGTTCCCATAGAAGTGTTCACGGCCCCGTGTTCACATTGATCATTTATTTACTGGTGTCGTTAACCGTTTTAGATTAACACAATCAAAAATTAGATTTACCGAAAAACGAATAACATTTTATTTCATGAACTATATAGTGTGTATAAGATACAAACTATATTATGCATATATAAACAATATAATTGAAATAGTCAGCCAGGAATTCGGAGCTTGTTATTAATATTCTTAAAACATTGTAAAAATTAGGCTATTCGAAGAACATTCGTAGTGTTAAAGTTCCAATTTCAAATTTTCAAGTTATATTGTTTAAAATATATTAAAATAAAGCGTTAAAAAAGATGGTATCCATAAACAGTCCTACCTTGTTAAAGAATAGTCCTATTTATCCTATAATTCACTATTGCCAGCTGAGAAATATGCAAAAATATCATTTCAACTACATTTTCCAACGTTTGGAGTTGGCTAATGCATGGATGGCAATGGGAAAACAAGGGAGGTAATTGTATTATTCCCTGTGTCACTGATTTTTGAGGGTGAGAAATAATGCCCATGGTCGTATAATAGTAAGCTGATAACCTTTTGAGAAAAAGACATAGAAATAATTATGTTTTGACTTTCTTAGAAAAATATGAAATTCTCGCTTTCTAACGATGAATGAAATTTACTGATATGGCTGGCAGAAACGCATACACGGCCCAAACCCCATCCCCCACGGCCAACGCCCTACGCCCAAAAATCATTAAAATCGACCAGTCCAGAATTAAGTTATGATGATCTAAAGTGTACATTATTATCTATTGATTTCTCGCCGCCATCTTTACTTCTAGGCAATTATTTCCCTGGGTTGCTCAGAGCTCCGTTATCTTTTAACGATCCGTGAACTTTAACGGAGATAAAGATTGTTGCTGGAAATAAAGGCCCAGAACATTCTGTGGTGCTATTTTTTTCTACAGATTTATGCCAACATAAAAAATAAAGTATTTTACAGTGTTATCTGTAGTAAATTTAACGGAAAGTTAACAAACAACACGTTACCAAGATATGTCCGTGAAAGATGCAGCAACTCCCTCTGGTGCCCATCTGGATTCAAACTCAAATTCATGCCTGGTGCTTGCTGTCCTAAATGTGTAGAACGTAAGTTGAATGGCATTTGTTATCTTACCACAGAAAAATCTAGCTTTATGAAATTGTTGAATTTCTATGTAAACTATCCATATTAATCTTTAAATCAACAGAAATGTTTATATATTTAATAACACCATTTTAAAGTTTTCCCAATAACTAATAAATTTATTTTGTATATTTCTAACAGAAGATGCCGTATGTACAGTGTTCGGAGATCCCCATTACAGAAGCTTTGATGGAAAGATGTACAATTTCCAGGGAACTTGTAAATATCTACTCACCCAAGATTGCCATAATAAAGACTTTACCATTAAAGTTAAGAACGGAGTTCGGCTATCAAGTGGTTTTGCCTGGACACAGATGGTGGTTATTTTAATGGGAGACATACGAGTCAGTCTCCGACAGAACCTTGTCGTAAAGATCAACAGAAAGAGAACCCAACTCCCATATTCTGTTCCAGGAAAATTCAACATTCGACGTGATGGACATTCCGTAACATTCAGAGCTGACATCGGTTTAAAGGTCGTATGGGATGGCGATAGTTTCCTGGAGGTGACTGCAAGCAGCAAGTACAAGAATCGTCTATGTGGATTATGTGGTAACTACAACGGTTTAGAAACGGACGATTTAACTGGACGAGACCAGAAGACCTACTACAAGGGTGAAGAGTTCGGAAATTCGTGGAGAATAGGAAGCAAGAAAGCCTGTCAGAAAGAACCCAAAATGAAAAATCTTGAATCAATCTGTGATAAAGACTTCCAAGCTAAAGTTAGAGCAAATCGAGAATGTAGTGTCCTGTATTCCAGAGCCTTCTCCGCCTGTCGACAGAAAATCGATGTCCAGCCCTACGTCACTTCCTGTGTTACCGACATGTGTGATTGTCCTAATGGCCGACAGTGCGCATGTGAGTCGATTCAAGCCTATGCCCATGAATGTAAAAGAGCTGGTTATGACGTCAAATGGGAGAAAGTTTCAAACTGTAAAGGTATGAGGATTTAAATATTTTCCCTTTTTTTTTAAATATCATATTTTGAAATTATGAGAAAAAATACCTACCTAGTGTTAAAATGACTGGATACTTATGTTAACATCTGTTATGGATTAAGACACAAATATAAGCCAAATTCAGTTGGGTTAGTTCTCTGACTGACAAAAAACTATTTTCTACAATTCCTCTGAGTCCTCTCACAAAAACATGATGAACCTTTATTTGCATTTATATACCAGTAAATATCACCCAGCTGTTTACAATTGCCCTTTCTCATAGATCAACAAATTATCCCCATTTCAAATCTCTCTTGACGAATCAAACAAAACATCAGGCAATAAAACTAAATATTTATTGTTGCTCTTCTTGTTTTTTCAGCGCCAGAAAAGACGTGTCCCAAAGGTGCCGTTCACTCCTTGTGTTCCCCGGCTTGTCCAAGAACCTGCAGCGATGCCAAGAAAGGTGGTGAATGTTCCAAGAAATGTGTCCCTGGATGCGTGTGCAAGGGTGGTTTAGTTCTTCACAACAACAAATGCATAACTCCAGAGAAGTGCCCAAAGAAATAAGAGAGCATGGAACAGTATGCCTGAGTTGGTGTGAATTATACCAATAAAATCTCCCAAGGCTTCCCAAAAGGCGCGGTAATAGACGGCCGAGTGATATCTCGAAAGTTGGACGAGTGTCAGACGAAATGATAGTGCTCAAACGGTCATCTGGAATCATTAATGATTTACAGAGATCGGCCTTCGCGATTGGTGTTGATTTTGGGAATATAAATGAGGCTAAGGGTCGCGTGTACGAAACCGTACACGTCATAGTGCTACGCTTTTTCAGTGAATGGTTAATAAATACGCGGGAATTGAGACGAAAGTACCATGGACCTTATAATAAGTTCCATGAAAGTACCGACCAGTCGTTTCTGGTTACGAGTCTACGACATTATAATTATTCCTGATAGTGGCATTTGTTACATATCAAAAACATGCCAAAGAGTAGAAATGTGTTTGAATAATACTCTCGATTACCTTAAACAAGTGTTTTTATCCTTAGTAAACTGTGACTTATCTCCCTTGAACAGTAAAGTTTGCATTCTACCTCGATGTATGTTTAAATATTAGTGCTCAAAGTTTGCTGAATCAAACTTTCATTAAATATAGTGTGCAATATTAAGAAACTTTATACTTGTTCAAGTAAACTTATTATTATGGCGTTTAACGTTGTAAGTTAACGTACACGTACCGTTTTTTCTCTCCTATACTATTGATATTAGTAAAAACTGTTCTTTGTTAACGCATCAATTAAAGTGACTATTACCTTATCAAATAAAAGCAAGCGTTCGGTCCACAAACCTTCATTTTATTAATTATTTGAGTCCTACTATGATATTAAAGTTCAGATGTGTGATATTCTATCTCAAATACTTGTATTGGCATAATATATCTTATGTGATAATGCGATAAACCAGATTATACCCTGTAGGCCTATGTTTAATTTTAACATAAACTGATCAAGATCATATTTCGTTTCGTGTTTTTTTGAAATTTCGAATTTCTTTTTAATAGTTGAGAGTTTATACAAAAGATCAATTTTTAAAATAAATACGAAACGAAATTTAACTTTCTTAAAATTCTGATGGTTCTACGCAATCAGCGATCAATTATTTCTCGAACGTATTTCATTAAAACAGGTGCTATTAATATTATGATGCAAATGTATGTATTATGTCAGGAAGTTTTGTATTATATTATCCTAGTATTTAATATTTAATTATTTATATAATTTGCAATATTTATATTGTACATATAAATGCATATTTTGGCTACTTTTTGTATATATGAAACACATAATTTATTTTGTAAATAAAATTTTATTTATTACCGAAACTCATTTTGGATTTTATTATTCTTAATTTATTTATGGTCGGTGACTAAATGTTTATATAAGATCAGAGGAATTAATTTGCTCCACAGAATTTATTTTACCATGTTGGGGCTGAGTTATACGCTCTTCGTTTACGCTCTCGTTAAATTAATGAAATAATGAATATCTGAAATCAAAAGATTTTCCCCAAGAATGAGCCACAGGTCGTTTTATTGAACAAACACAATTGTTGATTAAAACATTCAAGAATGCCCATTTATGTCGACATGCATAAAGTTATATTAAAAAAAACAGCTTACATAAGAAGTAGAAGCTTTCCAACTATCATACCTGACCTTGATGTTGCACACACAAATATTTATTGAGAATAAAATTAAATAAGGTGTTGTGCTATGATATATCCACCCCTGTACAGATTTAATAACCGCTTATAAAAACATGATTATGACGTCAGTAGCGATCAGAGTGTCAATAGCAATCAGTATGCCAGTGTCGTTAATTAACCCCTGACCCGTGATTGCAATTAGTAGTATTAACCCGTTAATGTTCAATCTGACTGAATTTAACTCAGTTCCCATAGAAGTGTTCACGACCCGTGTTCACATGGATCATTTATGTACTGGTGTCGTTAACCGTTTTAGATTAACACAATCAAAAATAAGATTTACCGAAAAACATTTTATTTCACGAACTATTGTGTGTATAAAATACAAACTACATTATGCATATATATACAATATAATTGAAACGGTCAGCCAGGACGTCGGAGCTTGTTATTTATAATCTTAAAAGAATGGTATAATTATTCGTAGTGTTAAAAGTTCCAATTTCAAATTTTCAAGTTATTTTTTTTAAATGTATTAAAATATAGCCTTAAACAGTCCTACCTTGTTAAAGAATGACCCTATTATTAATCCTATAATTCACTATTGCCAACTGAGAAATAGGCAAAAATATCATTTCAACTGCGTTTTCCAACGTTTGGAGTTGGCTAATGCATGGATGGCAGTGGGAAAACAAGGGACGTAATTGTATTATTCCCTGTGTCACTGATTTTTGAGGGTGGGAAATAATGCCCATGGTCGTATAACAGTAAGCTGATAACCTTTTGAGCAAAAGACATAGAAATAATTATGTTTTGACTTTCTTAGTAAATATGAAATTCTCGCTTTGTAACGATGAATGAAATTTACTGATATGGCTGGCAGAAACGCATACACGGCCCACACCCCATCCCCCACGGCCAACGCCCTACGCCCAAAAATCATTAAAATCGACCAGTCCAGAATTAAGTTATGATGATCTAAAGTGTACATTATTATCTATTGATTTCTCGCGTCATCTTTATTTCTAGGCAATTATCTCCCTGGGTTGCTCAAAGCTCCGTTATCTTTTGACGATCCGTTAACTTTAACGGAGATGAAGATTGTTGCTGGAAATAAAGGCCCAGAACATTCTGTGATGCTAATTTTTCCTACAGATTTATGCTAATACAAAAAATAAAGTATTCTATAGTGTTATCTGTAGTAAATTTAACGGAAAGTTAACAAACAACACGTTACCAAGATATGTCCGTTAGAGTTTAACGGTTCGTTAAAATAACTTAGTTTTGAGCAACCGACCCCAGGACGATATCGCAACATAGCATTTAACTTACGTTTTTTGTTTTAGTGTCTACATTACTCTCTGAAGAACAATTTCCATGCCTTTGTTTTATATTTTGAAAATTTAAATAAGGTAAATTCAAATTTTTCGCCTCTCGCTTTTTTTTTTAATTAAACAATTTTTCCAATAAGTCTTTCCAGTCACAAAATATAGAATTTTTTCGGTCTAATAAATTTGTTATGACAATCTTATCTTCCTGATAATTTTGTACATAACAGTGACAATATAGAATCTTTTAAAAGGAACTTAAAAACATAACTATTCCGACAGTCATTCTGTTAATGAATTTAATGATGCTGTAATTTGCGCCAATAAGCAGCCTTTTGGTTGGAATTCCAGCGCTATATAAGATTATTATTATTATTTATTTATGACTTTAATTTTTCATCCTAATAGTAATACATTTGTATATGGCAATATATTTGATTAACCTGTTCAGTCACAGTTTATTGGGGTTTTTTTCGTCCTAATAATTTTGTTATGATGATCCTAATAATTTGTTATTATATTTCTAATATATTTGTTTATTAGAACCTAAACGCTTTGAAAATTTTAAAAAAAAAATATACCATGTTCAGAAGAGAATATGCATTTGAGGTAAAACCCCAGTTCTCATATTAAAAATCAGTTTAAAAATAGCTGCAATTAAAACACAATGAAACGGAACGCTACGCATTGTTTCAAAAATAACAACGGTCATTACAGTAGTTTAAACTGGTTATTGCAAATTATAATACTCTATATAAATGGCAAGAAGGATGAAAACTCAGTATAGGTTAAGAAGTCCAAATCATTTAAATATTTATAAATGTGTACAATACAAAATGAAATTATGAGAAAAAATACCTACCTAGTGTTAAAATGACTGGATACTTATGTTAACATCTGTTATGGATTAAGACAAAAATATAAGCAAAATTCAGTTGAGTTAGTTCTCTGACTGACAAAAAACTGTTTTCTACAATTCCTTCGAGTCCTCTCACAAAAACATGATGAACCTTTATTTGCATTTATATACCAGTAAATATCACCCAGCTGTTTACAATTGCCCTTTATCATAGATCAACAAATTATCCCCATTTCAAATCTCTCCTGACGAACCAAACAAAACATCAGGCAATAAAACTAAATATTTATTGTTGCTCTTCTTGTTTTTTCAGCGCCAGAAAAGACGTGTCCCAAAGGTGCCGTTCACTCCTTGTGTTCCCCGGCTTGTCCAAGAACCTGCAGCGATGCCAAGAAAGGTGGTGAATGTTCCAAGAAATGTGTCCCTGGATGCGTGTGCAAGGGTGGTTTAGTTCTTCACAACAACAAATGCATAACTCCAGAGAAGTGCCCAAAGAAATAAGAGAGCATGGAACAGTATGCCTGAGTTGGTGTGAATTATACCAATAAAATCTCCCAAGGCTTCCCAAAAGGCGCGGTAATAGACGGCCGAGTGATATCGAAAGTTGGACGAGTGTCAGACGAAATGATAGTGCTCAAACGGTCATCTGGAATCATTAATGATTTACAGAGATCGGCCTTCGCGATTGGTGTTGATTTTGGGAATATAAATGAGGCTAAGGGTCGCGTGTACGTAACCGTACACGTCATAGTGCTACGCTTTTTCAGTGAATGGTTAATAAATACGCGGGAATTGAGACGAAAGTACCATGGACCTTATAATAAGTTCCATGAAAGTAACAACCAGTCGTTTCTGGTTACGAGTCTACGACATTATAATTATTACTGATAGTGGCATTTGTTACATATCAAAAACATGCCAAAGAGTAGAAATTTGTTTGAATAATACTCTCGATTACCTTAAACATGTGTTTTTATCCTTAGTAAATTGTGACTTATCTCCCTTGAACAGTAAAGTTTGCATTCTACCTCGATGTATATGTTTAAATATTAGTGCTCAAAGTTTGCTGGATCAAACTTTCATTAAATATAGTGTGCAATATTAAGAAACTTTATATTTGTTCAAGTTAACTTATTATATTGCGTTTAACGTTGTAAGTGAACGTACACGTACCGTTTTTTCTCCTATACTATTGATATTAGTAAAAACTGTTCTTTGTTAACGCATCAATTAAAGTGACTATTACATTATCAAATAAAAGCAAGCGTTCGGTCCACAAACCTCTATTTTATTAACTATTTGAGTCCTACCATGATATTAATGTTTAGATGTGTGATATTCTATCTCAAATACTTGTATTGGCATAATATTATATCTTATGTGATAATGTGATAAACCAGACTATACCCTGTATGTTTAATTTAAACCTAAACTGGTCAAGACCTACATCATATTTCGTTTCGTGCTTTTTGAAAGTTAGAATTTCTTTTTAATAGTTGAGAGTTTATACAAAAAGATCAATTTACAAAATAAATACGAAACGAAATTTAACTTTCTTAAAATTTAGATGGTTTTACGCAATCAGCGATCAATTATTTCTCGAACGTATTTCATTAAAACAGGTGCTATTAATATTATGATGCAAATGTATGTATTATGTCAGGAAGTTTTGTATTATATTATCCGAGTATTTAATATTTAATTATTTATATAATTTGCAATATTTATAGTTATATTATTGTACATATAAATGCATATTTTGGCTACTTTTTGTATATATGAAACACATAATTTATTTTGTAAATAAAAATTTATTTATTACCTAAACTCAGTTTGGATTTTATTATTCTTAATTTATTTATGGTCGGTGACTAAATGTTGATATAAGATCAGAGGAATTAATTTGCTCCACAGAATTTATTTTACTATGTTGGGGCTGAGTTATACGCTCTTCGTTTACGCTCTCGTTAAATTAATGAAATAATGAATATCTGAAATCAAAAGATTTTCCCCAAGAATGAGCCACAGGTCGTTTTATTGAACAAACACAATTGTTGATTAAAACATTCAAGAATGCCCATTTATGTCGACATGCATAATGTTATATTAAACAAAACAGCTTACATAAGAAGAAGAAGCTTTCCAACTATCATACCTGACCTTGATGTTGCACACACAAATATTTATTGAGAATAAAATTGAATAAGGTGTTGTGCTATGATATATCCACCCCTGAACAGATTTAATAACCGCTTATAAAAACATGATTATGACGTCAGTAGCGATCAGAGTGTCAATAGCAATCAGTATGCCAGTGTCGTTAATTAACCTCCGACCCGTGATTGCAATTAGTAGTATTAACCCGTTAATGTTCAATCTGACTGAATTTAACTCAGTTCCCATAGAAGTGTTCACGACCCGTGTTCACATTGATCATTTATGTACTGGTGTCGTTAATCGTTTTAGATTAACACAATCAAAAATTAGATTTACCGAAAAACGAAAAACATTTTGTTTCATGAACTATATAGTGTGTATAAGATACAAACTATATTATGCATATATAAACAATATAATTGAAATGGTCAGCCAGGAATTCGGAGCTTGTTATTAATATTCTTAAAAAAATTGTAAAAATTATTCAGAGTGCATTCGTAGTGTTAAAGTTACAATTTCAAATTTTCAAGTTATATTGTTTAAAATATATTAAAAAAAAGCCTTAAAATAGATGGTATCCATAAACAGTCCTACCTTGTTAAAGAATAATCCTATTAATCCTATAATTCACTATTGCCAGCTGAGAAATACCCAAGAATATCATTTCAATTTCATTTTCCAACGTTTGGAGTTGGCTAATGCATGGATGGCAATGGGAAAACAAAGGAGGTAATTGTATTATTCCCTGTGTCACTGATTTTTGAGGGTGGGAAATAATGCCCATGGTCGTATAATAGTAAGCTGATAACCTTTTGAGCAAAAGACATAGAAATAATTATGTTTTGACTTTCTTAGAAAATATGAAATTCTCGCTTTCTAACGATGAATGAAATTTACTGATATGGCTGGCAGAAACGCATACACGGACCACACCCCATCCCCCACGGCCAACGCCCTACGCCCAAAAATCATTAAAATCGACCAGTCCAGAATTAAGTTATGATGATCTAATGTGTACATTATTATCTATTGATATCTCGCCGCCATCTTTATTTCTAGGCAAGTATCTCCCTGGGTTGCTCTTTTAACGATCCGTTAACTTTAACGGAGATAAAGATTGTTGCTGGAATCAAAGGCCCAGAACATTCTGTGGTGCTAATTTTTCCTACAGATTTATGCTAATATAAAAATACAGTATTATATAGTGTTATCTGTAGTAAATTTAACGGAAAGTAAACAAACAACACGTCACCAAGATATGTCCGTTAGAGTTTAACGGTTCGTTAAAATAACTTAGTTTTGAGCAACCGACCCCAGGACGTTATCGCAACATAGTATTTAACTTACGTTTTTTGTTTTAATGTCTACATTACTATCTAAAGAACAATTTTCATGCCTTTGTTTTATATTTTAAAAAGTTAATTAATAGACTGGTTAAATTTCTGGAAAAAGGCCTTCCTTAAAAATCTAGGAGCATTTTTAAGTAAAAGTGGGGAACATGACTTTTCTTAATGATTTTGGTGTGCTGAATACGAATATCCATGTTCCCAAGCCGAAATTTGAGTTTTTGACCATCTAATTAGCATAAATACAAAATGGCCGCCAAATGCTGCTAGATTGTCGGATATCTCATTAACTATCGACTTTTGGGCCTATAAATGTATTACAGACATATAGGAAATCGACCCCAATAAATCCAAAAATGATGTTTTTATGCCCCTGTGACGTCACTATGACGTCATATCCAAGATGGCCGCCATATTGATCAAGATTTTGTCTTGATGTCCCTTTCCCTTTCGGATATAGTCCAGGCAAGATAACGTAAGTGCGGGCAGTTGCTGCAATAGAAATGCCGACCAAGGTTTATGGTTTGTCTAGACGTATATTATCACCCCAAAAAAGTCCCAGTCCGAAACCCGTACCAAAATAGGTCAAATTGGACAAAATCCAAAATGGCCGCCGGTTTTGGGCCGTAAATTCCGATTTTCACCGAATTATCATAATATGATCAAGTTTGGTATCAAAATATACGTTTTTGGGGTAGCTGGATCCATTTTTGTACTTATTTCAGTAATTTAAGATGCATTATGGGATATGAGATAGCGAGTACGCAGTTCTCACTATAATAGTTAAAAACTACATAATGTAAAGATAATTGGCTGAAAATTTCAGTCAAATTGGTATAAGGTAAATTCAAATTTTTCGCCTCTCGCTTTTTTTTTTAATTAAACAATTTTTCCAATAAGTCTTTCCAGTCACAAAATATAGCTTTTTTTTCGGCCTAATAAATTTGTTATGACAATCTTTTCGTCCTGATAATTTTGTTCATAACAGTGACAATATAGAATCTTTTAAAAAGAACTTAAAAACATAACTATTCCGACAGCCTTTTGGTTGGAATTCCAGCGCTATATAAGATTATTATTATTATTTATTTTATGACTTTACTTTTTCATCCTAATACATTTGCATAATATGGCAATATATTTGATTAACCTGTTCAGTCACAGTTTATTGGGTTTTTTTTCGTCCTAATAATTTGTTATTATATTTCTAATACATTTGTTTATTAGAACCTAAACGCTTTGAAAAATTTGTAAAAAAAATATACTATGTTCAGAAGAGAATATGCATTTGAGGTAAACCCCCAGTTCTCATAATTATTAAAAATCAGTTTAAAAATAACTGTAATTAAAACACAATGAAACGGAACGCTACGCATTGTTTCAAAAATCACAACGGCCATTAAAGTAGTTTAAACTGGTTATTGCAAATTATAATTCTTTATATAATTATGGCAAGAAGGATGAAAACCCTATAGGTTTATAAATGTGTACAATACAAAATGAAAACAGTAAAATATAATTTTTGTTTTGTGTAAATAGCATTCATATTACTTGCGAGTTATTTAAGGTGAGAATTAATTTAAATATTTATAATTATATACAATACAAAAAGAAAACAGTTAAATATCATTAAAAAAAATGCAAACAGTATGCATATATACTTACGAATTATTTAAGGTGAAAATTAATTCTGATGCCACCACTTCTTTGTACGATTAGATATCAATGCTACATGTATATAGTTTCTTATATGTACATTCCAATCAGTTATTAGATGTTACGATCATGTCAGTGTCAGTGTCAATCATATTGTCAACACTACACAACCCTTTAATTAACCTTTGACCCTAATCGGCTGATTAAATACTGAAGTAATTCCGGGAGACTCCAGGACCTTTAAGCTTCAATCACACTGAATTCAGTTCAGGAAAACAATCAGAATGAATTCAAATGTCGACAGACAGATAAAACATGAAACGTTTATAGGAAGACATAATATTATTAACAACCTATTTATATTATATAGATATTTCGTTTCGTTTTTTATACTTTCGATGGCCTACACTACACGTAAATTGGATAACCGCTCTAAATGATGTCAGGTTGTTTCACACATCCCTGCGCTTCCGACTTCAATATATTTTGAAGTATAAAAACCAAACGAAATTGGATCCGTGTTTTAATCAGGTTGTAGAATTAAAGGATGCGATAGAATCCGTGAAAACTATAATTTAGAAGATATTGAAGATGGCTATGATATTAATTAGCCCATTATGTATCGGTTTTAGAAATAAAAATATTTTAAAAAGAAATACCGCCTTTTATAAACTTATACAATTAACTAATATCCATAAAAAGAATAATTCCTATGTTGCAAACAAGCCACACACAAAAAGAAAAAAACGTTTGTTCTCCTATTATTTCTGCGTAGGACGTTAAACCCCATTTCATTCACTCATTCCTATAATTTATACTATAGAAGTATGCAATCCATTTCATTGTGTGTTTGATATTATCTTTGTGCATTGTATTATTTGATGTGTCTTTGAAGACCCGGAAAAGAATAATCCTATTAATCCTACAATTCAGTATTTCCAGCTGAGAAATTGGCAAAAATATCAAATTCCAAAACAAGGGAGGTAATTGTGTTATTATTTCCTGTTTCGGTGATTTTTACGGGTGGGAAATAATGTCCATGATCGTATATAATAGTGTGTTGATAACCTAAACACATAAAAATAATTATGCTTTGACTTTCTTAGAAAATTTTGAAATCTCGCTTTAACATCCAACATTTCGTCCCTGAACAGACTAATAGAGACGAGTTAAAATATATTGTAGTTTATTATAAAAGATAAAATATCAACTGGATTCCTGAAAGACTTGCTAAGTTACTAATATGTTGCTAGTCACACGTTAAATGGGTTATGTGTTGTTGTTTATCACAAATCTAACGTCCAATACACAAGGCACGATATTATGGAAAGGTTGATTTAATTAAGTGATTTACATATGGATGACTAGCTACACACACACAAAAAACAAAAACAAATTATATCACCTAGCTTGGTGTTTATGCTGAACAAATTTTAAATCCATTACGATAACATGTTTTATCGAGCTATTATCAATCAGAACACGACAGTCTTAATTATGTCATTAATTAATGTGACCCGTTTATAAATATGCGACTGGGATTCGATCAGTGTCAAAGGGTTAATACCGTTAACCCGTTATTGCCCAGTCATTTTGAAACATGATCATGAATACTGTTCATATAGAATCCGTGTATCTTTCATGCTGCCTTGGCAAGCATTGTTTCAAGGCCAAGGTGGACCAAAAAGATGGACAATTTAATCAAAAAGCACAAAACATTTTAGTAACTTTAGAAAATATCGGAAATCCGTCAAAACATAAGGTTTTTAAAAATTGCTAACACAAAATTTTAAAAGTGATGCCTCTATGACGCTTACTATGAAACAAATACGGACAAAGAGTGTAACTCTGGAACAGAGGTTTGCGGAGTACTGAAAATCGAAAGGTCCTAGTGCTCCACGCCACATTTGAAAAACAAAATCATTTCGAAACTGTAGCCTCTATTGCGTTAACAAGGTTATCGGAAAAGGAAGGGTGTGTCTGGGGTTAACTCCAGAACGACGGGGTGCGTTAAATGCGACACGGTCACAGGGGCGGATTGGGGCCGGGAACCGGCCCGGGGTCCCGTGTCGGAGCGGCCCCATTTACTGACCGCGGAACTCGATGACAGTTTGGGGGGGGGGGGAAGAATTCGGGTTTATACACCGAAGCCGGTCTTCTTTGTATGGAGACACACACCCCCACCAAGAAGAAGATTTTGGAATATATGACGGCTGCAAACACGTTTTTCTGCTACTTAAGCCTGTGAACGAAGCAACTTCTTAGTGGTCTAATATAGTCTAATTCAGAGGGATGACACGAATTCCAGTAAATCGTTTACATCCAATATAGCCTTTACAGAAGATGGGACCGTTGGGAGAAAATTTTAAAAATATAGCTGCTGCAAACGCGTTTTCCTGCTATTCCAGCCTTTGAATACAGCAACTTCAATTTGGTCCAATATAGCCTACCTGGCTGACCCGAATTCCAAACAACCAATCAATTGTCGCCGGGTATGGGGCCCCCAGCCTCCCGGAGAAAATTTTGAAAATTTAACCACAGCAAACGCCCGTGTAAGCAACTCCAAGAGTATAAAATAAAACCAAGTACTAGCAATCCAAACCATTAGACAACATTCGAAGTCTTAAAAAAAACTGTAAAGGCAAAATAGTTTAATCAGCAAACGGACTTTTTACCACTCTAAATTCCAACCATCCAATCAGCTGCATTTACAATTAATAATAATCCATGCTCAGTATAAATTCGTATTATTCAATTAAAAAAGGGAAAATTAGTGTTTTTATAAACGCTCGATGACAGTTGGGGAAGCAAAACTAGAAATGCCCGATAAAAATTCAGGTTTACAGACAGCGGCACCGGTTTTCTTCGAGAGGTGAAGAAGCGGAGCTGACCTTGTATGGACCCCCAAGGAATTTTTGGCATATTTGACAGCCGCAAACGCTTTATACTGCTATTCCAGCCCGTAATATTAGTGTTTTATTAGATTTCGGGTACTTTATTATGGCAAGTAGATGAAATAAAAAAATGTTTTTGCTTTACCCGTCTGCCCGAAAAGTCAGCTTGTCCGACTGTAGGCCAGAAAGTCTATTATACCAGCCCATACCAGACTTCAGTGATGACTTAGCGGCCCGTTAAAAAATGCCACCGGTCACATACAACATGATCATAATCGCCCCATGGCCGATCCAATACGCCCCCCCCCCTATTATATTCAGCAGAAAAAAGTTTTCTTTAGACGCATTGGGGAAAAAATTTTAAAAAATTATCCGACCGGCCCTTTTCATTTTTTTCGGACCGGCCCTTCGGGCGATCGCCCGATCGCCCGATGGGCCAATCCGCCCCTGGACACGGACGGTCCTCTTATGACTCTAATACTTTATACTATATTTGAAACAAATCTGTTAAAATCTGTAGGCAGTATCGTTTTATTAAGGTTTTAGGGGAAGGAGTTGGGGGATAAACTTCGAAACCACAGGGTTTTGAGCGACAAGAATACCTTAGAAATACGCATATACATAAAAATTCCAAAGATCTCGAGAAAATATACACACGATGGCAATGTCCAGGAACACAACTCGAATTCTCGAGATCGTTAACACAGGATTGGAGACTCTTGAGAAAATTATAAGGGGATTTCGAGAACATTAAATTAGGATCTCGTTAAAGTATCACAACTTCGCAGGATCTACAAAATTTTGCATGACCCCTATACGCTTCCATATTTCTAACATTAATATAATCCATATAACTAGATTCAGGAGCCCACTCTTGCAACTGAGGGATCAGCGATTTTTTTATTCGAAACTTATACTCAACTCATAACAAATCAACAAAAAAAAAATCTATTGGGATTCTACGGAAGCGTAAAGGGGTCATGCAAAACTTTGTAAAAGACTCGAGATCCTCTGATCATGACATACTTTCTCGAGAACTCAATTCAATGTTCTCGAAATCCCTTCTCGAAAATTCGAGTTATTGTTCTCCAGATCTTGCCATCTTGTGTAAATTGTTTCGAGATCTGGGGTATTTTTATGAGTGCGCGTAGTTTAAACGTATTCCCAACACCCCACAACCTGTCGTTTCGAAGTTGAAAAACTCTGAGCTCTAACGCGTTCACAGGGTTTACCGGAAAATAGAAATAATAACGCCATAACAAAACGTCAGGGAGCGCTGCAAATCAATAAGGTTCATTGTTTTTGTCGAAAATAAATAGGGTCCCTCAAAGTGAAGCCTCTATGGCATGAACAATGCTTTCAGGGAGCGGGCGTGTGTGTGTGTGTGTGTGTGGGGGTGCATATTAAAGAACAGAAGGTCACAGAATGCTGAATATCGATAGGGTTCGTCCGCTCAGCGTCAGATATTTGAAAACAATACGGACAAAGAGGGTAACTCTCGAACACCACATTTGAAAAACAAAATCAGTTAAAAACTGTAGCCTCGATTGCGTTAACAAGTTTTTCGGAAAGGGGGGATATTTCCTGGACGACAAGGTGCGCTAGAAGCTACATGGACCGACCGTCCTCTCGTGGCACCAATGCTTTACACTAAATTTAAAACAAATGCGTTAAAACGGTAGGCTCTTTCGTGTCATTAAGGTTTTCCGGAAATTGTGTGGGGTGGGATGGGGTAAACTATGAAACGACAGGTTGTGGAGCGTTGAGAATACGTTAAAACTACGCGCATGCATAAAAATACCCGAGATCTCGAATTGTTTTTACTTTTACATAGGATGGCAAGATACGGAGAACATTAATTCGAATTCTCGAGGTCGTTAACACAGGATGGGAGATTCTCGAGAACATTAAATTGAGATCTCGAGAAAGTATGACATGATCGCAGAATCTCGAGGTCTTCTACAAAGTTTTGCATGTGTTTGGATTTCAGAAATTAGGCCATTTTTAAAAAAAAAAAAAAATTTACATTTAGGAGAGGGGTTAAATAGGCCGTGACTATTATCCGACTCCATTTAATTTGAATAAAATATTGTTCATAACACAAAAGTCCCCCTCCTACCAAACCTGACAACATTTGTTTATTTTGTGAACATGACAATGTCACTTTAAATAGATGTTTGTGGATATTTTATACACCGTTAGAAGTATATCGGGATGACTTATATCCAAGAAATGGATTGCGCTCACCGTTACGTTGAAATTTACAACTGAAAGGGTTAAATCCGGGTTATATTTTGTTTATTTGCGATCATAATCCTTCTTTTCAAATCTTGAACAAAATAATTGGATGAATAGGACAGTGCGAGTTGGTTTTTATTTTATAGTCAGTGGAAAATTTGCTGTATTCATCAGTACTTAAATAAATAACTACTGTCTCGTACAGATACATTTAATTTCTTTTTGGTTATATTTTTAACATAAAATAACATATGGATGATAACGTTTTGAACACATCGGTACAATTCTTCTGTTTAGAATAAAAGACTCCATTGGTTTGTTTATTGGTTTTGATTTCGATCCAGCGAGCCAACAATATATACTGTCGATATTAGGTCATTAGGATCCGCAGCGGCGATCTTCAATTTAGCCGGAGTTTCTTATTTAGTATCGGGTTATGGTCCAGCCCCTGTCTCGGGTTCTGGTCCAGCCCCGGCCTCTGGCTCAGGATATATTTCTGGTTCAGCCCCGGTCTCTGGTTCAGGTCCGGTCTCTGGTTCAGGATATATTTCTGGTTCAGGCCAGGTCTCTGGTTCAGGCCCGGTCTCTGGTTCGGGATATATTTCTGGTTCAGCCCCGGTCTCTGGTTCAGGTCCGGTCTCTGGTTCAGGATATATTTCTGGTTCAGGCCCGGTCTCTGGTTCAGACCCGGTCTCTGGTTCGGGATATATTTCTGGTTCAGGCCCGGTCTCTGGTTCAGGTCCGGTCTCTGGTTCAGGATATATTTCTGGTTCAGGCCCGATCTCTGGTCCAGGATATATTTCTGGTTCAGCCCCGGTCTCTGGTTCAAGATATATTTCTGGTTCAGGTTCACCCGCGGTCTCGGGTTCAGGTTCAGGTTCAGATTGAGGCTCCGGTATAGCTACGGGATTTGTTTTTGAAACTGAAAAATAGAATTTAAAATACATATCACACATTCTTTTACTCCTTCAAATTATTGATAAAAAGATCGTATCTCAAATATTCCCCGGACGATGTCCAAACGTCGACATATTTTAAATAAATCACACTTGTATCGACTTTGATGTTACCTTCCAAAAGAGCCAAATCATAATACAAAATACAAAAATAAAATTATCTTACCACATGACAAACTCTCAAGAGTCCTATCAAGGCCTACCAGTGCGAAGTCACATCCCATCAGGCAGTTTCGTACTTTTAAGAGTACCCTGGAACAAAGATAGAGAGGATTAGTTAAAGAAGACATTGGTCAAGATCACAAAGAGATCTCTTAGTATCGTACACACTCGTTGTGGATCCTTCTGCTACAACAATATCTAACAACGGAATGTCCAAAGTTTTTGCCAGATGTTATATTTTATACCAGACTTTCCAAACAATCTCAACTGCTGGTCATTTCAAACACATAGTGGACGATATAAAGTGATGTTATAATTCTTTTCTTCCCAAAATAATCCAAACCGCCGACACGTCTACGAGATGAATGTATAATAATCCGCTAAACGCCTATTCTTCAGTTTCGAGATTTCAAAAGTCTAGTTATCTTGATCCGACTGTATATTTCACTTGTAAATATATCAATGACTTTTAATTTAATGTATTTAGTTCGTCCAAAGATACTGTTGACTTTTGTTTTAATGTACATATTTTTAGATCGTGTCTCATAAGTCGATAACGGCTGGGTATTATTCATCACTTTTATTGTAATTGTATGTTTGTATGTATATTTTGGATGTAATACGTGACACGCAAATAAAATAAATTATTTTTATTATATATATACTTACTTGCAGATATCATCAGGCGTTGGGCGGATCATCAGAGATAATTGGTTTAGGGGATTTGTACACAGTATAATTCTTCCAGGCGTACAAGATGGCGACTGGGTCGCGATATTGGTAGATTGTACTTCTGAAATCATATTTTAAACAATACAAATGTAAATAATCTATCTCAAAACTAGGGAAACTGTAGAATAAGTTAAAGATGCATTATGCAAGCAGGAGCTAAATTTGCCTACTGAAGATCTTTTGTTTTTGACTCAAAGTGATATATTTGCTTACTGAAGATCTTTTTTGGACTCAAAGTGGTATATAAACTCGAATTTAGACATCTATTAACATTACAAGCCTGTTATATCTCTAGACTGTCGCATGGCTGAGATTGGGTTTAATCACCCAGATTTGAACAATTGACGATGAAATTAATATATAATCGAGGCTAAGTCCCGATTGTCAAGTACCGGTGCTACAATAATGAACGATCTACGCTATAATCTTCAAGCAGTCATACTCGCCCCCCCCCCTAAACAAAATGAAATAAGGGAACTTTTTCCAGGACAGCGGCGATATAACCCACTTTAATATCGAATTGACATTGCCAAGGGGTCTGCACTCCAATGTGTGTCCGGGGCCTTGCCCTAGGCCCTCTGTCCTACACCAATAACAAGGGGTCAAAGGGTCAACACATGGGTCAAATACTGACATCCGGTCAGCGATACAGCGCCTTACTCATTTAGGTACCGTGCCACCGCCCACCCCTATCTGAATAAATGAAAGAAAAGGGGTTAAACGTCCTACGCTTCTGCACCTAACATGGGCTAATTGAAGACAGGCATACGCCATACAGTGTGCTGTACGGGAAGCAACTGAATTCCAGCTCCCAAGGGATCGTTTACGTGCACGCCAACGTGTACACGGGACCTCGGTTTTTAGTCCCATCCGAACGACTAGGCAGCTGCCCTTGTCAGCCCCCCCCCCCATCGGAGCGAAGTGTTGGTATGATTGAATGCAACAGATATATCCAGGTCAGCAACGACATACATTACTTACCATCACAGGTAATCTGTGCACGCTGTAGAAAGCTATTAACGAAATTATTAAACGCTTTGGCAAATGCATCACAATTGTTGATGGCAAGACAAGCTCTACCGTTCCTTATAACTCTGTAAAAAAAATATCGCAGTAAAAATATCAAAAATATATTTGGTTAATTGACAAACGTCGTAGTAGAAATATCAAAGATATATTTGGCTTATTGACAAAAGTCATTTTTATCGCGGATTATTCTCTCAGAAACATTTATTAGGTCTTTATCGGAATTCATGGAGGCCTTGCGAATATCAGAAAAGAAATTACACACTTTGCACCGACAAAACCAAACGTAACATTTTAACCGACATCATTAAATAAAGCGACTAAAAAACATGTTAAATAAGAAACATAGATATGGGCCACGAAAAGAGAAATTTTACAATTTAAAAAATAAGTGTGTTGGATATTGAGCTGGCAATGCAATCAAATGAAATTCTGAAATGACATTTTTAAATTAATTTAATGGGCGTCAACATCTTGTTTTAGGAATAGTTCAAGCAATGGCGGACGTGGTGCCAGGCAGGGTACGCTTACTCTTCCGGGCACCTGTTACCACTGTTTGTCGTGTATTTTGTACACGAGGAGCAGTCCAAGTGCTGATTACACTATTTTGCCTGAATACACTATTTTGCCTATAACGTTTTTGAGGACTTTGAATTATTTTACCCCTCCCCTAGACTTTGTTCATGATAATGTAAAAGACCGGATAATCTAGCCAATGACCTATAATTCTCAAAATGTTGACAGCGCATTCAGACTAATAGTCGCAAAATATTTATCTTGGTGATAGAGACCACCGAGTCGACACCTCTTAATCGTCAGGTTACCATTTAGTAACACCTTCTAATTTTCACCCTGTTCGCTCTTTATGGTTGTTTTTTTTGCAAGGGATCCGGTATTTGCCGTGTAAGATTGGGTGTCTCTACTTTGCATATATACCAAAAATGTTTTGGGTAATACCACCCGATAAATACTTTTGTAGGGGAATATCTTTAAAGACGTTAAATAAGGTTACTTACGTGCATATGTCGGCAATTGTATGACTTGGTAATCGAGTCAATGTCGTAATTTGACTTAGTACTCGATCCAATGTCGTGATAAATGGACGAGTACATAATGTAAATGTTGAAGACGAACATACAGCGGATACGGACGTTTGTGTAGTCACCCCTGCAAGGAGTGAAAAACATGTAGTGTTATATGTATACATTTAAGGCAATAGAGAGTTTTGGCAAGCGGAATTTTTCACACCCGTATCACGTAGGGCCTATCCGTATCGTTAGGTAATACGTTGCGTCAACGAGTGTTAGAGCTTTGGCAGATTTAAGCGGTGCGTAGGCCAACGTATGAGCAGAGCCTCTATAAATAAGGCTCTGCGTATGAGTAGCTGAACTGAACTTAGTTCCATTACATTGTACAGCATGATTGCAGTTATATACTAAAATCACCATTAGTACTTGCCTGCACTGTAACAAAAATATCCTTGAAGAAACGCGAACATTTCCGGAAACAAAAATTATCAGGAAAATTTACAGCAATACCTTCAATTAACATGAATTTCATTTTCAAATACAGAAAAATAAAATCCTGGTAATTTTTGTTTCCTGGGCGGAAAATGATTAAAAATATTTCATTGAATTAAGCATTCACTTTTATACGTGGGCGTGAAATAGCTTTATTTAACGTCCGCTACCACTGAAGTATGGAAGGATAACGTTGCCAACATTATTTCATTGTTTACGGTGCAAACTGCGTGCAAATACGTATTTTAGTTTTACAATTTGCAATTTCCATTGCTCATAAAATACCAATGCCACGGTGTTAAAATACAGAATGCACTTCTCGATAATACCAAATACAGTATAATACTTATTTGGTACATTATACTTCTGCATTCTGCATTTTGCATAGTAGACAAATACATAGTAGAACATATAAGGGATATAATTATCACGAAAATAAGTGTTACCTTTATATAATAAAGACATATTAATGCAAAGTCTAGAGTGCCGCGCTTCGACCTCTAGCTGGCCGGCCAACTCTAGCTTGCGGCTGTGGTTTCGAGTCCTGGTGTGAGCGTATATGGCATGGAGGTATGGGCGCCTTCTTAACCTCGTGGGTTTCCTCTGGGCAATCCAGTTTCCTCCCACTGCTAAAGACTCCTCCGCGCAAGCGAATTATTGAAATAAAATTAAACCATATGTTAGTTCCGAAATGACCTAGTTGTGTTGAGTGGACGTTAAACCCCATTTTCTCTCTGCCTCCCCCACCCCAAGAAAAAAATATACTAATACCGTAAACATACTGATGTATCGCGCAATAGGCTAACTGAACACGAATAAAAGGGGTACGTCCACACTGCATTAAAATGCACCGAAACTTGACTGATCGTTTATTTGTTTTGACGAGGATCTGTATGTCCCCGGCTTCATAAGAATAGAGAAACAGACCAGCTAGCAAAGGTGCACACTTGGTGCCCATTGGGATGCCAACCACTTGCTGATCTATTTCCCCTCCAAATTCAACAAAGATGTTATCAATTAAAAAATCCAACATCTGAATTATCTTGATGGCCGTGTATTTGTTTTTTGAATCACTGTGATACTTAACGAAAAATGTAGAATTATAATTTACAACTAAATATTGATATCTAGCAGTGCTCGATTTAGACGAAAGACACTGTGAATAATGTCTTTCAACCGGGCTTTTAATTTACTATAGGATAGGGTAGGCTCATCGCGCACGCAATAACTTCTAAACTAACTTTGGTGGCTCCCAGGTCTTCTTGTCATCATATCGACAGATGGACAAGTTATGAACATGCCAAATTCCATTAACTTTCTATGTTAGCGTATCGATATATAACAACCCAATATATATTTGGTACCTTGTGGAGTAATAGTTGAAGACCGATAAGTCGATTATTCTGTTCTTGTCTGTTCGTAACTCTATCATATTTTTAGTACGTAACACTCTCCATATGTATGATCATTTGTGTTAGATAAGGCCCCAAAATACTCAAGGCCCCACGACCCCCACATTTCGAACAGTCTGTGACAATTCGAAATGTTCGAAATCACCGAAGTTGTCGGGTTTTTTTAAATGTCGCCGCACCCCGCAATGTTATACAATAATCGACAGACTTTAACATTTTGACATAGCGGGGACAGGGCAAATAACTACGGCAATCCAAATTTTTGATATTCGACGAATCTTCGATTATATATGGCGCGAAATTTTGAAAATCTAAATTTTTACAAAAAATGTTTTATAAATGAATATTTTTTAAAGGTATTTTACACTGGATTAATTGGTCATCTAACTTAAGAAAAAAATGTGAAAAATTATTGTCTCAGTAATTCGAGTAGCCGCCATTGGCCAATTCAGTTTTTCGATCCTAGATTAATTATTTATTGTTCGATATGTATAATAGAAAGATCCTAAGGTCCATTTTCCGAAATTTCTTTTTTTTGTCACCTTTCAAGTTACCTGTCGGCAACTGGGTTAACATAATTTTACCAAAAACTTAGTTTTGACAGTTCGGTACCACTTTTTGAAACAAAATTATTAATTTTTCAAATTTAATATTACCAATGGATGAGTCATGCAAAAGCGCACAGGTCATGGGACTATTTTGATTAAAAGATGAAAAGAGGTGTAAAATCAAGCTATTAACAACCCATTCAGCGTCTTCATTTTTCAAAAATATTTCTTTGTTACTTTCTTAATCCTGTAGCAATAATCCATACGAAGAGAATGTATGTGGAAATTAATTTGTAATATGCCCAGTTTGCATGCGTCATTTTGTCATTATTTTGCCTGTGAAAGATTCAATTATCATTCGATTTTCAATTTGATGCCTAATGTCGATTTGGACTAGGCCGAACCAATTTAACATTTTTATTTCGCCGGAAATGACGTTATTTGGTCAAAAAATGTATTTTTAGCCCTCAAAACATATATTTTATTCAAATTTACCATTATGATATTTGATTTTATTCAACAAATATAATTAACCCATACGATCATACAGATACCAAAAATAGTTTCTAACTTGTACGGTTGCTGAGAAATAGAGACGATTTTCAACAAGTCACTTTTCAAGGTTTTTGGTCTATAAAAGTGTAAATTTTAATTATTATCGAGTTTCATTAAATTCTCACCATGTGATGCCTTATGCCATTTATGATTTAATAGAGCTAATTGAACATTTCCATTATCACCGAAAGTATATCATTTGGACAAGAACTGTATTTTTAGCTTTTGAAATATAAATACTCTTTTGAAGTGAGTTATATTTATTATTGATGATTCCACTGGACATATAGATTGGATTATTACGATCATATAGCACTCGGCAAATCTCGACAGATTCCGGTACCCTACATCTAGACTCGGATGTATGACGAATAATTTTGGAACTAGTTTAAATGACCTGGATAAAAAACAATGGCTGCCCCCATGGAGGTTAAATTTTGGGACTTTTTTTTGTAAAAGCGGCACGTTTTCCTGCTAAAGTAAATCGGTAGTCGACTAGCCGCATCGCAAATGTATGGTCGTAGGTACATTTCACTTACTGTCATTCATCCGAGTCTAGATGTAGGGTTACGGAGGGTACCGGAATCTGTCGAAATTTGCCGAACGGATCATATAGATGACCAAAAATGGCTTCTAGCATCTTCCTTTGTCGAGGAATAATCAATTTTGTCTGGAATTTTTTAAAGATTTTTTTCCCATTTTAATTTCTCATTAGCACGTTAGGTAAATTATTGGTAAATTAGTAAAAGATTTTTGACATGTAACACATCGTGACAAATATATAAGTGGAATTATTATTGCTGGATTTGTTTTATTCGGCGTCCATTTTTATTAGATATGTTATGTGCAAATCTGTTTAACGACTTCATTGGTGCCGAAAGTGACATAAGGTCAAGGGTAGCGTTGCACCGGAAGTGACATAAGTTCAAGGGTAATGTGCAAATATGTTTAACGACTTCATTGGTGCAGAAAGTGACATAAGATCAAGGGTAGCGTTGCACCGGAAGTGACATAAGTTCAAGGGTAACGTGACACCAGTGAAACCCGTCATTACTGCATCGCAGTTCTAGAATTATATGTTTTGTTTAAGATTCGCAATGAAAAACATCCATAAAAACTTTATCAATCTTCATACGAGATTCAATCCTAAGTTTATTTCATTGTATCTCTCTATCCCCCCCACCCCACAATCTAATTAATTAAAGTTATATTCTAAATTTATTTCGTTTTTTGTTTTTCGTTTCTTATTTCCTTCCGCCCACAGGTAGTTTTGGGTGTTTATAGTAGTCAACGCGATAAAGTCCATGCAGATTTTGACATATCAATTTCAGAGTAAGTGTGAAGAATTGTGGGCATGACAGGATACCCGGCACCCGGAAAGGTTATGATCCCAATGTTTCACACCAAACTGAAAATTGCAGCTTCTATCGCACTCACAAAGTCTTCGAAAAAGGCGTATAAC
Organism: Patella pellucida; assembly: GCA_917208275.1. Classification (NCBI taxonomy): domain Eukaryota; kingdom Metazoa; phylum Mollusca; class Gastropoda; family Patellidae; genus Patella; species Patella pellucida. Next base: position 10,583,836 of record OU795044.1, read on the forward strand.
CCTGGAATGGAAGGTCTCGGAACGGTGAATATCGATAGGGTTCCAAGTTCTTCAAATCAAATGTGTTAAAGGTATTATCGCGTTCATTATGTTTTCGGGAAAGGCAAAATAATTCTGAACATCGATAGGGTTCGATCCAAGTGATTCACATCATATTTATTAAAAACAAAATATGTTAAAAGAGGGGGATGGGGTAACTCCTGAATGGCAGGTCGCCGAAAATCCTCTCTAGACCCCAATGATTCACACGATTTTCAGCAAAAGGATTAAACTCTTGAACAGATGGCCGGGAAATGCCGATGATCGATATGATTCCTTCCCTTGCCACATGACCCAATGCTTTCCACTAACTTTTAAAATACCAGTTGAAGGCAATCTTTTCGGCAATGAGGCGGGGCTGGATGATCGCATATAAAGCCACAAACCACGCTTTATTAATTTATCTTTACTTGATGACGTATTTCTATAAATATGATTTTTTACTTAAAAGGTCAGTTGTGACAAAGTACTCACTTTCTCCAAATTGAACTAACATTTAGGTGCTTAAAACTTTATGACCTCAGCTATTTTTTGATAATATATGATATTGACTTTTCAACTCTGTATAAACTTCTGTTAACGCAAGAACTGGCTATGGTTATATACCGTCCTGGTGTGTTCTTGTTGTAGTTTAGTTCCCGATGTAGTGTAGTCTTGTTGTAATTATGTAACTGTTCGATATTATGTTCCGATGTAAATCATATATTTACTAAACTGATTTTTGTTATCACTAAGATAGTGTTACACAGTGGCAACAGCACTCATACTTAAAAAAATTAATATTTATTATACAAAGTTACTCACTGTCGGAAGGATTATTAGATATACATCCAGCAACATTCGGCCATTCACATCCTGATTTCTCTACGCTCCAGTGTAGTCCACTAGGACAAACCTGTTCCACTAGAACTCCGTGGGAACATTGTAGAAATTTGGTACAATCAGAATGTGGACGATATTCTCCATTGTTGCATTCTGCTACGGCATCAATCACAGATAATCCTGGATACAAAATTACATAATTAAATGATTCATAGGCCTGACCGTGTTGAAAACACAATTAACTTCATAAATCAAATATACAAAGACTACATATAAATCATCAAAACTGTTTTTTCATTTTTAAAGGTAACTACATCACTTTTAATTATGTGCTGAATAAATGCATGGTTTAATGCTAAATGATGCAAATGAATGATACAAAACAACCCGAATACATGCAGAACAGTTTCATATTTTTAGTAAAAGGCAAGGGCCACAACCCAAGATGCTGCCGTCTGATGCCGACCAATATAGACTCCTCCAAGATCTTATTATGACCCTTAACACATACATGTATTATGCTAGTTTCCATCTGAATCCAGAGCGTCCACAAACGTTGTATATAATTCACATTCTGTGTAAAAGGTAAGGTCAATAACCGAAGAAGTTGCGGTCTTATGAAACCAATCTTTCTGCTGCTTAACATCCATTAATAAAATAAATTAATAAATGGATAATCAGGACATTGGTAATGATGATCCAGGCTAGATTCAAAATTCAATCGCTAAACTCTTGGTTCAAAGTGGATTAATTTGACTGAAATTTTCAGCAAATTCCCTTTACATCATCTAGTTTTTAAATATCATAGCGAGAATTGTCAGCTCTTTGTATAATCTCCCATAATGTATCTTTAATGGTCAATTTAAATCAACATTGATGTTGTTATGTTACAGTAAAAAGATGGGCATCTCATTTCCAATATTTAAGACTAAATGAAAATTGTAATATTATCTTTCGAGTGGCATTTGTAATGAAGCGACCCAATGAACGGTGCGAAACATATCCTACATGAGAATACTGCCGGTGTAGACTTAAATAACCAGACGCCAAAGACTGCCATTTAATTTGGACTATTCGCGTATTTCGCCGAACATAAATGATAAAACATTACAGTAAAAACAGAAACAACTGAACGTGAATCACTTTTTACACATTATTACATTAGTATAGGCGTCGCTACCCATTTGTGTCAATTTCTATAGTGCCAAAGAATAGAAATTTAGCTCCTTTAAATCCATTACAAGGAGGAACAACACTAGAAAATTGCGAGCAAATAATAAACAGATTCAAATTAGATCAATCAATGGATAGTGTTACACAGTGGCAACAATAATTCTTCAATTTTTTTAATAATTAATATACAAAGTTACTCACCCTCGGAAATGTTATTAGATATACATCCAGCAACATTCGGCCATTCACATCCTGATTTCTCCACGCTCCAGTGTAGTCCAGTAGGACAAACCTGTTCCACTAGAACTCCGTGGGAACATTGTAGAAATTTGGTACAATCGGAATGTGGACGATATTCTCCATTGTTGCATTCTGCTACGACATCAATCACAGATAATGCTGGATACCAAATTAAATAATTAAATGATTCATAGGCCTGACCGTGTTGAAAACACAATTGTCTTCATAAATAAAATATACAAAGGCTACATATAAATCATCAAAACTGGTTTTTTTTTTCATTTTTAAAGGTAACTACATCACTATTAATTATGTGCTGAATAAATGCATGGTTTAATGATAAATAATGCAAATGAATGATACAAAACAACCCGAATACATGCAGAACAGTTTCATATTTTGAGTAAAAGGCATGCCACAAAGGCATGTCACAACCCAAGATGCTGCCGTCGGATGCCGACCAAAATCGACGCCTCCAAGATCTCACGATCCTTAATACATTATGCTAGGTTTCATCTGAATGCATTACTATTCTGTAAAATAGGCAAGGTCCATAACTAAAACTTTGTTAAAGTGGAAGGGACATTTTAAAATCAAAACTAGAAATATGTACTCCGAGAATAAAGTCATTATGCTCAGTCGGAACAGAACAGTAGGACGTTAAACCCAATTTTATTTTATTATACTCGAATGTTCCGGATATTTAAAAGTTTTTTCACGTAACAGAAATTCCATTTTCAAATACAAAAAAAAAGATAATTATTAGGAATGATTATATGTAAACGATTACTTATCGTTGCATTTCTAAACATAAATAATTCGTAAATTCCTGGTCATTCTACCGTTTATTCGGTAAAATACCAGAATTAATTCCATTATAAAGGGATAAATCATTTTATCCCTAAATTTCATGGAAATACCTAGTCATTCCATCGTTTATTCGGTAAAATACCAGAATTTAGTCCATTATAAAAGGGATAAAACATTTTATTCATAAATTTCATGGAAATTTCCAGTTTTATACTGAATATTCTATAGAAATTTCCAGTTTTATACTGAATATTCTATAGAAATTTCCAGTTTTATACTAAATATTCCATAGAAATACATAAAACACGTAATTTGAAGAAATAATTCACACTTTTTACACAATATTTACCCCCCAAAAGCCATCGATTAACAGAAAAAAAGGTGTTAAACTACGGAATTCGGCCACATAAAAATGGATATTTTTTTTACAGTGTATAGGCGGGACATTTTAAAATCAAAACTAGAAAAATGTACTCCGAGAATAAAGTCATTCTGCTCAGTCGGAAGGGACAGCAGGACTCTAAACCTCGTGTTATTTTATTATACACGCACACACGGGTTTTTTTTTTGTTTTGTTTTGTTTTTAGAAGTGTATAATTATTTCCAAAATCACTTACTTCATAATTTTCAACAAAATTATGACTCTTCAATAAAAACAAAAGTAATTAAAAATATTTTTGACTAAAAAGAACCCTAAGAAGTGAATAATAAATAAATAAGAAAAGAGAAATTAATTTTATAAATAAAATATATTTGAAATATTAAACTTCTTTTACTCACCAATTATTACAAAAACAATTAAAACATTATTCGTTTTGACTTCCATGTTTCTCACATTAATATAATCTGAATAACTAGTAAATATTCGGGAGCCCTCTCTTGCAACTGAGGGATCGACGATTGTTAATAAATTATATTTTCTATTCGATACTTATATACAATTCATAATCAATACAAAGAATTCCATTGGGATTGTTTTTTTACCTGAAAAACCGGGTTTGCGCAATTCCATCCGCATAGTTTTGACAATATCTGCTTGGATTGAACTGATGTTCAGATAACGACGCGACAAATTATTTAATGGTTAAAGTGGTGGTTTGTTTGTGTACTAAATTTTAGTTTTTAATTTATTTTCTAGTCAAAAATGTCGGCTGTTGGAACACAAATGAATTTTATCTCTAAATTTGTCTTGTCTATGTGGACGTAATTTATTTAAATGCAGACAGATACCCTCCTAAAAATACTTAATTATATTTAAGATTTAATTTATTAGTCTATAGAGTGTGATAAGTTCGTTTTCCCGGTTGTATGTGACAAGGAGTAAGGTCGCTTGTCCAGCCACGTGGGTTTTCTCCAGGTCCTCCGATCTATTCAATATTACTCTGGTTTGTTAGTTAAACCAAGATGTTTGATATGTGTTTTTATATCTATCTTTATATTATTGCGATCTAAAATGGTATGAAAATGATTCCATATTATTTGTGAAAATGGGCAGAAAACAAAGAGATGTTCTACATCTTCTATATTAGATTCACAGAAAGTGCAGAGTGTGTTTTTTCTACTTTTCTAATTTTGAATAATTTATCAATTGTGAATATAATCATGTGGGGATATTTATAGGATTAAAATCACAAATGATAAATTATTCAAAATTAGAAAAGTAGATAAACACACTCTGCACTTTTTAAATGTTACATTTGGGATATTAATTTGAATAAAATATAGTTTATAAATCAAAAGCCCCCCCCCCAAAAAAAAAACCAACCCCGTGATAATGCCACTTTAAATAGATGTTTGTAGATTTTTTATACATCCTTATAGGTATATCGGGATGATTAACTTTACAAGGAATAGATTGAATTCCCCGTGATGTTGAAATCGGGTATCTTATGACTGGAAGGTTTAAATCCGGGTTGTATTTTGTTTGAATATAATCTGAATCATAATACCGGGAATAATCCTTTCAAATCTTAACAAAAGAATAGGTGAATAGGACAGCGCAAGTTGGCTTTTATTTTATAGTCCGTGGAAAATTTCGCTGTCCTCACAAGTACCTAAATTAACTTACTGGTTCTTGCAGATACATTTAATTTATTCTAGGTTATTGTTAAAATATATTAAAATTACATATGGATAAAAACGTTTCGAACACACTGGTTTAATTATTCTGTTTATAATACTACAGTTTCTTTACGCCATCTTGTCTGGGGAACGGGAAGCGGGTGGTCTAGTGGTTTAACTTGTGCGCTTGAAATCAAAAAGGTTGGCATTGAATCAAGTGGCGTGGTTTCGATTCCCCGCTTTTGCGTGGCAATGATTAGGATCGCCTATCCAATCTCCTTCGGGCCCCGGAATTCCTCCAAGTAATATTGGAATAAAATTGATCGATATGTTAGTCCCCAAATGACATAGTTTGTCTCGTGTGGATATTAAACCCCATTTCTCTCTCTTTTCCCTTGGGGGCGTTGTGCTTCAGTCAGTAAGACGTTGGTTCACTGACCTTGTCAGTGGTGCAAGACGAAGGGCCTGACAAGGATAACATCGGATGTGCGAAACACGTGCACATACACGTAAAATAACCATGGCAGTTAGAATCCCAAATAAGAGTAGGCCGCAGTGCCGTTTTCGCCGGAACATTCCCCCATAGTGTACTGTATGGCGTATTGCCTTCTTCATTAGCCTAATCGGAGCAGAAACCTTATTTAGACAGGCAGACTAAATTGATTGATGATGTTTTATTTTTGTATGCCGAAATTAACCGTCTGATTAAAATAATATTTTGTTTCGTTTTTTTTATACTTTCGGTGGTCTACACTGCATGAAGATCCGACTAGTTTTAGTGGGATTCGTGTTAGGAGTCATGCGAGCGGCTTTTGACCCTACGATGTCAGACATTAGATTAATCGATCAGCGTTGATGTTTTTAGTGGGTTACCTACAGTTCCGTGCACCCCAGGCTAAAAAGTCGCCGTAACAGACCGTTTCATTGACTAACCCCCCTTCAAATTACCCATATCAATATATCAACTCTCCCAGATCCTTGCGTAGTAAAGACAAGTAAAACGAAATTTTTAACTATAATAAACGAAACGAATTAGGATTTGTGTTCTAATCAGATTGTTGTGGTGGCCGAAAGTTTTAATAACCATCGTCTTTGTTTCTCCGTTGACTAGTTTACTTATTCATCCCAGAATACAACTTAAAATATTTTTCTTAACGTCAACTTATACATGTAGTAGTTCTGGCCATGCCATTAGTTTATACTTCAAGGACGAGTTTTTTTTCATGTCTTGTGGGGGGTCGGATGGCCGATTGTTTAGCACATGCGCGCTGTTTCATAGGGTATGTCATTGAGTCAACTGACGTGGTTTCGATTCCCCGGTTTTACGTTACAAGGATTATGATCGCCTGTCTAACCTCGTTGGTGTTATCCGGGACATCGGTTTCCTCCCACTGGTAAAGATCCCTATGCGCAAGCGAATTATTGAAACAAAGTTGAACCATGTTTTGGTCTCAGACCCGAGTGGGTATCCTGTCTGGTGTAAGTTTATACTCTAAGTAGCGCAAGTTTTTGTCCGTTGGGTGACCTGATAATCGGTGCCGTTCCTTCGGAGGTGTCTATACAGTGCACGTTGTTTGAAAACATATCACGTACATTAAGTTAGTTGCTCGGCCCTAAGGTAGAGGATTTTAAATTGCTTTTAACACATAATTAAGCAATTTTATTCTCCGAAATAGAATCGAGATATGCGCTTTAAGGGTTGGTGATAAAGCCTATAGCATCCATGTTATAATCTCGGCTTTTCGTCGCGATAGGCCGAGTAGTCGAGAGGTCGAGGGCGAGGGCCAGAGGATACTACATTTTTTATTGAGCTTGGTATCACGCATGATCACTTTAATCGTCACATATCTTTAGAAACTCGAATGCCCATATCGTTGACTCGTTGTACCTTATCATGTTTTATAAAGATGAAATGCTTTGTGATTTATTTCTCGGAATAGGGTTTCAATTTTTCAGAAATATTACAACACGAATTAAAATGATATTTGTATATTTCCATCGATTTACCGGCGATTATGTAATGACGACAACCAAAGCATAGCAAAGAATTAATAAATTATAAAATGCTGAACTTATAGATAATAATTCCCATGCGTAGTACTCAAATGTATTCATTTTGTTTTCATGACCATCAAAATTCGGCAAAGTCCAGGAAATGGCTTTTCAGAGACTCGAGATTCAAAATAAAATTTTCCCCGGAGAGGGGACCCCTCCCCCACCCACCTTCGGGATAAGCTTGCACACGCGGCAGTCGGGGCGTGGATGCGTCACTTGTATTAGGGGCCGGTGTATCAGTGGGTCTCACTTTTGCTACACGCCCAGAACAAAGTTTTATACGCCACCTCCAACCATGTATCATCTATAAGCACCAGGTCAACTGACACTACTCTGGGATTCAAGCCTAATCTATTTGTTCATGTGACATTGTTGGAATCATTTGTTTTATTTTCGCCATTACAGAATCGTCGGTAAATTTAAGCAATATTTCGTAGAAATGAAACACCCTTTTCTAAAAAAAATAATTCACCTTTAAATACCATGTTATACTCCATTTCAGATAAAGATCACAAAGCTGTTTCGTGTTTTTGTGTAATTGCGCAATAACGAGCACAATGGAAAATTCGGCTACCAACTTGGTCATGATTACAAATTGTTTCGGTCATTAAAGCGAGAAATACATTTTTCTCAAGAAAGTCAAAACATAATTATTTCTATGTCTTTTGCTCAATAGGTTATCAACTCACTATTATATGACCATGGCCATTATTTCCCAACCTTAAAAATCATTGACACAGGAAATAAAACACAATTACTTCCCTTGTTGTCCCATTGCCTCCTCGCATTAGCTTCTTTCAAACGTTGGAAATTGAGGTCGAAAATGACATTTTTGTCAAGTTCTCAGCTGTCAATAGTGAATTATAGGGTTAATAGGATTATTCTTTAACAAGGTAGGACTTGTATGGATACCATTACTAGGATACCATCTATTTTATGGTTTCGAGTCCCAGTGTGAGCGTATGTGGCATGGAGATAGGGGAGCCTTTTCAACCTCGTGGATTTTCCTCCGGGCACTCCGGGCACTCCGGTTCCCTCCCACTGCTAAAGACCCCTACGCGCAAGCTAATTATTGAAATAAAATTAAAAACCATATGTTAGTCCCGAAATGATCTAGTTGTGTTGCACGTTTAACCCAATCTCTCCCTCTCTCTCCATCTATTTTAAGGCTTGTAGCTTTAAACCATTGACTTTCTTACCAACTAGATCTGAAAATATAAGAATATTATTTATATGATAAAGAGTATGGAAAACAAGATTAAGAATATATTAATAATGTTTGTGTTTATTGGTAAGTAAATTAAATATCTTTCTATTTTCATAATTTCTTGTTAACACGACATATACTAAATTCTTATTCACATTGATAATCTGGGACATCATGCAAGCAGAAGCGTTTACTCCAAAGTAGGAGAATTGTATTTTAAAAATTCTATAATTAAAGGACCTAAGTCCGTTACTCAAAATCCTCCAAAATATTCGACATCGAAATCACGAATTATTGATCAATTTAAATCAACATTGATTATGTAAACTTACCGGTAAAAGATGAGCTTCTAATATCCGATATATAAGATAAAATAATTTTTTTTAACATTGGTACACGAATCGTGTACCATAATGCGCTTCAGCCCAAGATGTATTGAGAGACTCGAGGGACAAGGCTAGACACATTGCATCAAACAAAACTGACTTATGTAGACCGGAATAACTAGACGCTAGAAATATGCACTTGACCGAAATTGCTGGCTTATTTCGCCGAACATAACTGATTTGAAATTGGAGTAAAAACGGAAACCATTGAATGTAAATCAGTTTATATACATTCATATTACAGTATTATATGCGTTGCGACCCACTTTTGTGAATTTCTAGGTCCCAAGTGTTAGCGATTTAGCCCTAGGTTTACGAAACACTGTAACCCCCGCCCTCAACAGCGGGAGTAAAAACGGAAACCATTGAATGTAAATCAGTTTATATACATTCATATTACAGTATAATATGCGTTGCGACCCACTTTTGTGAATTTCTAGGTCCTAGGTGTTAGGGACATAATTCTTAAAGGAGCTAAATCGCTAGGTTTAAGAAACACTGTAACCCCCGCCCTCAACAGCTCATTGAATAGAAGAATACCCTTGTTGCCCTGAAATTAAGATAATTTTGTTTTGTATGTTATTGAAAATATTGAATAGAAGCCTTTTAAGACAACATTAACATGTTTATTTTTGACACGACGCTTTGTGTTTGTTTTTGGATCTGTTAGGTTTTTTTTTTCTTATTTTTTGTTTGTTTGCGTTATTTCTTGTTTATATATATATTATAATATTTTATTTGGTGGAAAATTTTAAATGAATAAATTACAACTTGATTAAAACATAAATCCTATTTAGTTTCTTTTTTCACTGTTCAAATTTCGTTTTATTTGTCTCCACAACACTATGACCTGGAAGAGTTGTTATACAACAGGTGTTCTAGTTGATGTGAAGTATCAGCAAATGAAACGGTCTGTTACGGTGAGTTCTTGGCGAGCTCTGCATGGAACTGAGGGTTAACCACTAAAAACATTAACGCCTGACATCATAGTATCAAAAGCCGCTCCTATGACCATTGACGCGACCTCCCAGTACAACTGTAGTGTAGGCTTTAAAAGAATACGAAAAAATGAAACGAAATATCAATCTGTTTTTTTAATCAGATTGAATAAATTAAAAGATAAAGAAAAGTTTCCCGCGTTATATTTTCGTATTTTGGACTGCCTGTGTCTGTTACAGTGTTTTTGTTTTTGAACTGTTCCCGATGTCAGAATAATGTCTACGTTAATTCATGTTTAAAATTTTAAAATAACTACCAGACGTGGATATAGATACAAAGACAAGTTATCTTTCACAAATGTTTTACGTATGTTATTAATAGTTTAGCAATTACCATATTAAATATAGATTTATATATTAAAAAAAACAACAAATGTTTTAGGTATGTCATTAAGAGTTTAGCAATTACCATATTAAATATAGATTTATACATAAAAAAACAACAAATGTTTTAGGTATGTCATCAATAATTTAGCAATTACCATATTAAATATAGATTTATATATTAAAAAAAACAACAAATGTTTTAGGTATGTCATTTATAGTTTAGCAATTACCATATTAAATATAGATTTATATATAAAAAAAAAACAACAAATGTTTTAGGTATTTAATTAATAATTTAGCAATTACCATATTAAATATAGATTTATTTATAAAAAAACAACAAATGTTTTAGGTATTTAATTAAAAGTTGATCGATTAACATATTTTATATAAGTTCAATATACAAATGATTTAATAAATATAAATCTATTTAATGTAATTAATACATAATAAGTGAAATTATATGTCGTTAGATAATTGTGTATAAATTATTAAATTGAGAAGCCTTAATGTACAGGTATAAAGCGGTCGCTTTGCAATATTTCACATGCAAACGAAAGCTTATTTTAATTCTAAATATACTCTGCAACAATTGTCGTTTAAACCTGCAGCCAACATGCCAAGACATTAACGACATTTGAATAATAATTGACCTAAAACGGTGGAAAAGTTTGTATGATTGCGCAAGAGTTTTACTCAAAGTGAAAGTGTGTCAATTTCAAGTTCGGTAGCCACACATGGTCACAATGTATTCAACGAGTTTTATATACGTATGGGGTCTAAGTAAGGTGTTTAGGGGTGTGTGCCTTATCGGGGGAAGGGGAACTTGATATTGTTTTGCATATTTGCATAGGCGTATAACCCGCGGGGGGGGGGGGGGGGGGGGGGTAGGTGCCCTCCAAAAAAATATTTTCGGGCAATGAAAAATTTGAAGACCTTTTTTCTATTAACGTTTAGAGAAAAAATATAACTAAATTATTTCTATGACACAACACTGCCCGAAAATTATTTTCTCGTCTTTTTCTTGTCCACTGCATATGCCCGAAAATATTTCCGAAGCTCTCTTATGATAGGTTTGCCCGAAAAAAACGGGCACCTGGCCGGAAAACGGCAGAGGAAACCTGCAGTAAAACGCGTTTGCGACCGTCACATAATCAAAAAAAACTTTGGCGGGTCATTCGTCTCTCAAAAAAAACAAAAACAACCGGCGCCGCTGTTTAAACCCGAAAATTTTCGGGCATTTCTAGTTTTGCTTTCCTTACTGTCATCGAGCCCTAATAAAACACTAATTTTACTTTTCTTGTAATTAAATATCACGAATTTGTACTGAGTTGACTATGGATTAAAACATTTTGTCTGGAGCCACTCTACTTTGTACGACATTTTTCGGGATAAGATTATTATTTGTGAATGCAGATGGAACAGTCTGATTGGATGGTTGAAATTCAGAGTGGGATTTCGGTAACAAAACCTTGGGATACTTTTGGAGTTGCGTACACGGGCTAGAATAGCAGAAAACGCATTTGCGATGATTAAATTTTCAAATTTTTCTCCCCGAGGGTGAGGCCTCCATACCGCGCGACGATTGATTCGTTGTTTGGAATTCGGGTCAGCCAGGTAGGCTATAATAGACCAAATTGAAGTTGTTGTATTCCTTGTCATGCCCTCCTTCTGCATCACTGACAAGGGGAAATCACGCCGGAAAATTGAGATGAACTTTCTCGACCAGTGCAGGGATCGAACACCCGACCTCCAGGCTAGCGAACCAGCGGCTTATCCACTTAGCCACCGTGACCCCCTCAGGTTTTAAAATTTTTGGACTTTCATGTCCTTGACAAATACATAAATTATTTATGTTAGGTATCATGGCCGTTAAAGATGTATTTGCCTGCTCACCAAGAAAATAATGCAAAAATATGTAACTAATTTTAAATGACATTGGCAATCTCTTGGCTTAAAAGATTTCTTTTAAATATTTGCCTAATTTCTAATTTGAACGAGCTCAATGTATTATCAAATGAGTTGATAATTGTTGGGGGTTTTTACCAACCAGCACGGACCCACAAAACGATATATTCCCTTGGAAATGAAATGAAATGGGGTTTAACGTCCTACTGTTTTGCTTCTAAACAGGGCTAATGAAGACGGGCATACGCCATACAGTGTGCTATGAGGGAAATTTTGCCAGGGCAGCAGCACCACGGCCTACTCTTATAGCGAATTCCAACTTTTTACGTGCACGCCAATGTGTACACGGGACCTCGGTTTTTCTTCCTATCCGAACGACTAGACAACTTTCCCTGTCAGGGCCTCTGTCCTGCATCACTGACAAGGGGAACCACCTGGAAAATCTGGATGAACTTTCTCGTCCAATGCAGGGATCGAACAGCCGACCTCCAGCTGCCTCCAGGCTATAGCGAGCCAGTGTCTTGCCCACATAGCTTCGTGATATCCGTCCTTGGAAAGGCCAATCACCTTTTCTCAACTAATTGTGTGATAATAAAGACTACCGAATAGAACGTGATAAACACGTTCACAACTTATTGTGTGATAATAAAGACTAAAAGCTTTACTTTGAAAACTGAAAAACACTAATATAGTTTGTACATGCTATGTGGATCAACGCTGTTGAACCGGAAAAATGATACTCATTTTCTTGTTTATGTTCTTGGGGTGGTGCTCGTCTTATCAATAACAAAGCCCCGCCCAGTTCGAGTACGGTCGACATGCGCGTTAGATCATAAGGTCTGGCATTGAACCGTTCGATTCCCTGCTTTTACGTGACAAGGAGCAAGGTCGCTTATCTAACCTCCTTCAGCCCCCCCCCCCCCCATACCTAAAGGCCCCAACGCGCAAGCGAATTATTGAAATAAAATGGAACAATATCTGTGTCCCGACAATGCCCATTTTAAAGTGCGGGTGCAGCAGAGTGGTGGAACGCCAATATAATGCCCAAGTTACCGAGCCCTTCCCCAGCAAATGGTGAAAATTAGGCAGCCGCAAATGCGTTTTCATGGGAACAGCATTCACAGTCGCTAGCAAATGCTCCCGTGTGTCAATTTCAGAGGCGCTATTTCTCATTTTGACGTGTTTCACAAGACTTTTTGACCTCTTAAAAAAAAGCCTTAAAATATATGGTATCCATAAACAGTCCTACCCTGTCAAAGAATAATCCTATTAAACCTATAATTCACTATTGCCAGCTGAGAAATTGTGCTATTATTTCCTGTGTCAATGATTTTTAAAGGTGGGAATGGTCATATAATAGTGAGGTTATAACTCATTGAGCAAAAGACATAGAAATAATAACGTTTTGACTTTCTTAGAAAATATGAAATTCTCGTTTACTGCAGTGATTTTGACTTCCTATGCCCGTAGCTAGAAAGGTCCACTGGTACAGGACATACGTAACTCCAGCTCCGGTGAATTGGGTTCTTATAAGAATACAAGGGGAAGAATATCCCTATATAATATAGCTGTTCTTGATACAAATGTATAATTTTTTTTACATTACTATATTTTTCCATGGTCGCCTAAGCTTAGCTATAATGTCAGTTGTTCAGATAAGAATTCAACGACCCCGACAACCTACAGTCGCCATTTTGAATACGAGCTCGGCCTGGTATAACTTTTGGTTGCAAAATATTTTTATATTTATATCTAAAGTAATTGACATTTATATGGGGTTTCGTTGCCAGTCTAAAAGTTATGTATGAGGATTTGTTTCTCAAAATTGGTTGGTTTTCTTGACCAAACGATAAAGTATTTAACGTTACTGGCTGAAGAAGAGTGCGATAACAGACACACACGAATTTCGACTTCCGATAATTCCCTTTAATTCGACCGTGCAAGGATATATCGTCGACTGAGGATTAACTGGCTCCGTGTTAACTTTCACGTTGGCATATATAACTATCTTCGAATCAACTCGTGTTTATGTCCTGCGTTTACACCCCGTAGATTAAATTCCCTAAAACGTATAGATGAAATTAGTTGACACCTAGGTCCAATTAGCACTGCCGGCTTTATATGGAAACAGCTCACCTAATATTCTTGTATCCCCCCGCCTGCAAAATCCTGAATATTTATCAAAACCTAGCAGAACATATATTTTCAAACCCTTTCATTCAAATCTACACCCAAAAGTCAACAACAATCGCCATGCAAAAGGGGGAAACAGGGGAAACCAGGGGAAGGGAGAGCCAGACTAAAAATAACTTTAGCCCTTATTTCGTTGGTGCAATTCTCGGCCCTACATTTCAACGTAACCAAACTCACAACCCTTGTATCCTTCCGTCTATTCACCCAAAAGCTGACAGAAATTGAATTTTAAAACCCTTTTATTCAAATCTACACAAAGAGTCAACGAAAATCGCCATGCAAACGGGGGAAACGGGAAAGGGGAAAGGAGAGAGAAACTAAAAATAGCTTTGGCCCTTGTTTTGTGTGACGGCGTAAAAATATTTGGTGAGCGGTGTCTTATTTAGCGTTAACCTGGCGTTGAGAGTTCTCGACACAGGTTATTTCCCTTATAATGCGGCAGGGACGCATCTAGGAATTTCGAAAAGGGGGGCACCGCAAAATGAGGGCACGCTGCTGAGATGAGTGGTGGAAAAAAATTTGGGGAGGGGGTGTGGTCTTTTTTGAAAATTCAACCCTTACTGGTGTATATAAAAAAAAATTCAAAAAAGAGTGAATGGATCCGGGGGTTAGTCGTAAGCGTCCACTGCGCTATACAGTCCCCGGTCGGAAGTAACACATACTTCACTCAAAATTGAATAGAACCAGGAAAAAAACATTGTGTGATGTCAGCATGAGTCATGGTCTGCCATACTATGCTACAAGAAATACAAATGCAACCATGCTGTAGTAAAAATTCTTTATTTAATATTAGTCAGGGGGATATATTTCACTTTTATATTGATTGAAATTTCCATTATCATTGATGGGTGTTATGTCATCAATGTAACGGAAGGTGTAGTTCAAACTTTTAGCTACTTTGTAATCTGTTTTTTATTTTTTTGGTCCTGAAAGTAGAATTCATATTTATGTAAATGTGTATTTGCCATAAATGGGACGGGGTCGGTTCCCATTGTTAAACCAATAGTTTGCTGTATTATCTGATCCCAAACCTCAAATATGGCATTGTCAATGAGAAAATGTATAATTTTTTGAAAATTTTCCTTATCAAAAATTACAGTGTCGGCATTGCGACGTTTTATGATCCATCTAGCATCTTGATAGTAAATGGCCATCAAGTTTCTGCCTTTTCCGAAAACTCCAGTAAACCCTATATCTGCAAACCGATCCAAATTATTTTAAAGAGCATTTGCTGTCTTTTTGCTCAGTGAAAGTGAATTTGTTTTTATATATTCAAATTTGTGTTTGTGTTTTATTTGAGTACAAAGAATTATGACAACAGGTTGATATTGATAATTAAAACACGGTCCTCCTCCTAGCCTACTCCCGGACCGTACCAAATCCACGGTCAACAAAGGCAAGAAATAAAATAAGAAACATTGACATTCTGGATAGGCTAGAATTTTGTATAGATTCGGTAGTATTAACCGTAGTACCTGAAAATTGATCTTAAAACTGAAAGTTCGACACCATTAACGACATCTAAACCTTTAACATTGGGGTGCCGTAGATTGGTCTGGGTGACCTAATTCGGCAAAATAATACACAAATTTAGAGACCGTAGAACTGTGAAATGAATAGACCTACACTACACATCTTCTAAATATAAATAAACAAAATACCTATACTTCTTTCTTTAAAATAATTTGGGATGATAGGGTCTACTACGGTCTACGACACACAAAAATAAATAATGCCGTGGCAGACATGCTTTGTGTGGGCTTTTACCATGGCTTTGCCGTTTGCCGTCGTAAATTTCGAGCGCAGAGTTTGTGTACAGAGACGGACGAAGTCAAAGGGGTTTAAAAACAACTAGACGACTTTCTTTGTTTTTTTCTTTGTGGCTACTTCCACGTTCCTTGCATCTGTAGCCATTCCAGGAACTTTTTGGCAGATATTTTCGGACATATTGAGGTCTGAGAAAAGGCACTTTCAGAAGTAAAAAAGCGCACTGTCTACATAGGTTTTTTTTCACTATAACAGCTGTACGTTTAGTTACCAGTATCGCTAATTAGATTGCTGACTGTCATTTTGCCTTTTTAATTCCGTTTTCTTTAAGAATTTTTTCGAAATTGTCCCAAAAAGTCGTGATATTTTTTACAATTTTATGAAATTTATGAAAAACGCTTCTTTTAAAACTATGTGATTCAGACCTTCTTGGAGCACAACGTTCTGTCTCGTTATGCCTGACAAATTAACAACATTTTGTAAATCACAAAGTCCTATCTCCATTTATCAATTTCAGTTAGATCAAATTGGATCACCCTGTATCGAGAAACACCACGCACTCGGCAAACCCCAGCAATTTGATGAAACGCAGAAGCGTGTAAGTTGATCGTAATTTTGACAAAAAGATTATTTAAATATTTAATTCACCTACTAGGCCGCATATCGGGTGGCACAGGGGAAAAGTACACAATATTTAAAGTGGAATAATTGGAGAAAAAGGTAAATTACATAAATTATATCAATAACGTTTTCCGTTGGGTACAATATTGGTGTTGTGACAACTTAACCCTAAATTGTAGGTCCATCCATCAAATAGCGTTAACATAGTTTGGCCGCACTGGGAAGTCACATCACATTCGATTATAAATGGTCAATATGTCCCCCGTCTCGCATTAAGGCCCTTGTCCATAAACAAATCTTATGCCTGTCCATTTTGCCTAGATTGTATCCGTCAATTCCTTTGCTGTAAAATGTTTCGTTTGTCCGAGAGAGACTGTCGTCGATGACGTAATCCATCGGATTAAGTCCTGGGAATGCGGCGGGCTCTGATTCTTTTTTTTTTAATTATTAAACAGAGCTAAACCTGCCTATTGCAGGTCTTTATTTGGGCTTCAGATGTTATAGAAATTATAAATTAGACCTTTATTTACATGACAAGCTCAAAATCAACTCTGTGGACCCTCGGATGGCTTGGATACAGCTTGGATTTAAACAGTCGTCCATTTAAAATTAAATCAATAAATTGCGGACCAAGCTAACGTTTACCGTTAGTCACTGACGTCACTACAAGATACTGGTGATGGAAGGCCTGTCAAGCGACTGTACCATATCCAATGATAATGTTACTTGATAATCGATAATCTAAAAATCAAACGATCGGCAATTCTCGTAGACAGTGCGGACACATTTGATGCCTATTTCTAGTCCAAACTCCAACGGTGGCAACCCCGTTGAGATTAAAGTAATTTGACCGAAATTTTCAATAGTTCCCTTTTTTATCTTTTTTTTAAAATTATTATAGCAGGAATGGCCAACTCTTTATTAAACTCTTAACTAATTTATCTGTAACTCTGTAATATATTATTTAATGTGGGAATTAAAATTCATAGCCACGTATTTTTTAATTGCAGCCCTATCCTGCTGAAACGCATAGTTGTTGGGATAGAGTCTTGGGGCGTTCAGGTGATAATCCATTTATCTACCTCAAACGGGATTTGAATCTAATGAATTATGCCAACTGGAAGAGTGTCTTTAAAATGGTTTAAGGGGGACGTACGAAACCATTAAAGGAAAATGCACGACGGATACAATTCGGGCCAAATGGGTTGAAATAAGTTTAGAAGAATACGAAATTTTATTTCTGGGTGGAAAATGAAGTTTCAAGCAAGACGGGATGGGGAGCAGGGGCATATTGACCTTTTGTTTATGTAAACTGAAGAGTCCGGCAAAAGGTAATTTGACATTCTTTCGGCCGTGGACCTAAACTTTGGAGTGAAGTTGTCAAAAATCCACATTGTACTACATGTGAAATATGAATGACAAGGGTACAATACTTTTTTAAAATTATTCTTCGCCAACTGATATATGAAAACCTAACCCACCTACGAGGGATGTTGACGTAATACGACGAACGAAATATTAAAGATGCATTCCCACGAAGTATTTATAGGATATGTATAAAAGTTTGGTAAATCTTACTAGAACAATCTTGAATTCCCTTAAAAAAAAAAACCCATGGTACGCCCACAAGACTGAACTGTGAGGATCAGGATATGCTTAAAAGACAACCCCGGGTGACGTAAGGGGCGCTTCTTATATTTTGAACTGGTGTTGGCCGAAAAAGTTCTTGAAGATTTTCAGACGTAGTTTCCCCGGGTCAGTGTATAGTCGATCTGATGGGGAGAAGAGTCTAGGTCCCGTGTACACATTGGCGTGCACGTAAAACAACCTTTGACAATTAGAATTCGATATAAGAGTATAGGCCATAGTGCCACTGCCCCGGCCAAATTTCCCCCACAGTACACTGTATGGCGTATGCCCGTTTTCATTAACCCGTCGGTGTAGATGTACGTAGAGTTCGATATTATGTAATAGACAGCGACTAACGACAAATACAAGCTGATAATGCCACCGTCAGACCAAGTGGCGTCCTTACTGCGCTACCCCGACTAGAAAATTTACAAGGTCGCCGAGAAAATGTTCAAAACTTTTATAAATCTGGAAGAAATCTTGTTCTTTACCCCGTCAGACCGGGGTGGCGTCTTTACTGCGTTGCTACAGCGACGGAATGTGGCCCCAAAGCCCGCCAAGATCGCGGTAAAGCGTGGTAAAGCGTGATGGAATCGCCAGATATCGCGCCGTGTTCTCTATGATCGCACATGATCGTCGAGTCACGGCCTTTGTTTTGAGCATGTTCAAAATAAACGTCAAGGTTCTGCGATCTGCCCATTGAAAGATGTGAAAATATTATTTTTTTTTCAAGTTTATGATATTTTGGGACATTTTCGTACGTTGTGTTCACGTTTGTGCCTTTGCTGATCGCCGTATGGTCACTGCAGCGCAGTAAGGACATCATCCGATCTGACGGTCACCAGGCGATCATTCACGATCATGGAGACCACAGTACGGTATCTGGCGTTTCCACCACCATTTTACCGCGCTTATGGCGATCTTGGCGGGCTCTGTGGCTATTTTCCGTCCCGTAGCGTCGCAGTAAGGACGCCACCACAGTCTGACAGGGGTATTAGATCGTAGAACCTTGGCGTTTGTTTTTGGACATGTTCATTGGCGACCATGGTGACCACAGCACGATAGCTGGCGTTTGGCGATCTTAATGCGCTCTAAACTCATTTTCCATCGCCGTAGCAACGAAGTAAGGTCGCCACCCCGGTCTTACGGGGGTATAACAGATTCTCTCCTAAACTTAGGTCACCTGATAATAACGGCTGATGAAAACATATTCCGACGCCATGGGGTAGTGTTCAGCCGATTAAAATGTTTTGAGAAGGATAATGTTTTCAGTCCAAATATATCATCAAATCATAAAGCATCAGGAAAGCATCTTTAACACGACGTGTACAACTAGCGAATGATCGTAATGCTTGTTCCCCAATCCGCTCAGTTTCTGAAAAATATTGTTTCTTAAAAAAGCATCTTTAACACGACGTATAGAACTAGCAAATGGTCGTAATTTGAAACATAAACACTTGAGTTGAAGAACGCGATGTTTTGTTGTTCTGAAGTTGAAATATGACACCCGTAACTGTAATGAGACGTGCATCAAGTACTTACAACTAAATAATTAAACAATCTTAATAGATTCTTCACCGAATTTACAAGCAATTACCACATTTAAAATGTTACATTAATAAAAATACAATGAAAAAAATTATCAGCAATGAAAATCCTTACTGATCTAACGATATAACTAGCGGATTCGTTCGGGTAGGAGATCGCTAGCCAGGAGATTTCGGCTTAGTTTCCGGTATTGGCGACACCATCGCGAGAACGAAGAGTCTGGCGAAGACAAACTAGTAGTTCTGGTGGGACAAAAAAACGAGGCCCCGTGTACACATTGGCGAGCACGTAGAAGAACCCTTGGCAGTTGGAATTCGAGATAAGAGTGGGCCGTAGTGCATCTATCTGGGCAAGATTTCCCTCATAGCACACTGCCCGTCTTCATTATCGAAATAAGAGGAGAACGCAGCGCCGCTGTCGGGCAGCGTTTCAACCATGGCACACTGTATGGCGTATTAGAATGAATAAAATGGGATTTAACGTTAAACCCAATTCCATTTCGATTTACCCAATATATCCAACCATTCCATTGATATCAGTGTAATCCTGTTAAAACCTAGTTTGTGTTGAGTGGACGTCAACCCCCCCCCCCCCTCTCTCTCTCTTTCTCTCTCTCTCTCTCCTTCTTTCCATTGAAAATTAAACGACAAGAAATATATTTATTTACAGTGCTATTTTTTCACGTGTGCATAATTGCATTCATTGCTTTTCTGCACTTTACAGAAGAATGCTGTTCACTGATTAAAAATGCATGAGAACCGTCTAAAATTGTTTGTGGGTGATTCTGAAGGACTAGAGTCAGTGTATTTAAACTCTGCCTCTTTCCTCTGTTTCTGTCATTATTCACTGGTATCTGGAATTGTTTGCGAGTTTATTTACAACACCCAAAAATTGCTCGTGACTATCATTATGTGTAACATACGAATGACCTTAGTGGCAGTGTTAGCAGTGGTTGTCATAGTGCCAATGGCGCTTTCGATTATTTTGAAAGTTCCAGAAAATTCACCGTACATATATTTTACGGATGTCGGTGACAAGACGAATTGGATATTTTTCGTGAAAGCTTGTCGTAATGCGAAGATTGGTTTATTTTTTAACAAGAGCGATTCTGATGTGATATATGAAGTAACGCTTGGTGCAGGAATTAACTCTTACACCGTATTAAGGAATAATACCACTGGACCGCTAATTGAGCATAAACATGGCGTCCATTTGGATTGCAATAAATTCCGGTCATTTTGGCTTGATTGGTTAAATCAATCTTTGACAATGGGGTCGGGAACTGCCCTCGGTTTGGAGACAATGTTCACTTATAAAGACAACCTTCAGAAGAGGACCAGATTTCTGGCACTTTCAACTTGGGGTGAATTTGCGGGGAGTTGGATGTTGACTTCGTCATGTAGCAAGTTTCCCAGGGTTGAATAGTTATGTGGTTGTAGGTCGGGATATTGATCAGTTATATTGTGGCGACCCACGTGACTTAAACAGTTATATCGTGGCTACCTATCTGACTTCAAAACAGTTATATTGTGGCGACCAATCTGACTTCAACAGTAATATTGTGGCGACCGATCTGACTTCAACAGTTAAATTGTGGCGACCAATCTGACTTCAACAGTTATATATTGTGGCGAACCATCTGACATAAAGAGACAATACAGGGCTTACGATCCTATTCGTAAATTTTCTTACCAGTTTCCATTATGATTTTTTTTATTAAAAATGTATTAAAGACAAGTAAATGACATTTTGAAATTGAATTTGTTTTTAAAATCTAATTAAAATACAAATTTATTAAATATGTATTAAAGACAAGTAAAAGACATTTTGAAATTGAATTTGTTTTCAAAATCTGATTAAAATATAGATTTAAAATTGCATTTCATTCCCTTTGTAAAAATTGTATTAAAGACAAGTAAACGACATTTTTAAATAGAATTTGTGTTTTAAACAGCTCATCATGTTCTAGTATACGTGAATATCGTCGTGGGTTTCTAGTGTAACTGAATACCCCCGTGGGTTTCTAGTATACCTGAATATCACCGTGAGATTCTAGTATACCTGAATATCGCCGTGGGTTGCTAGTATACCTGAATATCGCCGTGGGTTTCTAGTATACCTGAATATCCCCGTGGGTTTCTAGTATACCTGAATATCACCGTGAGATTCTAGTATACCTGAATATCGCCGTGGGTTTCTAGTATACCTGAATATCGCCATGGGTTTCTAGTATACCTGAATACTGCCGTGGGTATCTAGTATACTGAATCCGTTGGTTTCTAGTATACCCGAATATCTCCGTTGGTTTTTAGTATACCCGAATATCCCCGTGGGTTTCTAGTGTAACTGAATACCACCGTGGGTTTCTAGTATACCTGAATATCACCGTGGGTTTCTAGTACACCTGACTATCGCCGTGGGTTTTAGTATACCCGAATATCGCCGTGGGTTTCTAGTATACCTGAATATCGCCGTGGGTTTCTATGTTTAAACCGGTTGTAAGCGATTTCCTAATGGTAAATAAAAAAACTAAGGCTAATGCAATTACAAATTGTTTTGTTACAAGCGGCAATCTGTATTTGTTTTGTGGAATTTAGGAAGTGTAAACTGTTATTGTTTTCCATAGAATTGTGGGATCCACGGTAGCTAAGCTGGTAAGACGCTAGCTCGCTAGCCTGCAGGTCGCGCATTCGATCCCTGACAGAGGAAGTTCATCGGGGTTTTCCGTCGTGGTTTCCCCTTGTCAGTGGTCCAAGACGTTCGAACGGCACGAAAAAAACAAGGTCCCTTTGCAGTTTGAATTCGAAATAAGACCACTAAGACCATAGTGTCGCTGCTAGGGCAAAATGTCCCTCGTCGTACACTGTATGGCGCATATATCCGTATGACGTTAAACCACATTTCATTTCATTCATTTCCTTAGAATTGTGCCCCGTGTGTTCGTCTCTAAGAACCAGACCAAAATCCTGACCGCAACCACTCCATGGTATGCAGAACTCGAAGTTTGGTTTTGTTTGATTACAATGTTGAACGTACAAAATTATATAATTTCAAATGTTTTGACTTTACATTTTAAATCGTTTCACATTCAAAGATTAATACGAAGGCAGACCAATAATAGATTATAAATACACAGATTAAAGATACAAATATGAATGCAAATTACACGAAACCTATCAAAATGAACACAACGATCACCTCATTCCCCTTACTAGTATAGCTGCTACATGAAAGTTTTTGAAAAATGTTCACTTAAAGATGCATTCCCGGGTACAAACTTTGTGATTTGATGATATATTTGTACTCAAGCCATATTCAAAGTAACCAATTAATCAAAAATTTGCTTCAATTCCCTTTTAAAACTGTGTTTTCACCGTGGATACCTATAGCTATAAGTAAGCTGTTGTTAGACGCAATATTTACCAACCTAGCTTCATTGTGGGAGGGTCCATTTTTAAGAATGGATCTATCATTAATTACTGTACATTTACCATACTTATATTAAAGCCTAAGTAAATTCTTAATTTTCTTTTTCTGCCGTTTAATTGCAGAGTCGTTTGTACGTTGACAACCCTCCGTGTTCCCAAAACCGCCTAACCATTTGAGCAAGAAATAACAACTGCTCCCTGACCTAAGCCAGCAGACAATAAGCTAGCAAAACCTAGTTGACAGTTAGGGATTCCCTGACAATATTGCCCAGTGCTTGCCACATGGGCGTTTAGCGCGTAATCCAGTATTTTTCTAGTAAGATTGGGTGTCTGCATATATACCACATTTGCCATACTTTTGTTGGAAATGATCACCCGATAAATACTTTGCTGGGAAAAAAAAACGTTATTTTACCAAATTGTGTGGGAACAGGTCGGCGAATGAGAAAAATTCCAAATCTCGATGATTTGTCTTTATTTCCACCTGAAACTAAATATCAAACATAGTGAATTGGGGTTAAACGCCCGAATGTTCTGCCCGACCTGGCTAATGGACACGCCAATATGCCATACAGTGTGTTTTGAGATTAGGGTAGCCCAGACAGTGGCTATGGTTCTTACACGCGCAGGCCAATGTGTATATGGGGTATCGGATTTGCGTACCATCCCAACAGGGCACTGTCCTCGCCAGGCCCTCCTTCTTAAACCACTGACAACGGGGAAACCACGCCTGAAAATCCCGAGGAAGTTTCTCGGCCAACACCGGAGGAGAGAGAAACCGGAACCTCCTGGTGAGCAAGCCAGTGGCTACCCTTCTCTTTGAATATCCAACAAATTTGATAGATACTAGTAACTATAGATGGGGAGGAGTATTTCAAACGAAATACATTTATAATTCGGTATTTTTCTTCTGGGGACGCGTATCAAAGGCCAAACTGTCAGGGCAAGGAAATCTTAGTGCGACAAATCGGGATCCAGTCTCCAGTTTACGAATCCCTACTTTGCGTCTTTCTTGAATATTCTTATTTTGAATTTCATTTTGAATCCCGAGACTGTACGGCACAGTGGACGCGTGTGGCTGGTCCTTAGATCTATTCACGTGACTTGATGTTTATTTACTTTGTGTCTTGTCCGCAGGTTTGTCTTTTCGATTTAGTTTGTATGTGGTGTTGTCACAGTTGGAATTCAAAGACGTTTTGTATCCTACTTTATTGACATTGACAACCACGGGTCTACAGTGCTAATTTGTTAGCTATTATACAATACATTGTTATTTCTATTTTTGGGAGTGTGAAGCAACGTGTCGTACACATTTTCCTTTTTCCTTCACGTGTTTCCGGCGATTGTGACACGTTTTCATTATATGACAGTTCACATTTGTTATCCATATCTAAGGTAGATAGATCTAGAATCAAGATAGAAGACTTTTTGAACTTGTAAAATTAATATACTTTTAATATATGAATTACCATTTTAGTTAAAGTTTATTTACATCTAGTGCACTATATTATACAAAAAGAGAAACAAGTCAAACGATTATTACTTATTTCACATTTGATGCACGATGATGCAGCATCAGTAGAATCGTTATCCGGATTTTGCTGTTTCGTAGCAGAAAAGAATGATGATAACGTTTTCTGATTACTCTCTGATATCCTAGCGAATTCAATGTCAGAGGTGCTGTGACCACGCTTTCTCTCGCAATGCAATTTAAAGTATTCTTTGTCCATTATCTGTTGGCAGAACGTTCATTGCATTTTGCCGCTGTCATCTTTCTTTCGGTTATTTGACTGTGACTCCATAGGCCTAGTAGATACGTTTCCTTCAATTTTCATGGAAGTACTGCAGAAAATTTTCAAATCTTCAATACTGATTTCAGTACTGCTAAAGCATTAGTAATCTTCTATGCTAGCAGTATTTAAATCAGTACTGAAAATATTTTTTTTTTTTTATCGAATTGATATTAAATATCAGCAATAGAAAATGTACACTCATATCATTCGAGTTATATTAAATATAAGCGGTGCATCCGCCCTGACAGCGAATTAAGTTTGGACTTCAATTCAATCCCTACCGTTTTGACAACAAACAATTTTTACAAAATTTGACAGTTTTCTCACCAAGTGTCCCTTAATTGTATAAATTAAATATGGTACCGCTCACAACTAACTAGACAAAAAGTGCGTGAGAACTTTATTCATATAAGTGATTAGTTTAACAAAGTCATATACAATTTACAATTGAAAATGTGATTAATGAGTTACTATAAGACGATGGGCAAAATTTACAGTTATCTTGTACTGTAACCGAATCCATTAATCAATCGACGACACCTTTTAAGTTCGTCATCTAATATACAGGAACACAGTACTTAAGAAGTGAGAAAGGTCATTTGTACGTGCTAATTCTATTCAGATGGCGTGCTTTCTTTCCGCTTCCATATTATTAAAAATATTCAAAACCCGACAGTCGGCGCGATGCTTCCCGACAAACTGAGCATTCATTCCCGACAAGACCATGTTTCCTCCCCCCCGCCCCCCCCCCCGCCCCCCCCCCCCCCCCGCCTCGTACGCCTATGAACCCATCCCGTCAACTAGTAGATTATTACCATTCAAGACACGACCATCGTCATTATAGGTCCCATTATTTCTGTAACGTCTTTCTTGTTAATCTTTTTTTTATCACAGAGTCCGGGCTGCGCAGAACAGTGGACGATTAAGACTGGTCTTCGGATCTTTTCTTGATCTGATATTAGTATTCTGTCTTGTCCGCAGGTTCATCTTGTAGATTTTGTTTTACGTGTAGTCTGAGCGTGGATTTACGAACTTTGGTTCTTAATATGACGCCACAGCGATGTCATAGTTATGAAAGATGTTAATTCTCAAACATTGTCGGATTTAGTTTTTGAAATACGAGAGGAAACTCTATTCCAATCTTAATAACGCAATTATGATTTCAACATTTTCAAAAACAATTTTTTTGTTGATGTTACGAAATAACAGCTTTGAAATTTTGCCGAGAGAACCCCCCAAATATGATAAGTGATCCTATGCAACAAAAAGGCTATTTGGATCATAAGTGGCACATACAACCTTCCATAACTATATGGCAAGTCAAAGATGCCCGTGACAATACCATACTTGTTACAATACTGTTTGATATGTGGAAATTCCTTACCCACAAATTATCATTTGTTTATTTTCTGGACTGACATATTTTCATTCAACATTTCGAATGCATCAAGGGTTCTTTGGAAGTTAGTCACGATTGTTCGGTGAGTAAGTGGTGGGTCAATATATAACTTAAAAATTTGAAATTTCCGCTTCAATATCCTGCTTTAATGGCATTGGCAACCACGGGTCTAAGGTGCTAATCTGTCGGCTGTTATACAATGAATTTTAACCAATCGTTATTAGATTAACACGGAAGTCCGAGATATCTTAAAAGGTTGTTATTTCTATTTTTGGGAGTGTGGAGCAACGTGCCGTACACGTTTTACTTTTTTCTCCACGTGTTTCCGGCGATCGTTTACCTGGACATAAAGCTGTTTATTGGTCAAATTAACACCTGCTAATGGTATAACTAGATATATAAAGCCCACTACCATTCGTTAATTATGCATTAAAAATCTATGGAAATTTACAGTTCCCAAGAGGTTGAAAACATAGACTCAACACGTTTATTAATAAAAAATTATTCAAATCGATAATTTCTAAATTAAAGCTACATTATGTACGATTTACACAAATAGCTGGCAATTTTAATTTTTTGCAATAATAAATGTAAAGTAAAACTTTTTAAAATTTCCTTCAAACTACTTCATTCTGAGCCAAATTATCAATGTTTGTAGTTTTGACAAAATATGTGCATTGTTGTAACCAGGGCACTGGTATGCTCCAATTTTTAATTTAAATTTTTTAATGGCGAACCGGGGATCACGGTGGCTAAGTGGATAAGGCGCTGGTTCGCTAGCCTGGAGGTTGAGTGTTCGATCCCTGCATTGGCCGAGAAAGTTCATCTCGATTTTCCGGCGTGATTTCCCCTTGTCAGTGATGCAGAAGGAGGGCCTGACAAGGACAGCTGCCTAGTCGTTCGGATGGGACGAAAAACCGAGGTCCCGTGTACAAATTGGAGTGCACGTAAAAGATCCCTTGGCAGTTGGAATTCGATATAAGAGTAGGCCGTATTGCCGCTGCCCGGGCAAAATTTCCCTCATTGCACACTGTGGCGTATGCCCGTCTTCAATTAGCCCAGGTACGGTGCTTAAGCGTAGGACGTTAAACCCCATTTCATTCATTCATTCATTAATGGCGAACCGTTCTAATTTAGTTAAAATCTCGAGTATCCGGTGCCATGAGTTGATTATCGTCCTGTTTTGTCAATAAATGTCTATTTAATAATTTAGATAACATTTCAGGCCTAAAGAAAGACCTGCAATAGGCAGATTTAGCTCTTACATAATGTATGTTTAAGTTATTTCCATTTAAAGTTTCCATTGTGGTGGTATTGATTTTTATTTCTACTGTCTTAGATAAATAAAGTAACAATAATTCGGCTATCTGCCCAGACACCATAACATGTTCTACATGGAGAGAGAGTGAAAATGGGGTTTAACGTGCACTCGATACAAACTAGGTCGTTTCGGGACTAACATGGTTTAAATTTATTTAAATAATTCTCTTGCGCGTATGGGTCTTTAGCAGTAGGAGTAAACCGTATGACCCGGAGAAAACAAACGAGGCTGGACAGGTGACTCTACTCCTTGCCACGTTCAATCGGGGATTGGCTTTATTTAACGTTCGCTTCCATCGAAGTGATATATTTTCATCTAATAGGCCTAATCACCCCAGTGGCGTCTTTTTTCAAATACAGTAAAATTATTTGACCCATAGAAACTATAGTTCGTTGTCAGTTACTTGGCATCGGGGGGGGGGGGGGGACTTTGATTATTTTTTTTACGTCCACTTCCAGGAGTGTTCATTGGACCAATACAAGATTTTAGGTACCAAACTTTTTGACCCACCGCCAAAATAAGGACCGCCCCCGCCAGGTCATAGTCTTATACAGAATAGAGCACGTAACTGATTTTTATCGAATTTCAGGAAACAGAGTACAGTAACTCAAAATCCTCTAAAATCTTAGACATCGAAAACACGAATTATTGGTCAATTTAAACCAACATTGATGATGTAACCTTAACGGGAAAAGATAAGCTTCTGATATCCGATATTTTACATAAAATAATTTTTTTAAATATTGGTACACGAATCGTGTACAATAATGCGCTTCAGCCCTGGTTATAATAAAAGACTCGAGGGATGAGGCTAGACACATTGCACCAAATCAAAAGGCATACGTAGACTGGAATAACCAGACGCTAGAAATTTGCACTCGGTTGAGACTGCCTGGCTCATTTCGCCGAACATAACTGATTTGAATTGGAGTAAAAACGGAAACCGTTGAATGTAAATCTGTTTAAATACATAAATATTACATTATTATATGCGCTGCGACTCAATTTTGTCAATTTCTAGGTCCCAAATGTTAGCCATTTAGCTCATTCATCTGCATTGTAACAATTGTATCCAACATATTTATGACATCCCATAAAAATTAACTAATCGGGTCATGCGTGTGTTAAATATCGGTACCTACTAATGGGCAATAGGTGTAGCAGTTACCATCCATATTACTACATAAGAGTAATAATCCACGCTCCATTTTTACTAAGCAAAGCAATGGGATTATTTTCTCAACAGTGTATGAACTTATCCATAGCGATAATATCCTTACATCGAGAGAAATTATCTAGTCTCGGTGAATAGAACCATGGTTGTCTGGTATTTTTTGGAACGGAAAACAGTGTTTTTAGAAGCAAACTAACCTGCCGCACATGAGGAAGTCATAATATTAATAATAAAAGGCGAGAACTCTTTTTGCGGCGGAGGCTTATCACTGAGTAATAGGTCAAGGTTAAAACATACAGTACGCGCATCGCGGAGCTTTGACGAAACACGATATTACCGTGTTTTTATCGTGGAATTCCGGGAATTACGGAGTGAATATCGAGTGACATGATAGTACTCCCTCGGTGTTGGAAACACGGTGTGACTCGGTGTTTATATTAATCCATGCCTCTGATACTCTGATCGCTTATATGTCTAGCGATAAATTAGTGCGTACAAGGCAAAGTTTTTTTGTGGAAAATATAAGAAATGGAAACGATCAAAATTGGATAACTTATTAGAAATGGGTAAATTCAAGACACGGAAGAAAATATTTATTAACATGAAACACGTGGTTAGTAAAAGGCTTAACCAAACGATAAATCATTAGTTGCACTTACGCCAACGGTTCTTTGGTAATCATCCTTTCTCATAAAAGTTATATATTTATTGAAAACGAATAATATGCTGATGAATTTATTTGAAAATGACCTAGACAAAAACAAAATAAATATTTACACGACACGCATTCTTTTTAAAAGCTCATAGAAATTGTGAGATGCACGTTGACATGCATGTCACGACAAGCTTGACAATACCAATCGATAAATTAATGCGTACAAGTCTTACCGGGGGGAGGGGGGCGTTGTTTTATCCATCTAAATAGTAATTCACATACTGATATATCTTTTCTGGTTTAAATCACAAATGAATTCACATAATGACAAATAAGTCATACTTGACATCTAATATCGGTAAATCACACCTCTATTAATATGTTTTTCTGGTTTAAATCACAAATGAATTAAAATAATTTGTCTCCTGGTGTAATCACACAAATCAGAATTAACCGTCAACAAGTTTATAGAACTTGCTGAATGCATGTACCAGTCCATAATAACCTGCTGATGTTTTCATTTCGACAGTAAAGGTTCCATAATGAGAAGTGATACGTGACATCAATGGAAACTTATACCATGTAATAGTCGTGTAGACAATAGGACCTTTTTTGTTAATTGTCAGAGATGCAGATGTATTTTACATGCAGCTCCAATTCATTTAATAACCTGTATTTATAATTCAAATGGTTTCTCAATTAGCAAAATAAAGAAAATAAAGAAAACAAAGTTACATTTCATTGCACTGTGCACAAACTCGTTTCTTAAAGCCCCAATACCACTCTTGTTTTAACTGAATAATTTGTCCCAATCTTTATTCTGGTCAACAAATTGTACCATTTTACAATATTCCAATTAATAAATGATACAAATTTCATCCTAACCTATCTTATTTTAAAAATTGGAAAAATTCAACTACATGCCGTAACATGGTTTGAAAAGCCTTACGTAAGCACTTTCAAATGCAACTTGGATTTAAACATATTTTCGAACCCTCTGGACAGGTAAGATAGGTTGTAATGGATAATTTACACAACAGGTAGGATACTTAAACATCTAGTAGTTAGAATAAGGCTAAAAAAAATTATGGACCTGTCAAGCCAGCAAGAGTGTTATTGTCCCTTTAAATAGCCCCACGACCCCTTTAACAACTTAGATTACTTGATCTTTCTGTTAAGACAGTTTATTCGACACTCTTTGATGAGCTTTATAGATTAATTATTGTTATAACTATTACAGATCTGGTTGTTTATTCTGTGTGTTTATGGATAATAATAAAACAATCAAAATTGATATTTGTGGATATAAATAATAATAATCATAGTAATATGTCCATTTATATAGCGCCAAATACACAAAGCGTGCTCATAGCGCGATAGAATTAATATCCCGGTCTCTAGGATACAGGTAAGCCTGATTACCTTTACAACTCTTTGAAAGAGCTCCCAACATATGCAGCTACAACTTGAAGTTTCAAGGAGCGCAACATTTTTGTGTGTAATACATACACCATCCTACCGGTACCCATTTACAGCTGGGTAGACTGGAATGCAGGGATGAAGTGTCTTATTCGAGGACACAAGAACTCGGCGAAAAATTCGGGTCTCGAACCTGCCACCGTTATGTCACAAATCCTCCTCTCCTTTTTTTTTTAAAATCCTCCTCTCTAACCGTTGCACCAAATCCCTCCCGTACACGAAATGGAACTAAACACCTCCAAAACAGAAAATATCGTCGTGGATTTATTGTGGTCTAAACGGTATTATAAAGTTAACCATGAATCAATGGACATTTTGTAAGGTGAACACTGCATGGTTTCTGGCGCCATGTAGTCTGAACCACTAAAAACAGCACGGGCGGTTTTATTCTTTGATACACAGAACATTTCTGTTATTCAAACAAATCTGCACGAGAATGGCATGTAAATGGAATATTATAATATGTATAGGAAGCCTAGTGACGAGTGTAGTAGGTAGGCTATAGACTATAGTTTTAAGTCGAGATTACTCGCTTTCAGTTTACTCTGTTTTTGCGATAACCAATTATGTGAGAAATACAAAACTGACATTCGGTTTTTAAAAGTTGTACGCGAACTAAATGCGTTAGTCAGATACTGACAGAACAGCCCGAGTCGAACAAACACCGCCCGAGCTGTCTTCGTCAGCTAGTTTCAAATGGCGTACAACCAGTGCAAGTGGGAAAAGACGACAATAAAATCAGAAATATGTTATTTATTATTGTCGGACTTATTACATCACTCCTGTCTAACAAATCATAAAGCTGTGGTGTTACGGTGGCGGCATAGTATTTCACCGTAACACCACAGCCACTCTAACCATTCATAATACATCTACCTATCACTCCCTACACATTTCCCCTCGTCAACTTCGCCAAACGTCAACAACACAGCTCATACATCCATTTTGCTGATTAACCCTTGTACCATGTCTACTGTTATTCTACTATGATATGCTAGTGGACTTTTTAGACCCAAATCCTCATATGTAACCGCCTAGCATGTCTCACGAGAGAAGTGTTGGCTTTGACTTACCTGTTTTGCTGCGTTAGATTGTTTAGGCGTTCGTCTTGTGGAACCCTTTTACGCTAGGACAATAGCTACAGGAGCCAAACAACCCGACTTGAGGGTATTTTTTCCAAGAGTTGTACACCAGTATGAAGCCACCCATCACAGAAACTTTCTTCACGTTCGATGCACCAGGATTTGATGGAATTTCTTACAGTACCTTCTCGGCGGTGAAGAAAGGTTATGTGACACCAGTTTTAGAATCAGTAACTAAAGTAGCGGAAGAGCATAAAAACGAGACGATAAAGTTGATATAACTAATGCAACAGGACCTGAAAGACGTTCATTGGTGAATAAAAGTACCCAGCTCAGTTTCCTATTAAAAAGCAAGCGGCCAACATAGACGATACTCCTGTACACAACATTTCAATGTGAGATTGTGTGTCCTTGTGGATTACAAGGTGAAAATAATGGTACTCTGTCCGCTGTTAGTAGGTCTATGGTCCTAGGAAAAACTCAGTCGCTCAGAAAAAGTACCGAAGCTTAGTCTTTTAGGTCTTTCAAACAGGCAGCGGTAGTCGAGACAGAAGTCCACCTTCGTTGGAATGAGCAGATAAATAAAAAGTTTGCTAAAGGAGCCGATGAAAAGCAAATATTGGCCAATGAGAAAAAGAAAGATATTGAATATGCTTGGAGAATTGAAACCCCCTGGTGGTCCATTCACAAATGATGATGAAAGTCGTTGATTACATTGAAAATGATATCATTGACTCAAAAACCAAGCAGCAAAGACTAAATAAAGAGATGCAGTTCGCTAGAGAAAATTCAGCATCTCTACCGAAGGCTGATCATCTCTAATGAATTTGGTAACAGTTTGCAAGCTTACCTGGGAAAGAATAGAAACAAAGAAGAGCTAGCGTACGAGAAATTTTAGGACAGTTTATTAAAAAATCGCTGAGTTTAATACGTAATGATTATGGTGTTAATGAGAAGTGTCCTTTATGAAGCGTGTTTGAAAAGTTTGTAACGTGAAAAAGAGTTTCGTCTTTTTCCTGTTTTTTTTTAGACTTTTTCGTACGATAAGTACCGGCATATGTTCCGTTTCTTATCTAGTTGTGTTTGGTACCTTGTTAGACGCTGTTTCAGGCGAGCTATACTCTTAAAAGGGTCGTATTTGTTCATGTTTTGAAGGATAAATATTGAAAATATGCTGAATTTGCCTTTAATTAGGCAATACTCTCAGGGTGGGCCTTATTTTTAGGAATATATATACAAAAGTGGTTTTAATTTATGCCTAAAGACCCAATGAACAAATTCTCAAGTGGACGTGTTTTAGAACTGAGTATTTCGAAATATAATAATGTATAGTACCAAAAAAATAACAGCCTAGATTTTAGCTATAGTCTATACCGAGTCTGTCTATTTCCATCCAACGGACACGTTTATCGGATGTACTTGCTAAAAACACAGCCATGGTTACTATATGTATTAATATCCAGTACCTATTCCCAGCTTCTTGTTGTTGACAGTTATATCCAGACGGAAGTCGAATATCATATATAAGCCCTAAACATCACCAGAACAACAGACAAGAAGAACTGACATCCAGCAGGTAAGTCGATAATACATCATATTTACAAGGAGACCAGGTACACGAAGTACACAAAGTATTCTCAGACTTAAGTTGAGAATTCGCTCAACTTTCAATCACTGTTTATGAGAAATATTTTTGATGCAGACACACAAAACTTTGCACATAGTTTCTTATTTATGTATTTGATACATTAAAACAACAAAAGTTGTATAAAGGGCTATATGTTAGTTATAATAAGGTGAACAAATTTGATTAATTTCCCAACTTAAGTCTAAGAATGATTTGTGAACTCGGTCTCAGATTTGTCCATGTTGTATAATACCATATTTCAGATCAATATTCAGAAGTTCGCAAGAATCGCCTCATTAAAAAGAACAGGTGTGGGGCTCGACACCATGACACAATTGGTGACCAGGTTGGAATATGGAATATGGTTGTATTTAATTGATGTACATTTTGATGAAATAAAATGTGAATCAACTGTGCATCTATGATAAAAAAAAAATTAGTTAATTATTAGTTATTTGCATGTTATTTCATCTTCATTAGTTGTTCAATGAAAAATAAAGTAGGGAAACTTAAGACATTCGAAATCTATTTCTATGTAATATTATATATTAATGTTCAGTGGGCAAGTTTATATTTGTTTGTAAATTATTCCGAGGCTCATACATTCACCAGTCTTCATTACCCATGTCAGGGCAGAACAGTAGGACGCTAAACCACATTTCTTTCCATATCATATCATTCATTGAAGTAACTCGTTTATTCATTGCAGCAACTCACCCATTCATTGAAGTAACTCGTCCATTCATTGCAATAACTCGTTCATTCATTGCAGCAACTCAGTCATTCATTGCAGTAACTCGTTCATTTATTGCATTGATTTTCCGGCGTTGATTCATCTTGTCGATGATGCAGAACGGAAGGCCTGGCCAGGGCAGATGTCTTATCTTTCGGATAAGACGAAAAACCGAGGTCCCATGTACACATTGGCGTGCACGTAAAATATCTCTTGGCAGTTGGAATTCGATATAAGAGTAGGCCGTAGCGCCACTGATCGGGCAAAATTTCCCCCATAGCACACAGTATGGCGTATTTCCGTCTTCCATTAGCCCAGGTTAGGTGCATAACAGCGGGACGTTAAACCCCATCTCATTTCATTTCAGCACATCATTTATTCATTACAACATCTCCTTCATTCATTGCAGCACCTTGTTCATTCATTTCAACATCTCATTCAATCATGCGCTTTATAAATTATTAATCATTTCTACTTTCAGGACTTACTGAAAGCAAGCAAAATGGACATCTTGACCTCGTTAAAACAACGAATCAGTAATGCATTGAACAGTATAAATAACAAAAGTCCGGAAAAGACAAATGAAAGCGGAGAAAAGATTAACAACGAAAGTCACGAAGAGAACCGTAAAAACAGAGAAAAGGTTATTAACATGTACAGATGTAAGGTTCTAACACCTGAAACCATACCAACATTTATAATACCACCGCTATACAAACAAAAAACCGATATGGTAGAATCGTACAGAGCCGAACGCCATTTAGAGACCGTCAAATGTTTTTAGTCTTGAGTGAGATTGTGGTCAATTCTTCGAACTAATCATTGCTTTTATATTGCTCCTTACATTTTGGTGTAACTATATCTTTAATAGAGTTGCGTCTAATGTAATGAATGTCCTGACCAAGGTATTTTTTAGGTTAGGTCTTGAATTAGTGATTTTATAGTTTTAGTTTTAAGCTAATATAAATTATTATTAATGTTTAGTTGGTCTGTTCAATATTTATGCTATATAGTTGAAATGATAACACGATTGAATCTTCCAGTTCCGAAGGTGGCCTCTTTCTGAAAATATTGCATATCAGGTGCCATACTAAACTTAGACTGTCTACCTAAAGTTAGTTCCGCTTGAGAACAGACATTAAGCTAGCTGATCGACATTTTAAGTCCTAAATCGACGATTTTAGTCGAAAACACTCGATATACTTCGAGAATTATTTATTCTGCTTCCATTTAATGAAATTGAAAAGGTTTATTAAGACTTCGTGTGTATGTCAGATGTGAAACCACATTACCAAACTAATTTTGGAATGTGCCGCCTATCAGGACAGAGTTTTTTTTTTCATTCTACACACAAGTCTCGCTACCCAGCGTTAGTGTGAACTGCAAGGGAAGACAACCCATTCTCGAAATATGAAGTAGATGGATTTCTGTGTGTAAAAAATGATGAGATGCAGCACGTCACACACATCGGTCCTTTTCAACAAACAAGTAAGTTAATTATAATATAAATGTTTCATTGAATTGTTTGATTAGGTGACTTATTAGAATGATCTTATGTATGTGTGAAATATAATTATATGCGTAAATATGTAATATTGTAAGTAGCATAAATTGAAACGGCATGAAAGGGTGTTTAGCGTTCTACTGTTCTGCTCCGACTGGGCTAATGAAAACGGGCTTTCGGCATGAAGTGTGCTGTGAGGGAGGGAAATTGTGCCCGGAGAGCGGCGCTACAGTCAACTCTTACATTATCGAATTCCAACTGTCAAGGGTTCTTTTACACTTGTCAGTGTGTACACGGAACCTCGGTTTTTAGTCCCATTCGACCTATTATACCTTGTCCCTTGCCATGGCATCTGTCCTACACTACTTAACTTTCTCGGCCAACACAGGGATCGAACATAGTACCCCGTTCCAGGCTCTCGAGCCAGCGTCTTACTCAGTTAGCCACTGTACCTTTGTAAGTAATATATATGTAAATGTGTGTTAATGTAGATATAAATAATGATAACTATTGTATGTATTTTCAGGGTGAAGATGTTTGTGTGTTTGGAGGTAATAATTATCATCATGGTTTTCATCTTTTATATGGTAAAGAAGATTATCATACAGATTAACCAGCATCCGATTACGCGTTTTACTAAATATTTTATTTATAAAATCGTATCATGTGTTGTTTGTAGATTGTATAAACTTTTTTTTATATAAACCCCTATTGTACTGAACTACACGGGTATTACTTACTGTCTTACCGCACCATTGGAGGTGATGAAGAGGGAGAGAGAGAGATGGATGGAGTTTAAAGTCCACTCAACACAAACAAGGTCATTTCAGGACTAACATATGGTTAAATATTATTTCAAATGGTCTTTGGCAGTTTGGGGAAACCGGTGGACCCGGAGGAAACCAATGAACGAGGTTGGACAGTTGACTCAATGACAGACCTTGTGATACAACGCGCGTTAACCGTTTGGCAATCAACCTCCCCGGAGGTGATGGAAAACGTAGGTCTGCACTATATCTATAAGTATTTTACTACACATTGAGTTATTACGGTCTTTTGAAAGGTTTAACCTGTTTGTTTGACATGGGCAGAAGGGTTGTAGATCAATGTAATCTATTTATAAATGATAATCAAAATGCGGACAGGAACAACTGCGTTACAGATATGTATGCATTTTATGTATAAATGTTGTTGACTACGTATCCATTGTATTGTTTGAAATAATAATAATAATAATAATCGTTTTTTATAGCGTTGAACATTTCCCTGTTGTTTATTCACCTTTTATGATATAATATATCCATATTTATTCTTGTATTTAGGAGAGGTTATAGGCTATGCATATTCCTCAATCTATTTCAATTGTTGAATAAAATATTATTCTTTTTATTTTAAAAAAAATAGAGATTATGTTACTGATAATCCCATAAACCCTAATATTTAGAACTAGAAAATGCACCCTATAATGGACTGTTAAAATTTGGGTCATCGTATCCATCATTAGTGATGAAAGAAGCCCTCTCAGCTAATTCTGATGCATTCGACTATGGAGTCTTTAAAGAAGCCGAACGGGCTTGGGTTTCAAAAAGAGATCATTGTGCAACAATGGAGATATCTTAGCGCTGATTCGCCCATTATTCGCCTCGGGCTACAGACTGAGACAGATATCATTTGTACATCTTAGACAAACCCAAGGTCCTTGATAAGTGGATCATTAGGTTGGTTCACCCATTAGCCGCCATGGAATAGAGACTGGGATACATATAGGTATCAATTGTACATCGTTAGACTTCCGTCCGATCCTTAGGAAGTGGCCTCGGCCCTTGCAAGCCTGTAAGAATATCCGAACAGTTATTAGATCTGAATGGGATTGGAGAACATGCTTAGCTTACATATAACAGCATTGGGTCACCCATCAGCCGCCCCGAGCTAGATACCGAGACAGATATCATGTGTACACCGTTTGACATCCTCAAGGTCCTTGGGAAGTGGATCATTGCGCTGGTCCACCCATCATTTGTACATCGTTAGACTTCTGTCCGGATCTTAGGAAGTGGCTTTGGTCCTTGCAAGCCTGTAAGAATATCCGAACAGTTATTAGATCTGAGTTCATGGAACGTGAAACTCGGACTATAGATAACAACTTGTATCACTGTTACATAAACACGCATTTAGAATAACACGGTTTAAAATATGTTACAACACAACGTGAAGTCCATAGTGAAATCACCGTATTGATGTCAAGTGAATTAAATATATCGAAATTAAAGTAAGAAGAAATCGGGATATTAAGATAGCTTCCATTTTGAAGACGGCAGTACACGGGATAATCGTCTTTTTTTCTTCTTTTTTATCGCAATGGGATTGGAGAACAGGCTTAGCTTACATAAAACAGCTCTCCCTACATAATTTATATATGCAATGTTAATACAAAAGGAAATCAAATGAAATGAGGTTTAACGTCACACTGCCCCGCTACGCACTGGGCTTATCAAGACAGGCATACGACATAAATTTTGCCTGGATGTGAGAGAGATAGAGAAAGAGAGAGAGATGGGGTTTAACGTCCACTCGACACAAACAAGGTAATTTTGGGACCAACGTATGGTTTTAAATTTTTATTTCAAAAACTCGCTTGCGCGTAGGGATCTTTAGCAGTGGGAGGAAACCGGGGTGCCCGGAGGAAACCCACGAGGTCGAATACGCCCACACTACCGCAAGCCAGAGGTGATCGGCCAGCTAGAGGTCGAAGCGCGGCACTCTAGACCACTAGGCCATCCCAACCCCCCTTATAAACTAAGGACAGTTGAACTTTAAAAATTGTACTTATCATTAAAACAAAGATCTTGGTAATTAATGAAAAGATGAATAACTGTTAAAAAGTATGATGTATAATTAGGCAATAAAATATAATATCCTTTCTAACATCATGCCCTTTCTAGAAAATATAAGGCGTAATATAACGGATAAATTAAATAACCCACCACAATAATTTATAATAGAGCATTTTTTTTAAAAAAAATTTAATTTTTTTTTACAAAATCAGTTTAATTTGAGTAGGCTATAATATTATACGCGGGCCATATAATCAATTACAGAAACTTTAGCATATATCATGAAATATACAATATTATGTACATGCTTATAAGAATCAAAACCAACTGCCTTGGAAACATCTAATGTCAGTTGTTTTAGTAAACGGAATTCGGAAAGATACGTCATCCGCATATTCCTGAAGCAATGACCCGAGAAATCCCTCTCTCGCTATTGCTGGATTGGCTTCTGATACTTGAACTTTTGAGGCAGTGTGTCTTTTCTTCCTGTTCAATCAAATCTATCACTTAATAAAAGTACAGCAACATGACAGTCCTTCGTTTAATCTAGGGTCTTCCCTAAAGCTTTGGACAATGATTTAAGGTATTAAAAACGGTGTAAGTCTGTCTCCGACGATATCCTAGAGGTATTTTACTTTAGAATGACGGATTTTTCTTTTAAAACTTTTTATATCCGATGTCGTTTTTCTGACTTTTATGGAACTCACGCTGTTGCATTAAATTTGCGGTTTTATAGCAGATTTAACACGTCTCTAGTTCTGGTTCTGGCAGGAGTATGGTGATTAATATTATTGGAGTTACTAATTCATACCAAATTTAAAGAACATAATAATATGTTGGGTTATTTATCAGATAAATATTTGAAAAGTTAAGTAAGCATGCAAATAATAATTTTCAAATTTCAAAATGATCTGTGTTTTGGGGATCTTTACTCCTCTTTTGGAGTGGGGAAGTGGTCTGATATGTGTCTAATCGAGACATACTAGGTCATTTCGGGACCAACATATGGTAAAATTTTGTTTCAATAATTCGCGCGAAGGGGTTTTTAGCAGTGGGGAAAAACCTGATGACCCGCAGAAAACCCACGAGGTTGGACAGTCGACCCTACGCCTTGTCGCGTAGAGCCGGGGAGCATATTCTCTTCTGCTACTACATATTTCAATATTTTTTGGTTGTCTTGTATTTGTAATTCTCTTCTTGGGATTCCTTTTCACGTTGTGTATTTTTTTCTTATTATCTCAGTAGTTAAGGCGCTTGTCTTGCCAGGAATAATACTACAACAGTTCGTTCTACTTTTTTTTGTCATATACATATTGATACAATGCATAATAGATTAAACTACAATGCTTAAAATAAACATGTCTTCCTCTCCTATCTGTAACTAGTAGCCCCCTACAAATTAATGAAGTATAATCATCTCAGTTGGTGTTTTATGAACCCCGGCGTTCTCTCCCTAATTTAGCGGCTGTCTAACACTTAGTGATCTTCATGATGTCCCAAATCTATATGACCTAAATCAGTCTAAAACATTGACGGCGTCCTTGAGACATCGCGCTTTTTAGTTTGAAGATGAATTCTCTATAATTTGAAACCAATAATTAGTTGGAAGATATAATATAATCCTATTAATAATTTAAAGAGCAAAAATTATACAATAGTCTTTCAGAACAGAAGAAATGATTCGAGTTAAATTGTACAAACTGAGGGAATCCGTTCAGTAAGAATTTTTGCTGTCTGTCACCAAAAATTATA
Organism: Patella pellucida; assembly: GCA_917208275.1. Classification (NCBI taxonomy): domain Eukaryota; kingdom Metazoa; phylum Mollusca; class Gastropoda; family Patellidae; genus Patella; species Patella pellucida. Next base: position 10,624,401 of record OU795044.1, read on the forward strand.
AGTTCACTTCCTTGATTCCAGGCAGAATCAATCATTAATCTAAATGCATCATGCCATTTAGAAATAGATGCCGGATTTCTGTATATGGCAAATGTTTATTCTTTGTGACAAGCTTGAGGCTAAGTGTGCAAATTGGAATTGTTTCCCTTTAACAGCGTAGCTGTGACAAGTTGTTGCACATTTGAAAGAGATATTATAGATGCTGGGCTCCACTCGGCAAATCTCGACAAATTCTGGTACCCTACATCAAATCTCGGCTGTATGACAGTAAGTGATATGTACCTACCCCATACATTTGTGATGCGGCTACTGGTTTAAATTAAACAGGAAAACGTGTCTCTTTTACAAAAAAGTCCAAAATTGCATCTTTTGTAGAATGTATATACCTAAATGAGGAGAGTTAGTGCAGTATGAGCGTTGCCCGTGACGACGCATTTGAAGAATGTTTTATCATGCCAAGATTTCAAAGTCTGATCTATTTGTCTTTCAAGTTTATTATCCGATTGTCTTTAGACAAGGACAAGACTGCACTGAATATTCTACACACTCTTGTTCTCTTGTTACAAAATGACATGTTATGCCCCCTGCCATCTTGACATGTGAAAGTAATTTGAATATCAAATCCACCAGTCCCCCCCCACCCCGTAGATCCTAGTACCACTCCTTATGTCAATATGTAACTTTAAATGTAAATAATTCCTTCGAAGACCAACAGTTGTTAAAGGTTTAAACCCCATGTCACATGTTAAAGGTTTAAACCCCATGCCACACATAGGGAGTTTAACCCCCATGTCACATGTTAAAGGTTTAAACCCCATGCCACACATAGGGAGTTTAAACCCCATGTCACATGTTAAAGGTTTAAACCCCATGCCACACATAGAAAGTTTAAACCCCATGTCACATGTTAAAGGTTTAAACCCCATGCCACAAATAGAAAGTTTAAACCCTATGTCACATGTTAAAGGTTTAAACCCCATACCACACATAGAAAGTTTAAACCCCATGTCACATGTTAAAGGTTTAAACCCCATGCCATACATAGAAGGATTAAACCACATGTCACCTGGTGGGTGGTAAAGGTTTAAACCCCATGTCACCTGGTAAAGGTTTAAACCCCATATCACTTGTTAAAAGTTTAAACCCCATGGCACTTGTTATAGGTTTAAACCCATGTCACCTGGTGGGTGGTGAAGGTTAAACCTCATGTCAGATGTTAAAGGTTTAAACCTCATGTCAGATGTTAAAGGTTTAAACCCCATGTCAAATGGTAAAGGTTTAAACCCCATGTCACCTGTACAAGGTTTAAACCCCATATCACCTGTACAAGGTTTAAACTCCATGTCACATGTTAAATGTTTAAACCCCATGTTACCTGTTAGAGGTTTAAACCCGATGTCATCTGTTAAAGGTTTAAACCCCATGTCACTTATTAAAGGTTTAAACCCTATGTCCCACATAAAAGGTTTAAACCCTATGTCCCACATAAAAGGTTTAAACCCAAAGTCACACATAAAAGGTTCAAACCCCATGTCACATGTCGAAGGTTTAAACCCCATGCCACACATAAAGGTTTAGACCCCATGTCACATGTCGAATTTTTAAACCCCATGTCACCTGGTAAAGTTTAAACCACATGCCACACATAGAGTTCAAGGTTTAAACCTCGTGTCACCTGTTCAAGGTTTAAACTCTATGTCACCTGTTATAGGTTTAAACCCTATGTCACATGGTTAAGGTTTAAACCTCATGCCAGGTGTTAAAGGTTTAAATCCCATGTCACCTGTTAAAGGTTTAAATAAATACTTGAGGCTCTATTCTTGAAAACTTCAACTAGATTTTTTTAAGAAATCTGACGGTTCATTGGTTCAGGGTAACATGGAATTTTAATAATTTGATGGATAATATTCTATAGATTGATTTTAGAGCTTAGTCAACCAAAATTGAAGTATCTACTAAAATTTTGATTTTATCTTTAATTAAGATTTCGAGAACCAGGGCCGTGAGCCCTAAAATCAGAGCAAAATTTTTACCTCTTGGCCAATGAAGCGGCTAAATTTTAAAAATATTATATTAGTTTAAATTAATAAATTCCATGTTACCAATTTATTTACCTGCATTTGACAATATTTTCACTGCCAGTGAAGGTTGATTGTGCTGGTAATCATTAATAATGAGCAACGTATTCTGTCAATATGATTACGGTCAACATGAAAATTTACATTTCACAGATTCAAAGGCTTTAATTTTTATGTGACCTCATATTTCCAAGATGGCTGTGATGACCATATGATGAATTCGTGGTTCATAAAGCACACTGGTACTAGTTATTTCAGCAGTGAGAGATAACCCAAGGTCCCGGAAATCCCATGAGGTTAGGCACGCAAGCCTATTCATTGTCCCATACAAACCCTGATACAAGTCCATCCACCCAACCCTTGTTTTTGATATGAAAGCACCTGTTGTGTATATATACTAAAATAATAATCAAAGAACCTTCGGCAAACCTCAGAAGATTCCCGGAATCTGCCGAGGTTTGCCGAGTGCCTTCTTTGAGTGTGTGTGGGACGTAGGGGTGGGGTGGGGTAGCTGGAGTGGTCTAGAGTGCCGCGCTTCGTCCTCTAGCTGGCCGGCCACCTCTGGCTTGCGGCTGAGGTTTCGAGTCCTGGGTCCGTATTCAAAGGTTTTCTAAAAGTTAAGTGAAAAAACTTAATTTTTCCACTTAACCAAGTGTCTAACCTTAAATCGGTATTCAAAGACTCTATTTTTCATTTGCTTGGCTATGTGAAAACTTAACTCCACACTTAAATTGTGGAAAACTCACATTCGCCAAAAAGCATGAATTTTCAATTTATGGACTACCCTCCACTGCCAAAAATCACGAATTTCTAACATTGCAAGCAAGTTATGCCCCCTTAGGGCATCAACCATACTCTATTAAATTCTTAATTTATATTACTATGAAAATGTTTGTCGAAACATTATACACGTATTGTAACGTTTGAAAATAGTATGATTGTAATTTGGATAAATTATGGTATTGTGCATCCTTGGCCGGAATAGATTTTTTCCCCCTAAAATTCCATCTCAAATACACAAATAGTGGCAGTATAATGATAGATATTGTAAACTTTAATTTTTTAACACTGTATCACGAATAGAAAAAAACATATTATTAGCAATACACAATGTCCTTTGCCTTCTAATTTAGACTGGACAAATCATACAGTGTTTTTTTTTTTATAAATCTATCATTTGCGAAATTCATAGAATATCTATGAATTTCGACATTTTAGATTTTCAAAGGCCTGGCACGGACGGTACGTACGAAAGATGCATGTTGCATTATGTTTTAACTGAATAAATACTATCGACTATGTATAATGGGAATGAGATGTAAAAAAATAAATCATGCCTTGCTTCTAGCGGTAGTATAAATAATTTTAAAAAATGTATAAAGATCTTTGAATTTAACTTTATTATGTGACAATTGCGGAAACATGATGAAGCATGTATACAAACATGATAGATGATCGGAAAAAGATATCTTTAACTATCTCGGTGGTAATAACCTTTTGGTCTATTATGGCACCACCATAAAATTTTGAAAAATAGACAGCCGCAAACCCATTTTCCAAGCACCTCAGACAAGAGCAGCGGATGGAGATATATGGTGATCTGCGAGCACTTTAATCACACACCCTCGAATACTGGGAGTGACTGAAGAAAGACTGTCAGTTTATAATGCTGTCACCATCTTGAGGTTAAACTCATTAATTTTTGCATAATTTCACCAGGTGGTAGAATTTGTTTCTTCCAACGAAATCTATCTTTCTGCTTTTCTTTCCTTTCCTTTCCCTGTTTCCTGTCCTCTCCTCTTTTACTACCTTTTCTTTTTCTTTTTTTTTCACTTTTTTCTTTTTTCTTTTTTCTTTTTTCTTTGAGGCTTAGGCCCATATTTTTTTTTCGGCTTAGGCCCACTTGCCATGTGGGCAAGTGGGCCCAGTCCGGCACTGGGCCTACAGTCATATGTTCGGAACGTTTCAGTGTGTAGCGTTCAATTAACACACACACGTTACGGTTTGAAATTAAAAATGCCGATTTGCTATGGGGCCACCCATAAGGTACGTACGCTTGAAGGGGGGAGGGGGGTCACGCCAAAAACGTACAGGTGCGTAAATTCATTGGCAAAACGTACGTATAGGAGCGTACAGGGGGGAGGGGGGGTCTGAATTTTACCCATTTTGAGCGTACGTACTTTATGGATGGCCCCCTAGAAGAAATTTTATCGGTTATAATTAATATAGTAATTAGCATTTTCTGAAATGTTCCACAAAAAATTTAATAGTTGTTTGCCGCATCATGTCATAGTCTTTATTCGCTTAACTTGGTTCCCTGATGGATCCGGTCTCCTGCATTAGTGGAGAGAAAGAAATGGGGTTACTCAACACAAACAACTAGGTCATTTCGGGAATAATATATGGTTCAACTTTATTTCAATAACTCACTTGCACGTAGGGGTCTTTAGCAGTAGGGGACCCGAAGAAGACCCACGCGTTTAGACAGGCGACCCTACTCCTTGTCACATACAACCCGAGAATCAAAACCACGCCAATTAACTCAATGACAGACTTTATGATACATGAAATATGAAATAGGGTTTAACGTCCTACGCTTAAGCACCTAACCTGGGCTAATTGAAGACAGTCTGCATGTGCTAACCATTAAGCGCCCCCCCCCCCCGCATTACTAAAATTACACAGTGATTCTGGGTGTGACTTAACAAGCGCCTTTTATGGTAAAGGCAAAAATCGCATTTTAGATGTCTCTTGAAATGAGGGAGAGAAATTGGGTTTAACGTCAACCCGACACAAACTAGGTCATTTTGGAACTAACATATGGTTAAATTTTTTTAAGGTCATGAGACGAAGAAGCCTATTGATTTTCAGCGATATCCGATAATTACTGCCATAGTTATGGCTCTTGATCACTTTTAAAAATCTTGTGAACGCTCTAGAGGCTAAAGTTAATATCCGACTGACTTTAAATTTATACACAGTGTTTAAGATCATGAGACGAAGCAGCTTATTGATTTTCTGTCAGAGTTCGGACCCTTTATCACTTCAAAAAATGTTGTGGAAGCTCTAGAGGGTTAAGTTAATAACCGATATAAATTTATACACAGTCTTTAAGGTCATGAAATAAAATAAAACCAAGTACGAACAATCCAAACCATCAGACAAAATTCGAAGTCCTAAAAAACGATATAGGCAAAATAGTGTAATATTGCAAAATAGTGTAATCAGCATATGGACTGTTCACCGTGTACAAAATACACGACAAACAGTGGTAACAGGTGTCCGAAAGGTTAAGCTTACCCTGCTGGCATGCCATATCCGCCATAGCTGCATCCAATCTATTAAGCGAAATCTCGGTTAAATAGCGTGATTGGCCAATGAACTGTAGGTATGCAAAATACACGTGATGAACAGTGTTAACAACGTAGTAGACCTATATTATCAGGGATATAGTATATCCGTCAATGAAATATGTCAAATATTATAGTCGAAAGAGACATGTCATATTTACCAATCAAATCAATATGACGGCCATAAAACTTTTTAAAGGTTTTAATAAGTTTAGTTCGTAAGTAACCCTGTAGTTGAAGCTTAGATGACAAATGCCTCGATCTACTTAAAAAAAATCAGAATAGAACGAACAAGCTCTCGCGTAACGAATTAGCTGAGACACAAACACTCCATAAGCTGGTGATATTGGAATGTTACTACTAATAAATGGAAAGTTAACAATAGGAAAGTCAAAGTCATTACGTTTATCGTATAGTTTAACCCTAAATTTATGGCAATTGTCAAAATCGAGACGCAGATCCAAGTAGGAAGCGTAATTGTCACTTTCAGTAGTGTTTTTAATTTCGAGCTCATCAGGATATATGAATTCTATATAATCACTGAATTTTGAATTATTCAGTGATAGAACATCATCGATATATCGATAAGTGAAATTAAAATGTCTAACCAATCGTTTGTTGGATTTTACGAGTGCCTGCATGTACTCGGCCTCGTATGAATAGAGAAACAAATCTGCAAGCAAAGGTGCACAGTTGGTACCCATTGGGATACCTACCACATGCTGATAAATTTCCCCTCCAAATTCAACAAAGATATTATCTATTAAAAAATCCAACATCTGAATTATCTTGATGGCCGTGAACTTATTTTTGGAATCACTATGGTTCTTAACAAAATATGTAGAATTGTAATTAACAACTAAATATTGATATCTAACATGTCCCGATTTAGTTGAAAAGACACTGTGAATAATGTCTTTCAATCGGGTTTTTAATTTGCTATAGGGAATTTTAGTGTACAAGGTAGAAAAGTCAAAAGTTTGTATAGATGAGACTGAAGCAAGTGATCTAGATTGCAAACCATCAAGTAATTCTTTGGAATTTTTCAATATCCACATTTGATTGATACCACTACGAGAGTATATTTTGTCGCAGTATTTTTGAATACCCTCTTTCACTGCCGTTAGTATAGATGTCAATACTTTTGAAAGTGGTTTAGTGGAACAACGGGATAATTATTGTCAGAGTTGTGGCCCATGTTCCTTTCCAAAAATCTTGTGGACGCCCTAGAGGCTAAAGTTAATATCCAAATGACTTTAAATTTAAACACAGTGTTTAAAGTCATGAGGCGAAGAAGCCTATTGATTTTCAGCGATTTCCGATAATTACTGTCAGAGTTATGGCCCTTAATCACTTAAAAAAACCTTTTTAAAATCTTGTGAACGCTCTGGGGGCTAAAGTTAAATCCAATTGACTTTAAATTTATACACAGTGTTTAAGTTCATGAGACGAAGAAGCCTATTGATTTTCAGTGGTTTCTGATAAATACTGTTATAGTTATGGCCCTTGATCACTTAAAAAAATCTTGTGGATGCTCAAGACTCTAGAGGCCAAAGTTAATATCCGATTATGGTCTTGAGACGATAAAGTGTATTGATTTTTAATGAATTTTGATAACTAGAAGAGCTAAATTCATGATATAAAATGTTTCGTATAATAAACGTTAGCATGGGACAGAACTTTATGAAAACCAAACAAATACTAATGATTTTCTAATAATGAGTTGTTACTCTGAATCAATTTTAATGTATTATAAATGTTTCTTTACCGAAAAAAGTAAGAATATGCGACAACTCTTGTTGACTGCCCGGACGATTTAGCTGCTGTGGGCGTGTGTTTCGTTGCCTGGCAACCTATCTTATATCGTTATATATGGGTTCTGCTCCTAACCTCGGCTAATCAAGGCTATGAGGGAAATTTTGCCTGGGCAGCTGAGCTAAGGCCTACTCTTATATCGAATTCCAACTGCTAAGGGATCTTTTACGCGCACGCCGATGTGTACACAGGACCTCAGTTTTTTGTCAGATCAGAACGACTTGATGTTGTTCATTGTAAAACAGGATACAACAGTGGATGCTGTGTTTGTTTTAAGGGTAAATTTTCATGTACTGATTTGGGGGATCACGGTGGCTAAGTGGATAAGGCGCTGGTTCGCTAGCCTGGAGGTCGAGTGTTCGGTCCCTGCTTTGGCCGAGAAAGTTCATCTCGATTTTCCGAAGTGATTTCCCCTTGTCGCTGATGCAGAAGGAGGGCCTGACAAGGACAGCTGCCTAGTCGTTTGGATGGGACGAAAAACCGAGGTCCCGTGTACACATTGGAGTGCACGTAAAAGATCCCTTGGCAGTTGGAATTCGATATTAGAGTAGGCCGTAGCGCCGCTGCCCGGGCAAAATTGACCTCATAGCACACTGTATGGCGTATGCCCATCTTCAATTAGCTCAGGGTAAGTGCATAACAGTAGGACGTTAAACCCCCATTTCATTCATTCATTCTTTGTACTGATTTGTGTAAAAATGTACTCCATGTTGAAATTGATATTGATATGGAGTTAGATGATGATTAATATATTTTATTATGATTTTATTTTTATCGTTTCAATTCTATTTCATTTCACACTGATACTCTTTCTTACGCCATTTTCCTGCAATGATGAGACGTCTACCGTATTTGGCTCATTTGGCAAGGTAAATCGTGCCCATGGCTTAGTTTACAAACTATGACCAGGCACTACACCCCATAACTTTTGACCGACAACCCTCAAGTGCGACCCCTGATTGGTCAAACTTGAAAAAGTTGCGCAGCATCCAACTCACATCTACGCAAATATGTCTCTGCACTATAAAGAAATAAGTCATCTATTTCGGGCCTATTTCAAGGTTAAACTATTAAATTAACAAATGATATTGGGGAACTGTGTTGACCTGTTGTTTGCACGATTATTGATAGTCCGAATTGTAGCGGGAGCGAACGTGACAGGTTTTTCAACACGAGAATTGGTCCTACACTTAAAAATCATTCACATCGGAAATAATAACACAATTATCTCCCTTGTTTTTCTATTCCCAATCATGGAATAGCTATCTTTTCAAACGTTGGAAGTTGAAAATGATATTTTTGCCAATTTCTTAACTGGCAATAATGAATTATAGTATTTTATTAATGTTAAAAGATACCATCTATTTTCTCGCTTTAAGAAAGCCCCAGCATATCGGAATAAAGATTAAATATGGGTAATAAAATGGCGGCCGTGTTACTGCATATTTCAAATGCTCTCAAAATTTGTTAATTTGTGGCTAACCTGCTGGAGAGAGAGAGAAATGGGGTTTAATGTCCATTCAGGGGCGGACTGGAGCCGGCAACCAGCTCAGACTCCCGTATCGGAGCAGTCCCTTTTACTGACCATGGAGGCCGGACGGGGGTCGGTGGCTCTCCTCAGGGAAAATTTTGAAAAATGAGCCCCGAATATGTGATTTGGTGGCATAGCTGATTTATGGGGACAGGGACTGAGATAACGTTCTTTCGCCGCCTCAAGGCCGTATAACAGATGGCCTTGACGGACAGTTGGGGTGGGGGGGCAGAACCTGAAATGCCTGAGAAAAAAAAATCGGGTTTACAGACACCGGCCTTCCTTGTTCATGTATATGTTGCCATATTTGACGGTCGCAAACGCATTTTACTGCTATTCCACTTTATTTTCGCTTTACCCGTCTGCCTGAAAAGTCAGCTTAACCGAAAATTAGGGGGGCAGCCCCCCCCCCTGTCCCCTGGCTTGTATGCCTATGTTGACGGAGGTGATGGGAGAGGACATGCATAGGCGTACAGGAGATAATTCATTTTTGAGACCATTCCCGACATCCAAATTCTGTAATTTCATCTCTGAAAATAACGAGTTAATAAAAATGTCAAGGCATGTTTAACACCAGCCTCAGGAAACTCAGGAAAGCGTCTCGCACTCATATTCAGCCAGCAGACCAGCTATGATCAAATTTTGCTGAGGTCTTAAAATTAAAGGTTACCGTGTCGGGTGAATCCGATAAAATTTTCGGATGGAATTCGGAATTCCCATTGCAGGATTCCGAATTCCGGCCCTAGAAAGTATAGTATACCAGCCCATTCCAGACTCAAGTGAAGCCTGAGGCGGCAGTTGCAATAGGGCCTATTTAAAATGGCGTGGGCCTAATTAATTTTGAGTCTGGGCCTATGTTGATTCCCGTTGGGCCTAAACCCCACCCCTAACATTCATAGTCTATGCGTATTTAATCGAATAAGGCAAGACTAAAAATTTTAATTTTTTTTTTACAAATTCTGTGGGCCTGAGGCTCCAGTCTCATCAGCCACACTGATAATCCGCTTCTGCTTGACGGCTCGTTAAAGTCACCTGCTACATGCAACATGAGCCCCCCCCCCCCGGCCCTTTGCCCTATTGGTCAATACGCTCCTGTGCTCAAGGTTATTTCGTGATAATCGTCACTTCCCTAAACATGGATTTCAGAAGCTTATTGCGCAGCTCATTTTTCATCTACCACCGACATGTTCAACTTTTCACAGCAAAATTACAAGACTGGTGTTTACCCACTCTATCAGATTCAAACTACAGCGATGGTGAAATATTTTATTTGTAAATGATTTTTAACTACAATAATGTAATATATTTTAACTAATAAATTATCACTTGGTCTATATTAAACAATATTTTAAAAACTTCAAAATGGGGTTGCCCTCAGAAACATATCCACCCCGCACCCACGACTACATGTAAGTATGTCGAAAATTTCGAAATAATTTGACCCATTCTAATTCCCATAACGGTTTATGTGCCAAGTTTAGGAAAATAGGAAATTTCGAATGTTGACCTACACCATGACGGTCTGTCGGACAAGATTCACCCCCCCCCACCCTCACATCACTTTGACATGCCGAAACTTTCGAAATTTGTTTGACCCCGTTCAAATTCCCATAAAGGGTTGTGTACCAAATTTAGAAAAATGCAAAATTTAGAAGTTTGACATGTAGCTTAACAGAGAAATGGGCATGAAATATGGGCTTATAAAAAAAAATATTGTTTCATATGGAAGCAATTTTGAAATGGTTATTTCTAAAGTCGTATTAAGTTATTAAGACATAAACAATAATACAAATTATATGTGAATATTTGTTTCCAAAAAAACAAATATTCTGTCAGAAAAGCCTACATTTGATTTGAGTAATATTAGATAATCAAAACCTCCCCTCGAAAACAATACAAATATGAAAAGGTAACATCTCATTTACCCCCCAAAAATCCTGCTGCTCGGTCGAAAGTTTCGAAAGAAATGTAATTTGATCTCATTAAGAATCCCATAAAGTTCCATGTCCCAAGTATAGACAATAAAAAATTTTGAATGTTGACCTAACGTCTATATAAAGTATTATGTTACCCAAAATTACAAATTCCGATCTTTGTAGGCGTTTCTGACATAAGTGGTCAGTATTGATCGCCGGCTACCCAACCCTAACTCCCATTTAGGAAGGGGGAGGTAGGATTTTCCAAACTGCTCTGATCAACTGGAAGTGTTTACTCACTACTGACCTTACATATATAAACATAATCATGCATAAAATGAAAAATAATAATAGTAGACATCTTTAGACAACTTCATTAGAAAAAAACCTAGTTTGGCAATAACAAGCTTTTTTTTTAGATAAATTGATGACTGTTGGCGGTATATAACAATAGTTAAATCCAAATTGCAAACGAACCCCATCAATATTTGAATCAAAGTGTTACAGTAAAGTCATCAGCTAACATGTTTTTGACATACCTTTACATAGAGAAGTGATTCGATAGACTTTTAGTGAGGATATCGGTTTAAACTACAAGAGCGACATGCCAAATGCTATGTGAATTTTAATGAATCTAACACCATGCCAGTTACTTCCCAACAAAGAACTGTAAACTAGCTATCAGCGATAACTGGGGGGGGGGGGGGTCACACGTCTTCAAAGATAACTGGCCCCGTCGAGGACCAATGAATTGGGTGTGCACACCAGAATCGACGGAAACGTCATAGAAACGAGACAGAAGTCAGGAATATATTTCATCGAGAATCTAGATTAACAATGTCATAACTAGTGAAGAAACTGTTTATTTGTGTTTTGGTGATGTAGAAGAAACTGTTTGGACAGTAGAAGGTGTGTATGTATGGGGAAACTGTCTGTCCCATCTGACCGTCGGTGCGTTTTCTCCCGATAGAGATAAACATCTTCGGTGTGATCTTTGTTGCTTAAGTTATGACATGTTACCCTAGGCATAACAGATAAACTCGGTCCCTCAAGTAGTTTTACACCTCAAGCCTAACTAAAAGTCAATGTTTCCAAGGGGTCTCTATTTTAAGATGTGTTTCAAACTTGTCAACAGAATGTTCTTTACTGTACCTATTCAACGAACCCATGAAAATTTAGAAAATATATACAGTATATACATCAACCTGTTATTGCTAATCTAGAATTTCCCTATTCAACTGCCATTTCCCAGTCGAGTTCCTGGTACCATAAACTGCTGCTTGACATCCATCCACATCACAGCTGGAAAAAAGGGAAACTATGCAATTAAATTGTCCAAATGAATACTATCGCTTGAAAAAAGGACATAGTTGAAAATGTGCCCACCTGTACAACATCATTAATATTTCAGCAAATCTGAAACATTTTCGAAAACTACGAATGGATGTTCCTTAACGTAATGCTGTATTGTTTTGCGACAAGAAAAAGTCAGCTTGCGCTCAACCAACTTCATGCTGTATTGTTTTGCGACTAGAAAAGGTCAGTTTGCAGCTGAACTATGATTACTTAGAAGTAAACCGATACGTTCATTTGAAATATCACCGTTTTGAAGGCGAAATTTCTGTTTCCAGCAATGTCTCAACAGTCTATAATTTGATTCAAAGACAACCATATTATGTAATTAAGTATATCACATGAATTTTAATTTGATTTATTTATAAAGTTTAGGGATAATTTAGAAATAACTAAAGTATGGTATTAATGCCTACCCTGTCTGTCTTCTATATCCGTGATAATCAGCATATTGTTCATTCGGTGATTTAACATTGTTGTGGTCCTGAAAAATATACAAAGTTATACATTTTGTGTTTATAACATCAGGAAGTATCTTGGCATGCTAACAGACAAACTTGCTGCATACAGGAACTAGAGAAGTTGTAATTAACAAGTATGTTTTTTTAATGTTTTAAAATAAGGAAAACAGTGAATTGTTAGAGACGTACAAATATATATTTGAACTACTGATAAGAAATAAACACAAACACATAATATGGAACATAATTACTATTTTAATTATAGCGGCGTTCGTTGGGGATTCTCTCAACGTTTTCAAGAGAGAATCCTCAACGAAACGTCGCTTTAATTAACATGGTAATTGTGTTTGTGTTTATTACCTATGTCAATTGTTAAAGGAGCTAAATGGCTAACATTTGGGACCTGGAAATTGTCAAAAGTGGGTCGCAACGCATATAATACTGTAATATGAATGTATATAATTTGATTTAACATTCAATATTTTCCGGTTTTTTTCGCAATTTCAAATCAGTTATGCTCGGCAAAATAAGCCACGCAGCCTCAATCTAGTGCAAATTTCTATAGCATCTGGTTATTCCAGTCAACATACACCGTATGGTATCGTGCAATGTGTCTAGTCTTGCTCCTCAAGTCTCTTATTAAAACTTGGGCCGAAGCGCATTATGGTACTGTCAAAAAAAAATTTTTTATCTAAAATATCGGATATCAGAAGCTCATCTTTTCCCGGTAAGTTTACATTATCAATTTGTCGATTTAAATTGGCCAATAATTCGTGTTTCGGTGTTAAAGATTCTGGAGGATTTTGAGTTACGGACTTGGGTCCTTTAAATGAGACGCTCAAAGAAGATATTGATAAGTGAAATCGAAAGTTCTAACACAATCAGCTACCCTCATTCGTGAAATTCCCATGAATAACAACTATTTTGGTTCATCGTGTTACATTATACGACATTTCATATTCTACATAAAACTAAAAAATAATGTTTGAAATTCTGTATTACAGAAAATATTAATGCTTACCTCATCAATTGCATAACAATTGCCTGTACTGTACAATAATGCCTACCCTGTCGGTGTTCTATATCCGTGGTAATCAGAATATTGTTCATTCGGTGATTTAACATTGTTGTGGTCCTGCAAGATATACAAAGTTATACATTTTGTGTTTATAACATCAGGAAGTATCTTGGCATGCTAACAGACACACTTGCTGCCTACAGGAACTAGAGAAGTTGTAATAACAAGTATGTTTGGTTTAATGTTTTAAAATAAGGAAAACAGTGAATTATTAGAGACGTACAAATATATATTTGAACTACTGATAAGAAGTGAAATGGAAAGTTTTAACACCCCCATTCGTGAAATTCCCATGAATAACCACTACTATTTTGGTTCATTGTATTACATTATACGACATTTCATGTTCTAAATAAAACTCATAAATAATGTTTGAAATTTTGTATTACAGAAAATATTAATGCTTACCTCATCAATTGCATAACACTACTATTTCGCTACATCGTGTTACATTATACGACATTTCATATTCTAAATAAAACTCATAAATAATGTTTGAATTTTTGTATTACAGAAATACAGAACCAATTAATGCTTACCTCATCAATTGCATAACAATTGCCTGTACAATGTCTGTACTGTACAATAATACCCCCATGTATAATATGCTGCATGTCCTGCTCATCCACAACTATCACCGTCTTTATACGTCTCTTACAAACATACCCCCACGACCCTGTGAATGAGAGGATGATTATTAAGTATTGTTCATTCTAAATTTCCATACTTCATCTAATCTCAGTTTATGTCCTTTAACCGGCACCGTCACTATTTTTGAAGACCAAAATATATTTATGTCTAGTTAGATTTTCCTAGACAACCTTTTTTTTCTAACAAACTTACAATAATAATACTGTAAAATACAATTTGTTTATGGACTAATAAAAAAGACAGCATGTTTTACTTTTTTCTATTGTCATACCCGGTACCCAAAAATATTAAAATCTACCAATGGTGACGAATAACTCACCTGTATCCGTAAGCTCTCTAGACCCCACTATCAAGAATACATCTAAGTTTATCATAGAAAAACGTTATACAAGATTATCTGTACTGGGCTCCCAGGAGAAATTTGCAATTACGTTAAAGGCATTGACAATCTAAGATAAACCAAATATCAGAATATATTAAATATAGCACCCCTATGCAAATGCAAAATAGTGTAAAAAGTGAAAAAACATGCAAAAAAGAATTAGTTGCCTAAGGAGTTGTGGGATTAGTTGATGCTGGTTGGTGCCATATTTATATATATCCCAATTTAATTACTCCCCATGTCTACAACTTTCAACCAAAAATACCTAATAATAAATCATGGAAAAACTTCACACGATATTTACAAACGAATCTGGTGCACAAGCCAAGCTTATACAACACCACAAGCAAGAAAATAAAGACAGACCCAGTACAAGATAAATAATAACGTGTGTGGACCTCTCTATGATATCATAAACTTATTGTCTCCTTTAGTGTAATCTGAAAATAAAAATAAAAACACGAATTAAATTAGCATTAGCTATTTTCCTAAACTCAAATCAATTGACAAATACATTGGTGTTAACGGGTTACATTTACGAATATGTTAGTAACATTGGACTAGACCTCACAGGTCCGATATAGGAAAGAAACTAATCTATGTAGGCCTAGTTTGACGAAAATATTGTAATTAATATGGTGAAGATCGTTTATTTAAAAGAAACGGGCAGCTTACCCAAAGAACACTACCACGCCGCCATCGTCCGACCCATAAGAGGAGATATGTCTGTAATATGTAATAGAAATATGGAAGTAAATAAAATGGTTAATTCTGTGTGAAAGACTCTCTAGCCTTGGCCTATACAATAATCTTTTAAAACTTTATGATGCTACGCCAAAGAAATACAAACTTTCATTATTCATGTGAGGTGGGCGATAAATCAGAAAATACGTCTCAAATTTGTCACTTGATTTGTATAACTTGTGAAAGCTGGCACTTCCCCTTTAATAATGAACAATGCCTACGGTTTGTAACACCCGGCCATCTTACTCTGTGCATATTTTTTAGGTCCGGTTTAGTGCAAATAAAACACGTAACTCTTATTTAACGTCCACTCGACACAAACTAAGTAATTGCAGGACTTACATATGGTATAATTTTATTACAATAATTGGTAAAATTTTATTACAAAAATTCGCTTATACGTAGGTGTTTTTAGCCATGAAAAAAAGCCGAAAGACTATTTAAATGGGGGTTCAAAGTCCTACTATTAAAAATTTACTAACCTGTTTGATACGAGAGACTTGCCATATTGGCTAATGTGAAGAGATGCTTCCACATGGCCGACCAATTTCAAATTGAAGGGCGGTTGTTTGAGGTTTGCTTTCTATGTTTGTATCTGACATCTACTCACCATAAGGTTACTAAGAATACCTGACAACTCACCCAAAAGACAACTCATCCAAAGACAACTCAACCCAAGTTAGAAGACAACTCATCCAAAGTTAAAGAGAGAGAGAAGAGAGAGAGAATGGGGTTAAACGTCTATTCGACACAAACTAGGTCATTTTGGGACTAAGATATGGTTTAATTTTTTTTAATAATTCGCTTGCGCGTAGGGATCTTTAGCAGTGGGGGGGGAACCGGAGGATCCTGAGAAAACCCTACTCCTTGCCACGTGCAACCGGGGATTCGATGACAGACTTTATGAAACAGCGCGCGCACGCTAACCATTCAGCCATCCACCCCCCCCCCTTCCATGTCACTAAAAACGTTGGCCCCAGTTGATTGTTTACATATTGTCTGATAGAAATTCGTCAGAATATGACATTATATATCCTTATCTTTTTGTATGAGATTCAGTATAGCTATTAAGCTAATCTCTTGGGATGAGCTGTCTTCGGAAACATTCCGATCGCATTCTAAGGAAAACAGATACGATATGCCAGAATGTGCTGAATACGAATCTAAAGCATCGATTGCTGTCGAAATATTCGAGCTGCATTCTGTTTGAATTCTTAGACGTTCGATCGTGATTCTGAATATGTGTGACGGGGGTTTAATCATCAAGCTGTTTCACAGAGGATTACGAAAGTCTTCTCATATCTCTGTAAATTTACGGGCGACAGTGTCGGGTGAATCCGATGAAATTCGGAATCCCCATTGCAGGATTCCGAATTCCGGCCAACACCCATCACACCCGGCCCAGAAAGTATATTATACCAGCCCATTTCTGACTCCAGTGATGACTTGGCGGCCCGTTCAAGCCACCGGCCTCATGCATAATAATATAATAATTTATTTTATTTACGTGTCACGTATTACATCCAAAATATACATACAAACATACAATTACAATAAAAGTGATGAATAATACCCAGCCGTTATCGACTTATGAGACACGATCTAAAAATATGTACATTAAAACAAAAGTCAACAGTATCTTTGGGGGAACTAAAAACATTAAATTAAAAGTCATTGATATATTTACAAGTAAAATCGTCTAGTTTTGAGCATATTTAATATACAATTAGCAATTAAAGGAATATTTTCTGAAGACATCATGATGGTTAAAAACTTGTTCATAGAATCAGAATTTAAAAAATCATCAAAATTGAAGGCATTAAGAAGTTTGTATCGAATATCATCTAAAAATTCACAATTAATTAAAAAATGAATTTCGTTTTCAATTTCTATATTACAAAGAGGGCAGATACGATCTTTTAAAGGAATGGGGGGCTTACAGTAACGACCTGTTTCTATTGCAAGGGGGAGAACTCTACATCTGAGTTTGGCAATAACACTACGTTGTTGTCTAGTCAAAGCACATGTTACATAAAATTCTGGATACAAATCCTTTTTAAACAGTCGATAAGTTCTCAGTTTATTTCCATTTAAAGTATTTTGTCTGTCATTCCACAATTTACTAAACCATACGAATTCACCATAATTAAAAACCTTAGTAAACATAGATTTGATGAAAAGTTTTGATGAGCAATTAGAATGTTTTGGCTAATGTGAGGACGCGTTTCTCCCATGACTTAGATATTCGCGATGACCATAGATGGACCTTGAAAACTAGCCTGTCCGGATCACTCTTTTTAAGTTTATGCCACCACCTAAAAACTTCTAGCGCTTGTTTAGTTTTTGAAGTTATCCACCCCACATCTCCGTATGCGGCTACGTTAGAGCTGCGTTTTGGTAGACCTAGAAATAGCTTACAAGCTCTTGTACGCACATTGTTAATCGCAATGAACATCACCGGTCCATGGCCGGTCCAATACCCCCACCCCCGTATTATGTTCAGCAGAAGATTTTATTTAGGCGAATTGTACAATTTTTTTTTTCATTTTTTGTCCTATCGGCCCTTCGGCCAATCCGCCCCTGCATCCACTCAACACAAATTAGGTCATTTCGGGACTAACATATGGTTTAGTTTTTTCAATAATTCACTTGAGCGTAGGGGTCTTTTTTGTAGTGAGGGGGGGGAGAGAAACCCACGACGTTGCACAGACAACCGTACTTCTTGTCACGTTCAACTAGAGAATCGAAACCACGCCACTTTACCCAAGGCTTTATGATACAGCGCGCACGTGCTAACCATTTGCCCCCTCCCCTAATTACATTAAATATATTGGACAGAGAAGAAATGGGGTTTAACGTCCACTCATGTCAGGACTACGTATGGTTAAATTTAATCCAAAAATTCGCTTGAGCGTAGGGGTCTTTTTAGCAGTGGGAGAGCCGGAGAAAACACACGAGGTTGCACAGACAACCGTATTCCTTGTCACGTTCGACCGGGCATTCGAAACCATGTCAGATGACTTAATGATAGCTAGACCTTATGATAGCACGCGCGAACCATTAGACCATGCAACATAATAATAATAATAATAATAATAACTTAATATTTATTGTTTATAGACCGTTACACAAATGTCTCAACAGTCTGTACAAAGTTAAAAGAACAAGCATTTTAATGGTAACTAAATAAAAACATAAAATCATAAAAATCATGAAAATAATAACATTAAAATATAAATATAAATATACAATGAATGGTTATCATCACATTTCAAAAACATCTTCATCATTTTTCATGGTCATAGACATACTGTATGTCACACGTGTATTTGTTGACTAAATTAGGTAATGTATTATGTAAGGGAACTATGTATTATGGTGCATATCAATTCCATATTTGGAATTTAGCTGTTGTTAGTCTATGACGTAAGTAATTTTGGATGTCAGCATCTATAAAAGAACAAAACCAGGGTTCAAATGATCAGACAGCAGACATCGCTAAATATACATGAAAAATATTTGAATGTTGCAAATCAGGGCCGGATTAACCTTGTGGGGGGCCCGGGACATACCAACTGTGCAGGGCCCCATTTCAAATTGTTCGTACTGACCGCGGATCGTACCAGTATGTACTCCGCTCCATTAAGTGCCTGGGGTGTTTTCCTTCAGAGTTTATTTGTTTAAAATAAAGATTAATTTCAGTGCATCTGAGACAATTTAGGTAGTGATTTTATTGACGTTTAGAACTCGTTGATAATTTGAGTATTTTAAACCTTTCTCTCATGATGTTTTCATTTCCTTTATTTTTTAGTGAAATTATTTTAGATGACTAATCAAATTGCTTATTGCTTTGCTTACCCTAAGCAGAAAATGCTCATTATTCAACTCAGTCGAGGTATTGGTGCAATGAAACTACACAACAAGTTTAAACACTCACATAAATAGAACTAAAGTTATTGGCCCCAAAGCATCAACCAATCAAATGGCTTATCTCTGCTTACCTGTGACAAGGCCCACGAACAAATGGCGGGCAAAGCCCGCCTACAAGCGCTCGAGGGGGGTCCGGGGGGGGTCTCCCCCCAGAAAATTTTGAAAATAGACAGCCGCAAACCCATTTTCCAAGCACCTCAGACCAGAGCAGCGGATGGAGATATATGGTGATCTGCGAGCACTTTAATCACACATCCTCGAATACTGGGAGTGACTGAAGAAAGACTGTCAGTTTATAATCCTGTCACCATCTTGAGGTTAAACTCATTATTTTTTGCATAATTTCACCAGGTGGTAGAATTTGTTTCTTCCAACGAAATCTATCTTTCTGCCTTTCTTTCCTTTCCTTTCCCTTTTTCCTGTCCTCTCCTCTTTTACTACCTTTTCTTTTTCTTTTTTTTCACTTTTTTCTTTTTTTCTTTGAGGCTTAGGCCCATATTTTTTTTTCGGCTTAGGCCCACTTGTCATTGGCAAGTGAGCAAGTGGGCCCAGTCCGGCACTGTAAGTGACTTTCTTAGACTTAAGATATCCTTTGAATACGGACCCTGGTGTGAGCGTATGTGGCATGGAGATGGGGGGCGCCTTCTCAACCTCGTGGGTTTCCCCCGGGCACTCCAGCTTCCCCCCACTGCTGAAGATCCCTACGCGCAAGTGAATTATTGAAATAAATTTAAACCATATGTTAGTCCCGAAATGACCTGGTTGTGTTGAGTTGACGTTAAACCCCAGGGTCCGTATTCAAAGGTTTTCTAAAAGTTAAGTAAAAATACTTAATTTTTCCACTTAACCAAGTGTAATACCTTAAATCGGTATTCAAAGGCTCTATTTTTCATTTGCTTGGCTATGTGAAAACTTAACTCCGCACTTAAATTATGGAAAACTCACATTCGCCAAAAAGCATGAATTTTCAATTTATGGACTACCCACAACTGCCAAAAATCACGAATTTCTAACATTGCAAGCAAGTTATGCCCCCTTAAGAGCATCAACTATACTCTATTAAATTCTTAGTTTATATTACTATGAAAATGTTTGTCGAAACATTTTACATGTATTGTAACGCTTGAAAATAGTATGATTGTAATTGGAATAAATTGTGATATTGTGCATCCTTGGCCGGAATGGCTGTTTTCATAGATTTTTCCCCCTAATATTCCATCTCAAATACATTACAATAAATAGTGGCAGTATAATGATAGATATTGTAAACTTTAATTTTTTAACACTGTATCACGAATAGAAAAAAAACATATTATTAGCAATACACAATGGCCTTTGCCTTCTAATTTAGACTGGACAAATCATACAGTGTTTTTTTTTTTTATAAATCTATCATTTGCGAAATTCATAGGTATTTTGTAAGTACCTACATTTTAGATTTCCAAAGGCCTGGAGCGGATGGTACGTACGAAAGACGCACGTTGCATTATATTTTAACTGAATAAATACTATCGATTATGTATATAGGAATGAGATGTAAAAAAATAAATCATGCCTTGCTTCTAGCGGTAGTATAAATAATTTTTAAAAATGTATAAAGATCTTTGAATTTAACTTATTATATGACAATTGCGGAACATGATGAAGCATGTATACAAACATGATAGATGATCGGAAAAAGATATACTATCTCGGTGGTAATAACCTTTTGGTCTATTATGGCACCACAACATCAAAGCTGCCGACGAAAAAGGTAATATGAGGCCAGCTACGCTCGGCGACATTGTCTTTGTTTCAATCTGAATCCCCTAACATTTAAAATCGCCACTACGGGACTGCTACTACAGCGTTAAAAGAAGTAATTATAATCTCACTTAACTTTAAGGTACCTCCCGTAGGTCACTTAAAGTTAAGTGGATATTTCTCACTTAAACTGGCCTTTGAATACCACTTAAAGACTTACACTTAAAAGTTAAGGCAGCTTAACTTTAAGGGAAAATTTGATACTTTACAGTGCCTTTGAATATCACTTGCCCTTAACTTACAGGGAGTTACGTATATTTAAGTGAAAGCTAGTTGTTAAGTTACTATCTTAGACTTAAGATATCCTTTGAATACGGACCCTGGTCTCTCTCTGTCTTTGAGTGTGTAGCTAGTGTATCCTACTGGATGACATCGCGCCTGGTACGTTCGTGCATTTTTATGCGCGAACTGTTAGTTTTTCTATTACTGGCACGCGCACGGGAACTATTTCTTTTTGTTTTACATGTACCAAAATCTGGGATTTCGCTCGGAGGTACTTTTGAGGTATTAGTCTGAGAAGCATAACACTTGCCACTGTACCTGTGTATCGCTAATTATAAACCGAATGTGTGAAGATAGTTTATATATCTTACGCACAGAATTTTCAGTGCAGAGTCGATCAATCTCAATTTGTTGCTAAGCCCCTCCAATGGGACTATTTTCTCAACAGAGTATGAACTTATCCATAGCGATAATATCCTTACACCGAGAGAAATTATCTAGTCTCGGTAAATAGAACCATGGTTGTCTGGTAGAAAATTACTTATGTATTCTTTGGAACGGAAAACAGTGTTTTAAAAAACAAACGAACCTGCCGCAACATGAGGAAGTCATTATACTAATAATAACAGACGAGAACTCTTTTTGCGACGCAGGCTTTCTTACTGAGTAGTAAATCGTCCACAAACTATCATTTATGACTAATAGGAAGACTAGAGACGCGTGCAGACAGTCAGCAGGTTATACACTATACTTTTGGGTCGAGGTTACTCGCTTTCAGTTTACTCTGTTGTCACCGATAACCAATTATGTGAGAAATACCATACTGACATTCGGTTTTTAAAGTTGTACGCGAACTAACAATCGCCATCCTAGCTGTCTTCGTCAGCTACTTTCACTAGGGCGTACAGCCAGTGGCGGTGATAAAAGACGACAATAAAATCAGAAATATGTTATTTATTATTGTCGGACTTACGGTATTTATTAATAGGCTACATGTATATCTAAAGAATACTGGCATTCATGTTTGATACGACTCCTCGGTCTCCTGTAACCCTAACCAGTAAAAGGAAGGAGTCGAATTTACATTTGACTATTTTACATTTGTTGGAAATGTAGGTAATTATAACCACAAAACTAAAAACCATAGCCAATAAAAAAAAATTGGTGGAAATTTTTTCCCCCCTGTATATACTTCGTCTCCCCTTTTACTTATTTAACAGATATTATGATTATTTAACATTCTATCTGTATAGAACTTGTACATATCCCAATATGTTAAACAGCACCAAGAATATTTCCATATTGTGACAATTTCTGAAGAACCTCTACAACTGACCCCCCTCGCTTTGCGAATGACGGCCCTCCAAATAATGTCACCTCCACCATAATAAACTTTAAAACGCCCCTGACTATCACAGTAATTACTACTGTTGTGTACAATTTTTATATTAACATATCAAGGGTATAGAACATCATTGTGATAAGTCAAAAATAACAAAAAAAATTATTCTATTAAAATGAACCGCTTGTAATTCTTTTTCTATTGGTATATAAATCAATACCATCGCTCATTTCAAAATGTCTTAACATATCGATAAAATATATTAATAAATGAAATTTGGGTAGTGAATCAAAAGTTTAAATTGCAATTTTCTCAAAATCAGGCATTTTGACTTATCACAAGTGTGTTCTAAACCCTCGATGTAACAGTCATTAAAAAACGTATGAATACGGCACCCCCTGACTTAAACATGATACACGTTGTATAGGCCTATTCATTGCACCTTCATGGCATGTCAAAGGTTAATCGGGGATAGATGATAAAAACACCAATTGAGGGGTATATAAATCAAAACACGGTTGATTCAACAACACGACTTCACTAGTTATTGAATACGTCGTTAACCCCGAATAACCTTTCACACGTCCAATCACAATATCGTGCAATAGGTGTATTAATTTGATTTTTAGGGTTAACCCCGCAAACAATGCCAAAATAGTGTTTTCACTGCTCATGACTGGCACATACTGTCAACATAGTATATTTTTCCGTTTCCGCCCTTCACCCCACAATATATATTTCACGGCTACGTTGCGACGGTACCAGCACACCCAGTTGTTGACACCCATTAAATCACTCCTGTCCAACAAATCATAAAGCTGTGGTGTTACGGTGGCGGCATAGTATTTCACCGTTACACCACAGCCACTCTTACCATTCATATTACATCTAACTATCACTCCCTACACATTTACCCTCGTCTTCTTTCCCAAACGTCAACAACACATCTCATACATCCAGTTCACTGATTAACCCTTGTACCACGTCTACTGGTTCTAGAGTGTGTGTAAAAAGTAAATAATGTCTTCATTATTTTTAGACAGTAGGCTACGTGAGAATTTGCACACAATGAGAGATTTTTTTATATATGAGTTCAAGCAGTGTAAAGAATAACAATGGCTGTGGAATATTAAGTCTTTTTATATTGTAGTGATATAGATAGAAATAACAAGAGTTGTTGGTAACGGTAGGCCTACATCAGGCCTAGACGATAAAGCATCGGAATCACAAACATCAAGCAATTCATCTGGCTTAATAAATAAACTTAAAAGTCGAGGTGTTGAAGGATATTTTTGAATCTTCAAAGAATCACTGTCGATGGGTTTAATACAGAAAGGCTTATTATTGTTGAGTGATTCGAGAAGGTCACCTGTCACAGACACATAGTACTACTAGTGTCATCAAGTTCTTGGTCCTCCTTGTCAATCGTCTAGGACTGGGTGCCTGGCATGGAACATTAAGGTGCACGTAAAAAAACATTGGCAATTGGAAATTTAATACAGTAGATCGTAACGCCGTTACTCGGGAAAGATTTCACTCAGGGCACACCGTATGGTGTATACCCATGCGTTAAGGATAATATAAGGAAACCCAATTTGGGCCGTTCTATTACAATTTTTTGTGGATACAAAAATTAATTTTATTTATTTTGAAAACAAAATGTATGTCCACTCGGAGCCCATGTCCCCTTGGGCCCTCGAACCGCAGTTGGCGATCCGATGATGTCCCTGTACGTTTGTAATAGAAAAACATATCCAATATTGCATAAGCCCAGGTGTAATTCATTTTCCTGGTCTGGACGGAGTGGCTTGTTAATCTAGACTTAACTATTGTTTTATCAGGAATGAACTGTATGGAAAACCGTATCACACAAACTGTCGAATTCAGTCAACACCAAGGACAGTTTATTTATCGATATTTCTATCCATTTAACCTAGTTAAACGCCGGCGTGCTGTGAACATAAAGTCGGTTGGTAGGCTATGTCAACAGCTCGTCAAGTTATTGAAGGATTAAAGTGTAGCAGATGATTTCTATGTAATCAAGTAAGTTAAATTGGAATAATTTCAGAATCTGTCTACTTGGATTCAATTTTAACTCCTGTTGACTGTGGGATATACTACAGGTAGAGTCAGTGAGTGGGCGGTGACATGAATCAGGTGTTTTTACCGTTGAACTAATTGTTATAATAGATTATTTTTAAACGGTGCAACTAGACTAGTATCAGTTGAAAGTGCACGTACACCACACACGGGTGTTTAGTCACCAAGTTATGATAATAGTACAAAATATTTGTTTCGAATGATATACATGTAAAATAAATGCACATGAAATCCCAAATTCTTGGTGACTTTGTGAATATTGCTCTGGATTCGACAAAGGAGTTGTTCGAGAAACTTTCTCGAGATTTTCTAGCCAGGATTCCCCTTGTCAGTGGTACAGAATTAAGGAATGAACATCTTTCCTTGCGTACCAATTAACGCTATTTAGATCATGTCATTTGGAAATCGAAATGAAAACTCCGTAACCTGCTGTCAGGTGCTCTACTTGTCGACATTTTTGAGAAATCTTGGAGTGGGTGTCATTGGAGATATTTTGCGCACAACTGGACATAACATTTAAATAATTCAGTAACCATCCTCACATTATCACCCCGACCGACATTTTAATACTGTTAGGGACAGGGTCGTGTGGGGCGGCACCGAGTTCCGCAACTACCCAAACGTCATTCTTTATCTTTCAAAACATAATCCTTTTCATATTCGTAAAATATTCCACTTAAAGATACATTATGTACGATTAAGATGAAGAACTGGTCATTCTTACTATAATAGTTCGAAAATAGATAATGCAAAAGGAAATTATTGGAAATTGCATTCAAATTGCTAAGTTACGAGCAAATATATTAGTTTTTGAAGGTTTGACCAGATGTGCGCATGCATAACAACCACCACAATGGTTGTTCGAAGCTTAGCCTCGCTTCACCAAAATATTTTAGCTTGTTCCAATCTACTTAATATTGGCGATATCCGATGACATCGCGGGTTGATCATGCACATGTCCTGTTATTAAAAGTCTTAATTAATAGTTATAGGAGCTAAATCGCTAATATTTGGCACCTAGAAATTGACACAATGGGTAGTATCAAATATAATAATGTAATATAAATGAATATAAATTGATTTATATTCAATCATTACCGTCTTAATCTAATTTCCAACCATTTATTTTCGGCCAAATACGCCTGATGTCTCAATGGAAAGAAAATCTTAAGCGACTGGTTATTCCAGTCTACATGTTCTAGTCTCCAGATAAGAATATGCGTCACCGTCTAGCCCCGTTCTTCAAGTCCCTCGTTAAAAATGGGACTGAAACGCATTATGGTACACGATTCGTTTACCGATGGTATTTTTTTTGTTATTTTGTCTTAAATATTAGATATTGGAAGCCCATCTTTTACCGGTAAGATAATAACATCAATGTTATTTTGAATTAACAAAATAGTTCGTGTTTACATTGTCGAAGATTTTGGATGATATGGAGTTACGGTCTTAGCTCCTTTAACATAACATTTTTGTCCAACGGCAGATTTGAAATATTATGGAGCCCATTCCATGGCAGTCATGCCTCTCTATATTATATATTTCAGTATGTTTGAAAAGTAGAACCGGAATCCCTCGTTTCATTTCAATTCAGTATGTCTGATGCACACAAAAGAAGACCTTATCAAATAATAAGGAAGAATTATACCTATTTGGTGGACATTTTGGATGTGAAACAAATTATGGATTCACTGTTTTCTCAGGGATATTTAACCCAAGATGATTTGGAAGAAATCAAAGCTGAAGATTCGCGAAGAAAAGCAACGAGAAAGTTTTTGAACATTTTAGGTCGATCTGGAACAGACGTCTATGAACCATTTATAGAGAGTTTACGGACAAACGGGTACCAGCACGTGGTAGAGAAACTTGAAAATCTCCATCAGTGAGGTCACGTGTGTGGTTCTCCGTTATCAAGTACTGTTCATACAATGATTCAAACTCCTGTGTGTGGGCCCTATGGTCTTGGTCAGTTATAGGTTATATCTGTTCGATTTTGCATCCCCTTCCATCCACGTTCAAAGATCGATTATGAAACCAAGTACATAGGCCAGAATTGTAAATACATGTAAATTAAAATTGTATTGCCAGCGTTATAAGACTTGTATTGCTGTATTATGTTGTATCGTCGTCATTAGCCCTGTAGGTGCAGAACAGTAGGACGTTAATCTCCACTCCATTTCGATTTCATTGTTTTGTTATCTCTATTTACCTTGGTATGTTTGTATTGTGCCTTTTAAATTGCACTCTATTTTCAATCGTGACGTTTGACATAATTAAATAATCGGGACTACATTTACCTTCATACCAAGCCTTTTCACAGCGGTAATGCGAACTCCTTCTTTTACCTCTGTGCAAAATGAATGACATATAAGATCACATGCAGTATACATGTAGGTCTACGGGTACCGTCACTCGTCACTCGTCACCTGGCACGGCTTCCATAACACGTGCATGGCTTTCATGGACGCAGTAATACTAACTGGTCCGGGCAGGATTGACGCCTTTTTCCTAATAATTAAAAAAAAAATGTTTTAGAAGAAAACAAGTTAATATTGAGCCCAAATCAACTCATCCCGATGTCACCACTATTAGTAGGCATAATAGTAGCGACCCAATCTGATTAAAATACAGATCTATATCTAGTTTCGTTTTGTATACTTTCAATTGTATCTACTACATTACATGAAGATCTGGCCAGTTGTAGGTGGGGGGTCACGTCAGCGGCCATACCAGCATCTTTTGAAAAAAATGGAGCCAGACATTTGAATAACCAATCAGCATTGATGTTTCTAGTGGAATACCCTTATTTCTGTGTATCGCACGCCAAGAATTCGCGATTAATACTTCACATATAGAATTTGTGTTTAAATCAAATTGAGTAGGGAGCAGGCGAATATTTACAATAGATCAGTTTAAGACACGTGCAGCTATATAGACCAAGCGTTATAATCGAGACTATATTTACCAGAGTCAAACATACCAATCGGCAATCGTAAACATTAAAAAGTTAGATTCTTTCTCCATAGCAGATTGCATCGTGAAAACCCGCTAAAATACCCGTACTGTTGAGAGGCGGGTTTTCAGTTCACATGAGACCGCGAGTCTGTGGTAGTTTCTCGGGTTAATATTTTGACATTTTGTCCAGTTTCAAGTACGCAGACAATATTTTTTCCGCGCTCGTTTTCTCGCGTGTCGAAACGCTTACGTGGAAACGGCCCCAGTACATTTGCATTAGACGGACTTTTTTTATCGGCGGAAACGTGGACATGGAAAGCGGGCCAAAAACTATTAGCCCGTTCAGACGCGCAAGTTGAACTGGTTTAAAACCGCGGGGATCGTTAAACCAGGTTAATTAACTTGACCGTCTGAACGCAAATGCGGGACAAATGAACCAGTTTTAAAAAAAACACGCTCGTGATCTGTCTTCGAGTAGTTTCATCTTGGCCGTCCGAACGTGTTGGCTTAAAAATCCTGCCTCAAGTGCGCAGTAAGTTACATTCCTGGGGAAAAGACGGCGTCATGCAGTGCCAGAGTTTTCGAAAGTGTGCGAGAGCCGAATAAAGAATATGAAGCTACCTATGTGTAGTTGTTAACTCTTATCTCCGGCCGAAGAGGTCAGAATAGTTACACTGCTTTGGCTTATAGTACGTGTGAACGCAACACAACCCGGTCTTAAACACAGGCGTCTTTAACGTGGAAAATATTTCCAAATAAATCGCTAATATTTTGGACCTAGAAATTGACACAAATGGGTCATAACGCATATAACAATGTAATATGAATGTATATAAACTGATTTACATTCGTTCATGTCCATCTTTTCTCTAATTTCAAATCAGCTATATCTCAATCGAAAGTAAATCTCCAACGTCTGGTTATTCAAGTGTACATAGTATTTATTGCGTATTCTCTCCAGAAAAGAATATGCGTCACCGTCGAGCCTCGTTCTTCATGTCCCTTGTTAAAAATGGGCCGGGAACGAATCACGGTACACGATTCGTGTACGAATGGTATTTTTTTAGATTTTGTCTTAAAGTTATAATTTCAAATTATTAAGTTATATTTTTTAAATTATTAAAGTAAAGACTTAAAATGGATGGTATCCATAAACAGCCCTACCTTTTTTTTAAACAAATAATCCTATTAATCCAATATTTAGTATTGTCAGCTGGGAAAATCGGCAAAAATATCATTTCCATCTTGGGGGGTTGGGATTGCCTAGTGGTCTAGAGTGTCGCGCTTTGAGCTCTTGCTGGCCGACCACCTGGTTTGCGGCTGTGGTTTCGAGCCCCGATGTGAGCGTATGTGGCACTCCTCTGGGCACTCCGGTTTCCTCCCGATGCTAAAGACCCCCTCTCTCTCATTTCCAGCTTCAAATTCCAACGTTGGGGAGGTTATTGTGTTGTTATTTCCTGTGTCATAGATTTTTAAGGGTGGGAATTAATGCCCATCATCGTATAATAGTGAGTTGATAACCTATTGAGCAAAAGACAGAAATAATTATGTTTTGACATTCTTAGAAAATTTGAAAAACTCGCTTTAAACATTGAATATCAGAAGCCCATCTTTTCCCGGTAAGATATAACATTAATGTTGATTTAAAAGGACAAATATATCGTGTTTTCATTGTCGAAGATTCTGGATGATATTGGGTTAGAGACCTGGCTACTTTAAAGGACCGAAGTCTGTAACTCAAAATCCTTCAAAATCTTCGACACCGAAAACACGAATTATTGGTCAATTTAAATCAACACTGATGATGTAAACTTACCGGGTAAAGATAGACTTCTGATAACCGATATTTAAGATAAAATATTTTTTCTGACATCGGTACACGAATCGTGTATCATAATGCGCTTCACCCCTAGTTGTAATAAGTGACTAGGGGGACGAGGTTATGCACCTTGCACTGTATCAAACGGCATAATGTAGACTGAAATAACCATGTGCACCAGATTGAGACTGCATGGCTTATTTCGTTGAACATAACTGATTTGAAATTGATGTAAACCGGAAACCATTGAATGTAAATCGGTTTATATACATTCATATTACAGTATTATATGCGTTGCGACCCACTTTTGTCAATTTCTAGATCCCAAATGTTTGCGATTTAGCTCCTTTAAGCTTTGACTAAGTAACTATATGGCATGCCAAAAGTCTGTAAAGTCCATGTTAGTCTGATCCCTATTTCTAACTCAGGGGAAAATAACTCGTCTGATTCTCTTTTGGTAGATATAATTGGTGAAAGGGATTGATATTAAATAAATGGGATCAAAGTTCACTACTCTAGATTCCGTCAACCACTGGTAGGGTGCCCCGCCATAAAAAAAAAATCACAAATAGCTCGACAATTACACCACAATATTTATATGGAGAAGTCGCTTATAGAAGGCTCACAGCTAGCTTATATGAATGAAGTAAAGTGGAGAATTTTTTACCTGGACGTTTTTTTTTTAAATTTTTTTATGCATTTATCTACCGTAAACCAAAAAGTAATCGTACTTTGTCTACTTTAATATCAATCCATAAATCTGTTTGGCACATTTATAGTCACTAAATAAACAGCTATGTTGTATTTAATAAGCTATGGCTATTTAACCATTAGTCTCGAACTCAACCATTATTATGGTGTAACGGAGATATATTCGAAAGTTTTTTTTTTTTAAATCGGTTAAAAGTATTGACCTCTATAGGGGAGGGGCCACATGCTAAAGTCGCGATTTTTACAATCAGGGGTAATAATCCAAAAGGGAAGGTCCAATATGTGCGTATATCGAAATGAATTGTGATCTTCGGGTTATAACACACATTTCAAGTTTCATCAAAATCAGATAAAAATTGTGACCTCTAGAGTGATTTTACTTTCAGTCGGGGGCCATACTTTATGAAGTTACGGCTAAATACATGTCAATATCGACAGGACCTAAGATCTGTTGGAGATAAACCTATTTTTTTAAGTTTCGTCAAAATCGAATAAAAAATGTGACATGTAAACAAATTGCGGACCAGTGAATTGACAGGGGCGACGACAATGTACGTCTACATGAAATGTGGGCGTAAACAAAAATTGTTACCTCTAAAGGGATCACATGCTTAAAACGATTTATCGTACAATCAGATGTTGACCGGAGGCTCAGTGCAAAGGGGGGGGGGGGGTCCACCAAATGGGCACAAAACCCGACCCAACTTTTCCAGAGTAAAATTTTGCGTAGAATACGATGTCGAGTGGTAATTAGTCCGCCGTTGGGGCGTTTTCGAGATATTCAGGGTCAAAGGTCAAACGAGGTCATTTGCACTGAAAGTTAATGCGCAACCATTCTTATAAATAAAATAAAACCAAGTACGAACAATCCAAACCATCAGACAAAATTCGAAGTCCTAAAAAACGGTATAGGCAAAATAGTGTAATATGGCAAAATAGTGTAATATGGCAAAATAGTGTAATCAGCATATGGACTGTTCACCGTGTACAAAATACACGACAAACAGTGGTAACAGGTGTCCGGAAGAGTAAGCTTACCCTGCTGGCATGCCACACCCGCCATAGCTGCATCCAATCTATTAAGCGAAATCTCGGTAAAATAGCGTGATTGGCCAATGAACTATAGGTATGCAAAATACACGTGATGAACAGTGTTAACAACGTAGTAGACCTATATTATCAGGGATATAGTATATCCGTCAATGGAATATGCTGAAATATGCTCATATCATGGAAATATGCTGAAAATGATCGAAAGTTATCACTCTTTCAATAAAAATGCCAACTTGCTAAATTCACCTTTAGTCTTTGTGACGCCGAGGATCAAAGGTGAAATTTCGAAATCTGTTGATTAAAATTGTGGGCGGGCTGGCAATATACTTCAAGATGTAAACGGGGTTAGGGTAACACTTAGGGCTAGGTCTTGGGTTAGAGATAGCGCTAGCCCTGTGACCTTTCATGATACTGCAAGTGACCATGCGAATAGATCTAACCATTCTTACAACAGCTATATAACTTCGCTCAGAGTAAAGTAAATTGAAATTTCCAATTGATCAGCGAGAACCTTCAGCTCTTTATCTAAATCTTACATTGTGCTTGTTTAACTTTTTTTTTCTAGAAATGAAATGGCTTTTAATGTCCTACTATTCTGCTTCGAACTGGGCTAATGAAGACAGGCATACTCCATACAGTGTCCTATGGGGGAAATTTTGCCCGGACAGAGGCACTATGGTCTACTCTTATATCGAATTCCAACTGTCAAGGGATCTTTTACGTGCACGCAATGTGTATACGGGAACTCGGTTTTCCGTCCCATTCGAGCGACTAGATAGCAGTGCTTGTCGACCCCCCCCCCCCCCGTCCTGCATCACTGACTATGGGGTCAATGACAATGCATGGATCGAACAACACCGTGGTCCCCTTTTTTCTAGAACCCCAACACTAAAAATAGAAGGCCAAACAGATGCGTACGAGGTTTTTAATTTTGATTTGTAATTGTTTAAGTGAAAATTTGTGTGAACAAATAGGTGAATACCTTCATACTTTTAATACCCTAAAAAATTTGGTGGACTTGTTTGCTATTCTTTTTGATAATTTTCATACACTGTACTCTTAAGACAAGCGGTTGCTATGCAAGATACGCCAACATTTTGCAAGAGATTGGCAGAACGAGCTAAAAAAAAATGTAATCAGGGGCCATAATCCAGGAAGATATGGTCCGATGTGCGCGAATATCGAAAGGAGTCGAGATCTCTTCGGGTTATAAACATGCATTGCAAGTTTCAACATAGGTTGCCAGGCAACGAAACATACGCCCACAGCAGCCAAATCGTCCGGGCAGTCAACAAGAGTTGTCGCATATTTTACTTTTTTTCGGTAATGAAACATTTATGATACACTAAAATCTGATTAAAAGTAACAACTCATTATGTAATTATCAGAAAAATCATTCGAATTTGTTTGGCTTTGATAAAGTTCTCCTCCATGCTGTTCAAGTTATCTAAATTCATTGAAACTCAATATACTTGTTCATCTTATGAGCTTCAACACTGTGTATAAATTTAAGGTCAGTCGGATATTAACTTTAGCCTCCAGAGTGTGCACAAAATTTTGAAAGTGATCAAGGGCCATTACTCTGCCAGTAATTATCGGTACGCTGAAAATCAAGGGCTTCTTCGTTTCATGACTTTAAACACTGTGAATAAAATTAAAGTCAATCTGTTATAAACTTTAGCCTCTAGAGCGTCCACAAGATTTTTTGAAGTGATCAAGGGCCATAACTCTTACAGTAATTATCGGCAATCGCTGAAAATCAATAGACTTCTTCGTCTCATACTGTGTATAAATTTAAAGTCAATTGGATATTAACTTTGGCCTCTAGAGCGTCCACAAGGTTTATTGAAGTGATCAAGGGCCATAACTCTGTCAGTAATTATCGGAAACGCTGAAAATCAATAGGCTTCTTCGTCTCATGACTTTAACACTGTGAATAAATTTAAAGTCAATCGGTTATAAACTTTAGCCTCTAGAACGTCCACAAGATTTTTTGAAGTGATAAGGGCCAAAACTTTGACAGTAATTATCGATAATTGCTGAAAAAATGGGCTTCTTCATTTCATGACCTTAAACACTGTGTATAAATTTAAAGTCAATCGGTTATTTATTTTAGCCTCTAGAGCGTTCACAAGATTTTTTAAGTGATCAAGGGCCATAACTCTGACAGGACAGTGATTATCGGAAATTGCTGAAAATCAATAGGCTTCTTCATTTTATGACCTTAAACACTGTGTATAAATTTAAAGTCAATCAGTTATTAACTTTAGCCTCTAGAGCGTCCACAAGATTTTTTTAAGTGATCAAGGGCCATAACTCTTACAATAATCATCGGAAATTGCTGAAAATCAATAGGCTTCTTCGTTTCATGACCTTAAACACTGTGTATAAATTTAAAGTCAATCGGTTATTAACTTTGGTCTCTAGGGCGTCCACAAGCAATTGTGGACGCCGGACGGACGGACAGGGACGACGGCAATATACGACCACATTTCAATGTGGGCGTATAATAAAAATCAGGATCAAAATTGTGACCTCTGGAAAGTCCACAGCCTTGATATACCAGATGTTTACACTATTTACATACGGCGGGAGGGGGGCATTTTGTCCGGCAGTTTTGGTCCGATTTTAATGCAATTCTAACTAAACCAACAATATGGTGTAACGTGATATATTCGAACGGACAATAATTTGTCACCTCTAGAGAGACCACGAGCTAAAAACGCGATTTTTCGTACAATCAGGGGCAATAAATTAGGATGTTACAATCCGATATCAAAATTGGATACACCTTGAACTACAATATTTTCACACTATTAGCGTACAAGACCCAGGGGTGGCCATTTGGTCCGGCAGTTTAGGTGTAACAGTGATAAATTAAAAAAAAATAATTTAAATCGGAATAAAATTGTGACATCCATATGGTCCACAAGCTAAAACACGTGATTTTTGAGCTAAGGCTTCGTCCACAAAGCCAAAGCCACACGTCCTCATGACCGTAGACTAAACCATCCAGTCCAACGGAAAAGGCTGTAGAAAACTGCAACTGGTTATAAAGAGCTACCCAAGCATTTGTTTCAAGAACTTAGTTCGGTATTCAGCATTTAGTTTAGAACTTCCTGATTTAGCATAAATGGCTAAATAGGGACGAGAGCCACGTCCTCATGGCCATAGACTACATCGTCCAGTCAGTTATATTTTGACCATAGACATGCGAGAATACAGCCGTCTGAATAGAGTTTAATGTCTTCATTCCACTATTTGGGCTTTTTTGAGACGAACGAATATAGTTTTTTTCAATGCCTTCAATAGAAGATTTAAACGACAATAGAGTTTAACGTCTTTATTACACAATACGGGTCATTTAGAGGCTAACAAATGTCTGTTGTGTGGCCTTCGCAAATGACAATTTATTTATTTAGGGGTATGAAATGTTGCTTGTTGAGATTAAACATACATAGCCTCCATCGTTCACGACACCCACCACTATACTATCAATCAGTTTGCAAACAAACATTTAAACGCTGTTTCGTATGGGGCTGCAGATAGTCGGTAACTGTTGGGGGAGAATGAATATACACACAGAAAAAATACCGACTCAGTTTCATTATACATATGTATTTTGAGTGGATTAAAAAGAAGTATAGATATATAGATAGATTAGATTTATTTTACAATATAAATACATGATAAAACAAATATACATTAAACCATGTTATACATAGCATAGAATAGATATTTACATTTAATTACATTGCGAGGATAGCACAAAAAGCGCCTATAGGCACTTATTTCCATTGTGGTCCTCATGCGGACGAAAAAGATGATTGACGACAAAACAGACACTATATAAATAAATGATATATATATATACAAGAGTGGCAAAAAATACAGTGATGACATAAATATGGTATGACTAGTGATGACTATAAATACACAAACACAACCTTAACCCTTTTTTTTATAAATATTTTTGGATCAAATTGAAAAAGTAATAATAACAATAATTAATCCATCATCAAAGCTGCTCTACGGCGCTGTATGCAAACACATAAATAAGAGTCGATACAAACAGGAAAACAAACACAAATCCTACAAAATAGTTCGAATCTTAAAAAGGCTAGATCATGAGAAACATTGGTTAAATAGTTCACTCATTAGGCGTTTCTTGAAAAGAGAAGTATCAATTGAAAAGGTAGGGGCATATAATGTTTTCCGGATAGAAATAATTAATGAAATGTGTTTTGTCTAAGGATTTTAACAAGTAGATGGAAATCGTATGGTAAATGGAACTTGATGGATAGTTTTCACTAATTCAACACCACCCATGTCTTTATTGAATTATGTATTCTGCGGCCGAAAAAAGAAAAAATAGCCATATCTATAGTAGTCTAGATCATTCGGGTCAATAATGGTCATACGAGAATACGCACTCGTCTTTTTGACCATAGACTGTATCATCCAGTCTACTTTTTTTCCGTGGTCAAAGAGACGAGGGACGAGAGCCACGTCCTCTTGACCATAGACTAACAAATGTATGGTGTGTGATGATCTTCGCATAAACAATTATTTATTTATTATTTCCGAATTCTAAAGTGGTATCATATGTTGCGGAGAGCGTAAACACATTATCGATCGTCCACGACAACCACCACTACTATCAATCAGTTTGCAAAAAAAAACATTTAAAGGGACCAGCCCGAATTTCAACGAATCTGAAAATTACACGTTCATGAATGTATGAAATTTAAACGCCAAAATATAGAGGAATAGTGTATAATTTACCTTGTCTAAAAATTTTAGTTCAAAATATTGAGTAGTTTGGACGTGAATGCGAAAAAAGCTTAACTGGACACTAGCTCTTTTAAGTTTTTCTTTTAAATTGTTATGGTCGTTTTACTTGATAAGCGCGACTATATTTGATACCAATTTTAACTTAATCAATAGAGAGCTTTAAAAGTGAGTCAATAGGGTTAGATTGAAAGCTGCACATTTATAGATTCGTTTTATCCAGACACTTCTGTGTAATGCAAACAGAACACAAGTCTTCGGCCACCGAGCCATACCGGCGATTGGAAGTTGTTTGAAATCGTATCAAATAGCTTGAAGAAATTGCTCGGATCTAAGTTAGAGCTTATCATACAAAATTAAGCAATTTTAACCCCCAAAATGTTATCGGGATGGCCCCTTTAAACGCTGTTCCGCGAGTATATATGGGGCTACTGGGTATGCGGTAAGTGTTGGGGGGGGGGGGACAATGAATAAACTCACAGCAAAAGCTAAATTACCGACTCAGTTTACCAGACAGGACAACAAAAGAGATGTATTTTAAGTGGACTTTCTAAGAGAGAAGTATGTTTTTCGGATAGAAATGATTCATATATGTGTTTTGCCTGAAGATTTTTACGGGTTATAGATGAAAATCGGATCGTAAATAGAACTTGATGAATTGTTTTCACTAATTCAACACCTTCTATGTCTTTAATGGTGATTATTATATATTATGCGACCATTGAACTACATCACCCAGTCCCAGTCTATTTTTTGTCCGTGGTCAAAAAGACGAGGCCAAACAGAACAGGGACGAGAGCCACGCGTCCTCATGACCATAGACTACATCGTCCAGTCAGTTATATTTTGAGTATAGACTACATCATCCAGTCTTCTTTCTTTCCGTGGTCAAAAAGACGAGGGACGAGAGCCACGACTAATTATCAACTCAAACCAGAGTTTAATGTCTTTACTACACAATCTGGCCGGGCTATTTTGAGACGAACGAATATAGTTACTTTTAATAGCTTCAATAGAGTTCAACGTCTTTATTTTACAATGCGGGTTATTTTGAGACTAACAAATGTCTGATGTGGTCTTCGCAAAATAAATTATTCCCGAATTCTAAAGTGGTATCAGATGTTGCCGAGGGAGTAAACACAGTCTTCGTCGTTCACGACCCCCCACCCCCACTACTATCAATCCGTTTGCAACAAACAATGTAAACGCTGTTTCGCAAGCGGGCCGGGCTACATGCGGTACAACTGTTTTGGAACAATGAATATACATACAGCAAAAATATCGGCTTAGTTTACCAGACAGGACAACATATATATTTTAAGTGGACTTTCTAAAAGAGAAGTATCAATTCTTGAAAAAGAAGGGACATTTTTCCTTTTTTTCGGATAGAAATGATTCATGAAGATTTTTTACGGGTAAATGTAAATCGGATTGTAAATAGAACTTGATGAACTGTTTTCACTAATTCAACACCTTCTATGTCTTTAATGGTGATTATTATATATTATGCGACCATTGAACTGCATCACTCAGTCCCAGTCTATTTTTTATCCGTGGTCAAAAAGACGAGGCCAAACAGAACAGGGACGAGAGCCACGCGTCCTCATGACCATAGACTACATCATCCAGTCAGCTATATTTTGAATATAGACTACATCACCCAGTCCTCTTTCTTTCCGTGGTCACAAAGACGAGGGACTAGAGCCACGACTAATTATCAACTCAAACCAGAGTTTAATGTCTTTACTAGACACAATACTGACTAGTTTCAGACTAGCAAATGT
Organism: Patella pellucida; assembly: GCA_917208275.1. Classification (NCBI taxonomy): domain Eukaryota; kingdom Metazoa; phylum Mollusca; class Gastropoda; family Patellidae; genus Patella; species Patella pellucida. The sequence continues at coordinate 10,662,270 of OU795044.1, forward strand.
ATTTGTGTGCAGACCCGCATTTAAAACTATAGCGGCCCAAGGCCCAAAGTTGATGTTGTCCCCTTTAACTTAGCATGTTCTGCATTAATTTTGCAGTTAAATCAAATTATGCTAATAAAGGGATACAAATTATTGACAGTATATGAAAGTTATTATCATGTATTGGGACTAATATACACTAGTATATCATTGATCGTTTAAATGTATAGATTACTCCTAATTTGGGAGGACAGATTTGAGACATCATATTGTAAGTCTGGAACTGGCCCACCTAATTCTCTAAATTTTTTGAATATTCTGTTTTTTATTTATTCATCATCTTTTTAATATGTCTATATATTCAGATATAATATATCGACATTTATGTAAAATAAATCTATTTCATACATAGGTAAAGTGTTCTTGTGGTTTATAGATGAATAAAATGTATGAACGTGCTGCTGTATGTTTTAAACATAAGAACATGCATAGAGAAATTCACAGTATAGGAAAACCAGAGTACTTTGAGAGTAACTGGATCATTCAGTCAATGGAAACAGGAATTGTTTAATAGCACTTGGGTCTTGGCCATCACCCGTCTGTGGCCTAAATAGGTAGCTACTGGAATCTCAATAAACTCAGCCTCATAACACTAGATCAGATCCTTTCCATACTTCACAAATTGGAAAGGCGAAGCATACATATGTTTTCCTTTCCTGTAATTTTGGTGTGTGAATATCATTGTTCCCGACATTTACCCTCTAGTCAGTAACTTCATACTTGCAAAACCACGTTCAAAATAGTGTTCTTTTGGAAAGGCCACAACATACAGTTGTCTAACGGCTATCCATGACCATAGTAGATCCGACTTCTTTAATGGCACGATACCATGGGATGTGTCTGAGATATTTCTGACTATAGCGCGTAAGAAGGCCACATATTAAATAAAATCGTCAATATCAAAGACAGGTGGTGTTGAATTAGTGAAAAAGAGTATTAAAGTTCCATTTACGATCCGATTTCCAATTTCCAAGAATTTATACTTCTCTTTTAAAAAGTCCACTTGAAGTACATGTCCTGTCGGTGGAATCAGTCCGTAATTTTGCTGTGTGTATAACCATTGTTCCCCATCAGTTATCGCATACCCTGCAGACCCATACTTGCGAAACGGTGCTTGAATGTTTGTTTCAAACTGATTGATAGTAGTGGTGGGTGTCATGAACGACGGGGCTGTGTTATATACGCTCTCTTCATCTCCAACTTCAATTAGAGCACTCGTCAAAATCCATCTTGGACATTCACTAACAAGAACATCTGATACCACTTTACAAATCGGAAATCATAAATAAATAATTTACCACGAGACGCAATTTCCAGCAACCTGAGACACTGCTGTTTAAAACATGTCCAGGAAATTCAGAGAAGCTATAATGATAGCCGCCAGTGTTTCTGATCCGATTTAAAATAACGAAGAGCGCCCCTTCTTGCGCTAAAAAGGGCACCCATTAAAATGACAGAGGGTATCCTTTAAAGCTATGTGTGGGGGAGAGGGGCTACTACAATAAGTACTATCAGGGGTAACTGACAACTAGGTCGCCACTGTCCAATCTTTCTAAACTGTATAAGAGGCGCTTTCGTTATTAGAGCTAGAGCATCGCCCATTACTGACTTTGGAAGGGCGCTCCTCCATCTGGGTAAACCGTTGCGAGGCCCCTGATTGGGCATTGACGCCTTTGATGAGTCGTGAAAAGGCACCCCTGGTCAAATAAGGTGCCACTAATAGTCCCCTGTCCTGATAATAATAAATACTTCCTTTTTAGTGCACATAATATCAACATAACAGTTGTAGAGGGGTGCCCCATGATGTAATAATGCATGGGGCATTTGGCGCCTAATACAACCACCGTTTTTTTAAATTGATTGTCATCCCAAATTGAGGGGCGCCGCAAAAGGGGGGGGGGGGGGAAAATGCGGGCGTCATTTTTTTAGGGCGGCGCACCACTGAACCTCCAATAAATACGGCATTAAACTTTATTCATGATTCAGTCTATGGCTAAAAGATGACCCGAAAGATCTAATCTACTGTCAAAAGAGATCTAGCTGATGTAGTCTATGGCTTTCGTCCCTATTATGTTTTTGACCACGGCAAAAAAGGACTGGATGCTACAGTCTATGGCCAAAAAGACGAGTGTGTATTTTCGCATGACCATTATTAACCTGAATGATCTAGACTATTGTCTAGACTAGACCATCCAGATCTTTAATGTCTATGGGATAATACACGGTCGTCTTTTTGGCCATAGACTGATTTATCCAGTTCACCTTTTCTATGCGGTCAAAAGAGATATGGATTATTTCTTTTTTTCGGCCGCAGAATACATCATAACCAATAATGGTGTTTAATTAGTGAAAACAATTCATCAAGTTCTATTTACGATCCGATGCTCATCTACCCGTACAAATCTTCAGGCAAAACACATTTATGAATCATTTCTATCCGAAAAACAGTATAAATTTCCCTTCTTTTTCAAGAATTGATACTTCTCTTAAAATATATATGTTGTCCTGTCTGGTAAACTAAGCCGGTAATTTCGCTGTATGTATATTCATTGTTCCGAAACAGTTGTACCATAACATGCGCGTAGCCCAATACTTGCGAAACAGTGTTTAAAATGTTTTTGGTAAACTGATTGATAGTAGTGGGGGTGGGGGGTCGTGAACGACGAAGACTGTGTTTCAGGCCCGTAGCCAGGGGGTTGCACGGGGGGGCAACTGCCCTCCCAATACTGAGTCTTGCCCCCCCAATATCACAAGAAAATTGGCCTTTACCGCAAAATTCATGCAGATGCCGATGCTAGTTGGCCCTCCCGAAAACATCTTTGCCCCCCCCCCCCCAAAAAACAACTTCCTGGCTACGGGCCTGCTGTGTTTACTCCCTCGGCAACATCTGATACCACTAATGAATTCGGGAATAATTTATTTTGAGAAGACCACACCAGAGTCCTGACATTTATTAGTCTCAAAATAACCCGCATTGTAAAATAAAGACGTTGAACTCTATTGAAGCTATTAAAAGAAACTATATTCGTTCGTGTCAAAATAGCCCGGCCACATTGTGTAGTAATGACATTAAACTCTGGGTTGAGTTCATAATTAGTCGTGGCTCTCGTCCCTGTTTTTGCTTGGTCTCGTCTTTTTGACCACGGAAAGAAAGAGGACTGGGTGATGTAGTCTATGGTCAAAATATAACTGACTGGACGATGTAGTCTATGGTCATGAGGACGCGTGGCTCTCGTCCCTGTTCTGTCTGGCCTCGTCTTTTTGACCAAAGACAAAAAATAGACTGGATGATGTAGTCTATACTCAAAATATAACTGACTGGACGATGTAGTCTATGGTCATGAGGACGCGTGGCTCTCGTCTCTGTTCTGTTGGCCTCGTCTTTTTGACCACGGAAAAAAAGAGGACTGGGTGATGTAGTCTATACTCAAAATATAACTGACTGGACGATGTAGTCTATGGTCATGAGGACGTGTGGCTCTCGTCCCTGTTCTGTCTGGCCTCGTCTTTTTGACCAAAGACAAAAAATAGACTGGATGATGTAGTCTATACTCAAAATATAACTGACTGGACGATGTAGTCTATGGTCACGAGGACGCGTGGCTCTCGTCTCTGTTCTGTTTGGCCTCGTCTTTTTGACCACGGATAAAAAAATAAACTGGGACTGAGTGATGCAGTTCAATGGTCGCATAATATACAATAATCACCATTAAAGACATAGAAGGTGTTGAATTAGTGAAAACAATTCATCAAGTTTTATTTACGATCCGATTTTCATCTACCCGTAAAAATCTTCAGGCAAAACACATATATACATGAATCATTTCTATCCGAAAAACATACTTCTCTCTTAGAAAGTCCACTTAAAATACATTTCTTTTGTTGTCCTGTCTGGTAAACTGAGTCGGTAATTTAGCTTATTGCTGTGAGTTTATTCATTGCCCCTCCCCCCAACACTTACCGCATACCCAGTAGCCCCATATATACTCGCGGAACAGCGTTTAAAGGGGCCACCCCGATAACATTTTGGGGGTTAAAATTGCTTAATTTTGTATGATAAGCTCTAACTTAGACCCGAGCAATTTCTTCAAGCTATTCCAATCGCCGGTATGGCTCGGTGGCCGAAGACTTGTGTTCTGTTTGCATTACACAGAAGTGTCTGGATAAAACGAATCTATATATGTGCAGCTTTCAATCTAACCCTATTGACTCACTTTAAAAGCTCTCTATTGATTAAGTTAAAATTGGTATCAAATATAGTCGCGCTTATCAAGTAAAACGACCATAACAATTAGAAAAACTTAAAAGAGCTAGTGTCCAGTTAAGCTTTTTTCGCATTCACGTCCAAACTACTCAATATTTTGAACTGAAATTTTTAGACAAGGTAAATTATACACTATTCCTCTATAATTTGGCGTTTAAATTTCATACATTCATGCACGTGTAATTTTCAGATTCTTTGAAATTCGGGCTGGTCCCTTTAAATGTTTTTTTGCAAACTGATTGATAGTAGTGGTGGTTGTCGTGGACGATCGATAATGTGTTTACGCTCTCCGCAACATATGATACCACTTTAGAATTCGGAAATAATAAATAAATAATTGTTTATGCGAAGATCATCACACACCATACATTTGTTAGTCTATGTTCAAGAGGACGTGGCTCTCGTCCCTCGTCTCTTTGACCACGGAAAAAAAGTAGACTGGATGATACAGTCTATGGTCAAAAAGACGAGTGCGTATTCTCGTATGACCATTATTGACCCGAATGATCTAGACTACAATGGCTATTTTTTCTTTTTTCGGCCGCAGAATACATAATTCAATAAAGACATGGGTGGTGTTGAATTAGCGAAAACTATCCATCAAGTTCCATTTACCATACGATTTCCATCTACTTGTTAAAATCCTTAGACAAAACACATTTCATTAATTATTTCTATCCGGAAAACATTATATGCCCCTACCTTTTCAATTGATAGGCTACTTCTCTTTTCAAGAAACGCCTAATGAGTGAACTATTTAACCAATGTTTCTCATGATCTAGCCTTTTTAAGATTCGAACTATTTTGTAGGATCTGTGTTTGTTTTCCTGTTTGTATCGACTCTTATTTATGTGTTTGCATACAGCGCCGTAGAGCAGCTTTGATGATGGATTAATTATTGTCATTATTACTTTTTCAATTTGATCCAAAAATATTTATAAAAAAAGGGTTAAGGTTGTGTTTGTGTATTTATAGTCATCACTAGTCATACCATATTTATGTCATCACTGTATTTTTTGCCACTCTTGTATATATATATATCATTTATTTATATAGTGTCTGTTTTGTCGTCAATCATCTTTTTCGTCCGCATGAGGACCACAATGGAAATAAGTGCCTATAGGCGCTTTTTGTGCTATCCTCGCAATGTAATTAAATGTAAATATCTATTCTATGCTATGTATAACATGGTTTAATGTATATTTGTTTTATCATGTATTTATATTGTAAAATAAATCTAATCTATCTATATATCTATACTTCTTTTTAATCCACTCAAAATACATATGTATAATGAAACTGAGTCGGTATTTTTTCTGTGTGTATATTCATTCTCCCCCAACAGTTACCGACTATCTGCAGCCCCATACGAAACAGCGTTTAAATGTTTGTTTGCAAACTGATTGATAGTATAGTGGTGGGTGTCGTGAACGATGGAGGCTATGTATGTTTAATCTCAACAAGCAACATTTCATACCCCTAAATAAATAAATTGTCATTTGCGAAGGCCACACAACAGACATTTGTTAGCCTCTAAATGACCCGTATTGTGTAATAAAGACGTTAAACTCTATTGTCGTTTAAATCTTCTATTGAAGGCATTGAAAAAAACTATATTCGTTCGTCTCAAAAAAGCCCAAATAGTGGAATGAAGACATTAAACTCTATTCAGACGGCTGTATTCTCGCATGTCTATGGTCAAAATATAACTGACTGGACGATGTAGTCTATGGCCATGAGGACGTGGCTCTCGTCCCTATTTAGCCATTTATGCTAAATCAGGAAGTTCTAAACTAAATGCTGAATACCGAACTAAGTTCTTGAAACAAATGCTTGGGTAGCTCTTTATAACCAGTTGCAGTTTTCTATAGCCTTTTCTGTTGGACTGGATAGTTAAGTCTACGGTCATGAGGACGTGTGGCTTTGGCCAGAAGGACGTTGCCTTAGGTGTGATTTTTCGTACAATCAGGGTCAACAAATCAGGAAGTTACTCTCCGATATGCGCGAATGAAGAAAGGAACAAAGATCTTTTGATTATAAACTTACATTTCAAATTTCAACAAAACCAGATACATGCCGGAAAATTACGATTGCGTCATTTGGATGGTTTGATCAATCTCTATACTTATTTACATGATATCTGACCAATAAGATAATTGAAAGATCAAAGCCCGCAACTACAAAACTATCATTTTTGTGAGAATTCGCCAGACAGTAGCTCGAGTCTCGATGGGAAAATATGTAACAGCTTCTATCAGAAGACTCGCCCAGCTGGCTAGTGTTTGAGAATGACTTTAATTAAAATTGTAACCACGTATCCGGCTGTGCTATATAAAATGTAAGATAGGTTGCCAGACAACGAAACATACGCCCACAGCAGCTAAATTGTCCGGACAAGAGTTGTCGCATATTTTTACTTTTTTTCGGTATAATACACTAAATCTGATTACGAGTAACAACTCATTAAGTAATTATCAGAAAATCATTAGAATTTGTTTTGATAAAGTTCTCCTCCATGCTAACGTTTAGTATACGAAACGGATTTAGCCGTTTAGGTTATCAAGATTCATTAAAAATCAATATAATTGTTGGTCTCAAGACTTTAAACTCTGTGTCTCAATCTAAAATGATTTAGCTTCAATAGTGTCCACAAGGTGATCAATGGCCATAACTGACAGTAATTATCGAAAATTGCTGAAAATAAACAAGCATTTTTTTCTCAGGACTTTAAACACTGTTTACAAATCTAAAATCAATCGTATATTAACTTTGGCATCTAGAGCATCCAAAAGATTTTTTGAAGTGATCAAGGGCCATAAATCTGGCGGTAATTATCGGAAATTGCTGAAAATCAATAGGCTTCTTCGTCTCATGACCTTAAACACTGTATAAGTTTAAAGTCAATCGGATATTAACTTTGGCCTCTAGAGAGTTCACAAGATTTTTCAAAGTGATCAAGGGCCATGACTCTGGCAGTAGTTATCAGATGTCTCATGACCTTAATTACTGTGTTAAAATTTAAAGTCATCAAATTTTTACTTTAGCCTCTAGAGCGTTCACAAGAAATTGTGGACGAAGGAGGGACGGGACGGACAGACAGACAGAAGGGGCGAGACAATATAAGACCAAATTTCCATGTGGGTGTATAAAAAACGAACTGCTGCATTGTTACTGAGAAGACAAACCTCTTAAGAAAACAGGAAGAAGCAAACACACAACTGAAGTGGAAGCAAAGACAGCTAGAGACAAATTCTAGACGATCACAAGGCTAAAAAAAATATGTAGTAAAAACAGATGCATGGGCAATACGTAGGATGTTGCGACCAGTTTTCGAATCCCTTTCTATGATTGTAAATAAATAAAAATTGTATTGCCAGCGTTATAAGACTTGTATTGCTGTATTATGTTGTATCGTCTTCATTATCCCTGTAGGTGCAGAACAGTAGGACGTTAATCTCCATTAATAGCCTGATAGGTCGCCAAATTGTGTTCGGTAGAAAGATCGGTCGTTTCCGTATGTTAATAAGTCACGTGGTATCCAACATTTGCATATTGATAAAGGGCTCTGCGCAAGATGATATGTTGAAAGCGTAAAGGACAAATGAGATGTGGCAGAGCGCAAATGTAAAGAGTTATGAGAGAAATGTTAATATATAGAAATCTAAAAAAAAAACACAGCATTTTGCAATAAAACATTTGTCATTTGACACATTACATTTGCTGTTTTACATTTAACTTTGTACTTTTCACACGTAATCAATGGAAAAGACATTTAAGCACAGCATTTAATATTGGCAGCGATACCCTTCCATAGTTCAGACGCGCAAGTTGAACTGGTTTAAAACCGCGGGGATCGTTAAACCAGGTTAGTTCACTTGACCGTCTGAACGCAAATGCGAGTCAAATGAACCAGTTTAAAAACACGCTCGTGATCTGTCTTCGAGTAGGTTCATCTTGGCCGTCCAAACGTGTTGGCTTAAAAATTCCGGCTCCAGTGCGCAGTAAGTTACATCCCTGGGAAAAAGACGGCGTCATGCAGTGCCAGAGTTTTCGAAAGTTTGCGAGAGCCGAATAAAGAATATGAAGCTACCTATGTGTAGTTAACTCTTATCTCCGACCGAAGAGGTCAGAAAAGTTACACTGGTTTGGCTTATAGTACGTGTGAACGCAACACAACCCGATCTTAAACAAAGGCGTCTTCAACGTGGAAAATATTTCCAAATAAATCGCTAATATTTTGGACCTAGAAATTGACACAAATTGGTCATAACGCATATAACAATGTAATATGAATGTATATAAACTGATTTACATTCATTCATGTCCGTCTTTTCTCTAATTTCAAATCAGCTATGTTCGGCGAAATACGCTTGATATCTTAATCGAAAGTAAATCTCCAACGTCTGGTTATTCAAGTCTACATAGTATTTATTGCGTATTCTCTCCAGAAAAGAATATGCGTCACCGTCTAGCCTCGTTCTTCATGTCCCTTGTTAAAAATGGGCCGGAAACGAATCACGGTACACGATTCGTGTACGAATGGTATTTAGTTAGATTTTGTCTTAAAGTTACAATTTTTAAATTATTAAGTTATATTTTTTAAATTATTAAAGTAAAGACTTAAAATAGATGGTATCCATAAACAGCCCTACCTTTTTAAAAAAAAAATCCTATTAATCCAATAATTCAGTATTGCCAGCTGGGAAATTGGCAAAAATATCATTTCCATCTTGGGGGGTTGGGATTGCCTAGTGGTCTAGAGTGCCGCGCTTTGAGCTCTTGCTGGCCGACCACCTCTGGCTTGCGGCTGTGGTTTCGAGCCCCGATGTGAGCGTATGTGGCACTCTTCTGGGGAGGTTATTGTGTTGTTATTTCCTGTGTCATAGATTGGATGGGAATTAATGCCCATCATCGTATAATAGTGAGTTGATAACCTATTGAGCAAAAGACAGAAATAATTATGTTTTGACTTTCTTAGAAAATTTGAAAAACTCGCTTTAAACATTGAATATCAGAAGCCCATCTTTTGCCGGTAAGATATAACATTAATGTTGATTTAAATGGACAAATATTTCGTGTTTTCATTGTCGAAGATTTTGGATGATATTGGGTTAGAGACCTGGCTACTACAAAGGACCTAAGTCTGTAACTCAAAATCCTCCAAAATCTTCGACACCGAAAACACGAATTATTGGTCAATTTAAATCAACACTGATGATGTAAACTTACCGGGGAAAGATGAACTTCTGATAACCGATATTTCAGATAAAATATTTTTTCTGACATTGGTACACGAATTGTGTACCATAATGCGCTTCACCCCTAGTTGTGATAAGTGACTAGGGGGACGAGACTATACACCTTGCACTGTATCAAACGGCATAATATAGACTGAAATAACCAGGCGCTAGACATGTGCACTAGATTGAGACAGCATGGCTTATTTCGTTGAACATAACTGATTTGAAATTGGAGTAAACCGGAAACCATTAAATGTAAATCGGTTTATATACATTCATATTACAGTATTATATGCGTTGCGACCCACTTTTGTCAATTTCTAGATCCCAAATGTTTGCGATTTAGCTAAATGCCCAGAGTCTGTAAAGTCCATGTTCGTCTGATCCCGATTTCTAACTCAGGGGAAAATAACTCGTCTGATTCTCTTTTGGTAGATATAATTGGTGAAAGGGATTGATATTAAATAAATGAGATCAAAGTTCACTACTCTAGATTCCGTCAACCACTGGTAGGGTGCCCCCTGGTGCCCCGCCATAAAAAAAATATCTCCAAATAGCTCGACAATTACGCCACAATATTTATATGGAGAAGTCGCTTATAGAAGGCTCACAGCTAGCTTATATGAATGAAGTAAAGTGGAGAATTTTTTACCTGGAAGTTTTTGGTTTTTTTTAATTTTTTATGCATTTATCTACCGTAAACCAAAAAGTAATTGTACTTTGTCTACTTTAATATCAATCCATAAATCTGTTTGGCACATTTATAGTCACTAGATAAACAGCTATGTTGTATTTAATAAGCTGTGGCTATTTAACCATTAGTCTCGAACTCTATTATGGTGTAACGGAGATATATTCGAAAGTTGCTATTTTAAATCGGTTAAAAGTATTGACCTCTATAGGGGCCACATGCTAAAGTCGCGGTTTTTAGAATCAGGGGCAATAATCCAAAAGGGAAGGTCCAATATGTGCGTTTATCGAAATGAATCGTGATCTTCGGGTTATAACACACATTTCAAGTTTCATTCAAATCAGATAAAAAATGTGACCTCTAGATTTTACTTTTAGTCAGGGGCCATAATTTATGAAGTTACGGTGTTAGGGTACGTGGCTGATGCGAGGATTGTGGGTTAGGGTAACACTTAGGACTAGGTCTTGGGTTAGAGATAGTGCTAGCCCTGTGACCTTTCATGAAATCTGCAATTGACCATGGCAAATAGATCTAACTATTCTTACAACAGCTATATAACTTCGCTCAGAGTAAAGTAAATTGAAATTTCCAATTGATCAGCGAGAACCTTCAGCTCTTTATCTAAATCTTACATTGTGCTTGTTTAACTTTTTTTTCCTAGAAATGAAATGGCTTTTAACGTCCTACTTTTCTGCTTCGAACTGGGCTAATGGAGACAGGCATACTCTATACAGTGTCCTATGGGGGAAATTTTTCCCGGACAGCGGCACTATGACCTACTCTTATATCGAATTCCAACTGTCAAGGGATCTTTTACATGCACGCAATGTGTATACGGGACCTCGGTTTTCCGTCCCATTCGAGCGACTAGACAGCAGTGCTTGTCAGACCCCCCCCCGTCCTGCATTACTGACTATGGGGAACCACACCGGGAAATCTGGATGAACTTTGACTGTCAATGACAATGCATGGATCGAACAACACCGTGGTCACCTTTTTTCTAGAACCCCAACACTAAAAATAGAAGGCCAAACAGATGCGTACAAGGTTTTTAATTTTGATTTGTAATTGTTTAAGTGAAAATTTGTGTGAACAAACAAATAGGTGAATACCTTCATACTTTTAATACCCTAAAAAATTTGGTGGACTTGTTTGCTATTCTTTTTGATAATTTTCATACATTGTACTCTTAAGACAAGCGGTTGCCATGCAAGATACGCCAACATTTTGCAAGAGATTGACAGAAAACGAGCTAAAAAAATGTGATCAGGGGCCATAATCCAGGAAGATATGGTCCGATGTGCGCGAATATCGAAAGGAGCCGAGATCTCTTAGCCTTAGGGTTATAAACATGTATTGCAAGTTTCATAAAAATCAGGATCAATATTATTGTAACCTCTGGAAAGTCGACAGCCTTGATATACCAGATGTTTACACTATTTACATACGGCGGGAGGGGGGCATTTTGTCCGGCAGTTTTGGTCCGATTTTAATGCAATTCGAACTAAACCAACAATATGGTGTAACGTGATATATTCTAACGTTTTTTTTACATGGGCAATAATTTGTCAACTCTAGAGAGACAACGAGCTAAAAACGCGATTTTTCGTACAATCAGGGGCCATAATTTTAGGATTTTACAATCTTTTATCAAAATTGGATACACCTTGAACTACAATATTTTTACACTATTAGTATTAGCGTACATGGCCCAGGGGCGGCCATTTGGACCGGCAGTTTAGGTGTAACAGTGATATATTCAAACTTGTTTTTTTTTTAAATCGGAATAAAATTGTGACCTCCATATGGTCCACAAGCTAAAACACGTGATTTTTCGTACAATCAGGGTCAACAAATCAGGAAGTTACTCTCCGATATGCGCGAATGAAGAAAGGAACAAAGATCTTTGGATTATAAACTTACATTTCAAATTTCAACAAAACCAGATACATGCCGGAAAATTACGATTGCACCATTTGGATGGTTTGATCAATCTCTATACATATTTACATGATATCTGACCAATAAGATAATTGAAAGATCAAAGCCCGCAACTACATAACTATCATTTCTGTGAGAATTCGCCAGACAGTAGCTTGAGTCTCGAAGGGAAAAGATGTAACAGCTTCTATCAGAAGACTCGCCCAGCTGACTAGTGTTTGAGAATGACTTTAATTAAAATTGTAACCACGTATCCGGCTATGCTATATAAAATGTAAGATAGGTTGCCAGACAACGAAACATACGCCCATAGCAGCTAAATCGTCCGGACAAGAGTTGTCGCATATTTTTACTTTTTTCGGTATAATACACTTAATCTGATTACGAGTAACAACTCATTAAGTAATTATCAGAAAATCATTAGAATTTGTTTTGATAAAGTTTTCCTCCATGCTAACGTTTAGTATACGAAACATTTAATATCACGGATTTAGCTGTTTAGGTTATCAAAATTCATTAAAAATCAATATAATTGTTCGTCTCAAGACTTTAAACTCTGTGTCTCAATTTAAAATGATTTAGCTTCAATAGCTTCCACAAGAATTGTTTAAGTGATCAATGGCCATAACTGACAGTAATTATCGAAAATCGCTGAAAATCAACAAGCATTTTTTTCTCATGACTTTAAACACTGTGTATAAATTTAAAGTCAACCGGATATTAACTTTGGCATCTAGAGCATCCAAAAGATTTTTTGAAGTGATCAAGGGCCATAAATCTGGCGGTAATTATCGGAAATCGCCGAAAATCAATAGGCTTCTTCGTCTCATGACCTTAAACACTGTATAAATTTAAAGTCAACCGGATATTAACTTTGGCCTCTAGAGCGTTCACAAGATTTTTCAAAGTGATCAAGGGCCATGACTCTGGCAGTAATTATCAGATGTCTCATGACCTTAATTACTGTGTTAAAATTTAAAGTCAATCAAATTTTTACTTTAGCCTCTAGAGCGTTCACAAGAAATTGTGGACGACGGACAGACAGACAGACAGAAGGGGCAACGACAATATAAGACCAAATTTCCATGTGGGTGTTTAAAAAACGAATTGCTGCATTGTTACTGAGAAGACAAACCTCTTAAGAAAACAGGAAGAAGCAAACACAACTGAAGTGGAAGCAAAGACAGCTAGAGACAAATTCTAGACGATCACAAGGCTAAAAAAAAAATATGTAGTAAAAACAGATGCATGGGCAATACGTAGGATGTTGCGACCAGTTTTCGAATCCCTTTCCATGACAGACAGAAAGACATTGACAAACATCCGATTGTATGAATGAAATGAATGAATGAAATGGGGGTTTAGCGTCCTACGCTTAAGCACCTAACCTGGGCCAATTGAAGACGGGCATACGCCAACAGTGTGCTATGAGGGAAATTTTGCCCGGGCAGCGGCGCTACGGCCTACTCTTATATCAAATTCCAACTGCCAAGGGATCTTTTACGTGCACTCCAATTTGTACACGGGACCTCGGTTTTTCGACCCATCCGAACGACTAGGCAGCTGTCCTTGTCAGGCCCTCCTTCTGCATCACTGACAAGGGGAAATCACGCCGGAAAATCGAGATGAACTTTCTCGGCCAATGCAGGGATCGAACACTCAACCTCCAGGCTAGCGAACCAGCGCCTTATCCACTTAGCCATCGTGACCCTCATCCGATTGTAAGACTTGCATTAAAGATGTTTACCAAGTATGGGAAGCATAACAACTTGTGGCACTTTTCTCATCCAAAGATTGCTAAAAAACAAATAGAATTCAATAATTTTTTTTATGTGATATTTTAATAGAAAATTTACACGAACATGATCATTTTGAGTACAAGACCAGTTTGGTTCAAATAGATTCAATTTATGACACAATAACCCAATAATCTACATTATTTCCACTGATAATTAAATTATACATTTAATTATACATTTAATTTAATATTAAACGTTTAAACAACAAGTATTTTAAATCCAAACAACTTTCATTCCTGATTCTTCAATTCCCTATTTTATATTTAGACGCTGTTGGCCGAGAAGTTCAGGATTTCAGGATTTTCCAATTTGTTTTTTTCAAATGTCAGTAATATATTTATGTATGGAATGATTCAACTACAAGATGAAATACAAGTAGAATATTCGATCTGATAGTGAGTATGAACGAAGATGAACATTATGCTGTTCTGTGACTATTAAAATATTCACTACTACTATATTATATATTTATATTCATGATATTTATATACAAATGATAATTTATTCCATGATGGTTGAATTTAAAAACATTTCATAGATGTAACAATTATTTACAAAAAGATAAAACAAAGATATTAGACAGTTGTCTTAACATCATTCTGTTTTTGCTGCTTTTGCTGCTGGTGCTCCTGAAATAATAAAAGAGTTATCTTTTAAATTAGACTGACAATGAAAATGATGTTATCTTACTAAATCCAGTGACCTAGTGGGCCGTTTTTGTTCAAATTAACTCTTCCAATGAGAATACATCAAATAATGTCTTTGCTCCTGGTGACTAGCCCTTGCTACATGGTGACTAAAATAAGTATAAAATTCATACTTTTGCGCATGGTTTATAAGAATTAGGTAGAGTTTAGCATGGTGATGTAAAAAACAAGTTTGATTTTTACAAACAGAGTGGCTATTGTTACGAGATTGGGCAAAGTTTACAACGAATTCCAAAACGTCTGCCAATCTCCTTAAAACCAGCTTTTAAAAAGAAGCCGTATTTTCAAGGTTTTCAGAACTGAAGGCAGCAATTAAGAGATGGAAAGGGTTAGGTTAGGACTATTTTTACGACTTAACAATAGCCTGGGGACTATTTTTCTGACTCGTCTTAACATTAGCCACTGCTTTTTACAAAAGAACATAAGCATTAGTTAACTCACCATCATTATTCTGACCTCGTCGTTTTCCCTTAAAGGAACCAAACTGAAAGAAAGTTAAAGTTGTAATGAAATCATCATTTGTTAGAATTATATCTGTTGATCAATATGAAATACAACTTTACAAACATGACTAGCCATGGCCATCTAATCACAGTCAAAGGTACTACTATGATGTCATCACAGGTCCACTCGACACAAACTAGGTCATTATGGGACTAATATATGGTTCAATTTTTCATTTCATTAATTTGCTTGCGCGTAGGGGTCTTTAGTAGTGGGAGGAAACCAGAGGACCCGGAGAAAACCCACGTGGTTGGACAGGCGACCCTGCTCCTTGTCACGTACAACGGTGGATTCGAAATTACGGTAGTTGACTCAATGACCGGCTTTATGATACAGTGATACAGCACGCACATGCTAACCATTCAGTCAATTAACAAGATCTACATTAGATGTTAATACAGTGATTAACCAAAAGGTTTCAGTACTCTTGTCTGTCCTTGTGTTTAAATACTTCTTGTTATATTGAAACAAAATTAAATGAAATTAAAATATATCCAGCCAAAGACTAGAATTCACCCCAATCGTTAAGATAAACCTATAAAATGTTTGTCCGATGCAGGTTTATTGAACTGTAATTGAAAAATAAATGACTAAATCTGATAAAATATCCCATTATTTCAAATTATTTGACTAAAAACATAGAATATATCTTACTTTGCCTCGACCCCTCTTCATTGGTTTCCTTCGATTCATTCTATTCATATCACGATTTGATCGGTCAGAAAATATCATTTTCCAGTGAGTAAATTCTTCATCTCCTGAAATAGTTAGATGGTTAATAGTTTAAAAATAAAAATGAATAAAAATGTCAAGCAGACATAACTCATTGTACAGTGAAATTTAATGTTCTACTTTGAGCGACAACAGGATAATTAAGTCAAGACAGCTGGCATCAGTGACAAATCTCGGACAATATAGTAGTGTTGGCTGTAAGAGCTAGCCTTCCTATAATAGTTTGAAAATAGATAATGTAAAATTAATAATATGAAAATTTTATTCAAGTTACTCTATTGCGAGGAAAGATATTAGGCTTTGAAGGTTTGACAAGACGTGTGCAATAATTTCAACCACTGTTCGGAGCCAAGTCTCGCTCCTCCATTTTAAATTAAATCTAAATACATGCATGGCCGATTTAATATCTGAGACAACCAATTTCATCAAGAGTTGATTATGGCCTGGATCAGTTAATTAATGTCTAATAATTTGGCTCCTGCACAATGTATGTTTAAGTTGCCCGACAATACTATCGAAATGCCATCAGTTATTAGAGTTTTTATCAAATAAGCTATAAAATTTAATATAATGTTTATGAAATATAATATTTACCAACCTTCAAGAACCCGACCCTGTAATTCACCACCATTTAATTCTATTTTACCACCATTAGCTTCTTTAGCTTTATCTAATGCCACTTGTGCTTGATTCTCTTCAGCAAACCGAACTTGACCCTGTAATAATAATAAAATTATAATACACTAAATAACAAAAAAATTACGTCTTATAGTTGATATTTTGTTTGCCAGTCATAATTCAACATCAATAAAGCAAGATTTATTTACAAGATGAAATAATTGCTATGTGTGCTATGAAGGGAAATTAGTCCATACAGCGGCCCTACGACCTACTCTTATATCATATTCCAACTGCCAAGGGACCTTTTATATACATGCCAATGTGTACACATTACCACAACTTTTCATCCCATTCGAATGACTATACGTTGTCCCTTGCCATGGACCCTCAGTCCTGTACAACTGACAAGGAGGAACCACGCCGGAAAATCATTGCAAATGGCCGCCCAAGTTTTTGTCGTTTAAAGTTTTAGAAACAGACAGGGCTTATGTCTCAGTCATGACTTGCTTACAAATTCCCCAAATGTTTCATGACCAAATGAAATTCCAATTAACACTTTATCCTAATATAATTGAATAAATCCTGTTGACTTGAATAATAATCTTGGAATATGATTATATATACATTATCTACTATTCCTCCATAAAATCACAATAGTTAAGATAAGATCCGTTCAAACCTTTTTATCACCAGGGTTAAAATCAACCCATGCAACTTTTGAAAAATCTTCAAAGAAGTTTCGAACATCTTCACGTGATGTTTCATCTGCAAAACCTTCTAGATGTAAAATAGTACCATGTGTTATACTGTCTTTCATATTCTCTAACCTCTGTAAAATATAGTATGGATTAAACTGTATTATACCAGTATTTATATATATATATTTGATTACAATCAACTTTATTCAGCTTTTTATTATATAACGGTTGAATACAGGTAAGAGAACATAACTGGGCTAATGAAGGCAACATACACAACGCAGTATGAAAATGAAATGGGGTTTAACATCCTACTGTTCTGCTCCTAACTGGGCTAATGAAGACAGGCATTTGCCATTCAGTGTGCTATGAGGGAAATTGTGTCTGGACAGCGGCAAACCGGCTTACTCTTATATCGTATGCCAACAGACATTATGCCTGGAGATCGATTGAATTCCAAATGTTCTTGTGTATAAGAACGGAACCTCAGTTTGTTTTCATGCCATTTAAACTACAGTCTAGGAGCTTTCCTTGTTTTGGCCCCCCACTGAGAAGCCATTGCGACTCTTAACAGCCTTTTAATCTAACAAGCCAACAGTGAGGCTGATGTCCCTCGCAGAAATCCCAAAATAAATAGATGACACATATTAATTAATCGCACATTTATTTTTTTCAAAAGTATTGAGCAATCAAACTATACACTAAGTTTCATCACTCTCTTTCATCGAACTCCATCAAGGCATTCACCTAATGTACGCCTACACCTAGTTTGAACATTCTACCTTAATTAGAAGGAGAATTTTTGTGTTTCAAAGTCTAGACCTTACAGTTGCTTATCGCTCTGCTTACCCTCAACAGAAAATGTTCATTATTGAACTTAGTCAAGGTATCGATGAAATAAAACTATATACCAAGTTTCATCACTCTCACTTAATTACAACTAAAGTTATTGCGTCCCAAAGCATCAACCAATCAAATTGCTTATCTCTGCTTACTCTAAGCGGTAAATGCTCATCTTCAAATTTCATCACGGTATTGACCTAATAAACACCTACACCAAGTTTGAATATCCTAGCTCAATTAGAAGGAGAGTTATTATGTTT
Source organism: Patella pellucida (assembly GCA_917208275.1). Lineage (NCBI taxonomy): Eukaryota > Metazoa > Mollusca > Gastropoda > Patellidae > Patella > Patella pellucida. The sequence continues at coordinate 10,680,609 of OU795044.1, forward strand.
CAAAGTCTCGGCCAATCAAATTGCTTATCGCTCTGCTTACCCCGAGCAGAAAATGTTCATTATCGAACTTAGTCAAGGTATTGATGAAATAAAACTATATACCAAGTTTCATCACTCTCACTTATTTACAACTTAAGTTATAGTGTCCCAAAGCATCAACCAATCAAATTGCTTATCTCTGCTTACCATAAGCGGAAAATGCTCATCTTCGAACTCTATCAAGGTAATGACCTAATGAACACCTACACCAAGTTTGAATATTCTAGCTCAATTAGAAAGAGAGTTATTGTGTCCCAAAAAGTGTGACAGACGGACAGACAGACAGACGGACGAACCCATTTTAATAGTCCCCTGCTTTCTTCGAAAGGCGGGGGACAATTATAAACCATTGTGTCTCCTAACAGCCATATAATCTTATTATAAACCATACACAATGTTTACCTCATTCATCTGTTTTGCTGTTTCCCTGTAAAATAAAATACAACAATAATTAAAGATCTATTTTTGAACACCATAAAATCAAGTATATGATTTTCATATTACCCAGCACCTGGCCCCGAGTTCACAAAGCATTCTCAGACTTAAGTAGAGAATTTGCTCAGCTCAACTTTCAATCACTGTTTATGAGAAATATCTTTGATCCTTATTGATGTATTTGATACATAAAAACAACAAACGTTTTAAAAAGGGCTATATTTTAGTTAGAATAAGGTGAACAAATTCTCAACTTAAGTCTGAGAAAGCTTTGTGAACTCAGGGCCTCGTAATGCAAAACTATTTTTACTAGTGAATACACTGAGGTGACCAATCATTATTAGAGAGAGAGAGAAATGGGGTTTAATGTCCACTCAAAACAAGTAGGTCATTTTGGGACTAACATATGGTTTAATTTTATTTCAATAATTCGCTTGTGCGTAGGGGTCTTTAGCAGTGGGAGGAAACTGGAGTGCCCGGAGGAAACCCACAGGGTTGAGAAGGCGCCCCTTTCTCCATGCCAAATACGCTCACACCAGGGCTCGAAACCACAGCAGCAAGCCAGAGGTGGCCGGCCAGCTAGGGGTCGAAGCGCAGCACTCTAGACAACTAGGCCATCCCCCCCCCTCCCAATCATTATGAAGTCAAGTATTACCTATTATCTATTTAGTATAATATGGTAGCTATTGAGTATACTATAGTAGATTGTTTAGTATACCATAGTACAGTGGTGGGCAAACTGAGGTGAAGGGCCAAACACAAAGTTATGAAACAAAGCGAGGGTCAAACAAATCAAACAATAACATAAAATGAAAGTAAGCCCAAATCAAGTGACCTCAATTAGGCAAATACATCATTGATGTTGCAAGATATAAATAGACCTACAAAGATCAGAGATTAACGCCTTTTTAGAGTTTAGGCCAAATAATAAACAATTTTCGATTTTTTAATTTCATTTTAGAGTTAAATTACTCAGATTTTCAGATGTAGTGGAAGGGTCTGGCAGGTGGCAGTTTGCCCACTACTGCCATAGTAGGTAGATATCTAGTATACCATGGTAGATACATATGGAAGCTCGATAAAACTGTCTGCCCCAATACGCTATATAAATAGGATAATTCAAAATTTAGAGTTCAAATCATTAACATCTTACTCTTTTGCTGCTTTTTCTTTCTCTAATTTCATTTGTCGTTTTTCTTCTGTTTTACTCAGGAAATAGTCGGTCCTAAAAAATAAAAAATTTACATTAAATTTTATGAGAACAAGAAATGTTGATTTTGTCTTTCTAAATGCAAACATCAATATGGGGTTAAAATTAGACCGGTGCTAGTTTTAATTATAATAATCCCTTACAGTCTTGTGTACAACTAGTCTAAATTATGATAATACTTATAGTCCTGCACATTTTTCTTAAGGAGCCACGAGGTGGAATAGTGGTAATGACGCTGGCAAAGCTACAGGAGTTTCAGGGTTCCATCAAGGTGTTCGGTGAGAAAATTTCTCTGGATTTTCCAGCCTAGCCATTTGAATTGGACAAATAAAAAATATGGTCCACCCATTTTAAAAAGTTACACAACATTCAATGAAACATAGGCACACATGCCCCTGCTAGCAGAATTCTAGGCTGCTAACTCTCTGGATGACATACAAAGATATTTAAAAGAAATAAGAGTTGATCACATGATTTCCAAAAAATGTATCGTTGTCAGACTTCTAATCATAAATGAAATTTTGTTTATAGCACAATAATTGTTATTACTTCAACAGTCTCTTTAATTCTGTTTCACCCAATTTAATAGATTCTGCCTTCACAAATGTGTCTGCTTGTTCTTTAGTTTTAAATACAGCAAAAATGGAACCCTGTAAAAAAAAGATTTGATTTTATATTTTGAACAGAAGAGAAACAATTATCGCTCTTGTATTAAATGAATGATCAAATATGCCAAACAGACTTTCTTCATAATCCATCTGGGTAAATATCTTGGATATGGCTTATTTACAAAACTTAGATGCTGTTTATTTTTGATAATACATTGAACTTTGATATATCCAGTTACATTAATTTCTAAAGATCTAATAGATGCCATACACCAAGAGCTTAGTGAAATGTTTTATATTCATTTATTAAGCCTTACACCCGATGAATGAAAAAGGGTCATCAGCCAAAAATCATGACTGGGTACTATCAGCCTATCACTTGTTCAATAAACTAAAACTTGTATTGTCAATATGGCTAGTTATCAGCTATAATTATAAATATGACAAACACAGAACGTACTACTGGTTGTCAAAGTTAAACTCAGTTACCTTGAATTTCTTTCCAATTCTACGAAGATAAATATTTTCCACAACACCATGTTTATCAAGAAATTCTTTAATTGTGTCAAAATCACAGTCCTCAGGAAATCCTTTCTGAAATAAAAGCACATGACCAACTACAACTCTAGTCCATGAAAAGTAATAAGACACATAAAAGTTGGTTAAATTGAAAAAATTTCAACTCTTGTGTGATTTAAATCCACAATAATGAATTCAGTTCTACAAGTATTTTTTTTCAGTCATGACATCTGTACCCACAATCCTTGAATAACACGGCTTACCTCAGCTGTAAATTGGTACCTATAGGAGGATAGTACAGGGTAAACTTAATGTAGCACAAAATATTTTTAAGACCGACACAATAATGAAAATCAGAAATAAAATATATAAATATTCTCACACAATAAATAGAACGGTTATTGAGATCATCTCTTCTTTCTTTGTTATTTTCCGGTAATGGGTGTTCAGGTGACCTTCGAACTTTCTTCCCATCTTCTGAAACCTAGAATAACAAGCAAAATAGTTGCATTGATTGAATGTCATTATATTCATATAAAGGTAATCATTCTATTAAGATCCCTGTCCTGTATTGCTTTCAGATTACGTAATAAATTTTGAACATTCCATTGTAAACTTTTTATTATATCGTGTAACACACTTTAAAGTCAAAACGTAAACAGAAGAGACACTAACAAATTTGATAAGGTTATTCCTTACACCCGAGTCGTCCCCAACAGTGTTTCCTAAATTTTTTCAAGAATTGAACAGGGAGATAACTCGGACAATATATAGGAGACAGACCACCATTTATATCCCGATTGACTTTAATGTTAGTTTTTGTCTCTTTCCCCAGCTCCAGCTTTTTGTTCGGCTGAATGCTTTTCACTACAAAGAAACAGATGGTCATGTCTTTGCACCAAAATTTGTATGAGATTGACAACAAAAATTTTGAGATACACATGTAACTATTCGCCGAACATGTCACCGTAACGGACCGGTTATCCACATACCACTAAATCATAAATATTACCAAAAACCTGAACTCAAATGTTAAATCAAGCCCTTGTCATCCATTGTAGACTAAAAAATCCACAAAAAAGGGCATGCAAAAGGGAAGAAAGAGAGAAATGGGGTTTAACATCCACTCGATACAAACTAGGTCATTTTGGGAATAACATATGGTTTAATTTTATTTCAATAATTTGCTTGCGCGAAGGGGTCTTTAGCAGTGGGAGGAAGCCAGAGAAAACCCTCACGGTTGGACTGGCACTACACCTTGTCACGTACAACTGTGAATTCGAAACCACACCAGTAGACTCAATGACTGGCTTTATGATACAGCACGCATGTGCTAAAAATTCGGTCACCCAACCGCGGCAGATATATCAGTGATTTTACATACCTCTAATAGATTATTCTCAGATTTATTAATGGCAGCAACAATAACTTCTACATCTTCTGTAATACTCTTCAATTTGTTGAATGTTAGCAAAACCTCAAATGTTACATCTTTTCATGTCGTTAAGGAGAATAATTTGAGATAAATTTAAAAAAAAAAATATATGAAAACTGAAAACGCCTATTACATTCTTGGAATTGGTTGAAAATAAAACATTTTTCAAATTTTGCAAGGAAACCAATTTCAATATCAAATAATCAAAATATGGTTGTGGAAATTAAACCAAGTCATTTAGTGGTTGCTACGCTCAATATATTTTATGAACATATGAACAACAGGTCCAGAATGTGTTATGAATATGATTATAAAAGCAAAAAATGTTTAAAAGGATACAGCCATCATCTTCTTTGATTTTCTCCTGTAGAAATTTGTCTTTTGCCAAATTAATGTCCCCAAAATAGTACTGAAATAGAGTAAATAATACTTTCAAAGAATCAGATAATTCAAAGAACTAAAAACAATTCCTTCAGTATGTCCATAAACAAATGAACAAAAGTCATCAGGTACAAATTGGCGCCACATATATGCAAGTTTGCGAATTTAATTTATAACTAGCCTTTGAAATTACTGTAACTATTAATTTGTCATTACCTCCATTTGGTAAATTATTTTCTTTTCCTGATCAGTTAACCCCGATCCATTAGTCTCAGCCATGTTTTCTTTATTCTCCACACTGTAAAATAAGGAATGGTTGATTAAAAGTTATTGTTGTCGTCGGTAAAGTAGGCCTATTACACTTACAGAGTTATCTACAGGGCACCATTTTTGACGGGCGTTTGAGCGCTCGCGCCCGTCTGTAATCTTGAAAACACAAGCGCAGGTTATAGCTCCCGCTAACATTTCACACAATTTCAACAGTTTTATCAAGAAAGTCGAGCTTGAAAAGTTAAGTAAAATATTATTGTATCTGAAAATCGTTTTGTTATGGTATCGAGTCATTTGGGTTGAAGATTATTAGCTCGGTTGTCAAGTCTCTCCATGAGTCCATGACGTTTCCACTCACGATCACTGATCATTATTATATAGATCATTGTTCACTATAGATTATTATGTATTAGTGATAATATTACATTAATAATAAACAATTGACCGTTTTCAAATCAAATAATGTCTGTGTTATGGCGTCAGTTTTCTAAGAGTTTTTGATTGTGATGTTTGAATAAATATAACGTTATGAATTTCTGTCGAGGTCATATAGAAAGCGTCTTGATAATCACGATATATACATTCCTTTCCAGCCTTTGGCATCGAGCCAGAGATTTGCTCCAAGAGTTAGTGCAGGGGGACTGCACCACATTATAATTTACATAAAATACAAATATGACGACAAGACATACTCAGAAACAAAAAAAACAAACAAAAACAATTTAAAAAAAGAGTGAATGGATCTGGGTGCTAGCGGTAAGCGTCCACTGTTAGGCCTAGTGTTTACTGTTGTAAGCATAAGACAAGACCGGTAAATCAAGTACTTGACAACCAATGGCATGTTCAATGAGAGTATTTGCCTGCAATCAATAGAAATATTGACTAAAAAATGTCTCAACAACGAATTTTTTTTTTTTTTTACACCATTTGAAATTTTGGATAGACTAGTCATGGTAAAAATTAAAGCTCTTGGGAGCAAATTTGCAGGTGTGTTTTTATTTGCTCCTGTGAATATAGGTGCAAGAGCATTTTGTGACTCCTGCATGTTTTACTGAATGGGTGATTTATGTATTGTGCTTGGATTAATATTGTAGAAAGATATTCCAAAAATACCTGGACTTAGATAGGCTACTGGAAGTGGAAATGAAACTCTAACTTAACTCATTCCAGTTTTGTTTTTTAATTTTTATATAATTAAATCGAGTGGATATATAGCCGTATACGGTACCGTATTTACTTCCGCTATTGTACCGTACATCGCAATGACATATATATACATGTATATCATGTGTGATTGGTTAAATATCAACTTCCGTTCGACATGCGCAGTTGAATGAATGAATGAAATGGGGTTTAACGTCCTACGCTTGAGCACCTAACCTGGGCTAATTGAAGACGGGCATACGCCACAGTGTGCAATGAGGGAAATTTTGCCCGGGCAGCGGCGCTACGGCCTACTCTTATATCGAATTCCAACTGCCAAGGGATCTTTTACGTGCAATCCAATTTGTACACGGGACCTTGGTTTTTCATCCCATCCGAACGACTAGGCATCTGTCCTTGTCAGACCCTCCTTTTGCATCACTGACAAGGGGAAATCACGCCGGAAAATCGAGATGAACTTTCTCGGCCAATGCAGGGATCGAACACTCAACCTCCAGGCTAGCGAACCAGAGCCTTATCCACCGTGATCCCTGACATGCGCAGTTGTGCGACACTTCCGTTCTACATGCGCAGTTGTGCGATTCTTAATATATTCCACAAGAACGGTAACTTAACTTCCTCTTTCAAGTTTGGCGCAGAAGCACGATTTTACGGAAATTGTGTTGAATTATTATAAATTTGTGTCGGTTGTGTCAGGAAATGTTTTCTTTTGGCGATCAAAGAAGAATCACATTGCAAAGTAGACGGTAAGGATCTAAAATAGCCTTAGAACCGAGATAGAGAAAAGCCTTATTTTCATACTAGTTGATAATAAGGCCCGCGAGGAACTGTTAGCGAGACATCGTTCGCTCAGAGACAGTTCCTAAAGGAACTAACATGATACAGGCATAGAACAAGATTTTGTTCCTTATGCTTATGCCAGTCTCAGTTGATTAGTAATATCAACTGTATTTATCCCAGATCGCCATGTATTTATTTGTACGTCCTAGAAATTGTAAGTTGAAGAGCGACATACATGTACAATCTGGGAATCACATACGGCAGCATGATACGGTACTTTCATTTTACAAATACATGAATAGCTTGGATCTAGGCCTAGTGGGAAAACTTACCAATCTTCAGTAGACATATTGCAACTTCAAAAGAAAGACGAACAACTACACCAGACAGGAATAATATTACCGTCTGCTGGCAAAATACTTACACGTATGAAGTGAAATCGTTACTTTATATTTATTCAGTTTTCTTGCACGCTAAAAACACGTTTTTGCATCACCAATACACGCATGCGTATTGACCATAATAATGAATCCAAATTAACAAAACGAAATGTTTAATGCTGCCTTTTCATCAAAAATGTCTTATGTCGTATTGTTGTGGTCACGTACAAATTAATTATAAACAAAGTGAACCTATAATCTTTATAAAATATCACCATTTTGTTTTTAAAAAATAGATTTATAATTTCGTTTCTTTAATACTTAAGTTCAGATCTTAAATTTGTATGTATGCACATTAGACATGCGCTTTTAATATTTCCGTTTTCTCCATGTGCCGATTTTCTTCAGAATTTCATCATTAATTTAGCAATTAAAACATTTGTCTGGTGTTTTATATGGTTAAGATAATTATAACACGATCGACTAGGGGTATTTACAGTAATTGATAAGATGGCAACGCGGATCTTTAATGCTATTGGTCGCCTTGGTCTCGGTGTAGCTGTGGCCGGCGGTGTTGTTCAGACAGCACTTTATAACGGTAGGTTCTCAAGGTTAAAGGGCAACTAACTCATACATCCTTTACTTTGCATACAAGTTAATTAACTACAAGTTTTTATTTTCATTCGAAATTCCATGTTGATCAATTTAACTTCTCTATGATATTTGCATATTTTCCACAAACCACTGCAATGTTTTCTTGAATAAATGGCGTTTCAGTCATGATCACTATTCACTTACATTTTTAGATAGTTCCTTTAGTAGGGGTTTCACGTCACGTGACTTTAGGTTGAAATCGGGACAGCCAGCAGCTGAAATATAGCCCACTTCAATCTACGATTCTGAATTACTAATTGATGTAAATGCATTCCTAACAATTGTATTGCAATAGTTTAATATCAATCTCAATATCTGCAAAGATTCGGGCTAAAAAAGTATCGATATGTTAGCGAAATTACCGTTTGTTTACAGGAGACGCGAGCGGGAAAATACCGCTCTGACGTCACACGGCCAGTAAATTTCCACTGACAGCATTGCTACGGCCCACTTCATTGGTGATTCCGATTGTTAGTTTTCAGGGGATTTTCATATAGAACCAATCAAATGATAGATAACATTTTTGTGATTATTATTCTGAGTGAAACCCCGAGATCGGACAATTAGAGCCGTAGAAAATGGGATTTATCTGTTTTGATGACTGAAAATTGCTAAATTTCGACTAAATATATAAAAAAATTCGTGAGGTTTCATCAAGATTATAAATATTTGACATATTATCATTCAAATTATTATGATTTTAATAAATCTTAGCTGATAATAACGATCGGATTTCAGTTTTAAAATTAGTACTAGCGATTCTGAAGGGGAAATACCGCTTACGACGTCACTCAAATATGACTGAAAAGCACTTAGTTTGGTGCCGTGCTACGCATTGACGGGTATAGAGCAGTTTGATTACATTATTGACGTCGATCTCGGATTTTAAAATTCCATAACTTTGGATCTAATTAGAATATTTTGATGAAATAAAAAATATTGGGTAGCATTTTATGTATATTTTCAAAATATATTTAAAATAATTTTTTTTCTCTCATTTAAAACTTTGACCTGAAACCCCTACCTTTAGGAACTGTCTCTGAGCGAACGATGTCTCGCTACACAGTTCCTCACGGGCCTTATTATCAACTAGTATGAAAATAAGGCTTTTCTCCATCTCGGATCTAAGGCTATTTTAGATCCTTACCGTCTACTTTGCACCGTGATTCTTCTTTGATCGCCAAAAGAAAACATTTCCTGACACAACCGACACAAATTTATAATAATTCAACAATATTTTCACGTAGAATTCGACGTTAGAAAAAGATAAACAATATCGTTCAAATCTGGCCGCCATGTTTGTTTACTGACGTCAGCGCAGACCGGTCTTTTTCTAACATCGAATTCTACACGAAAATAGTGTTGGATTATTATAAATTTGTCTCGGTTGTGTCAGGAAATGATTTCTTTTGGTGATCAAAAAAGTTTCACGGTGCAAAATAGACGGTAAGGATCTAAAATAGCCTTAGAACCTAGATGGGGTAAAGCTTTATTTTCATACTAGTTGATAATAAGGTCCGTGAGGAACTGTGTAGCGAGACATCGTTCGCTCAGAGACAGTTCCTAAAGGAACTAATTTTTAGATACCGGTAACGAACCTTATCGCTTCACCGTGGTTCGAGATAAGGTTTTGAGCCATTCTTTTTAACGTTGCACATCTCGTCCTAAATCACTCCCGCATCAATTTCACAAAATTGACAATATTTTTCATCAATTCAACGATTGAATGTTGTTATATATAATATTTCCGCCACACACAACTACAATAATCAATAAGCTTTTCATCTTACCTGAAACAGATACAAATCGTTGTATTTAAAATCGAAACGTTAAGCCGTTACTAAGACCGCTATCGTTTTAAAAGGCATATCATATTTTGATATCTGTCATCATGAATGTGGGGCTAAATATAACAGCCATAGGCAATTTTGGACTTGGATCGCAGCCGTCAGGATATGTTTAAAGGGGCGTGTACTAAATTGATGTGTAGTGCTGGCGCATGCGTTAAGGAGTGTAACTATGAAGAATGTTGATATTGGTAAATGTCGAACAAAACCACGCTTCATTACTTTAAATGCCAATCGTTAGAGTTGGGCGAAAGTTGTGCCACTACATTGGCCTCTGTAAGTTTAATTAGTCATAATAGCACAAACTTATCTTATTTTTAAGATGTTACATGTAATGATGATCGACACTAGGCCGAAAATTCAATCGCCAAATTCTCTGACCTGTTCTGAGTGGAACTGCCAGCTCTTTGTGCTTTTAAGAATAAACATAGAGATTTTCCCAGAAAAGTTGTATTATGTTTATGTGTTTCTTAATCGCTAAATGCCACTACAGATTATATCAAGGTATCTTTACAATTTTTATTTTAAAGTGGACGGTGGTCATAGAGCAGTTATTTTTGACAGATTTTCTGGAGTTAAACCAGGAGTTATTGGCGAGGGCACACATTTTTTAATTCCATGGGTCCAGCGTCCTATTATTTTTGATTGTCGATCTCGACCAAGAAATGTTCCTGTTATTACTGGTAGCAAAGGTAATTATTGTTTAAAATACAGATTTTATTATTCGGTATTAGTCCATATGTAGTTATAAAGTTTTGCGACAAGCTTTTGACCGTTCGGATGTTAGATGTTACGTCAACTGAATATCAAAGAGTAACATCTAACTTGTTGGGTTATATATTAGACCAGTCCATGCAGAAATCTGTAATATTAAATTTGATTTCATTGCTTTATTCATTGTATTTCAGATTTACAGAATGTAAATATTACATTAAGAATATTATTCCGACCAGTTATTACTGATTTACCCAAGATATATACTAATCTAGGTTTAGATTATGAAGAAAGAGTTCTACCATCTATTACCAATGAAGTATTAAAAGCTGTAGTGGTAAGTAGATGTATAATTAAAAGGGAAACTATCCAGAACCGTTCCTGACAAGGGAAGCGGTGTCTGGTTGTTCTGAAGGGTTGTAAAGTTGAATTGTACCAGTTTACACTTTAGATTGCAGTTTAAAGAACCCATGACAGTTGTTTTACGTACGCCAATCTGAGGATAACTGTTAGACTGCCTCAATAGCACAAAATTTGTCAATGTAAGTCGAGCAGGAATTTGAAAAGCTGTCATTTGATGTAAAGCTGGAATGGTGATTTATAACCCACTCCTAATATTCTCTTGTTTAAATAGTTGTCTTGTCTTTTCGATTTAATTAAAGAAATATCAACATAAAAAAAGATCTTAATGTTGCAAGTATTGATATTTTCAATAAACGAAATTTTTAATGCATAAGCCCCCTACTATTTATAATTAACTGACAGCAATGAAAGCTTTTCAACCGTTGTTGTATGTCCATATTGAAATATGGTTATATTTGGCTGTTCGAAATCTCAATCAGATTGTTTTATTTTTGTAGGCCTTATTTGATGCTGGAGAATTGATTACAAATCGTGAAGTTGTATCAATGAAAGTTAGTGAGGAATTGGTAGAAAGAGCATCACAATTTGGGATCATCTTAGACGATATTTCCCTGGTAAATAATTACAAATAATTACAATAAATGTTGTGGTCTACAATATTTTGCTGCCAATCATAGGTCCCTGGGGGTTGGATGGCTCAATGGTTAGCATGCGCACAATTTATCATAAAGACTGTCATTGAGTCAACTGGTGTGGTTTTGAACCCCCGGTTGTACGTGGCAAGTAGTAGGGTCGCCTGTCTAACCTGGTAGGGTTTCTCCAGGTGCTCCGGTTTCCTCCCACTGCTAAAGACCCCTATGTGCAAGCAAATTATTGAAATAAAATTTAAACCATATGTTAGTCTCGAAATGACCTAGTTTGTATCGAGTGGAGGTTAAACCCCATTTTCTCTCTCTCTCCCTCTCTCTTTTCAACCCTTGAACTAACATGTGGCATCATCTACCTGAGCATAGAAATTTTCTCCCACACATTTTAGTCTTTCAAAGGACTGAAGTACATGTATTGTGTTGGGGAGACATTAAACTCCCATTTCTATATTTTTCTATCAAAAACACCAAAAGCTGAGAGAACCTAGTTGTGATTAATGGACCAGCGGTGCAGGACAAGAAGGCCTGACATGGACAGCTGTCTTTTTGTTTGGGTCAGGCAGAAAATCAAGGTCTGGCGTACACATTGGCATGCATGATAAACAAACCTTGGCAGTTCAAATTTAATAAAAGAGTATGTGGTAGCGGCACTGTCCGGGCAATATTTCCATCATAGCGCTCTGTATGGCCTATGCTCGTCTCCTTCACTAGCTTAGAACAGTAGGATGTTAAACCCCATTATATTTTATTTAACTTCAATAATAATGACTTGTATTGTATTTCAGACCCATTTGACGTTTGGTCATGAATTTACATCTGCAGTAGAACAGAAACAAGTGGCTCAACAGGAAGCCGAGAGAGCCAGATATATGGTAGAAAAGGTAGATAACTCTTCTGTTCCTCTTTAGCCCATTTAATAACACAAAGAATATCCACATTTATATCAGATTTGTCCATGTGAGTATGGCTCTGGGTTGCTAACCAAGAGGTCCTGGGTTTCCTCCCTGTTGTTGGTGGAGATGGTTCCCCTTGTTTTGTCAGTAGTGCAGGACGGAGAACCTGGCAAGGAAAAGTCAATTGATTGATAAATTAAACATACATTATGCAACAGCTAAATCTGCATATTTAACCCTGAAATGTTAACTAAATTTTTAATTAAGACATTAATTAACTTATCCATACTAGCCTGCGTTATTTACTGGATTGGAATACATTTTTCTTTAAATGATTTAACTCAAAATGGATAATCAAAACTTTGTTTTTTTATCATACCGACTTTAGTAATGATGATCGAGGCTAGGCTTAAAATTCAATCTCTATTATCTAATATCTTGGTTCATAGTGGAGCAATTTCACTAAAATATTTAGCATGTTCTCTTTATGTTATCTATTTTATAACTATAATAAAATAGCTAGAAATTATCAGCTCTTTATCTAATTTCCCATAATGCCCCTTTAAACTGAGGTCTTGTGTACACTACACATTGTTGACAGTTGGAGTCCTAAATAATTATAGGTCCTAGTGCCTCCAAACTGGACAAAATTTCTCTCTTGGTTCACTGCATAGGTATGCAACACTGCATAGGTATGCACGGCTTCATTAGCTTCATATGCAGAAAAGTAAGATGTTAAACCCCATTTTATTTGCATTCACAATTAATTCTATTTTTAGGCTGAACAAATGAAGATAGCTGCCATTGTTACTGCCGAGGGTGATTCTAAAGCAGCTGAACTTTTGGCCAAATCATTTGGAGAAGCTGGAGAAGGTTTAGTCGAGCTACGTAAACTAGAAGCAGCAGAAGATATAGCTTACCAAATGTCAAAATCTAGAAACGTGACATATTTACCGCCTGGACAACAAACTCTACTCTCACTTCCTCAGTGATGTGGTTTATAGACAATAAGTGAAGGTTAATAAGAGACTTGTTATTTAAGACTATTCATGTGTAGAAATAATAATTAGAGCTGTTGAGATAATCATTGAAAACAACAGAATACACGAAGAGCTGACTATATTTGAACCAATCATACAGGAAATGTGATTAATGACAGTCATTTATCTATAATTTAACATACGTAATGTATCTTGACTGTAATAATTATAAACAGTTTGTAGCCATTTTCTCTATATATACTGTATTTCAGTACCATACTCATTTCTAATGAGATGAAATTTGATTGCTTCTTGTGAAGCAACACCCTATTATCAGGTCATTTTTATGTTATCAAGGGCACTTATTCAATATTTTCTCTTGATTATGTTATGGTAACTGCTCCATACTTTTACTGTTGTGAAGCAACACCCTATTATTTGATAATCCAGTCATTAGGGCACTTATTCAATATTTTCTTTTGATTATGTCATGGTAACTGCTCCATACTTTTAATGTTTGGAGTGTTATATAGGTGAAAAACTAGAGGTTTAATAAGTGGTACTATTATACATGTACAAATATATTACTTTTGTACACTTAGGGCTCATATTTGATCAAAATTAGTTATACATGTATTTATCTTGTCACTATGTATTTACACTGATTGTTTCAAGCCCCTTTGATAGTCTATAATTTCAAGTTTAGTTACATACTAGTATAATAGTTTCTATGTAGTAATATAAAAGATATACATGTATGTGTGCTAAGTGTGAATGTATGGAATAAAAATCAATTTCTTTATAAAATGATTTACTTTTCTTTTCTGTTGAACTTTCATTCTGCTGGGTTGGTTTAAAGGGAGCTCAATAACATACTGTTGGACAATTTGGCTTTTTTAGTTTGTATAAGCTTTGTACCCATGCAATCCAAATCTATTTGTAGCCCTTGAATAGTCCAAGTCAATCATTGATGACTGGTGGAGACCTAGAATTATTGCCATTCGATAAATATTATTGGAACTATCACATCTGACTTTAAAAAAATGCATCAATCATGATGGCGTTCTCCAATTTCAAGGAAAAATAGCGTGGCTTTAAATTCGTGGAATTTTTCATGGGTTCAAATTTGATTGACTTTGGAAATAGGTTTTGAATGCAATATTTCTGCCCTTATGTTAAACTTATTTCTTTATAACAAGATAAAGTTTATTGCATAAATACTCCCTCTGGGAATTGCATACAATTACATAAATAACATAAATACAGTACAAGTTTGTTCATGGTAGAAGGCAATGTATATAGCAAGGGAGGTAACAAACAAGGTCATGGTACATAAGCATTAAGCACACCTCGGCAGACTCTGGTATCATGCTTCTAACCTTGGTAGTATGAGGATATAATTCCACCATTGGAACTACTTTGAGGTGTCCAGATTAAAAATGATGGCACCCGTGAAGAGTTTTATCTCAAGAAACTATACATCATAAATAGCTTTACATGGCGGAAGCAGTTTTTATTTCAAGTTTATCCGGTTTTCTTAAAACAAAGGAAAACTTTGCAATGAAAATTTACACACATCATTTTGAGAACTTCTTTCTACAAGCAGCAAGTTTTCCTAATAAGTAAACCGGTAGCCGCATCACAATTGGTTGGGTAGGCCTATAGCTACAATCACTTACCGTCATACAGAGGATACAAAATTCAGGAGTGTTATCCATTTGCAAAATAAAACAAAAAACAAGCAACAGACCAAACGAAAAATAAATCCATGACTTGAACTCTACTAAAAGAAGTTTCAACAATGGCGATTGTCAGTGGGTGTTACTAAAACAAAGACCCCCTAAAACGAAGACCCAAGACCCTATAGAAAATACTAAAACAAAGACCCCCTAAAATGAAGACCCAAGACCAACGCCGGATTAACCATGGTGGGGGCCCTGGGGCCTGGAACACGTGTGGGGCCCCCTGATCACCGACCGCGAGCGCCGAAGGCGCGAAGACCCACATGGTGGTTCTCGGGCAGGGCCGTGTGTAGGATTGTAAAAGTGGGGGTGCTGCAGAGTGTTGGGGACGCCAATATAATGCCCGAGTTACTGAGTGCGGAACTGTGCGTGTGTTTACGTGGGGTTGGGGTCTGGAGGCCCCTCCCCCCGAAAATTTTGAAAATAAGACTGTCACAAATGCGTGTTCCACCCACTTTGAGCTGCAATCAACGACGCTCCCGTGTGTCAATTTCCGCAGCGCTATTTCTCATTTTGATGTTAAAGGACCTAAGTCCGTCACTCAAAATCCTCCAAAATCTTCGACATAGAAAACACGAATTATTGGTCAATTCAAATCAACATTTATGTTGTGATCTTACCTGGAAACGGTAGACCTCTGATATCCAATATTTAAAACAAAATAAACATTTTAACATTGGTACACGAATCGTGTACCATAGAGCGTTTCAGTGTCCCTTTTAACAAGTGACCAGAAAGAACGAGGCTAAACTCATACCGCAACTCCTGTCATCTGTCAAACGATGAGGCCATTTTTTATCTGGTGGGCATGCGCCGTAGACTAGAATAACCAGACACTATAAATACTTAATACGGTTTGGACTCATGCCGTATTTCGCTGGACATAACTGATTTGAAATTACAGTAAAAACGGAAACAATTTAATGTAAATCAGTTTATATTCAATCAGATTATATTATTATATGCCCTGCGACCCATTAGGGTCAATTTCCAGGTACCAAATATTAGTGATTTAGCTCCTTTAAGCACACCAAAATGAGAAACTCCTTATCCTCTAAACTAGAACTAGTCCGAAACACTATAAGGCGACGTGGATAGGGCGACCAGAACGAAAATCTCTAATCATATAATTTGGTAGCGGCGCCCCCAAAAACCAACAATGTCCTGTCAAGTGAAAAAGGGCGATAAAAACGGTGGGTCAGACGCCGACCCAGAAAGAGGTAATAGGAGAGGCCCTTCGCCTATGGTGGCGGCAACCTTGTCTGGGGTCCTCCCTCAGAAAATTTTGAAAAATAACGATGCAGGAAACACGTTTTTCTGCCATTGTGGTGATATCTTAGTGGCAATTTTGTATTTTATATGGCTGCAGATTTTTTGGGAGAGGCATTTGCTTCTGTTGTCCACAACTTGGGTCCACGCCTGTGGTGGCGCCCGATAGCCTCCACATAAGAGATATAAGAAAGTTTGGATCAGGTGTAGGCGCCATTAAACCGACCGACTCATCAGTGCCTTAGGAGCATCACTATGTGATCATAATCAAGTGTATTATTTTATAATTGAAAGGTTATCAAATTTTTGGGAGGGAGCGCCTTATTTTTTGGAAATTTTTTAGAAATTGGAGGCCGGAAACATGATTTCCTGGTATTTAAGGCACTTGTGTGCAGCCATTTAGAAGTACCCCCTCCAGAAAAAAAAAATTCTGCCACAAAATTAGTGCATTCTGTCGTTATTTCAGTGGACCAATCCATGCGAGTGCTATGAAATGATGGCATTTATAAAGGAGTGGGCTGGATGCAACTGAGATTTTTTATGGGGGGCCCTGGGGCCTGTGCCCCATGGTTAAACCGGTCCTGGTGGTAAATGCGAGTGCTATGAAATGATGGCATTACTGGCATTTTTTGTGGGGGGGCCCCCTTATGTGGGGGGCCCTGGGGCATGTGCCCCATGGTGCCCCATGGTTAATCCGGCCCTGCCCAAGACCCCTCATAATCGTGAATATACAAGGTAGGGTCTTTGGTCTTTGTTTTAGGGGGTAAACAGGAAATACTAAAACAAAGGCCGAAAAACAAAGACCCCAAAAATATCTCTCTAACAAGCTTAATAGGAGCGAACAAGTGTATTACCATCCATTGTTTAGGAAATATGGAGTCGTATATGGCTTTTTGAATCAACCCCCCCCCCCCTAAAATCGCTCACATTTCACACTTCATAAGTTCTTATTCTAGTGTAGTAGTATGAACGACGAAGTTTGAAGTTAAGTTGGGTTAGGGTTAGGGTTAAGGAAAATAATTAACCTCCAGATATGAAGCACCTATGTGTCTTTATCTATTCCATTCGTAAAATCGCCTTATCTCCGCGTTCTTTTCGTGAAATTTCAGGGTCTTCGTTTTTCGGGTCTTCGTTTTAGGGGGTCTTTGTTTTAGTAACACCCACACAGGAAATACTAAAACAAAGACCCCAAAATATATCTTTAACAAGCATACATGGAGCGAACAAGTGTATTAGTATCCATTGCTTAGGAAATATGAAGTCGTATATGGCTTTTTGAATCAATCCCCCCCCCCCTAAAATCGCTCACATTTCACACTTCATAAGGGCTTTTTTTCTAGTGTAGTAGTAGGAACGACGAAGTTTGAAGTTAAGTTGGGGTTTGGTTTCACTTCATCTACGCCCATTTTGAAGTTAGCCGAGGGTCTTTGTTTTTCAAAGCCACTGGGGCAGAAAAGAGGTTTTGGGGACAAAAGATAGGCCCAGGGAAAAAAATTAACCTCCAGATATAAAGCACCTATGTGTCTTTATCTATTCCATTCGTAAAATCGCCTTATCTCCGCGTTCTTTTCGTGAAATTTCAGGGTCTTCGTTTTTCGGGTCTTCGTTTTAGGGGGTCTTTGTTTTAGTAACACCCACACAGGAAATACTAAAACAAAGACCCGAAAAACAAAGACCCGAAAAATATCTCTCTAACAAGCTTACATGGAGCGAACAAGTGTATTACCTTCCATTGTTTAGGAAATATGGAGTCGTATATGGCTTTTTGAATCAATCCCCCCCCCCTAAAATCGCTCACATTTCACACTTCATAAGGGCTTATTCTAGTGTAGTAGTATGAACGACGAAGTTTGAAGTTAAGTTGGGGTTTGGTTCTACGTCCATTTTAAAGTTAGGCGAGGGTCTTTGTTTTTCAAAGCCACTGGGACAGAAATAGAGGTTTTGGGGACAAAAGATAGGCCCGGGGAAAATAAAGAACCCCCAGATATGAAGCACCTATGTGTCTTTATCTATTCCATTCGTAAAATCGCCTTATCACCGCGTTCTTTTCGTGAAATTTCAGGGTCTTTGTTTTTCGGGTCTTCGTTTTAGGGGGTCTTTGTTTTAGTAACACCCACACAGGAAATACTAAAACAAAGACCCGAAAAACAAAGACCCCAAAATATTTCGTTAACAAACTTATATGGAGCCAACACAAGTGTTTTTACCATTGCATGTCGCACATAGCTTTCAGATTTTTGAATCAATCCCCCCCCCCCCTAAAATCGCTCATCACACTTCATAAGGGTTTGTTTCCAGTTAGTCGTCTGAACGACACAACACGATTGATACGCAGACACATTTTAATAACGAAGTTTGAGGTTAAGTCTTGGGGTTTGACTTCACCAGGCCAAAGCCTTCCCTCGTTTTTCGGGGGCTGGCGGTTCTCTGGTCCCCGTTGGCGTTTTCCCTTGCCTTGTCATCTCAACAAAAGTTAATGATTTCAGGAAAGCCTGAACCCGATTTAATGTTGGCTTGATATTTTAGCCACTCATCTGCGTCCATTTTGAAGTTAGCCGAGGGTCTTTGTTTTTCAAAGCCACTGGGGCAGAAAAAGAGGTTTTGGGGACAAAAGATAGTCCCGGGGAATATAAAGAACCTCCAGATATGAAGCACCTATGTGTCTTTATCTATTCCATTCGTAAAATCGCCTTATCTCCGCGTTCTTTTCGTGAAATTTCAGGGTCTTCGTTTTAGGGGGTCTTTGTTTTAGTAACACCCACACAGGAAATACTAAAACAAAGACCCGAAAAACAAAGACCCCAAAATATTTCGTTAACAAACTTATATGGAGCCAACACAAGTGTTTTTACCCTTGCATGTCGCATATAGCTTTCAGATTTTTGAATCAATCCAGCCCCCCTAAAATCGCTAAATTCGTAAAATCGCCTTATCTCCGCGTTCTTTTCAAGAAATTTCAGGGTCTTCGTTTTTCGGGTCTTTGTTTTAGGGGGTCTTTGTTTTAGTAACACCCACACAGGAAATACTAAAACAAAGACCCGAAAAACAAAGACCCCAAAATATTTCGTTAACAAACTTATATGGAGCCAACACAAGTGTTTTTACCCTTGCATGTCGCATATAGCTTTCAGATTTTTGAATCAATCCAGCCCCCCTAAAATCGCTAAATTCGTAAAATCGCCTTATCTCCGCGTTCTTTTCAAGAAATTTCAGGGTCTTCGTTTTTCGGGTCTTTGTTTTAGGGGGTCTTTGTTTTAGTAACACCCACACAGGAAATACTAAAACAAAGACCCGAAAAACAAAGACCCTGAAATTTCATTTTTTATCTACTGACATCTTTATATATTGGTTTACTTTCACGATCCTGGTAACATCCAGGTCGTCGCCATATGCTTTACAATAACCTTTAACTCTGGGAAGTTCAGATTAAGTTGAGCTCTCGAGATATTATCCTGGACGATATCATGGGAAATATTTTCATATTAGCTCAGTCCAATAAGCTAGTCCGTCGCCCGTCATGTCCTGATCATGTCCCCCTGGCGTGCCTTGGATTGTGGATTATGATAAAAAAAAATGTTGTGTTTTATAATTGGGTTGAGGTTTTTAGTAAACGAAGACTATTACCACAACACGTTACAGAATATGCCTATATCTAAGTTAATCCGTTGTAATTCAAATAAAATGAATGGCAACATGTGTAAATCATTTACATTAGAAGTATTCATTTTATAGTTGTAGAACACATATTATTTCAAAAATTATATTATTAACTTAACCCACGTCTCTTAAACTGGCCCCTAGGGGTTAAGATCAATTGCCATTGATTAATCAACATTAAGTAAACAAAAACCGTATTTTCAAACTAATGATGATTTAAGTGACAAGTCGTCCTTAATTGAGATTTCTGCTGGGCTCCAGACAAACTGACTGATTGATATCCAAAGTCGTTATATCCGGTTTAGACTGTAATATAGTTCATAGGCTTGCGTTTTGATACGACAGTTCGTTATATCTATATAAAATGATGAATTGAGACGTACCCATACATGTACACCTGTTCGTTATAGCAGAGTTTTCGTTGTAACCGAGTTCGTAATAAGCGATAGACAATGTATAAGAAGCATAGGAATTTTGCGGGGACCTGAGCATTCGTTATAAGCGGTTTCGTTATAACGAGGTTCCACTGTAGTATTGGTAGAATTTCTATAATAAATAACAATTTATTGAAATAGTATAAGATTATAGATAATTTTTATCTATTTGCTATAAATAACTATTATAATAAAAAGATAACCGTATAACTTAATAATATATATGTCATCATAATGTTGTATTATTTTAACTAAACAAATCTAAGCTGTTTGCGAGAAATTTCAGGGTCTTTGTTTTTCGGGTCTTTGTTTTAGTATTTCCTGTGTGGGTGTTACTAAAGCAAAGACCCCCTAAAACGAAGACCCGAAAAACGAAGACCCTGAAATTTCACGAAAAGAACGCGGAGATAAGGCGATTTTACGAATGGAATAGATAAAGACACATAGGTGCTTCATATCTGGAGGTTAATTATTTTCCCTGGGCCTATCTTTTGTCCCCAAAACCTCTTTTCTGCCCCAGTGGCTTTGAAAAACAAAGACCCTCGGCTAACTTCAAAATGGGCGTAGATGAAGTGAAACCAAACCCCAACTTAACTTCAAACTTCGTCGTTCCTACTACTACACTAGAAAAAAAGCCCTTATGAAGTGTGAAATGTGAACGATTTTAGGGGGGGGGGGATTGATTCAAAAAGCCATATACGACTCCATATTTCCTAAACAATGGAAGGTAATACACTTGTTCGCTCCATGTAAGCTTGTTAGAGAGATATTTTTCGGGTCTTTGTTTTTCGGGTCTTTGTTTTAGTATTTCCTGTGTGGGTGTTACTAAAACAAAGACCCCCTAAAACGAAGACCCGAGAAACAAAGCCCCTTAAATTTCACGAAAAGAACGCAGTGATAAGGCGATTTTACGAATGGAATAGATAAAGACACATAGGTGCTTCATATCTGGAGGTTCTTTATATTCCCCGGGACTATCTTTTGTCCCCAAAACCTCTTTTTCTGTCCCAGTGGCTTTGAAAAACAAAGACCCTCGCCTAACTTCAAAATGGACGTAGAACCAAACCCCAACTTAACTTCAAACTTCGTCGTTCATACTACTACACTAGAATAAGCCCTTATGAAGTGTGAAATGTGAGCGATTTTAGGGGGGGGGGAATTGATTCAAAAAGCCATATACGACTCCATATTTCCTAAATAATGGATGGTAATACACTTGTTCGCTCCATGTAAGCTTGTTAGAGAGATATTATTGGGGTCTTTGTTTTTCGGGTCTTTGTTTTAGTATTTCCTGTTTACCCCCTAAAACAAAGACCAAAGACCCTACCTTGTTTATTCACGATTATGAGGGGTCTTGGGTCTTTGGTCTTCATTTTAGGGGGTCTTTGTTTTAGTATTTTCTAGGGTCTTGGGTCTTCGTTTTGGGGGCTTTGTTTTAGTATTTTCTAGGGTCTTGGGTCTTTGGTCTTCGTTTTAGGGGGTCTTCGTTTTAGTAACACCCGATTGTCAGTTCGAGTTTACACCTGTAGCTGCAACCAATATTCCTGGAAAAATTTGGTTTTATTGAAAAGGTCCGTACCAAGTTTTAGAGATGATGTTAGATGTTACTTTAAAAGCTGATTTGGGCAAATCAACGCTGATAGTTTGAAAGGTATAATTGATGCAGATGATTAAGCAAATACCACTACCACTACGAGTGAATCAAGAGGTTAATGCTACGCTCTTTTTGGTAGGGTAGGTAAATTTAGGTTGGACTGTCAGCCGGGCACGCCGCCTGTCCGACCTAGGTTCAGGGTTACAAGCAATGTTATCCGTGTCGTTTAGGGACGTCCGAATACAAGTAACCCTCGGGATGATCACTTATGGATTCCTTTTGTTGAGTCTCGGGGTAAAACCTCAATTCTTTACCGACATTTTAGGGCAAGCCTGTCCGCCTCTCCGCGAGTTAACATATGAGGGGATCCATGTCAATACTATATTGTTGCCTTTTTCCAGACACTCTTCGTATGCTAGGTAGATCTGGGCCGATAGTTCGTGACTGCACGGGGTCCGATCTCTGGTTCCTTATCAATCTGATTTAAACACGGATTCTATTTCGTTTCTTTTTATAGTTTAAAATTTCGTTTTACTTGTCTTTACTACACTAGGATCTGAAAGAATTGATATTATCCAGCGCCGAACGAAGTTAGGGAAGGATATTGAAATGGGGTCCTTCCGCCTATTTTAACGTGTCTACAGGCACGGACGTGCCTCGGGATGAAAAATCCGTGCTTTGAAAATCTAAAATCCGTGCTCTGAAAAAAGGTGTGTATATCTTTGTGAATCTGAGTGTGTACTTCTAAAATGTGCGATCATACAATGAGCAAGTGCGACATCAGCAGTCATTGTGATCATCGATCACGTCATTTGACTTGGTATCCAGTCTCATTTTTTTCTTCACTTTCGCTTTCTGTTTCAGAAGCATGGTTCACTGGTTGTTTCTTTCGCGGACGGTGGATCTTCGCATTGACTTGAGTTTTTGAAAATCGCTTCGAAAATACGGACCCAAGGCTGATTCTTTGAATATCCTAAGACGGACAGTACCAAAGAGATTAATAAGGGTCGTATTTTTGAAGCGATTTCAAAAATTCAAGTCGTCATAACGCTTCTTCTAATAGTGTTTAAGACATATTGTACTGTTGCCGTCTATGGAATTGGCCATTACCGCCTATTTCCATTATGCGATATATAGCGGTGTGTATTTATCCATATCAGAAGAGAAGTTACAGACCCTTCATTTCTCGAAAATCGCATCGAAAATACGGGCCCAAGCGGTCGGTTATACATACATCTGTCAGTCAATTCTTTGGTATTAAAAGTGTAATAGTGTGATAATAATTCTGGAAGCTATTGGCTTACTTCTTGCGGGTTTTATCCGATTGTTTTGTTCATAGTTCATGATCCGTTTGGTCACAAGGAGCTACATTGAACTGATCACTTTCTACTCGGAAATGGTGGTTCTGGCGGTCGAATTTTCAAAATTTTCTCGGAGCCGGGGGGAGCGACCCCCCCCCCCCCAAATACGCATTGACACGGAGACCGTGCTTCGTCAAATAATCCTTAAAATAGGCCCTGTATTACACAGCTTTTGTCGTTTAAGAAAAACGCAACATACCCGTTATCCCCGTAGTCGTCCATTCCAAAAAAGAACTCATAATAATTTCTGCATGTATTTCCATTGAGTTCCAAACATTGTTTGTTATCACACAGCGAATTTTGATTAGAAACCTTTCACCCAGAATCACACCCTGACTTTTGTCGTATAGAATAGAACAGAACTAATTCAACGAGTAGTCGTACAATGTGAACCAGGCTTAATACTAGTTTATGTATCTAATCTATATTTATAAGAGTAGACTATAATAGTTATATCGGGACTATAATCTTATTTTGACAATGCTGATGCAATGGTGCTTATAAGGAAACACTGAACTATTTATTTATCTGTTTAATATTTCAATTATAGCAATTCAATACAAAGCTTAATTTTAAAACCAGAAACGGACTCTTGTTATTTTATTTGATTGTACTTTTGTAAAAACATCAGAAGTGGTATAAGATATTCTGGACAGAGTAATCATACCCTGTCTTGTAGCAGACACTCGTCTTGTGCTAGCTGGTGCGATAGTTAGGGCATGTACTTTAACAAGGAAGACGAATGTGTTTACTATAGGGGTTGGGTAGTTGGTACGGTCGGGTGCAGAATCCAGAAAAGATCAATGCGGTTAGTAGTAGCAATGGTCATCAAACAAACTAAATATAAACGAAATGAAATCTTTACTTTTTTAACCCGATTTTCAACTGTTATGAGTTCTTTTACGTGCGCGGATGGATGACCAAATGGTAAGCACGTGCGCACTGTATCATAAAGCTTGTCAATGAATCAACTGGCGTGGTTTCGAATCCCCAGTTGTACGTGACAAGGAGTGGGGTCGCCTGCCCAACATCGTGGGTTTTCTCCTGGTCCTCCGGTTTCCTACCACCATGTGTTAGTCCTGAAATGAATGAATGGAATGAGGTTTAACTTCTTACCATTTTGCACCTAACGTGGGCTTATTGAAGACGGGCATACGCCATACAGTGTGCTATGATGGAAATTTGTTCCCGGGCAGCAACTGAATTCCACGTGCACGCCTATGTGTACACATTGCCTCGGTTTTTCGTCCATTTCAGCCGATGTTTGACGCCGCGCGATATGATTGCACGTGTTAAAGACAGTCAACTTTAACAGGGATATTTTAGAAAACTTTCTTAATTCTCTGTGAAACAGATTGGTTTATTAAACGTTGTAACAAGTTACAGGGGGATCACGTGGCTAAGTGGGTAAGGCGCTGGCTGGCTAGCCTGGAGGTCGGGTGTTCGATCCATGCATTGGCAGAGAAAGTTCATCTCGATTTTCCGGCGTGGTTTCCCCTTGTCAGTGATGCAGAACGGAGGGCCTGACAAGGAAACCGTGCACGTAAAAGATCCCTTGGCAGTTGGAATTCGATATAAGAGTAGCCCGTAGCGCCGCTGCCCGGGCAAAATTTCCCCCATAGCACACTGTATGGCGTATGCCTGTCTTTAATTAGCCCAGGTTAGGTGCAAAAGAGTAGGACATTAAAGCCCATTCCACACAATAGAGAGTATGAAATGAGTTTTACTTTTCTGAAATCAACTGGGTTAATGAAGGTAATTTTATGCCATGCAGGCGACTCGTATTTTGATTGCCGATTATAACGGGATATGCTGCCAATTTTATACCGGAAACCTCGTTTTTTTGTGTCCCATCCAAACGACTAAAGGCTTTTCCATTATAGGTATTCGAACTTGTACCACTGACAACGGAAGACTTGACTGAAAGAATCTACGCCTTTAGCATCTGAGGGGGGTCAGGGTGGTTAAGTGGTTAAGACACTTGCTCGCTATCCTGAAGTCTAGGTATTCTTTCCCTGCATTGGTCGAGAAAGTTCATCCATATTTTCCGGCGCTGTTTCCCCTTGTCAGTGATGCAGAACGGAGGGCCCGACCATAACAGCTGTCTAGTCGTTCGGATGGGACAAAAACCCGAGGTCTCATATACACATTAGCGGGCACGTAAAAGACCCCTTTGCAGTTCGAATTCGATACACTGTAAAAAAAAAAAGTGTGTAACGTTACTCTTTTTCGAGTGAAATCTTAATCCATATTTGATGTAACTGGTGCTTAACACTAAAAAAAGAGTGGCTTTAGACGATTTGAAGTGCAAACTTACTCCAATGGAGTGTAAACCCTTGGTTACACTTTTTTGAGTAATAATATACACGATAAATTGTGTAAGTTTACACTTACAAAAGTGAATCAGCTGTTCACCCCTGGTCGGTGTTAAGTATACTGAAAATAAGTGTAATAAAACATAATTTTGGGAGCAATTTATTTCTCGAGGAGGGGTGAGTGACTAGAAACAAATAAAGCAGTAAATAGTGTAGCATGACACTGAACGTGGTGTATTCTTGTACACTTTTTGTAGTATATTTATTTTTTTAAATTACACCAAACGTAGTGTATTCACATTTCGCTTGCTGGGATGTAATATTAACACGATAAAAATCGTATAGTAATTACCCTGAGATCGGTGAATATGCATCCTTCTATTTGTGTATGTTTTTAACACTATTTCGAGTGTACCAAATACCAGACTTACGTGTTTAAGATTCATATTTATATTTACAGTGTTAATTTACACCAATGGTAGTGTATTCATATTATTATCTCCCTTTACTTAAATAGCTGAATTTAAATATATAGCATGCAATTGTAATTAATATGCATATTCTGCGACGTACTTGACATCACTAGATTATACTTCTGTATGTCGACTTTACCATAAATTACATTGTGTCCATCTGTTAAATAATGTTGCATTTATATTGTTGACAATGTATACTTTGTTTACATAAGGCAAGTTTACTTTATAATATTGCATGACTAGGCAATGAAATCTCCGAATGATTGCCATCTTGTCGAGACGGCCAGGCGAACGTGTTACCCAGCACTAGTACCCTGGGTCAGTTGTTCCCACTTGGATATCCGTTTCCAAGGTCTTAGCGAAGCTTTAGTATTTACACCAATAGTTCTTGGTAAATGCTCCTAGAACGCACAAACCTTAAACTCCTTGCAGTTTAAGCACAAATACAGCCTTTGGGATGATTTAACCCTTAACTATGGGTACCCTTAAAGAAGTAAAAGTTTGCACCGAACTGGGAGCTTAGCAGGCGCTCCAGTAGTGTAAGGATACCTTTCATATATTATGTTTAAATACAGAAGAAGATATGGACATAACAAGAACGCGTGTTACCTATAATTAATAACGTAATATATATATTTACATTAAGTATAAACCCAAACAGTTAAAAGACTTGAAAGATTAGTGAGATGCTATTTTGACTAAAATTAAATAGTAATAACAGTAGTTCAAGGGTCCCTCAACTAGTTAATGTTATTGCGTAGTTTATCGCTCCATGTTAGTCATCAGGCTTTAGCCCCCCGATAATTTGGCCGCAAGTACTCTTTTCTTCAGGTTATTGCGGCCCCTGGACCCTCGCCAATAGGGACTTGGGATGGAAGCCCCCCTCCCCCCCCAAATCAAGAATTGTTTCCGCCGGCCCTGGTCATGAATGTGCGTTGTATTTGATAAAGTGTTAAGAATGCATCACGTTAAATGTGTGTAGGCTATAATAAACTAGAAACACCATGATATAACATACAGTTTTTCTAAAACATTTAACGTCCGGGTGGAGAGAAACACACTGTGTCCCGCATATCTCTATTCTCTCCACGCGATTTAGCAATACATTGTTTATTGAATAAAACGGAAACATTTTGTTATACCTGTAAAATAATATACCAATTGTATATATAAGTTAAAGTCCACCGTGTAATACGGAAATTTGTAACACGCCTCGGCAACTTATCTTTCTACACAACTTAACAATAAATTGTACATTGGACAAAACATCTTTCCCCTCCCGTTTCATGGATGGACTGAAAAGGAGTATGGTAGTTTCAGAGTTCCCATGCGTAGTGATGAATTTGCGTCGTTTTTGATGAATTTTTCAGATTATATATGCAAAGCTAAAAACACCTGGATATACCCCATTTTACAGTCGTTTTTATTGAAAAAAAACCTTCCTAGTCGGGTTGGCAAAAACGCTGTCGTTCCCCTTACGATGCAAAGATCAGTCCGTCCCTGAGGTATCATAAAAATTATTGTATAGTGTCCATTGCTAGCGGAACAGTGTTACCGTGGCAATTGCACGAACTTGTAAAATGAATAGCAGACAGCGCACCTGTTTAGTATCGGTGAAGATGATACCAGGGACGGACAGGAGGCCGAAAGGTTCCTGAACCTACTCTCGCGAGGTGTTCCCGCTCTATGGGTGTCCGGTGTGGTTCTCTCCTCCCCGGCGCGAAAAGAACTGACTCTCTCTCTGTAGATTTAATAAGCGTGCAATCGTAACGTTAATGAATACGATTATATAGACTTGCATGGTAAAGCTAAGGGGTCAATTTGTTCATTCAATTCATTAATTGTTAATATACAACAAAGATAGGTTTGTTCATACACACTCCTGTTATCCGGGTAGATGAAGAAAATTAGGCGTTAAATCCCATTTAGTTTTATTTACTTTCTTCTTCCTCATTTAAACTTGTAACATGGATGGAGAATCGGCCTTTATTCTAATCGTTGAATAGGGGGGTTGGATAGATGGGTGGTTATCGTTGATTAAGCATATTGTTTTCCCCTAAAGTAGTTTGGGTGGAGCTTAACCCTGCAATAACTAGACATGTTCAATGTTATTGCACATTTTTGCAGGTTTCAGGGGCGTGGTCACCCATTATTTTGCATGAGGAAAAAGATCCATCCAATCGAGGCCACCCGAAACCGAGTAACTTTGGGATGTGTGGATCATTATAGAGTCAATTGGTAGAATTATGCATCTGTCATACGGCATATGTTTGACACTAGCTGAGCATTATCACTATGTTTATAATCTTAAAAAACACATTTAAAAACAGCGTAAATTTTACCATTTAAAAACTCAAATCATGACGCAACGCTCGTCATCACACCCCTCTCACTTAGCCCCCGGTTGTTTTACGCTAGTTTTAGTAGAACTCATTTGGTTTTAACATATTTTGTATTATAATAAACATATTTTTTTGTGAATTAAAATGCAAATATAATTTAAAATGTTTAATTGCATACTGTGACTTTTGTACATACAGAATACCATATTGTTATTATTATTGTTTCCTAATTTGCATGAACAATAATTTATCATTTACCTTACTACTTATAACGTTGAAACATTGTTTATGTATGTTGTATGCTGCCCTTAATGGGTGTATCTATGCAATAAAATCTTATCTCTTAGAAGTCGGATGGGTTTCTGTGCAATAGCAACGAGCATGTTTAGCAGGTGTCAATGTCATGTATACATTGTAGCACGCTTCATTCGTGAACATGTTTAATACCTCGACCAACGGCCTCTGTACATCTTAATCCATTGCATCTATTTCATTCGCTACTCTTCTAGCCCAACCGGGCCGCGTCACACCATCCTGTTATTTAAGAGCGCAACAGAGCTACATCTTCTTATTGATTTTGTTCACCGCTACCGGCACATATCTAACACCAGAGGTCCGGATTGTTATCATCATTGCTGTATTGTTACTTCAAGAAAATGAATCGAGTAGCGGTCATCGGAGCTGGTGCTGCGGGTTTATGTGCATTAAGACATTTACGAGCCAAACCCTCGATTTTCCAACCCGTTGCTTTCGAAATAGGTGAAAAAGTTGGTGGTACATGGGTGTACACGGATCAACAAGGAAAGGATGAAAATGGACTACCGATACATTCCAGCATGTACAGAAATCTGAAGTAGGTTGTCTTTTTTTCAATTACATTTGTTGTTTAAATATATTTTCAACAGAATGTAATATGCTAATGTATAAATATGCTTGGGCGATTTCACAAAATATTGTAATCGGGCCATAAAGTCATGCTAAATTTGATTATTGGTTCTATGGAATTTTCCCCGTGGTTTTCTACGAAGATGCAATACGTGCGCGCGCGTGCGTGCAAGTGTGTGGCAGTAAGAGAGAAGTGAAAGAGATTTGGGGATGGGGTGTATGGTATATTACTTTACGGAATTAAATTCTTCATACTTATACTCACACTTTGTGTAACATAGGTTGACCAGCTGTCTATGTTTTGGACAATTCTGTACTAACTGGTTTGGAGCGCAAAAAAACAAACAAAAAAACAAACAAAATCATTTACGGCGTTTTTAATAAGATGCTTACATGGCCATTCTTAAACAAATCGAATTGTAAAGAAACCAGATATGTTATTTTTAAAATTTAAAAAATAAGTCAATAGGCGGTTATTTACCTTCATATATATTACCTGAATTAGTCAGGGGGAGTGGGTGGCCGAATGGTTAGCACGTGCGTGCTGTATGAGAAAGCCTGTCATTGAGTCAACTGGGGTGGCTTCGAATCACCGGTTGTACGTGACAATTTCGTGAGTTTTCTCCGTGTCCTCCCACTGCTAAAGACCCCTACGCGCAAGCGAATCGTTGAAATAAAATTTAACCATATGTTAGTCCCGAAATGTCCTAGTTTGTGTCGAGTGGACGTTAAACCCTATTTCATTCCTCTCTCTATCTCTCTGGATTAGAAAATGTTTGTCGTATCTGCCATATCTTTTTTTACAATTTTTTCAATCGTTTAATAATATTTACAGCCATCGGGATTATTTCTGTCCGCAATTACGAAAAATAAATAAAAATTCATTAGGTTCAGTAACCTCCGCATTGCACCGTTTTCTTCGAACAGTTGAATAATTTACCGTATTTCCTCTAATAAGCGCCCGGGCGCTTATTTTTTCAGCACCCCTTGACCCCCCGGCGCTTATTATAGGCCCGGCGCTTATTTCTTTAATAGCAAATTGAATTTAGGGTAAAGCCGTCATTTACCATTGACATTGGGCCGGAGAATCTTTTGAATTACGGCAATTTGATCAAAAGCAATCTAATGTCTATTAGAGACCCGGCGCTTATTGGAGGCCCGGCGCTTATTTTCTCAACTACCCTTGACCCCCGGCGCTTATTGCAGACCCGGCGCTTATTAGAGGAAATACGGTAACTTGAGAAACGCAGCTAATACGTCGAACGTTATTAAGTGCAACCCAGGCGGATGAACGTTGGTATTCGTAACAGATGCACCACTAAACGTGACTAAACGAGCTAGCTCATGAATTTAAGTCGTGTGTTCTTCCCTTCGGAAGTCTTTGCACTGCACGCGTAATATTGTAAAGCATAAGTTTAACCAAATGTTAGTGGCGTTAAACCCGATTGTCGTCATACTTTTTAAACGCATTAATAAATGCACGCGAGAGATGGTTTCAGCGACACACTGACTGATTTACGTCGTTCAATGCCCTATATCCTAGCTTAGAACAAACACGTAATTCAGCTTTAACTAATATAATTGGTTGTACAAAGCTATGGCGAGATGTTCGGGGAAATTTCCCCGTTATAACAAATAGAGGTTCTTTGGAAAAATTCCCTAGAAACTGGATGAAACTGGATCGAATTCAACATCGAACCACTATTAAGCCTTGACCTTCTGACATTATTTGGAAATGAAAGTCGTGTAGATTACAATACAATGTACAAGTGATTTATTTGTGTTATCTGATTGCTAACATGCACGGGGCTATAACAGCAGTTTTACCTGATTAACTATTACATATTATAAACTTATATATCTCTGGCAACTTGACAAAAAATTAACGAATTCCAACCTACCAAAGCATATAAAATATAAAAAATAAAATAAGATAATGATAAGAGCGCCCAATGCATTCGGTGCATTATTCAAAAATGCAACTCTGCAAAAAAAAAAAAACAAGTATGAAAGATTGATAATAAAGTAAATGTTGAGCGAGTTGGAACTGTTGCTGTTTGTGTGTATTATTCAAGTGCAGTACTTTTAGTTAATTCATGCATTATTAACTTATTTAATTTGAACGTATTCTAAATAAATGATGCGCGCATAGTTTACAATGTACGCTGGGGATCCCGATGGCTAAGTGAGTAGGACGCTGGCTCGCTAGCCTGGAGGTCGGGTGTTCGATCCCTGCATTGTCCGGGAAAGTTCATCCCAATTTCCCAGCGTAGTTTCCCCTTGTCAGTCATACAGGTCGGAGGGCCTGACAAAGATAGCTGTCTAGTCGTTCGGATGAGACGAAAAACCGTGGTCCCGCGTACACATTGGCGTGCACGTAAAAAATCCCTTGGCAGTTAGAATGCCCGTCTTCATTACCAGTTTAGGAGCAGAACAGAGAACGTTAAACCCAATTTCATTTTATTTTATTCATACAATGTACACTGCCTCAATAAACATGCATAGACGATGGTGTAAAAGAAGAAAATCAGACTACCTATGGCTATGGTAAATATTTGTGTTGTAAAAAATTACTTTTTTTTTCTTGTCAAGGGGAGTCACTCTAGTTGCTCCCCGTACTAAATCCTCAACTTATTACAGAACGAACCTGCCGAAAGAAGTTATGGCTTTCCCAGATTTCGCCTTT
Source organism: Patella pellucida (assembly GCA_917208275.1). Classification (NCBI taxonomy): domain Eukaryota; kingdom Metazoa; phylum Mollusca; class Gastropoda; family Patellidae; genus Patella; species Patella pellucida. The sequence goes on from OU795044.1 coordinate 10,712,689, forward strand.
GAGAAGAACTTACCATCGTTCATTAGCCATGTTGAAGTGATGAAATATCTGGAGAAATACATGCACCACTTCAACCTAGAACCATACATAAAAGTAGGTCCAGCTGGGATGTGGTCATCCAGGGCATCCTTCGGTTCGTCGCGCTGGGATTGGAGATATGAACACAAGGGGTAGGGAAAGTCCCTATCAGACGATGGGGCGGGGGAGGGACAAGGGGGCTGCGAAGTCTCCATCCGAAAGTTGGGGGAGAACAAATGGGGATATGAAAAAGGAACGTCAGAGGTTGGAGAGCAAATCCAAGGGCCGAGAAAGTACATATCTGATGGTGGGAGGGGATCAGAAGGGCTGAGAAAAATCCTATCTTTGATGAGAGGGTGGGTGGACTGAGGACAAAGAAAGGGGAGAATCAAAGTCCCCATCAGACGATGCTGAGGGAAATACAAACTAGTGGGCATGGAAAATCCCCATCAGACGGTGGAGGCCGGGGGGGGGGGGCGGAGTAGAGGACGGGGAAAATCCCCATCAGATGGTGGGGGAGAAGTAGGTGACTGGAACAGGCTCCATCAAACGGCGGAGACGAAAACAATAAACGGTGTGGCCCACTGTGGGGGGGGGGACGCTGAGTGGGAAAACTTGATATTTCATAGGGTATTGACGATAACAGCAGGACCGCAAAGGGTAACAGTAAAGGGCGGGAGGGAATTAAGGGCTCTTGAATGTCCCAACAAATGGTTGGGTGGGGGACAGACGAGTAACATCTGTCTATTCATGGGGGTGGGGGGCTGGGTAAGGACGAAATCGAAATCAACCGCCTTGGAAAGGTTCAGCAGATGGGAAAAAAGAGGGACTGGAAAGGCAAAATCTAAAGGGGTTTCGAATAAGTAACAATAAAATAGAAGTGAGATAAGACAGCTTAAATGAATTTAAAATGTATTAGATCTTCAAAGCATGGTCGAATATATAGACTGATACATTTAAAAGGTCTAAACGTAAAATATGGGCAAATTAATCAGAAGTGGGTTTTGTTTACTAAATAAAAGATTTGATTCAGATAATACAAAGTTTCTTAATTATCGCGACTTGGGATATTGTGATCGTCCGTATCTATAGATGAACATTATAATCAGGGCCGGATTAAGCTTGCCGGGGCCCGTGGCTGAAAATGTCATTGGGGGGGGGGGCCTCTAATCCCCCCCCCCCCTGAATATAGTTATTTTAGATATCTCACCAATTTCTTTATTTGGCTGACTTAATATGTCAGTATGGAATATTCTTACTCTTGACCCCGATTATAATATTACTGCTTTCAGACATAGCATAAAAATTCATTTAACGAAAGTTTTACATTTAAATTCCTTTAACCGTTATAAATACGGAAAAAACGAAATAACATCGTTAATAGGGGCAATTATTTACTTTATATGGGAAAAGGTGACATAATGTATGTTAGAAGACCATATTTTATGTCATAAGACGTCAACAATAATATTACTGACCTTGCTGATGGGAAGGTCAGCTGTCAGGTTTAGTACGGGAATAAAAACCGAAGGATGACCCACCCAAGGATTAACTACTGTGGTTTCAGCTGGTTTGACAATATCTTACTCTTCACTAAAGATTCATTTTTTATTCATTGTAGGGTTTTTCCATATTTAAATCATTTTAACATCCATTGATTTTCATCATTATCTTCTTTGAATACAGTTTCAATACAGGACTACAATCTAACCACATCTTTAAATAGAGAATCTCCTACCAAAAAACACGAGTTAGAGATTTTATTTATCACCCAATCCTTTCTTACATGCACAAATAAATAAATTACATTACAGCGTAGTGATACATCATTTTTTGACAGCAGTTTAGCTATTGTATAGCCCTATATTAAATAAAACCAGCTTCTTCTCTTTTTTTAAAGTCACTCTTTACTTAAACTAAGTGGTTTATGTAAAGTAGTATCACCACGCTGAGTATATATCACATTTATCACACAAGCGATATCTACTGTCAAATGTATTATTGGGTGATATATAAGGTTATGCATGTAATACAACACCACTATATAATTATGTCTTTAAAAATGATTTATAAGCCATCTAAAAATAAAATAAAACCAAGTACGAACAATTCGAAGTCCTAAAAAACGTTATAGACAAAATAGTGTATTCAAGCAAAATAGTGTATAGGTTTCAATACACCATTACTATCTAACCCCATTTGTAAAAAGGGCCCCAAACAGTCATACTATTTAACACCGTCTATAAAAAGGGCCCCAAACAGTCATACTATTTAACACCGTCTATAAGAAGGGCCCCATACAGCCATACTATTTAACTCCGTCTATAAAAAGGGCCCCATACAGTCATACTATTTAACACCGTCTATAAAAAGGGCCCCATACAGTCATACTATTTAACACCGTCTATAAAAAGGGCCCCAAAGAGTCATACTATTTAACACCGTCTATAAGAAGGGCCCCATACAGCCATACTATTCAACACCGTCTATAAAAAGGGCCCCATACAGTCATACTATTTAACACCGTCTATAAGAAGGGCCCCATACAGCCATACTATTTAACACCGTCTATAAGAAGGGACCCGTATAGCCATACTTTTTAACGCCGTCTATAAAAAGGGTCCCATACAGCCATACTTTTTAACGCCGTCTATAAAAAGGGTCCCATACAGCCATACTGTTAACCCCTCTATAAGGGCTTCCATACAGCCATACTATTTAACACCGTCTATAAAAAGGGCCCCATACAGTCATACTATTTAACACCGTCTATAAGAAGGGCCCCATACAGCCATACTATTTAACACCGTCTATAAGAAGGGCCCCATACAGCCATACTATTTAACACCGTCTATAAAAAGGGCCCCATACAGTCATACTATTTAACACCGTCTATAAAAAGGGCCCCATACAGTCATACTATTTAACACCGTCTATAAAAAGGGCCCCATACAGCCATACTATTTAACACCGTCTATAAAAAGGGCCCCATACAGCCATACTATTTAACACCGTCTATAAAAAGGGCCCCATACAGTCAAACTTTAAACCCCTCTATAAGTGGGTTCAATACATCAACACTATTTAGCTACAAAAAGGGCTCCAGGCTGCCACATTATCTAACCCCGTTTGTAAAAAGAGCTCCCACACTATCTAAAACGGGCCCCATGCATCCTTACTATTTAACCCTGCATGTAAAACGGTACAGGCTTGCTATTAAACATCATCTGTAATTTCGATGCAGCATAATTACGAAACCCATTATACAGTATTTGATAACGCCAGTTTCATTTTATCGCATTTTAACTTAAGATTATAAATAAATTTGAACATTACCATATATATATTAATTTTAACCATTTTATAAACTATTTAAGTATATACGGTATAATTAATGACGATCTCTTAACAACAAAAAAAGCATTTCAGGAACAAAACACCAATATAAAACCAATTGAATATAACCATGACGGAATTTAACAATTACATGCATCTCATTTTAACAAAAATATATTTGTGGGACAATGTTTTGTCTATGTATTTTTTTGCCCCTTTTTTTAAATCATTTTTTGTTATCACCCCACTAACACTGAAATTGGTTTTTTTGTTTTTTACAATGACGAAGTTTGCATATCCTGTTATAACTTTTTATAAACTTGATTTACAAAAGATATCTTTTATATTTTTTCTATCTAGTCAAAAACATTAGTCGAACGTCTTGAACCCGTACAAAATATGGCCAGGGAACAGCCAACCTGGCAGCTGACGTATAGTGACGTCAACAACCAAGAAAAGAAACATACCCAAGAGTTTGATGGCGTCATTGTTTGTAGCGGGTAAGTAATTAATATTATTTAATTTGTTATTTGGGCAGACATGATGGACAAGTTAAAAAAATACCAGGACCCCATAAGTCTATGTGGCGCCCCAGGGCAAACGTTTAAGTGACACCCCCCCCCCTACCCACATACTGTAACTGATTTGTTATACTTATAACACTTATATAAGATTTTCATGTTTGTTTATTTCCCCTTCAACCATTCGAATGGATGGTCGAATTTTTAGCACGTGTGCACTGTATCATAAGGTCTGTCATTGAGTCAATTGGCTTGGTCTCGATTCCCCGGTTGTACGTGACAAGGAGTAGGGTCGCCCGTCTAGTCTGGTGGGTTTTCACTGTGTAGCCAGGACTAATATAAGCTGTATATACATATATTACTACAATGCGTCTTATTTTAATTTACACCTTTCACTAAAACGCACAATTCATTATTTTTAACTCTTTAATAAGTTATAATCTTAAGACATGTGACATGGCTGTGAACTTTTTAAATTCCATTTTTAAAACTCTAGTACAGCGTTTATCCCCCTTTTATATCTTCTTATTTCTTTACTTTATTTTTTATTGTCCAGAGTCTTCAACACAATTCATTTATCCATTGCGAACTATATTGATGTTGTTATCTTACCGTAAAAATATGGTATCCTAATACCCCAAACTTAAAGACATAAGGAACAAATTTAAAATCACCCGAAAAGGGCGTGTACACTGCGCTATCGAGCGCCATTTGTTCTGAGGCGCATTGATGAACAAGGCAAAATGTCGGCGCGGCAGTGAAATGTCAACCAGTACTCCCGATATAGACTGGACTAACGTGACTTGGACGACTGCTCACGTAATTCGAAGAACAAAACTTATTAGAAATTACAGTACGTTTTATAAATATAAGTGCAAATCAGATTTTATACCTTCATAGCAACAATGTTTTTTTTTTCATCCATTTTCGTACGTTTTAGATGTTTTAATCTGTTCAAAATCACAGCCATGCGATGTTCTAGAGTTGATACTGATAGTAGGCTTGTCGCGTGAATAAATGTCTTAATTAATAATTTATATAACATTTTCGGCCAAAAGAGAGATCTGCAGCGTAGGCAGAATTAGCTCTTACATAATGCATCTTTAATAATTTCGTTGACGCTTTGTTACCAATGCACTATTTTAGTATTCATTTTTTGTAGCTGTATACAGCTCGTTCACGGCGCATGATTCTTGTATTTATGTATGTATGTAATTGTATGTATTTATGCATGTATGTATTGTATAAATTAAATAAAGTTAATCGATCGTCGCTTTGTTCGTTATGGCTGGTTAATAAAATAATAATTTAATTGTTGTCCTACAGTGGCATACTTTACGGTAGTGAACAAATTAAAGGACAATATTGGTATCAGCTATGATCACATAATGTGACAGAAATGGTTAAACACATTCAAAATATAATTTGATCACATAGATCATTGCCAACGCGCTAGGGGTTCTTCAGCAGTGACATTAACCTAGAGAACCAGGAGAAACCCACGAGGTTATGTTGGCAATACTTTGCAAGAACCCTTCGCACGTTATTGCAATAAAGATACTTGTGGGTCGGAAATGAACTAGTTTGTGCTTAGCGGACGAAATCCCTTTCTCTCATAATTCACACGGAATCGTATTGTCAAGGTAGTTCCCTCTAATCGCTTGAATGGGACGGATTAGTGGTGTCCGTGGAAATTGGCAGGTTAAGACATCATTTGGTATCATCACGGTACATACACGGTCCATGGTGATACCAAATTGCATGTCAAAACATTAACTCATACTGATGATACCGTGGACGGTACATACACGGTCCATGGTGATACCAAATTGCAGGTCAAAACATCAGCTCGCACTGATGATACCGTGAACGGTACATACACGGTCCATGGTGATACCAAATTGCAGGTCAAAACATCAGCTCGCACTGATGATACCGTGAACGGTACATACACGGTCCATGGTGATACCAAATAGCAGGTCAAAACATTAACTCGCACTGGTGATACCATGGACGGTACATACTCGGCCCATGGTGATACCAAATAGCAGGTCAAAACATCAGCTCGCACTGATGATACCATGGACGGTACATACACGGTCCATGGTGATACCATATAGCAGGTCAAAACATCAGCTCGCACTGATGATACCATGGACGGTACATACTCGGCCCATGGTGATACCAAATAGCAGGTCAAAACATCGGCTCGCACTGATGATACCATGGACGGTACATACACGGTCCATGGTGATACCAAATAGCAGGTCAATACACCAGCTCGCACTGATGATACTATGGACGGTACATACACGGTCCATGGTGATACCAAATAGCAGGTCAATACACCAGCTCGCACTGATGATACCATGGACGGTACATACTCGGCCCATGGTGATGCCAAATAGCAGGTCAAAACATCAGCTCGCACTGATGATACCATGGACGGAACATACACGGTCCATGGTAATACCAAATAGCAGGTCAAAACATCAGCTCGTACTGATGATACCGTGAACAACCTTCTGTAGCAAATGTTTGTAACATAAACTTCCACGAACACAAAAGAGGTGTAGATGTTTTCACAAGACGCCGATTGTTTAATAGTATTTTATTTTTTTGTTTGCAGACACTATTCAGTACCGTTAATGCCCAAATTACCTGGTATGGATGTATTCAAAGGTCAACAGATACACAGCCACGATTATCGCGAACCAGGTTTTTTTAAGGATAAGAAAGTTGTATGTTTAGGTGCTGGATCGTCAGGAGTTGATATCGCTATAGACATCAGTACCCAGGCAGAACAGGTGAGATTTTATTTTACCGCAAATACCATATAAGAGTGATGGTAACTCAACGAGGAAGGTGCTGACTTATTAACCAGGGGGGTGGGGTTAGATCCCGGTGTTAACCCAGATCGTCGGGGTTTTTTTTCAGCATGGTGTGTTAGCGGTGTAGAAGGGGGGCCGGCACGATACAGCGTCTAGGTCCTAGGCCCCGTGTACACGTTGACGTGCACGTAAAGAAGCCTTGGCAGTTGGAATTCAATTGTTAACCGAGATCGTCAAGGGATTTATCAGTACGGTGTTAGTGCTGCGGGGGGGGGGGGCGGCACGATACAGCGCCTAGGTCCTAGGCCCCGTGTACACGTTGACGTGCACGCAAAGAAGCCTTGACAATTGGAATTCAATTGCTCTCCGGGTAAACATTTCCTGACCGGTTGATGTAGCATGTAGGACGTTAAACCCCATTTCATTCATTCATTCCTTTAAACATAACCCTAACGGTTAGCCATACTCTTTCCATTGCTGTTTTCTGCATGTATTGTCTTGATGGTACTTATCCGGTTTTGTTTGTTAGGGCCTGGGCGTGTAGAGAAACTGAGACAATTTAACAAACAGAATGTATGTTGGGTCTGTAGTGTTTACATACTTGACTCTTGCCTTGAAGAACTTCTATTAACGTTGCCCAGGGTTAATCTTCAAAAGAGAAAAACCAAAATGGCAGAAAGCTGAAATATCGACCGTATTTATTTTCAGGTAACACTAAGTCATAATAAGTTGTGGATTACGTCACCATTTCCAGGAAACATCAAACAGAAACCCGGAATAAAACATTTATCAGAAAAGAGCGTTACGTTCCGTGATGGTACCACAGAGGATGCTGATATTGTTCTTTATTGCACGGGCTATAGATTTGTTTACCCGTTTCTTACCGATGAGTGTAATTTAGAGATAGACGAGAATGAACGAGTTACTCCCCTTTACAAACATTTGGTACATTCTCAATATACAAACTTGTCTTTTATTGGACTGTGTAAGATCATTTGCCCATTTCCCTCCTTTCATATACAGACTCAGTTCGCCGTTTCCGTACTCGACGGTTCGTTAAAGTTGCCATCCCGTGGGGATATGGAAGCAGATGCTGATGATGATTTCAAAAAGAGAATGGGTGAAGGTTTAGCCCCAAGACATGCGCATTTAATGGGCCCGCGACAGTGGAAATACACAACCGAACTTGCTCGAATGGCTAATGTTGAGCCAATAGCAAAGAGTGTCCAAGAACTATTCGACATGATTCACGAAACACGTGTCAAGGATCTGATCGACTACAAGAAAATCAATTATGAAATAACTGGACCAGAAACATTCCGTGCTTATCAATAATAACTGTTTGCGCCCGAACTCACATGTTCATACAAACGGTTCCACATGGAAGATCCGAAATGCTCCTTTCAACACTGTATCACTATTTAAGCTCACGATTTAAGCTGCTTTCAAGACTGCATCACTATATATACCCCACGTTCAAGACTTTATCACTATATATATATATATATACCCTGCTTGAAACTATTTGAATCAACCGATTGTAAAATACACTGATAAAAATCAAAGTGTATATAGGTTACTGTGGGTCACTGTATTTTATAAACATAATCTAGCAAATTGTTTTCAAAGAATCATAAATTGGTTTGTTTACATTCGGTATCATTTCTATTAACAGGTCCAGGACGATTTACCCCTTTTCTCCCATTTTATACTTGTGGGTTTATTTGGGTTTTTTGTACATGCGATAATGTCAAAGGATTCATTCAGATTGTTAAATAATTTTGAAGCTCGTTACAACCAGATAAAAACAAATTATAATTAACTTGAACATCAGCCGTCTACGACGATTGATAAGTGTTAAACAATACCATGTTATAATTAACATTAGAGATACATACTTATTGCAATGACATAAACTCTTGTGAAAACAACAATTTGTACAACGCGTAAATTGAAAAATTAAAATGTACACCGCCGGGTGTTACAGGATGTAGTTGATTAACGTCTGTTATACCGGATGTTGTTGGCGTATACCGGAAAATGTTCGAAAATATGGCTTGCGACCCTTTAAAGCGAGAATTTCATATTTTCTAAGAAAGTCCAAACATAATTATTTCTATGTTTTTTTGCTCAATAGGTTATCAACTCACTATAATACGAAATAACACAAATTCCTCCCTTGTTTTGCTATTGCCTCCATGCATTCTAACGTTGAAATTTGAAGTTGAAAATAATATTTTTGCCAATTTCTCAGCTGGCAATAGTGAATTATAGCCTATATAGGATATTCTTTAACAAGGTAGGACTGTTCATGGATACCATCTATTTTAAAAAATATGAAATTGTAGCTTTAATTAAAGGAAATTTTACCAAACATAATACAAATACTCCTCTTTGGTAAGGACAAATTTGTTGATCTGATGCGTCATTTTGATTATTGATGGGACATGCCCTATATTATTATGTTTCCAACGATTAAGCGGAATTCGACTTATTAATTTTAGTTTAAACATACATTATGCCAGAGCCAAATCTGACTATCGCAGGTCTTTCTTTAGGTTAGGCCTGAAGTGTTATATAAACATGGCAAGACAATAATCAACTCTCGATGTCATCTTGTATGCCGGGTTGTCACTGGATTTGAATCCGACCTGCTGCTCAAAGCTCATTGATTATTAAATCAAAAAATGGATAATCGAGACTATTTTATTTTATCGTACCGACTGAAGTAATGGTGACCGAGACTAGGCCGAAAATCAATCGCTAATATCACGGCTCAGAGTGGAACAATCTGACTGAAATTTTCAGCACATGCCCTTTACATAATCTTTTATAATGGGAACTGCCAGCTCTTTTAGTCTTTATCTGATCTTCCATAATGTATGGAATACTGTATCGATAGTGGACACACAGTCGTTAATAACTGAACATTGGCTTTAACTGTATAAATTAGGTTGTCATCCACAAAACAATTTCTGCCTCAAATCAAAGAGGTCTAGTCAATTTAATATCCCCTCAACTGGGTTTTCATACAATATGACGTTTAGAAACAAAATGGACGCTTATAAGTGAACACAGCTGGCGGCCAACAACTGTTTTACTTAAAAGTCAATACAGTTCTGACTAACAGTGTAGGTACTTTCTGGGCAGTGGCTAACACACTGGTCACCCATCTTAAAATCACGACATACCTGTAACATAGTTTACAACTTTATATAATATAGAATCTGAATCTGATGATACAAAATAAATTGTCGGGCAAAACAACATATACCATACATCATCAAGGTCCTCCAGTCAGTCCTAAAAGGCAACTGTGTTGTTACATTTTGGTAAATAAAAGCAAATTATTGTTGAGTGCGGTAAAAAGGCCGGTGGAAGCAATTCTTGATTGGGGGTGGGTGGGGTGGCGAGGGTCCAGGGCCGCAATGATCTGGAGGATATAGTACTTGCGGCTAAAGCTCCGCGGGCCCGAGTATACTCCGGAAAACCGAGTCGAGAATGAAACACATACCGTTTAAGCCCATTTCTATCTCGCTATCATAAGTCGTTCGTCGAGGGATACTAAACGAAATTTTTGAAGTACGACACGCTTCCTCATCAAGCTAACGTAAATGGCACAAAATACCGGTTGCCAAATAATAAATTACGTCACTGGAGTTAGGTATACGAAATATAAATATGCCAAATTTAAGTATATTTTATGAGCTAATAGAACATTGTGTGATTAGTTTTGCAATGGCATGGGGGGTGCTTAATACCAAATGTTTTGTTGATTTTCCATGGATCAGAAAAAAATGACTGGACTTAAGACTTAACTGAACTTCTTTTAATTACTATAATACATTACCTGACAATCATATTGTGTAGGTCCTGTACAACCAACAGAACAAAAATCGTGACAACATCCTTCTCGTCCTTTCATAAAGCAAACACCATTACACGAATCATCACACTCCAATCCATAATCTAAACAAAAGAAAGGAAAGGTTGCCAGGTAAAAAAGCATGGCACACTGCAGCTAAATCGTACGTGCAGTCGACAAGGGTTGTTGTCTAATTAGTCTTGTGTGGCTAATGGGGGCGTTTAATACAAATCGGGTGATAACTTTTGTCGTTTGCGCGTTAACGATGTTCTGCAGAGTGAAACAAAGGCCATAAATGTTATAACTATAATTGTTGGACATCGACAGACTTCTCTGTTTTACTAATTTAAATAATGCATTTAATACAGATCTGATTTGTCATTCGCGCGTTCACATGGTTCTACGAAGCGAAACAAGGTCCATAACTCCAGCAGTTATGAACGGAAATTCTTCTTCTTCTTCTTCTTTTGGTGTTTAACGTCTGCTTCCACTTAAGTGATATCACAGACAAGACATAGGAGAGCCGAAGCTGCTTCCTGATTTTTAGAATATGATTTTGCAATCTTTCCATTTTGGCCTTAGGCCATGGATTAGGTTTTAGTGGGAAGTTCTTCCCTTTATTTAATAAAAACACATCGTTGGTAGATGATCTCTTTTGTTTCTGGATTGGTAGATGTCTTCTTTCTGGGATTTGTGTTTTTAGGTGCCAGACCTGTCTTCTCGTGGTCTCCCCTTACTCCACTATCCCACTGGTATTTGTTTTGGCAGAATAGTGTTTAGATGCAGAGCCCATCTGATCATGACTCCCTCTTACTCCACTATCCCGCCAGTTTAGTAGATGTTAGTAGTAAATTAAACTCATATAAAATTAAATAAATAAAGAGAGTATAATAAAGTTGTAGTCAAAATAAATTAAAGGTAATAAAATAAAGTAAATTAAAGTAAAAGTAAAGTAAATATAAAGTAAAGATAAAGTAAAATGAATTAATTAAAATTTATTAGTTAATTAATTTAAAGGTAATAAATGAAAATAAAATTAAATAAAATAAAATAAAGTAAAGTAAAGTAAAGATAAAGTAAAATGAATTAATTAAAATAAAGTTGTAGAGTGGTTGGGCTTCCTTCGAGAGGACGTTTGTACTTCCCCACCCTACGTCGTATAAAAAAAAATAAGTTGAGATAAAAAATAAGTAGAAAAAATAAAAAATAAATTGAAGGTAATAAATAAATATAAAATAAATTTAAGTAAAAGTAAAGTATAAAGATAAAGTAAAATGAATAAATTAAAATAAATGTATAGGATGGTTGGGCTTCCTTCGTGAGGACGTTTTTACTCAACCATCCTACGTTGTATGGAGAATTTATCTAGCCGTGACCCTTTCTTATTTCACTAATTTACTTAGTCCAACTGTGTCCATTAGGGTGTGGACTTCTTCGAAGATTTGTAGCTTCAGATCTGGTCTAGGGAAGAGTAGGTTCTTAGTGTTGAATGGTATGTTATTGGTCTCCATCATTCTCACTAAGTCCCGTCTCTCTTCCTTGTAAACCTCGCAGTCTACCAGGACATGGTTGGTGGTACACTCTTCTCCGCACTCACAGACGATGACTTGGTGTTTGTAGTCTCGCAGCCTCTCTTTCACCCTTAGTTTCGATATGAGTCTGCATATATCTCGTCTAGGGTGATTGGTTGCTGTCTTGGTGTAGATCTCGTCATCCAGTCGGAATCTGTATGTGTCAAGTTCAACGAGATTTAATTCCCAGATTGAATTGACCTGTCTTTTGACCATACTGTAGATTTCCGTGGTGCTGTAGTCTATGAGGCGGCGTGTAGCTGTGTCCTTGAGACCCTCGCTGGCGAGTCGATCTGCCTCCTCGTTTCCTTTAATGTTGACATGTGATGGAATCCACACGAGCTCTAATTTGCTTCCCTTCTCTAGGACCCTCTGATATAGCTCCCTGATTTCCAAAATGACTTCTGGTCTTGATTCCGAGTTGTCATTTTGGATTGAAATCAGACTGCTCAGAGAATCGCTTGGAATGACGAACTTGCCGGTCTTTTGATGGGAGATCCATGAAATAGCGTCACGAATGGCAACAAGCTCTGCAGTGTACACCGAACAGTTATTGGGCAGTTTCCTGCTTATTCCCTGTTCCCCGTTTGGCAGGTATATTCCAAACGAGCTGGTGCCCCTTTCAGGATTGCGTGAGCCATCCGTGTACACATGGTCCCAGTCATCAGACGGCCAGTTGTCTTCCAAATTCTTCAGTTTACTTATTTAAATAATGCATATAAATTGTATATAGATTTGATGATAACTTTTGTTGCAAGAGGGTGACATTCACAAGGTTTGATAAAGTGATATTAGGGTCATAAATCAAGAAGAAATTAAAAAGGCTTCTCTATCTCACTAGTGTAACCCACATACACAGATTTCAAAAGAATCGAATAGTAAATGTAGTCTGTGGGTACGGGCGGGGGCGACGACAATATACCACCAGATTTATTTATGGGCTTATAAAATGCACGTCAGTTGGACAATGGAATTTAAACATGTCCGTAATATGGGGTGATTACCCATCCAATGATGTTCATTTGTTTATATATAATAATAATTCCATTTATTTAATAGTGTTCCTAAAACCTAGCTACTCTCAATGTGTGCATGACGTTTTTCTGTCAAATTAACCAATATCGTTTTTTCAAGTATTTTAGTTTATACCTAAACGGCAGAGACTTGAACTTGCTCCCCAGCAACTTGATACCCCATTGAATTCACATTCTACAGGACATGGCGAACCTACAAAATATATCAGAAATACACATCACATGTAAATAGTCATTTAGGAATTAAAACAGAAGATGGATATATTGATAGCCCTTTATGACTTTAATGAAAACGATGATGGCCCTTTCAGACTGTATAATACACCTGATATACTAATAGCCCTTTCAGATTGCAATACACATGGTATATTGATAGTTATTTAAGACTACAATACACATGGTTATTGATAGCCCTTTCAAGCTGTAATACACACAATATGTTGGCAGTCTAATACACATTACGCTTTTATACCCATAATGTATCGGTAGGCCTTTTACTCACATGACGTATTAATAGACTGTTCATACTTACACTTGTTGGAGTATGCCTTTGCTCCATAATGAACTGAATTATTAAATCCGACTGTGTTCAATCCTTTGGTTAATTTATCCCAGGATATGGTATTTACATAACATAACACAGGATTCTGTAAAAACAGCACTTTACCCTCAACAATTTCTACAATAAATAAATAAAATGAAATGAAATAGGGGTTTAACGTCCAACTGTTCTGTCCCGACCGAGCAAATGAATACAGGCATACATCATACAGATACAGGATGATTGCTATGAGGCAAATTTTGCCAGGACTGCGGCACTACGGCATACTCGTATATCGAATTTCAACTGCCAAGTGATCTTTTACGTGCATGCCAATGTGTACACGGGGCCTTGTTCGTCCAATCCGAACGACTAAGATTGCCCTTGCCAGGTCCTTGATTCTGCACCACTAAAAAGGAGGAACCACGCCGGAAAATCCCGATGAACTTTCTCGGCCAGTGCAGGGATCGAACACGGGGACCCCCAGGCCAGCGCCTTACCGGCTTAGCTACACTGGGTCCCTCTACAATAAGCGGAAAATGGATCATTGGTTGATTTCCTTTTATAAACGTCAATCGCCATTTTGTTGGTTCTTTCAACATTCAAAGATGAAAGGTTTTGATGGCACCAGGTTTTGAAATTGCAATAAGTCAGTTAATACATTTTGTTAATGCCACGTCTCCTTAAAACTTCACACTAAACAATTTTTACAGTTTATACAACCATTTGTATATAAGGTAAATAAAATAGGGATAATAGTACAACCTTGGGGAGCTCCCGTTCTGTTGCTAGTTAATAAGAGAAGACCCCCCCCCCCCCCTCAGTTGAGACAGGCGCGAAGTAGTAGCATTGTTTGTTACGAACTACGGCCGATTAAAACTTTCATCTGATATTATAAGAGCTTACAAGTTTGTAAATATTTCAAATATATATTGTGACTGTCTATGAAAGTTGGACAGTATATATTAATCTTACCTCTTAAAGCCGGCAAATGGAGTTCCTGGAGACCAAGATGTGGGCTGTTAAACCTGGATGTCAAAGCAACAATTAAACTGTACTCATCTCCACGTACACGATACGTCCTGTTACCCCGTATCACCTCTAAACTCTTGAACTTGATCTGATCTAACTCCGACACCAAACCGATCAGAACGTACCCAGAAACGTAACGAATCTCCGACAGAAAGGTCAAGTCGTAATCTATAGTTGGATCATCTAAGTTTGTGATTTCTAGATTTCCGTGAATGAACGTGCATCCTTGGTAACGGTTTTTCAAACTCTCGTAATGGTTTCTCAAAGTTCCACTGTAGCCAAATCCAACACTGGTACCATGGCACTCTGAAAGACATGTTGTTTAATATTTGAAAACCCTGGTGGATCTAAATATCGCAATTCTAAAAATTGATCGGTTCTAGATAATATTTTGATCAACAATTCATAAGTTAGAAATACACATGACCAATTACCCTGATAATAGCTATCGCTAAAAACTGTGAGAAAATCGCCAAAGAAATACAATTTGTAGACAAGAAAAACACAACAACACATGGGGATAAACAGGGCTATTTGATAAGCCGAAAGGCAGAACGACATCGAACTTCGAACCAATTATGCTTTAATTTAAAAAGAGCAATGGTCGCGTGCATAACACCGTGTTCTCTCTCTGTTAACCTCCCACTGCTAAAGACACCTGTGCACATGTGCATTATTGGTCGAAATGGTTTTATGTGGAACACTCCTCCTCTTTCTCTCTCCGTATGTCTCCGAGTGACAAAGAACGGATATGGACAGGAACTGACGTTTCGTCAACATTTCGGTCTCGTTGTAAGACAATGTTTGTATTTGTGTATATACACAGAGCTATACGTGTCCAGAAGGGTGAAATGTCAAGAGCTGTCTTGACTGTTTTTAATCTTCAAAACGACGCCAAATATATCGAAAGCCTAAATAAACCCAAATGCAGTCCCTTATGACAGAACCAATTTGAATGTTCTAAATCTTTGGCAGCCTATTGTAGTTAGTACTGCTATTTTGGCGCTAGCCGTCAACAATTTCACCAGCCAAGGACAAGGTGAATAGTTATATACTTCCAGGAACTAACTGAAATAGTAACCGACTGTTATACAATGTAATGCTATAGGTAATGTTATGGAAGCACGTGTCTATAACAAACAATAAAGACAATATTACCCAGTCTTTCTGTCTTGGCACCATATTAAAAACTTTCAAAACGCAGTGCAGTTTCATTTTAACGGCAACAACAGGTTCAATCAAGTACTCACCTTTATCCTCATATTTTGTTGTTTCCTGTAAATCAACCGAAGAACACAAAACAAAACAACCAAGAAGAACCAAAAAACCTAGCTCCATTTCAAATGAACATAAAACTTTGCTCTTAAAAGTTCCTGTATACCACGGTTTTATACCACGTGACATACATATCCCACGGTCGTCTGCAAGGCGCGTGCTATTGGCATTCGGCTTCTCGAGGTAAATAGAGTAATAAGTTTGATATGAGAAAGGATGTCGTATGGTTCTCGTCATTGTTTTAAGAACATGATCGTATTAACATTTACCACTATCTAAATTACGTCATAAAACTCGCCTTCCTTTCCTGTAATTAGTGACCTCTCTACCAAATATTTAACCCCCGTAGTTGTGCACTTTATTTTTGCAACCAAAAACCAAATGGACGCAGTTTCGGAAATTAATTAAATAAAGAAGTGGGATAAAACGTTGATTTCAAACAAGTTGGCTTGTTTTAGAATCTAAAATGGAAGCCTCTTTAGCCGTTAGCAAGATTTTTGAGAACAGGGTGAAAGAGGAGGAGGGAGAACAGAGTGGGAGAGTGAGAGACAGAACAAAAAGGGAGCAAAGAGTGGGGGTCAGAGCATAGGTGGCCCTAACATTCGAGTAATCTGGCTTTTCGGGCAGGGAAATTTTACCCAAGCGGTGTCACTACATCTCTTTTGTTATATTCCAACTGCCAAGGGTTCTTTGAGTTGCACACCAATGTGTACACGGGGCCTCGGTTTTTCGTCCCGGTTATCCTTCTCGTACCATCTGAACGACTACACATTGTCCATTGCCACCCCCCACCCCCACCCCCGTCTTGCAACACTGACAATGGTTGCTACGCCGGTACAAAATCCCGATGATATCACTTTATATAATTAGGAAGGTATGTTGCTACGCAACGAAGTCGTCCGATCAGTTAAAGCTAAACATCTCACACATATTTCAAAATAAATAAATCATTATTAAAGCTGATATGGCTCTAAAACAATTTCATTGCAAAAGATAGGCCGGCACTGCCAAGCAGGATACGCCCACATTTTCGAGAGTTGGATAAAGAACAAGCAATATCAAAGGCCATACTTCATTAAGTTACAATTTGATATGCGCCAATATCGACAGGAATCAAGATCTTTGGGTTACAAACATGCATTTTAAGTTTCATCAAATTTGAATTATAATACAGGGTCCACAACTTTTACCCCGTTCAGACGCTTATAACTTATCCGGCGATATTTATCCGGTAATTTTTGCGTTCATACGTGTTTTAAGATACTGGCACTATACTGGATTAACATTCCTAACCATGTTCCTGACCTCGTCGGTCAAGCGTCAGAGGTTAACGCGCATGAGCACTGATAGCCGCTATTTGTCTAAGATTGTTATTTACTACGCACAGCGCATGTCCAGAGGGAAAATATCCGGATATTTTAATCCTACCCGTTCAGACGCGCAAGTTAAACTAGTTTTACACTATTCGCGTACACACAGCGGCTATTTCGTCTAGGGTGTAACGGTTATATAGTCAAAAGTTTTTTTTTAAATCTGATAATATTTGTGACCTCCACAAGGACCACGAGCTAAAATAGGCGTTTTTTAGGACAATCGAGGGCCATAATTATAGAAGTTACGTTCCTATGGGCGCAAATATAGAAAGGACCAAGATCGTTGGGTTATAAATTTGCATGTCAAGTTTCATCAAAATCGGTTCGAAATTGGGACCTCTATAGGGTCCACAGCCTTGATATACCATATTTTTTACACTATTCGCGTACAAATGGTGGCCATTTTGTCCGCCAATTTTGATTTGATTTTCATAAAATTCGAACTCAACCTTTCTTAGTATATTGTGTAACGGTGATATAATCAAATGTTTTTTTTATAAATCGGATAATAATTGTGACCACCAGAGGGACCACAGGCGGTTTTTCGGACAATCAGGGGCCATAATTAAGGAAGTTACGATCCGATATAAGCAAATATCGAAAGGAACCAAGATCTTTAGGTTATAAACATGCATTTCAAGTTTCATCAAAACCGGATTATAATTGTGACCTCAAAAGCGTCCACAACTTTGATATACCATATTTGTACACTATTCACGTACAGACGGCGGCCATTTTGTCTGGCAATTATGGTCCGATTTTCACGAAATTAAATTTCAACCTTCCTTGGGTATAATGGTGATATACTCAATCTTTTTTTTTTAAATCGGATATACCATAATTTTACACTATTCGCGTACAAACGGCGGTGGGCGTACAAAAACGATAACTCTGGCGGTTATCTAAAATCTTTAAAAATCAACAGGGTTCTTACTTTTAATAGGATGGACACGCAATCATTTTAAGGTTAAAAAAAATACACCGACAAAACATCAAAAGATAATTGGGTGCCAAAATTGCTTTATTGTCATCAAAAGTTCTTGTCTCGGCTTCAAACATAAATCAAGTGAGCTAATCCATTTAGATTTTAATTCAGAAAAGGTCAAAGTTAGATTGACTCTATTCTAAGGATTTCAGTAAACTCCGAGAAAGAAAACCACGAACATGACTAGAAGTAAATGAAAATGGTTTTCATGTTAATTTGTAGCTAAAATCTTTTCCTTGATAATACATTCCTGTCCGATGTCATAATATCCTTCCGGACATTCTGCCACACATCGACCGCCATATTGGAAGTATTTACATGTCTGCAATAGAAGAGTGCCATAAAGAATGAAATTCGTTGTCAACATTATGGCATTTGAAATTATATCCTGGTAAAAGACCCACTGGTCAAGATGTAAAAAGGCCACAGACCTACACTATTGAAACCAACTAGACAACAATTCGAAAAAATTTTGGCCGGTTATTGCGTTCAAATTTCAAGTTGTATTAGGCTATAATATAGGCAATTGTCACGGCAGGATGTTCATTGTAATAATGAACTATATGGTTCGTTTAGTTTGAGACAGGCCCGTAGCCAGGGGGTGGCACGGGGGGGGGGCAACTGTCCTCCCAATACTTGGTCTTGCCCCCCCCCCCCAATATCACTAGAAAATTGGCCTTTACCGCAAAATTCATGCAGATGCCCATGCTTGTTGGCCCTCCCGAAAACATCTTTGCCCCCCCCCCCCCCAAAAAAAAAAAAACTTCCTGGCTACGGGCCTGTTTTGAGAGTGAAATTGGGCAGATTGGTTTCTTTCTTGTGATTCCAAGAACTCCATTATGACTAGAAACTGGGTTAGAAAATCCATTCCGGTGTATTAGAGTAAACCTTCAGTGTCAGTTTAGCCGAAACGTCTTGAGTGTGTTTTATTGTGGTCATGAGGAAATCTGAATTTGGATTCTGCTAAAGTTTTCCTGATAAAATATTAAATCGCATTCCACATTCCTAACATTTGAATACTATTTAGAGGTGAATAATGTGACCAAGATTCGGTTTAATGAAAACAACCAAACTCCTTACCAAACATTCCGTATCGGAAGGTCCATAGCAACCAACAGCACATTGTAGATGGCAACATCCAAAAGCTCTTGGGTTAAAGCACCACGTTAAACACTCTTCCTGACACCGAAACAAAATACCTGTTAACATACAGTAAGGTGGGAGTAGAGTGGGGAAAGCAAAGTGGGGGCTGGGTGGGCAAAGTCCGGTGGGAGTAAAGTGGGGAAAGCAAGGCGGAAGTACGGTAGGCAACGCAATGCGGCAGTGGGATGGGTAAAGCAGGACGGGGGTGGAGTGGACACAGCAAGGCAGAGAAGAGTGGGGAACGCAACGAGAATAGGCCTGGCATATAGTATTACCTTAAAGTGGCATTAATGATTTCGCCTGTTAGGAAAATATAATTTTGGATTTAATACACATATACATGTTGTAAGATTCGATGCCTCTTAGTAGGTCAGTTCTTGAGCTTTCGCTAATTAGGAGGGTCTAACGTTAATAGCACATTATTCAAAATTAATGACATTTATTTTCTTATTGGTAGCGGCAAAGCGTCTTGGGGTGTTTTAGTCTTCAAAGTCTTATAAATATTTACCATGGATGCATGTAGCGAATGGATTGATTAGGTTTCCATCAAATCTTGACTCCCCCCCCCCTTCTAAGTTCTAGTAATAATTAAACCACATAATCATTCAGTTTGGAAAGAAAGTACTACAGGAGATTATCAAACCGTTGTCATTTTATAATGTCAATTATACAGTAATGTACGGAAGCCCACCAGGGTCAATCAAATGAAGAAATATTGCAACATAGTCAGATTATTTTTTCCGTGGTAATGCGATAATGGCATCTTGACAATTATCAAGGTTCGCAAAATGTGGGTGATCAGAGGAAAGCCAAGATAAGACCACATATTCGTACATAAAAAAACTGTTGCCTCTATTATTCTGTTGCGTTTTGGGGAGGTAGTTAGTTACCCGGGGAACTTAATGTCCCAAAGACAAATTGCCAAACATCTATGGGAATTCTGAAAAGAATGGGGATAATTATTTTAAATCCTGACCTGTGTGGCACTGATCTACATCCGGTCCCCAGCATCTTCTGACACCCCGTCCATCTCTTTCACATAACATAGAACAATTACCACCTAAAATAAACATACAATAACCTATGTAACAATTCCATCTGTCCAATAAAGACTCGAGCCCTTTTCTAATAATATGTCTATTAATATTATCATCATGCATCAGTCATCTTGAATTACTCACAATGATCTTGAGGGGCGATGCCATGTTTCAATATGTCTACTGACGTCTGCTGCCCGAACGTGATGTCATTCCATGGTATAGTATTAACATAACACAACAGAGGATTTTCCACAAACAATGCTTTTCCTCGAGATATTTCTGAAATATAACAGTTAAATACCGGTAGTTCAACTTCAAGATGCAGAAAAAAAAAAAAAAAAGGTTAATTGTATTAGAATTAGTCAGTAATCCAATTCGTTGTTACAAATCAAGCAGAATTCCAACTGCATAGCGGCTGCAATTGGAGAGAGAGGGGGAGAGAAATGGAGTTTAACGTCATCTCGACACAAACTAGGTAATTTTGGGACTAACATGGTTTAATATTATTTTAATACTTCGCTTGCGCGTATGGGTCTTTAGCAGTGGACCAGAGGACCTTGACCCTACTCCCATCCTCCTCGCAGTGTTCCGTTTGATTAGAGCTAATCCTACTACTCCCTGCTGATCTGAGTGGTTATTATTGTCACTAATTATTACTGGTCAGTGGTCCTTTTACTGACCAATCACTGACTTCGTTACAAAGGTATTACCTTTAAAACAGAACGTTTAATTAGGGCAACTGTGTTTACATAACGTTGCGTCATGGCTGTGTTGCGTTGGTAGAAATAAGAGTTCAATGTCACGTTAAATTACTTTATTAGTCTTCCAGCATGGTACAGAGTAATTCCGCGCCAAACGATGAATATCACGTGACAGTAGATATCACGTGATCAATACAATAAAGCGTCTGCTAAATATACAACAGAATGTTGTCTTACACAACATCCCTTTTTGTTTTAAATAAAAGCTTACTAATTTTAAATAAGAGATATAATGATATACATATTAAATTTCAGTTATTAAACGTTTAACAGATTTAGGAACACGTTTTGATTTTCTTATGTACATTGGTTTGTTATATTTCTTAGGTTTAGGAATGGACTGAGGTGATGACAAATTATGATCAATCATTTGGTTATCAGTATCAGATTTACAATAATCATCATTATATATCTCTGAATTATATGGTTCAACAATAGGTGGATTACATGGAATTAAAGAAGTCCGATTTCTCCTAATTTTACCAATAGTAGTTTCAATGATATAAGATCTTGGAGAATTTGTACATTTCCTAATTACAATACCATGAATCTTTTTATCCTTTATAAAGACATTACAATTAGGTGTAGTTCTTTTAAGGAAGAAGTTTTATGACGATTATCAAAATTTAATTTAGATCTTGCTCTATACTGTTCCTCTTTCTCCTTTACTGTTTCAAGAAAAGGCCAATGAGGAATTAACCTATCAGGTGGAACTGGAAGGGAATTTCGAAGTTTTCTTCCAAATAAAAGTTCCGAAGGAGAAAAACCATTAAATAGAGCAGTAGTTCTATAAGCTAATAATGCCTTATAACTATCAGATGATTTACGTAATAAATTCTTAACCGTATGTACTGCTCTTTCAGCAGCACCGTTGCTCTGAGGATAAATAGGGCTACTAGTAATTAACTCAAATTGCCAATCTTTTGCAAATTCCTTAAAATGATAACTATTATAAGGTGGCCCGTTATCTGAGCGTACAATTTCAGGTATACCATGACGGGCAAATAAACATTTAAATACACTAATAACATTAGTAGAAGTATAACTTGACAATTTAGCAACTTCAACAAATCGAGAAAAATAGTCTACAACAATTAAATAAGTATGACCTTTAAGATAAAATAGATCTGTCCCTACTATTTGCCATGGTCTATTTGGGAATATTGTGGGAATAAGTGGTTGATAACATTTATCCTTGCATTCTGCACAAGACGTACAATTAGTAACTAAATGTAAAATTTCAGTGGACAATCCTGGCCACCATACACTTTGCATAGCACGTTCTCTACATTTAGCTATACCCATATGACCACTATGTAATTTCTCTAAAACATCAGTACGCATACTGCTAGGGATTAATATTCTAGAATTACGCATAATAAGACCATTATGTACAGTAAGATTATAACGTTCAGACCAATAGGGCTTAAGTAAACTAGATACATTTCTAAGATTTGGCCATCCAGATTTTATATACTCTAAAAGTTTAATACAAACATCATCAGATTCCTGTTTTAACTTAATTTCTGACAATCGTTTTTCTGTAGCAGGAAACGTTTGTATGACGGCTGAAATCATAGATTCACACTCTAAAGTCAACTGATCATCATCTTTTTCATTGGGTCTATATAATGGAGCTCGAGATAAAGCATCAGCTATAACTAAACTTTTGCCAGGGGTATGAAATATGGAATACTTATACCGAAATAATCGTAAACGAAATCGTTGAATCCTGGGAGGAAGTTCGTTAATTGATTTAGAACCCAATAAAGAAATCAAAGGTTTATGATCAGTTTCTATCTTAAATCTAATTCCAATAAGGTAATCAGCAAATTTATCACATGCCCAAGTTACAGCTAAAGCTTCCTTCTCAATTTGGGGATAATTGAGTTCGGCTGATTTTAAAGTTCGGGAAGCAAAACTAATAGGTTGCCAACTTGAAGCTAATGAGGCACGTTGTAAAAGAGCAGCACCCAATCCATATTGTGACGAATCAGCACTAACAATAGTTTCGTGATTTGGATCATAGTGTTTTAACACTTTGGGGCTATAAATTGCTTCTTTTAACTTATCAAATGCAATTTGATGTGATAATGACCAAACAAAGTTCACATTTTTGGCTGTAAGTGTACGTAATGGTTCAGTTAAATCTGAAAGATTTGGAATAAATTTTCCTAACTGATGAACAATACCTAAAATACGCCTTACCCCATGAATATCTGAGGGAGGTTCCATGTGCTTAATTGCAGAGATTTTTTCAGGATCAGGTTCAATTCCTGTATTGGAAATGATATGTCCAAGAAATTTTAAACGAGTCATGGAAAACTGACATTTGGCTAAGTTTAATGTCATACCTGCATTTGATAATTTCTGAAATATGACACGTAAACGTTGATCATGTTCCGACTGATTGGACCCAAAAACTAAAATGTCGTCCATATGACATAAGACACCAGATGTACCATCTAAGATCTGGCACATACGTTTATAAAAATACTCAGGAGCTGAGTTAATTCCAAAAGGAAGTCTGTTATAATAAAAACGTCCAAACGGTGTCATAAAGGTTGTAAATAGTCGTGATTGGGGACTTAATACTATCTGATGGAAACCAGAATTGGCATCCAACTTAGAAAATATTTTAGCACCTGACATTTGTCCTAAAGTTGAATCGACAGTAGGAAGCATATAATGTTCCGGTAAAACATTTTCATTAAGTTTAGTAAAATCTACACAAACTCTAATATTACCATCAGGCTTATTTACAGGTACAATAGGAAAACAATAATCAGTTGGCTGGTCTACCCTAGAAATAACTCCACTACTTTCTAAACGAAGTAGTTCTGCTTTAAGTTTATCATATTGAGCTAATTTTACAACTCTTGATGTAATAACAGAATAAGGTTTAGCCTCAGGCTTTAAACGAATGGTATATTCACCTTCAAGAGTGCCTAACCCTTTAAACAATTTAGGATATTGCTGGACATAAGTTAATTTCTGATTACAATTTACACTGTCAATGTCCGCAGTAGAATGAGTTAAATCAGCCAACTGTAACAAATTAAAATCTAAAATTGCAGGTTTGCCTAATAATAGATAACTTAAATTATCAACAACATAAATATCCTGCACGTTGCTTACATCCTTAATTAAGCATGTACCTCTAAATGTACCTAAAACATGTAATTGATTATTACAAGGACCATACAATATTTTCTCAGGTGATCGTAACTTTAAGTTAGGATTTCTACTTTTAATAGAATCAAAATCAGTCTGCGATATCAATGTGACCTCTGCACCTGTATCAATTCTAAAAGTGAAATTTGAACCATTAACATTAACATTAACTTTAAAAGCATTATCATAGGAAGATGAAGCAAAACCAATAAAGAGCATATCTGGTGGAGTGTCCGACACTTGAAAAACTCGTTTACTAAGACCCACTTTGTCCCAATGTCCAACTTTGCGACATTTTCTACAGGTGCTCTTATGAGCTGGGCAATCTTCACGCTTATGAGACGAACCGCCGCAACGATGACAACTGGAAGTCTTCTTATCAGCTAGAAATTTCTGCTGTTGAGCTTGAAAAGATTGAGTAGGTTTCTGTACACGTCGTTTTTCGTAACCACCAGGCTTCTTCTTAAAGTGACGAATAGCGTTAATTGCAGGTAAATCTTCTACAAGTTCCTGACGAATCTCCTTGGTTTGAGAAATAACTGCTTCGTGTTGTTTAACAATATTAATTGCTGCTTGTAATGTTAGGTCTGAATTGAGCTGAAGTTTCTTTGACAAATTTACATCAGTTATGCCAACTACAATCCGATCTCTAATAAGTTCATCACGAAGACGACCAAATTCACAATGTTCAGTGAGAGGATATAGCGATGTAATAAAAGAATCTGCAGGCTCTCCCTCACGTTGACATCTTTGGTTAAATTTGGCTCGTTCAAATATGACATTCTTCCGGATGACAAAATGATTCTGGAATGCTGTTTTGACAATATCATAATCCGAAATGTCTTCTCGATGGTCAAAGACGAAACTTTGGAATATGTCTTCTGCTTGTGGTCCCATGCTATAAATTAGCATATTAACTTGTTGATCATGAGGCTGTGTGGCAAGTCCTGAAGCCACTCTATATCTGTCGAAACGTCTGATCCATATGGGCCAACTCTGAACATTGTTGTAATCAAATTGTTCTGGAGGTTGTACAAGCGAAGTATTGCGAAGCTCTGCACTAGGGCTTGATTGGTTACCGCGGGAAGTCATGACACTTTTCAACTTTCACTTTGATATTTTTTTTTCTGCCAAACGAAATTTGTTGTTCGTGGATAACTTACATAATAATGACAAAAACGTCGTTGTCTATTATATGCTCCATTCCTTTTAAAGCAAAAATATCCATCTCCCAACTTCTGACACCATGTTGCGTTGGTAGAAATAAGAGTTCAATGTCACGTTAAATTACTTTATTAGTCTTCCAGCATGGTACGGAGTAATTCCGCGCCAAACGATGAATATCACGTGACAGTAGATATCACGTGATCAATACAATAAAGCGTCTGCTAAATATACAACAGAATGTTGTCTTACACAACAGGCTGCACGTTTTTTTTATGCTATATTAACCAGCGCATAGCAGGATATTGCTGCAAAACTAATTGCGTGACAAACGAGGCTATCGGTATTGACGTAAAGTAAACAATACTGTATGGTAACGAACAGACTTTCAATGTTTTTAATAGCTTAAATCTTTGTCCAAAATATTAAGGAAGACCTAAGATTAAACGACGGACTGTCATGTTACTGTACGTAAGTGGTAGATTTGATTGAACGAGAAGAATAGACACACTTACTTAAAAGTTCAAGAATCCGAACCGAATCCAGCAATGCTCAGAGAGGGATTTCTCGGGCCGTTGCTTCAGGAATATGCCCTACTCCTTGTCACGTACAACCAGGGATTCGAAACCATGCCAGTTGAATCAATGACAGGCTTTATGATACAGCGCGCATGTGCTAATCATTTGGAACTGAACAAGATACATGTACATACCCTTTAAAGTTGGAAGGTGAAGTTCTTTTAGACCTCGCACAAAATTTCGTGAAGTCAGTGCCACCACCAGGCCATATTCCTGATCGAACAGCTTAAACGGTAAATCAACACGAATTATTTCTAGATTGGGTAGATGGAGGATTCGAACATCAGATAAAAGACCAATCAGAACGTACCCGGTCACCAATCGAATATCTTGTAGAAATGAAAGGTCATAGTTGATCGATCTGTCCATGAGGTTCGTGACCTCGAGGTTTCCGAGAACAATATTACAGTTCTCATACCGACTTCTCAGATTCTTGTAATGGGTGCTAAAATTACCAGAAATTGTGAAGCCATTAGTTGTTCCCAAACATTCTGAAATAGATATAATAATACATAACTAAAGGGTAAGCGCCAAAATCTGAACCTGTGAGTGCCAAGCTAGAAGAAGTTAAAATTATTTGACAGGATCAATCTGATGTATTATTTAGAGATTAAGTTTTATCTATAGGCGTAAAATTACCAACAAATGCAGATCGTCATTCCTCTAGACAGATCAACATAATCCTGTAAAATCGACACTCTGGCCAATTTCAAAGCTCAAATTAATTTCCGGAGTTTCATGACCCGAAGAGAATCATGCATCGTTAAAGAATGAATGAAATGGGGTTTAACGTCCTACGCTTAAGCACCGTACCTGGGCCAATTGAAGACGGGCATACGCCACAGTGTGCAATGAGGGAAATTTTGCCCGGGCAGCGGCGCTACGGCCTACTCTTATATCGAATTCCAACTGCCAAGGGATCTTTTACGTGCACTCCAATTTGTACACGGGACCTCGGTTTTTCGTCCCATCCGAACGACTAGGCAGCTGTCCTTGTCAGGCCCTCCTTCTGCATCACTGACAAGGGGAAATCACGCCGGAAAATCGAGATGAACTTTCTCGGCCAATGCAGGGATCGAACACTCAACCTCCAGGCTAGCGAACCAGCGCCTTATCCACTTAGCCACCGTGATCCCCTCATCGTTAAAGAAAAAGTCATTACGTTGTTTCAACACATGCTACTCCAACCACGTCTATGAGACCTCTATCGGGTAGGAATAGATGATCTAATTTACCTCGAGGAATAAAATAAAATGATATTGGGTTAGCGTCCTACTTTTCTGCTACAAAGGAAATTTTTGAACAGACAGTGAAGTTTCCGCCTACTTTTTGTCGAAGTTCAACTTCCAAGAGTTCTTTCACGAGTACATGGATTTTCGTCCCATCCTCGATGTTTCGAATGCATCTGCAAAGCAATCATTAAGATGCCCTACCAAAGCATACACTGCTGAAATCTTGGTATTCTCCCACTCTAGTCCATCTGGAAGAATGATAAACTTACCTCGTTCCAGCCTAGTTGACGATAATATGACCAAACGGAAAAACAAAACCGCTAACAGCAGAAGGTTATTGCGGTTCACGCAAGCCATTTTAAAATGTCTAAAGAAATATTCCAGACATTTAATACGTGTTAATGGTGATAGTATCAATTTGAAAACAACATTGTGGAATCCATGCCTTACGTAACGATTCTAATCTCATGTCTGTCTAAAATAGTGAGTGTGTCTATCGGTTTACTTATATGGATGACATGTTCATGTTTATTTTAACAAGAGTGGGAACATGATATGGACAAAATTATATAAATATAGAATAAATATTCAGGAAAATAAAACTATCATAAAAAAGGGCCAAATATAAGTTAAACCAATGACAGCTGGGTGTTGGCGAAGAGTAAATGGGGAAAACCCTTCTCCCTGTAAAAAAAAATCCCCTGAATCCCAGCACACATAGACTTAGTATATAACCGTATGTTAGTCTCAAAATAATATGATTATACTACTGATAAGAAATTAAACATAATTGCTTTCCTTAACCCCATTTCAATTCCCTTCAAAACAGTAAGTCTGGTAAGAAATAAACTGGGGTTTAACGTCCTACTGTTCTGCTCCAACTGGGCAAATGAAAATGGGCATACGCGATACATTTGCTATGACAACGGCGCTACTCTTATTGCGAATTCCAGCTGTCAAGGGTGCGTTTACATGCACGCCAATGTGTACGCGTCCTCGGTTTCCATACCATCCGAACGACTATACGTTTCCAGCTAGAACCTCTGTCCTGCACCACTGATAGGGGAGAAACACGCAGATGGATTTTCTCTAACACGGGACCTCAAGGTAAGCGAACAAACGTCTTATTCATTGAGCCACCGTGGTTCCGAAGTCTCGTAAGCGTCTACACATGACGTGTCATCTCTCGAAAGATGGATTATCAACCCAACTCCCCCTGCCGCCACCTTCCACTGAAAATTTAAAACCAGCACCCGTGTCCAATGCTGATTTCAAATGCACATATATTCAGTAATTCAAATCCAATAGTATAGTGGTAAAATCGGTGTATTTTACTAGTAAAAAAACAAACAGTAAATATCAGAAAATAACAAATTAGAATAAAACAAAACTACATACTATAATATAAAGATAAAACACATAACTTCCTCAATAAAATTTAACATCCTTTGCCTTTGGATCCGAGTCTTAGTTAAAGGTAACGTTCCAAGAATTGGTGGATCCTGATTATATCCGATGACACACACAGGGTATAATATATTAAACAATATCGGTAGATATTTGTTCAACATTCCCATGTTTTGCTATGGGGTGTTATTTCACATGGTGTACCTAAATCTGATTAAAATACAGATCTTTATTTCGTTTCCTTTTTTTTATATTTTCGATGGCCTAACCTTCATGAAGATCCACCCGATGCAACTGAGGTATACCCTATTCAATAAGCCTCTATGATTCAGCTCCATCCGGTTGAGCAGGGGAACTATTATAATATAATAATATATATGATTGAGGTGGGTCTATTCAGTAGGGTAAAATAATAATATCATAGCATTATGTACATACGCATTAGCCAATCAGATTTATCCATTTTTATGCCGACATTATTGTGACGACAGGCCTGGCTTGGTGTATTATGTCGTGGTCGGAGGAGGGGTCGGGGGTGGGGGCGGAGGTGCATGCCCTCTTCCTTTAATTTTACTCACGTTAATTTTCTAAATAACTGTTTCATTCCAAAAAAGATGGCATTGTTTGCAATGGGGAACTAAAACCAATTAAAATGGGCTAAAACAAATTTGTCTGCATGGTTTATTACGGTTGTTGTTTTGTTTTTTTCTTTCGCCTCATTTTATCCTAATAATTTGATGAGACGCACAGGAGCTTAAAAAATGTTTCTGTATTCTATATCATCGTATGTCAGTAGGATGAGCTATAGGCGAGGGTAAGATACGAATAGCACAGCACCTAGGCGTAAGGGGGGTCATTCTCCACGCAAGTCTCGCTATCCAGCATTCGTGGACTGCAAGGGAAGACAACTCTGTTTGGGAGATTGGGTGGGGGGTGCAAAAGAGCATGATCAATATTGGTAATCAAGTACATCCTAGTCTCGGTTGTCAAGCTATACATCTGTGCCTTTTCAAGCCCGATTGGTGACCTTATTCGGCCCTGTTATGAAAAATACCCCCCCGTTATAAAAGAAAATTCCGTATAAAATAAATCAAACCCAATCGGTCCTAATCTGAAGTAGAAAATATTTGCGGCATGGGCCTGACGTTAATAGCGTTGAAAGTTACAGAAAAGATGACTTGTTGTCCTGGACTATGGGTTTTTATTTTATTTGAGATAATTCACCCGTTCCAATATTATTACCGCATTGAAGTGGCTAATAAAAACAAAATAAATCGGCCTTCAAGGCGGTCCCGGTAAATTTATGACCGCCTTCATGTGGACATAAAGGCCACCGCGGGACAAGTATGTTTAAGGCTCGGTTATCCATGGCGTTATCTCGACTCTCCCTGGGTTTAAAGCTTCCGTGTGTGCGGATGACCTGTTTTACGCTAAATAGGGCCTATATATTTTTACGTGGCTACCTCACTATCAGCGATGTCATTAGGGTTAGGGTTATCGATTGAGGACCTGTTCCCGGGCAACGCTAAAATCAAGCTCTGTGGGGTGTGGAAATTTGTCGGGGACGGCCCCGGGAGGGGGTGGGGGCAATATTTTTTTTCGCAATTTGACATTTTAGCCTCCGGGGTGTGTCTGGCCCCCAAAAAATTAAAGGGGCATGCACCCCCCCGGAAAAAAATATTCCGACGTCAAAACTTTCCTTTTGTTATGGCCCTGCCGCCCCGAAAAAATCTAAGGTTTACTTCCCATAGGGGCGGAGCTGTGGACGATTCGAGAAGCCATGTTTGCGACACTGCCACGTGCTCGATATTGAAACCAAAGAGGCCGAGATATAGGGTCGCAAACATGACCCATCGTTCCGTTCAGAGTCCAAATATTTTTACCCGAAAACACCAATTTTCACCTGTAAACACCCTGATGCACCCCCGAGGGCGAGGTTAGGTATTCATAAAGTATATCACCCCAGGGGACTCGTTTTTTACCCTCAGACCCCCCCCCCCCCCCGGGGACTGGAAGTGGGTGAAATCGCGGCTTTTTTAACTAAAAGGCCTCAAAGGCCCACTTTGCTCGATTTCCTGATTCACAATGTCCTATTCTAGGGTGTAGGGCCCTTTTCCAGGGGCCTTGTCCCTTCGCGGAGATTTAACCCAGAAAAAGCAGTTGCAGAGGTGTAGAATTTTTTCGGAATTCCACACCGGAAGTGATAGAGGTCTGAAAATTGGTGTGGTGACCCAGACCGATGTCCCGACCCAGGATCTGGTGTAAAAATCTGGAATTTTCGGTCGCTTCGGGTTCGGGTGGGGGCACATGTGCATTTTTTAGCTATATTTTTTTAAAAAAATGTCAGCTCTTTTGCGGAACTATTCCTCGTGGCTATACCCTAAATCGACAACTGGGAGTCGCGTGGTACCCTTGAAAATTCTCTGCGACCACCGGAAGTGGGTCAGATGGCATCACGATGTTGACTTGACCTTGACCTTGACCTCTGAGGGTCAAACCAAGGCCACCACGCGACTCCCAGGGGTCGATTTAGTTTATAAGGCCGCGATCACAAGGTCGCCAGAATCCACTAGGGACGAAAGAGTTATCTCCCCTTTGCCCACAGGCATTTTTCACGATCGATTTGACTTTCTGAGTGATTTTTTCTTCCAAATGGTCTTCCGATCGGCCCAAAAGTGCATGGCCGGGTAGAACACCCCCCCCCCCCATTTGTTCTTCATTTTTTAAAACCGCCAGTCAAAATTCGTGACCTTGACCCGCTAGGGGCGCCGGAAGTTGTGCGGTTTTTGCCCCCTGGAGGCCAAACTAATTAAGATAGAACCCTCGGGTCTTGACCTGTCGAGCTTCCGTCATGACCCACATGACCCCAAAAGGTCAAGGCCATCTGAAAGGGTCAAGGTCATCCAAATAACTACATAAACGCGTGTTTAGGGGCCTATGTTTCAATCCCAGGGCCATGTGGCATGTCGAAGGTCATGACCTTGGATGAACACATCAATGACCTTTCATTTGAGACCTTGACCTTTGATCTGACGTTTGACCTTCGGGTCCAAAATATCTCAAAACTTTAGGTACCGTCCATAAATTCTGAAGATAGGTCAAAGTCAAGGTCAAGGTCACGACCCACAAGGACTTTGACCGAGCCGTCCCGTTGGGTCAAGGTCATGACCCTGGCTGACTTAGCGTGCTGTCCCTTGGGGACATAGAAAAAAAATCACCTTAAATCTCACCGGACTTGGAGCAATTTCACCGAGGTTTCGAGGCTTGGTATTCGATAGGTATATCTACCCCGACAAGTCGCTGGGTCACTTCAAAATGGGCGTCCGGCGACCGGAAGTAGGCGAGACGGCCCGATGAAGTAACGTTTGACCTTAACCTTGACCTTTACGAGCCAAGGAAAGGGTCATGACCTTGGATGAACACATCAATGACCTTTCATGTCAGACCTTGACCTTTGATCTGAAATTTGACCTTGAGGTCGAAACATTCCCAAAACTTTAGGTACCGTCCAGAAATTTGGCAGATAGGTCATGGTTGAGGTCATGACTCACAAGCTCGTAGACCGGGACGTCCTGGTGGGTCAAGGTCATGTAGTCTGACCTCTCCGACATAGTTCAAAGGTCAACTTCAAACTCCCGAACTTTGGGAATTTGACCAAACCGGAAAGTGATGTCCTTGCGGCTACCCACAATGGACCCTTGCGCGTCACGTCAGGATCTCGGATTTTTTCTGCGGCTACCGGAAGTGGGTCAAAATTCGAAACAATATTCCATTTTTGGACGATTGTTCTGAAATTTCAATACAAGCTGCGCGTTTGGGATGCGCAGTTCGCATTAAATTTTCAGAAAAATCGTTCAAAAAATGAGCCGCTGAGAGAAAATTTGAGTTTTGGATGCAGAAATTCGGAAAGCCATGATTGCCACCCTGCTTCGTGCCCGATGTGGGAGAGAGAGGCCTCCATTTTGATACGATGGAGGGAGTTTTCTGCGCTATTTATCCCGCCCAAAACATCCGGATTCAAACCCATAGAGGCCGAGATATACGGCCGCAAACATGGCCCCTCGTTTTTGGAAACCATGTTTGCCACCCTGCCACGTGCCCAAATTTTAGACTATGGGGCACTAAGTTTTTTATACGATGGAGCGAGTTGTCCGGGCTATCAATCCCGCCCAAAACATCTAGAATCGTACCAATAGGAGCCACGATATAGGGCCGCAAACGTAGCGCAGGCCTAAACTTTAAAAAGTGACTTTTGGTCCAGAGGTTTGGGAAGCCATGTTTGGCCCCCTACCACGTGCACGTAGTTAGGGTGAGGGACCCCAACTTTAATACAATGGAGGGATTTGTCCGGCCTATCGATCCCGCCCACAACATCTGGATTCGAACCCATAGGGGCCGAGATAAAGGGCCGCAAATATGGCCCCTCGTTTTGGGAAGCCATGTTTGACACCCTGCCACGTGCCCGATGTTCTCAGCAGGGGCCTTAACTTTAAATATGATCCCGCGCAAAAAATCTAGATTTGAGAAATAGGGCCGCAAACGTAGCGCTTAAAAAAGGGAATTGTTAATAAAGTCGAAAAATAGGCAAAAAAATAGGCAAATTTGCGCGAGTGTGTTTTAGCAGGGGTAAGGGTTGTTAGAATTTCTTCAAATTTTCAGAGATTGTACCTTGGGATGTTAGCTAACACATATAAGAAATTCTTAGCTTTTTTGGCTACCCCCAACCCCCATTTTCGACCATTGCGAATCTGGTCTCAAAATTAAAATCGAACACCTAGTTCCACCTCTATTTGAAAAATGAAAGTTGACTTCCTATATATACCCCCCCCCCCAGGAAAATGGCCCCCATTCGGCCCATATGGGTCATGGCCCAAACATTTTTAAGGACATTGTGACTGGGACCATAGTGGAGGTACCCAAGTAAGTTTCGAGTGTGTGCGCATGAATCGAAGGGTGTGAGATGCATCCGCGCGCTAGTATTTTCATTTTTTTGGCGATTTTTGACCAATTTTCCTCCGGAAAAGGGCCCGTATTAACCCCCTATGGTCCCGATCGGTCCCAAATTTGGCCCTAACCCTTGGCTACCTGCCCAAAATGAAATACATTTGAACTTGATCGTGATTCCGAGAGGGTCAGGGCGATCGTTATTCCAGGGGGACCGTAACGACATTTCCGAAGTCGCGTTTTTCACCCAAAAATCCTATAACTTTTTTTTAAAAACGCTCGAATCGCTTCGAAATTTTTCCTAATTATAATAATAAAAAATAATTTATTTTTATATAGCGCATTACACATAGTTTCAATGCGCTGTACAAGGCATTACATATAAAATAGGTACATTTGAAAAGAACAAAAATATATAAGTGCAATTAATACAATCAATACAAACAGGAGTATAATACACACATATTCACATACAGACATATTTACATATTCATATACATGCACATACATACAAACATGTTCACGAGTAGCGTTGTTTGAACAAATGTGTTTTTAAACAGCGTTTAAATGAAGCAGTTTAGGAGCAGAGTGTTTAAAGTTAATAGAATGATTTTGAATATTGATCTTTGGGCTATTGGAAGCCAGTGGAGTTCATGTAGTATAGGGACTGATGGAGCAAACTTGCCTTGTCTTGTAACTAATCGGGGAGCAGAGTTTTGTAAGGTTTGGAGTTTTTGTATTTGGGTGAAGCGTAGGTTGTGATATAGACTGTTGCAATATTTTCTGTGTTCATCTAACAGTGCGACTTTTTCAGTCCAAACCCATCCTTTTCCTCTAGATATGTAATGTGCGCATCTAATAGAGCGACATTTACAGCATAAACCCATGATTTCGTCCAGATGTTTAATGTGTTCATCTAACAGTGCGACTTTTACAGTCCAACCCCGTCTTTCCCCCTAGATATTTAACGTGCGCATCTAACAGAGCGATATTTAGAGCCAAAACCTATCCCCCCGACCAGACATTTACTGTATTAGTTAAACAGAGCTACCCTTTCTCTGATATTCAATGTGTGATTGTAACAGGGCAACTTTTACAGCCGAAACCCATGCTTTCCTCTTGATGTTTAATGTGCTCATCTAAACAGAGCGACTTTTATAGTCCAAACTAATCCTTTCCTCTAGATATTTTTTATGTGCATCTAACAGAGTGACTTTTACAGCCCAAACGCATTCCTTTCCTCTAGATGTTATTGTGTACATCTAACAGAGCGACTTTTACAGCCCAAAACCACCCGTCCTTCCAGATATATTTAATGTGTGCATCTAACAGGGCGATATTTAGAGTCAAAACCCACCCCTTCGACAAGACATTTACTGTAACAGTTATATATCGCGACTTTTTCTCAGATATTCAATGTGTGCATGTAAAAGAGCGACTTTTACAGCTAAAACCCATCCTTTTTTCGAGATATTTAATGTGCGCATCTAAAGAGCGACTTTTACAGCACAAACCCATGATTTTGTCTAGATGCTTTATGTGTTCATCTAACAGAGCGACTTTTACAGCACAAATCCATGATTTCGTCTAGATGTTTAATGTGCACATCTAAAGAGCGATTTTTACAGTACAAACCCATGATTTCGTTTAGATGTTTAATGTGTTCACCTAACAGACCGACCTTTACAGGCCAAACCCTCCCTTCCTATAGATGTTTAATGTGTTCATCTAACAGAACAACTTGTACAGCCCAAACCCATCCTTTCCTCTAGACATTTACTGTATCAGATGAACAAAGCCACGTTTACACATCCTAACTTCTAGATATTTAGTGTGTGTACCTAACAGAGCGAAATTAGCGGCCCAAACCTATATTATATACACACCATCGACCAGACATTAACTATATCCAGATGAACAGAGCGACTTTTACCCAGATATTGAATCTATGCGTCCAACAGAGCAACTTTTACAGCCGAAACACATCCTTTCATCCAGATATTTAATCTATGTATAATGTGAAGACCAGGATTAATCTATTGTTCAAAATTCAATGCCTTATAAAACTATATAAACTTGGACAGGTGACTATGATATCGGATAAGTATCCTAAGGTTAAGGTACGTCCGAAATAATCTCAATAATCTGTAAAAATTATCTGAATCTACAAATCCGTTTAATTTTCTGTATATCTAAAAGTTTAGCGAGTCAATGCTCATACTAGTGTTTTTATTTTGTCATATGCATATATTCTATCATCAAAAATTTACTTATGGAAGAATGATTGAATGCAATATTAGGGACATTTGATGACGTCGCAATAGCATCAGCGTTAAATTATAAAGTGACATAACGCCAGTTAATGCTAATGAGATGCGATCTAAACGTCCATATTACTTGTTAAGTTATTTCAACTGGACCCCATCTCTTCCATATAGTTCTTGTTGGTAAATGCCCCGGTGAGAAAATTATTGTGGACTTGATATATGACCAATGCATCGATGTCCGATGATCAACGAAGAAATTTTGCTCGTGCGCAACATTTCATATTTTCCTTGAATGCCGAAACCCCTCAGCATCCCCCAGTTCGCTGCCTTCTTATTTGTAGGTGCCCGGGCAAAAGTTTCCTTGACCATGTTTTTTAGTCATCATTGGATGCCAAGGGATGACTGGAAAACGAATTTCACTCCTGCTTGAAATTTTACAGTTGCCCCCCCCCCCCCCTGAGGGGTTTTGGAACCGCCTTCTTGTTTGAGAATGCCTGGGATTTTTTTTTCTTGACCACTTTTTTCTTACTCTATATACCTCATAGAACACACCATGTGAAAATGAATCTCGTTCTAGAAGTTTTAATTCAAAGCACAATTTGCGACCCCTTTCGGGGGCCTACCCCCCTTATGCCCCGCCCCAACCGTGAAACTCAAGAAATGACTTTTTCTCATTCTTATCGATATGCAGTCACCTTCCGATGGTCAAACCTTTCGTGCTCAACTTTTTACAGTTCGGTCATCGAGCTCTCAGTTTATTTATAGTGTCTTAAACCAACAGTTTAGGGTTTTCTTAGATTTTACCACTTTCCGGTGCACAAAATTTGGTATACTTTTGGGATTTTATAAAGTACACCTAAATAAACGCAAAAATGAATAAATGAATAAAAACGTTTTCTTGCAATTTGTTGGGGGTAAAATCTTAAATTGATTATCCAGACATTTGACAGCGAAAGTCTTTAAGGATAAATCCTCTAGGTTTTTTTAGTCATACAGTAAGTAAAATCCTATGGGTTTTTGTCATGCGACAACAGTAAGCAGAAATGTAAATAAGCCCTTTCTTGTGTCAATGGTAATTTGAAGATTGAATTTATCACAGTATGCTTTGGCGGTTGAAATAAAAAATAAAATTTTGTAATGGCCCAGTGTTTGAGTTAATGTCATACATACAGGGAGCGCTTGCCTTTGATTGGTCAATTCATAGAACAAATCCTACGTCAATAGGGCTTGTTCTAAACCTAAGGATTTATCCGTAGGCCAGAAAATCTAAAACCTATAGGACAAATTTTTCCGTACGCATGAAAGGATTTATGGATATAAAACCTCAGGATATAAAGGCTTAAGGTAGCCCAAAATACAACATGTGCACATGATACAAATAGTTAATATTCAGATAAATGTACAAAATACAAACACTTTATTTTTTGTAATAATTTTTAATAATTAGTCATGTTTAAAAGGTAAGGATTTAAATTATCCTCTGTTTCACAGGAATTGGAGGAGGAAGGGAAACCTTTCCACCTAAACAGAAATTCATATTTCCCTCTCCTTCTTCTCTTTATAACCTTCTCTACTTCATATTCTGAAAAACATAATTTAAATATTCTGTATATTTCAATAAAAATAACCCTGAAAAACAGGTTGTGACATAGGTGTAATGGTATAACCACAAAAAACATTGACATGCCCCATGGCTAAGACGCTGACTGGATAGCCTGGAGGTCGGGTGTTCAATCCCTGCATTGGTCCAGAAAGTTCATCCAGATTTTCCGGGGTGGTTTCCCCTTGTCAGTGATGCAGGACGGAGGGTCTGACAAGGACAACTGTCTAGTCGTTAGGATGGGACTAAAAACCGAGGTTCCGTGCACACATTGGCGTGCAACCGATCGGGTTGCAAAGGGTGGGAAACTTTCTTGGAATTTTGGAATAAAATTATAATTATTTACTGGAATTTCCTTTTTCTTTGTTACTTTTATCTATATAAACTATTAAAACTTATTTAACTGTTAGTTGTGTTCCAAATAATAAAACTAAAGAGATAAGTTTATGTAAAGGGACTGTGTGCATCAGAAGCTGTTTTGAGTGTAGCTTCAATAATTCTTGCAATACCACCTTCATCATTAACAAATGAACATGTTGAAAAGTTGGTCTGTATAAGATCATTAAGATCTAATTTGAAATTCTTCGAAGTGTGCTATGAGGGAAATTTTTGCCTGGACAGCGGCGCTACGGCCTACTCTCATATCGAAATTCCAACTGCCAAGGGATCTTTTACGTGCACTCCAATGTGTACACAGGACCTTGGTTTTTCGTCCCCTCTGAAGGACTAGACAGCTGTCCTTGTCAGGCCCTCCTTCTGCATCACTGACAGAGAAAATCACGCGGGAAAATCGAGATGAACTTTCTCGGCCAATGCAGGGATGGAAAACCCGACCTCCAGGCTAGCAAACCAGTGCCTTATCCACTTAGCCACCGTAATCCCCCATTAAATATAAAAAAACAACTTTAAAAAACTGTACTGTAACCTCTAGGTTTGAATTTGGCCCCCTAACCCTTTTGTAGAGTTGTAAAATATGTACGTAGGTTATGTACAAATTTAAGTGTCAATGTACATAAATTTCACGAAAAAGGCTAACATGCAAGATATGACTACATTTTACAAGAAAACAGAGCAACAGAGGTCATTTATTTTGTTGGGCAGTTTCGGTACAATTTATACGAAATTCGAACCCAATTATCATTATGGTTTAACAGTGATGAATGATGAAATATAGTGACCGTTTTTTTAAATTGGATAAAAATTGTGACCTGTTCAGGGGACCAAAAGCTAAAAACGTGTCTTTTCATACAATTAGAGGCCATAAAGTTAAATAATTACGATCTGATACATGCGAATATCGAAAGGAACCAATATCTTTTGGGGAAAGCATATATTTCAAGTTTCGTAAAAATCGGATAAGAATTGTGACCTGTAGGGTGGCCACAATAAATTGTGGGGGTACTGGGGACAGGGCGAGGACACTTAACGTCCACGTGAAAATGAGGGCGCATAAAAACTAGTATCCTAGTTTGATTTTGGTCCCCTAACATTTACTTGTAATTGTAAATTATGTACGAATGTTGTAGACCCTTCCGAGGCCAGATGTAATTATTAAATTAATTAATAATGAATATATTGAAAATTTCAGTCAAATTACTTTATTGATATTCTGTGCGAAGTTATTTCCGTTAGTGACATCACACATGGCGGGGAAATATTAGCGTTTATCGCACACATGGTTGGAATTATTGAATCCATTCAGTATCTAAGCTATCTGGTCGTCTAAAGAATAAATTTTGTGCTTGCCACGTGAATAAAAGGTATAAATAATAATTTATATAACTTCTGAAGCCATAATGAAATCCCCAAATAGACAAACTGTAATTTGAATCAATAATAGACCACATTTACCGGACAATTTTGAGCTTCTTGGTACCATACTGGGGGGAGGGTCGCTGTAACACCCCTTATTCGCATAATCTGGTTACCCACCATGTTCTTGTCTACACAAACCAGATCGACACCTACATCGGATAAGTCGGTAATCTGAAAATAAAAAGAGTTTATTTTATCATCAATTATCCACACGTGTAGTATGCCGGTGCAATAAGATATTCTTTTTATATATATCAATAGAATTATCATACTGAAGCGTGGCGCATTGACATTTTGCACGTTCTAAGCCTTGTTATAGACAAGAGACACATACATTAAGAGCCACAAATACCTACCGCAATTTCACATAGTCGTATGAAGGCAAATGAGTATATAACACTGTAGCTATCTTTCAACAACAAGGGCTTGCCATGCACTCAACCCCCACATTTCAAAAGTTAAAATTATTAAGTGTACATTGGGTCCCTACACTTCACGTGAAATCTGATCGAAAATGGTTCACATCTAGAATCTAGCCTCGTTCAATTATATATTTACAAGAAAATTACTGCCCTACGAACGAGAGGCAATCGACAATGATGACAATGCTCAAATGAAATGGCCCAATGCTTCACACTTGGTAATGTTCGTACAACCAGGGACAATAGTAGAGTCCTCCATAAAAATGAGAGCGGACGTCCTCACAGGGGCGACACCATAAAAATGTGGGCGATTAAAACAAATTTACCAAGGAAAATTCTTCTTTAGGGTTTTCTTTGTGCCAACAACAGTGGGGAGCTTTTGGGCTATATCTCTGTACATAGTCATCATCCACCAACAGCCTCAACTGCGCTGTGCAGTCTTCAATGTTTGGTAAGTTATCTGCAAAACAAACATTAAAATGAAACAATCTAAATGTACAAATTCCAATGATTTATTCATGGGCGAAGAGGTCAATATATTCCGTCCCCTGGCATAAATAGGCCTATTCCTGTTTTATTGCGTTTTAATATTAGAAAGGCCTGCAGAAACAAAAAATATGTAGCCTATACTCCTGCCTATAGGCCTAACCCCAACCTTCAATCTCGCTAACAATAACAATTGTGTGCCTCCTAGTTCTAGGCTAGGGGGGTCTGATGGCAAGTGCGCGCTGTATTAAGCCTAAGACCTGTCATCATTGAGTCAAATGGCATGGTTTCGAATCCTCGGTTGTACGTGGCAAGGACTTGAAGGAGTTGGGTCGCCTGTCCCACCTCGTGGGTTTTCTCTGGGTTCCTCCCACTGCTAAAGACCCCTACGCGCAAGCGAATTATTGAAATAAAATTAAAACCATGCATGTTTATAATTATAATGTTAGGCCTAGTGCCGAAATGACCTAGGCCTACTCTAGGCTAGTAATAGTATT
The DNA here is from genome assembly GCA_917208275.1 of Patella pellucida. Classification (NCBI taxonomy): domain Eukaryota; kingdom Metazoa; phylum Mollusca; class Gastropoda; family Patellidae; genus Patella; species Patella pellucida. The sequence continues at coordinate 10,753,601 of OU795044.1, forward strand.
GAGACTTGAGTAGTAACTTAAACCCCATATTTCTCTCTCCCCCTCTAGGCCTAACCTTGTTAACATCTCAGCGACCTTGACGAAAACTGAGCTGGCCTTTCTTTAACAAATATATTACATAGGCTAACCATAGCGGAATGGGTTTTATATAATGTTTATAAGCTGGAGCCTAACCTTTTTTCTAGAACAAGGTCAGTTTTAAATTTTAAAAAAAAGTACAAGGGCGCACTCGATACCATCCTTAGATCGATTATCGGCACAGCAAAGAGTTGTCGATTTGATAAAAAGAAAAAGCAAACTCGGGACAATATTTTAAATATGTAATACTAAAAAAAAAGCTAGACCTCACCAGCTAAAAACCCGTTTGGGGTCAAAGAAGGCATAGGACTAGACTCAAATAAATCTAGAAATAAAAATATTAAGAAATAGGCTAGCCTAGTCCGGAGGCCTACCTTGGTCAAGTCTATTTTTAGAATCTTGATCCGTGAAAAGTATTTAGAATCTTACCTCTGATTGTGGCAGTATAGGTGTAGGAGTAGCAGAAACTTGTTTCGTTGGCGACATCGTAACGGTAAATTCATAGGCCCGAGTCACAGAGTAAAAATAACTAATTCTTGTCCAAGATGTCGAATCGCGCCTAAAACTACCAACCTTCTTCTTTAGATTTTGATGACGTAGACATGAAATCTGATTGGCTAATGCGTATGTACATGATGCTATGGTATTATTTTTTTACCCTACTGAATAGACCCACCTCAATCATATATATTATTATATTATAATAGTTCCCCTGCTCAACCGGATGGAGCTGACTCATAGAGGCTTATTGAATAGGGTATACCTCAGTTGCATCGGGTGGAAGATCTGAGAAGTTATAGTTGGGGTTCACGTCAGGGGTCAAACGAGCAGCTGCTTTTGTCAATATGACGTCAGACATTGATTTACCCATAGAAATATATATTTCTATGGATTTACCTATCAGCGTTGACGTTTCTAGTGGTTTGCCCTCAATTCCGTGCATCACAGGGCCAAGAACTCGCCGTAACAGAGCGTTTCATTGGCTAGACTAACCCCTCACACCATCAAGAACACCTCAATGATAACAACTCTTCCATATCCTAGTGTAGTAAACAATAGTAAAACGAAATTTTGAACTATAAAAACGAAACGAAATAAGATCTATGCTTTAATCAGATTTGGTGTATCTAATCACATTAAAGGTAATGAGAAGAAAGTAATTCGTTAAATGTTCGGTCAGCTATTTAGAATCAAAAATTCCACTTTGTAACATATTAGCTAATGAGTTAATCATTGTTACGCCATCAGAGATTCTCTGTTGAATTTCTGTTAATGATTCATGATTGATGACTAGTCCATGATTATCTTCTATTAAACCCTGGATATAGTGGAAATCTTGTTTCAGCGAAGATATATCGTCATCTTTCTCTTCTATTATTTTATTCAAGGATCCCACTAGAAGATGAAGCTCGGCGAGTTGTTCTTCCTGGTTCAATTTATCCCGAAGAAGTTGTTTAGTTTTTAATTTCTGAAAGAGAAACGAGTTAATCTAATATAATGTACATTTACACGGCAGGTACATATCGAGCAGAGTAAGATACTCATTAAGACTACATTTGGAGGGAGTCTATCTCGAGGCGCGTGTGTGTACCTCATCCAGCCGTTTATCTACTCCCAACGGTACTTCATTAAATGTTGTGTCCACTCCTGAAAGTAAGCTATCAAACTTTGTGTCTTCCCCCTACTAGGCCTACTCTTTCAGATTGTGGCTATGCTTGAATTGATTCAATCTAATTACTGGTAGAATTCCATCAAGAATTCCTGTGGCAATTCCTTCTACAACTATGTCTATCCCTGGTGGAACTCAATCAAGAACTCCTTCTCCACCCGGACAGGAAGAAATCCTTCATGAACTATTTTTACTCTTGGGGGTACCCCAGCAAGAGCCACCCTAAACATTTGTTATATCATAATTCAATCAATAAGATGTATTATAATTATTTACCGTTTTTTCTAGCTGTAATCTTTGATTGTGTATTTGAATATCCTGCTGTATTACATCTCTCCACAAATCATATAATGTCACCATATACTTATACTAAAAATAAAAATGAAAGAGTACATGACAATAATAAACTTAGGTTATTTCAATTGAGACGTTTTAACAAGATGTGATAGTCAGTGTTGTAAATGACATGAAATTAAATGGGATTAACGTCCGACTGTTCTGCACAGACTAGACCAATGAAGGCAGGCATAAGACCATACAGTGTGCTATGAGGGAAATTTTGTCCGGACGATGGCGGCCTACTGTTATTCAGGCTTCTTTAATGTGCATGTCATTTGCACGGGACCTCGGTTTTTCGTCCCGTTCGAACGACAAGGGGTAATTATTATGCCGCCGGGAAATCCAGAGGAACTTTCTCGATCAACAAATGGATCAAACACGGGCCCTTCAGGTTAGCGAGCCAACATCTAGCTTCCTAACTGAACCACCGTGGCTTCTAGACCGAACTGAGATTGATTATTTGACATTTAATAAAGAAAACAGAATCAAAATGCCAACGCTTGTTCATCTCCGAGCTTGGATTCAATCCGATTTAAAAACGGACTTCTCGTTAAATTTTCGTGGACAACAAAATGGACATAGGCTTATTGCATAGCTAGCAGTGCGATCTAAAAAAATCGTTTGAATAAAATTTGTATCTTACATTTTCGGATTCCACATCGTGCGCCTTGTCCTGATGACCGTCGTTGTTCAGGTTATTCAGGTGCTTCTCGTTGTCTTGCTGCCCCCTGGTGTCCCAGTGCTCCAAGGTGTCCCGATGCTCCGTGGTGTCCCGGTGTTTCTCGTTGTCATGCTGCCCCGTGGTGTCCCGGTGCTCCATATTATGCTGGTGCTCCATGTTTTCCTGGTGCTCATCGTCGTATATAAACTGACGTGACTGGCATCTTTTCTTCTTTTTCTGTGTTTTTGCTAATAGCTGATCATCATTTTCAATGCCATTTCCATGACTTAACAGTTTGTGACTATATACACTTGTATTTTCATATTTTCCAGTCTTTTTACTTTTTCGATGTGTTTTTTTCTGTTTACGATCGTTTATATCCGTTACATTTACGGGTTCGTGCTGTGAGGACGGACTGGTTTTGTTCTCTGTGGATATACCGCCTTCCCTGCCCACACCTATATTTATGTCACTTTTAAGATCACCGCTATTTGTTATTATCAAATGTTTCACAGTAGGCATACACGTTTCAAATTTGTTCTTTTTTAAACAATTGGGATTATTCTCGTTATCCGATTCCAGACTCGGCACCTGTAACGTTGTTGAGTTATCTCCCATTTTCGTAGGCATCGAAATTCTTGTTTCTTCGCTTAGATTTATCGGTGACAGTGAAAGTTCTTCCTTGTCATCAAAATCCCAACCCAACGATTCGACGTTAAAATCTTTAGCGCCGCCATGTTTGCTTTTATCCTTTTTTTTCTTCGTTTTAACTTCCTTATGTTTTGTGGTGTTAGTTTGTAAATGACAAGTCTGTGTGTCCGGTTCTGTGTGTACGAAATTAAAATCTTTAATTCCGTCGTGTTTGCTTTTATCCCTTATTTTCTTCCTTTTAACTTTTTTATGTTTAGTGATGTTAGTTTGTAAATCACAAGTCTGTGTGTCTGGTCCTAATGTGTTTATTTTGTTATGTTTCCTGTGGTGGCAATGTCTGTGTTTCTTTCTTCTGGTCATATCTGGGAAAAAGACAGTGGAGGCTTTTTGTTGTTGGAGGTAGGGGCAGGGGTACACAACGTTGTCTAACAATGTCCATGGGTAATTTGTTCATCTACGTTTCGTTTTAAACATCTAGAAATCGAGTCCTCAAAATTACACATTGGTAGAACGTCGTCAAGCCGTTTTGGATTTAATTATTTAGATCTAAAAAAAGAAGAAGGTAAAAGAAAATAAAAGAACAATTCAGTCGAAAAATAATCATGGATTAGCACTTTATTCCAGTTGGGTTAACAGTAATCTAACTTTGCAGGGGTAGGGGTCAGAAGATATTGTTTCTCTCTGTGCGATTAGAATGACAAATTGTTTATTTTTAAAACGGTGGATGCGCAGATTTGATGCCCCCTTACAATGCCCCCCCCCCCTCTCTCTCTCTGTCTCTGGCAGAGGTGGGGGTCAGAAGATATTGTTTCTCTCTGTGCGATTAGAATGACAAATTGTTTATTTTTAAAACGGCGGATGCGCAGATTGGATGCACTCCAATGTAAACAAGCAAAAAAAAACATTTATTAATTACAGTCGGCATTGTGTTCCACCGATATTAAAATCGCCACAACTGCTCCGTAGGCCTATAGAATAAAAAGGCCTATTTTCAAAATAACAGTCACACAAAATATGCACGTGCGATCTTCCCTCAAGCTGAAGCGTTCAACGGGGAGTTGAAGATTATGTAAAGATAGATATTAGAGTATTTTAAGAGTTTAGTATAATATTGTTATGAAAAAGACACATTTATAGCGGAATTAACCTCTCCGAAACAATGTATACATTTGTAGTGATTTACCTGTTATTGGCTGTTATGTCACGTGATCTCTTGGTGCAGACGGTCATCATATTAATGGTTCAATATATTAAATGGAACGGGCTCAAACACTCAGGACCAAAACTGATCAGCAATAAATATTCGCTAGACGGCTAAAAGAAGGCTTTGAAATTTCCGACGTGAAACAGTGGTTGCAAAATACAATAAAGGATGTTTTCACGTGCGAAAATAATTATTCGTCTTTTCAGTAGCTTATCAAACCAGCCCACGTGGTCAAGATTGGTCAATATACGGGTAGGTAAAGGGTTTCCGCTGCTGTGGATACTTTATCATTACCGGTAAACTCTACTGATAAGTTGTCGATAGGGGGCTGAGAATATCACATATTTTACCTATCAAGTAAACAAACAAAACAACATAGCTTACCGGATAAGTATTTCCATTTTTTGTAAAAAAAAAACTATAAAAAAAATATAACTTATAGCGAATTTTTTAATTTATTATATTTACAATAGAAATGGTTACACTACTGATGTCTTCCACTTTACTCTCGATACGCTACGATTTTGTAGCTATATTTACAAGAGCGGTTATTATAATAATAATGATATTTGGAAAGCGCAAAAATACTTTCAGGAAGTTTTGATTGCGCTTCTTGACGGAAATGGGTCGGGAAATGAAGTTCAGTCTAACCTGTTATATACTTACATAATAAAGATTCGTGGCTTCGATTCTAAATTTGACCAGAATATCAGTTGTAATATGTTGAATTATTTTCATTTGTGTAACTTCTGCATTTCCAATAGTTCCCCACAAATTTAACCGAAATCAACATAATCACATTTTGTAGTAATATTACCAAAAGATGCTCATCCAACCAATCCGTCAAAATATGTTACCAGATACACTGAGATCTAGTACTGAATATAATGAAAAGAAAATAAGTTAACTTACTTTGTTATGAGTTACTTTTATGGTTATTGTTAACATAAAAATAATAGGTTGGGATTTCCTGTTGCTTTATTGTGGGGGATTATAAACTCAAATTACTAAAAAAAATGGTTGAGGTGATTTTATTTTCGAAAGACTTCCCAGGGTAACGGTATGTGAAAGGTTGTGAAACACCAGCAGTTAATGAAACCGAATTTTGTCTGCGGAGCTTACACACTGGACCCTTTGTTCTGCAGGGCCCGTGATAAACTTGCGTCTCAATCGTATCCGTCCATTTTCATTTACTCATTCAATTTCTTACACAAAGAATCTAGTGTGCAAGTCAGTTATCGAGCTTCGACCCTCGGGGTCTACTTAGATGAACACCCGAGCTTGCGCAATTGAACACTATGAACGCTAACGCGTTCTCAGTGTACAACCTTGCACCAGCTCGGGTATTCATCTAATTTTCCCTCTCTGTCTCAGTCGATAACCCTTATTTATTACATGACTTTCATCAGAGGATCTAACGAGAGCCCCACCCCTCACTGTCAATACGCCCGGTAATAAGAATATAGGCAAGATTCGAGGCTTAACTTTTGGGGAAATCGTTCTAGTGTTCACTGTTCACTCGCTGTAGTCCTCTTACGGTCATGTAAATTTTTCTACTACAAATAGGCCAATGTAAGGGAATACTATGCCTGGTACTTGAAGCGCACTGGCCCTATTATTATCCATTCGCTTGATTTGATATAAGTTTGATGTTTTTATTTGTTATGTTGGTGTATTTTGTGTGTGTTACTAGTCTGATGCCAATTACCATAAAACGAGTTGTCTCCCTTCCACTGTTAGATATTATTATGACAACTACAATACCATGAGTAATTATTAGATATTTGACTGGTTTCTCGTTCTGCCTAGTGCTAGTATTTTCTTTACGAAACATTTTCGTCTCATGAACTTCAACAATATTAAATCTGTTAGATATGGTTTCTTCTATCTTATGTTTGCATATATGCACTGCCATACAATATATTCCTATTCATATCTAATTTTGAGACAAATACTAATTGTGCATTGCAGTCTCCTGTTTCTGGAGAGATCCAATGTAATTAGGCAAGAACACTACTCCTTGTCACAAACAATCCTGGGGACAATTAATCAATACCATTACATTTTTTTCAGGAATATATAAACTTGACTACTGGTATATAAAACGACAAAAAACTTGAAACTGTATCAAACATTTTTACATTTAATATTATAATATACAATTTTCACACTTTTACACCCGATTCACTCTTGATAGCTACATAATTCTTAATCTTGATAGCTACATAACTCTTACTCTTGATAGCTACATAATTCTTAATATTGATAGCTACACAACTCTTACTCTTGATAGCAACATAATGCTTAATCTTGATAGCTACACAACTCTCAAAATACTTTGATAATCAGACAATCCTTGCCAAAAATAAATATCTGGGAGCAAAATTTTATGTTATTTTTGAAAGAACCATTAATTGTATATAATGGGTGCTGTTCATGCAGTCTTTCAGAAATGATGCAGTGGTATCTGAGAATCAGACATTTTTTTTAAGTACAACTGAATAATAATAATAATATCTGCTATACTGCAGAATGATTGCCAGTAGCGTTTTCCTGAATTTCCTTCCCATTTTTTTCAATAAGTTCCTTTTGTAATTTTAACAGAGCATCTCTTCTGATTTTGAGAAAAGTTTCTGGAGTTTTCCATGAATTATAGTCATTACCGTATATAGCATAGCTGTATACAGGTCTTTCCTCACTTCCTAATACAGTTGGAATTGTCTTATTTTGCTCTATAAGTTTATTAATAAACTCAATACCCCCTTCAACTAATTCTAAACTCTGATTCACTGCTTGTGTGTCACCATCTAATTCTTTATGAAATTTCATACCCTCTCTTATCCGTAAATAACATAATCCTACAAAACTATATACTAAAAAACGATACGCCAACGCGAATCGCCGAAAGCGTAGTTTTTCATGCAATACGTAATTAATCATAGACCCTGATATCAATGAAATCGGAGCCACAATGTTTTCTTCATGAAATGCTAATCCATCATTAATCTTTGATAATTCACGTGAAACAGCAAATATTTTGGCCTTTTCACTAAAAATCATTAACGGGCCCAGTTGTTTTCCTTGAGGAGAGTCCCAGTTGATTTCCTGGTTATCAATTGTTATTTTCTCTTTTTCCAGGTCAGCAACTGATTTGCAGTTTAAATTTATTGGAATACCAATGATTGATCCCCATACAGAACTAATAGAGCCCCTGCTGATGACATCTATTCCAGAAACAGTAAAAATTTCAGTTTCCTGTTTTCTGTCGAAATATGATTTTGGTGGGTCTGGTTTCTGAAAAAGAGAATTGAGGTTGAATGATGTTTATTGAACCTAAACTAACACATGGCATGCATGAATTTTATCTAAATAATTCCCTTGCACATACGGAGAGAGAAATTAAGTTTAACTGTACAAATTTGGTCATTTCGGGACTAACACATGGTTCTATTTTACTTTAATAATTCGCTTGCCTGTAGGGGTTTTTAGTAGTGGGAGAAAAACAGAGGACCCGGACAAAACTCAGGAGGCTGAACAGGCAACCTTACTCCTTGTCACATATAACCTGGGAATAGAAACCATGCCAATTGATTCAATGACAGACCTTATGATACAACACACACACACGCTAACGATTCGGCCATTCAAACCCCCTTGTCTGTAGGGGTTTAGGCAAGTAGAACAAGGCCTTGTCATATACCAGTGTGGAATAGAAAGACTTATATCAATTGTCTGACCAATTGACTTAATGACAGACCTTAGCACGTGCTAACCATTCGGTTCTCCGAACTCCCTTGTCTGTAGGGATCTTCAAGAGTAGATGGTTTAGACAAGTGGAAGTAGTCCTTTTCATAATGTGGAATAGATCACTTATCTACATCCTAACTTATTAAACTTAATAATCCTCCCAAATGTTGAGGCAATAATTAACTACACACTAAAACGATGTACATCATTGAATTTCAATACTACCAGTACACTAAGCTGAATAATTCTAACATGTTTGAAAATAATGGGAACCTACAGGTTTTGGTATCAAGGACATCACTCTGCATAAATACAGTAAAAACAAGGGTTTTTTTTAAATCTTTTTGTGAAGGGGAGATAATTATACATAAAATCAATGTGACATTGAATTTCAAACTGGTGTATCTCTAATTAAGAGTAGCCTAATAATATCAAACTGGTGTATCTCTAATTAAGAGTAGCCTAATAATTTCAGCGAGTTTTAAGAAGATCAATTACACGGATTCTATAAAATTGAAGGGGCAGTAAAATTTAACTGTGGCACTGAATCTCAATATGGTTCCTCAATTATGACTAGCCCACACAAACCTACTTTAATAATAGACTTTAATTGGTGATCAACAGGAACAGCTATATCATTATTGTAATATTGTTTGGATTCTTTATACTGGTTTAGTCCCAGTGTACCACGATAAAATGAGAAGCAGTAAATCCCTCCTGCTAAAACAGTTGTACACAAATTTTCTATCCTCAAAATGTGTGACATCCTGAAAAGAATCAAATAATATGTTATTAATTCACAACCTCATATTGTGTAGTTCAATAGAAAATTGCAAAGTTTCCTGAAATGAAATGGGGTTTGGCAAATTTGACATCCTACTTAATTTTCGGTTGGCTCTAACTGGGCTAATGAACATAAGAATATGCCTTACAGTGTGCTATGAGGGAAATTTTGCCTAGACAGTGGCACTACAGCTACTCTTAATTTAAATTCCAACTGTCCAGAGCTCTTTTAGGTGCATGCCTCAGTTTATTTGTACCAGGCACTGTTCCATTTCCACTGCCGGAAAAGCCAGAGAAACTTTCTCAGCCAACAGAGGGAGCCAACCCGAGTAGTTTATGATTTTTTTGGCGTGGTTTCCCTTTACAGGGCAGAGGGCCTGAGAAGGACAGCTGTCTAGTCATTCAGATGGACCAAAAAAACAAGGTCCCGTTAGGTCCTACACATTGGTGTGCATATAAAAAACCCCTTGGCAGTTTGAATTCAATATCAAAGTAGGCCGTAGTGCCGCTGACCGGGTAAAATTTCCCTCATATGATGTGTATGCCTGTATTAGCCCTTTCGGAGTAGGACATTAAACCCCATTTTATTTTATTTCATTCCACCCTTATTGTCAGTGCCACAAGTGCAGGACAGAGGGCTTATCAAGGGACAACGTAGTCATTCGGATGAGACCAAATACGAAGTGCCCTGTAGTATAGGCTACATAGTACATATTGGCATAAGCAATAAGGCTACATGTAAAATATACCTTTGCAGTTAGAATTCAATATGTAACAGTAGGCCTACTGTTCGGAAAAAAAATTCCTCTCATATATTCAAGTCAAAGCATAACCGTTAGACTAGGAGTAGGACGTCACTGTTGAGAGTATACAGTAGGTATTGTTAGGGAATTTTCTTTCGAGGGGGGGGGGCAAAATATTTTTACGGTCCCTCCCCACCGCTGGCTACGGGCATTATGGAGGTGTATATATTGACTACGGGCCTGTAGGACGTTAAATTAAAGCCCATATAATATTATAGCCTAATATAACTTATAAAGCCATAATGATTTTATCATGTAATGTATTGCTTCAATTCAATCTTTTTACGCGTGGTTCTCCTGTGCACTATCTACTAGATGTCGTACTTCGTGTACTTGTAAGATGATCGTCACACACTCGTCGTTTTCTTCAAGAATAAAATGACATTATTGTCATAGTCATAGATCCTCAGATCGGATAACCTGCTTTGCTTTGCATTGCTCTCAATGAAAAAGAAATTGTGTCTGGTTAATGTGGTCTACGAAAAATTCCTTTTCAGCCAAAGGAGACTTCCGACCATAGAGTTATATATAGAAACTAGAGTCCGCACTCATCACGTGACAGCGTGCCGACATGGGGTCTTGTCCGCCATGTTAGTTCCGGGGAATATGAACGTAAATACCCGGATGTTTACTATGTTATCGCATGAATCAATCTGTGTATAACTGTTTTAAAACATGCACAAAGCCACAAATATTAAATTTTCTCACCCAAACATTTATTGTTTAATAAAAATAGTAATAAAGTTCCATGGACCGACTTATTTCCGGGCTCCTCCTTCAACGTAAAGGTTATAGAACAATTTAATTTGATATGTCAGCGAACGACCGCAGTGTCTCTACGTCTAGGCCTACATACTTTACCTTCGGCTTCGCTTTCTTTTTCAGTTTTTATTAAAATATTGATCTTTTAAATTAGTAGGCCTACAATATCCACAATATGTATTCCTATACAGTAATTTTTTAAAATTATTTTAGAAATTTACGGAAGTAATTAATAAAGAATGTAGAGAAATGAAAGTTGATTTTTGTAACAATAAAAGTGAACAGAAATCAATAGCCCGCAGAATTATCTGTACCGGTATTTATCTATTTGTTAATAATTTTTAGAAATTTAAAGAAACTGAAAAGGGGAGAAAAACTATAAAAAAAAGTCTACAGAAAATGTTGTATTTTTTCATTTATTTATTTATTTATTTGCTAATGTGCTTTAGAAAATTATGGAATGGCATTTCATTGTCAGCGATCTCGTACTCTAGGCCTACTATTCTACAGTAAATATGACTAATAAATTCGATAAGTAAACTTCTGCTAGAACGGTTTATTTATTTATTTATCTATTTATATATTGATTTAGAAGCCCAGATTTAAACGTAAAATGTTATTTATTTATTTATTTATTTATTTTGGAAAATTATGGAACTAAAAGGGAAGAGAAGTTAATGGTCTGTAGGGAAATGAATATTTATAGAACAGTAAAGGAAATATGTTTCCAGAATGAAAACAATATTTATGAAATGAAATGGGGTTTAACGTACTACTGTTCTGCACCAGGGTCTAATTATTTGAGGTGGAGTAGCCTAATGAGCGTGTTTGTTTTTGGGGAACCTTGCAGAGACAGCGTCTCGATCGGATGGGACGAAAAACCGAGGTCCCGTGTACAGCTGACGAAGACCGTCCCGTTTTTAGGACAGTAACTTAGTAAGATTTCAATTTGTAAACTTATTAGTCACATTTACCGTAGAAAGAATAGCCTAGGCTACACATTCGCGACATAATTTAAAATATCATATATTATACTGGGGCCGGTTGCTCAAAGCTGCGTTATCTTTTAACGTTCCGTTAACTTTAACGGAGAGAAAGATTGTTGCTGGAAATAAAGGCCTCGAACATTCTGTGGTGCAAATTTATCCTATAGATTTATGCTAATATAAAAAAAGTATTCTATAGTGTTTTCTGTAGTAAATTTAATGGAAACTTAACAAACAACACGTTACCAAGATATGTCCGTTAGAGTTTAATAGGTCGTTAAAATAACTTAGTTTTGAGCAACCGACCCCTGGAAATTAAATTGAAAGTGAAAGTAAAAAACGAGATCGCTGACAATGACATGTCACTTTTCATTCCATAATTTTCTAAAACAAATAAGCAAATAAATAAATAATTAAAGAAAAATACAACATTTTCTGTAGACTGTTTTTGTTTTTAGTTTCCTTCCCCTTTTCAGTTCAATAAATGTCTAAAAATAATAAACAAATAAATAAATACCGGTAAATATAAATACAACATTTTAAGTACGCTTTTATTACTAATAATCTTTCTTCACTTTTCATTCCCTAGTTTCCTAATAAAATAATTAACAAATAAATAAAAATACTGGTAGGCCTAATTCTGCGGGCTATTGATTTTAGTTTACTTTTATTGTTAAACAAACCCAACTTTCATTTCTCTACATTCTTTATTTATTATTTCCGTAAATTTCTAAAACAATTAACAAATTGACTGTATTGGAACACATATTTACTAATTTAAAAGATCAATAATTTAATAAAAAGAGAAAGCGAAGGTAAGTAAAGGTAATAAAGCCGCTAAAGTAGGCCTCGAGAGACACTGCGGTCGAGATTTCGACATCTCAAATTAAATTGTTCTATAACCTTTACGTGGAAAGAGGGGCCCGGAGATAAGTCGATCCATGGAACTTTATTATTCTTTTTATTAAACAATAAATATTTGGGTTAGAAAATTAAAAAATTTAATATTTGTGCACGTTTTAAAACAGTTTGACACAGATGGATTGATGCGATAACATAGTGAACATCCGGGTATTTACGTTCATATTCCCCGGAACTAACATGGCGGCCGTCGCTCCATTCCGGCACAAACCTTTAACGTTGTAGTCATGGGAGTCACGTGATGAGTGCGGACTCTAGTTTCTATATATAACTCTATGCTTCCGACACAGTTCGTTAATCTCCGTATGTAAACGTCACGGTCGGAATGTGCAACCGGAAGTCAATTGACAACACTGGAAGAATTTTGTTCCTAAAAACTAATTTTTAGCCAGGTTAATGAACGAAGGCTTCTAATATGAGGCAAGCAAGACATGGTGATTAATTCTCCAAACTAAATTTTAACAGGATTTTAGCAGAACTGTGCCAAATGTAGCAATAATGTCTTTTTTTACGAGATTGTTTAGCAAACGTCGTTCCCGACGAGGTCGTGGTGGAGCAAAATCACATTCTGACTTTGTTGACGGTCAGCAGCCACCTCCAGTGAAGTCAAAGCATCTTTTAACTTGCACCGTTGTCCTTTTAGATGCTTCAGAGATCACACTACAAATCCATGTAAGCAATTTTCTTTTGCTTTGTACTTTATTACTTACTTTATGCATTTATTTTAACCTAACTATTTGACAAATAGATAGCTCAAATAAAATTTTAAAGAGACCCTCACACTGTGGACTGTGACTGTTGACATATTGTTGAGTTCTGAAATTGTTATGCTTAACAAAAGTAGGGGAAATTGCAGAATAAGTTTACCAATACCTGTACATATCATATCGTTAAATGGTTATTCCAGTTGTATTGCAGCCTTGGGTCTGGATGGGGCTGATTTAGCTTGAAATTGATATTTTGGATTATTATTATACACATTGTAATTTGATTTTACCCCAATACTAACTTCAATGTTTTCTGGCAAGTCCTGGTAAGGGATACAGAATTATTTTATTTGAGAACAGACACAGGGTTTAAGCCAATGGGGGGTGCAGGGGATGCACGTACCCCCCTTTGCTTGAAGAAGGGGGGGTGCATACCCCCCTTCAGTCGCCTGAGTAATATTTTCAAAAAGTGTTTTGTGTTAGAGAAAGAGTGTTTAAATGATCTATAACTAAAGAAATATCATATAACATCTTAAGATGTGATAGAGTGCATCTTTATTGCCATTCAGGTCGACACATGTACACCCTGCCTTCTTTTGACTTTTTATTAGTGGTACACATGTATTAGGCGGGCGCTTATTGGTCGACCGTATGAATTGTACCCCCCTTCAAGCTTTTTCTGGCGGAAACCCTGATGGTGGTACAACATGTACTTGATTTGCTGTACATGGCAGGGTTGAGATGACAATATTATTATTAATAAGACATAATTAATGGTTTCTGATTGACCTCTCTGAGTGCTCAGTATGGTAAGACTTGACAATCTTCTAAAATACACACTCACTCGGCAGAATACGTGTACAATACATGTATGTATGGTATATCACTACATGTACTGCCAATACGGGTCCAGGTTTATGTTTGACATGATGGAAATGTTTTATGAAGGTTTGTGAACATTAAATAACCTCCAACAGCAGTTACATCCTTGCCATTTCAAGACATGTGTAACATTTGCACTGATATCATCAACTACATGTACATGTATGTGTGATCTGCTTACAGTGTCGGATACATGTACATGTAGGTTTGGTAAACTGAAGCCTAGGACCTCCAGCCATGGTGTATGTAATATTTTTGACACTGTCATAAACTTTCTTACACACACTGTAGTCTTCATCAACTGTATTCATCCTCAGCTTTACTCAATTGTGTTTAAAACACACTTTTATCTTCTTTATTCATGAGGATAGGGGATAACTCAGAGGAGGGGACTCATACATGTACGTGGAATAGTCTATTGTACAAATCTATGTATGTACCTAGCTAGGGCCTCACTTCATCTAATACATAAATCACCCATCTGGAAAACAATGTGCATTGTGGGAGATCTTTGAGTAAACTTACGAGGAGCGACCATTGCTTTGCATTGGATTTCTTTGACCAAATTTTGCTCCTCGTAAGTTTACTCAAAGATCTCCCACAATGCACATTGTTTTCCAAATGGGTTATTTATCTATTCTGGCCCTGTCTGGTTAGAATTAGAATACATAGGCCTACATGTACAACCTATACCTGCTGGGTAGCTTATTGACCACCGGGTTACTGTTTGTAGAACACCTGGTACCATTTCTCATTTATTTGGATAGTTTATGGCCTACAGGTAGCCAGTTTTGTTGTAGAGGTGTTTCTGTATTGTCCAGCTGCGTTATCCATAAAATACATGTACGTTTCCGCTCCTCAAGGCTCAAGTCTTAATCCTGACTGGATTATTGCTCTTGTTTTAGCTATTGGCTAAATTGGTAGGTGTCATGTACATAACAGTTGATGCTAAATGGTCTAAAAAAAACTGACACCAACATGTTACATTTATTTAGGAAGTTCACTAAGGAACAATATTTGTTCTTGTATGACCAGGTGAAGTCCATGTACTGTACTGTACAATATTTAGTTGAAGTAATTAAACTTTATACACAATGTATACAATATAGGAAGGCAATGGAGTTTTAACATCTCTTGAACATAATACTTTAGTCATTCTGATAATAGCAGGTGGTTGCTTTTGTTTCTATTGTCAAATGTACAATGCAAGGGAGATAAAATACATGTACAACATTAACTTAAGGGACTTTTTTGGATGATTAGTCCAGGGTTAAAAATATTTCAGTTTGCCTAAACCCGACTAATGAAGATTAGGTATGGGTAGGTAGGTAGGCAAATTCTTTTTTGGGGGAGGAGGACTAGACTTTGACTAGAGAACTAAATGCAAAAACAAAACAATATTTAAACTCTTTTAACTTGATTAACGTAACGAGAAGAGTAGGTCTACAACACAACCCATTGTTATTTATATGTCTGTTAACAGTAAACTGTTCAATCTCCCGACCGAATATTTCACATTTGGGTGTTATTGTCAAGCGTAAAAATAATGCTGTTAAAAAAAAAAGTTCGAAAACGGCAATAAAAGAATTTGACTTGTCAGTTTTTTGGGGGGGATCGGTAGCGTTTGGGCAAACAAACAATCTTTTAATTATGGCCTTATTAGGGAGTAGTAATGAGTAGGAACCAATGCAGGGTTGTACCAGTTTTCAAGATTGTTGTCAGTGTAGGGCACCCTGCCTAATGTACTAAACAATGTACTGTTCCTTTAAAATGAATCTCATTTAGTATAAAGGCTACTGTACATGTTTTGTGTATAAGCGAGATGTTACTACTGTTAGACTTGGATGTCCGTTAACAAGAGTATCAAATAAACTTGTTCAAACTTCTACATATCAAATGATGTGGACATTCTCCTCTCGTGTTAACTCATTAAACAAATCTTAATGTGTATCCACCATTTTCTTAAAGATGTGTATCCAGGACTAACTAGGTAATTAATGGGCTTTTGTTCAATTTATGTCAATCTACACCTACACTTTAAATATCTCTTAATGTATTTAATCAAATAAAAACACTCCCTTATACTTACACATTGTGCATGTGATAACTTGAAAAAACTCTTTGATTTAGCCTAAAATAGGTATTGAAGGGTTTATCTTATGTCTTTCTACTTCAGTTAGTGATGGGTCTAGCTCTACATGTATACATTTACAATTAAATTTTGTTTCAATAGATTATAAATGTGGGATTTCGTTCCATTTTAAATTAATTCTATTTTAAATTTTGATTTACACACACAGAAACAAGAAATTTGATATAGACTGGCTAGTGTACATGTACATGTATATATTTCAAAACTGGCTCTAGCTTTAGTACATGTACATACAATGTACAGTACCCAACTGTAAACTTATTGTGCTTTCAATGTACTTTTCTGAGAGTTATGTTAATGACAATGACTGAAATTTTGGAACCTGGAATAATTTAGAGAAAAAATGAAAAGCAAAGTATATTACTGATTAGACCAACAAGGGCTAGTCTAGCCTGCTTGTACATCATACATGTATAGTTAACAAGTGCTATTGCATCTACATGTATGAATATTTATTGACTATTTTCTGCTGTATAGTTAGTCATCTGTTTACCTGTTATATTAGTCATCTATATTTATATTAGATGTCTGTCATATATAATTATATTGTTTAAAGTTAGCTTAATATCTGTCATATTTTACTGTTTTAAAAATATATTATGATTCACTGCTTATCCAATTGGGCCGCTTATAAGGAGATGTCACAGAAAAGGAGTGGCTTCTCATATTTACATACTCTACTCTGCTGTAGGTTGTTTCAAATTTGTCCCACAGTTAATCTTACTGGATTATTACAATCACTAGCACAGTCAGTCTAGAAATATACAAGGGGCACTTCCTTAAAGCGGTGTTATGGAAGATTATACAAAGACCTGACAGTTCTCTCTATGATAGATAAAAACAATAATAGATAATATAAAGGGAATATGCCCAAAATTTCAGTTCAATCAATTCACTCTGTTATAGAAGATTACATATGTAGATACAGACCTGACATAATATAAAGATAATATAGATATATAAAGCCTTGATTGTCATTGCTACTGTTGTTACAATAATAACGAAAGTCTCAATTATCCGTTTTCATGGTTAATCATCATCAACAGTCGCGAGTTGGTTATGATCTTGTTATGATTTTGTCATAAATAATGCCTTAAGAAAGACCTGCATAATGTATATTTAAAAAGGGAACTCATATTAATATATATTGTTAATCTTTTTTTGGATAGTTGTTACTTCCCCACCATTTTTTTTTTCTAAAGTTATACAGATGTGCATGTATGTACATAAAAATATTGCTGCACTTGATCATGAGTTCTGCTATCAGTGTCTTCCAAGTACAAATTTAATTTTGGCAGTGATATAGCCAATATTTCTGTTTAATCTGCTGATTGACTTGCAAGCATAGTGTACTAGTCAGTGAAAATCTACACTGCAAAGTCTGCAAGTAATGTTACTATCAGTATCATGATAAGTGTTGGGAACCCAAAACAAAAGTAATGATACAGGTTTGTGGAACAATATTTGGGACTGTCTGTCTGACTGTCTGTCTGTTCGGGGTTGGTGGCTACACTAGGGCTGTCCTGATGCTGAAATTGGGTGTATGGGGGTAGATTGGGTAGAGTAACATAGGATTGGTGGTGATGGCCTACCACTACCAGTTTCTGAGTTATGCTACTTCCGGTCCATGGTTAGTTACATGTACATATGTACATGTAGTACATTTTTTTGACTTTTAAAATGAATGTGAGCAATCTAAATGTCATGCCTTTCAAGTGGTCCTTCAATAAAGAGTTTTGTTTATCAACCAATGACCAGTAGGACGATAGACAAATCAATATGGCTGACACCTTTAAGACTTAACTTCAAGTACTGTGTAAATGTATTATAGGTTAATGTCAATAAAAGGTAGTGGGACAAAATATTGACAATAACAACAAAATACAATATTCATTCTTGTAACGGTACATTATTTATTGTCAACATTTTATTTGTAATTGTATTAATACCTGGGTGCAGATGAATAAATAATTGTTTTTATCAACACGATAGATCATTGTATTTCTTCACTTAGCTTTCCTATCTGGGATATTTAGTTGGAGGAATCAGACTTTCAGCAAACATGGTTGACAAGGGGTTGTTAATGTACTTATGTAGTACCGGTACATCTACATTGTACATACATGTACTATAGCATATTATTGACACTGTCATTGTTGATCAAAAAGTGTCTGTGACAGTGTGACAAGACAGAACTGGTTATTTCTTGCCTTTGATACCTGGTTTGGTTTAGTCCAGTCACTGCAGTGTACATTCAAAGATATGTTCAAACATAATTTCCTGTCTTCATTAGCCCAGTCAGAGCAGGACAGTAGGACTTTAAACACTATTTCATTTCAAACGTAAACTTACTTTCTAATGACAAAGAAAAATAATTGTTATAAACATGCATGTAAAAAACCAAAATGAATTAATAGACTGTCGGCACTATTTGATTACTGCATTACATTGATGGTAACCACATGTTTTGTAATAATTGTAATATTATGTTTCTCAGCACCATACATATATTTTCTAATCATTGGATAAATGCATTTGAGCTTTAAAACACTTAACAGCTTGCTCATCCGAGATTCATGTAATATAAGCATAACATTATCCATGCATGTACATGTACCATAAAAGTATACTGCCAATTATTTGAGATTTAATGGTTTGAATTTTGGTTAATAAGCCCCTCATTCTTTAAACATGTATTTTATCACCCAATAATACATTTGACAGTATATATCGCTTGTGTGATAAATTACATAATCTACTGTGATATATACACAGTGGTGATATCGCTTTACATAAATTTGATTGGTCAATCAAAAAGGAACTACTTTCTTTTATTTTAAAGAAACCACTTTGTTTAAGTAAAGAGAGACTTTTTTATAATAAAAAAGGAAACTGCTTTTATTTAATTGACCTTGGAGGAAAAAACTGGGTCAGTATATAGGACTATACAATAGTTAAACTGCTTTCAAAAAATGATGTATCACTAGGCTGTAATGTAATTAGGTTCTATAAAAGTGAAATCTATACCAAAGAATTATATTTATTTATTTGTGCATGTAAGAAAGGATTGGGTGATAAATAAAATCTCCAACTCGTGTTTTTTGATACCAAAAAATATCAACACTCGTTGATAAAGTAAAAAAACTCGGCAGAGCCTCGGGTTTTTTTACTTTATCAACTTGTGTTGATATTTTTTGTTATCAAAAAACACTCATAGGAGATTCTCTATATGTACCCTAGTAGCATCTTAATCTAATTTGTGAATCGTTTGTACTGGTAATGGGGCAAACAAACAAAATACAGTACATATTACATCGTCGGCCTTCTGGCGAACCGACGAATCTGATATATATTTAAGTATTGAGAATTACGTATTGAGAAATTTATACTTTGTTGTTATCTTTGTGGCCATCAAATACAATATTTATTTATGAGGTATTATTTCAGACATATACATCATGACACTAGACGACATTTAAATAAATATTATTAATTTATGGCCACAGAGATAACAACAAGGTATAAATTTCTCAATACGTAATTCTCAATACTTAAATATATATCAGATTCGTCGGTTCGCCAGAAGGCCGACGACATGTACTAGACACGAGAAAAAAGATTTATGGTAATAATTCTGCGAAGGTGAGCTGATTTATAGGAGTGTTATTTTTGTTTTGTACATGTACTGTCTACAACTCTACATGTGTTTTATATAGTCAAATCTAACCAAACATTTATTTGGGTATAATAATTTGCTAAATGAAGTTCAGTAAATCTGTCCTCTTCTTCAGATTCTCTTAGATGTTATACTTTGATAGTCCAGTGTCCTCTCCAGAGATTTGATCGAGGATTTAAAATTAAGCTAACACAAGAATGAAATTTTGTGTTGACATATTGGTGTGGATGAAAATAGTTCACAAAATTTATTTTAATTTGGCCTATCTGTCTGATTGTGAACACCACCAAAATTAATCACATACAGTACAGTAGCTTATTGACACAAGATGACACCCTTGTTGTACATGTATATATCACTAGAAATGTCACTCAAATAATTCCTACTACCTATTCTACTGTATATAGTTATCTATATCAATCTGACACTTGGTAATCACATCAGCTTTATAAAACAAATATTCTCTTCATGTTAGTCTCTTATTTTGTATTTAAACAGTATCTGGAGTCTAGTGTAATATGTATATACACATGTATGTAGAATGAATGAAATGGGGTTTAACATCCTACTATTATGCACCTACATGTATGTAGCAGACCAGGTCTAGTCGTAAAAAAATGGGTGTGATCACCCACCCACACCTGCATGTTCATGTGAACTGGTACAGAACTGACACATACATATCTTAAACATGTACATATTGCTGACTATTTAACAGTCAGTCTCATCTGTGATATTGGTCGATCATTTTCAACAAATGTACGAATGACCTCATTTGACTTATGACCCTGAATATCTCAGAAAAAGCCCCCACGGTGGACTGAATACCACTTGGCAATGTATTCTATGCTAAATTTTACTAAAGAAAAATTAGTTTGGTTTTGTATCCATTTGATGTTCCCCCCCCCCCTTGCTCTGAGACTTCAGACTAGTTGCTTTCCTTGTATTTTCTCATGGCATGGTCTGGTAGACAGGACCATACAGTATACCAACAGATAACACTACAGACTATCCAAGTATTCAAGACAGTTCCACCCATTACTCCAGTACTTATCATTACTACATGTAGATACATGTATATACACTAATGAGAAAATGTCTGTTGTATAGCCATTAAAACAATATCTTATATACATGGTATCATCTTCACAACCACATGTAGCTGCTACAATATCCATATGGGGGTTTTACATAGGCTAAGTCTGTTCCTTAATCCCATTCAGACATCTTGAATAAAATATTGTTTATATAAAAAAAAAAAGAGATAAAGTTAAAAATATGGTATTTTCCAAGGTTGATGTGAATTCCTTTTGTTTAACTCTTGCAATATCATCAGACTTCTTGGTGTGTCACCTTCTACTTTTTTACATCAATATTTACCCTATATTATTTCTGAAAAAAACATTTTTTGTCAGAATTAAAAAAAAAAATAGTACTTTCAGCTAAAGTTACCAGGACTGTAGTAAAACTTAGACAATTATTTTAATGACTTAATCCCACTTTTGGACCGTCTTTGCCTAAAAATGAATCTCTTATGGTTCTCAATCTGAAATATTTAAAACTTTACAAATACATGTACCGGTTCTACGGAAATTGACTTTATTTTATTTTTATATACACACTGTTAATGTGTCCGAATATTGTTATAACCTGTGTCTGTCTGGCGGTCTGGCAATAATATTAGAGCTAACACGGACAACTTGCTGATTGACAAAGACAGTTAATCATTGTTGATGAAATATCTAGGTCTACGACATAATATTTTAGACTTTTAAAATAAAAGACAGCCCTATACTGATTTAAAGTTTACTTTATTTTAGTGGACGAACTCTTTTGTTTTAACAAGGCTTAACTTTTGTCTCTCTTCTAATATTGACATTGTTTTATGGTTACAGAAAAAGTCTCCGGGTTCAGAATTACTCGAACAAGTTTTCTACCATCTTGATTTGGTTGAGAAAGATTATTTTGGTATGCAATATACAGATACTCATAATGTTACAGTAAGAAGTTATTTTATTTATTTGTGAAATTATTGATTTTCTTAGAAAATAAATTTGAAAATATGTAGACCTACATTACATTGTCGGCTTCATATACATGTATACATGTATGATCTCTTAAATATTTGATATAAATTTTTATTTTTCCCATACAGCAGCTTTTTTTCCTACCCTTCATCAAATTCTAACTGCAAGGGCCCAGGGTTAATTTTATTGCACACCAATTTGTACACAAGAACTTGATTTTTTGTTCCATCCGAAAAACTAAAAACCCCATTGAAAAATACAGAGGACATTTTCTTGTTAAATACGGGGATCAAGTCTGGTTGGTGAGACAGCATCTTACTCACTGAGTCACCATGGCTTCCCCAAACACTCCTTGGATACAATTGACCTAAAAAATTTCACCTTTATCTTTATCATCAGCTTTTTTGTTCTTCACTTGAAAGTAGAACTAACATTAATTGAGCTGTTTTTTGTAGGGGTGGCTCGGTGAGCAGGACGTTGGCTAGCTGACAAAGATCTCCTTGCATTGGTCGAGAAAGTAGATCTACATCAGGAATTTCCGGTGTAGTTTCCCCATTTCAATGGTGTAGCACAGAGGGACAATGTCTAGCTGTTCCAATGGGACAAAAAACTGAGGTCCTGTGTACACATTGGGGTACACATAAAAGAACCCTTGACTGCAGGAAATTGAAATAAGAGTAGACCATATCCCTGCTGTCCAAATAAAATTTCCCTCGTAGCATACTGTATGCCCATTAAACCCCATTTTATTTCTTTTTTGCCTTTTGTTGTAATTTGATAGCCTACATGTATAATCAATAATATTAGTTAGATTATTATTCTTTTTTTTCAGCACTGGCTAGATCCAACCAAACAGATTAAAAAACAAGCTAAAAGTAAGTATATTGTCTGAGTTGATACTATTGGTACATATCAACATTCTCAGGTTGTAAAATCAGGTACATGTACAAGTTGAGTCCAGTTGAGTGTCTTTGAGCATGTCTACCAGGGGATCCAAATAGAGTTCCCTAAGTCAGTAAGAATCTTAAGTATAATATAGGCATTCCCATCACACAAAATATGTGTGGTTTAATGGTCGAGAACTTGACATTAAGTAATATATTGATAGTGCACGAGACGTTAGCCGAGTGTTGTTTCAATATATTATTCAATGTTTTTAGCTCAAGACCATTCAACTTAAAATACAGACACTATGCCGCACATGCTTTCCAATGAAAGAAGTCATGCGAGTCCAATATTTCATCTATTTGGATAATGTTCGATTGGCTAGTTGCCCGTACATTATTTGAATTTATCGTACGCCAACATCAAAGGATGACGTCACCTCTGTATTTTAATTCTGATTAATGATCCAGTCTTGATCATTTAGTAATATTACAATTATAAGAATTTAAATGTTCTTTAGTACATGTACCAAGTGGCTAGTGTTATAGATATGTACTCATTGTACTGCAACTCGAAGGGCCAGAGTCTACTGATAAAGATTAGAAGATATTATAAAACTTTATTCAAATGTCTTTACAGATATTCCATATACAACTGTCCGTGGACAGGGTAAATGTTATGTTAAATTATGTTTAGTTATGTTATTGTATCAATTGCTTGGCTAACGGTTTAAACAAACAGCATGTGGTCTTGTATAATATTGATTCCATGTTTTATAATATGTTGATTTAAATAGCGCACTAATTTTATACAAACCACCTTACCTTGATGTTATTTTAATATAAACGGGAGTGTGTTGTGCACTTTGTTGAAAACTGAACATGTTGCCTGATTTTGTTTATTCAGAGCTACTGATAGTCATTAAAGGGATTTGGATTCGCCTTTAAACTACAACAATATGTTGAATTTGTAGAAGAAATATTACTATAAAAATAGTTAAATTCCCATTCATTACATGTATGTATAAAGATACATGTATGATGAATATAAACCAGTCAGAATTTCCTACCGTTATAAAGTACATGTATGGGGTAAAATCTTTGATGGACATCTAATACATGTAATATCTTGTAAATCAGACTGGGATGTTTTCTACACATGTACCATCGATATATTTATTTACTTGTCTTAATTGAGATATTGTCATGCAGCTCCCTTGAGATGTTTTCGAGTCAAAGTTCTCTTATAAAATGGGGGAGGGGGACAGGAGGTTGAATGGCCGAATGATTAGCATGTGTGCACTGTCATAAGGTACATGTACATGTGTGTCATGGAGTCAACTGGTGTGGTTTCGATTCCCTATTTGTACATGACAAGGAGAAGGGTTTCCTTCCACTGCTAAACATCACTATGTGCAATTGAATTATTGAAATAAAATTTAACCATGTTAGTCCCAAAAAACCTGTTTCTGTCTTTCTTTCTTTCTCTCTCTTAAAAAAACAAACCACATCCAGCCCTGCATGAAGATTAAAACATGCATGTCCATTTCCTACACGATGACCATCGACAAACTTAGTGAATACTACAGTCAAACATCTTCATTTCTCAAATACATGTATACAATGTTTTAAACTCAAATTAAGAATAACTTAGCAACTAAAATGACTTTCTGTACAAGAAGGGACATTATCAATAGTTTAACAACAGCTGAATGGTAGATGATGAATGACAACAAATTATTCCAAATCATTATCACTTTAAAAATTTTTTTAAAAAACAGCGTCTATTGGAATATGCAGATGTTTGGTTAACAAAGTTGGCAAATCCATGTATCCAAATTCCCTTGGCTGTTTACAGAGAGATATCAGAATTTGAATTGGTCCCAACATCTCTAGTCATATCTGAATAAACATCTACATATTAATATGTCCAAATATAGAGATAAGAAACCAGTTCATCAAGCTCCATCAAGCCGTGGCGTTTACATGCACATAAATCAAAGATTGATTTACTCAAAGATTCTCACAGAACTAAACATCTCAATCAGTGCAAATTTCAACAAAGCTTCCCTGCCTTGTAGACTTGGGTTATTCAATGAAACCTCAATTTTTAAGCACAGATTGCTGTAAGCATTACAATTTCAAAATACCAATTTTTAGGCCTGTCCAAACAAATAAAAATGAAAGTAGTTAAAGTAGCACATTTCTACTAACGAAAACAAGCGTATGCAGTAGTTATTACTAATTACATACAGTAAGCATTTATTTCCACAGTCTAATTTGAATATTTTATTTGGGAAGATAGTTGTGAAATACCTTCCTGTTTTATAACTCCAATTGTTTGTTTTTTTCTAATCTAACTCTATAATATGACACCTGTACAGATAGTGTTTACCAGTACATGTATATATGTAGAAGAAAAGCCATTTATATATTTCTAGGTTAAACCTCATGTCTCTAAACTTAGTTGTTATAAATTAGTTTATTTTATTTTGTTATACTTACACCAGTAACAAATGAAGGATCGTCTTGTTTGTAGACAAACAATATTTGTATATAAATTAAGAGAGAATTAATAGATTGAAAAGAAAAATGAGTACCGGTATCAAAGTTTAATAATGAATCTTAAGTTCTTGTACATAATATATTCCTTGTGTTTGAACTTGGCACTCCTGTGTAGAACCCTTGTAGAGTGTCTGGCGTATGTCCATATTCATTATTCCAGTCAGCACAACAAAGTAGGACATTTCATTTCATACTGAAATTTATATGAATGAATTCTGTAAATTGAGAAATATATACATGTACATGTATATGTAATGTGATTACATGTAGATTAGCCTCTCTCTGTACTTCTACAAGTAATAAACAGATATATACGCCAATTTTCTATATAATGTTTTTAGGGGTGTACATTTAAACAGGTTTAGTGTAAGGTAATTTACAATATGAATTTTTTGCTGTGTAATTTTCTATTTCTGCCTGTATTGAGGGTTTACATTAAAACAGTTTAAGTGTAAGATAATTTAGTGTTTGCTGTATAATAAGTGTCTGCTGTAGGTGATAATGTATGTTGGTGTTTGTTAAAGGTTATATGATACCTTCTCAGCTTTGAAAGGTTACACTACAACTTGCCTGTCTTACTCTTACCTATGGTAATAGTAATAAAAAACAAAAAATACATGTACACCTTTTAACGGAAATGATTCATAGGTTTGTGTATTCTATCAAATGACAGATAATTCATGAAAGCTACTTGAATTCTTTAAAGTGCATGAACATGATTTGAGCAATACAGAAATCCTTTGCAAACTTAAATTTTGTGGAAGATGAAGCTCTCCCATTTTAATGAAAATATTAGTCCAAAAATGATTCTGTTCCATACAGTATCACAAAAAAAATGATGAACTCAATTTCCATCAATCTCTGCTGTTCCCTACATGTATGTTAATCTAATTGATGGCCCTGTTTTAAATCCAATTGAATCTAAGCCTTAAATTGTCTCACGTCAATATTTTGATTTTGTTTTCTGGGTGAGGGGCAAAATTTCCCTCATAACACACTGTATGATGTATGCCCTTCTTCATTAGCCCACCCTGAGCAGAACAGTTGGATGTTAAACCGAATTTCATTACATTGCATGCTTTCTGAGTACACATACATATCTGAGTGTATTAAGTCACAAGCATTCACTTTAAATGCTTTGAATAATTGTTGCTAATGGTAGAGCTGGTCAGAATTATTTGACATTATTTTAATTTAATGTTTACAATATCGTCTAGCTCAAGGCAGGAAACATAACAAGAAGCTTATTGCTACTGGACGTCTTGTTGTTAGTTAGCAAAGATAATTTGAATGACCATCTGTATATTGATTTCACTCAAGCTTTAATGAAAGACATTGAAACAATACAAAGGGTTAATAAAGAAATAAAGATTTATAATGCCTGTACACCTGGGGACTTACTATCCTGGTAGTATACCTAGGTCTGGAAATAAAGGTTTAAGTACATACCTGACAAAATGTTAGGCACTCATGAAATAGTACCTGACATTTTCATCTTACTGCCGGACATGGATTAATAATATCAATAAAAAAGACAAATCAGTGCCGGACCATATGACAGGCACCAGAGGTTTTGTGCCTGACATTGTCAGTGACAGGTGCCTTATTTTCAGGCTTGAGAATTGAGTATACCCCTAACATAGTTAAAGACAGTTCTCCTGGTGCCTTAGTCTTAGATTTCTCTTTTTTCGTGATATTTTTAATACAGCTTGATGAATACATGACATTTTACCAGGTACAACTAGAATCATTATTACCTCTGATTACACATTGTCCTAACCACAAACAATTTACTAGACTCGATGTTAGTTCCTCTTTATTTGTATTGGGATTGTGCTCTTCACTTTAATTTTCCAATCAGCACATGCATTTCTTAAGTTGAATAGGTACATGTACTTTAATCACAAGATTTATTTCTGTTAAAAGAATAAAAAATCATTTTTAAAAGTAATTTTTTTTTATTTTTCAGTTGGACCACATTTCACATTCCGATTTCGGGTAAAATTTTATTCGTCTGAACCCAATAACCTACATGAAGAGTTAACTCGGTAAGTTGTAGATTATAGGCTTTCATATTCACCTCATTCATATTTCTCAACAACTCTATCTGGCAAGGAACAAGATAATAGTCATACGGATGGAACGGAAATACCAAGACCCTGTCTGTGTACACATTTACATGCACATAAAAGAACCCTTGAAAGTTAAAATTCGATATAAAAGTAGACTGTTGTGCCTCTGTCTTGGCCAAAATTTTGCTCATTGCACACTCTCCGGGCAAACTTTCTGTAATTGCACTGTATGGTGAATGTCCATCTTCATTATTAGAACAATTGAAGTAGAACATTAGACCCCATTTCATTTCTCAATGACAAGTTTGATTTGAATATGTGCCTTAATATTAAATGTTATGTTCTCTGGTACAGATATAATATACATACATTAAAACATATCACAGATAAACCAACAGATACATTAAAGATAAACTTAAAACACATTAAAAAGAAACCTTGAAGAAAGAAAAAAAAAACTGAAAATTTCATTAAAAGAAATAAAATTTAGGCCTTGAGCATATTGTTCAAATTTCAATATTCTTTTACGTTCATATGATGGCCATAGCAAGATTTGTAAATGTGCATCGTTAGATTACATTACATGAAAATCATAGCTTTTAACAGATAGGGAAGGAAAAGTCATGGTTCTCGGAATTGAAAGTGAATTATTGAAGATTATATTTTATAAATAGAAACAAATAATATAGTACATCCTTCCTGCACATCCAGACTTCAAAATCATCATGATTAATCATTTATACAATGAAATGTTTGTGGTTAAATCTGATATATCAATGTTTAAAGTTTTTACCTTACAAGATATAGAGATCGTACTCTGTGAAAAAAGTTGAGAGGTCAGGGTACAGAACTCTTTGACTAGAATGTCCTGGGTTCTTATTTTGGTGAGGGTCCCTGTGGCTACATGTATGTGGAGATTGCATGTTCTCTCCAGGCGTTGGCTGAGAAAGTTTATCAGGATTCTAAAGTGTGATTTCCCCTTGTCAGTGGTGCAGGACAGAGAGTCTGACAAGGACAATGGAGGTCCACCACTGTACACATTGCCGTGCAAGTCAAAGGTGTATGCCTGTCTTCATTAGCCCAGTTTGAGCAGAACAGTAGGACGTTAAACCCCATTTCATTTTATTTCTAATTCTGCTGTTGGACAGAAACAATTGTAACTAAAAGAACCCTTGATAGTAAGATAATGGATAAGAGTAAGCAGAAGTAGCACTGCTCAGGCTAAATTCTGTTCCTTCGTGTAAATAAATTAAAATATTTTATAATCTTCATTCGGCATCCTGAGTTATTATTGCTAATTTGACCAAATAAATTGCCAAGATTTAAGGTGACATGAAATAAAATATTTCTGAAGTAGCCCATTAAAATACGTTTTACTCCTATAACTATTGATACATATATATATATAATAATTCTGTCCTTAACACCTGTCGTCACATCTGTAACAATTATTTTCAAATTTGAAAAAAATATGTAAATGACTAAATGTCATAATATGTAAATATATCTGATTAGCCCAAATAAACTGAACTCAATTTTAATATGCATGCTTTAAAATACATTCTTGGAGTTCATATCATAACTTGAATTCCAGCCAAATTTTAAAATCTGTTCTTTAATAAGAATTATATAGCACAGTGAATAATTTTAACCTTACATCTTCATGGCTGAATGGTTAGCGTGTGCACGCTGTATTATAAAGACTGTCATTGCGTCAACTGGCGTTGTTTCGAATCCCTGTCCAACCTCGTGCGTTTTCTCCGGGTCCTCTCGTTTCCTCTCACTACCAAAGACACTACGCACAAGCAAATTATTGAAATAAAATTTAACCATATGTTAGTCTCGAAATGACATAGTTTGTGTCCAGTGGAGTTAAGCCCCATTTCTCTCTCTCTCACACTTTCTCTCTCTCTCTTTAATTAAGAATTGTATAGCTCAGGGAATAACTTAATCCTAACAGCTTCTGTCATCCTACATTTGTACAAATTGAACTAAAGAAGTCCATCAGACATCGTTAAAATTTAACCTTGTTCCTTCTCATCTTCTGTTTTTGACAAATTGCACCATTTGTTGTGTTTTTCAGTTACCAGTTTTTCTTGCAATTAAAGAATGATATTTATAGTAAAAGATTGGAGCCACCAGAAGATGTTCTTATTGAAATGTGTGCCTTTGCTATACAATGTAAGTCTCCCTCTCTCTAGGGGGTTGGGTGGTCTGTCATTGACTCAAGTGCTGTGGTTTCATTTCCCCGCTTGATAGTGCTGAGATTGTTTCGTGGGTCTTCTCTGGGACCTCCGGTTTCCTCCCACTGCTAAAAACCCCTATGTGCAAGTAAATTATAGAAATAAAATTGAACCATATGTTAGTCCCGAAATGACTTAGTTTGTGTTTAGTGGAGATTTAACACATCTCTCTCTCTCTTTGTCTCTCTCGCTTGCTTGACCTCATGGGATAGCTCTGAGTACTCTAGCTTCTCCAACTTCAAAAAAAAACCTGGAGTGCTGTTCTTTATTTGAAAGAAAATATATTGTATGTTAGTCCTGGCTGGTATATGGCCTGGTTAGTATTTTGTGACAAAATTGACCATTCTATGAACAAAGCTTGTGGATTAATAGCACCATACAGAATTAAACAATGATTCTCAATCAGAATTCAATAATATTTATAAATCTGTCATAGTTTCTAATCATCATGCTTTAATTATTATAATGTTTATTATTTAGCGGAGCTGGGAGATTATGACCCTGATGAACATACGGCAGCTTTGATATCTGAGTTTCGTTTCGTACCAGATCAAACTGAAGAATTAGAGCTTAAAATATTTGAAAAATATAAAGAATGCAAGTAAGAGAAATGATTATTGTTAAATACTATAAAAAGTGAATGTTAAATGATTGTACCATTGTACATCATTGATAAGTGAACAAGATAAATCTTTCAGTTCATACATGTACATGCTGAAAGTATGAGATTACCTATTATGGAAAGCGATATTTATTTTTATACGCCCCCATTTTTTGTCGCCTCAAAGATCTTGGGCCTCCCGATATTTGCGCATATCGTATCGTAAATTCCTGAATTATGGCCCCTGATTACCGTATATTTCGGTGTATAAGGCGCACTTTTTTTACCAGATATTTTTATTTACAGAAGGGGTGCGCCTTATAGATAGTAATAAGCAAATCTGGGCTTTTCCCCCCCGTGTCAACATTGGCGTCTGTCTGAAGTTGATGATGTAGGCATTCCCCGTGCAATAAAGATGGTGGCCATTTTACAGACCACAATTCAGTATACTGTTAGTCATAAACGACAGTGCTAACAGTATGGGCCTATAGCTGTTTAATGTTAGCCATATTAATCTATCTTGAAACCGACTATTTCAAACTCATTCAAATTACGAAAATTTCAAAGTTACACACATAGTCTTACCGTGGGCGAAAATTTTGTCCACCTAAATAGCCATTTCCATTCTGATCAATAAGTAACAAGTACGTGTATCGGGTGTAAATCACAAATAAATTAAATGCCTTCATGTTGGGATTTCAAGTACACATAGCCTGAAGTCACCTTCAACCTTGCTTTTCACATGTACATTAACACTACCATTGGGCAATACTTTGATGGCCTTTCATTTCGACACCAAGCAGTCTGGCTTAATGCTACAAACTGTCAGTCAAGATTACTAATTAATTACTGGATTCACACGTGTCATCAAAAGGAATTGATAATGCACGATTTCCTTCACACAAGTACCCTTTGATGTTAGCTCTTTGATGTGAATAATTCTCACCTCAGTTACTATTATCTAAATTCTGTCGGGACTAGATTTCATTCACAAGAACTTGTTGTTCAGTGAAAGTGTCCACGGAAAATATGCAAATTAATATTTGTTTCTGTGATAATTATTGGAAAACGAACAGGATTATTATTTAGGATATTTATCGTCTAATGTATAAATACGGTAGGCAGTTTGTTCGTTGCATTTATATGTTCAAGTGTAAAAAAATGTAACAAAAGCAATTTATTTCATAAATATATAGCTTGATACGGCTAAACATTGGTAATTATTAGAACTGTAAACAATAGAGTTTGACCCAGTTTCGGGAGATCGCAGTGGATTTGAGTCATGTATTGTATGGCATGAGTTTCATGGGGCGCTGGGAAAGGGGTGCGCCTAAACCACGCATATTTTTTTTCCCTGAAACACCCCTGCCAAAGTCGCCCTGCGCCTTATCTACGCATGCGCCTTATACACCGGAAAATACACCGGTATATGAAAAATCACATTCTTTTTAGCTTGTTCTCTATCCAACTCTTGTATGTGGGCGTATCCGGCCTGGCAGCCCCTTGTTTACTGATTTTATAGATATATATATTTTCAATATTTATTGTAAGGATAGGACTATATAATTATTTTATAATAATTATATGTGTAACTGATCTTATTGGTAAAAGGCCTTCATAACAACCTTAAATGATAAACACAAATACATAATATGAAATGAGTTACACATTTTAAATTAAAGTCAAAACAAACCTAATCTTCTTTGTTTTTATTTTTAAAAGCCGAGGTCAGACGCCAGCACAAGCAGAAGTTGTATTTTTAAATAAAGCGAAATGGTTAGAGATGTATGGTGTAGATATGCATACGGTCCAGGGTCGTGATGGTATGGACTATACTCTTGGACTTACTCCTACTGGCATATTGGTGTTTGAAGGTCCACAAAAAATAGGCCTCTTCTTCTGGTGAGTAGATGTAGGAATTCAACAGCAATTTACATAACTTTGGGGTTGGGGGGAATGGATGTTATTTTTCAGCCAGAGGAAGGAAGTCCCTTTAGGATGTCTATGAAAATATAAAAAGAGAATCCATAAAAATTGTTCTGACCATTATATTTCCAAATATTCACAGAAACATCAGATGATCTGCAACAAACAAGATTATGTTATCTAAGCGAATAAGTTGGCAAAATAGCTTGTGGGGTCACTAGTATAAAATATATTTTATGACTAAGAATTTAAAATGAATTTTTATTTTCAGGCCTAAAATGACAAAGTTGGACTTTAAAGGAAAGAAGTTAACATTGATAGTTGTAGAAGATGATGAAGATGTAAGTACAGTATGTTTACTTGGAATTGTTATGGCGACATGTAAAGGAATGTTTAAATTCTTGATCTTTGGGTCTTGTAGTCATGGACATTGTTCCAATAAATAAAAAAGGATAGATAATTCTAGAGAAAATAGGTCATTATTATGCTGATATTTAATAATTAGTTGAGTGTTGTGGTTTTGTATGTGACAGCGTAGAGTCAGCTGACTAACCGAGTTAGTATCCTCCAGTTACCCCCCACTGTTAGGCATTGCATTAGTAGTACACTCTCTTTTACCCAACCTACTCCTACCATTTAAGACATGGCATGTTCCGATCTCAAATTAGAAAATGAATGCTACAACCCATTTGATTTATTTTATATATTATTTAAGGGTAAAGATCAAGTTCGTATATATTTAATTATAGTATATATTATTTTAGGATAAAGGTCGAGATCGTATATTATTTTATATATTATTTTAGGGAAAGGGTCAAGATCATACGTTTGTATTTCGACTATTGAGTGAGAAAGCATGTAAACATCTGTGGAAGTGTGCTGTAGAACATCATGCTTTCTTCAGACTTAAAGGACCAGTTAAAGGAACTTCAACAAGACAAAATTTCTTCCGAATGGGTTCACGATTTAGATACAGGTAGAAACCTATATTTTATTTCATTGAAATATGAAAATAAACACAAAAGGGTTGTTCAAAATGTTTTGCTCGAAGTACAAGTAGGCCAATGAATGGGTATATAATAGTTCCGTGAGACTAGAGTTATTTTGATTATTATCATGTTTCTGAAGCAACGACTGCAAGTTATACAATATCTGGACATTTCTAGATCACTTCACAATTCCTAAATTTATAGCTATGTCATAGCAGCTTCCAATTAGAGGTTGTGACATCGCAACCTTTGGGAAACCTTGACATTGAACGAACCTCGAACTTTGCAACTCAATTATCACAGCTGCAACGATCAAGGAATCTATGCAGGGTATTACATGGAGGCCTTGATAATTGTATGTAATTAAAGCGAGATCAAGCCTTCTATTGAAGATGGATTATTTTATTATTATGCTGTCAGTTTCTGATATTGTTCCAATTGGTGTTACCAGTGTTGTACATTAGGAAGTATAATATGCTTACTCTTTCTAACATCATGTTTTTTGGGAAAGTTCATTTGATACTATCTTATATATAGTGATGTAACTTAGTGTCTAGTTTTATTCCTTGATACTTTTGAAAAAAAATAAATGTATGATTATATAATATGGGACATCAGCCTCACTGTTGGCTTGTTCTTCTGGATAAGACATAAAGGTAATAGTAAAATGATTCTTATTGTATTTGTAGTGGAAGAACGGAATATCAGACTGCAACATTAAACCGAGTTAGAAGAAGTGTGAGATTTGAACGAAAACCTAGTCAACGTTATTCTAGACGTGCCACATTAGAACGTAAAGAACTGGTTGAGAAAAAACGCAGAGATCAGGAAAGGAAGAGACTGGCTGAGGAAAAGTGAGACTTTTAAGAAAATATTATTTTGATTACTAATTATCAAAATATTTGAAAAAGTAACATTTAAGTTACATTTTCTAGGATAAGTGATTACAATTTAATTTGTAAACCAGTTCTCACCATGGGATTAAATTGGTTATTATTTTGATTTTGAATCACGATATAATGTGTGTATATTTCCAGGAGAAAAGCTGCAGCGCCATCTCCACCAATTGCGGACACAAGTTTTGATACCACTGATACTACGGTTGTGCTGCCCTCTGGTAATAAAATTACTCCACCAACAGTTAGTGTACCACCATCAATAGCTGAGGCTAAATCTCAATCAGCAGTTGAACGTCTGGATAATCTTATCAAAGGCTCTACGTTAGAACGTCCAGTAAAACATGGTGCTGGAGAGGCAACTGTAACAGCACCATCAACTAGTACTACTACAGCTGATATTGATATACAGGGTAAGAAAGTTTTAAAGAGACAATATGGCTTTCAAAATTATCTTATCAGGTCTAGAAATAGCCATTAAAAGTGGACCCATTAAAATTTTATGCACTATTGAAGTTACTGCTAAAGGCCCCCAGATATACTTCTTGACTATCTGATACCATTTACCACTGGACCTGGAGGGCGGTTTGAGGGGAGGGGTTTCACATAATTCTTCATTCACTTTTTTCATTCTATGCAGTATTAGGGGATTTGGTGGTCTAGTGGTTTCCTCCGACTGCTAAAGACCCCTCTGTGCAAGGGAATCATTGAAATAAAATTGAATCATAATATGTTAGTCCTCAAATGACCTAGTTGTGTCGAGTGGAGGTTAAACTCTTTCTCTCTTTTACTTTTTCTTTGGAGAGTTCATTTGGCTAGCATGTTGTCTTGATCGTCTGGATAAGATGTAAAGGTAGTTTATGTCTCTATTTAGTATTCAGGTTTGTTTTGTCATCAGAATAGCAAATATGAGTTGTTTTTATTTTTACAGCTGCTTCAGAGAATGCCATAGCTAGAATGAAAGGACTTGATGAAACAAAACCATTACCAGCCCAGAGACATAAAGATGTTAATAATTTTAAAAATAATCAAGTTAAATTTGCTGGTGGTGCTACGTCTATACCTGCTGATCAAATGAAATGTAATATCTTTAAAGCTAAAATAGAAAAGGAATTAATAAAAGGTTAGTGTAAACATATCTATATTTTATTTACTGTTTATTGGAAAGTCAATCCTGAATCCATAAGATAAGATAATCCAACGTTAAGGTTATATAGTATTCTCTGTCATATTATTAATTAGATATTTATTCACATGACTAGTCTATAATCAACTCTCTAGTCTATCAGTTGGTGGTGATTTTGAACGGATTAAAACACCAGCACCATTTAATAATTTGATTTAAAAATGGATGATTATAGCAATGTTAGAAAGTAAAATCGAGACTCTGTCATTTTACATTCATAACTTCTCTTAGAATAAAGTAATTTGACTGAAATTTTCAATATATTTCTTTTTCATTTTCTATTATTAAACCATTATACCGGGAACTGTCAGATTTTTTATATACATCTGACATGATACATCTTTAATACTGTATGTATAGTTTTGTTGATCAAGATTAATGTTTCAAATACTGTACCATCAAATGACGTTTTATCACAGCTTCTAGTTATAATGAAAGGGTTGATCAAACGTTAGCTTCAAAATTATTTTCTGTATTAATCATAATCAATATTATTACATGATACTGTAAATCGAAAAATGTTAAAATCATGAGCGCCACCACAGACCTGTCTTGACATTCTGAAAATTCTTCAAATTTCATTTGGCTAACCATATTCTTCTTTCTAAATTTTTTCAACAATTTTTTTTTTTTTTGCACAACTCTATGCTATTATGAAATGTTTATGATAGCAAGTAGTGGAGCAAGTGTTTACGGCTTATGTTATATTTATTCTATTTGTTTTATGTGTAGGATCTGAAGTTGAGACAGTTTCGCCAAATACAACAGTTGATAATGAAGAAGAGATCTTGTCAAAAAGGTAAAAATATTTAGTTTAAAAAAAAACATTCACTCAATATAGCTTGATTAAGAAGAAACTTTTAGAACAAATTGTGAATATACCATTAATGAGATAGATTTAGTTTCATTTGTTTGACACTTGTACAGCATGAACACCAACTGAAATTTGTATGTTGTATGAAATTATTTTTTGCATGATTTTTAAGTCATCTAATACTCCGTCTGTTACAGAAATTGAACTCAAAGTTCAATAGTTCAATAGAGTTGTTTATTGTAAGCATTATGATCACTTTGAACACGGTGGACAAAAAATGCATGTATATTACATTCTGACATGCAGCCTGTTAAATAATGTTAAGAAAACTTGGAAGTTCAAAATTCCAATTACACAACAGAATTTACACCCAGTTTGCTCTTGTGCTCATAAGAATTGAATATTTTCTGCACATAAACCTGAGATTCACATAACTGCTTTAGTGTTTCTAATAAAAAAAAAGCAGAAGTTATTATCTTTAAGAGAAAAACAAACTATTTGAATTTTATAGAAATTTTAGCATTTCAGTTATGTTACAAGATGAAATAAAAATATTTTTCTGTGCATTTATTGAAATTAGATACAGAATTTTGTTATAATTGATACTTTTTCTGTAGAAACTATTTGGACGTCAAGTTGAATAATATATTTGGTTCAAGGTATCTTTTCTTTTAGATCAAATATTCTCAGTTTGCCGTTTGCTTTCTTTCTCTGATTTCAATTCAGATTAGAATATTTTCATTTTGCTTTATTACTATGAGGGTCTGTACTATTAATCATCATTCCATTTGCAGCTTTTAGTAATTTCATTT
The DNA here is from genome assembly GCA_917208275.1 of Patella pellucida. Classification (NCBI taxonomy): domain Eukaryota; kingdom Metazoa; phylum Mollusca; class Gastropoda; family Patellidae; genus Patella; species Patella pellucida. Next base: position 10,790,637 of record OU795044.1, read on the forward strand.
TCAAACCCCACAAAAATGTCTTGAAAAAGTATAAAAAAATATTTGATTCTTAACATTCATTGCGAAAAATTATTTTAGTTTATCAAGTATTGTTTTTATAAGATGTACTGATGTGGTAGTTTTGACACAGTACCCAGTTTGACTCGGTACCTTATTTTGTTCTGGTTAATGGCAGGGATACATAATATACAATACTGTATTCAGACAACTAGGAAATAGGAACAATATGAAATACAAAGATTTATGCTAATGGTAATAATATTCAGTTGGAATGATAAAAGTGAATAAAAATATTAAACCATTTCATGACTGTTATAAAACAAGTTCCATTTAAAAACAGGCAACCAAATATGTAACTAACGCACTAGGAACCAAGTCAATCTGGTACTGAGGTGTCGCTGACATGTAACTATAATTATTAGACAACCATAATATAGTTTCTGTCTGGGAAACATTCTTTCTTCATGTAAATTGCAAACACAATCTTGTATTAGACACAGAATGACCAATGAATCATACACAATTATTAGTTTTTTGGTATCATTTTGACTATCCATACACTATTAGTTTTTTGGCATCATTTTGACTAGCCATACACCATTAGTTTTTTGGTATCATTTTGACTAGCCATACACCATTAGTTTTTTGGTATCATTTTGACTAGCCATACACCATTAGTTTTTTGGCATCATTTTGACTAGCCATACACCATTAGTTTTTTGGCATCATTTTGACTAGCCATACACCATTAGTTTTTTGGCATCATTTTGACTAGCCATACACCATTAGTTTTTTGGTATCATTTTGACTAGCCATACACCATTAGTTTTTTGGCATCATTTTGACTAGCCATACACCATTAGTTTTTTGGTATCATTTTGACTAGCCATACACCATTAATGGCTTTTTGTATATGAACTAAAAGCTTTTTAGATTTGTTTTAGATTAATGTTTTATAACCTCAATTTGAATCAACATATTTTTAGTTTAATCATAATATACAGGGGAAATCACCTTACAACCACAACAGCATTTTAAAACCAAATTCAAACTCTATACGAGTCTTTCTCTTAAAGAATGTAGCCCATTGAATTTTCAAATTTTACTAACTTTATTTTTCTTTACATATGTGCAAATAACTTTTAACATACAATTCACTAAAGGAAAAAATGAAACTCTTGCTGTTGATTAGGTTCTATTGATTATCAAATATTTAATTAGTTTCTACAATACACAACCTGAAGTACAAACTGTTTCACTTTTAATTAAGGTGTGTTACAAATGAAGGGACCTTATTGAATTAACTTATGTGACGTTTTGAGTGAAACTATTTGTATTAATTTGAGTGACGTTACTAGGCGAACTACAATGTAATTGAATTAATTATGTGACGTTTTGAGTGGAACTAATTGAATTAATTTGATTGACGCTATGAGGGGAACTACATTGTAATTGATTTAACCTATGTGACGTTTAGAGGGGAACTAATTGAATTAATTTGAGTGATGTTATGAGGGAAACTAAAATGTCATTGAATCAACTTGTTTTTGAGGGGAACTAATTGAATTAATTTGAGTAACATTATGGGAGGAACTACAATGTAATTGATTTAACTTATGTGACGTTTTGAGGGGAACTAATTAAATTAATTTGAGTTATGTTATGAGGGAAACTACAATGTCATTGAATTTACTTATGTGATGTTTAAAGGGAAACTAATTGAATTAATTTAAGTGATGTTAAGTGACGTTGTGAAGGAAAATTAATTGAATTAACTTTTATGTATGTGACATTATTAGAGGGAATTATTGTATTAACTTAACGTTATGAGGTGAACTACAGTGTAATTGAATTAACTTCTATGTGATGTTATGGGGTGGGGGGGGGACTAATTGAATTAACGGAGGTGACATTATGGAGGGAAACTAATTGAATTACATGTAACTTATGTGACGTTATAGAGGGGGAACTGATTAAAAGTTGAATGATGTTGTATTTTGGGTTGTGCTTACTTGAAGGTATTTTGTCTGATATTAGATAATGAATGAAGTATAAACAAATGGCAATATCATAACTTTCTTGAAATATTAAATCGGAATAGCTTTCATTATTATCCAGCTTAGAAAGATATCTTTTACACATGAGCTGTCATTCTATGATTTCTTTCAGATTTCGACTGGAATAATCAAGACTAATTTTTTTCTTCCTGATTTGGTTTCACTCAAAAACTTTAATTCTACTAAGACCAAATACTTTTAAATTTTATGTTGTTGAGGCATATATCTCCTAGAAACATTTTTCAATTAAATTTATTCAATCTTACATAACAACACCCTGTTATCTAAGTATTTAAATCTGCCTAAAATAAAAACTAATCTGTGTTTCAGAAGAGAACTTTAATATCACATAGCATACTGAGTGAACACTTTTTAATTTCTAGAGGGTTTTTTTTTTTCTCGTTAAAAAACTAACATTTTGCAAAATATTTGTTAGTTCATTTATGAATTCCTTTTTCTTATTTGAATTTTGATAACCTATGCTGAGAGATTGATTTAATAAGTAATCTCAAGATAAAGTTATAAAGAAATGTACCATGCATATGTTGAATTAACTGTTTTCAGCCAGTAAAATTCAAAGACACAATAAAAACTAAGCCATTAAAACAAACAAATAAAATGATATGATAAAAAAATATGATCACAGCAGAACTGCCAGCTTGTATTTCTTACATATACAATTCCTGTTGATTTGGCATCATGCTGCATGGTAGAGCATTCATATCATGATGTCATAACTCATTTGCATGACAAACCCTTAATGCTTACAGCGCCGACAGTAGCAGTGAAGGTGAAGAAGACGACAAGGAAGCAAGTGAATCTGAAAAGAGTGAAGAGTCGGAAGAAAGTGAGAAATCGGACGAAGAGAGGTAGTGATCGTGAAGCATTCTCTAATGTTCCTAACCAACTAATCGCATGTGTCATCACAGCATATAACATCTCTTATCATCAACATTATAGCATGCTGTGTTACTTAATACTAATATATTGTTATAACATTTCTACACTTTGTGTTATATTAATACTTTTCTTAGATTCTTTAGTATTAACAATAATTATAATTATCTGTTAACAATCTGATTATAATACAGATTTATATTTCTTGCCTTTACGACGTGAAGATCTGACTGGTTGTAGTGGAAGGTCATGTCATGGGTCATACAAGCGGCCTTTGATCTTATAACATCTGACCTTTTATTAACTAATCAGCGTTGAAGTTTCTACTAGGTTCCCTGCACCTTACGCCAAAAATTCACCGAACAGACCGCGTTGCATTCGCTAATTCGTCACATCATCCAGAACGCAGGCTATACAACTCTTCCAGATCCTTCTGTAGTAAAGACAAGTAAAACAAAGTTTTAAAGTCTGAAAAATGAAATGAAATATGATCTGTATTTTAATCCGATTGCTGTTTGATTTCTGTCACAGCTTGTGAATGTGTTAGGATCAAATCTGTTTAGAAGATGTTATTCTTCACAGTGAGGATATTAATGAGCAGATGGAGGTTAAAACATGGTTTATATACTGCTACTTTTCAATATATATATTATTATGGTGCTACATGTCCATTGAGAACAGGGGTTTGGGGACTTCACTGTCAAAGAAATATGTATATGTTGTCATTTACAACTGGTATTCTGAACATAGTCAGCAAGTCTTAGTCACAATTATAGGCCATAGATCATAAAGCTTGTATATTGTATGCATATTGTTCGTTTGAATTTTAAAAATCAATATTTATTGTACTGCAGCAGGATAATAAATATTGATTTTTAAAATTCAAACTACTGAGTACTACTGCTACTCAAATAGCATGGAGTCCAAAAGATTAAAAGAATATGACTATTCTGGACAGCCACCATTACTTATCACTATTGTACTAGCTACTCAAATAGCATGGAGTCCAAAAAGATTAAAAGAATATGACTATTCTGGACAGCCACCATTACTTATCACTACTGTCTACTCAAATAGCACGCAGTCCAAAAGATTAAAAGAATATGACTATTCTGGACAGCCACCATTACTTATCACTATTGTACTAGCTACTCAAATAGCATGGAGTCCAAAAAGATTAAAAGAATATGACTATTCTGTACCACTAATAGCATGATATATGTAGTGTAAGAGGTTTAACAATATACTGTGTAAATCTGTAAGGTAACAACTCTTTATATAGATCAGGTTATATTTCAGGATCAAGGGCAATATTACTTTAACTAACATATAATGAAAATTATATACTTCTTGTCATTCAGTTTTATGTTTTCATTGCCATTATTACAGTAGTACTACTTCATTATTAACAGTGTTAAGTTCAACACTATTTCTCAGACCAACGTCTTTTTGTATGTTTAATCCTTTACATCATTTACAAATGTCTAGATTATTGGTTAGATGAGTGCCATAAGTCTTGGACAAATATCTAGTTGATTAGTTTGACAAGTCCCTTGAAACATGGACAAATATCCAGTTGATTAGTTAGACGAGTTCCTTGAAAGAGGCTAACATGGTTGTACGTAGGGGTCATTAGCAGTGGGAGGAAACCGAAGGACCCGGAAAAAACCCACGAGGTTGGACAGGCGACCCTACTCCTTGCCCGTACAACCGGGGATTCGAAACCACGCCAGTTGCTCAATGACAGGATTTATGATACAGCGCGCACGACACGTGCTAACCACTCGAACACCAACCACTACCATCCCCACCCCCCATAAGTCCCTTGAAACATAGACAAATATCTAGTTTTTAGGTTAGACGAATCCCTTGCATCATGTCTTAAGACTGCTCTGTAATGTAGTGAAACAAACATTTGCGGTAAAGAGGGGATAATTTTTAATTTGAAATAGTTATAATAACTTGTGTTGATAGTGTATTTTATTGTTATATTATAATTGGTTTAGGTATATTGTAACACTGATTGGTTTGTTTTATGGTACAAGGTATAATTCATACTAACAGATTTGTTAGACCATTTACACATGTTCAAAACTTAAACAAAATGTAAAAAATATATAGAATTTCAGTAGATCGGATAGTTGAGTTTAGATGTCAAAATGTATATTGTGGTACTACTAGCCATATATTGAGATAGTCTGGCCTTCAGCAGCCATCATAACCATTATGGTACCCAATTATAACACATTAGATGTAGAATATCAGTGTCAGTGAAGACAAAGGTGATAGTTCTACATAAGATATTGTGGGTCAGAGGTCGGAACGTTTATATATTTACCAATATATTTCACCCTGTCTCACTTTCTTATACTAATAATATGACAGGTGAACCATGAGAAATATATTTATTAATATTATACATAATATTTGAATAATTACAGTTTGTATATTTAAATTGCATCATTAAATATTAAAATTTATTTAGTCATATTTGGTAAAACCTTATCCATGGTATTTGTTTAACTATAACCGTAACTGAATGCAGCATTTGTAGGTGGTAGCATTATTACCAGAGATGTTGGCTGTTGTGTAACAGTGACAGAAGTTTGACTCAGGATTCTTTACCAATTGTAGTAAAATGTGTGTCTTAATATTTTTCAGTTTTCCAAAGGAAGAAGAAAATCCTAAATTAATTGTGAAGATTCCTCCTAAACCAGCTCCAAGAACATCAACATTGAGAACACAATCGACGTCCTCGGTTCAAAATGGGTAAATTTACATTTTATAAGATTTGAAATCGGATTATATCAAAATCATAAAATCTCGATGGGTCATAGTAAGCAATATAAATAACTTTCAAACTACAATATTGTGAAAGATGAATCTGTAACAGGATTATCAGTCGAAATAGGGTTCAATTTCATTTCAGTACATGTATTTACAAAAAATATGTCTTAATTGACATTTCATCAATTTATGCATCACAATTTTGTTGTCCACAAAAATATAATGATAGGCCTGTTTTAAATCTGATAGAATACATGCCGGGACATTATCTAGCATTGGTATTTTGATTACTTAATAAGCCCTGAGAAATTGATGCCAATGATGCATCATGACTTTAAGATAATCAATTGAGTCATTCGGAAAAAACACAAATTGAAATGCAAAAAGAATTAGGTGTCACATCTTGACTTGCCATACTGTTGGTTGACATCTGAAACGTATCACTTATTGACGCGACCTGATGATTCACTATTATGAAAATAACAAATTGCAATTATCTTCTGTCAGTAATAAACATCTTATGAACAAAGTGGTATGAAATGGTGATATAATTTTAATTCGACTGAGAAAAACAAATGTGGAAATTGAATCTATATTTAGATATACTGCTAACAAAATGGCTCTTATCTATCTTGGGGAAAATTACCATTCTTGCCAATGGAGATATGTTTTTGTATTTACAGCACGGAGAGTTTAACCAGGCGATCTAACAGTAATACCAGTAATTCCCATGGCAATGAATTACGTACCAGTCAAAGTAGCGATACATCAGATAAACATCGTCACCCTAGCGATGTATCAGATAAACATCGTCACCAAAGCGACATGTCAGATAAACATCGTCACCCTAGCGATGTATCAGATAAACATCGTCACCAAAGTGATAAGTCAGATAAACATCGTCATCCTAGCGATGTATCAGATAAACATCGTCACCCTAGTGATATGTCAGATAAACATCGTCACCATAGCGATATGTCAGATAAACATCGTCATCCTAGCCACAATAGTGATTCGGGTATGAATACACTAGAAAGACGTAAAATAAATCCAACTAACGAAGTGTTCATAACAGGCCCTACTGTTCAAAAAAAGGTAAATTATTAATGATTAAGCTCCACCTCTGAGATCATGAAACTTTTCTTGCTCAAGTTAAATGGTGTTGTATTGTAGCGAGGTAGAGGGTTAAAAATTTGAGTTGAGCAGGAAAAGATTTTACTATCACACAGGGTTTTTATTTATTGTATGTACGGTAAAGTGTAAATACTTAAAGTCTCTGTATGGCATTTGAAGGATCTCTAAAAGGACTATTAATCCAAAAATGGTTTAATTCCACTGAGTATAAATTAAAAAGATATGATTAATTAAACATTCAGGATTTGTCAAAACAAGCAAGAGCCTTTGATAATCTTTGCTGAAAATGTTTTTATGGGCGTCTTTTTAATCCTATTGAATCCAAACTAGACGATTATCTACCGTTAATTTTTAGTTTTTTTTAACCAAATGTTACATATTAACTTTAGTACATTTTGCCATGAATTAAGCTATCGAAATACCAATATTTTCTGAAAAACATGAATGCCACACAGAGACAGTAAGATAGTAGTTAATTGGTTACTTGTGTTTTATATGTAAATGTAGAAAGTTAAAGATACATTATTCAAGAGCTAAATTTGCCTATTGCAGGTCTTTCTTTAGATCTTAAAGGGACAATAACACTCTTGGTGGCTTGACAGGTCCAGAAAAAAAAATTAGTCTTATTCTAACTACTAGATGTTTAAGTGTCCTACCTGTTGTGTAAATTATTCATTACAACCTATCTTACCTGTCCAGAGGGCTCGAAAATATGTTTAAATCCAAGTTGTATTTGAAACTGCTTACGTAAGGCTTTTCAAACCATGTTACGGCATGTAGTTGATTTTTTCTAATTTTTAAAATTAGGTGGGTTAGGATGAAATTTGTGTCATTTATTAATTGTAGTATTGTAAAATAGTACAATTTGTTGACCAGATTAAAGATTGGGACAAATTATTTAGTTCCAACAAGAGTGTTATTGGGGCTTTAAATGTTATATTTATTATTATTAGTTAGAATTTTTTTAACATAACCAACTCTCGTTGCCATCACATGCTTGAGATTCGAAATGGATTAGATTGCTTAGGCTTTTTTATGATTTAATTTGAACATGGAGGAGCGAGTCAAAGTCTCAAACTTGTCAAAACTACAAACATTGATGCCTTGGCCCAGAGTAAAGTAATTTAGATGAAATTTTTCAATATATCCATTTTGTATTATCTATTTTTGAATAATTATAGCAGGAACGTCCATCTCTTTATTTAAATCTTACATAATGTATCTTTAATGGCACATCTATACTGGTATTTATCAAACATACATGAGGTGAAAGGTGTTATAATCTGCTCTTATATGTAGATCACACTAGAAGCACATCTTAAAAATATTCTATAGTTTTTTGCACATTGACAGTTCTAGATCTCTCAATAGTTGATCATATTGAGTTTGGGATTAGATTTACCGTATCCACATTTAATGTGGGTGTGCATCATTGTCACCCCTGTCTCTTTATATGTCAAATTATATATATGTCGTTTGTGTCCTTCCATCTGTCTGTCCACAATTGGATGTTAGTGCTGTAGAGACAACAATATTTGCTGATATCTTTGAAATTTGATGCGCTGTATAAGAAAATTAAGCACACGTATTACTTACAATAACTTTTGGAGTTACGCCCTTGGTAAATAAATCTTGTAGATATATTCTGAAGGCTGCAATTATTACAATATTTTTTTAAATATGTATGTTTTACTTACTAAGTAAATTATTCAAAAATTTTGATATTTTAGGACTTTCTATTCTTCACTAGTCCTTGACCGTACTCTCAACTGATGAGCTATAAAGGCCCTTAAGCCTCTTTTAGATTTAAATATGTGTGATGGTGTATGCTTTCAGTTATTGTATAAAATTAATTAATTTAGATTATTTTGTCAACTGTGGCTCTTCCTGTTGCGTAGTTTTTTTCCTGTGTTACGTATGTGGTATATTCAAGCCTGGAAATAAGAAACTTGTCACAGACATTATCAGGGACATATTCTCTGGTGCCTGTCATATTGTCTGGTTCAAATTTGGCATTCATCAGTTCATTAGTGACGGATATTTTGTCTGGTGCAACTAAAACTATATTTCCATGCCTGTGTATATATTATTGTGAATCTATTTTTATTTTGTGTTTCCTTCCCACAGCATAATGAAGATAGTAAATCAAAGCGGCCAGCACCACCACGGCCAGCACCACCACGCCCAGATAAACCTCCTACATTAAAAAAAGATAAAACACCCCCTAAAGTAATTACATCAATAGACAGCTCTCAATCTCATGATAACAACGATATATCCACTAAATATACTACCACTCCCTCTATAACTAATACTAAATATACTGGAGTAACCTCTCTTGATATTTCTACTGGCGAGTCTCTTTATGATAATCTAATCTCTTCCAAAAAAAACACCACGCCCCCTTTTCCAACTTTTGGGTTGGATTTTGAAGAAGAAACTAAAAGTAAGGATCATCCCTTCCCTCTCGAACTTGATGATGACATTCTAAATGAAGATAACATTTCTTCAACAAAAATTCAGCTAGAAAAAAACTCAGATGAAATGTCAGACTCATTCTCAAGCTCAGCATCTGCTCAAATACAAGAAAATAAATTTACTTCCCCTGTATTACCAAAGTTTCCAGTGTCATTATCTATAAGTCCCACATCTAATCCTTACATACAAACACCAGCTAGTCCTTCTCAACAAGAAACTGAGGAATCCAATATGGCTGTTGGTAGCCAAGGCGATACGCAAGAATCAGGAGATAATAACTCTGTTGTAATTGTAAGTTTCCAAGCAAAGAGTTCCATGCATATTTGACACTTAGCACGAATTGAAAACGTTGATGATCATAATGCATTATATGAAAGTTAACAATTATTTGATGTATCTTTAGTGATTATGAATGAAGCACTTTTAGAGTTGACTCCCTTTGTTTTTATGCCCTCCCTCCCCCCAACCCAACAGCACTGTTGATTTGGAATGCTGCACCTTTGTGTTGGTAGTTGTTTGTGTTTATTATTAATTAACCTATTGAGACCATCTTATTTTGTTATCTTAAGAATACCACCCAAGCAATCCCCCCCCCCACACACACACACCACACAATTTACAGTTCCCCCCTCTTCAAATCATTATTATGTATATTATAATATTATATGTATTTATTAGACATAATCCTATATTATTGGTGGGGCTGCAATAAGAGAATCTGCATGTAGTATGTGTTACAAGCCAGATGAGTATTAACAAAAGAAAATCGTCAATGATGCTGGCTTTCATGCAGGCTTTTGCAGTTCCCACTATCATTCTCGGAAACCCATATTTTCTTTCTAACATGTAAACTCAATCAGTTGTCGACTTTCTTATATCTAAAGATGATTAGCAGTATTTAATAGTTGATTCACAACTCAAGTAAAACACTGTGCATGATGCATGATTTTACAGACTTGGCTGATTTCTAGTGTTAGCATGAGAGAATGGGTCTCGGAGTCGGAGACTATCCTATTATAAACATGTACAAATATATGTATACTATGTAGATAGCTTTGTATTTAATTAATTATGTATAATATTTGGTGCAGTGTGATAAATAACAGACTTCAATATATATTTATGTATGATTAATTGGACTAGAGAATTTAATAGAACTCAACCTCTCTGATTTTTTGTCTCTCGACTGATTTACGGGTTGTTCAGAAATATTGAGAAAATAAAATTGTTGACAATCATTTTGGCAATTTTTACTACACCACTATATATGGATTACATACTGGAAGTTTTATAGTCTGTTTTCTAAGACTACATCAAAGAGGTGTTTTCTATTTAAAATTTCGTCATTCTGAATAACCCGTCGGTCCCATCTACTTCACTAGCAACTACAATAAGTAATATGAAGTAGAGAGAAATATGGCTATGCTATAACTCTGACTGATATTAATGTAAACAAAATATTAAGTGAACGAATTAATTAATATTTATTATACTACTAACATACCACAAGATGTTTTACACAGATTGAAAATTTTCTCGATTTTCTTTTCTTGTTTCTTTTTTTTTTTAAAGTACAGAATGAATCATTATTATAAGATAGATTACCATTCAAAAAATAAATTTTTTGTCTACAATTAAATAAGATATTTTTATATTTCATTTATTTTTTGATGAAAATAAGTAGGATTTTTGGAGAAATGGAATAAAAAATAAGAAAAAAATGCATATTTAATGTCTAAATTCTAGTATTTTCCTTCACTTCAGGCTTCATGAATATACTGTTTCCACTTCCGCTTCGGAAAAAAAATCAGCAATTCAAAGCAATAATATTTTGTTCGTGAGATTTATTGATTCTTCTGTGTATTTCAGGAGACCTCATTTACCGGGAACAAATTAGTAACCAGAAAATCTACGTCCACATCCAAAGTGGCCTCAAATCAAGTCATAACAGTAACTCGCTCAAAGACTGAGACTTCCCCGCAAGCTTCAAATGGTAGCGAACTTTCACCATGGCATGTTGCTCCACCAGAGAAGAAAATTGAGAGAAAGATAACTCTGACAACTGAATTATGAGTGATGGTTAAATCGTGTGAACTTCAGAGAGACATTTTTCTCATTAAAACATAGTTCAATATAGACATGTTATTTTAGTTGATAATATAATCTTATTCAAAGGACATATATATCGTTGGGTTTTTAGATTCTGTTAGTTTGAACCAATATTTTATTCTTTCTTCTGAACTTTTTACGTTTTTTTTTTCGCTCATTATTTAAATATCGAACAAACTTTAAACCAGTACTGATCTTGTTCTAGATGGAACTGCAGATGTATCCAAGATTTATTTATATACTTTTAGAAACAAAATTCTTATCTTTTCACCTGTTAAACAGCATTATTAATATCTACTATACATATACAGCAAGACATTATTGTGAGAAAGAAATTAATGCGTTAACCTGGTGATATCTATAAATCAGCATAAACTCATCACACCTGAAAACTGTACGATGGTGGTTTATTTAATGGTAGGCAAGTCAATATTTAAAGGATGCAATTATCTAATAATATGTGTCTTTCTTTGTTTCAATAACAACATGCCACTCAGCCATCAGTTTTAAAAAGTGTAGGATATGGTAATTCTACTGACTTCCACTACATTCTACACATTTGTCTTGACCACTTCCCACCTTCATTTGCCTAGATGGTGTCAAAAAGTAGGACGTTGAACTCCATTTTATTCATTCCTTTCCAACGACCAGTTGAATTAATTTCTTGTCGACACTCTATAATTTCTGTTGACTATCACATTCCAATAAAACTCTTGTCTATTAATTCAATGGAATAGATTAAGTCTGGATAGTCATGCATTTATTATACTAACTGATGATATTATAATAGATTTCATGTTAATTTCAATTCTTCTTTGATTAGCATTTAGTAATTGAATATATTAACTCAAGGTACAATTTTATGGATACACAATTACTGAGTGTGAAAATAAGCGATGTTTCGACGACGAGGATACCCTCGTCTTTATCAAGCAAATAATTTTAATTGTTTATAACATTACATGCATGTGAAGTAAAAAAGAAAAATATTTTAATATTGATGGACAAGTTCATTTTTATGTCATACAAACATAGGTTTGTTCTGGCAACATGTTACAAACTAGATCAAAGTTATATTAATATTTTGTAAAATGCTAAAGAAAAAATATATTAAATAAAATTGATTGTGGATATTATTTTATGATTAGGTAAAAATGTTATTTGTTGTGTTTTTAAATGAATAACCCGGTATAGAAATATTAAATTGTTAGTTGTTAGATCGTCAATGGATTCACAATAAAATGTAAAAACATACTTAAAAGTCATTAAAACGAAAGCAGCTAGAATTGTCAAATTTTCTCCCTTTTTTCGAACAGAAAATTGGCATAAGAATGAAATTGTTGAGTAAATCTGTAAGTTAAAAGAAATAGGAAAGTAAAATAGAATCTATGTAAAATGGGAAAGTGAAATAGAATAATTCATGTGAAAGTAAAATAGAATTTATGTGAAAGTAAGATAGAATTTATGTGAATACTAAATAGAATCAAAGAATCTATTTGAAGGTGAAAATAGAATCTTTGTTAACCATGTAAATATTATATAGAACATCATGATATAAGTATCAAGTTATGGTTTTACTCCAACCAATATGGTAATAAAAAATATATAGAGATATATCGGCCAGGGGCTGATTGACATAAATACATATATATCCTTTGTATTCAAGATTTGTAACTGATGGCATACCTTAACGAGTAGATTACATTTTCGACCTTGAGTGCCACAGAGACAGACAGGTGATTCAATTTGAGTTAACTGAAGTAAAGCGAAACAAATGGTATAAAGGTTTATGGCCTTGGGAGTCTTGAGCCCAGATCGATGCGTATTGGCTAATTTAACAATTTCTAAAACTCAATCTAATGTTTGAACAATTATTAATGTTATAAATGATTTTTAATATCTATGTAAATTCCCATATAAAAGGTTGTGTTTTAATATTTGTTTACATCTTTAATTTTTATATATATATATTGTATTATGTTAGGCTGGTGCAATGATTACACATATATATATATATACTTTCATATCATATCTTACATCCATTAATAATGCTATACAAGCTTTTGAAACAAACATTATGCTTGTTAATTTTCATTTCATTTCCGAATTTAAAAAGGGGAAACACATCCATTTTGATAAAAGTAAGCTTTTATAGCATTTATTGATAATTTAAAAATAATAAAAACCGACATTTGTTTTAGCTAACAATATTAGTATATTGCATATTATTAATTTGACAAATATGTCATTATTATTGCAATAAATATAAGATGGACTTAATTTATTTATGCATATTAGTTGATCGAAAATAACAGTACTTAGTGTATATTTCTCATATGAACAAATGTGACTAGCTCTGGCTAAATGAAACATAAAGAGTTTTTAAAAAAAATCTATGAATTTACTGTATGAATTTAAATTTGGTAGTAAAAGATTTTTTTAACCTGTATTGTGACTTATACATATACAAATAATTTATAACTATTTAAGATATTTAGTTAGGAAGTTGGTATTTTCCCTAAAATAATTTTTAGAAACAGACAATTGAAATTTACTTATACAAAGCAAAACTCTCCAGTAATCTTAATATAAGGGACCTGCGATATGCATCTCATTTAGCTAGAGCTATTCATGAATTACCGGTATAGTATCGTATTAAATGATATTGTTATGTTCTTTAATGTAGTTTGTCTAGGAATCGTAACTGTTTGACTTATTCTGTCATTAATCTTTGATATCATGTTGGATGTATTTTGGCAATAGTCTTTTATACACAAATACAGCCTATATATAGGTCTGTATTATACGTATAATCTACAAGGAGTATGATTGGGTTGAACCAAGTTGATGTACGAAAGTGAAATGTTTTCTCAATTGAGGTAGATAATAATATTAATATTTATCAAGGAAATGAGATAGATGCTAAACGGAGGGTGGCAGGAGTTACATAGGAATCTCAGAGTCCAGTAACGAAAACAATATTTCAGGCATAATAGTAATAATTTTTGATTGAACGGTCCCCTTATAGGAACTGCTTGCAGCTTTAATCCAAAGGCTGCGTTAGATTTTTGGGGTTCAATATTTAATTCCAAAAACCAATACATGTATTTGTATTCAAAATGGCTGCCAGCAATATATTAGTGATTGTATCTTTGAATGGCATTTAGTGAAAGTGATATATAATAGCAAACCGCTCTATGGATAACATTCACTAAGTTTATTAACTGCAACGTTTCAATGAGGACACTCTCACCGTTATCAAGCAATAGTGATTGAATTAGAAAATTGACAGAATGTGTTTAATGTTGTGATTATATGTATATAGTTGTTTATTATTTAGCTTTATCAGTATTCATTATAGATATATATAGTAAACTTTAACTCATATTTCCTTACCAGACCTACATTCAGTATCTTATATTTCATACTTCTCCATTCAATATGGTATATACTGGTACTATATGTTACATTACATCCATTTTTTTATAACTAATTCTGCTGAGAAAAAAACGTTTTTTTCATGAATTTCATAATGATTTTAAAATTATTAAATTTTGTAAATCCAGGGTAGTGAACTGACTGATAAGAGAGTGGGCCTGCTTGATTTATCCATACCGGCTGACCATAGTTCGGCAATAGTACCGGCAAGGTCACTTGATTTAGCCGGAGGTCTACAAAAGTTTGGCAGCGGCGTACACCGAATGCTCCGGTTTGTCGATTGCAGCGATCACCGGCGCAAGATGGTGAACATGTCTACGAGATACAATTCACGTTACTTTTTTGGGTAATACTACTAATTATAAATTTCTGCTTATTTTGTGGTCACTTGTGGCCATACTTTCATGAATACTGTTTTTTTTATATTAAAACATGTCATGTAATCAATTTAATATTATAATATTATTCCAAGCCAAATTTTTTATCAGCCGGATCACTTGATTTGCTCTGATACCGCCGTACGCCGATTAGAAACCGGCTCACCTATCACCGGATAAATCAAGCAGGCCTAGTAGGTTGTAAATCATCTTTTTTTTCTGTTGTAACAAATCCTTGGATATTATATTAGCCATTAGGATTTATATGCATTTTGTGAATGTAATTTACAATACTGTTTATGGATATTGAACCAATATGTAATTTTAGATTCTGACATTGTAGGTGTAGAACTGAGGTTAGGAATATTTAGAATTCTAGAATTTTTACAAGTCTTTTTTTCATTTTTTTTTTCATTTGTTCAATCCATTCCTAGTCTTTATAAGTAAATACAAACAATTGGATCCGGTTTTCAATTTTTTTGATTTAAAACAAAAGGTTCAATAGAAACATTACGCTCAGTGAACTTCCTAAAAGTGCGAAAATCTTGGAATCTTGTTTTCATAACCACATGAATAAACAATATTTTAACTTCTATGAGATATTATGAACTATTCTATATTTGAATAAATATGGGCTTGTTGCAAAATATGTTCAATTTTAAATGGTATGCACATTTTAAAGCAGATCATTCATGAAACAAAATAATGGGGAATTATTTGTTCTACAAGCTTTGGGATAAAAATGCATTTGCTTTTGTATATAATTTATTGTAATACTCTATTGTAAAAGATTTATTATAATGTAAAGCTATCTTAGCCAAATATATTCCCATCCATAGTTTTATTTACTTTTTGTTCTATAGGCATTATTTAACCCTTGTCTACACATCTGATTATATCAGTTTATTGGCAGGGTTGACTCTCCATACATAGTTTATTGGCAGGTTGACTTTCCGTACATCATTTATTAAACTAAGTGATTTGGTGTGTTGAAAAAGACCTCCACACATTGGCAAGGTATTTGTCAGATTGAAGACACTTCTTGTCATATGATGCTTCCTTTATTGGAGAATTTAACAAACACTGGAAATAGGCATGGCATAAATAACCCTCAAGCTCAATTATTTAATTCTTCTGAGTATTTTCAAAATAATACTTTTATTGAACAAGGTGACTCTGCCTATGTCTGTGTTTTGTCTTCTGAGATGCAATCCTGGGTAGAAGAGTTATTCCCCTTGTAGAGTTGATTGAAATCAATGTATAAGCCAATGTGTGAAGGCCTTGATGCTATCTATATTATATAATCTGTTGTATATAGCCTGTATGAATTTGTTATTGTTGGCTTTATGTAGCATGTTATTAAGTTTTATAAAGTAATTGTTGTAGTAAATGGTGTATAGTGTAGAATTAAATATATATTCCAATTTTATATAATAACGTTCCATGTGTATCACCATGTCCACATTTTTTAACACATAATTCAATCAGTAATCTTTTAAATAATTCTGGTTATTGTTTATACCATCATTTAAGCTTTAAACAATAAAATGAAGAATACTTCTTGCCACCAGATCCCTGTTATTCCATTAAATTCTGATTCTAACAAAACTCTTGACTCAATTTCTCTTTCTTCTGCTTCTCTATTCTTTTAAATTCTTTCTCTGTACATTTTCTTTGAACAATATGGATTTTATTTTGTATTAAGGCAATACCGTGTAATTTTAGCATGTGAATTGTTTGAGCCAAGGTTATAGTTAAACAATATGGGACCATTTTTGTTTTGTGAATACCAGATAATGAATATTGTTCGCAAGACAGGTGTGCTATATAATCGATCATCTTTATAAATTTTAATCTGCACATGTATTTATAATGTTAGATCTATATTTATAATTATGTAATATTTTAACATTTTGGAGATCTTTTTCTCCCACCTATATTCTGCCATCATTCATATTGCCTTATTAAAAGATTAAACGTCCTGTAGTTGTATATCTGTTATATATTATGTTTATATCTATATTATAACATATCGCTGTGTTGATCTAGCCTTATATTTATAACCATATACACACCAGGCAGAGGCATCAAGTCATCAGCACATATCATGCCTTAATATTTTAACTGAAAATAAAATATTTAAAATCTCGAATCTATTTTCATGGTGCTTTTTTTGATCAGACTAAATTTGATACAGATATGATTGTTTTAATAGAGAGTAGAAATGAAATTTAACATCCTGTTTCTGCCCTGACTGGATTAATGAAGATAGGTGTACGCCATACAGTGTGCTATAAGGGAAATTTTGCCCCGACTTTGTAACTACAGACTACTCTTAAATCAAATTCTTTTATCTGCATGCCTCGACTAGACAGTCCTGGAAAGGCCAATAGGGGGAAACCATGCAGAAAAATACAGAGTAATTTGCTCTCCCACACTGCTACCAGCATGACTAGCGAAATTAAAGTGGCTGTTTAAGATTTCCTTAAATTATGCAACTTGCCGCAATTAACCCAAAGGTGGCGTATAGGTGTGTATTGAAATTAATGCACCCCAAAATGTCAAAATTAACTGGGGTTTAACATTCCACTTAAATGCTCCATAGCTGCTGGGGGGTTGGATGGCCGAATTGTTAGCACAAGCGTACTGTATCAAAAAGGTTGTCATCGAGTCAACTGGTGTGGTTACGAATCCCCAGCTGTTCATGACAAGGAGTAGGGTCGCCTGTCCAACCTTGTGGGTTTTCTCTTGTTCCTCCCACAGCTAAGACCCCTACGCTCAAGCAAATTATTGAAATAAAATTTATGCCAGTGAAGTCCCGAAATGACCTAGTTTGTGTCGAGTGGACGTTAAACCCTGTGTTTCTCTCTTTGTCCATATAGCTACTAGTGATGAAGGACAGTCGTCATGCAGTAAGGTGAATTTTGCCCAAAGACCTCTGCACCATGGCCTAGGTTTAACAACCCAGCTCACTTCAGGAATAACATTGTGTGATCTTCATCAATAGCGACACCATATTTGTGACCCCCCACAACAAAACCAGTCACATGTCACAATTTTTGAAAACTGTGATTTAATGCTGATCTTAAAGGGAACTGGAACAGCTTTCTGTTGATATATAATATATGCAAATCACAAAAAAATTTGCTGAGTTATGGCCATCTGAAGTTTCAAAAGCTGTGGTGCATCCAAATACAAAATAATGAGAAATTTGCATTTTAAAACTGCCAAAAATAAATCCCATAGTAACACATACATGTATATAACTATTGCATAAATCAAAATAAAAGTTTGTGAATATAATAATGTGTGGTGTATCAACATTTGTACCCAATTTTATCAACATATTCCTTTAGTAACCTATTTTTTCTTCTTCTTTTTTTCTGAAATTTACCTTAAATCCATATTTTTCGAATTGGCTGTGTTATGGTCATGGCTACAACAAAGGCCTGATTTCACGTTTTAAATATGGTTTTTGCCACAAAAGATCATTTTGCACATCTTAATTTGTTTTGTTTTTTATATGATGATACTTTTTGGGTCAGACAGATTAGCCTAGATTTGTGTTTGGTATCTAACAACTATAAAATACTGATTTTGGTTGGTTACCATAGCAACATTTTTCTAAAAAAGTAATTTTAATCAATTTGCACATCTTAATTTGTTTTGTTTTTTATGTGATAATATTTCTTGGGTAAGACAGATTAGCCTAGATTTGTGTTTGATATCTAAGAACTATAAAATACTGATTTTGGCTGGTTACCATGGCAACATTTTTCTAAAAACATAATTTTAGTAATTTTGCACATATAAATTAGTTTTGTTATTATGTGAAAATATTTCTTGGGTCAAACAGATTAGCTTAGATTTGTGTTTGATATCTGAGAACTATAAAATACTGATTTTGGCTGGTTACCATGGCAACATTTTTCTAAAAAAAAGTCATTTTAATCATATTCAAAAGATGAAAAACGAACGAAACCTTGACTTACATAACTCGGCAAGCCAGGAAAATACGAGCGCACAAAGTAAACTCATATTAGGTAACTAGCAATATAATTACGCCATTTTAACAGTTCTTTTTTTTTCACAGCCTCCACAAAATACCCTTTTTTTGCAATTTTTTATTATATTTTCACAAAAACGATTGATTTATTGAAAAATAGATGGTTTTCTGAAGCCTATTGTGCAAAAAAAAATTTTGGGATAGTTTTGACCCATATAGTGTATTTTGCCGTGTATATGGAAATAGAGCCGCACAACAAGCGACTGGTTTTGTGGTGGGCAGTCACATTTCTGAAGCAACGGACCGAGAAATATTTCTCTGCCCATTGCTGGATTCGCTTCGGATTTTGAGTGTGTATTCTCTCTGTTAACAAATCTATCCAAATTATAGCAACACTACAGTACATCCCTTTATCTGGGGACTTCCCTAAAGCTTTTGGTAGTTATTTTAGGGATAAAAACGGTGAAAGTCTTGTTCGTCTCCATACTGTATTTACAGTGTAGTCTTGTTGATAGCCTAGTTCGTCATGCAATTAGGTTTTCTGCAATGTTCTGCTATGCACTGGTTTATTGGGCATAATACAATCGTAACGTTATGTAAACATATTTGGGCCAATTTGTTTAAGTGTAATCATATTGTTACACAGTTGTCAATCAAACAGTCATAATTTGGAACAGAAATTTTCTTCCATTAAAGCAGTGTATAGTGGGATTAGCTCTTATCAAATGAAACACTGCAGGGTGTAATGCATGCACTTAACCCCCTGATCTAAGGTGTCACCGATCCCATTTTTAAGTGACCAAGATAATTCAATTCTAGATTATTCAATCAAATAACCTACATGTATGTTACACACAACTTAAACTAGAAGCTTTTAATTTATTTCCTTTATTACATAAAATGACCATATATGGGAGTTAACCTACTTAATTTATTACTTTGTTCCGTGCAGACACCATTCTCTCTTTCCGTTAAATATATAATAATCCATGTACTCACAGATTATTAGAAATAATTTGAGGCTTTATTTAAATACGATTCATTTTGTTAAACACAGAAATTAGATCACCTTACAAATACTGCCAAATGATAATATCAATATACACAACAGCTCGAATTAAATTACCGATTTTTTCCCTTTAAAACAGCCATTCAATAAACCTTTATGTACTGGTCTCTCTACACACATAAATTACTAAAATTTGTGTTCGTAAAAATAGTATATGATGCAAAGTTTGTCACTTTCATCGACGACCTTCTATTTAACTCCCCAAAATATCACAATATAATAGTAGTTCTGTATATTTGTTTTTAAATGAAGGATGATAATATGTATCGTTTTCACAGAATTGAAATGATAAACAGTAACGACTATAAAGCTTACATACATAAATATGCATCCATGTGCCATTCACGACTCAAGACGGTCTTTTTTTTGCTTGCTTCAATATAAGAAATTATACAGAGGAAATTTGAACATTGAGAAATTACAAAGCTACAACAAAAGAGAGGAAAATAATATATACACCCAGCATTTCATTTCACACACAAAATTACAATTTTACCAAATCACTCGCGCATTGTCACAATATTACAGTATGAATATACCTAATTCTAACACTGTATAGAAAGAGTTGAGAAACATTCACAACAAAGCTGATAGTATTAATTAATGTAGTTATAGACACTTGTATTATTGTAACAACATTGTAGTCATTTGATAAAATAATGATCTTAAGACATTCAACTTATAAAACATGGAGGACACTTTTGTTTCCATCACAATATCCGACAACCCCCATCCCTAATCCTTCCCCATAGTGATGTCCCCTACCCTCAAATCATTCATATCTGAATGATATAAATAAACTTTAAAAACATTAGACAAGATGCCGTGCCAGTAATTATATAAGTTCAATTGATATACAAAAACTTTTTTTCTAGAACAGATTAATGTGGAATAAACATAATGTCAACAACACAAATATTCATATTTATACAATTAATAATTTTATATCAGAATGTACAATTTTCTTTCTTTTTGTTTTGCGATTTGGGAACGCCTATAATATACATATATTCTTAGTCATAACATGTACGACTTGAGAAAATGTTTTTCATGTTCATGACCTAGTTTTGCCGATTTAACATCAATTCAAATGCCACAAAAGCTGACTGGGATAGTCTTTGAAGCTGTATGACACATAAATCGGTAAAATGTCCCCAAAAAAGCAAACATGTTTTTTTCTTATTTAACTTAGTCAACCCTAGAAGATGGATTTGTTTTGAGAATTTTTAACAATTGATAATAATTGTCTATAAATGGAGTGACTTTATTTCTTTTTTAATTGATTTGAGAGCCAATCAAGTCCTTCGTATAATCCATCGCCACTAGTAGCACATGTTGCCTGTATATACCAAGTACGATTTCTTAATTGATGTAAGCCCAGTTTATCAGTTATTTCCGCTGCATTCATTGCATTAGGCAAATCCTAAAATTACAAGAAAAATACAATCAGGTTGAAGTTTTGATGCACAGTATAATAATATAATCGGAGACTTTTTATCAATAACTCGCTTGTCAAACAACGAAACATACACCCACAGCAGCTATATTGCCTATGCAGTCTTTAAAGGTAATATGAACATTCAGTCATTCACAAGACACTAACAAGCTGATTGTCAGGCTCATGTCCCCCTCCTCAATCCCAAATAAAATAGACAACACATAAATTATACATTTATCTGTTAGTAAAGTAGACAAGAAATGAATTTCAAGGTCCTACTGTTTTTATCCGAACTGGGCCAATGAAGACAGTCATACGCCATACAGTGTGCTGTGGGAAATTTGGCCTGGATAGCTGCACTACGGCCCACTCTTATCTCGAATTCCAACTATCACAGGATCTATTACATGCACTCAGGACATAGGTTTTCCGCCTTTTTAAACGTCTAGACAGTTGTTGCCAGGCCCTCTGCGCAGCATCACTGACATAGGGGAACCAGGCCAGGATCTGGAGGAACTTTCTAGTGCCAACGACTCCCGCACCATTTCATGCACAATTTCATAAACATGATATACAAAATGTCCTCACACCTAGAGTGTTGTGTATACTTGTGCATCCTTTAAATTCCTGCCTATATTTTGATCAGGCCAAATAAAATAAATACATGTGTGGAATTTTTGCGTTGAAACAGGACCAAGTGAACAATAATAAACTATACCAATACTTGCAGTATATAGCATTTTAAATACTGTAAAGTGTTTATTTCCTATAATTATGACCTAAATAATTACTCAATATGGTTCTGTAAATAAAAACCATTCGTACAGTTATAATACCGCAATTTAAGCATCTGCAGAAAACTATGAGGGTCGGTCGGGTAACCGTCCACACAGGTATTTTTGTTTTGGCCTGACTAAGATCTCACTGCAATGCTTTTACTACTACTAACCTGTTTATTTGCAAAAACTAACAATACTGCATCCCTTAATTCATCCTCCCCTAACATTCTAGCTAATTCATCTTTAGCTTCTCCTACTCTCTCTCTATCATTACTATCTACCACAAATATTAAACCTGAAAATTAAAAAAAGAATGAAATTTGTTTTAAAATATTGACAGACAGCCTACTCAATCAAGCAACAGCATCGGACAATGTATTTCTTTTTTGGACCAACTAGAAAAAAAAACGCTTGACAAAGGCACAGGTTACAAACATTGTCACTTCCATTCATAAACATCAGATATTCATACCTTGTGTGTTCTGGAAATAATGTCTCCATAAAGGTCGGATTTTGTCTTGTCCTCCGACATCCCATACAGTAAAACTAATGTTCTTATATTCTACAGTTTCTACATTAAATCCTATAATAAAACAAAAATATTAAATATCACTTTCATCGAACTTATATTGATGTAATCAAACTATACACCATATTTAATCACTTACCCAATTAGAATCAAGTATATCTTGTCCTAAATTCACAACAATTAAATTTCTTATTTCTGCTCATTAAACTCTATGAGGGCATGCCTTGTTAAAGTCATTGTGTCCCAAAAAGTGTGACAGAGGCACCCTACAAAATGTAGGGGACTATCAAAAAAAAGTTATGTTGACATCCCATAGTACAGCACCCTGTGTGGATTGTACCCATGTTTTGGCAGGATTATTCCTCACATGATATTTTTTCAAATTACGTACACACAATTGTGAACACAGGACCTCGCGAATGCTAACACAGGACCTTGTTTTTTTCGTTTCGTCTGTCCCACACTAATGATAATCTTGAGGGAACCACCCAGGAAAACTTGAGAACCTTTCTCAGCCAGCACAGGATAAATTCAATCATGTGTTGAGCCACATTTTAATACAATTGTAGAGATTTTACAAAGTGTTTTACCTATAGTTGGAATAGTTGTTACAATTTCTCCCAATTTAAGTTTATATAAAATAGTTGTTTTTCCTGCAGCATCTAGACCCACCATTAATATTCTCATTTCTTTCTTCCCCAAAATCCTGGCAAAGATGGATCCAAATATATTCCCCATCTTGATTCTTTAGGTGGAACCAATCTTAAAATATAAAAATATAATCAATAAAATAATATTTGATAAAAGAAAGACAACAAAGTATTACTAAATATTTATTGTTAAGTTTAATATCTGCCGAAAGAAAAGAGAAATGGCAGTGTTAATCAGGGTCTCAAAGTACAATCGCTGATCAATTAAATAAAACAAAAGACAACTATCAGCCTCACATAAAACCAAAAACAAACAGCTGTTACTATACTATATACCACATAAATTTTAAACAGTTTTTTAATTATTCACCCAAGTCCAGAAACTTTGCCAGACTTGAGACCAAAAAGTCACAAGCAAAGCCTGAACTGTTGTAATACCGAGTCAGAAAGTTCCAGATATGTTATACGTTTTTAAACAACTTAAACCTTTCGCCATGGTTAATAAGATGTACAGTAGTTGTCAGTTTCTCATGACCTGAGTTCGTGAAATATACATGTATGCTACATGAGATAATTAATTATCGGTATTGAGATGAAAATTATTTTTTTTAGTTTAACACTGTATCTTTTTCGTGGTAACGGTAACCAGTGTTCGCGATTTATTCACATTTATTTGTATATTAAAATATCTGGTGCACAATAGCCGACCAGAGTCGGAAGACTTGATCATACTAAGTAAGTTCAAATTATTAGTGATATGCTTCTTCGAAATTAGCGGTTCGTTAATTCATCCATCCATTCTCGGCACTTCATTGTTTTATCTTTCCCTACTTTGACAGGTTACGAAATGACCTGTTCGAAACTGGTTGAGGACTTTTTTCTGACATAATTAAAGCATACCGTAGTACATGTACTTTATTTGTATCCACTACATGTACGCTACGCCACAGTGTCATGTTCATAGATAAATAGTGGATTTTAATTTGTCAATCCTTTTTTTTCATATTCAAAGGCAAACAAATAGAGTTTTATTAACTTTTACAAAATGAAAATTTTTTCACCTCACTAAATTTTACCAAATAATTATGGAAAGTGTAATCATTACAGATGAAAACGGACATTCAGGCAAGTCATGAGAAAACAAACAATTAATTAACCGCGGCCTTATGTGGTGTCTCAATAAAACCAGAGTCTTATTTAATTAAAAAAATGTGTACAGCACACAGCTCATTCACTGTATGGACCTCTAAAGGTATGGGAATCAATTATCAGGTTACCGAACGAAAAGAATTTACCCAAAATCTTAAAAGGGTTACGGTATGTGTCGGGATAGGCTGTTTTTAGACAAGGTCAATTAGGCTTCACCAGAGCTATATTTTGGCAATTAAATTTCATATGTACCGGTAATTGGACTTTTATTTTTGAGACTCTGGATAGTCTGTTTTAATTATCAGATGTTCTAGTTCTAATAAAAAGAGGAGGATGAAACACCAAACCGCCCAAGGTGAACCGTAGTGAGATGAACTGACCCTCATCCACAATTTACGCCCTGGTGGTACACATGTATAATTTATATATGATAAAGAATTACCGATTAAAAAATTACATGTCATTTCGGTCCCGTGTCATTACGGACTCGTCTCTGCATAACGAAATCGGGAATAAGTTGATTAGTTGAAAGAATATGCTGAACACAACCGTCAAATCAATTTATAAAGCTACATTTTTATTTTCAAAAATATCAATTCAAATTAGAGTCTGAACCGTCGTCGTACAGAGTTCGAAAGATCTGTATTTTAGTCCTAAATGACTCAGCCATTGGGGCTATAACAAAATACTTTTTACACTGCAATTGGATTCAAGATTGTAGCCTTGTTAGAATAGATTTTCTGGTTAAATTTTGGTGTCAAGTATTATTTCCAATTTCTTCAACGAAAATAGAAATGAACTGAGAAGTCCTGTGATTTCATTTTTCAAAGTATGAAGTATGTCACTGGTTTTCTCTCACTCTCAGTCAGAACCCCACCCCTTCAATGAAATTACCTTTCTTTTTAATGATCTGCTGAATGAAAATAAGGTCTAATTTCATGACAAATAAACAATAATAATTTTTAGACAAGTTGTTACTGGATTCATTACAAATGATTTTCTGCTCCAAGATGTGACGCATGTATAAATAATGTATAGTATTACGTAGTACAGTACTGTACTGTACTATTGTCAACTCAAATAACTACGACGAATATCATTGTCGAGTGTGACTGACTCAGGTCTATTTCTACCAAAAAAATGAGAGAAAAACACCTTAAATGAAGGGAATAAAACTTACATAATGTATGAAATAAAATGGACGATATGAAATGATATAAATCGAAGCCCCACCCTTAAAATAGGCTTATAAAAATCAGTCAGAGTAATCGATTGGGCAAATTTTCTGAATGTGGTCCACTGTTCCACAAAGCGGAAGCAGATTTATTATCAGAAATAACTGAATAGAATATGGATAGTTTACCGTCTTCTCGTTCGTTACTCACACCTAAAACGCCTATAATAACCCCAAAAATACCCAAGAAGGCTAGCAACATAGAATTCGTGCAATACAAAAATGTTCTCTGTCTAAATAAACGAATGGAACACATACCTGTAACAAATAACAAGTCAAAATGGCGGTCAATGAAAAGAATATCTCGTTGCACATGCCACGTCAATGTCCCGGCAATTGGGATGACACAATTGCTCAATACCGTTATCCCTGTCACATGACTATCTAAAATGTCGGCCCCCATTAAATATAGACAGTTTGTCGATCCAGTCGTAAATAGTGGACAAACATTAATTTTCTACATTATCCATTTGCTAACTTTAACGATATTTTTATAAATCTAAAGTATTGCGACGGCCAAGCAATATAAAATGCAATGCCTTGTGGACGACTCTACCAACGGGTGTGGACGACTTTGCTTGTGGTCGATTTGACTGGCACCCCATGCATCAGCTTTCTTAAACGTGGTGGGGGTAGGCTATAATTAAAAATAAATTAAAATAATATTTGGACAATCTCATATAATTTACTGAACAAACGTTTGTTGAGCGGCGAAGATTGCTGAAAAGTGCGCTTTACCATGATCAAATTGTAAAAAATATAAAGACGAATGCATTAGCCTAAGCGAAAAGGTCACAAATGTTAAAGGACCTAAGTCCGTAACTCAAAATCGTCCAAAATCGTCGACATCGAAAACACGAATTATTGGTCAATTTAAATCAACATTGGTGTTGTGATCTTACCTGGAAATGGTAGGCCTCTGATATCCAATATTTAAATAAAAATAAATATTTTACAGTTGGTACACGAATCGTGTACCATAGTGTGTTTCAGCGTCACTTATAACAAGTGACCAGAACGAACGAGGCTAGACATATTCCACAAGTCCTGTTAAACGACGAGGCCATATCGTATCTTAGAGCATGCGCGGTAGACTGGAATAACAAGACACTAAAGAATCCTTTTCGGTTGAGACTAATGCCGTATTTCGCTGGAAATATCTGATATGAAATTAGACCCAAAACGGAAACAATTTAATGTAAATCAGTTTATATACAATCAGATTATATTATTATATGCCTTGCGACCCATTAGGATCAATTTCTAGGTCCCAAATGTTAGCGATTTAGCTCCTTTAACAGTAGGCTAACCATAAATTGACACCGAGAAAGTCTGGCTGTTAAAAAAAGAATACAGTTATGAAATGACACAGATAAATGGTCATAAGCTCTTTCAAACAAATGGAGGGATCACGGTGGCTAAGTGGATAAGGCGCTAGTTCGCTAGCCTGGAGGTCGGGTGTTTGATCCCTGCATTGGCCGAGAAAGTTCATCTCGATTTTCCGACGTGATATCCCCTTGTTAGTGATGCAGAAGAAGGGCCTGACAAGGACAGCTGCCTAGTCGTTCGATTGGGACGAAAAACCGAGGTCCCATGTACACATTGGAGTGTACGTAAAAGATCCCTTGGCAGTTGGAATTCGATATAAGAGCAGGCCGTAACGCCGCTGCCCGGGCAAAGATTTCCCTCATAGCACACTGTATGGCGTATGCCCGTCTTCGATTAGCTCAGGTTAAGTTCACAGTAGGACCATAACAGTAGGACGTTAAATCCCATTTCATTCATTCATTCAAACAAATGGGGTCACAGGGGTCACCATTGGGATCAGCGCCCACAATACCATGGTTGTCTATTCCATAATTCTGGGGCAAGAAACTCAAAAAATCTTTCGCTACAAGATGCTTGTTTGGCATTCTTCTTCTCAACAAGGTAGGCCCTACATGTCACTTCAAGAACGCAACTTAATTTGCGACAAGGCTGATAAAAAAACAGTTTGAAAAGATAAAATATGCAGAATTAATAACGTTAATAATCAGTGCCGGACTGGGCCCACTTGCCCACTTGCCAATGGCAAGTGGGCCCAAGCCGAAAAAAAAGTATGGGCCTAAGCCTCAAAGAAAAAAAGAAAAAAGAAAAAAGTAAAAAAAAAGAAAAAGAAAAGGTAGTAAAAGAGGGGAGACAGGGAAGGGAAAGGAAAGAAAAGCAGAAAGGTAGATTCCGTTGGAAGAAACAAATTCTACCACCTGGTGAAATTATGCATAAATTCATGAGTTTAACCTCAAGATGGTGACAGCATTATAAACCGACAATCTTTCTTCAGTCACTCCCAGCTCTTGATAAGTCATTAAAACCTGATAAATGGCCAAAAACTGGAATATTTTGTGAAAAAATAAAAAAAAACCTTCCGGGTTTCGATTTCACTTTCGATTTTGATGACTGGAGACCAGGCAAATTGAATGAAAATTCAACTTTTTTGGTAAGAAATCCAGATTTATTTGGCCGGAGGTGCTTGGAAAATGGGTTTGCGGCTGTCTATTTTTCAAAATCCCCCCCCCCCCAAGATCCCCCTCGAGCGCTCGCGCCTTCAGCGCTTGTAGGCGGGCTTCGCCGGCCATTTGCTCGTGGGCCTTGTCACAGGTATGGAAAGTGGGCCTTCGGCCCACCAGTCCGGCACTGTTAATAATGAAATCTTATATTTAAATCTAAACACTATTGTAAACTAGGCTAAACAACACTGGAGTTATACGATATTTATTTGTATGCCTCGTTATAAATCGAGCTTTAGAATTTTGTAGTTTTATTGAGGGCAGATGTATAGTCGTTCGGATGGTACGAAAAACAGCTGCACAAGAGCCTTATATATAGATATAAGGCTCTGAGCGGCCCCGTGTACACCTTGACCTGCACGTAAACGGTCTTCTGACAGTTAAAATTCGATATAAGAGTAGGTCATAGCGCCGCTTTCCGGGCAAAACTTACCTCATAGCACACTGTATGTGCGTATGCCCAGACCTACTCTTATATCGAATTCCAACGAATTTACATGTACGCCAATGTGTACACGGGACCTCGGTTTTTGGTCCAATCCGAACGACCTCAATCCTGCATCACTGACAAGGGGGAACAGCGCCGATGGATGAATTAGAAGCATAGGAGTCATGAGAGATTGAGAGGACAAGCTCTGTTGACTTCAGAGCTCCCCAACCTTCATTCCAGAGTCAATCTCACTTTTCCGAAAACTTTGTAAACGTGATTGAGGCTACATTATTTGATTCATATTTTTGTGTGCAATATAGTGGTCGTGAGAGGATTCATCTTCCTGAAGCAACGGCCGCGAGTTTAACAACATCTTGATAAGCTGTAGGCCTATGTACTTAAGGCGAGATCAATGCTTCTATTGAAGATGGAGAGGATTATTCCTATCGATTTTCCAAATTAGGCCTTTTGATTTTAAATTTTATGTGAAGAATTGTGATTGAAGTTGACGAACTCTTTGATATTCAGCATTCTAAGACTTTCTGCCCCAGAGATATATTACGTGTCCACCACCCCCCCCCCCTCCCCTTCCCAAACTATCGGGCAAGCTGACTTTTCGGGCAGACGGGTAACTTGAAGAAAAATTTTTTTCTTTATTTCATCTACTAGGCAAAATAAAGAGCCCGAAATCTAATAAAACACCTATTTTACTGGCTGAAATAGCAGTAAAACGCGTTTGCAGCCGTCAAATATTTCAAAATGTTTTTAGGGGGTCCATACAAGGTCAGCACCGCTTCTTCGCCTCTCGAAGAAAACCTGCACCGCTGTCTGTAAACCCGATTTTTCCCGGGCATTTATACTTTTGCTTCCCTTACTGTCATCGAGCCCAAATAAAACAAATTTTAATTTTCTTTTAATTGAATACCAAAAATTTGTACTGAGTTGAGTATGGATTAAAACATTTTGTCTCGAGCCACTGCTTTGTGCGACATTTTTCGATACTTTTGGAGATGCTAGCACGGACTAGAATAGACTGGCCCAGTCTCTTCTATTTATTTTACATTTCGATTTATATAAAAGTATTAATTTTTAGTAAACCAACACTTTCGTTTCCATTTGTATAAAAAAAATTTTGAGTAAACCTGTAACCAGCACCAGATAACGTTTTTTTCGGGTTTTTTTTTTTTGAGAGGACTGGCCAATTTTTGGTGTATGGAGGAGACTGGCCACCAGTCTAGGACTAGAATAGAAAAAAAATGCATTTGCGGTGGTGAAATATTCAAACATTTCCCCGTGAGGTTGAGGCCCCCATACCCCACGACGATTGATTGGTTGTTTGGAAATTCGGGTCAAGCCAGGTATAGGCTATATTCTATATTGGACCAAAAAGAAGTTGCTGTACTCACAGGCTGGAATTGCTAGGAAAACGCGCTTGCGGCAGTTAAATTTTCTCTCTACGGTCCTATCTCCGTGGACTGCAATAGCAGGAAAACGCGTTTGCGGCAGTCCCGTCTTCGTGGACTGTAAACGATTGATTGGAATTGGGGGAGGGGGGATACACGGTCGCTGCTGTCTGTAAACCCGAAAAGTTTTCGGGCATTTCGGGTTCTGTCCCCCTAACTGTCATCGAGCTCCTACGCCTATGTATATTGGTACAATTTGTAATGCGCTTGTTTATGAAATGAATTTATAAAGTTTGTCCATGGCTGAATATTCGACAAGTAATAACATTTATGTAACCGTCTCACAAACTGCAATGCAACCTAATTATGTTGTATGCCCGAGGGCAAAATGTTTTCCGGGCGTGGATGCCCTAGGGGTATAAATGTATTATGCGTACAGGTCAGAGCTTCACAGATAATGTTATTATTTTCCATACCGGATTGAAAAATCATTTATATTACACAATACACGTAATACCATTATTTCCTTTCTAATGGCACAAAGAGTCGATTATGTTGAACCAGCACCTACAAATTGATCAATCCGGACGTATTTTATGACTATTTGAAGTTTGAATCAGTTTCTATCGATTTATTGCCACTGTCATTATGCATGTGTATGGGTTTAAATAGGTCTAAATTATAGCTAACATCAACATTACCAGACTCTTTCATATTTTAGATTTCTATCCACAAAAAACATATCAGAACTTATTTGACTGTGATAACAGGAGGTGAGATGTTTGGGTGACAAGGGTGTCTACGAGCTAAGTGCCATTATCTAACACAAATATATGCAATGATTAGAAATATATCAATACATGTATAAAATTACAAGTATGTGAGTCACAAGTATTGAAATAAATGTGACTCACAAGTATTAAAATGATTCCGAAGTATTAAAATAATAATATACATGTGTATGACTCAAGTATTCAAGAGAGAGAGAGAGAGAGAGAGAGGAGAGAGAGAGATGGGGTTTAACCTCCACTCAACACAAGCTAGGTCATTTCAAGAATAACATATGGATTTAATTTTATTCCAATAATTTGCTTGTGCGTAGTTGTCTTTAGCAGTGGTAGGGCCTGGAGAAAAACCACGAGGTTGGACAGGCTACCCTACTCCTTGTCACATACAACCGGGGATTCGAAACGATGCCAGTTTACTCAATGACAAGCTTTATGATACAGCTCGCGCATGCTAACCATTCAGCCATCCAACCCCCCCAAGTATTAAAGAAGGCAAGTGTTTAATTCAGTATCCCCCACAGTCTTTATCACTGCAAACATGATAGTTTGGTCAATTTAAATCAACAAT
Source organism: Patella pellucida (assembly GCA_917208275.1). Lineage (NCBI taxonomy): Eukaryota > Metazoa > Mollusca > Gastropoda > Patellidae > Patella > Patella pellucida. The sequence continues at coordinate 10,822,503 of OU795044.1, forward strand.
GATATTGTTATCTAATCCTGAAAAGATGGTCTTCTGATACCCAATATTTAAGACACAATGAATCAATGAAAACTTGAAAATTGGCACACAAAATGCGTGCCAGAACGCTTTTAAGTGCCATTACAGGAGAATACGAACTGTGTAGACTGGATTAACTAGATGCCATTCAATTTGGACTATATTCAAGTTTTGTTAAAATCTGATAAAAATCTTGATCTGCAGAGTGTCCACAAACAAAATGTGCACGGAAATATGGAATTATGGATGGACAAGGTGTATAAAAACAAGAAGATTTTTTATTTCAGAATTTATTAGGCAATATATAACAGTTGGTGATTTACCACTGTCAATATTTAAACAGTTCGTAATCTACCACTGTCAATCAGGAATATATACAATTAAAATCTTCTTTTATATATTTAATATGAGTAGGATGATGTAATAACAAAAAGATGAACACGTTTATCTTGTAGGGATAATAATAATAAATCACTTGATAATATATATATATATATACTTATATAATACATATATAGGTAAATAACAATAATTACTCTATATTTCTCAAATTCTGTAACTCAAAATATCAGATTTTCTTATTACCAATTCTCTAATAAAAGAAAGAACCTTTTTTCAACCTGGAATCAATGGCATGGAAGATTCGGAAGGAATATAAATTAGGTCTTCTCTAAAATACCAAAAGGAAAATGATTATATTAATTATACATATATAATGCAAGATAAAAAAAAACTTTTGAAAAAGGTTCAAAATGGCATTTATCACATTGAAGAAAAGAGTTCTTTAAATTTCGCCCATAATGAATCATAAAAATCCCAAAGTTTATCCATTTTTTTTGATACAATATGAAAACAAATTTTACATACAATCTACAAAACTGTATATCACATAAAGTAGACTTTTAATTTATGACATGAAGAATATTGGGCTGGATACAAGAATCTATCTGACTTTATCAGTGTATTGTGTAACATATCACAATGAACAAGGGTCAGGGTTTATGTAAGGTTTAGTTATCAGTGAACAGATTCTGAAAGTCCTCCAAATATTATCAGATTACATGGATTATGAAATTTCAGAATTTTGAATTACAAAAATGTGTAAAATAAGATAATCTATCTGTATTGTGGATTAATATAATCTATAATAATATACCATATAATATAATTTTAACAAAGAAGCAATAACAACTTGGTATCAGTTTCATCCAGTCCTGGAAGGAAATTAACATACATACATCAATTAACAACAATTAGAAAGACTAGTTGTCGGGGAAACAATACATACATACACCCACCAGCGTTATAACCTGACCAAACGTAAACTCTAAAAAAAAGAAGCCAAAAACGATCCTACACGAAAATATACCAATTTTAAGAATGTTTCATTTGAACAGCCCTAAAAAACCCTAAAACATTAGGCATTTAATACTAGAGATTTGTTTACAAAGTTTCAATGATAATTGTTCAAGGCAAAAACACATGAAATTATTCAATTTCTTTCCTATATTTAGTTAAACTCAAAGACAATATTGAATCAAAAATAAACAATACAAAGATATACTGGTATATATATATATATATATATGACCACATTAATATGTAGGTGTATAAGATGTCATTTCAATAGCCAACAGTCTCTAAAAACATTCAGACTCAGAAAGAAATACACGACAGATATTGTTTTAAATAACCACACCACAATACTAGTATATTAGACTCAGCATTGAGCAATGGGAAGTGAGGCTATACAACAGCCAGGAATAGATTAACAGAGTTTACCAAGTTGTACCTCATTATAATTCATAACAAATCATCATTTAAATAATGGAGGAAAATAACAGAGTTTAATTAACTAATCACAGTTGAGCATGGGTGTTGATACTTAATGGGAGTTCGCACAAAGTTATGATAATTTGTGTATATTAATATGATAATCATTCTGGAATTTCAAGAAAACCTCTGATTCTTCAATTCTATTTGTAACTATTTATCAGTATCAGAGAATTATGAAATATAACTTTGACTAGTGTATCCTAGACCTAGTTTAGTATTAAACAGTTATTCCCCTTTATTTGAGCATTCCCTAGCATTCTGAAAAATTTATACTGCCAATACTGGAAAATCTAAGGGGTAACTTACATACTTTGAAAAAGTAGGTCCAGGTTAATAATTTATTTGACCGTAATAACTTAGTTATTGTTATTGTCATTCTTAAAGCAACATTATAAATCTACTTTTTAAAGTTATTTTCAGAAAGCATGATTGGTGGATTAATACAAAAACAAGCATAACTAGTCTTAATATATAATTAGCAGCTGCAGAGTATAATATAATGTTTATCTAGGTATGTTATAAAACACGTAATTAGCTATGGTACATAATGTAACTAGGTATATGTAATGTAACATAATCAGTTATGGTATATAATGTAACTATGTGTGTTATATAACATAATCAGTTATGGTATATAACTTAACTAGGTGTGTTATACAATATAACCCATATAACATAATCTATATAACATAATCAGTTATGGTATATACTGTTATTTAGGTGTGTTATATAACATAATCAGTTATGGTATATATGTAACTTGGTGTGTAATATAACATAACCCATAGAACATAAACAGATACGTTATGTATATAATGTAACAAGGTATGTTATATAGAATAATCAGGTATGGTATATAATGTAGCTAGGTATGTTATATAACATAATCAGTTATGGTATATAATGTAACTAGGTATGTTATATAACATAATCAGTTATGGTATATAATGTAACTAGGTATGTTATATGACATAATTAGTTACGATATACATGTATAATGTAACTAGGAGTGTAATATAACATAACCCATATTACATGATCTATATAACATAATCAGTTATGGTTTATATAATGTAACTTGGTATGTAATATAACATAACCCAGTTAATACATAACTAATTGTTGTATGTAACCCAGTCGATCATGCACATCACATTTAAATTAGATTAGTATTTAAGTCTTTTGCTTCACCTTTTTTTTACACTACATTTTAATCTAACATACTTTCTATCATAACCGTGTTCGACCTGTGACAGTTCTATTTATATTAACCAAAAACAATCAGATTTACAAGCTTGGGTTTTTAAATTTCACCACAAATCACAGCCCTGTATACCAATACAGACAATATAATTTGGTCGAGAAGATCACATGATCTGAACACTGTTTACAAAAAAATATGTCAGATGATAACTTAGTATAGGATAAAAAAATAATTAACAAGTGATTTTAATCATATAGCAATAGTAGGCCTATAAGGCATGATTTATTAACAAATGATAATGCTTCAGCTAAGTAATTTATACACAAACTAATCCTCATCATTTATACCAACAATATGGAAGCACATTCTCACAATCCAATCATTTCTTAATAAAACATTTAACTCAATATATAGTTCCATATTTGATTTACAATACGGAAACAATTGGTGCTGTGTTTTAAAAATAAACGATGGGTTTACAAGACTTAAGGAAGCATATATATAAGTTTTATACGCACACTAATAAAGAAAATAATATTGTCACCTGTAATGTGACCGTTTTTAACAATTGCATTCTCTTAACCTATATAATCTTACTCATTATATCTTAGTAGGAGCTACTAATTTCTCTTTAACTGGACCATGACGTAATGGCAGCCATCTTGGAATTGTGAATGATGTCATATAAAAAATCGTATTCGACAATTGATGCACAGGAAGAAGATTAAGATAACAAGTTTTTGGTTAAAAAAGCACGAGTTGGTGAAAAAGCAATATGTTTAAAGAATACAACTATATATATTATAATATAAGTACCTAATAATCCCTCTAGTTTATATATTTGGTATATGTGTTAAATAATATTCTTAGTGTCCTACACCCTTTCTTAACAATAGTCCTATTCCAAAATTTTGCAATTTTTAAGATTCATGACTTGTTTCGAAATATCAATATTTAAGGAATTCAACATTTGACATTCAGTAAATATCATATTATTATCTATCAAAACACATACTTAATTCTTATATAACAAATTATTGTTTCAGATATTTATCTTGGGCCCATAACTACCTGGTTTCTAAAATACCAAGAATGAAAAATAAAGATTCCAATTCAATCAAAACATCTCAAAAATCTAGCTTTAAAAAATATATATAAGCTTATATCATACTAACAAATGGTGGCCTGAAGAAAATCTGTAAGGAGAAGGGGGGATAAGGGATTTGAGGGGAAGGATTGACAATACTTAACATGACTATTTAAATAATTTATCAAATTCTAGTAACATAAATTCTACAATACGACTTTGAAAAACTGTGAGAACTGCTAAATTCTGGGCATCTGCATCATTTTTCCATGACAACGTTGGTCCAAACACAATAGCAAGATTATGAATCTGCATTCGATTCTTTTGACTTTCTTTCGTTACCCTGAAAAATCAATCAGGAAACCAATGACCTCTTTAAGTCAGTGACCCTAATGCATTCACAACCTATTCCTGAAACATTTTCACTGAATCAAGGGTTATTTCTCCACAAATAATTCAAGTAAGTTCATTCAATTTCCGACTCCCCTTAGTCTCATTGATATGAATTTACATACTAATAAATCAAATGAAAAATGTAGAATCCAAAGCATTAACAAGATATTTTAAAAACATCAAGGGAAATAACAGCGAAAAATTTATGAACTGAATGCAAATGAAATGAAATGGTGTTGAGCCTCCTACTGTTCAGCTCCGAAATTGGGCTAATGAAGACGGGCATACGCCATGGCACTACAGCATACTCTTATATCAAATTCCAACTGCCAGGGGATCTTTCATTGGGAACCCTAAGTTATAGTCAATCCAAGGAAAATGAAAATACACAAATTAATATCGGAGCCGCAAAAATCCTTAATAATTTTCACAGGACAAACCTATGGACATTTCAAAATTAACAACAAGTGTAGGCTACAAGTGAATGGATCCGGGGACCATGTCGTCCATGTAAGACAAGTAAAAGTCATACTTGTATAATACAACTTTCAAAAACCGTTTCTTATAACGAAAACAATGTGTATTTACTTACAGTATTAAATGTTGAAATAAAAATTTCATGGTCTCATAATTACATCTGGGTAACTCCGGTAATAATTCCTTCATAAACTTAAATTTTTCAGTATACAATTCTTTTTCTACAAAAATAATAGAATAAATATAAATTAAAATATTGTCATTTAATTCTTTTGTAGGCCTAATAATATCAACAGAACATAATTTTTATTGGACACAATCACTGGTTTTATTATTAGCTCAACGTTTCGACAAGTATCCTCTTATCATTATCATGCACAAAGAAGGTTTCCCATAAAAATTGTGTTCTGAGTGTTTCTGATCAATCCCTAAAGATCACCTAAAAATAAAAATCTTATGATTGAACTGGAATTCTGGAAGTGGCTGCTCATGGACAGTATTGTAGTGTTAGGAAACTTTACAAAGTAACCAGTATATAGATAAATAATCTCTGAAAAGAGAGAGAGAAATGGAGTTTAACGTCCGCTCGACACAAACTAGGTCATTTTGGGACTAAAATACGGTTCAATTTCTTTTCAATAATTCAACTGCACTTATGGGTCTTTAGCAGTAGGTGGAAACCAGAGCACCCAGAGAAAACCCACCAGGCTAGACAGGTGACCCCTATTCCTTGTCACATACAACCCATCTCTGAAAAGAGGAAATAACCTTATAATATCTTCTTTATCTTTAGACTACATGAAGGTAAAGTGGAAATCATTTAGTTAAGTAATTTTTTCAAAAATTCTGAAAATATTAGAAGGAAACCCCTGGTATATTAAAGGGTTATTGAATCGTTTGTAAACAAAATAAATACTCACGAACTGCTGCAGAAAACATATCAAACATGTCAAAAGGAATAAGAGGTTCTTTTAATTCACGAAAATATAATTTCAAAGCTCCAGTTAATACGTTCATATCCCATTGTTTATCATCTAGATTATAGGACTCCTCTGAAATAATAACATTATACCACAATTTGAATACAGTTTGTTTTAAACTCAAGAATGGCTGGATTTAATGTATCATTTTCAAATTAAAAAGACTAGTCCTCTTCAATTTGGAAAAGAAATGAAATGAAATTGAGTATAACGCACTACTGTTCTGCTTCGAATAGGCTAATGAAGATTGGCATAGGCCATAAAGTGCACTATGGCCTACTCTTATATCAAATCTTTTACGAGCATGCCAATGTATACACGGGACCTCAATTTTTCTCCCATCCGAACGACTACAGAGCTGTCCTATGAGGGAAATTTTCCCTGGACATTGGCGCTACTATCTACTCTTTTTTTTAAGTCAATGTGTAAACAAGAGGAAAACATGCCCAAACATCCTGAGGAAATTTCGTGGCCAAAACCAGGAGCGAAGACAGAGACAGTAAAATAGTAGATGCATCATCTAGAATGAAGATAGTGTTTATTTACCTTTATCCACAACATATCGCAATCTTTGTATTTCTGCTAGATTACCGCTAACTCTATATATACCATCATGATCTAAACCTGTTTATATACAAAAAAATAGTTATATAATCTTTAAATAATACGTTCGTCATGTGAACTCACTGGATAAAGAAATATGTGTTCTAGTAAGATTTAGCATACCTTGCCTCATACACAAAACTAGTTACAATTAGATAATTATTGCCATTAACATATTTTTTTTTTTTTTTTTTTTTGCAAATAATTTGTCATGGCCTACATCATGGACCAAATGTAGACCCATGTGGGACACCATCTTCGAGTGTAAATGAAAGACTACTCACCTCTCTTTTCTACAGCTGCTACACAAAGACAGACAAACTTAGGCACCTTGGCATGCTCCTTTTCACATAAATCTTTTAACCTTGATCCAAATACTGAATCTGTAACATGTAAAACGTATCTTATTAGGACATAATCCATTGAATAAACATTTGGCATACACAGAATATGAAATCTACCGATAGATATCAGTGTGTTCGGACAATACAATGAACTTCAATATGATTTAAATTTATTTAGACGAATTCACAAGAGAAAAGATTCAAAGGTTTTTACTACCATTCTTAGTATACATGTACTGAATTTTAAAATTAACTAATAAACATGTGAATACAATCATCAAATAGAAACAATAATTAAAAATGGTTAAAAAAAACATGAAAGCTATGAAATGATAAAAAAAAAAAAAATTAAAAATAAAAGTTAGTATTGGTCTAATAAAATAGTGCCTACAAATAAAGTTTCATCTAATTTAAATATTTACCTAAAACTATTTAGAATATTTTATACTCAAAAGAAAAATAATGTCACCAACTGGAGTCAAACTGACTCAAACAAGTGGCCAGAGACGAAAGAGACAAAGCAAAAGCTCGTCACAGATTGAACAAATCAGTATAAAATAAATCTATAAATTGAAATCTAGGTAAATGGCGACATTATTTTACCTTTGAGTAACTATGTCCTACTTAACAAAATACTACATGTAGTAAGCTATTATGATATTAACATGCAAATTTCACCTTTAATAATGCCTCGTTTGACTAAATCTTCTTGGGCTGGTCTCGTTCTCATTAAACTCAATAACTTAGTTTTTATGTTCCATATATTACGTGCACTACTGCCATCTTCTGATAAACTTCTTGGCATTCCTACATAATCCCACATATATCAATAAGAAAGGTTGCCAGGCAACGAAACAGATGCCCACAGCAGCTTAATTGTCTGAGCGATAGACAAGGGTTGTCACATATTTATTATTTTGTAGGTAATGAGTTTTGGGGTGGGGGGGAAATTTACAAGACAATTTCATACAGATCAAATTATAGTTTTCGTCATTTGAGGGTTCACAAGGTTATACAAACTGAGCATTCACAAGATTCAGCAGAGTTGAACAAGGGCCATAACTGTAGAAATTGCTGAATTCAATATGCTTCTTCATTTTACTAATCTAAATGATGCACATCAATTTCACACAGATCAGATGGTAACTTCAGAGCATCCACAAGGTGCAACATTGTAAAACAAGGTCCATAACTCTAGACGTAATTAATGGAATTATCGAAACTCAACTTTATTCTTCGTTTCACTAATGTAAGTGATGCATATAAATTGTAAACAACACATATTAATTTCAAAGCAATCAGATGATAAATAAAGTCTTTTGAGTGTCACAAAAATATTGTGGACGATGGATGGACAGGGGCAACGGCAATACAACCACATTTCCATGTGGGCGTATAAAAACATATAAAATGCAGACTTTTTGTCCTATGACTATAACGATGTTATAGTGAAACCCTTATATATGAAACACAAAAACTTCACTGTGGGGCCATGGCGGTACCCACGTTATATTGCAAACACAACAATGAGGTCATTGTGTAACATGAATGGATTTTTATTGAAAATAACCATCTAGGGTTCAACAATTCAATTTATTGTCAAAAATGTAGGTACAATCCAAAACAATAGAATACATATACTACTAAGTGCTTAACTGTTAGTACATGTTCCTGAAGAAACGGTATACTAGTTTTATAACTATTATCCGTTGCTTACGCAGCACCATATTCTCGTCACTTATGAGTAATAACCTCCCTTTGCGGAATCTACGTCACTATTCGATTTGTCCAATTAACTACCTCGTAACATATGGAGTAGCGGCAGTGATTTAACCATGGCGACCTCCATAGATTCTACATTTTCACTATTTAAAAACAAGTTTACAATTGAATAATTATTAAGCGAAAACCAGAAAAAAATCAATACAGGCAGTACTCGACAAGATATGATGGAATGTTGACAGCCTTGCCCTTTGTCCCCTTTGACCTTTGTGACTCGATTAACATAAATAGGGGTTTCTACTGGAGATCAAGCGTCTGGTTATTCGAATATTTCGTGGAAAATTTAGTTTCAAGGAATCTCAATGGCTACTGGAATATCCCCTCGACCAATCAAAAATAGTGACGAGAATAGTCGGCTGTGAAAGCAACGGATAATAATTATAAGACAGTATCCGTTGCACAGGAACATGCTGTTAGTAAAGAAACATGCATAAATAACTGACACTCATCATACCACCATTAAGTAATGGATTAAGGCGAGAAAAATTAAATATTATCTGAAAATGCAAATGACGGTCAGTAGTTTTTATTTGATTTTTTTTAAAAGCAATTTCAGTTTAAAAGAAACTATTAGATCTATTTATCAAATATATTAAAGATAAATACATATAAAAAATGTATGATAAATTTATTATAAATTGTTAATAATAATAATAGGATTAGTAAAGTCATTCATTTATAATATGAACATAAAAACATACCCTTCTTTTCTTCTCTCTGAGCATGACTAGTGTTTTCCTAAAAGAAATTTAAAAACATCAGTTAAATCCAGTGTACCTGTACACAGCTCTCGCTCAACTGAATTGGGGGGTGGATTGGTGAATGGTTAGCACAAGCATGCTGTATCACGAAGTCTGTCATTCAGTCAACTGGCATGGTTTCAAATCAACGGTTGTACGTGACAAGGATTTGTGTCGCCTTGTCCAGCATTGTGTGTTTTCTCTTGGTCATCCGGTTTCCTCCCACTTCTAAACACCCCTAAGCACAAGCGAATTATTGAAATAAATTTTTTAAAAAACATGTTAGATTCGAAATGAGCTAGTTTGTGTCGAGTAAACGGTAAACCACATTTCACTCTTTCTCTCTCTCACTCAACTGAAGTCATACTTTATTAAAATATTACAAAGAAAATCTCAGTATAAGGTTAGAAGCAGATTGAAACATACCAATTGATAATAATAATTTAACACTTTATTTCAAAAGCAAAGCCACAATATAAGTGATAGATTTTCTCCTGGCTTCAATTCAATTGGATTAAAGAGATTTTAGACAACACTTACAGAAGGTGCTAGACCAATATGCCTTTCAGAGATTCAATCATAGTTTGCAAAGATAAATTAATTCCCTAAAAGACGACCAGAGACTATAAATCAATCAGGATTCATTAGTATTGAGAATGACTGAAACAAAATAATTCATGATTTTCTACTTACATTAGTACCCCCAGCAGCTAAAGTTAATTCTGCTATCCATTTTAATACTGTTTCTTCGTCAGATTGTAGTAAATATTTACTATTGTTTGATGTTGTTAACTAGAAAATAAACAAAGGCATTTGAACCTTCAACAAGAAAATAAATATAAAAAATTATGTACATAATATCATACTCAAGATCAACCCAACACTCCCAAGTACACTCAAATCATGGCAAATTCAAAACGTCAGAGCATCTGGAATCATCTTTTTTTTCTGTGAACCTAAAGTACATGACTACTATATACCGGTATTGTCAGTGACAATCTGTTTGGCAAAAGTCCCAGCCCCTAAAAAATATCAATTTCTCATCACAACTGTTTCTTCCACCAACTAAGCAGTTAGATGCTTGTCGACATATTGTATATTCAGTAAATGCCATTTCCAACGGTGGATATCACAAACTCCATTTGAATGATGAGTAACGAATGCAGCATTAGGAGATAATATCAATAAATGTAGATAATATCTTGACACTGATGTAGGCAGATATAAATTCAATATATTTACTATAGAGTCCATAATATTTAAGGTTATTCAAGCACTGAAGAGAGGTCATATAGGCTGTGACTGTTACGCAATCCCTTTCAATAACTGAATAAAATATTGTTTAAAAAAAAAAAGAAAAAAAAAGCACTGAAGTTTAGCTTACCAATAAAACATTTTTCTTGCTGGTTACTATTTTGGGATTAAGTTGAATGGTAGCACCCTTTAGACTGACAACTTGATCTGTTTTACCATGAGGTGAACCAGGTTGTTTCTGGATAGCAGCTTTCTCATCTTTATAGAATACCAGATTTGAATGTTTTAACACTAAATATGACGAACTCCAATTTTTTCTGAAAGAAAGACAAAATGGCACTAAAGAATGAAATTCTGCAGTTTAAATTTGAATAAAATTCTGCAGTTTAAATTTGAATAAAATTCTGCAGTTTAAATTTGAATAAAATTCTGCAGTTTAAATTTGAATAAAATTCTGCAGTTTAAATTTGAATAAAATTCTGCAGTTTAAATTTGAATAAAATTCTGCAGTTTAAATTTGAATAAAATTCTGCAGTTTAAATTTGAATAAAATTCTGCAGTTTAAATTTGAATAAAATTCTGCAGTTTAAATTTGAATAAAATTCTGAAGTTTAAATTTGAGGAAAATTCTGAAGTTTAAATTAGAAGAAAATTCGGAAGTTTAAATTTGAAGAAAATTCTTTGAAGAAAAATATAATTATGACCTTACAGTATTTGATGAAAGAATATACTTACTTGACCTTTTTACCGACCTCTGATAATTTGGATGTATTAAACGTGGTAGCTAACGGTCTCTGTTCAAATAAATTCAAGATATATTATTAACTCATCATTAATCAACTAATTACAATAAATTACAGTCAATCTGTATTAAAAGAGACATAGTTTAATCTGTTTCTTTTCTGAGCATAAATTGTATTCAAATAATATGCTTAATTCCAACATATGGAGACAAAAATAATGTATAATGTAATGTATAATGCAATGTATAATGCAATGTATAATGCAATGTAATGCAATGTATAATGTAATGTATAATGTAATGTATAATGTAATGTATAATGTAATGTATAATGTAATGTATAATGTAATGTATAATGTAATGTATAATGTAATGTATAATGTAATGTATAATGTAATGTATAATGTAATGTATAATGTAATGTATAATGTAATGTATAATGTAATGTATAATGTAATGTATAATGTAATGTATAATGTAATGTATAATGTAATGTATAATGTAATGTATAATGTAATGTATAATGTAATGTATAATGTAATGTAAAACATATAATGTAAAACATATAATGTAAAACATATAATGTAAAACATATAATGTAAAACATATAATGTAAAACATATAATGTAAAACATATAATGTAAAACATATAATGTAAAACATATAATGTAAAACATATAATGTAAAACATATAATGTAATGTATAATGTAATGTATAATGTAACGTATAATGTAATGTATAATGTAATGTATAATGTAATGTATAATGTAATGTATAATGTAATGTATAATGTAATGTATAATGTAATGTATATCATGTAATGTAAAATGTAATGTATAATGTAATGTATAATGTAACGTATATCATGTAATGTAAAACATATCATGTAATGTATATCATGCAATGTAACATAATGTGACATAACATATTATGTAATGTATAAAGTATAATGTATAATTTAAAGCTTCAAATGTATAATGTAATATAATCTGAATGTCCCATTGAATCAAGTAGACAGTGCTCGACACTGGGATCAAATACAGGATCTCCAGGTTAATGAGCCTGTGTTTTACTCACTGAGCAGGGCTAGAAATTCGTCATTTTTTGCAAGAATCTAAGAGGATTCTCATATATGCAATCTGCACGAATCCTCCGAATCTTAATTTATAATAATGCCTAAAAAACAAAATTGTGTTTTTTGTGTTAATCTAAAACACCAAAATACAACAACAATGATAAAAATAAAACAATCAGATAGAATTTTTGGTAAACACTTAAATAGTGTAAAAAGTAATATCCAGATATTTTAGTAGCCAAAATAAACTGATACGACACCATGCTATTTCTTTATAACACAATTTGTAGTCTTTTGTCCATCGCGTAACCTGCAAAATTTTTTATTCATTCATCGATGATACTATTGATAGACAAACGGTACAATGATCACGTGACAACCATAGCTGCAATAATTGCTATAAAGTAAAATTCAGTAGGCCTACGACTAGGATATGTCCTTCAATAATATTACAAAAATTAAGCATCTGTCAGCATGTGTATAACATAAAATAATCTTAACGGTACACGCAAATTTAGAACTGGTTTATTGACCTTACTCCTACAAAGATATCACGTGTTATTGGAATTCGACACTGCGAGATTCCGTCGGGAAAATATGCACTAGTGTTACGTTTCGATTACAAAATTCTTGAATCGGTAAATCGACCAGCTAAAAATCGTATCGGTGCCGATTAATCGGATACCGTATATAAATTCTATAATGTCGCGGCTAATAATGTCATTGTCTGCACTGCTTTGATATGCGTGAGCACTGAATAGCTGAACGTATATTATTTTAATACATTTCTTTGAGTTTGAGCTGAAGAGATGTTGAAATACGCGTTTGGGCTCAGTAAGACATCCCCGCGTTCTGACTTAGCCCTCGGCTACCGTTTTAACTGCTTATTAAAAATTCAATACTGGCAATAAATTACAATTCACAAGTACAACAATTCCCGTACATAATATTTTAACATGTAGCGATAATTGTATTGACGAAAATCAACACGAGAACCCACACAAGACGGTACAAATAATATAAAAAACATGTGTCTTTAAAAATTTGCAACGTATGTCTAGGGAGGCGAACAGAAGAGCCTCCAAGCTGGTGACAAAATAGAATTGGAATGACCCATTAATTTAACAACTAACGGAATCAAATCGCCGTTTGAAAGGATAAAATCATGGAACCAAAAACTATTTCATTTTAAGGTTGACATGCTAAAGTACTTTCTTTTATTTTTTTTAAGAAGGATTAAAATAAATAATTAGGAAACCGATAATTTTGTATCGTAACTGAAATATGCATAAATACTCTACTACTATAAGTCGTCGCCGAGTCGTGATCGTGGAAATTTCCTAACAAAGACAATTAACGGCCAGCCAGAAACTCTTCCAAATAATAAGTTAGAAGTAAAAAGTAAAACAAAAACACAACAATAATTTTATTTTATTATACATGTAGTATGTTATATAAAGACAACTTTGATTCAAAACATCCTAACTGACATTCAATAGTCGGACCCGACAATTCTCCGCAATTTTTTTTTTTTTTTTTTACAAAAGTTTTACGCGAATCCTTATAGATTCGCACCGTAAGCTCTTGCGAGAATCCTTGCGCGAATTAGATTCAGAGATTTGCGTGAATTTCTAGCCCTGCTGAGCAACCGTGGCTTTATACAATAATGTAATGATGTCATGTAATAATGTTTCCCTATTTATCTCAGGTTTTAAATGACTTTAAATGTAGGATGTCCTGTTTTTTAAATTAGGTTAGTCAGTATGTTATCACTGGATGTTGATGACTGAATCTGCTATAAAAATATAACATAATTCATATAATATATTATAATGATGTAATGTTATATTATGATGTAATGTAAGATAATGGTGTAATGTAAGATAATGGTGTAATGTAAGATAATGGTGTAATGTAATATAATATAATGAAGGTATGTAATATAATGATGTAATGTAATATTATAATGTAATATACTAATATAAAGTGTACTGTAATGTTATGGTTTTATGAACTCTAGTGTAATGCAACGCTGTACAGTGTATTGTACTACAATACTATAAAGTCTCTGTTTTAAAAACCTGATATTTACCTCAGGTTGTGGAATGGCTTTAAATGTAGGACGTCCTGTTTTAGTTAGGTTACTTGGTATATTATCACTGGAGGCCGATGACTGAATCTGCTATTAAAATAAAACCCAAAATATATTGATGATAATCAATCACTAAGTGGACTTAGGTATTTTAAAGTTACAAGCCTCAAAAGACAATAATATTCTAATTTGTAATCAAGTTGATCAGATTTTAAAAAAAAGGGCCATAACTCTGGCAGTAATTATCAGAAATTGTTGACAATCCATATCATTCATTTTCCAATAGGGTTCTTCAACTCCTGACCTTGAGCACTGAGTATAAATTTGAAGCCATTGTATATATAAACAAGCAATAATAGACGCTGATAGGATAGACTTGAGAGACTGCAATATAAGACCACATTTTATTGTGGGCATATAAAAAGCATAATGAACAATGGGCTATCTTGTATAAATTAATATTAATTTATTTATCTACTATAGTACTAATCAAAGACACAAGCACATGTCTTTATCCATAGCATAATCAAAAATGGGATAGCTTGTATGAACTTTATCATTACTTTACTTGATTACTAATCAACAATATAAAAACATATCTTTATCAATAGCAAGTATTGTAATTAATTTATAAAAACAATCTAAAGATATTATGAAGAATTAAAATATTAAAAAAATTATGAAGAATTAAAAATTGAAAAAAATTATGAAGAATTAAAAATTGAAAAAAAATATGAACAATTAAAATATTGAACAAAGAGAATTATGAAAAATTAAAATATTAAAAAAAATTATGAACAATTAAAATATTGAAAAAAAAGGTCTTTCTAATTACTGACATGAGTTTTATTTTAGACTATTGACCCCAAAACGCTATTTTTGGGACTTTCACGGATCCAGTAAGTCTCAGAACTGAATGGTTTAAGAGTTTAACATACCATTTGATTTGCAGGTGAAAAATTAGGAGGTAACGTTGATGATTTAGATAACGCATTTTCTAGACTTTGTCTGAGTTTTTCACCACCATGTACAGATCGTGATTTAGTTGATCTGGGTAAACTGAGAGAAAACTTGTCATTTTGTCCGCCTACATCTCCATTAGCGGGTTCTTCAACCTATTATTAAAAAGATCAACATGTATCATCCTTCCGAAACTCTACTCGTGTCAATAATTTTTTAATTTAAGCTTTGGGGAAGGCTTATATGGTAAGGAGGGTTTGCAATGTTTATGTTATATGGTTTGCAAGGCATCGGTATAAATACTGAAAATTCTGGTTTAATTTCTATCAGTGACAATCTGATTAAAATACAGATCTATATTTCGTTTCAATTTTTTATGCTTTCGATGTCCTGCACTACATGAAAATCTGACAAATTAAGGTGGGAGTTCACGTCAGGAGTCAAACCAACGGCTTTTGACCCTATGAAGTCAGACATTGATTAATCAATCAGCGCTAACGGTTCCAGTGGTTTACCGACAGCTGTAACAGACCATTTCATTGGCTAATCCCTCACATCATCCAGATCACGTCAATGATAACAACTCTTCCAGATACTAGCGTAGTCATTAGTCAAGACAAGTAAAATAAAATTTCAATCTATAATAACGAAACGTAATGTAGCAATGTAGTCATTATTACATTGTTTTAAATTTATAGACAAAGAATAGAGAAAAAAGATGGCTTTATATTTCATTGATTAATATCTTTGGTAGATTGGCATATCGTCGGTAAGAAGTCAAAAGTTTGTATCTGGATATTGCGAAATTGTTCAGGAGAGCACAAAACTAACCCAGAGGTTAGGAATCAAAATGTCTTATAAAACCGTCACCTCAAAATGTTGTATGTAAAATGTCGTATTTCTGAAGCTTTTTTTCAAATATTTATTTACAAAATGTATGTGTAGCCATTTAAACAGTATGTAATGAACAGAACATATCAAGTCCAATATCTAGTGCAGAAATAAGGAGCGAAAGCTAGTTATTTGCAATTTTATACAGCAAAGACGTATCTCAGGAAAATATTCACTTTTACCTGCTTCAATTTCATACATTTCACACAATAGAGCATCAACAATAATTTCAATGATACACATGTATGTATTTAACCATAAAACAATACTGGCTATATTTCGGATGAATGTAATGCTTTGGTTAGACAAAAAGTAGATTTTTTCAAGAAAGATTTTCACTTTTTATAAAAAAAAATTATTTAACACCCCATATACGACTTTTTGAAACAGATATTTGAAACAGTATCTATAAAACCTTTTTTTTGGCTTAAAAGTACTACTACTAGACGAAAAGTTCAGACGATATGTAGTATGTATTAAGAGCGTGTCCGCGAGAGCACCATGCAGAGGGTGATAATCCTTGGGTCAGGAATTTTGACCAAATTTTTTCTGTGAGATGGGTTGGTACCCAGATACATCCACACAAAATATTAGATTGATTCAGTTGATACCAACCTGGCAAATTGGGAAAATATGTTTTTAATAGAAAAATACTCAAAAATGGGCTACTTTGGAACTTAATTTGTATGATCTGTTATTCGTAAAATAATTGATTTGGATAGACGAAATTTTGGGCATTAGGAGTACTACCCAGGCTCCTCCTACACACAGAGTTTTAAGTTTCTACTGCCAATGATATCTTGGTACTAGCCAGATACGCAACTTGCTCTTAAAATTTAATTTAATGAAAACCAAAGTTTGAGAGGCTATAGTTCGTTCTTGGCAGGGACTAGGACCAAAGTTGAGTGTTACTCACAACCAGCAACCTTCCTACTAACAATATAAAAAATAAAAATGACCGGAACAGGCATAATAAAAAAAGCAGAAATGAATTAAAAACACCAAATACTGGGATAAAATGTCCCGATTGTCAATATCCCAGATGAAGAAAATGTATGGACATCTTTACAAATTTAATATATTCCATTTAATCATTAGCAAGTATGATTGAGAATTGAGAGGGAGAAAAAAAATGGGTTTAACGTCCACTGGACACAAACTAGGTCATTGCGGGACGAACATATGGTGATGCACATGTTTGGTCATCTTTACAAAGCTTATATTATACATTCAGTCATCACCTAGGATGATTTTGACTTGAGAGAGAAACGGGGTTTAAGGTCCACTCGACACAAACTAGGTAATTTTGGGACTAACATATGATAAGTTTTATTTCAATAATTCGCGTGCGCGAAAAGAGAGAATCCGTGAGATTGGATATTTACAAAGAATAAATCTTATATGAATATGATATAGTAATGAAATTAAACATAATATAAATTAGTGAATACTTCTGCTCAAATATAGGTAAATGCCGGATGTTGGCATGTGTAGTCAGAATCATCCTTGATTGTCTGGAGTGACACCGCCAGATATTAAATGATTCTCCATGAGGTTCTTCTTACATGAGAATGTGGATAATAGATATATCAAGTTTATGATAATCGTGACAGCTCATAAATCTATACGATGATCTGCCCCTAAGTACAGATATTACCATGGACCCTGTATAGATGGTTAGGTAAGGTCCACGAAGCCTTTAAAATTCTGTGCCCAAGCAAAAAGCAGACCTGACAATCGTGACTAAAATAATATTACCCCCCCCCTCCCCCATGCAATTACCAGTGTTAAGTTTAAAAGCAAAAAAAAAAAACCAGAAATCAATTCATAATATTTATATTAATCTTGCTAATCTTTTTTTTCAACCTATACATAGATATACTACTGGTGATTGGGGTGTAAATATACCAAAACATCGTCTTGTGTACTTCGGACTGCGAACATGCCAATGTGAATCCGAAAAAAAACCATGTCGAGTTTTCGTTAAAAGCAAACCTACTAAAACACCCTTTTAATTTTTACTTCTGTACAATTGTTCATCATTCGGGACATTATTATACCTGAACTCTATTTTCATAATTTTAAAATCTTTCATACTAACGGGAATTCGGTTTATTAAAGTAAAACATAAAGGCTTACAAAACTACGAAAATATTGAAATCGATCATTTCACAATTTTCAACTGCTGCATTTGGAAATTTCAAAGTTCTAAACTGGAGAAATTTGTCACTACCGGATAGAAATACTTATTATTTGAAAAATTACCGTGTAACTATATGAATACAGTAAAATTTAATGAGGAGTTCGAGAAATTACTCTGTATGAAATCCCGCAATGTCTAGAATCACTTTGCTTGGTTTACCGTTGGCTGTCTATCTTTATACAGGCCATGATCTTACTAATCGTGGTCTGATCACTGCAAAATTATGCATGACTTATGACCTTCCCTACAGCTATCCAGCGAACGAAAACGTTATGATTTGATACCAAAGTACCCTATTTGACAGGCATGTTCAAATAACGAACTATATAGTAGTTTTAAGTAATGGTTAATTAGAAATAATCGTTGGTCATTGGTTAAAAAGCGCTGCTTTGGTTAGATTGTGCTGATATAAAAGCTTGCCATGCCAGCCCATACACTTCCCTGCTAGTAACTATAGAATACAAATGAGAATAATAGTTGTCTGATTCTGCAAAATTGTACACCAGTAATTTTATGCCCCCCCCCCTCTACGAAATCGTGTACGTCCGATTTTGTTACAGAAACTTTATGATTTTTACCAAAATAACAAATTTGGTACGAGGAACGCTCAAATAACAAAATATAGTACTAATGGTGATAATAGATGGTCATTGTTACTCTTTAAGATAGTCGTCGATCATCAGTAAAAGAAAAATTGCATGGAAAATACTGATTTTTACACATTTTCAAAATATTGTAGCATACTAGTGGGTTTAGTTCCGGTCAATTTTTTTCTTCTGACATATACTTAAACAAGTGCCCTTCATAACCACACCTAGCAGTTCTAGGTCAGACCCGCCAAGAAGCCGCTACATGCGTTTTAGGATGACACAGTTTTCAACATACGTAAAATGACCACTTTAAGATAACTCACAGAAAATTCCACACGATTTATTTATTCCCAAACGACTGTAGGATTTTAAGTCGACCACTTGGCCTATCATACCTGACCAATATCAAAATTTTACGATCACGACACTTCGAGTAAGAGCGTTTTGAAATTTGGGCAAAAAAATGGTCGAAATATGGCAAATTTTGGCCCAAAACAACAATTTCCAGCTATACCGGAAGTTGTCATTTAATTTTTTTTTCACTGCATCGCGTGACTTCTGTCGCCTAGGGGTCCCCTTAGACCAAGTATGATTGAAAATTGCTGACCCCCGGGGTTATCATTTTTTTCAATTTTTGCATGGTCCTCTCGCGGACGCGTTCTTAAATATCACTAAAAATATAATTGACAGGTTGACACATAAAAAGAGTTAGAGAGTCAAAACTTGTGTCTATAAAATATCACGAGATTACATGTGCAAGGAAAATTACTATGGCATCATTATTCATTTGGTATAACTTAACCAATCAATTTTTTAATTAAACAAGTTCATGGCCATGAACACACTCTGTTATGTGTGATATACGTGAGTCCTATATAAGATATTTATTTGAAACTGTCAAGCAGACTTCGACTAGATTCCAATCGAGTCTGGAGAAATTCTGTAGTTAATATTGTAGCACGTAACATATACTTGTAACCATGTATCCTGCAATGCTATATAAAATGTAAAAACAAACTGTTGCATTGTTATAACTAAGAAGACAAACGTCTTAAGAAAACAGTAAGAAGCAAACACACAACGTGAAGTAGAAGCAAAGACAGCTAGAGATAAATTCTAGAGACGATCACAAGGCTACTAAAATATGTAGTAAGAAAAGATGCATTGGTCGTATGTAGGATGTTGCGACCGGTTCCCGACATACTGCTGCTCTCCCGGTCAAGACAGAAAGGCCCATGGTGCTACAATAGGATCTGTGTTTTAATCAGATTGCATCAGTGAAACATTTTAAGAATTTGAAACTCACAATTCAACAAATGCAAATTTTCCCAAATTAAACAAACTTCTTACTGGCATTTTTGAATATTATACTGAATTAATTTTTTCAAGAAAACTAATTTACTCTGATTTTGTATAATAATGTAGGGACAAATATTAGATGACCAAAGGAATTAGGTGTTTTAATAATGATTTATAATATTTAAAATTAAAGAATCCCAGCTTAACAGAAACCACAATAGACTTGTAGGAGTAGAGGATGGTTTTAATATATATAACAAAACATGATATTTTACCTTTGGAATAAAACTAACTTTTCTGCCAACCTTTGATGGAAGTTCCCAAACTGTTTCATTTCTATCTAAACTAATATAATATTCTGATTGGTTGTCATCTACAGCTTTCTTCCACTGAAATAAAATCAAATATTATTACCTAACATATAAAACAGATTGCTTGCTTTATTTCCACGGAGTGGGTTAACTTGAAATTCTTTAAAAACATGCGATAAAAAGTACTGACTTCTGTTTTTGTAGGCGGCCGATAATTTCAAAGTATGATGGCAAGGCAAATAGAATATTCTAGTTAGCCGAGTCTATCCCAAAAGTTAGTGCATGACACATCTTGAGTTTCTAAGTTCAAAATTTATGTACATGTATAACTAAATATTACCATCTTAAAATGGTAGACCCTACTTTATGAAAAAGTTTGTCTATGATTATGTATGTTCCTCCTCTGTGGGATTTTTTTGTTGTTTGATTTTTGACTTTCTCTATGAGGAACTTTTTGTTTTAATAAAATTTCTTGAGTTTGTAATATCTAAAGAACGACTTAGTGACAGAATACACTGTGCCATGCACCAGTAAAATTCTAGATAATGGACAGAATAATAGAACATTTTTACTGTTGTGTTAAAATATTGAGATACTGTAGTCTGTTTTATGTTAGAATATTGCTACTTCAGGCTTTTAATTTTGTGGCTACATTTTGTTTATAAGAAAGTGATTAAAAAAAGATGGCTCAGATATAAAGAATTCGTCAGAGAAATTTTTTAGATGTCTTTACAAATGTAGGAATTACAATCACATATGTTTAAATTTTAACCGAGTCACCTTATTTCAAAAAAGCTTGTCAGATCATGATACCTCAACAACTAATTAATATTAAGATGGCCATTTGGATGGTAAGGATTGCATTGAATAAAACACACTGTATTCAAATGAAGTTAATATCCTAATATCTACTTCTATCCTTTCAAATGTACAAAATCCTATAGATAGTTTTATTGATAATGTTCTTGATATGTAGATATTTTGTCAGTTGGCTTCCTGGTAGCCAACTGTAATTATATGTCAACTATTGTTATCATAAACATAATATGCTGTAATTTTTGATTACTGTTAATTGTAATAATACATAGTAATTTATATAGTAGTTTATAATGATATATTTTAAAAAGAGTTTCAGGAAGTAAAACTTAAATTTACTAAGAGCTCAGTCATGATAATTCTCTTTAGTGCCTGCTGAATAAAGATTCTACTGTATGTGCATGTACAGGTTAGGCCATAATTAAAAGATGGTTTGTTTGCCCAAACGCTACCTAACCTATCCAAAAAAAAAGCTGCCTACTCAAATTCTTTTATTGCCGTTTTTGAAGGATTCTTTTTTTTAACAGCATTATTTTTATGCTTGACAATGAAACCCAAACGCGAAATAATCAGTCAGGAGATCGAAACAGTCACTGTCATGTCTATACATTGTAACACCAAACTCGACAGATGATTTCATAAAATCGTATTATTTATTGTCAAAGTCTGGTCCCCCCTCCCAAAAAAAAGAATTGCCTACCTTCCTACCCATACCTAATCATCATGAGTCGGGTTTGGGCAAACTGATATATTTGTAACCCTGGCCTTAAAGTAAAAGTGAATGCCACCACAATCAACGCTCCTCTAGTCAAGAGATGTTAATATTGGCATTGAAATCATGTGTTACACATAAGTGTGACTCTACAGCTCAACTTTGGGCTCACTTAACTTATTTATACAAACAAAACATTTATGTGTAGGACTGTGTTGATGAAAATACCTGAATGATAAAATTAAACAAATAATTTTAAAAGATGGATGATAAGCTTCTAACTCCTCATAAAGTTTATCAACATATACATCAAAAGCCAAATCTCTGCGTGCAACCTTTGATATGACGCAAGCATTCCTAATCCTCGGAATGTCGATTAGGAAACCTTTACATTTTGTCCTGTAAGCGCTCCATGAGTGTTTTTCAGGAAACCCAGTTATTTTCATATATTCCAAAATTGCCATACTTTTATTGGAAATAACCACCCGTTAAATACTTTTCTTGGAAAGTATCTTATTAAACATCCTTACAAAACCTGATTTCCTAGATAAAACAGTTGACATGAGCATTGATAAATTACAACAATTATACAATCATATCAATGCATCTTTCAATGAAAATGTCCTCCTTTAGGCTAGTTATGGTGTGTAATACGATGTTAAAGATAACATCTATTGTTTATCAATTGCAATGTGTAATACATGTACCCCCAATGTGTTTCAGGGTTATTCTTGGTTTGAATATGCACCCAGAATTAAGAAATAAATTATCCATTCTTTAAATAAAATTGTTCATCAATGTGTAATACATACCCTTTCTTCTGTAACTTTATGTTTATAAATAGTATCACCATGTTCTATATTTACATGATATTCATCTATAGCACATTTACTTTCAATAATTTCTGGTACACTAGCCGTTCTTTTATGGGTTTTTTCAACAGTTTTTCCAATTGTCTATAAAATAAAAACAAAAGCTCATCTAAAATTGTATAATAAAATAATATTGAGGTTGTAACTTGTAACTATGAGCTGGTGGTGTTGACCCAAATCGGCACTGGCCAATAACTTTATTTCTTTTACCAATGTATGCTATTACTATCTTGCATGGAATTTGTAATGCTTATCAATAGTTGTCTGCCTTGCATATACATATAAAATAAGAGAGAGAGAAATGGGGTTCAACGTCCACTCGACACAAACTACGTCATTTCGGGACTAACACACGATTCAATTTTATTTCAATAATTCGCTTGTGCTTAGGGGGCTTGAGCAGTGGGAAGAAACCAGAATACCCGGAGAAAACCCACAAAGTTGGACAGGCAACCCTACTCCTTGCCTCAAAACCATGCCAGTTGACTTTATGGCAGACCTTATGATGATTGATACAATGTGCACGTCTGCACATGCTAACCATTCAGCCTCCCACCCCACCCCCCATATAAATTAAAGATCAATGTCATATGTCATGTGAGAGAGAGAGATAAATGGGGTTTAACGTCCACTTGACACAAACTAGATCATTTCCGAACTTTAATTTTATTTCAATAATTTGCCTTGCGCGTAGGGGTCTTTAGCAGTGGGAGGAAACCATATTTCATGTGAGATACACATGTACCTATATGTAAACAGTATCATAATGTGCACTTCCATAATCTCCTGTTAGTTCAATACTGCCGGTAGTCTTGTTCTTCCTGACACTATTTTATTATATATGGAGATGTGTGATATCAAGATCGGAATAATAAGATGATATCATCAATAAATGAATAAGAAAGTGATAGAGAACAAAATGAACAAATTGATAAATCATCTGTTTAGGAAATGAAATGAAATTGGGTTTAAGATCCTACTGTTCTGCTCTAACTGGGCTGATATAAAACGGCATCTCTTAAGGACTATTATTGACATGCAAAATATGTAGAATGTGATACATTTTTTTAATCTGTTTTTTAAAACTGTTCATTTTTATAAATATAATTACCTCTGGTGGAGGGGTTGTAGGAGTTCGTGCTTTTCTTGGCGGTTTCCATGTTGTTTCATTTGTTTCTCGGTTATGAAAGAATTCTCGACGTGAATATCTATCTTTATAAACATCCCATGGTAAGGGTTCAAGTAAAACATGAAGATAATCTCCTTGTTCTACTGATGGAGGGTGGATAGAACTTTGTATGAAGGCTAAATTTGCATATTCTCCAGAAGGCCCCTGTAAATATCAAAATAAAAGTACCAAGGATAAGTATAAAAAACATATGCCAATTATGTAACAAGAATCAAAGACAAAATAATCAAAGAGAAAAGATATAAACCAAGAAATTAATAACAATGTTTCAAAAAAGCAACACATCTTGAATTGTCTGTCTGAAGATATTTACCATAAATAGTCAGTAAAAGATACATTATGTCAGACTAAAGCTAAATCCTACTGTTGCATGTCTTTATTTTGGCTTTAAATGTTACATAAATTATTATTTCAGAAATTTACTAACACGATTTAATGGATTTAAACATCCGCAAGATTTAAAAATTTAACAACAAAACGAACAATCGAGGCAAAGTCAAGTACCGTTCCTAACTTTTCCTACCATAATGAACGAGCTAAATATTCATTTTTCATTATCTATGCAATTACAATACTATAAATGTATTCGAACTATAATAGCAAGAATATCCAGTTCCTTATCTAAATCTTACATAATGCATCTCTTATAGAATTACCTCATGCCTAATACAAGTATGTACATCCTTGTTCATTTTAACCTCAAGGAACAGGAATAGTTGTCTTTTTGTTTCTGGGGAAAATTCAACATAGCAAGATGGATAACATTTGTCGTTTAAAGAGGTGGCGTTGACAAATATTCATCGAAAGCCTTTTCATCTCAAACGCTAATTAATGCTACACTATGTAAATATATCTGGGATAGGTAATGTGTAATAGTGCGACTATCATTTTATTAGATAACTTTAGTTTCTAATTACACATACACTGTCATAGTATTATAATAAACATGACTCCATGACAGAACACATCATAATATTAAGTTAATTAGGCTATGAAAAAAAAAAACAACACTCAATTACTTTGGCTGTAATTTTTACACTTTTGACTGGATTAATTTTATTTGTACATTTATGTATCACTTTAATACAACTAACATGTTGTAGCTGGTGGCTGCATGCTGATTTTACTATTTAAATATTAAGACAAATATACAGGTAGTCATGACTCATTGTTGGACTGTTATCTGAATATTTGAATTGATTTACATAATCAATTAAAGGATTGTTTTTGTGTGTTTTAAATATTTTTAGAAATCCTTGTATCTGTTTTTATATTTATTTCAAATATTAGTAAATTTCTATGAATTATTTTAAATAATATATTAAATAATTTATATTGGTGGCAGAAACGGTTAAGATATCATTCATTTTAATTACTTTTAATATACATTAAATAACAAGTACCGAAAAACAAGACAGAACATCTGAAAAGACAGATGAATATTTGTGTGAACACTAATGTCTTATACTCTGCAACAAGCAAAATCCTTACTGTGCTAGAAGTTTACTAATACATGTACTACATTAAGAAAGGCAGTTCACATAAGGAGGGCAGTTTGGCTTGACATACAAATAATAAATACTAATGACCTTTCATTGTTCACTTTCAAAAGGTGATTTCCAAGTTGTAGTTCATGTGATATGTACAACCTTTGTGGTTTAATAAAAAGGCTATTTATATTAACAAAGTCATGCAAAGAAAAAAACAAAAGTCATTTCTAAGGTCATTATACAGGCTTTACAATAACACAGTAAGTAATTAAATATGTGATGTTTGACTTGAATTTAAGATTATGGAGGCGTGTCTTAATTTGGGCTTAAATGTTCTTCTTAATTTTTGAGAGAACAAAAAAGGCTAGATAATAATCAAATATAGGTCAATAAGTTTACATCATAATTAAGAAATATTGGTATTAATATTTAAATGATTAAAATTTTAAATACTATTATGTCAATTTAAAATTTTAATCATTTAAATACTCATGTTGGTTACATGTACATGCATGTGTTTTTAGAAACTTAGTAATATCATGGACCCTATAATATTATAAGGTCCATGGTAATATCAAATCTTAAACAACATTTCGCAAAAACATGTAAAATTTTGGCTACCCTAATTCCATGTACATGTATAAGAAGATCTAGTGAATGACTGTGCACACACTTAGTAGGAATTTTAGCCCAATGTTTGAGTTGAAAATCTCTCAATCCTACATGCAGCTAAATGGGCTATATAAGATATGAAATAACTTTGTTAACAGTTATTTCCTGTAATGATTGATATGAGGTCACTGGATGATCATATAAAACTATCACAGTTGACTAGTCACAAATGTATAAATTCCCTTCTTCTATAAGCTTATTTGACTTAAAAACTTCCAATATCCTTTTTTTTGGTTTTGATTTATGAACTGTATGTTCTAAAAATATATACAATGCTGCAATGGAAATGCATAAAACTAATCACTCTGTTCACTCAGCATGAAATTACAGCATATTTGATACCTTTTTTTATAAACAATATTTTATTCAGGATGTCTGAATGGGATTGGGGAACAGGCTTAGCCTATGTAACCTGGAGTACCGCTACTGGCCGCACCATACCTGGTAGCTGCATGCATTTAATGAGCATAAAATAGCTTCATCAAGTAGGCCTACAAATTGAAATAAAATAAAACCAAGTGTAATCTGGCAAAATAGTGTAATCAGCACCATGTACAAAATACACGACAAACAGTGGTAACAGTTGCACAGAAGAGTAAGCTTATCCCTCCTGTTGCGCCACACCCGCCATAGCTGCATCCAATTTCTCAGTAAAATAGTGTGATTGGCCAATGAACTATCGGTATGCAAAATGCACGTGATGAACAATGTTAATGATGTAGTCGACATTATCAGGGATATAGTATACCCGTCAATTAAATATGTCTAGAATAATAGTCAAGAGAGACATATTATATTTACCAATCAAGTCAATATGACGACCATAAAACTTTTTAAAGGTTTTAATAAGTTCCGTTCAAAAGTAGTCGTGTAGTTGAAGCTTAGATGACAAATGCCTTGATCAGAACAGAATGAATAAGCTCTCGCGTAACACTCCATAAGCTGGTGATATTGGAATGTTACTACTAATAAATGGAAATTTAACAATCGGAAAGTTAAAGTCAATGTACAGATTAACATTTAGTTTATAAATGGCAATTGTCAAAATCGAGACGCAGATCCAAGTAGGAAGTGCAATTGTCACAGTCAGTAGTGTTTTAAATTTCGAGCTCATCAGGATATATGAATTCTATATAAACACTGAATTTTGAATTATTCAGTGATAGAACATCATTGATATATCGATAAGTGAAATTAAAATGTCTAACTAAATAATCGTTAATTGGATTCTACGAATCATTAACGTCTACTTGACACAAACTACATGTAGGTTATTTTGGTCTATTTCTTTATAAATAAAAAGGGTTAATTAATACATGTACATGTACATACATGTAGAACTTAGAAACATTTCACATAAAACGCATTATCTACCAGAGAGAAAAATAAATTTATGCAATACAAACTAACATCATCATCAGCTAAATCTAATTGAGCTGGAGGTTGTGGAATGTTGGCTTTGGCCCTGTATTCATCGAGATTCGCATAGATTACTTCTTTGGTACTCGAAGGAATGTTGCTTGGTTCCTTTGTAGCTTTATTAACGGCCTCATCTTGAGTATTTGATGGCACATTTTTGATGGCTTCTTTATTGGAATTTTCATCAGTACAAACACTGTCTATGATTTCAACATACTGAGCAGGTACGAAGAAGGGGTTGGAGTCTTTCTTACGGCAAACTTCCCACCATTCGTCATTGGTTTCTTGAATGAGAAAGAACTCCTCCCCGACATGCATAGTCACATCTTCTTCAATATCTGAGTCAGTATAGCTATAATCATACAAAACTTTTACACGCCTATGATTTACATCTTCTTCTAAAGTTGTGTCAAGGTCACTCATGTCTTCTTATTTCACAAAACGTTAGAGAAAGGGTGTCAGTGACAACACATATTATATATTCACCCATAATACTGTTGACATGACACACAACAAACATTTAACACCTCCATGTTAGATCGTCGTCTCCAATTCTCAAACTATTATTTTGTTGTTGTTATGTTCAATTTGGCCTTAAAACAAATAATTACTGTCCCCAAAGTCAGTGATTTTCAAAGTAAACGGAGCTAAGAAGAAATCTAACAAATACTCCAATGTCCTTCCGATAAATAGTATGTATTAACTTGATAAATGTTCTGTTTTTGACAGGTGTCATGTACAAGGATTAAATGTCCGAACTTGACACATTTTCTGCAATTCAAGGCGGAAGTATTTCGATAATCTGCCACAGTTGTCGCCCGCGACCGGATGTTTATAATGTCCATGCGCGAATGTGTCGACTTGTTGGATTGGTCAAATATCACGTCATCATTGGCCCAACTAAACCAGAAGTAGAGAAAATGTACTCCACCTTCATTATAAATTTATACGCCCACATATTTTTCATTTGAACGTATATCGTCGCCACCCCTGCCCATCAGTCTGTCCAGGATTTTTTTGTGGACACTTTACAGGTCACAATTTTTATCTCATTTTGACGAAACTAAATGTTGGTTAGCCTTAAATTAAATTGCCTATGTCTACAGGGCCGGATAAACCATCATGGGGCACCATCCATGGGGCACAGGCCCCAGTCCCCCCCCCCCAAAAAAAAAAATACTCAGATGCGTCCATCATTTCATAACACTCGCAGATTGGTCCACCGAAATAACGCCAGAAAGCGCTAATTTTGTGGCAGAATTTTATTCTTTTCTGGAGGAGGTACTTCTAAATTGCTCCACACATGTGCCTAAAATGCCAGGAATCACGTTTCCGGCCTCCAATTTCTGAAAATTTCCAGGAGGGAGAACACCCCCAGGACCGTATCTAGCGGGGTTGCAGGGGGTACATTGCAACCACAGATTTTCAAGCGTTGTGTCCAGGAACTGCATCTAGTCATTCGGATGGCACGGAAAATCGGGGTTGCGCGTTTTGGTTTTCCTGTTAATTGGAGACATACTACTTTCAGATGAAATTAGCCTCTGGGGTTCAAACAAGTAACATAATTAATCCCAGGGAACACCTCTGCACTCCACATAGATATGCAAGCCCAGCTTAACCGAAGCGGGGCCCTTAGTCTGACCGGAATCGCGGAGCCCCTAACGGGACGTAAAACATATTTCATATCCCTTTGAATGGCACGCATGCGTAACACACAATTAAACGGTCTGTAATACAAGAATAATTACATAATATCTGAACACACACGAAATCTTTTCGGTTCCGAATGGCATTCAAGTCTAGAAGCCAAGACCGATCAGTGAATGGAACTAGATTGGATACCGTGAAACTTTCGTCTGGAATTTGAATTGTTTCTCTTTTTGAACCGCGGGGCTCCTCATACCCATGCCTAAGCTGGGTTTTGTATGACTAGCATTTCGAATCTGCCCATGTAAAGATTTTTTTTTTTATCATTCATGTGATAACGAATCATGAATGATAATCCCTGGGTACAACGCCGGATTAACCATGGTGGGGGCCCTGGTGCCTGTAACATGGGGGGGGGCTGATCACCGACCGCGAGCGCCGAAGGCGCGTAGCCCAACAAGGGGCATATGTCAAAAAGTAAAATAGTTGTAATTTAATGCCCGAGTTACTGAGTGCGGAGTAGTGCGTGTGTGTACGTGGGGTTGAGTGGGGGTCTGGAATTTCCTTCCCCCGAAAATTTTGAAAATTAGACTGTCACAAACGCGTTTTCCACCCACTTGGAGCGGAATCAACGTCGCTCCCGTGTGTCAATTTCGGCAGCGCCATTTCTCATTTTGATGTTAAGCACACCAAAATGAGAAACTCCTTATCCTCTAAACTAGAATTAGTCCGAAACACCATTAGGCCACGTGGATAGGGCGGCCAGAACGAACGAGAATCTTTAATCATGTCATTAGGTCGCGGCGCTCCCAAAGACCAACAAGGCCCTGCAAATGTGAATTAGGGGGACCAAAACGTACCCTTTAATGTCATGTGGTGGGTCAGGCGCCGATCTAGAAAGAGGTGATAGGAGAAGCCCTTCGCCTATGAGGGCGACACCCTTGTCTGGGGTCCTCCTTCAGAAATTTTGAAAATTAACGCTGCAGGAAACACGTTTTTCTGCCATTGGGGTGATATCTGAGTGACAATTTTGTATTTTATATGGCGGCAGATTTTTTGGGGAGATGCATTTGCTCCTGGTGTCCGCACATTGGGTCCACGCCCGATAGCCCCCACATAAGAGATTTAAGAAAGTTTGGATCAGGTGTATGCGCCATTAAAACCGA
The DNA here is from genome assembly GCA_917208275.1 of Patella pellucida. Classification (NCBI taxonomy): domain Eukaryota; kingdom Metazoa; phylum Mollusca; class Gastropoda; family Patellidae; genus Patella; species Patella pellucida. Next base: position 10,853,368 of record OU795044.1, read on the forward strand.
CCGACTCATCAGTGCCTTAGGAGCATCACTGTGTGATCAAGTGTATTATTTTATAATTGTAAGGTTATGAATTGTTTTTAGAGGGCACGCCTTATTTTTTTACTGTAAATTTTAAGAAATTGGAGGCCCGGAAACATGATTTCCTGGTATTTCAGGCACTCAGGCTAGAAGTACCCCCCCCCCCGAAAAAAAAAATTCTGCCACAAAATTAGCGCATTCCGGCGTTATTTCAGTGGACGAATCCATGCGAGTGCTATGAAGTGATGGCATTTTTAGAGGAGGGGGCTGGCAACTGAGAATTTTTGTGGGGGGCCCTGGGGCCTGTGCCCCATGGTTAATTCGGCCCTGCCTGGGTAGCAGAGGTTTCAAGTCTTGCAATTTTTTTAAAATTTGGATGACGTCAGTGGTCTTTGGCGCGCAAAAAGTGGTGGACATTATAAAGCGTTTTCAACTTCGATATCGGTACTCCTTAGCCGCTTTTTTTGCTGTGAAAGTTCTTCATATTTATCCGTATGGGATAACTCATAATGTACCATTTGGTTGATACACTAGGGCTCTTAGATTTGTAACAACATGATCACAAATGTTACTGTCCGATCTAATAGATAAATACAGATTTAATCCCGAAAATTCTTTGGATACTTAAAGGGACAATAACACTCTTGATGGCTTGACAGGTCCAGAAATTTTGTTTAGCCTTATTCTAACTACAAGATGTTTAAGTGTCCTACCTGTTGTGTAAATTATCCATTACAACCTATCTTACTTGTCCAGATGGTTAGAAAATATGTTTAAATCCAAGTTGCATTTGAAAGTGCTTACATGGCTTTTCAAACCATGTTACGGCATGTAGATAAAATTAGGTGTGTTAAGATGAAATTTGTATCATTTTTTAATTTAAATATTGTAAAATAGTACAAATTGTTGACCAGAATAAAGATTGGAACATATTATTCAGTAACAACAAGAGTGATATTGGGGCTTTAACGACATATTTCGGGTGAGATTTTTTTAGCATTTTTCATGATATCCACATAATTAGTTGGACTGTGTATTTCTGTTTTTGAAATTGATATTTCAATTGTAGCGTCAACCAGAACCTTCTCTGGCGTCAACTTAGATAACAAATCATCTCTCAACGTTTTTAGCTACGTTCTTGTAGCTAGCGTCAACTAAGTCGACTTCCATTTGTGTATGTCCCTTCTCAAGTATTTTTTAAAATTAACATATTTTCTTTCTTGGCGATATCTAAAAGTACATTTAAGATGATTACATTCCTATTCCTAAATATCGTTAGTTCAGGTTTTGTTGGGGGGGGGGGGGGTAATTAATGTTTTATGTAATCAGTTAAACAAGACGCAAACACATTGGCAGTTATGCTTGACGTTCGTCAAACACATAACATACAGCCTTGGTAGAGACAATGTTAAAGACAGTAAAATTATGTACAGCTAACTTTTGTTTAATTTCCCCATTGACTTCAATGTTAATTCACTCTTTGTCCACCATCAACTTTTCCCCAAATTTTCGTTGGGCTGAATGCTTTTCACTATAGACAGAAGAACCGTAGGTAGCTAACCTGATAACGTCGTTGTCCTTCCGCCTATCATGAATATTTACCAAAACCTGGAAGAAAATATTAATTCTAACCCTCATCGCCATTCTAGACCCAAAAAATCAACAAAAATGGGCATGCAGAGGGGGAGAAAAGAGACGAACTACAATTTGTACTGAGATGGTAAAATCAGCTCTATGGGTGAAATTTAATAGTGGTCTGCCTCCATTGAGTCAATGACAACATATTGTATTACCTCCCTTAGATAAGTTCTCTTCAATTAAAGATAAATTTCAATCATGGATGAAAACACACCACACGTGCAAGCTAAATTTTTCACTAAACAATCTCAGTAAGTTAAGTATGCAACAAAAATATAGAGATGGAATTAATTTTTTTCTAAGAGTAATCTAACGCTTATCGAGTGATATAACATGAACAATTTATCAGATCATTGGCATTAATTTGTCATTATGTCATATGCCATTCGATCATGATAATCATTCATGATGTATCATGTTATGATCATGTCCAATCAATCATGGATTGATGGAATCATCGATGGGCATGTTCATTGTTCACCTCCTCCCTTCTTGATATATTCTTGGTCTGCAACATTGACTCCTAGGGTGCCAGTCAAATCGTCCACAAGCAAAGTCGTCAACAGTGAAGTCGTCCACAACCGTTGGTGGAGTCGTCCACAAGTCATTGGATTGGTGACGTCATCCACAAGTATTGGTGATGTCGTCCACAACTTAATCGTTCACAATTAATACTTGAATAGAGTCGTACACAACTAATTGGTGATGTCGTCCACAACTATTGGAGAATAAGACTCGTACACAATTTACTCTGTATATTATATACATGATGTACGTTAGTTTATAATGTCAGACATCGATTATTTTACAAGTACATATTGCTACATGTATCTAAATCACTCACTAAAATACATCACGGACTCAACGCCCAATAATTAAATAATCAACTATAAATAGCCCCGGGGTCCCTTTTAGATAAGACAAATTAGATTGATATTATTTCGGCACTATAATTAAAATAATATAGCGACAAGTGATTAGTGAATACATACTTTATTTACCCAGTAATTAACTAAATTGCGCCGGAGCCCCTTTAAATAAGACATATTAGATTGATATTATTTCGCCAGAGCCCCTTTAGATAAGACAAATTAGATTGATATTATTTCGGCGTCGTAATTAATTTAAAAACTAATCATTGATTTAATTTCCGTACACGAAATGGAACTAAAAAGCTCCAAATTTAAGAATTCCATATAAAAATATGATTACATAATGTCATGTGTTTGTTAAATTTGTTTATAATTTTGTTATTTATTGAATAAAATGATTTACTTTGTTGTTTATTTGCCGAGAGAAAGGGTGACTACGCAGAAAAACTATACTAATTAAAAATACATTACAGTATGTGTCCTGAAGTAAAACTATGTCGTATGGACGACTCCACCAACATATTATTATATCCAGAATTTATACTAAGTCGTGTGGACGACTCCACCAACGAGTGTGGATGACTCCACCAAAGGGTGTTGACGACTTAACCAGAATTTTCGTGTGTACGACATTGCTTGTGGACGATTTGACTGGCATTCGGCTCCTACCTAGGGTCGGGCGACCACCTTTGCTTGATCATAATGCAGGACATTTCAGAAAAAATATTTGTTTATGTTGCTCAAAACCCCTCTTATTATGTGAAGCCATGAGCGTCCGATTTCCTCAACCAGAACGCCGGGCTTCCTCACCCAAACACCCTCCTCTCTTGAAAAATTTGGAAAACTAGAAGCCCTAAAACACCATTCCAAGCAATCTGAGAGAAAAAAATGGTACTTTAGTACTCTGTTTTAGCACTGATAACTTCTAATTTTCTTCTTAATGCATAACAACTCAAGATAGTTTAATTTATGAGAGTAAGTATGATTTATGATGAAGCAATTAATTAAGACAACAGGCATTGAAATATATGCAACTTAAAAGGGTATTTTTTGTTCGACTTCAGCGCTTCTAATCATCTGCAATTTCTTAATAATATATGCATGTACTTGGGACACTTTTAAAGTTTTATTTAATTTAAATTTCACATATATAGTTTTACTGATGCCTGGTTTCTGTCATATCTCCCGTAAGTTTTCATCAGTGAAAATATGCGCTCAACATAAACATTGCAAACTGTCATGGAAAGAATGAAGTAAACTGTCTATATAATTTGATTAAATTTACTGGTGTAGCGGACGACTTAATAATTGAAGAATTAAGAATTTGTTTCGTCTGTCTCTCTTGTCATTAATTTAGCCTTAAAAAACTAAACTGTCAGTGATTCAATATGGGTATATGTATTTTTCAGATATTCTGTTCCTGATGCTCCATTTTCTGTTCCTATAACAGTTGGTGTTGAAGAATTATCCTCTCTTATAAATGGACTGTTAAAAGGTTTTTGTGATTTTACTTTTCAATTTAAAAAAGCATCCTCAAAGTTTGTCAACAAAATATAAAAATTCTAATTGAGTACTTTTGAAAAAAAAGCACCTGGTTGACAATTGTGTATAAACAATGGCCAGACTGATATTATAATGATATCAGAGTTATTATTGTGAAGTCAACTGAACCTTTAATTTAAAATAGTTGTTTAATATAAACAATTAAAAAAAAGAATAGAATTTTATTATTTACCGGTACTTTTTAATCTAGTACTGATTTTTTTTATATTTGGTTTATAATTTTTACAGGTGATGAAATTGAGGATGAATCTGTTAAGTTTGATTTTTTGATAAATGAAGAATTTTTGAGAGTATCATTAAATGAATACCTAGAACAAAGAAATATCTCTACTGTAAGTAATAAGTTGTTGAATGTTCAAAGGCCTATTATTTTGAAACTTTACATTTGATTAGTGAAGTTGTCCCCACAGTTCATGAAGTTAACATGTAGGGGTGATATAGGCTTTGTCCTGCTCCCCAATCCTTTCAGTTATCTGAATAAATATTGTTTATACGGTATAAAAAAAAACCAATCATGTAGCAAATATAATATATTCAACTGAATATAAGTATGATCTACTTTTGTTTGTTGTTATACACCCACATTGAAATATGGATTGTCTTCGTCAGTTCGGGGGGGGGGGGTCACGGTGGCTAAGTGGAAAAGGTGCTGGTTCGCTAGCCTGGAGGTCCGATTGATCGATCCCTGCATTGGCCGAGAAAGTTCATCTCGATTTTCCGACGTTGTTTCCCCTTGTCAGTGATGCAGGAGTGCCTGACAAGGACAGCTGCCTATTCGTTTGGATGGGACAAAAAACCAAGGTCCCGTGTACACATTGGAGTGCAAGTAAAAGATCCCTTGGCAGTTGGAATTCAATATAAGAGTAGGCCGTAGCGCCGCTGCCCGGGCAAAATTTCCCTCATAGCACACTGTATGGCTTATGCCCGTCTTCAATTAGCTCAGGTTAAGTGCATAATAGTAGGACGTTAAACCCCATTTCATTCATTCATTCGTCAGTCCGGTGTCATCAAGTTCTAGAGGTTAAAGTTAATATCTGATTGACTTTAAATTTATACACTTTTTAAGGTCATGAGACACAGAAACCTATTGATTTTCAATTTATACAGTGTTTAAGGTCATGAAACGAAGAAGCCTATTGATTTTCATTGATTTCAGATAATTACTGCCAGAGTTATGGCCCTTGATCACTTTGAAAATTCTTGTGGCGCTCTTGAGGCTAAGTTATCATCTGATTGACTTTAGATTGGTACACATAGTTTAAGGGGGGTGGCTCCAATTAAATGATAAAATATTTGTTTATTAAATTGCATTGTCAACTATTAAAGCTAATGCTCTGAAATTTTCAGGACTTTATCGTTATCACTCAAGTTTTTGAAAATTTTGCAATTCGGAACCTGGACTAGGCCCATTTCCCATAATCCGGGATGGCCACCCCATGCCGTTGAGGATATCGTAAAAAAAAAACCTGCTTGATAAAATATAGATTGTTATATATCCTACTAAAGCTAAAGCACCAAGGATCATAATTATCTATATTTGAATGTCATAAGCTGTAGTAGAAACAAGTAATTAAAATAAATGTCAAATTAATTTGATATTACCTCATTTAATTGGAGCCACTCCCCTTAAGGTCTTGAGACAAACAAGTATATTAACAGCTTGAACAGCTAAATCCATGATATTAAATGTTCCGTATACTAAATGTTTGCATGGGGCAGAACTCTATAAAAACCAAACAAATTCTAATTATTTTCTGATAACTACTTAATGAGTTGTTACTCTTAATCAGATTTTAGTGTATTATAAATGTTTTATTACCGAAGAAAATATAAAAAGGCGATAACTCTTGTTCACTGCCCGGATGATTAAAATGTAGTTGCTGTGGGTGTATGTTTCATTGCCTGGCACCCTTTTTGTTTAAGGAAAATGTGTTAGAAATAGAATATATAGAACATCATCCAGCACCAAAACCTGATAATTCACTTCTACATGATGACTGGGTCAGCTGTTTACAAGGTTATAGTCAATAGTAAGTTCAACTTATATATGTTTTAGGTTTTCAATTTTATATTTAAAAAGAATGATTAAATACCTATGGACTTAAGACTTCCATTAGTTATTTACTTCAAAACATATTTTGATCTTTTCTGCTCAATGATTGAAATGTTTAGAAGTGTATTGGGTAAGAATTAGATAAAGACTTGGCTGTTCTTGCTATAATAATTCAAAAATGAATAATGAAAAAAGAATATATTTAAAATTGCAGAAATTTAGCTCTTGCATAATACATCTTTAAGTTAACTCAGTGAAAGAAACTACTGGTAATAATTTACATATGTATTCTTTGAATGGCATTTAGTAACTGGGTAGATCAATAACTAACACATACTTATGGAAAACAGCTACTGATTTATTTAAGAGCATACTCTTCGAAATGTTGCCTAAATAAATCAGTAGCTGTTTTCCATAAGTATGTGTTAGTTATTTTAGTTATTTAATTTACATATGGTTTGAAAATAGAACTTGAGATGCCATCTTGGTCAAAGTACTCAAAGGTTCTTCAACAACAGTTGTATTTAATATGTGTATATTTATTTCAGTGTTTTATCTGGTTGTTATGACAACACAATACGACTATGGAAGACAGATGGGACTGAGTTAATGACAATACCTGCTCATACTGGACCAGTAAAAGCTGTAAAATGGATAACACAAGGTAGATAAACAGATGTAACTCCTCCTACTGTATTTGAAACTAGATTTAGATATTTATTAAATCTCTCCGCAGGACTTGTCAGGATATACCATTTCCAGTTCCCGCTATTGCCTTTCATAACATCAAAGAATATTGCAGGACACTATTAAGACTTTGCTAATAACAAAAACTCTGAAGGTCTCCATTGCGGTTGTTAGTTAGATCTTATGACAAGTGGATCCATTATCTAAATTGATGGGTTCACACTGTGCAAGCAAAATAATTAAATGAATTTTAAAAATATTGCATGTTAGTCCCAAATGTTTTTAAAATATTTAAATTTTAGTTAATTTCATTATAGATATTATAAATACATTCAATTTATACAAGTCAATTTCATTGAATTAATGTTATTAAATATATCTACTTATTAGTTTTAGATAATTTCTACAGGAAATAAAAACGAACCTAATTGACATTGATGAAGAGATAACAAAATATGAGCTTGAAAAGCATTGAAAAACTATATGGATTATATTCGTAAATTTGTATGATCACGACACTCTTATTCGTATTTACAGATGAAGAAGACACATCACCATTGTTTATTAGTGGAGCACATGACCAGACAATCCATATATGGCAATGGAACCAAGAAAAGAAAGAAGTAGATTGTATGGTGACCTGTAGAGGTCATACAGAAAGTGTTGATTGTCTTGCAATAAACAATGAAAATCAAAGGGTAAGTGTGTGACTAATATATAAAACTTGAATGTTTTCCATTCAATGTCAGCAAAGTTTACATCTGATTGTTTTGATATTGTTATGTGTTGTTTACAAAAAATTACAACAAAAATTAACATCGGATCTGCATGAAATTTATATGCATCCTTTAAAATAGTGAAACAAAGAACCCTGTTGAATTTCAGCAATTTATGTTAATTACATCTAGAGTTATGGCCCTTGTGTGACTTTGTTGAACCCTGTGAACACTCTTAACAACAAAAATTATTATCTGATCTGTATAAAATTTATATGCATTATTTAAATTAGTGAAACGAAAAAGCCCGAATGAATTTCAGAATTTTACGTTAATTACCTCAAATAACAAAAGTCATCATCCTATCTGTATGAAATTCATATGCATTATTTAAATTGGTAAAACGAAAAAGGCTGTTGAATTTTAAAATAAATTGTATTTTCTTTCTGAGTTAAAGCACGTGTTTAAGTTTGTATCTCCTTGTAAACCCTCAAAGGACAAAAATTATAATTTGATCTATGCCCTTCCTCCCCCCCATTACCTACAAAAGATTAAATATGCAACACCTCTTGTTGACCGCTCATATGATTTAGCGGCTGTGGGCCTATGTTTCATTGCCTGGCAACCTATCTTAATTATTTTATTATTGTTTTGTGTCAAATTTGATTTATTTTATTGTAGTTTTATGTTGAATGCTATTTATTTTATTGTAGTTTTGTAGTGGTTCATGGGATAAAATGTTAAAGATCTGGTCAACAGGTAAAATATTCATTTATCAATACTTTACCAGTGATCGGGGTACCCTACCTGCCATTAGAAATGACATGAAATGAAATGGAGTTTAATGTTCTACTATTATGCACCTAACCTGGGATAATGGAAGACGCCCATACGCCATACAGTGTGCTATGAGGGAAATTTTGCCCGGGCAAATGATCCCCCAGCCATTAGATATTTGTGGAAGTTCTTCGGTGACATAAAATATCAGCGGTTGGTCAGAGGTCTGTCATTTGATATCATGTTCGTGATATTTATCTGTCAATCTTACTTCTGTGTTTACATTCGAAATATACCAAATATTTAATTTTCTGTTCCAGCTTCTGCTTCTGAACAAGATGAACAAGAAGACAGTACAACGACACAGAAAAAACGGAAGAAAACAGATCAAATTATTCCAACAAGGGTACATTCTTACTTTTTTCTCTAGAGTTTTTAATAAAGAAGACAATTTATCTCTAGCTTTGAGTTGTAAAGCATCCTGCCCTTAAAACAAAACAAAAAAAGAAATATTGGTGAAAAAATAATTTTGTGTGAGAAAGAGAAATGGAGTTTATCATGCACTCAACACAAAACAGGCCTCTTTGGGATAAACACATGGTTCATTTTTATTCGCTTGCTTGTAGGGGTCTTTAAGGTGTGGAAGGAAACCGAAGGACCCAGAGAAAACCCCAAGGCTGGACAGGTGATCCAATACTTGTCATGTACAGTCGGAGAATTGAAACCAAGCCATTTGACTCAAATGACAGGCTTTATGATACAGCGTGCGCTAACTATTTGACCATCCATCCCCCAAATAATTTTGTGTTGTGGATTAAGATTTAGTGAATGCATTTTTTTAATATATAGATTTTATTTACTAGGTACCTATAGTAACAATGTCTGGTCATAAAGAAGCTATATCATCAGTAAAATGGTTAAATTTAACAGATGTATGTACAGCATCCTGGGATAATACTCTACGTATTTGGGATGTTAACAGAGCTATAGAAAAATCACAATTGGTATGTTATTACATATATTTACACAATAGTAGAGAATACAGATTGATTAAAGATTTTCTGTTCTTATATATTGTCTACTCATTTATTAGAGAATATAGACAACGTACACAGAATTTAAACCTTGTTATATTCTAATCTGAATATCAAAGCTGAAAAAATCAACAAATCTGAAATTGCATGGTAAACGATAAATAGAATACTGTGCCACCCCCTGGCTACGGGCCTGCTCACACCACCTTCATTGTTGTGATTCACAATACTGTAACAGGACTGAATTCTGTGTCACCCGATTGCAATTTTGGACATTCTGGACTGACAATTGTTCAACTCCATACACACCAGTCATTATTATTTGTTGTGAACTGAGTGTATTTTATTGGTCCGTGTCAGTTTATTTTTAGTAAAACCAGACAAGATTTTCTTATTATAGCCTATATTAGACCAGCCAGCACTATTTGTTGAGAACTAAGTGTATTATATTGTTGTGTGTCAGTTGTTATTTAGTAAAACCAGACAACATTTTCTTTTAGCCTATGTTAGACATTATCTATTGGTATAAACTAAAAACCTGTTCTTTATTTCAGCAAGGACCAAAAGCTTTTTTTGATATATCATATTCACCTACAAATGGAATGGTTATAGCAGGTGGTTCCGATAGACATATACGACTCTATGATCCACGATCAACAGGTATTTTAAAGCGAGAATTTCAAATTTTCTAAGAAAGTCAAAACATAATTATTTCTATGTATTTTGCTCATAGGTTATCAACTCACTATTAGACGACCATCAGCATTTTTCTCACCCTTAAAAATCATTGACACAGGAAATAATAACACAATTACCTTCCTTTTTGTCCCATTGCCTCAATGCATTAATTTCCTTCAAACGCTGGAATTTGAAAATGATATTTTTGCCAATTTCTCAGCTGGCAATAGTGAATTATAGGATAAATAGGATTATTCTTTAACAAGGTAGGACTGTTTATGGAAACAATCTATTTTGAGGCTTTTATAAAAATATAACCTAAAAATTTAAAATTGTAGCTTTAATATATTCTACTACATTATGTACAAATGTCATGTTGATGACAAATCTGTTAGCTACACAAGAAATAAATATCCTCACAGACTAGCCTATGGACAAGCGTGGACATAAGGCACCTATCAAGGACATTGTCAGACATAAATTATTGCCCAATGTATATATAATAATAAATATGTTGTGTGTTAATTGTGTCTGACAATGTCTTTAACAGGTGCCACAAGTCATGTTAAACACTGATGTCATATTCATATCTGGAGAGCATGTGCAAGCCAGTGCAGACTTTTATAATCAGACGCTAGAGGTTGCAATTAAATTGAGACTTCTAGCATATTTTGCCGAACCTAACTTGATTTGAAATTAGAGTAAAACGGAAACGATTGAATGTAAAACAGTTTATATACATTCATCCTACATTATGATATTAGTTGTGACCCAATTTCCAAGTCCCAAATATTACCGATTAATTTAGCTCCTTTAAGATATGAATCTAACAAACTGTGGTCTAAATGATTGAGTGACAGGCGTTAACAAAAAAAAATTTAAAATATGTATGAGACACTATCTAACGAAAACTGGAAATATTCTAACTTCTTAAAAGACAAAATAAATTACGTTTTACTTTTTAATTGAACTACTATCTTGTTTTTTGTTTAAAGATGGAGCAGTCGTTAAATGTGCATTCACATCTCATAAATTATGGATAGTGGGTGTGGCCTGGTCGTCAACCAATGATAATCATTTTATATCTGGATCACATGATGGTATTGTTAAATTATGGGATAGAAGAAGGTAGGACAGTTAAAATGTTGTCACAGTGTTTATAAATGAGTATTTTACTGCATATTAATAAAGTATGAGTATTTTACTGCTTTATTAGAAAATGAAATGAGTATTTTACTGCTTTATTAGAAAATGAAATGAGTATTTTACTGCTTTATTAGAAAATGAAATGGAATAGGGTTTAATATCCTGCTTTACTGCACTGACTGAGATAATAGCCTACTATTTATTTCAAAACCCAACTGTCCAGGGATCTTTTACGTGCATGATTATATATACACAGGACCTTGGTTTTTCATTCCATCCAAACGACTAAACAACTGTCCTTGCCAAGCCCTCCGTCTTGTGCCACTGACAAGGGGAAACTGGGCTGGAAAATCCCAAGGAACTCGAGACTAGCAAGCCAGCATCTTAATTACTTAACGAGCCACTGAAACTCCCAGAGAGTGAAACATATTTAATACATTATAATATAGCTGATGTTATATCCCTATATATCTATTGCAGGCCCGAGGCTAGTGGGGGGGGGGGCGAGCCGCCCCCCCATGGCCGTTCCTGTCGGAATTTTTCTGTCTGCATCGGAAAAAAAATCGCTGGTTAGCTATGCTCGCATTTCGCCGGGAGAGAGTTTTAGTACGACATATCCTCTCTAATTCGGCCGAAAGATAGTTAATGTCGGACAGAAACTCTTAACTTTCCGACACAATCGCCACCTGCATGTCATTTCTTGGTAAACAAGAAACTCACTATTCAACCTAGGCTATATAGAGGCCTAAATTCACTCTCACAGCTTCTAATTTTCGTGCTCTCCCCTCCTGCTTCCTACGGCACTCGGCGATGACCTTCGTTCATTGATATTTTGTTGTCGGAAATTTATCTCCCTCGCCCCCCTATGTCGGCTAAATTTTGGTTTCTGGCTTCGGGCCTGATCTATTGGGATGGTATTGCAGTGTGTTTTATATTGTTATTTTGTCAATAGTTGAAAGTCGTCCTGTGGATGTATTATATTGTCTTAAGGTTTAGGCGGGACAAAAAAATGTGGTTATGTGTGCACGTTGGCGGGCACATAAAAGAACCTTTGAAATAGTAGGCAGAGACTCTGTTGTTGTCTGGACAATAATTTTACCCCATGTCTTCTTTAGCCTGGTTGGTTGAAAAAATACAGATAAGGTTTAAAAACCTTATATTATTTCTTTTGTAAATACATGTAGTTGTCAAATTGGTTTTATATTTTATTAATAATCTCTTGCTATATTTATTTCTCTTATTAGTTATATTATTATTATTTTTTGTTGATCAAGGGCCTTCTGACATAATTTTCTTTGTAAATAAAGTCATTATTATTAATATATTGCACAGATGTAGAAAATAGAATCTTTTGCCACTCAGATCTGATTATAAATCACTATTTTATCTAATTTTCAGTCCCAAAGCTCCACTTTATGATATGACTGGTCATGAAGATAAAATACTAGCAGTTGATTGGTCAATACCAGATTTAATGATGTCATCAGGAGCAGATAATAATATAAAAATATACAGTTATTCACATCATAAAAACATTTCATCTTAAAATTTTAATATTTCAATAAAAAATGTAGAAAATCAATGTTTTATCAGATTTCTAGACAGACGAGATGAGATTCAGAAAGCATCCATAGACTGAAAAATATATTCTAACTCCCAGAGAAATGAAATAGGGTTTAACATCCCACTGTTCTGCACCAAACTGGGCTAATGAAGAGGGAAATTTTGCCCAGACAGTGTCCTAAGAGGGAAATTTTGCTCGGACAGTGGCGGTATGGCCTACCCTTATATCGAAACCCAACTGTCAAGGGATCTTGTATTGCACACCAATTTGTACACAGGACCTGGGTTTTATTGTCCCATCTGACATCTAGACAGATGTCGTTGTCCGGCCCTCACTCTTGCATTACTGACGCAGGGATCCTACATCCAACCTCAAGGCTAGCGAGCCAGTGTCTTACCCACCGATGTCCCCAAACTTCCAGAGAAAAAAAACCTTATTGCCACAAGAGAACAGTGAGGCTGATGCACCTGCAGAAATTCCAAAATAAATACATTTAGATGACCCATTTTATTTAATCACAAATTTTTTTTTCATCACTCTCTATCAGATAGAATCAAGATTATCTTGTCCCAAAGCATCGACCAATGAAATTGCTTAGCTTTAGCTCGAAATATTAATCCTTGGACTCAGTCAAGGCATTCACCTAATGAACATCTACATCAAGTTTAATTATTCTACCTCATTTAAAAGCAGAGTTAGGTTCCAAAGTCTTGACCAATCCAATTGCTTATCTCTCCTTAGCCTAAGCAGAAAATTCTCATCATCAAACTTAGTCAAGGTAATGATATAATTATAACCTAAGTCATAGTGCCCCAAAGAATCAACCAATCAGACTGTTTATCTATACTAACTGTAAGCATACAATATATATCATCAAACTCCATCAAGGCATTTACCTAATGAACACCTACACCAAGTTTGAACATTCTAGCTCTAATAGAAGGAGAGTTATTGTGTTCCAAAAGGTGTAAAAGACAGATTTTAATAGTCCTCTGCTTTTTTTGAAAGGCGGCGAACAAAAATATTTCAAGTGAAATGTTCAAATGGTGCAAATAGTGTCAGCAGTTCAACATATTGGGGTAACATAGCAAAGTGTATTAGTTTGTAATACCTTGATATAGTAGGTTCAATTTGAACCCTTTTAGTGATCCTTCATAATAATGGTTAGAAAAGTTAAACAGAAATCCATAATTACCCATGTGTAATCCTGACATTGGACTAATTTGGGGACATTTCCTGAATGGCATCCATTGTTAAATAATTAACAAATACAGTGAAGTGTAACATTTTAATTTGGACAATGGACAAACATGACAGTTTATATACAATAACAATAACATACATTATCACTCATAGATAGTATAATAATCAGTTTATTACATAATTCAATTATATACAAACATAACCTAATTATATACAAAAATAACCACCATAACCTAACCTATCTCTTAAAGGAGAACACTGATCGTTGCCATTTGTTTAGATCTTATCTATGATATACACAACCCGAAATACAAATTATTTCAATACAATCTTTGAATGCCAGTTAATAATTTAACATAATATAACGACACTAGTTCCATGGATAACAGTCACTGTTTATTACAGTGATAAAGACCAGTGAAATCTTGTTGAAACATCGGTGTATACATTCTATTGATGGCTATCTATAGAACGGTGTTGTGCACCCGGCGCACCCTGCCCCCCCCCCTAATTCCGGCAAGGTGTAAAAAAAAATTGTACCGATCTGTTTAGAGGCTAGGGTTAGGGTTAGGGTAAGGTTAGACAAAGACTGTAACAATTGGGCTAAACAAGACAAACTTGTACAAGAAAATTTCTGTCAATTAGAGAGAGAAATGGGGTTAAGCGTCCAATCAACACAAACCAGGTCATTTCAGAACTAACATGGTTCAATTTTATTTCAATAATTTGCTTGCATGTAGGGATCTTTAGCAGTGGGAGGAAACCGAGGACCTCGAGAAAACCTACGAGGTTGGACAGGTGACCTGGCAAATCTGCAGTCAATGCGAGAAAGTATTAGTAAATAAAGAGCTGTATGTGCTATTTGATTCAATGAATTTATTATTGTGTATTCAGTCATGTGTTTTCAGAATAAAAACAGCAACTATTAATTATAACACAAGCACATGATTTTGTTGATAAACGCAGATAGTTACCCTGATAATGTCCTACAAATAAGTTGTATTTTAGGTTTGGCATTCAGAATCTAATATAAGATGCAGTCGCCAGTGTTCCCCTTTAAATAGATATGATAGAATACTGTCACAAACTTCAAATGTAGGGAATACTAAAACAATGGTACAACCATTCAAACAATATAACATAATAGAAATGAAATGAAACCGCATCATAACTTTGATTTGCTTCTATTGTAATAAAGAAATTATTTGAACTTAACCATTAATATACATGATTGTGTTCTGTATTCAAAGCTTTGTGATATATATATATGTCAAAATGATGTATTAGCACATACAGGAGAACTGCACAACACACAACAAGCACATGATATCTTTCTTATATACAGTATATACATTTAAATACAAAATATACAAATGCTAGTAACCAATATTACATAGAACCCTACTTGTCACTCAACTAACACATCATTTATATAGTTTTCAGAAGATTAGCAGTAGCTATTGAGGATGACTTTAACAGAAAGATTATGTACAGCTGACCCTAATCACGGAAATCAAACATAACATGATTTGTAAAACGAGGGGAAGTAGATGACAATGATCAACATTTTTATAAGCACTAAAATATGTTAAACATATAATTTGAACTTCTGTAATTTTAAAATGCAAAACATTGTTACCAACGAACAACGGCGTTTCACATGTACAATTGGTAAAGTATCAGAAACTGTTGTACGTATGTAATGTTATACCAACTGTCCAAAAAACAGCATGTGTATGAAGATTAGAATGCTGTACATTTTAAAATTAAGTTTGAAAATAAAACAGTTTTCAGTCAAAATTCAACTTCTAAATGTCATTGATAACATATATAGAAATAATCTAACATCCAGCGTACAGTTTAATCCATATACCTTGCTACTTATATACAAATTTAATATAACCGACATTTAAAGTGGCATTAGAACTTCTCAACAAAAGAACAAATATATTTTATATATTTGGATTAATTCATTATTTACAAGCCTCCATAGGCTATTTACGGATACGAAGATCACCAAAGTCCTTTTACCCCTTTTAAAGGCCCAATACCACTCTTATTGTAACTGAATATGTCCCAATCTTTATTCTGGTCAACAAATTGTAATATTTTACAATATTCCAATTTATTGATGATACAAATTTCATCTTAACATGCCTAATTTAAAAATTGGAAAAATTCAACTGCATGGTTTGAAAGGCTTGGCGTTAACACTTTCAGATGCAACTTAAATTTAAAAATATTTTCAAACCCTCTGGACAAGTAAAATAGGATGTAATGGATAAATTACACAACAGGTATGACACTTAAACATCTAGTAGTTAGAATAAGGCTATATTTTTTCTGGACCTGTCAATGCCAGCAAGAGTGTTATTGACCCTTTAAAATAAAGTGAAAAAAGTTGACATCTAAATTCTACTATTCAACAGTATCAACACAAATATATGAGAACAGAAACATTTTATAATTATTTTACACAATCTATCTGCTATATACATAATAGTATTATAAATGAAATGAACCTTGATTCTGGTCGGCTTTCAGATGAAAAGTAATTTAAAAATTTGGGAACTGCTACAAAAATGATTATTATAAAAATATTTGATTGTATTTTGGATAATATGGTTTTAATGAATTATTAAAATAAGGACCTACATTTACAATATCTTCTATCCATTTACACATGGAACTGATATTTTGGAGTGAAAACTAACAACTCCTGGCCGAGGTGTTAATCGTATAATAATATCAATAAAGATTTGATTGGGTACTCTATTCTGTATCTTGTAATAATGTGTGATGAGAATACATGAATACAATACAGCATCAATATTAACTAATACTCTTTAATCATGAAACAACAAATAAGGTTACATGGCATGGATTGATAGGACTCCTATCGGTCACAACAACTAACACTGTTAATGTAGTTTATTCAGATGTTAATTTAGTTTATTCAGGTGGTAATTTAGTTTATTCAGATGTTAATTTAGTTTATTCAGATGTTAAATTAGTTTATTCAGATGTTAATTTAGTTTATTCAGCTGTAATTTATTTAATTCAGCTGTATTATGACGTAACAGAAAGCCAGAAAAATTTAAGAAAGTTACTAGGCAACAAACCATTTACTCAAATTTATGTATTTCTTGCTAGTACTCATGGAAAAATATATACAAATCCAAATAGTGTTTTTATTTCATACTTTAAATCAATGAATTAAAAAAGATTTAGTTATTGGTCGACTTTGAAATTGAGTAATCGTTAAAGTTGTTCCAGATCATTGATCTAGCCTTGTATTAATTTATTATGCCAGACTTAAATTGTATGGTCCCAGACTCCCAGTAGTCCAACGTGAAGACGAGTAGCTGAAAGTAAATATTGCTAATATATTTCTATAAATCTAAGACTATAAATAAACTAAAAATTCTATCAATCAACAAAACTATAAATAAATCACTATCTTATGACAACCGTCATTTTAAAGGAACTAAACGTCTTAGCTTTGGGTCACAGTAGAGTATCTTATCTCTTATTTTATTAGGGATCGGGAACGCTGTATTCAATTACAGTTTAGTTTAATTTTGTCTTATTTTGTGGAACAGAACATTGGTTACATTTTATAAAAAACCAATACATTATATCCGAAGAAATCAACATTTTTATTTTTGACCCAAATGACTGAGGTCTAGTCATTTTACATTTTATTTTAGACACAAATGACTGAGGTCTAGTCATTTTAAATTTTATTTTTGACCCAAATGACAGAGGTCTAGTCATTTTAAATTTTAATTTTGACCCAAATGACAGAGGTCTAGTCATTTTAACTTTTAATGAACCTATGATCATGTAAAATCTTTAAACATAAGGCATTGTTCCAAACACACCTAACCACTTCAGATAATAGTTGTATGGATTGTCTTACCTGTCAAAATATCTAATATTTATGTACATGTTTTGCCATATTTTGTCAACTATCCATACCCTACACATTGAAAGAGATTTGGTGTGTTCAGTTATACGTTATGATGGTGAATGGTGGTAAGTAATAGACTACCTGTGATTATGCGTATGATGAATGAGGAACTATGAGTATATATAATATATGATAAATAATAAGATAAATAACAGTTTAATATAGTACAGATCACTTATATATCACTTTCTACGAGATCTTGATGCCGTATGACGTTTATTTACCAGAGATTTATCACATTCCCACGGTAAATCAAAATCTCTGAAAAGAATAAAAAAACAATATTTTAAATTAAATTCACGATAAAGCAAGTAAATCTACTATCCAAGAATGTTTAATTTCTTGGTATGTTTTCCCAAATTTTGTTTCAACTGACGTTTATATTCAGATTCTGTCTTCATTACTTTATAATCAATCATACTGCTCAATCAGTGGATAACAACATATATGTATAGCCTACTACCATGGCTCATGAGATAGAACACAAATTGACGCTATCATGTTCCACACTGCCCAAACAGTTTGCTCAGATATGACACAAATTAACTCTAGTAAGTTCCATACTGCCCAAACAGTTGCCTTGCCCCAAACGAAACTGCACAACACACAAAACTAAACAACAAATAAGTAGTCAGGGTTAAGGCAAGCAATTTTCAGTTATATGAGATTATTACACAGCTATCAATTCAAACTATACCTTTGTACTTTCTATAATTCAGTTCTTACACATAGAAATCAAATTACTATGTGTAATATCCCAAAAGCTGTCATGACCAGAGTGTAATATCCCAAAAGTTGTCATGCCCAGAATATAATAAATATAATTAAGTATAAATTACAATGTGTAATATTTTGAAAGATATAAGTATAAATGACTTACTGTTGAGTAAGACCAGGTAAGGGATGACCAAATGCTATAACAGGTAGTTTATCTCTAACTTCTATATGTGTTACTGTAAAATATAAAACAAATATTTTCCCTTACTTTGTACTCAGTAGATTATATAAAATCAAATTTTCTTATGTGCATTATAGATTTGTCTTTATTTGTTGTAAGAGTTTCATTCATTGTCTGTATCATATTATATGACCGTATATGAAGTTACTTTCTCAATCAGTCCTATCTTCGTTAGCCCAGTAGGAGCAGAAGAGTAGAACATTAAACCCCATTTCATTTCTCAATCAGATCTGATAGAACGTATAAACACATGTCTATATCATATATATATCCATGACAAATGGAAACCAGTCCCGTCTTTATTAGCTTATTCAGGACAAAACAGTAAAACGTTAAACCCCATTTCATTTCTCAATCAGATCTGATAGAACGTATAAACACATGTCTATACCATATATATATATATATCCATGACAAATGGAAACATTGTACTGTATGTACTACATGATCTTTACTAATGACTTATCATATATCCTTATTATGCATAGTTTGTGAATGAAAATTATTGGTCTTTTGATTTGAGTAGAAAGATCCTACTTACTGTCATCTAATATAGGTAAAAATGTATCAATATCTTGTGATGGTTCTATATTATGATCTGTAGAAGATGAATTCTCTCGAACACGTAATTTCATCGCTGCTTTCTGTTCTCTCATTCTCTGCATATCCCATCTAAAATATACACAAAATCCACTAATAAACATAAAACTCGACTAATAGTAATACACTTGTACCTATAGATTGTTCTACAGACTTTAATTGTATGATTTATATAGAAAAGATCACAACAGTCTCATTCTACTTACTAGTTGTGTATGAGTATTACTAATACAATTTTATAGATACACAATTACTGAGTTTAATACTAAGCGACGTTTTGACAAGAATACTCTTGTCTTTATCAAGCAAATAATTTTAAAACGTCGCTTAGTCTTTATCAAGCAAATAATTTTAAAACGTCGCTTAGTATTAAACTCATTAATTGTGTATCCATAAAATTGTACCTTGTGTTAATATGTTCAATTACTAAATGCCAATCAAAGAAGAAAACTGTGTATGGTTTTAAATGATATATTACTGGCTGTTTATGGTTATAACTGTGTACAATTATAACTGGGTATGGTTTTAAATGATGTATTACACGCTGAATTTAGTTATAATGTGTAATACTATGTGTATGATAATAAATGATATATGAACGACTAAATACAGTTAAGTTTTTACCTCTTTCTACGTTTTTCTTCTAGTTCAGGTTTTTGATGTCTTTTAATAATTGTATCATCTTCAAGATTCTGAAAATATACAGATTAATTATAATATTATAATTTCAATAATTACCATAACATTTATTATAACTATAGTTTTATCTTAAGATGACCCTATCAATGTCGGAAAGCTAGGTCTTTTCAGAACAGACATTATGATCGTTAGGACACCCCACTTATAAAGGATGTTGAAGCAAGGGAGTAAAATATTTATTTACTTGTTACTGTTGTATAATCTTTCAGTTTATATCTATTAACATTAACACTCAACTCTATAATATGTCAGAAAAGACTAAAGAATCCTAACTACCTGACTCAGTCTGATATGTGAAGTAAACCGTTTGAACTTATAAACTGGCGAGAATTGGAATTCATAATTTATATAATTCAAAGGAAATGGAATCGAATAGACCTCCTAATCGATCACATGTCTCCTACATATGCTCGACTAAACCTACACTTGCCTGTCTGGCAAGTCTCTCAGGAAACACCTGTCTGCAATATTAACCAAGGTGGAAGTGGAAGTTAAACCTTAAGGAATAAACAAATGAATGTGTATTGAAGTTATATTTACCTCTGTACCTTCCATTTGCCATAAGTTGGTATATTTTATTATTCTCCAGTTAGGTACTTCAACTGGACAAAAACAAAAATTGGTGAAATAATTAAAATATATCAAAACACTCATCTACATATGAAGAAATAATACATCCTACACTGTTAGTGTTCTGCTCTGACTGGGCTTATGAAGGCAGACTCCTGCTATACAGTGTGCTATGAGGGAAATTTTGTACAGACAGCAGAGCTAGCTACCGCCTACTATGAAATCGAAATCCACAGCTGTTTTTGTCAGGCCCTCCGTCCTACACCGCCGCAGGCGAACTTTTATCGACTTCTGGTTAAATCTAGTAGCATTGCCGGTAAAACTGCCGAACTGTGGTCAGCTGGTGTGTGCCGGTATAGATAAATCAAGCAGGCCCCTATGTATGAGCATGCATTCACTCAGAATAAAGTACTTAGAATATAATTTTCAATATATTAAGTTTTCATTATCTATTTTTTTAAATATCATAGAAAGACTGGACAGCTCTTTATCTAAATCTTACAATGCATCTTTGAGATGTAAAAATTTGATTTGCAATGTAACAAAATCTGAAAATAACCAGACATTATCATTCATTTACATCCCTGTTTATTGCAGAATCATCTCCTTTTATTCTGGAATATAACGATTTTACAATCAGGTTATATGGCTATAAATACTACTTACTCTCGCTCTGGGACTTTACACCGGATTGGATTTTCGAAGCATCAAGAATCTCGACATTACGAGAGCGAAGTTGAGACTCGACTACGTGATATATAGTGTCTGTATTTAAGAAAGAATTATCGTCTTCAATCAGTTGGTTATGTATCTGTTTGTATTTACTAAGTGGTGTTTCAATGTTCTCAGTTTCCATAGCAACATGACTTGTATCGTTGTGTTTTTTTTGTTTATCTGTTTTGGCTCTAGATGGTATACTAGGTGTTTTCGTCATTCGTCGTACTGGATGTTTACTGGGTGTGGGAGAACCAAGACAGGATGTGGATTTTCTGCAAAAATGATTTTACTGATTCATTAAAACTGTCATGGTAAAAGAAAAGAAATGAAAATCAAATGGGGATTAATGTCCTACTTTTTTCTGTATTAACTGGGCTGATATTGTAAATAGTAAATACATTTTAGCTTTGAATATATAATCCAAGTACCTATGGATGGAATAAAACTGTATATTTGAATTATCCAGCTACATGTATGCAGTAGGGTGCATTACATTCCAATTGAATACTTCAAAGTTTTACCTAAAAAGACTTCAGAATATTTTTTTTAAGTCAATATCAGGTTATTATTCAGTAAAAAAATTAGTCAAATGTCACTACTATGTTATATACAGCAATGTAGGCTTATCAAATTTTAAAACTAAATAATAAAAAAAAGGAAATCTGTAAAAATAAGGACAGAGAGAAATCCTATACATGTAACTTCACTTCCGTTTTATCAGCATGTTACACGAAAACTTACAATTTATATTAAAGGGACAATAACACTCTTGCTGGCTTGACAGGTCCGGCAATTTTTTTTTAGCTCTATTCTAACTACTAGATGTTTGTGTAAATTACCTGTTGTGTAAATTATCCATTACAACCTATCTTACTTGTTCAGAGGGTTCGAAAATATGTTTAAATCCAAGTTGCATTTGAAAGTGCTTACGTAAGGCTTTTCACACCATGTTACAGCATGTAGTTGATTTTTTCCAATTTTTAAAATTAGGTGTGTTAAGATGACATTTGTAACATTTTTTAATTGAAATATTGTAAAATAGTACAAATTGTTGACCAGAAAAAAGATTGGAACATATTATTCAGTTACAACAAGAGTGGTATTGGGGCTTTAATGGATAGTATAATGGGAGGTAACTCCAATTTTTGATCAAACTTTATTTGTTTTCTAAATAACCCAGTGAAGTGAAAAACTCTGTAATTTGTAGAATATAAATGGTTCTGGTTTATCTATGTTGACAAATTATTAACTCTTACTGTACTGCATCAGTAACCAATAACTCTATATTTCTAGATTTTTTCACTGGAAAGGCACTTGATAAATAAATTGATTATTCCATGGACCTTATGATTATTCTAAGCATATCTAGTCTACAAGATTGTTCAAAGTTATCAAGGGCAGTAATTAATGGAAATTCTTGAAACTCATTAGGATTCTTCATCTTGTGAACAAAGTAAATACTGTATACTAATTTCAAGCAAAGTGGATGATTAATTTAGTCTCTAAGATTTTTCAAAGGCCATGACTCTTGCAGTAATTTTCCAATTCGCTCTATCTTCTAATTTAAAGTCAATCTAATGCTAATTTTAGCCCCTAGAACTTTCACATGCAATTGATGATTCTGACTATTAACATGGGCGTATAAAAAAGGGTTTCTTTTTACCTTTTGAGACCTTTCTCAACAGATTTAGTTGGAGTGACATCGTGAGTTTCTTTGACAACAGTGGCTTCTTGAAACTCTTCTTTCTGTTTGAGTAGAGACATTCTTCGTTCCATTCGTTCTAACCGACATTCTAACTATAAACATGAACATAAATATATATTAATACCGACTCTAACAAATTTATAAATTATAATAGTGGATAAGTTGTTTTAACAAGACAAGAATGGTCTTGCCAGTATCTCATAAAATATGTGCTTAATTTTCAAAACGGTAATATGATCAACTACTAATACTGTCTGTGTTCTCATAATTCTGTGGCTCAGGGTCAAAAATAAATTACATGTATAGTACATTACGATCACAAATAAAATATTCGAGTATTTTCACATACAAACGCTAAAAATCAAACAAAATGTAAAAAGGCTTTAACGTCTACTTTTCGGCACAAACTAAAATAATGATGTCAAGTATGTTAGGGAAGTTTTGCCTGGACAGTGACGTTCTGCCTACTCTTTACCAAATTCAAATTATTAAAGACGGAAAAATCAAAAAGAGTATGTAATATTTGAACATTCACTTCTGATTTTAACCTATCTATACCAGGAAAAGAACTAAAACTTTCATAACATTTTAGCAAACTGTTTCAAATTCAACATTTCGACAAGTAGGCCTATCCTAAAAGCATGAGGTTTAGTCAAGTTTCGTCTTATTGATAGGTTACTTGTCGAAACGTCATGCTTTTAGGAATAAAATCAGTTACACTCAAGCCATATTGTGAAAACTGAAGTTAAGTCAATATACACAGACAGTTATCAAACAACTGTAAAATAATTTCCAAAGCTGACCATTTACTGTCATATCTTATGTCATTTCTTTAGAAATGATAAGCTTTCCTACTGTAGTACTCATTAACAAGTTGTCAGCCGACTTTTCAAAGTTGCTCAAAACTAGTGTGATCCTTAGACAAATAAGTTTGAAAAGGGATTTAAAAATATAAATCCTTCAATTTTAAAAGAAGCCAATTAGACATATTTATTAGTAATCCAGTCACGTAAATAATTAATTACATGACAGCATTTAATACGACCTGTATGATATAACACTGTTTAGTCAACAACAGCTCGAGTCAGGTTGGTCAACATTACTGAGGCCTAGTTAATAAACATCACTCACATGGTTGTTATGACAATACAAGCTTATAAACACAGCTCAATGATGTATTTAGTTCAAGTGCTATGTGAGTCTAGTATTTATAACCTGACCTGTGAAACTACCATCAGATGTTAAAGATGCACAACCTTATTTTAATCAAACAGTTTACTAAAAACACCTGTTTACAGAATACTAGGAGAAATCAAAACTTTTAACATAAACCATAATGTCATTAGACTCTGATCATATAGTAGGCATATACCTACGTGTATGGAGTTTAGTGAGTTAAAACTGCATGTTATCTATTTATGACCTACATCCTGCAGTCATCTTGTGCCATGTCATTAATGTTGCTTTCATCCCGAAACACAATTTGATCTGTAGATGTCACAATGACCTTAACTCTAGAAGGTCAAGATTAAATATGAGGATAGTGTGGACCTGGCAGAATATATCTATAATCAATGCAACCATATTTCACCCAGATAGTAATGAATGGATCCAGGATACAGAATTTTTGATGTACATGTATAAACGATTCATTTGAAACGGAAGAAAAGAAAAGGCAGAATCACATTTAATGTTGGCATTCTAGACTTGAGATAATATTTTTGCAGTGATGCTAACATGGAACTAGTTCAAATACGTCTAAAACCATTCTGTGGTAAAATTGTTAAAGGTATTGGTTTGATTATTTATACAAACTACTTAATTATGGTTATTATAAACTTGCCTATGTGTTTCAAAATTAAACTCAAGTTAATTGCCTTCAGTTAATATTTTCATTGCCCAACCTTAATTGATAGGATCACACTTTGCTTTGATAGCAAAACATGTTGTAAAAATTTGTCAATGTTTATAGTTTACCCCCCTTCGTCATCGTATGATGGCTTCGCTCATCACATGACTTACATGTGCAATATTTTGATGAACTCTGTCGAAAAATACAGGCAAAAACATTGACATCTCAAGAGCGACCATTTATATTTGTTGGGATATTTTATTCAAACACAGCCCTAACCATAATTAAGTAACTTGTTTATAATCAAAGAAATCTATTTATATAATAAATATTATGTAGGACAGTTCAGGCAGTAATACTCAAACCACTTCTAACCAGTGTCAACTAGAAATAATTAAGAGTCTAGACATCCCTCTATGCGGAAATATTGACTATTTGTATTCACTGCACACGACATATCTCCTCAAAAATTAAAACCAATATCTTTGCCTCCCATAAATAAAACGAAAACATAGTTCTTTATTAGATGGCTCCGTGCCTTCAAATAATTAAGCAAACCCACCACTGTGGCGTCCTACTAGTACTACCGGTAGACATCCATGTACTAGTAGTTAAACCAAAAATCATTTAGGGGATAATAGCTAGAGTCGCACGATATTGTACAGACAACAGAGCGTACAGAAATGTCGATCAGGCAAAAATTCTCACCTTATCGACATTTTTACTTCCCATATTCCACCTTGATGGATGAAATAAGCGACCTATAAATTTCATCATAGTTTACGCAAATATTCCCCCATTTATCCACACGCACACACTTACACGCAAGGCTTATTCAACCTAGGCTGCTTTCAAACACGAGTCAAACAACGTTATTTAGCCCATTTTATTTCGGCCATGACGCGTGTTTGTACACAAAGGCCAGTCTGCACATATCCATGTGTCACATGATCGGTCATGTGATCTTATATCCGTCATTAATATTATATTTACCGAGCAAAACACTTCTGTGTCGGATGTTCATGGAAACGATAACCTGATTTTTAAATTATAATATTTTGGAAAACACGAATGTAAAATGACAAAGCCTAGATATCCGAAACTTCAATTAATTTTCCCGTAACTAATGTCCTTGACCGATGACCATCATGACGCACCGCAATGGTTAGAAAATATGGGCAACCCGCCCCGCGGTATCTGTAAACCCTTTACCTAACGCTTTGAATTTATACAGAGTCAATAATGCGATTACGTCACACGCGCACCTGCATAATGCATTCTGAACGCGCTGTGGAAATGAATGCGGGGGCGTTTTGTTTATTCAATTTCTAGTCCTGTATTTCTGACTTTCAGAGTTATAATTGGGTTTTGCTGCCTAACCCCCGCGGCGTAAGTGATTTCCGACGGTTTAATTGTGACTGACAACGGTACCAGCATGTTATTTTTTAAACAAATTAACAGTGGAAATCTGAACAAGAACGGCACGCCTTTATATTACGAGTTGGAAAAAATATCCAAAATAAAAAATGTGTTCTCTTCTTCTTTTTATTCTGATTGGAAGTAGGCGATCCTAGCCGATCCTAATACATAGTAATTCACATGCAAGGAGATAATCTGCTATCCCTTACCTACCTGTTTCTAAAAAAATAAACAGTGATCATCAAGACATTTCTTTTGCATTATTAGACCAAAATCTTTTGAAGCAGACAACCGGTGTCCGCCATTTTGAGCTCGCGCACAATAACAATAATATTCAAAAAATTAATGGGTGGGACGCAGAAACAAAATTGAAATAATAGATTAAAAGTTTATCGTCAGTGCTATAAAAGCTTACCGCCTGCTTCTCTGTTTTTAAATCTTTGACTTCTTTATCTCTTTTGGCCAACAAGTCGCCTTGATGTTGGATTAATTCGACGTGAAGCAGAAGAAGATTTTTCAAATCTTTACATTCTTGGTTCCCAGAGTCGCCACTATTGTTGATTTTATCCGCCATTTTCGTGGCAGGAATAACATCTAGAACGGTGCCATTAGGCAAAACACGATTTTCAATATCCTTTAGACTTAGTTCAGTTTCTTTCTGTCTGGCGAGCTTAAGACTTTCTTGCATGGCGAGAGCCAAGTCTGAATCGAAGTCCCCATTTTTATAATGTACAGGTTTTGTCAGGCGACGCCTTTGTAAATATTGTCGTCCTTCTGTTCTATTTCTCCCGTCCCCAATATATTCCGATTTCATACCTGCACTTTCTCAAAATGACGTAAATTCTCTAGGAATAAATGTCAACAAAAATACATAAGGGAGTTGTCACCAGACCATTTAATCGAATTCATGCACTAATGTAAACAATGGAGATTTCAAACTGTACGATCAAATGGCTTCCGATCGGCTATCCCACCGAAGCTAGCTTCATATTCGCAGTTGAATATTCGTATTTGAAGTAGACGCACGGTGGTCTGGTCGCTGGTCAATATGACATATAATTATCTTATGGTTTGCAAATTGAAAAACAAGTCATTATTATAATAATAAAAAAAATGATTAGGCTACATATTAACGCCACATAGACTATAGCTTGATAGTAGGCCCGTGTTACCGCATCCTCCTCGCAGTGTTCCGTTTGATTAGAGCTAATCCTACTACTCCCTGCTGGACTGAGTGGGTATTATTGTCACTAATTATGACTTGTCAGTGGTCCTATTACTGACCAATCACTGACTTCGTTACAAAGGTATTGCCTTTAAAAAAGGACGTTTAATTAGGGCAACTGTGTTTACATAACGTTACGTCATGGCTGCACGTTTTTTTATGCTATATTAACCAGCGCATAGAAGGATATTGCAGAAAAACTAAAATTGCGTGACAAACGAGGCTATCGATATTGACGTAAAATAAACACTACTGTATGGTAACGAACAGACTTTCAACGTTTTGAATACCTTAATCTTTATCCAAAATATTAAGGAAGACCCAAGATTAAACGACGGACTGTCATGTTACTGACGTAAGTGGGAGATTTGATTGAACGAGAAGAATAGACACACTTACTTAAAAGTTCAAGAACCCGAAGCTAATCCAGCAATGGCCAGAGAGGGATTTCTCGGGCCGTTGCTTCAGGAATATGGTGTTACCGGGGTTGTTCAAGACACCAGGCAATACATAAGGACCGGATTAAAAGGGGTGGGGTGGGGGGCTGAAAAAGATATTGTACTATAAATAAATGTGTCAGTTATTGTGTTGTATGCTGTCTGTGTTTGAAATATATTTATAAATATCTACCGTACTGACTGACACAATTTCCATAAAAGTTTTGTGAGTGTAAATACTTTCCAATGTATCACTATAGTGGTTAAACACATTCAAAATATAATTTTAACACAGGGATCATTGCTACGATAGATGAGTAAAGGCGGCTACAGATCGACCTTGCGACGCGACTCAACTGTCGGCGACTATCGTAGATTGCACTCAGATCGAATTCAGCAATGATCGCCGACCAGATGCTTTCGGTCGTACGATTGAACGCGAGCGCGCTCATATCGACACCGATACATCGACTTGTGGCGTCCTCACGAATAGATCATGTGACTCGTTCAAAATGGCGCCACACAAAATATGCCTAATTATTCCAAAATCTCTCCATCACATTAGCGAAACTATTTTGAGAAAGTAATTTAATTAACTCGAGGGATTCAAATTTTTGTTTATGATTCTATTTGATATGATTTATATTCCTAAATTTTAGAGTTATCAACAAAGGTTTTATGTCAACATATTACAAAAACGTCGTAGACAGGCAGCTACAGCAGTCGCGTTAGCCGTTTATCTAGGCTTAGAAGAGCCGCAAAAAATCAACGAATTTGGAAGAAGGATTGGCAATCAGGCTTGCTTCTTCTTCGGTCGTCCACGAGGTCGCCATTTTGATTTTTCGACTCAGTCGCCGATCGTGAAAAACTGTCGCACGACGGTCGTAGCTAGACTCAGATCGACTAGAATCGGCGACTGAAATCGTGCGACGATCGGCGGCAGTCGCCGGAAAACCAGTCGGCGACCAGTTGAGTCGCGTCGTAAGGTCGATCTGTAGCCGCCTTAATACAGGTAATCGGAGGTGACAAACGATAAAGGAAAACACGAGTTATATCCCTCCATATAACTGACTGAATTTACGAGTGATGACAGATACACGGCCGAATATTATGCAAGTCGCCATGAATCCAGCCAGCGCAGCAGTTAGGTTTCACCAAATCATATATTTATGCGGTAAGGGTTCATCTTTATTTCAATGGGAACTGTTTTGGGTCAGTTTATGTGTGAATTAAGGGAGCTATAGGCCGGGAACCTGTTTTGTGGTCATTTGACTAAAACGACTTGCCCAAAGGAGTTCTGTAGGATGAGCCACTAGACCGTGGCTGGAGTAAGACGGAAGACGTCAGCAGTGGAACCATTTCTAGACATCCACAAGTCGAGACGATCAATGGCCCGTACATTGTATATTGAAGCTCTTACCACCAAAAATCTTTATACGTCCCTATCCGCACGTCCACAATTTGTTGGTGGACACTCTACAATATTCTTATCCGATTATGACGAAACTTAAAATATCTCCAAAAGATCCCGGACCCTTGATACTTGATATTGGGATGTATCCGATCGAAACTTCATGGATTATAAAATTATGGCCCCTGATTCTACGAAAAATCACGTTTTACTTTTAGCCTGTGGACACTAGGTCGTAATTTTTATCGGATTTAGATGAAACATGTCATGCATGTAAAAATAATCTATAAATATCGATTCATTTTGATATTCGCGCATATGCCGGACCCTTGATACTTGATATTGGGGTTAAGCCTCCACCGCTTAATATATAGCCCAAACTTATTGCTGGCTATATTAGGGGCGGATCTAGGAATTTCGAAATTAAAGGGGGGGGCGCCGCAAATGAGTGCACGCCGGTGAGGTGAGTGGTAGAAACAATCTTATGCGAGCGTAGCGAGACAAAAAAAATTTTGAGAGGGGGACGTGGTCTTTTATGAAAATTCATTCTTATTGGTGTATTTTTAGAGCATTTCTGTCTTATTTGCTTCAGTGAAAATCAATTTTTATTTATATATTTAAATTTATATAAACTTATTCTTATAACGGTGTTTGTGTTTTATTTGAGCACAACAAATTATGATAACAGGTAGATATTGATAATTAAATCACGTTGTTTTATTTGACTTGTGTCTCACAAATTATATTACATGTATTATAATAGTGGAATGAGAAATGTCTCATCGTCCTCCTAGCCCTACTCCCATGCCGTAGCGAATCCACGATCAACATAGGCAAGAAATAAAATAAGAAACATTGACATTGTGGATAGGCCAGGATTAACCGTAGATTAAGTACCTTAAAAATTGATCGTAAACCGAACATTCGACACCATTAACGACATCTAAACCTTTAACATTGGAGTGCCGTAAATTTGGATGATAGAGTCAACTACGGCACACACAAAAAAATAATGCCATGGCAGACATGCTTTGTGCGGGCTTTGATCATGGCTTGCCGTTTGCCGTGGTAAATTTCGGGCGCTGAGTTTGTGACAGAAAAGGACGAAGTTTTTAAATTATTCATATGCTTGGCGGCAAAAAAATAGTGCCGCCTGGCGTGGCTACATCCCTGTTTCTTGCATCTGTAGCAATCCCAAGAGCTATTTGGCTGATATTTTCGGACAAATTTCGGTCTGAGTAAAGGCACTTTCAGAAGTAAAAAAAGGCTCCTTCAGAAGTAAAAAAAGGCACTTTCAGGAGTAAAAAAGGGCACTGTCGAAAATTAGCCCCCCCCCCCCCCTGAATCCGCCTCTGTATATAGCTAAATACTCCATTGAGCTCACCTTGTCGTGCTGAGTCTTCAACATTACAAACATGAATTATTGGTCGATTCCAATCAATAGAACTTATCTTCAGTGGCGGCGCCAGCCGCCGGTGGTTGGAGGGGCAAGGCTGGGGCAAAGTCAAAGGTTAAGGAGGCAAAGCTTCAACTAGGGGTAGGGGGGTCTCTCCCAGAATTTTTTTAAAAACAGGCTGCCGTTAATGCAGCCTGGTAGTATTTCAGGCACTGATCGTTGAGATAAAGTGTCAAGCGAACGGACTTGCGAACCTCGACGAAATCCACTCACGAGTGCCAAAGTAGGAAGTCCTTTTGGGGGATATTGGGACCTCCCCAAGAATTTTTTGAAAAATAGACTGTTTGAAATGCTGTCTGGGAGTATTCAGGCACCGATGGTAGAGATATATAGAGCTGATCAGATACCGTCTGTCGCCTGATCACTAGTCTATTCGACCCCAGAGAGGAAAGTGTCAAATGAACGGACTTGCGAACCTCAACAAAGCCCCCGAAAATTTAAAAAGTAGACTGCCCGAAATGCAGTATCTGCCAGTATTTTAGGCATTGATCGTGGAGATAAAACAAGCTTACCAGATACCACCTGTCGCCAAATCACTAGTTTATCCGACCATAGAGGAAAGTGGCAAACCGACGGAGTGAGTGAATCAAATTGAATGAATATTTTCGCCACAATATTTTATTAAATAAACTGCCGGAAATGCAGTCTTGCAGTATTTCAGATACTGGTCGTCCGTATAAATAGAGCTGACCAGATACTGTTCGTCGCCAAATAACCAGCATAAACTATCCGAAAAAAGAGGGAGGTGTCAAACAAACAGATTGAGTGTATCAAGTGAATGCATATTCACGCCGTGTTGAACATATACCCCAAAAACTTTGAGGATCGTAAAAAGTACTTTTCAAGTGATTCACATGTTATTGTTCAGAGTTTGTGATACGTTTCGGTAATACCTTCTACGGTGATTTAATTTCACATCCCTGCTCAGTCAGAGAGTGTTTTCTTACAAACCCATGCTGCTGTAAACTGACTATAATTTATTTTAAAATATTTTCTTAAATTATTGGGGGGGCA
Source organism: Patella pellucida (assembly GCA_917208275.1). Taxonomy (NCBI): domain Eukaryota; kingdom Metazoa; phylum Mollusca; class Gastropoda; family Patellidae; genus Patella; species Patella pellucida. Next base: position 10,885,353 of record OU795044.1, read on the forward strand.
AACAGGGGGCAGATAAGATTATTGGGAGGGGGGGGGGCAAATGCTTATCTTACCGAGAAAATATGGGCATCTAGTATCCAATATTTAAGACATGGTGAACAAATTATAAACCAGTACACGCGGGTGTTTACGCCATGGGCTCGAGCATTATATGTGTTTTATGACCCATTATAAGCTCAAAAGAATCGAAATTTATCTCCTTTAATTAAGTTCGAAAATTGAATTGTCGAAGACTAATGTAAAGCTAACTTCAGTAGCGGTCCACCGGTAGTTAGGCCTACTATTTTTTTTTAGTTTGCACTGAATCATGCGTGGTCTTTCCATACTATAGGGAAAATAACCCGCTTGCAGAGTTGTACAAGTTCGGTTTACGTCAAAAAGAAAGCATCCTTTGAATTTCACAGGGGAAGAATTGTATTCCCAGTTTACCCAATGCGCAATTAAATGTACCTAAAATAGAGTTATCCCCCTTTAACTATTTATTTATCACAAAAAAACATAAGAGTTATAAATAGAACGTTATATATAAATCTATGCAAAAAACGAATGGAGTGGACGGTTGTGGCATGTCAGCCCAAATGGGGATATATTCCGCCAAATACAGTGAACTTTCACACCCATATATTTTTATTAATTGTCGATAACCCTGCTTCCAATCTTAGCAGCAGGCCAAAATAGAGCTCCAGGGTAAAATATTTATGTGGGCGGGACTGCATGCACTTGGAAAAATAACTAGCATTTATCAAAAATACCTTGCATTTATCATTTAGACCATGAGTCACAGTATCCCACGGGCCACAGTCCAGTTTGTTCACAAAAGTAGGACATTCAATTTGATTTCATTTCATTTACTCCCTCTCTCATTAAAACATATAACAGACATCAAAATGTATTAGAAAAATTTATTTACACCACATTCTTTTGAATATATTCCTTGAAATCAGTAGATATATTATATTACCAAATCATTTTATTACATAATCTAATTTTTCAATTCTGAAGAGAAAAAAAGAAATTCTGATAATATGAATAATTTTACATTTATGCATGTTTTATTACAAATATGACAAGTTCACCATATAAATTCATCTTTCTTATTTCAACCAATTATTTTTACCACCCTCGAATCAGTTTAATGAATGTCATATTTACAATGAAGATATATCTAATAATGTGGATATAATCTATAACAATGCCCTTACAAAATAAACTTGGATGAGACACCTTTATTCTAAATTATTTACAAAATATGCATATTTCTATTTTCATTGACCTTAATAAATTTTTATTTTCATAGAATATGCAAATTTCTATTTTCATAGACCTTAACAGATTTCATTTTAATATTTTAATTTTGAATACATCATAATTTCTATAATACCAAATGAAAAATCATATTACTATATTTAGGATAATACAATGAACATTTATACATGTAGTTCCAGACTAGATTATAACCCCTACGATGATAACAGTATTAAAGGGAAAAAACTCTTGTTCATTTTGGTTTTATAGCATTCGCAATCATAATTCTGTTCTTCAAATAATAATAATATGTTATATGCCTGTGAAAAGATCTGTAAATCTAACTAGAAGTAATATTAGAATACTAATAATTAAACAAATCTCTCATTTGGCTTGCTGTTCTTGTAAATAAATCTAACTATCACATAATTATAATTTAATAGCACTGTTAAACATTGAATATATTACACCATTTCTTTTCCATACTAATCACATTTATTTTAATGGGGCAGTCCCAGATTTTACTCATGGATGTTGGTGATAATTGTGATTGTAGGTAAACAATTAAATGTCAATGTAAAGAAATCCGGCAAGCAGCGTGTCTGAAAATTACAGCGATTTGAGAGTGATCAAGATTACGTTACCGGTACTCATTTATTTAAGGAATTTCAAAATCAAACTGTTTGAGTGATTTGATAACACCTTAGTTATGTATCAGTATGTAGAAACGATTACTCGTGCGTATCGAGGCACTTGAGGACAGTGGCCATTGTGGAATTTGGGGACCTTTTCTCAAACCGATGTGGAAAGTCTGTATTTCTGCAATTAGGTACCACAGAGCTTTACACACACAATTAACCTGTTTGATTCACTTGGACGACTCCTTTTACATTAGTATGATGAAATAGACAATCATAGCAGACAATGATACAGTGTTGATGCAAACAGTGTTTCATTACACACTGATATATGATTTTCACCTTGAGTTAAGGAGTTCAATAGGAGCTAAATCCAACTTGTCAAATAAGTTTTATCATATTCATATATTTAATTAATTAGATGTACAAACAAACTAAATTCAATTTTAATATGTATGGACATTTTTTTTTTGTTATTGAATAGTAACAATTAAGTTAATTATTAAATCTATGAGCCCTTCATTCTGCACCGTGCCCTGCTTTTACCTTAAAGCAATTCAAGTGGATAAAAGGGTGGAACAATATAACCATGACCATAATAAACTGTTTAGTCACGATGGTTGATCATTTATCAGTCATGTCATCTTGTCGCACAATGTCAATGTCATTTCAATGCATTATATAACAGTGTATTTAAATTGTCAGTTGTCACGATCATTAAATTATGAAAACTGTCTTGGTATCTTGATTTATTATTCAGTTATTATACATACAGTTCTATGTATTCTTGAATAATTAACTAAAATGCTGACATTTGGCTCAACGCTAGTTAATTACTATGTCTTGTACTGAAATCCTGTCATGTGACAAATTGATACATCATGGGAGTTACCTCCCCTACAAAACTTCAGTATCCATAAAATAAGTAATTAAAACAATAATATTATGTAAACCACTAGTAGCACTATTTATGCATTATCATAAATTCATTTCTAAAACTACTTACAAAAATAGATATTTTTATTAAATGTTTGCTGTGCTGGATCACCTCGACAACACAGACTAATTGTCTAATTATCCTAAGTAAGATTATGTACACCATATGTACAAAATGATTTATGAAATAGGTCTCAATATTTCAAACCACAAGGAAGAATTTTTCCTACCAATGCCTTATCTTGAAATGAATGGTGAAAGAGACCTAGATCATATATTTACAATTGATAACTTGATACAGTTGTAAATGAATATTTTAGGTGTTCAAATAAATTAGCTGTTTTAGACACTCTTTTTATTAGACTGGTGATCAGTCAATTTAACATTTCACGATGATCATCAACTGTATGTTGTAGTGTTCAGTGAGTTTCTGAAATTATAACAAAATTTTTAACTATAATATAACATTCCAGAGGTATAAGGTATGTCAATTATTGTTGAATATTAAATTTGATGAGGAATAGTTTCATCTCTACCATGAGGTTTGTGCTTCTCTCTTTCTACTACAGAGAGAGAGAAAAATGGGGTTTAACTCCACTGGACACAAACTAGGTCATTTCTGGACTAACATAATATGGTTCAATTTATTTCAATAATTCGCTTGTGCGTGGGGGGTCTTTAGCAGTGAGAGGAAACCAGAGGACCCAGAGAAAACTCATGAGGTTGGACAGGCGACCTTATTCCTTGTCACATACAACAGAACAGAACATGCTAACCATTCGGTCATCCCCCCCTCCCTCTTTCTACTAGAGCCATTATATTTACACAAATTTTAATATAACCTACCCATGTGTTTAAGATTTATATGTTTTAACACAACTTAGCCATGGGTTTAAGAACTATATTATAATACTACCTACCCATGGGTCGTAGAACTATATATTTTAGGATATCTGATAGTGAGATAACTCCTGTCACTGTATCTTTCTCATTCACAATAACTAAACGATGCACCTGTAAAAATAAAACAGTAAATACAGTAATAGAAATACATACAGTCTCGTGGGTAGCTCATTGAAATAAATGCTGTCTTGCTAACCAGGTCTTAGGTTCTCTCCCGTTGTTGGCCAAGGAGTACCTCTTGATTTTCAGACACGGTTACCTTTTGCCAATGGTGCAGTTATGGCCTGTCACCAAAAGCTTGTGTTCAAACTTGCTCGGTTTGTTTGTCTAGTTTGAAAGCCAATGCGATAAAAATTCAGTTTTTTAATAAAATGTCTTTATGTTTTAGAAATAAGAAACATACAGATTCAGATAAACGATGAATCTCTAAGCTTAAAGGATGCAAAGTACAATACAAATTATTACACTGTACATTCATAGCTGCTGCAGGGATTCAAACCTGTGACCATTAATGTGGAAGGCATACATGCTATCCAGTCAGCCATCCAGTGCCAAAAAGATCTACAAAATAATCAAGTTCAATTATACAACTTACCTCAGCCTTTACAATTCTTTCTATAACAGATTTTAATGTTTCTGTTGCCATACATCTGGCAACACTCTCAACTCCTTGCTGTAAAACATTAATATATAAACAGTTAAATCAGACATATATGAACTTAACACTAGGTAAAATTTTATGGATACACAATTTGAGAGAAAAAATGTGATTACTTTAATATTTATATTTTAAAGCCAAAATATAATTTTATGACAAATTTATAGACGTATACACATGTATATCACTGGCCATAGTGAAATAAATAAATCCAACTGTTGATAGATTATAAATGAAATGGGGTTGAACGTCCTACTGTTATGCACCTAACCTGGGCTAATGGAAGACGGGCATATGCCATACAGTGTGCTATGAGTGAAATTTTGCCCGGGCAACTGCGCTTCAGTCTACTCTTATATCGAATTCAAAGTACCAAGGGATCTTTTACGCGCATGCCAATGTATACACAGGACCTCGTTTTTTTGTCTCATCCAAACGACTAGACAGCTGTCCTTGTCCTGCCCTCCATTCTGCATCACTGACTAGGGGAAACCACGCCGGAAAATCGAGATAAACTTTCTTTGCCAATGCAGGGATCAAACACTCGACCCTCCAGGCTAGCAAGCCAGCTCCTTACCCACGTGATCCCCCGGATAGATTATAAATGAAAATAAATATAAAACAAAAATATACCTGGTCTCTATGTAATAGTGCTTGTTCTATTGTAATATCTAAATTATTATATGTTTTCTCTGCTGCTAAATTCTAAAAAACACATAACAAAATATCAGTTTATAACAGCATATTATAACTGCATAATATATTTTAATAGTCAGTTTAGTTCAGAAGATCTCATAACCTTAATAAAACAAATGTATCAACAAGGACAAGGGGAGGCAACTCATCTGCTTACCTCTTATCTCCCCTTTGACCACAAGATGCTTTTTGTTCTAGAAAAATATTTTAATATAATGAATGGTGTTACTTTCTATTGATTTCATGTCCACCAGTACAAACATCATGATGGCTTTTATAGCCTGGATGTTTTTATTAATTGTCTAGATTTCTACCTAAAAAAACATCTACCAGCACAACATTAATTAATCTTGATAAATTTAAATAAAGAAAACAGCTATTAGCCATTTGGCGTATTGAATACTTACAATGACATCAAATTTAGCATATATATCAACTATCTTTCCCTGGTTGTCAGTCACAGGTAGAGCAGATATACGATGTTGTACAAATAAATTCAGGGCTTTAATAAGAGGTGTTTCTTTTGTAGCCTGGAAAATATGTTAATACCATCATATGAATATAATAAAGATTGATCTTAAACTAAAGATGGGGCTTCAAGCTAATGTATCTATTTGTTAAACAGCATACACTTTCTGATTTAGACACACAGAGAGAAATGAATAAGTGTTCCACATCCACTTGACAAAAACTAGATCTCTTCAGGACTAATATATGGTTCATTTTAATTTCAACAACTAGCAAGAAAAAAACCCACAAGGTTGGACAAGCAATTCTAGTCCTTGTCATACATAAGCTAAGAATCGAAACCACACCACTTGACTTAATGACATACCTTATGATCTAAAGTACATACATTAGACCACTAGAACCCCCCCCCCCCCAATCTTGATATTTAGACATAAATCAAAATTTTGTATATATAAATTTCAAAATCGAGTCATATAGTAGAAATATATTTTACAACAAAAGTGAACTATATTAGATAAGAATGAATGAATGAATGAAATGGGGTTTAACGTCCTACGCTTCTGCACCTAACCTGAGCTAATTGAAGATGGGCATACCCCCATACACTGTGCTATGAGGGCAGCAACTGAATTCCAACTGCAAAGGGATCTTTTACGTGCACGCCAATGTGTACATTGGACCTCAGTTTTTTGTCCCATCCTAATGACTAGGCAGCTGTCCTTGTAAGGCCCTCCATCTGCATTACTGACATGGGGAAACCACACCGGAAATTCAAGATAAACTATATTAGATGAAAGTGGTATGAGGTGTTCTATAAAGATCATAAGCTACTTACAGTGATAACATTTGTAAGTGTTCCTATATTTAATTCTTCTAATGTCTGACTCATAAATCCTGGTGAGGGTAAATCCTTCATCTAAAATATACCATAAATTAACACATCAACATAAACTATATAATGAAAAAATGAAAAATAAAATTATTGTATTTTTCTGTATTTTTTTTTCTTTCTATTTTACTATTTTTTGTTTATTCATACAAGGTATAAATAGGTATGTTATTTCAGGAAAGAAACATTTATGTTGCAAGTCATTCAAACTTAAATCAACATGCACTGGTTTTGTTTTTCTGTAGGTTTTTTGTGTATCTTTTGTCCTGTTAGGGTATTCAACTACTGTTATATATGTAGAACGGTTTTACATCATTGTCTATTAGAGAAATATATACTTTAGAAATAAACACGATATATGCAAATATACATGACCTCAAGAATTAATTTCAGAAGGGGAAAGAGAGAGAGAAATGGGGTTTAACGTCTACTAGACACAAACTAGGTCATTTCGGGAATAACATATAGTTTAATTTTATTTCAATAATTTGCTTGGGGGAGGACCCGGAGAAAACCCATGAGGTTGGACAGGCGATCCTACTCCTTGTCACGTGCAACCTGGGATTCGAAACCATGCCAGTTGACTCAATGACAGGCTTTATGATTTGCTAACCATTCAGCCATCCAACCCCCCATAAAAAATAGAAGAAAATACTTACATAGAGGTAGAGATATCTCAGTATTCGTTTATGTGTAAGAATATAGATGGCGTTACCAGTAGCTTTCTCTATAACAGGTAATCTATGTACATGTGATTCTAATAATCTTTTAACAGCATCAAATAAACTCTCATCAGGATCAATACAAACAAATTTCTTCTGTTGTGTTTTAAATAAATCTACAAACAAATATTAAATATATATTTTAAACAAATTTCTTCTGTTGGGTTTTAAATAAATCTACAAAACAAAATATTAAATATATCATTTGAACCTGATGAAATAAATCACACTTCTGTTAATGTCTTATCCTCTTAGATAAAAGATGTTAGTATAAAAGGCAATTTGAGACATCTTTGACTTGTATGGGCTATACAAAGGCTTGAATGTGCAACTAAACTAAGGCCCAGATACTACTAAATTGTTAAAAAATAAAATCTGGGTAAAATTGGATTTACAATAAAGCCATTGGACTATAATCGTGGATGCCGCATGAAAATAAAAATCATTATGCAAAAAACGTTTTTCTGATAACTCTCTAACCGGTCTGATAACTCGCTAGAGCATGCTAACTGTACGTTATATAATTGACTATGTCTAGTTCTGTGAAAAAGTTGAATAATTACCTCGCCATGTATCTATTTTATGATCTTCTAATTCATCTATTTTTACCTGTAATCAGGAGTATACTTCATATAAAAGTAATTATCTGTACAATGTATAAAGATGACTATCTGTAATTCTCAATGTTATCGGTGATTCTCAATTTGCATTAAATTAAATGCACATATTTCTTTTCCCTGTATCTAAGCCATTTTATTCTCAGTAAATCACAACACAGTAAGACTATTACATTTGTTGTATTGTTCAGAAATGAAACTAATTTCTCCTGAAATTGGTTTCATTATGTAACATCCTCCACTTACTACAGTAACTCTTCCCCATGTTTCCAGAAAGAGAAAGAAATGGGGTTAAACGTCCACTCTCGACACTAACTAGGTCATTTCAGGACGAACATATGGTTTAATTTCATTTCCATAATAAATCGCTTGTCATAGAGGTCTTTAGCAGTAGGAGGAAACCATAGGACCTGCAGAAAACCCATGAGGTTGGACAGACGACCCTTCTCACTGTCACATACAACCGGGGAATTGAAACCACGCCAATTGACTCTATGACAGACCTAATGATAGAGCATGCACGTGCTAACCATTCGGCCATCCAGCCCCTCCCACATGTTTCTAGAATACAAACATTGCAGTAAATATTATTGTCACAGCCATGAGTTATTTTAGATTTTTTTGAGTGGTTCAAGTCCATTTTGACATGACTAATTTTCTTTTAAAGGAAAGAAACCTGTCCAACTTACCAGTGGGGATTTATAATACATTTTTAGTATATTGATAAAATCTGTTATAGTTAACATTCCTGAAAATAAACACAATAATATATAATCTTTATTGAGTAGTCAAAATACAGTTAAAACTATGTATGTAATAACAATTACTGGTTTATTCAAATGAAAGAGAGAGAAATGTGGTTCAACATCCACTCATCGCAAACTAGGTCATTTTGGGACTAACATATGGTTCAATTTTATTTCAATAATCAACTTGTGCGCAGGAGTCTTTAGCAGTGGGAGGAACTCAGGGAAAAGCCTCAAGATTTGAGAGGCAACCCTACTTCTTGTCATGTACAACCGGGGTAATCAAAACCATGCCAGTTGACTCAATGGTAGACCTTATGATACACCGCACGTGCTAACCATTCAGCCATCGATCTCTCCTTATTAAAATGAAATGTTTCAACAATGGTACTCTTAATGAAGACAAGAATACCATCATCAAAACATTGCATGTTAAATAAACCAGTAATTGTTACTTTGGAGTGTTAATGTTCAATTACGAAATGTCACTTAAAGAAGTCCCATTAAAAATTCTAGGGTTGACTATCACACAATTTAACAATAAAAAAACCCAAGCATTAATTGTTTAGCAATAGATATCTCACTCTGTCATTTATCCCTAGATTTTATAAATAATTGGTAATCTGATTTCTGTTATAATAGCTCTCACTTCAAATTACATCTGTTAGTCAATTTATTACAAAATCGATTCACCATAGTTTATTTATGGGGTTTTGATATGAATTTTAATTATGAATGACTAATCTTATGGCATATCTCTGCTAGAAAATTTAACTGACATTCAGGAATGATATATATATATATATAATATTGGAGCGTTGTCAAGTACTTATTAACATACAATTGGAGCTTGTCAAGTACTTGTATTGGAGCGTTGTTAAGTACTTGTATTGGAGCGTTGTCAAGTACTTATTTACATACAATCGGAGCGTTGTCAAGTACTTATTTACATACAATTGGAGCGTTGTCAAGTATTTATTTACATACAATTGGAGCGTTGTCAAGTATTTATTTACATACAATTGCTAATGTTATAAATACACACATCAAATATGTATACGAACCTACATAATCTTGTTGTTTAGAATCCCATAGTGGTGCTGCTCTAACACCATTATATACCAACGCAAAAAACGCTTTCTTTACCTATAACCAAAACATGTCAATCAAAAAAAATAACAATAATTCAACAAATTAAAATCCCTATGACCCAGGTTCAGTACATGATGCTTTGGAGTAATATTAGAATCTGTCCACCATTTTATTAACACTACAGCTTACCTATATTATCACAACTCTACCTGTAAAAGCTAATAGAAGTGGTGACCCCTCTAAATGCCAAACAGGGAGTGTTTATCTCCTAAGTGTGCTATGAGGGAAATTTTATCTGGGCAGTGCCACTATGGCCTACTCTTACAACAAATTCCAACTGCCAAGGGATCTCATACGCACACAGGGCCTTATTTTCCGTACCATCCAAATGACTAGACAGCTGTCCTTGTCAGGCACTCCGTTCTGCACCATTGACAAAGAGAAACCACGTCCGACAATCCTAATGAGCTTTCTCGGCCAATGCAGGGATCGAACACGCGACCTCCAGACTAGCTAGCCAGCGCCTTACCCGCTTAACCACCGTGGCTCCTAATCAAATGAATTAATTCTATTGATTTCACACTGCCATAAATAGGTTAGAATTATATTTCATACAAGCCAGCCTATTTCCCATCAAGAGAGAGAGAGAGAGAAATGGGGTTTAACGTCCACTCGACACAAACTAGGTCATTTCGGGACTAACATGGTTTAATTTTATTTTAATAATTCACTTGCTCGTAGGGGTCTTGAAATGGGGTTTAACATCCACTCGACACAAACTAGGTCATTTCGGGACTAACATGGTTTAATTTTATTTTAATAATTCGCTTGCTCGTAGGGGTCTTTAGCAGTGGGAGGAAACTGGAGGACCCGGAGAAAACCCATGAGGTTGGACAGACGACCTTACTCCTTGCCAAATACAACTGGGGATTCGAAACCACGCCAGTTGACCCAATGCCTGCTTTATGATACAGCACGCACATGCTCACCATTCGGCCATCCAACCTCCCTATTTCCAATCAAAGTTAATGCACAGATGTACATTAATAATCTTCACTTCAAACTATTTTGAGTTTTGAGATATATGTGAGCCATATACCTATAATAACATGTTTTCAATAGCTCTATAAATACATCTAGGTATTTAAATAACCTGTTTCAGGTCAACCCAACTCTTAACTACAAATCACAATGTCAACCAAAATTTGGCAATAACAATGTTTGTTATTATATCCTGCTTCTAAAAGTGTTGTCCCCTTTTGTACTGTTTTGGTAAAACCAAATTTCTTGCACCACTAACATTCAGTACACGGACATAAAGCTGGCAGACAAACCCCAAATAAAGCTAATTTAATACTTACATTTAACTGGGTGTCAAATATAACCAATTTGGCACTGGTAGGTATTAAATCGTAACATTTGTGGGCTCGCATAAATTTACCAAAAGCTAGATCAATATTGTCTTCTGAAAAACAGAAATTAAAAATACAAATTAACTACCGTTTAAGCATAAAAAATGTCTTCATTCAACTTTCTTTTTTTTTTAAAAAACAAAATGATAAAAATCTTTTATGTACCTTGTGTAATCTTTTTAGAACAGCAGAAAAACATACTTCAAAAGTTATCCACAATCAAGTTTTTTTACATTTTGTTTTATATACAACCTACCTAGTTCTATTATTTCAAAGGTTACAATTTATACGAATGTTTGAAAGACGGTTGAGGAGTGTAAATAGATTTAGTCAATGGGGTGAGAGGGGTTAGAAGAATTTTGACATTACACTGAACATCCAAAACCGTCATGATGAATGAATGGGTAGACAGGGACGACAGGGTTCAATATGACTAAAGGTTCATTAAGTATTTTACTCCTTACTTATTTACATGTGAATTAATCTCTCATTCACATGAGAACGACCTAATTTAGAGGTCATTGGGTCAAATAAATATTTAAACATGTTTTATTTTGTTAATATACTCTACAGAATGTGAGTTAATTTGACACTATAATTTAAAACCATTTGTTTTACTGTGTGTGTACAACTTAAAAGAAGATTCTGACACTGTAGTAGCATATCTATCTACTCTTCTTTAAATTCCTACTGTCAATGAAACTTTTACACATACTTACAATGTATATAATACATGTATGTGTATATGGGTGTGGGTTCCCTAAAACATGGGACCCCAGATAAACAACAATCAAACCCCATAACAAACAGATCAATTGGAAAGGTCGCATTTTTCCTTTTTAACCGGTAACTTAGCCAAATGGCTTACATCTTGGCAATATCTGATTAAAATCTTGGCAATGAATGTCTGATATTTTGGCAATAAATGTTGTTTCGTATGAATGTTTGTTATCTTGGCAAGGAATGTTCAACATCTTGGCAATGAATGTTCAACATCTTGGCAATGAATGTTCAACATCTTGGCAATGAATGTTCAACATCTTGGCAATGAAAGTTTGTTGCCTTGGCAATGAAAGTTTGTTGCCTTGGCAATGAATGTTTGTTATCTTGGCAAAGAGTATTCAACATCTTGGCAATGAATATTCTTGGCGATGAATGTTTAACATCTTAGTGATAAATGTTCAACATCTTTGCTATATGTTTCTAGGATTGTTCCAAGATCTGTGGGAAGAACCACATTAACAACATGGCAATATGCCAACATGGGACAATTTATTTCTTCACCTCAGCCCCAGTTATCAACAAATTGGGCCATAATGCATGATGGAGGTCGTAACTCGTAAGTAGTATATCTTGTAAATTTTAAATCTACAAACCTAAATCTTCTATTTCCATTTTATCACTGTCTGAATCCTGACTCAGCTGAAGTATAAAAACAGAAACCAAAAAACTAATGTGGCACAATATAGTTACAGGTGTACATATCCTGATCACACCACCTAGATAATTGTTTTTAAATCTACCATCTATTAATCACATGATATAATATTTTTGCTATAATGGATTAAATCTCAGTGGGATGTAATTTCTGGTTAAACACCTGAGACCATCTTTATCAAAGAACGTCAGTATTCACGTTAGTTTTTATACATAAATTACATTACGTGGGAGGTTAGTATCCATTTCAACAAACAAATATCAAAAACAAGTTCCCAGACAATAAACAGGGCCCTGTTTCTCGAAATCTTAACCAAAGATAAAATCGAAATTTTTAGTAGATACTTCAGTTTTGATCAGCTTAAATCTAAAATCAATCTAATATTATCCAATCAAATTACTAAAATTTGGATTTTTAACTTAGTTAAAATTTCGTGAAACAGGCCCCAGAGTGTTGAGTTGGATTTGAAACGCAGTGCCACACCAACAAATGTAAATAGAGAAATAATTTCCCTTTTATGTAGGCGAAGGTCTACATATTACATATTCTTTATATTATAACATTGTAATAAAGTTTTCACAACGAAGAACAGCTAGAACAATTTAATTTCACTTGAATTCATCAATTGAGAGGCTGGCTGTGACATGACATTATCAGGGCAATCTGAATAAAATACAGATCTATCATTCAAATCGGTTTTTTATACTTTTGATGATGATCTGACCAGTTGTAGTGGGGGCCATATGAATGGCTTTTGACCCTATGATGTCAAACATTTGATTAACCAATGATACCCAAGAGCTAGCTGCAACAGACCGTTTCGTTGGCTAATAAAGCACATCAATCAGAATGTCGGTTATATAACAACACTTCCAGATCATAGTGTAGTAAATAACAAATAAAACAAATTGAACTATTAACTAGAGCGTCAATAGTTTTTTTTAAGTGATCAAAGGACATAACTCTGACAGTAATTATCGGAAATCGCTTAAAATCAATAGGCTTCTTCGCCTCATGACCTTAAACACTGTGTATAAATTTAAAGTCAATCAGATATTAACTTTAGCCTCTAGAGCGTTCACAAGCAATTGTGGACATGGGACGGTGGGAGCATCGACAACATACAACCACATTTCAATGTAGGTGTATAAAAATGAACAAAATAGGATCTGCGTTTTAACAAGATTGTTATCAGGATAACTGTCAGTCACTGTATATAAACAATTTAACCATGTTATTGTACTATAACAACTATAATATACTCACTGAACTTTGTAAACACATGGTTGTGAAGTGAAATGAAAAGGTATTTAATGATATGTCAAAACATAGGATTGTAGGTAACTAATGAATCGAAAACTATTCTATATACTTTGTTTAGTACAGTGGATAACAGTTTACCTTCATATGGTCACAGAAACTGATTGCATCGAGCATAGTCGAAACTTTTTCGATATCAGATACTAAATAAAAAGTATATTGCTAGATATCCAACAGTGCTTAGAAAGTTCCATTGGCTTGTGTTTGTGTTAACCCTTATTCGTGTCGGTAGCTAAAGCAGGGTCTCAATTAGCAAGACATTGTTTTTAAAGCCTCAGCCTAAAATCAATTTGTAAATGTAGCAAAACCCCTTTAAAGAGACAAGCATTTTAAAATAACAAACATCAGGCTTCAAATGTTAATATTAAGGCAATTCGCAAATTGAAAGGAGGGAAGGGGTTGGAAGGGGAGGAAATTGGAGGGTTCCAAGAGACTTTTTCAATCTTGTATTCCGAAAAAGGATGTTCAGCTCAAGCTTAATTTATCGTAGATATATAGGGACAGATTGGTAGGTTGGTAATTTAATGCGGTTGGTGCGGGTTGGCAAAATTTATGTTTTCATTACCGAGATGCACATTCAATTTTATTTTAGATAATTTAAAGCCCCAATACTAGGGGTGGGCAAATGGAGAACCAAATTTTGGTGACAAGTGTTTTCTAAGGCGATTTTGGCTGCTGAATCCGAATCTGGTGAAATTTTTGTTCTGTGACGTCATTTTATGTTGGTTCAGTGGCCATTCTCAAAATGACTTTTTTTCAGTTATTACCCTCATATCGATATATGATGTTATCAAATCATAAATGGGAGTGCAATTTTAGAATCCACGGCCATGAAAACATATATTTTAACATATTGGACAACTAGTTTCAATATTATCTTGCTTTTATGAGAAAAAAGGTTATTTTTCGGCCTCCATTTTGAAAACCACTGAACCAACCTAAAATGACGTCACAGAACAGAAATCTCATCGGATTCGGATTCAGCAGCCAAAATCGTCTTAGAAAACACTTGTCACCAAAAATCGACCTCCATTTGCCCACCCCTACCAATACCACTCTTGTTGTAACTGAATAATATGCCCCAATCTTTATTCTGGTCAACAAATTGTACTATTTTACAATATTCCAATTAAATGATGATACAAATTTCATCTTAACACACCAAATTTAAAAAATTGGAAAAATTCAACTACATGGTAACAACATGGTTTGAAAAGCTTTACGTAAAACACTTTCAAAAACAACTTGGATTTAAACACATTTTCGAACCCCCTGGACAAGTACAATAGGATGTAATGGATAATTTACACAACAGGTAGGACACTTAAATCAAGTACATAATTAGTTTAATAGAATAAGGCTAAAAAAAAAATTCTGGACCTGTCAAGCCAGCAAGAGTGGTATTGTCCCTTTAACATTATCAAATTTTTCATGCCAAAAACAGCAATAATGATATTGTTCAGAAAATGCTTATTGATTTAAACGACAAAAACACCACAATTCCATACAAAACTTGAGAACGTTAATTGCACTATCATATTATAATGTTATTAATTCTCTCAACTTATTATTGAATCAATCGATAGGACTGACAGTTAAAACAGAGCTTAATGGATAATACATGTTATAATATCGCAAGACATGGGACAATACATTATACGTACAAACGGTAAAATTCTTTTACAAACTAAAGTCTGAAGAAAGAAAACAAATAATAATGGTGCCTTGATTCTACGTGTATTTTATAGAAGAAAGGAATTCATGTAGGTTAAAAGGTACAATTTATCAAGGCGACATAACCAAATACCTAAAGGGGTAAATATTCACTAGATGAATTAGTTTTTACCGGTAGTTCAATTATAACCAAGCCTGAAAATAAGAATCTAGGAAAAAAAGTCACAGGAAAAAAAGTCACAGTAAAAAAGTCACAGGAAAAAAAGTCACAGGTAAAAAAGTCACAGGTAAAAAAGTCACAATTTATATTGTTGATAAGTGTGAAGAACTTGGCCATGAGATGTTTGTAGAAACGATCGTGACTGATTTCAAAGACAGTATTTTGCGCTCTTTGCTTGTCGTGTTTGGTAGATGTGGCAGCCAAAGGATGCTTCGACCACCTGACACAGTCAACCTGGCGACATTTCCAGACACTAGGACTAGTATCCCCCTTACAAGGCCTAACCCTCGCCATGAGAAGAATCCCCCCCCCCATGTTCCCTCCTGAAGTTTGGAACGTACATGACGCAACCATGAACAGTGCCCCCTGTACCAACAACATCTGCGGGGGATGGAACAACAAGTTCTACAATCTTGTCGGCCAACACCATCCATCCATCTGGAGAGTGGTGGAGTGGTTCCAGAAGTAATCAGCCACAGTCCAGACTGTCGTCGCCCAGGATGCCATCGGCAATCGACCCGTCAGAAAGGTCAAAAAAATTTTTGTAAAGATGCAGACACAGCTACGAAATCTGTGCAGAGATCGTGTCAGCGGTGCCAAATCCATCCCATTTTTCCTGTGGTTTTTTTTACCTAAGCAAATTTGTGACTTTTTTACTGTGACTTTTATTCCTGTGACTTTTTTTCCTGTGACTTTTTTACCTAGGCAAATTTGTGACTTTTTTCCTGTGACTTTTTTTCCTGTGACTATTTTTCCGCGCAATGAAAAGAAAGCACTGGTCACAAACATTGTCAGGCACAATCCTACTGGTGCCTAAAATTTTGTCTGCTACAGATTTTTTTTTTCTGTGGTTTATTGATACATAGCCAGACCAAAGTTCCAAATGCAGCTAGGTACATAAAATGTCAACTAGAAACCAAAATTGTTATTTAAAGGCCTGCTTATACAGTTAGTGTGATAGGATCGGGAACTGATGATTTGGACCATCGATAGGTGTTGGTATTAAATGATTTTACAGAAGTATGGCAAATTAAAACACATACGCTTTGTTTGAGGTTCAGACAAGGGATAAATTTGTATTACTTTACTCAGCTGGGGATCACGGTGGCTAAGTGGATAAGGCGCTGGTTCGCTAGCCTGGAGGTCGGGTGTTCGATCCCTGCATTGGACGAGAAAGTTCATCTCGATTTTCCGGCCTGATTTCCCCTTGTCAGTGATGCAGAAGGAGGGCCTGACAAGGACAGCTGCCTAGTCGTTCGGATGGTACGAAAACCCGACGTCCCGTGTACACATTGGTGTGCACGTAAAAGAACCCTTGGCAGTTGGAATTCAGTTGCTGCCCGGGCAAAATTTCCCTCATAGCACACTGTATGGCGTATGCCCGTCTTCAATTAGCCCAGGTTAGGTGCTTAAGCGTAGGACGTTAAACCCCATTCCATTCATTCATTCACTTTACTCAGCATGGCGTTTGGTTTTACATGTCAAAATCTGGACATCAAGGGCTGATAACTCTGATGAGGTCAAATTCAACATAGTAATTAATATTTGATCTGTGTGTACATAAGTTCTCATTTATAATGTATGCTGTGTAAACCAGATCCAACAAGGTTTACTGTCAACACTCACAAGTTAATTAAGCATTAAAATAAATGTTAAATTAAATTACTTACCTTCATTAGATTTGATTTGTATATCATGGCATGTGTATGTTCATTACCTAATGACTGTGCCATGGTTGGTGGTGCCGACTTCGGTTCACTTGATGGATGAGGCCGCGGTGAGACTGAAGATATAGAAAAAATAAAGTAGATAATTACAAATGTTAACAATGTTGTATGTTCATCTATACCAGTATCTTTCTTCAAAATGATCTGAAATAGAAGTCATGTGAAGGGGAAATGTTGTTTTTTTGAACTACAATGAATCAAGACTATGTATGTAATAGTGTCAGTCAACCCAATTTAAAGGGGCATGATGCGAGAGCTAGACTTCCCTATTGCAAGACGTTTAATTACGGACTTTATGTTTATATGAATTATTATGTAGACATTACTCGCATGACAAGCCCATAATATACTGTCTAGACCATCAGATTGGGAGTGAATTAGACTATTTCCGCCATATCTGCATAAATCTTGCATATTGTATCTTTAAACAAAGACATTTTAGTTACCGGGAATTTTTGTTGTGGAAAGCATACAAAAAATGATAAATTTACTGAGTTATTAAAAGCCTCCAACAATATCTTGGAAGTGAGCCTGGCTTATTTCCTATAAGTGCCGATAGTCTTACTTTCATCTTACGGCTAATCAACACAGCTTAAATCACCTAGTCAAATAACATCAACAGTTTTACCTCATCTCATATTTTTATGTTACAGACAGACAAGAAAGTCAGTAGTTTTGAAGCCAATATTTTTTTTTTTTTTTAAATACTTTAAAAATACATTATCTTAAGGGTTCTTTTTCTATATCCTATATGTTTGAGATGGCTAGATGGGTCAAAATTAAAAGTGTTGATTTCAACATAATTTAATATATCTGTCTATACTTAAACTACTTACAGATTTTCATATACCACTCAGTCTGTTCAATATAAAACATACACAACCAAAAGGAATTTTATATTTAAAAAATCTGGTCTATTCTAACTGAAGTCATAACCATTTCAGGTTTACCGTATATTGGATTCTATTGAAATGAAATTTAACATCCTACTTTTCTGCATCAACTAGACTAATGAATTCTGACATATGCCATGCGCTTAAAGCTTTGCTGATTCAGAGGAACTCAATACTCAGATTGAGCCCAGCAGGGTCTCATGATTAGAGTCAGTGCGTTACAGATCATAGAGCCACTACGACTTCCTGGACTGATTTCCAATCCACAATCTTTATGTTTCTTAAACAATTTACTAATAATAATTCTATTTTTTTATCGGAGCCAATACGTTCATTATGAATTGTTATTTTAAAAGTTGGATGTACTTAAAGTCATAACAAACTACTTTTACATAAATATAAACATTAACTCCTAGAATATATGTAAACCATCTGGTCTGTTGTGTCATTAATATAATTCATAAGCTACAATTAACTCTTTAGAGCTGGTACCAACTGAAATCTACACGATTCAAAACTCTATTTTGACCTAAAATCAAGGAGAAATCATCCTATGAATTGAAATGGGATTTTCAACGCATCCGAGTAATGAAGACAGTAGTTCCTGAACTGACAAAATAGTATATGTATGAACATCAATTATATACAGTAGATTTTTATGGTGTGTAACATCTGTTTAAATAACAGCAGTCTTAACTTTCCACGTTTGTTATTTTGCAATAATATCTAGTCCAAGACATCATCTTACTCTGTTTATCTCTGTTCATAATCTTCATCTTTTTGTTTAAAGATACATTATGGAAGATTAGTTAACGAGTTGACAGTTCTAACTATAATAGTTAAAAGCTAGATAATGTAAAGGCAATTTGCTGAAATTTCAGTCGCTTGAAAGTTCTGCATAGCCTCGATCAACATTGCTAAAGTCGGTAGGAAAAGCATCATAGTCTTGACTATCCATAAATCGTTAAATCAAGAAGGAAAGTTATGCAGGAAATCGAATTAAAATCCAACAGATACTGTGGGCTAGCGTAGCAATAGAGAGTTGATTATGGTCTGGATACGTTAATTAATATCTAATTAATAGATTAGATAACATTTTAGCACTAAAAAAAGACCTACATGTACAATAGGCAGATTTAGCGCTTGCATAATGTATGTTTAATATTCTACTTTTATCCTCTATAAATCTATATTTACTGTATCCATAACCTTTAATATATGTATGTAAATAAGTTCCTAAGAACTCTATACAGCAAGTAGGAACAGTTTAACATACACCTAGACTCAAGGCTATATAAAACTCACAAAATACTGCAAGTACAGAACAAGAAATCATGCAACCAGTATTTCCACTTTTAAAACATAAATATAATTCACTCTACCTTTAGGTCGCAATAAAGACATAATAAACAACGGAAGTTTAGAACCCATCCTCACAACTTTTAAACCAAATAATCCAAAAGTTTAAATCATAAAGTTCTAAAGACAACTGCTACTATGTACGCATCAATCGCCAGTGAGCGGCACGGCGCTGTCTAATCCTGCAACTAAATGCTTCAAGTAACAGGTATGTCAATTTGTTGGTAACCACTTTCTCGCTAACATTTTTGCAAATCCATTAAAGAATAATTGTTGGCAGTGAACGTTGATATACATTAAGCCTACATGTAACTGATGTATTACACTACACAGCCATGAGATGTGTTTACCAGGGGTTTTAATTACTGTAGGCCTATACCGTTACATTCAACCTGTACAGTCCTGACTGCTGCTAAAATAGTTATACAACCAATATTGTAATAACAGACGTAAATTGTAGATATCAATCAACAATAACAGAAGTTAAAATGAGCTAACATAGACATGAAAATAAAGTCCATTTAAAATCACTGTTTATGGCTCCAGACCTATTTTAAATTATAGCTACATTGAGCAACAAGTGGTGAAAGGTGTCATAAACAAGGAAGGCCATGTTTATTCATTCTAAAACATTGGATACCACTCCCTGTAAATGTAGTTCACAATCTATAAGTTTCTGTCTAGATGTCACTCAATCACAAAAAGAATGTATTTTGTTGAAATTCTATTATGGTTTTTTTCTCTTTTCACTTGAAATCATATGACCAAATAATGCTGTTAATTTCAAAACAATCTACAAAGTCAACAAATATCAGTATTAGTTATATTAGAAACAGGAAAAGAGTACCGCAACACTCCCTTAGAGAGTAATTAAAGCTGGACAGGCTAGTACATTTTAGAAATTATTAATAATTTTTCTTTTTAAATTAACTATTAATTTTAAATAATCTTTACATGTTTCAAGAAATCATAAATTTTTATAAAAAAAATAAATAATTTTATTGTCACTTTTTATCTCGGGGTAATTACTTTTGTAGATATAGTTAAATTAAACAATCCATTATAAAAAAAAAAAAAAATTATTGTCACTTTTTATCTACAAGGTAATTACTTTTGTATATATAGTTAAATTAAACAATCCATTATTTTTAATCTTTTAAATATACTACATTATAAATTTAAAAATCCTGTGACATCTCCACCTTTATTGTATATAATAAGGCGTCACAGGATTATTATAAATCATTCTTGACAAAGGGTATTGCACCAGAAACGTTGATCGTTTTAAACATCCTTTAATTCTACAAGTCTGTTTGTGTCTTCTGTTAAGCGGGGATTCATTAATTTTATTAGTTAAACTGTTGGTTTATTACACAACTGATGTTAGTGTACAGGTGAATCATGATTCCAAGCCTGGAAATAAGGCACCTGTCACTGACATATGAGGCACAGATTCAGGCTTTGTCAGGCAGAAAACCTTTGGTGTCTGTCATTTTGTCCGACACTGATTTGTCTTTTTTCTGATATTAATACATGTCTGGCACAAAGTTGGAAATGTCAGGTACTATTTCATTAGTGCCTGCCATTTTGTCAGATAATCTAAAACCATTATTTCTAGGCCTGATCATGACTTGTTAAAATGATAATATATTCAATGCATGAGAGATATCTGGCTTCAATACACAGTTAACTGTCCTTGTGGTCATTTCTTCATGGATCTTCAAGTTAATCTTATTGGCCTAGTTTAGTTTTAATTTCACATATAAAGAAACTCGCCATTGTCTTTCCTATTTGTGAGTTTTCATAAAAGATGTTATATTCCAGTAATGTATATTTCAGGTGGTCGTAGAAACTATGACATCTATAAAATTATAATATATTCACCAACTAACAGACCAGGATTTAATCATATCAAATCAATATACAGGTAAAAATTAATCGACAGATAATACGGTAGGGTATGTATATATATATATAGAGAGAGATGGGGTTTAACGTCCACTCAACACAAACTAGGTAATCTTGGGACTAAAATATGGTTCAATTTTATTTCAATAATTCGCTTGAACGTAGGGAATCTTTAACAGAGGGAGGAAACCGGAGGACCCGGAGAGGCAACCCTAATCCTTGATCAATATCTACGGTGGTTATCTATGTCACATATTTCATACTATGTGACATGGTATGCTGCAAGTGTTGATATGTTGCAAATGGTGATACATGTTGCAGGTGGTGGCATAATATGTTACAAATGGTGGAATAATATGTTACAAATGGTGGCATGATGTGTTGCAAGGTGGAGCATGATATGTAGCATGATATATGATATGTTGCAAGTGGTGGCATGATATTTATGTTGAATGTGGCCACATGATATGTTGAAAGTGGTGGTATGATATTATTTCTTGCAACTGAAAATAATTCAATAAAACTATGGTGCAGCTCTATTTTACAACCCTTATGTATTCAAATAAAGAAAATCATGGACAAAGCCGACAATTGATTATGGTAAGTTGTGTAAACAAGTAAAATGTTACTAAGTTTATTTTGTTTCTTAATATAGTTATTATTGACATGGAATTCTGGAGGCAGCAGTGCATTATAAGGAATAAGCTGTAGTCTGAGGAATGTCACAGTCTACTCGAGGCAGTTATCAATATCAGTAAAATATAAATGACAGTTATGCCACGGAAGCTACCATCAAATTGTTTTGTACTTATGTAAGTGTATTAGTACTGCCAGGCTTACTACAATGACAGATATAATCTATTTCTTAAACACTTTCATGCAAGGTACCGTCTTCCTTTGGGAAATAAACAAGCACAAACATGCCTTAGGGTCTGTCATCCACTTATGTTTGTATAGAAGATTTTGTTTTGTAACATTCTCTACCAAGCATAAAATTTGTAATTCATTACAAATGACATGTTGTTTACAATGATCAATTTCATTACCTATAATCAAGTTATTGCTTTATATGGCCCAGATTAAACAGCCATTATGCAAGAGCTAAATCTTCCTGGGGGGATAGGTATCTGCCCCCCCCCCATGATTTTGATAGCCAGGACAGATTTTCAGGTTTATATCCACATGAATGTTCCGTTCTAAAGGCTATCTAACCACTACCTTGGGTCTCGCCACAGTATTCGATCTTCACAATGGTCAATTTCCCCCCCCCCCCCCGAATTACAGCTTCATTGAAATAACACTGGTACAGTATACTTTTCGTGGGTCTAATTATTATTTTGGTTTGGTAGTGAAAGGTTCCAGGGTTCGTCAATCCCCCCCAAAAGTTATGACAAACCCACGCCCTTGTTAGTATCGAATAAAAAGTATGTATGAATTACAAGAGTATTGTAAATATCCATTAGAGGGTAATAAATTATCAAATTTTAAAGGGAGTAATAAATGTGTACTGGACTCTACTTCTTGATCTACTTTCATTGTACTTATATTACAATAACAAACTGATTGATGTTCCTTTATATTATTTATAAATATTAAAATCATTCATGCAATATATATAATACATTAACCTTTATTCTCATATTCTGTAACATGTTTCTCTAATCTTAAATGTTTTAGTTACAAAAACAATAAACCTATATATTCTAACTTAAAGGAGACGATCCACCTATCTCCATACTTTAATTTAAAGGAGACAATCCACAGATAAGTAACAGTAACAGAGAGAGAGAAATGGGGGTTTAACTCCACTCAACACAAACTAGGTCATTTTGGGATTAACACATATGATTCCATTTTATTTCAATAATTTCCTAGCACGTTACCCCCCACTTTTGAAAATCATGGCCATTACACCCCCATAAACCCCACACCCCAATAGCGAAGCCCCCACACCCCCATAGCTTTTTACCCCCCCACCCAGCACCGGCTGGCGCCGCCGCTGGAGGGTTGACTCTACTCCTCGTCACAGACAAGTTGGGAATAGAAACCATGACACTTGACACAATGACAGGCCTTCTGATCCAACCATTGAGCCACCTTACCCAATGACTGTTTGTGGAAACATTTAGTGTTTACATGCCACACTAACTTGAGGATTGCTTTGAACCAGTCACTGGCAGAACCAGAATAATCAACTGTCAATCATTTGAAATGGACAGAACACCTATTAAGCTCAATATAAAAATCTAAAACTTTGACCATTATACTATTAATACTTAATCTACCACCATTTTTGTAAGCTATGGGTAGGGACACCTTATAGAAACATCTGTTACTGTTGGTGATATCACAATGTAGTCATAAAATTATTAGTACCGAAATGACCTAGTTTGTGTCAAGTAGAAATAAAACCTATTTAAATTGAAAAGTACACTTAATTGATAATGTTACTATTGTATTCCAAAAGTAAAGGGGAAATCGCAGCATTCAGGGCAAAAATTATCCCCTCGGACATAACTTCATTCCATTATCTTGTTTTATCAACATGTAGTTCAACATTACATTGTTGGTGTTATCATAATAATCTTATCACACCAAAATATACAGTGTTTACATCATTGCATCATCTCATTGGTTGGTTCAACCCATTTAGTGCAACAAGGGGATTATTTGACAAGCTAGCTTCATAACTTCTCTCTTTCTAATGGACAGGATTGATACAGACATCCACATACAGATAATGTACTGATCCAAGCTGCGATATATCTTATTTCCCTCAATATGTCTTCTGATCTACATACAATGATAATTTGGCTCAGAATAAAGTCATTTGTAAGAAATGTTTAATATTCTCTTTTTTAAACATCTATTTTTGAATTATTATAGCAAGAATGACCAACTCTTTATTAAACTAATGTATCTTTAAAGTTCCTGAATGTCATTGCATTGTTTACTAATTTCTTGCCAACTACAATATTGTGAACAGTAAAAGTTGAATCTAGAAATATCAGTAAAAAAAAGTTCCATTTCGTTTAATGTTTGTACAAAGATAAAATGTGATGACATTCAGCATCCGCAGTAGGAGTGCAGATACCACAGATGTTTCCACTGAAATAATTTTATCCACCGGTTTTTAATTCGATTGAATCCAAGCAGGAAGACTATATACTGTTGATATTTGATTTTGGTTAATTAATAATATCAACATGTGTAAGCACGGATAAAGCAATGGAACATTTGAAATTTTCCCCAAAATGCAAATGATGTACAAAAGGCCTTAAATAATTAAAAAATAAGTACGGGTAATTAAGATGCTTATTAATTGGATATCTGACACAAACAACACAGATACACTATCTACAAAAGGGACCACAGTGGATTCAAACAAATGAAAGCCCTCAGGGATGGAAGAAACTTGTCAGGTGCCAGAAGTATTAGACAATAATCACACATATTAGTACCTAGTATTTCAACTTATGACCTTGACTGAAAACAAGTATGTTAAAAATGTATGGATCTCCTAATACTAATTATCATTAACATTCTCCCTCAAGTCAACTTACATAAACATACATGTATTAATTTACTATTATGATTAAAAATGTATGGTACTATTATTAGTATTATGATTATTAAAGATAGAGAGAGAGATGGGGTTTTACATCCACTTGACACAAACTAGGTCATTTCGGGACTAACATATGGTTTACTTTTATTTCAATAATTCGCTTGCGCGTAGGAGTCTTTAGCAGTGGGAGGAAACCGGAAGACCCGGAGAAAACCCACAAGGTTGTACAGGTGTTCCCACTCCTTGTCACGTACAACCGGGATTTGAAACCACGCCAGTTGACTCAATGACAGGCTTTATGATACGGCACGCACATGCTAACGATTTGGCCATCCAACTCCCCTTCATTAATACAATGTATGCCATAAATATGAAAATATTGCAGCTACCTATGATAATGATCTATATTATGTTGAATATAATATGACCATCTGTTTTAATATATCATATTACATTATATATACAGGTAAGTACAGGTAGGTTAAATCAGTTCCATTGTTTACACTTCTACAATAATATAAAACAAGCATGAGATAAATACATACAGAATCACAATATATCCTTTCTTTATCTAAAGTCGCGGATCCGGACAATGTCTAATTTCTGTAACAATACCTATTTAATCCTTGCTTAAAGATTGGTTCCCAGATAAATATTTATCGGGTGGTCATTTCCAATAAAAGTATTGCAATTTTGGTATATATATAGAAAGTAGAAAGATCCAATCTTACGAGAAAAATACTGGGTCCCCTGAAAAACAAATGTCAGGGTATCCCAAATACAAGCCAACAAAATCAGCAACTGCATGCTTCCATGTTTATTGTTCTATGCCAGTGATTCTTAACCAGTGTTCCTTGGCACACCTGTGTGCCAGGAGATCTTGCAAAGTGTGCCGCAAAAAAAAACACTGGTGTCTACTGGTAAGTACATAGCTATGTCATTCTATATGTCTATGACTAGTATGTGTCTAAGGTTGTATGCCGTCTATGACTTGCCATGTTCTTATTTTGCAAAATTCAATTATTTTTCATATATTATTCAGCCAGGTGTGCCGCTATATTTTCGTGTGTTCCAAGGTGTGCCATTGGCATGAAAAGGTTGAGAACAACTGTTCATTTTAAGCTGACGAAAAAACCAAAACTAATGTTTCAAATCCAAGTATTCATCACAACATATCTGAGAATTTTATAAATATTTATATATGGTGATTAAACTGATATGAATTGATAAGAATTGTGATTGTAGATTGTCTCACAGGTGTGGATGGGGTGGGGCGGTACAGAAACACTATTTTAAGTGTATAAAATAATAAATTAAAAGACTCAGATACAATGATATCTATCTTCTCATAGACAAACAAGATACATGCAAGGACATGTAACCATTTATTAGATGAATCTATTTTCTAGCATATAAAAACCGAACTTGGATTTTCTCCAATACCTGACTTGAATCACGGGAGATTTAATCAGACAGTGTAGGCCTATAATTAATGATATTATCAAGGCATACTTGAGATGTTATAATCACGTCTCGATCCATCGAACTGACACAATTTTAATCTAATTAGTAAAATCTTAAAGCGCGGACTATTTTTTTCAAGGATTTTCTTATCTTATCATTACGTCAATTGACCTTAAATATATTGTGATCTATTGATTAAGCAGCAGGCTGGGTTTTTTTTCTAATAGAGATAAAAATCTATATATAGATCATTTAACTGACTAAGTCATGATGTTTGTATAAAATTAATTAAACTACGACATGTCAATAAGGCGATTTTTTTTAAAGACAAGTCACAGTATTAATAAACATATTTAAAGATAGCAAAACATTGAGCCTCCAGCCTATTAATTAGAAAAGATTAGCAGACATTTTTTGTAATCATAACTGCTGTTACTTGAGGCTTTCATCACTGAATACATCCTACACAAAAACAGCAGGCATAAATAAGACGAGCAGATAAGATGTCAATCATGTCTAATAATTTGTAATATAAATATATTATCAGAATGTGTTAATAACAGTGGCCTACATCTTTTGGCAAATAGCCTTGAATGCTGACCTCCAAATGTACACAAACGAACTACCAGATTTTTAATGAGATGCAAATAAGGGTACTTACTGATCGGAATCCTCAACCTCAAACTCAACTTTCGCTTTTTACTCATGCTGAAAGGTTTGGCTTATTGATCTAATGCTCTAATCCCTTCGTCCTTGCACTCCTAAACCCCCAAACTCTGGCTGTTGATATAAACACACACTGTAGTATTCCGAGTATATTGCTAGCCTTGGCTTGTTTATGAAGAGAAGTGTAGCTAGCCAGGCCTATTCACCAATACTGGTTTACATCTAATAGTATGGCTAGTGTTGTTTTGCTGGCTTGCTCTCACTAGTCAGGCTGTATGTAGAACTAGTTGTTGGATATGGATAGCTTTACATGTGCTATAGCTAGCCTGTCACAGTATGTAGGCCATCTACAAGCTTATGGTCCCTGGTCCATACTACTACATACAGCAAGTCGAGCAAATCATTCCCAATATTATCATCACATCACGTGACTTGTGTATTTACAGGTTGATTTTTATTAATAAATAATTGGACAATCTATCAACAGTTATGCTAATTGCTAATACAGTGACATCCTGTTTTTCACTTGAATAAATTTATGAAAAGCCACGGATAAAATCATTTTAATGCATTCTTCGATATCTCCATTATCTAGCTGTTTCAAAGCATTTTGCAACTGCAGGAGTTACGTGGGAAGAGAAGAAAAAAAATTAGCATAAAGGTTGTCAGTTAATGTCATGCATCTGCACAAGAATAGTTACAGACGAAGAAAGCGCAAGAATCCAGACTATTGGTTATTTTCTAACATCAAGGTGATTTATCAAAACAGGACGTAATATATTTATAATAATAATTAATTATCATGTTTCACTAATTATCAGGTTTGAAGTTCACGAATCTTAAAAGTTTTTATGACCTAAATGTAAGAAATAGATCTATTTTTTATATCTGTGTAGTTAGTGGATATTAAATCGTAAATTACTAAATGTTGGTAGGCCCTAATAATAACTTTTAAAGATTATAGAAACATGCAGACAGGTATAATATTTGATGTACGTTAAGGAATAAAATGTTTTTTTTTATTTCAAGGTTAAGGGAATATAATGAATTGTATAATATGAAAGGAAATGGGGTTTAATGTCCTACTGTTCTGGTTCTATACTGGGCTAAAACACAAGACATTTATATGTTATACAATCATCGGTTTGTTAAGTGGTGGACAGTCAGTGGGACACACTAGCGGAATGATTCAGCTAAATCAATCAGTGCCGAAATTTGTCTTGTGTGTCAAGTGTCATTCGGCCAAATATTTGATATATTTGGCAAGAGAGAGAAAGAGAAATGGGGTTTAACGTCCACTCGACACAAACTAGGTCATTTTGGGACTAACATGGTTCATTTTTTTTCAATAATTTGCTTGCGTGTAGGGTGTTTTTAGCAGTGATACAACGCGCACGTGCTTACCATTCGGCCATCCAACCCCCATATATATCTAGCTAGGTGATTGTTTGTCGACACGGTTCCTGAATGATTCGCCCGAATCAAACGTTTGATGTATTGGACGGAATGTTGACTCGACGAATTATATTCGCCTATTGTGTCTGCTTTGCAGAAGCATTCACCCAATTGTAGAATTCATTAGTAAATCCCCACATCATTGTTTGTAAACATGGTCCCTGCCAGGTTTAAACATGTGACGTGTAAGGTGATGCAATTGACTGGTGAATCGGGTAGAATATTCATCTAGTGTGTCCACTCATCGTTTGGCTAGTCTTAAAACAAATAGCATAATGTTTCGACAAGCACAAAATGAAATTAGTTGTTTTGATACAAGTTGTTTTGATAGACCAACACAATCCAATTTAACATTACATAAATTGTTGTCATACTAACACAAAAAAAAAACAACAAAAAAACTGCAGGTTATTTCCAGACTAAGACAATGTGACAATAATAACAATATTACAAACAGATGTCACAAAATACCCCAAAAACTTGTTGCACAAGGATCCAGGCTCTTTTTTTTTCATTTTCACAAAGGAATTTGTTTAATTTACCAATGAATTTAACAAGAAGATATGTGGGAACCCATGACCATACTGCAGGTAATTTTAGGTAAATAATAAACTCTTTTTAAACAGAGCATTGACAAGATTCTATGACATATTGAAGGACAATAAGTGTCCATGAATCATTATCGGAAAGGGGATCACAGTGGCTAAGTGAGTAAAACGCTGGATCGCTAGTCTTGATGTCGGGTTTTCAATCCCTGCTTTGGCCGAGAAAGTTCATTCAGATTTTCCGGCGTGGTTTCCCCTTGTCAGTGATGTGCAGGACAGCTGTCTAGTCATTTGGATGGGATGAAAAATGAAGGTCCCAGGTACATGTTGGTGTGCACATAAAAGATCCCTTGACAGTTGAAATTCGATATACGAAGAGTAGGCTGTAGTCCGAACAAAATTTGTCACATAGCACATTCTATGGCGTATGCCCATATCAATTAGCCCAGTTTAGGAGCAGAATTAGGAGTTCATTTAATTATCGGAAATCGTCATTGTTATTTTCTATATAGTTTTCATATGCACTGTTAGCACGTTTTGAGGATATTGTATTATATAAATGGACATTATTATTATTATCCTTCATTGTGGCTATATTTACAACCATCTCATCAAATAGGCTTATATATAGCAACGTGGAGTTATAAAAGAAACATTGCACTGTATCGAAAAAGAACTGTAATAACAACAACAGACTCATTTTAAACTTCTATTTTAATCAATTGAATTAAATCACATGTATCAAGTTATCAAGTAGGATAAGACTGTCTAGAATATATTCAATAGTTTATCGACTCTCAAATCATATTCTAACCTCAAATTATTTCAGAAACTGCATAAATGAATATATACATTATGAAATAAATTTTGACATTCGCAGATATAAATCAGTTATTTTATCTTACCTTGTCAGACTCTGCCTTACTGAAATAATTTATTTCATTATCTTTTCTACCTGATAAATCCTCTGGTAATTAACTTTATAGGTTTATTATTAATACAGGCTAAATATAGCCAAATGTATTAATCTATTCTTCCTGTTGTTGTCAAGTAGAATATACTTTAATATATACGTCTGTCATGGCGGCCATATTGAAATAAGTATAAAGTCTGAATTCGTCAATATTCAATGGGAATTTTAAAATATCCAATGTAAATAACAACAACAGTTTCTATTCAGAATTTAAGTACAACCCAACCATGTGATCAGGAAGGAAATATTTTTATCAATACGGAACTAATTTTTGCATGGGTGTTTATAAAATTGGTTGACAATAGCAGAACACTAATCTTAATGATTTAAACTGTATATTTATTCACTTTTATTTTATCAGACGTTCTATATTAAGGAGAGAGAGAGAGGAAATGGGGTTTAACGTCCACTCGACACAAATATGGTCATTTCGGGACTAACATATGGCTTAATTTTAATTCAATAATTCGCTTGCGCGTAGGGGTCTTTAGCAGTGAGAGGAAACATGAGGACCCGGAGAAAACCGACGAGGTTGGACAGGCTACCCTACTCAACCACGCCAGTTGACTCAATGACAGGCTTTATGATACTTGCTAACCATTCGGCCATCCAACCCCACACTATAGTAAGGGCTATAATAAACACCAAAACAATTGTGAATTGATAAAAGTCGCTTAGCGAAGATATTCTCTTTGCTTTGAAATATACAACCACATTTCAATGTGGTGGGCAGATAAAAAGGGACCATAATTTATTTTAGTATAAATGCTTCAGTAAATGCAAAAGTTAAAGATAACAAAAGTGAATTTCAATAGATTTTTGTGTAAAGACTACAGGAAACTTGATTATGGTAATTTTGAAATCCTATGTCATTAATTTATAATTAGAAGTAGGCAGATTCATCTTACAGGCAAGGCACGTATGTGGGCGTAGGGGATTTTTATTTCTCTCCCATAAAAATTGAAAATCGCTATCTTTAAAGGAGTCCTTTAAAGTCACACAACTAATCACTCTCCTTAATTTCTAAACCACTCTTATCGAAACTGGGGGAGCTTTTTTAGGGGATCAATTTTTTCAATTCGTTGATTAAGGGGAGCCGTATTCAACTCTCCTCTAGAATATTAACAACGTCTTCAGTATCACTGAGAGGGATGACATTGGGGGCGTATTTCCTATTTAGTGTAAATCGGAAAATGAAATAAGCAGAGGCGCAAAACAAGTAAAAGGACCAAATTCTGCTCATTTGTAGACATATACCGGCGTGACTTTAAAGGTCAGTCATTTTGTTTAGAGTTAAAAGAAGGCTTTCGCATTAAATTAATGCTGGAAACAGATTTAATAATTCTGTTACTGAACTTCATTGACACAACATAAATGAAATGGGGTTTAACGTCCTACTGTTCTACTCTGACTTGGCTAATGGGCATACGTTATACAGTGTGCCGTGAGGGACATTTTGCCCGGGCAGTGGCATTATGGCCTACTCTCATATTAAATTGCAACTGCGAACAGATCTTTTACAAACATGCACGCCAATTAATACACTGGTCCTCAGTTGTCGTCCCATTTGCATGACTAAACAGCTGTCCTTGTCAGACTCTACATCCTGCATCACTCACATTCACAAGAGAAAATCCTGATGAACTTTCTTGACAGGGATCGAACACACTAGTGAATGCAGCGTCTAACCCACTTAGCCACCGTGGCTCATTGACAAATTGCATAGTTCTATGACTGAAATCTTTTCATTATATTGCTTGTCTATAGCTATAACACTTGTAGGATTCAATGGCAGAGAAAATATAAGGCAGTCTAGTTAAGTAACCCCTTGCTATTCTGGCGTCCAAATAGGTGACCATAATTTATGAGAAGTAAAGTTATAAGAGTACAGGCAAAATATGATATGTATACATGCTCTATATACATCCAAGATTTTCATTGACTGCTAATTAACTAAGCATTAAATAACATTAAAACCTATACCACTAAATTACACATATTATGTGTAAATAGCTCTGGATGGAAACAACAAATTGGTAATAAATTTCTAATGCATTTTATAATGATATCAGACCATATGATTTATACAAATGTTCTTGTATACAGTGTTTTGCTTCACTACTCTACAGCCGTTTTCCATCATCATTAGTAAATGTAGATCTGACTTAGACATGCATGGAGCGGACGAAAACCTTCTAAAAACAAATTGTCTATGTGATATAAGCCTTATTATTTTCAGCTTTGACAATACACCAATGAAGAAAAGGTAGTCTATATGTAAATTTCAGAATCTTTGATAACAGAAACAGAAGCGCGTGTGTAATAATATAATCAGATACCTTTAGTCTACAAAGCAATGTAAAAACCTACTTGAATTGGCAAAGATGTTGAATAAAGAACATACAAGCACAAAAACAATAGTGTTAACTGCATATCAAGTGGGGAGACGTGTTGGCTTAGTGAGTAAGATGCTAGCTCGCTAATGAGGACGTCTCGGGTTCAGAAAACCAAGGTTCCATGTACACATTGACATGCACATAAAAGAGGCTAGTCCCCAAGGACAATTCGCATGAGTTGTCCGTGGACGAATTGTCCCATACCCCGTAAAAGAACCTTAGACATTTGGAATTCGAAACAAAGTAAGAGGACTGGTGATATCATAGTGACAAAAATACTGAATGTGTACCAGCAATATAAAGTGTTAAGAATTGTGTACGTATATATATCAATCTTTAAAGACATGTTTAAGTAATTTAATGGTACCAGTAATTAAAATTGAAGGTATTTTGATTTGATGAATAAATAAAAAATTCTCCCCATGGCTATGCTCCTGTTTCTCCATTTTTGGGGGTTAACACCTCTGGACTCAACTGAATTAGTTCAAACCAAACTCCAAGGTAATGACAATTCTTATAATTTTCAAAGAAACCCCATAATGTTCTTAAGCAGGGCTTATGTCAACTTTGCAGCCCAAAGCAAGTAGTTGCAGTCAGTTGCAAGATTTGCTTAATATTATGTCAATTATATCAGCAACTGAGGACAACTGAATTCTGAGCGCTTAAATGTCGACTCGGAACTGATAGCGATCACACTTAACACCAGACTGTTAATTTATTCATCATGTGATCAACAAAATGACGAATAATTTAATAGAAGCAGCCCAAAGGCATGGTCGGTCTCGCTACAATTATATAGTATTGTCGACATCATCAACATTTGAAAAGTTGGTGTCTTTGTTCGCTTCCATTTGCTTAATCACGTGTCTCTAATCATGTGATGTTATTTCGAAGGAAACAAGTTGACTCCAGTTGCAAGAACGCTCATGTCGACTGCAACTAGTTGGGACTAGGTGCAGCCAGTTTTGCAGAAAGTTGAACATGTGCAACTGACTGCAACTAGTTGCTTTGAGTTGTAAGAGGCGCTCAGGTCGACTTTTTTTCAGTGGCATTCAGTTGCTTCCAGTTGCAAAGTTGACATGGGCCCCCCTTTATGACCTGAATACAATTTATATGAACCGGTAACATACAAAATTACAAACCAAATGACGATTTCCATTATTAATATTATAGATTCTAAATCCCCCATTAAAGAACCTGATAGCTACATTGATCAATAATTTTGACACGTAGGTCTAAACTAAAGATGACATTGACAGGGGACAGAGAGAAAGGAGGACAACAAGACTAATGATAGGGGTTTCAGGTCAAAGTTTCAAATGAGAGAAAAAAAATTATTTTAAATATATTTTGAAAATATACATAAAATGCTACCCAATATTTTTTATTTCATCAAAATATTCTAATTAGATCCAAAGTTATGGAATTTTAAAATCCGAGATCGACGTCAATAATGTAATCAAACTGCTCTATACCCGTCAATGCGTAGCACGGCACCAAACTGAGTGCTTTTCAGTCATATTTGAGTGACGTCGTAAGCGGTATTTCCCCTTCAGAATCGCTAGTACTAATTTTAAAACTGAAATCCGATCGTTATTGTCAGCTAAGATTTATTAAAATCGTAATAATTTGAATGATAATATGTCAAATATTTATAATCTGTATGATACCTCAAGAAAATTTTTTTATATTTAGTCGAAATTTAGCAATTTTCAGTCATCAAAACAGATAAATTCCATTTTCTACGGCTCTAATTGTCCGATCTCGAGGTATCACGTACAATAATAATCACAAAAATGTTATCTATCGTTTGATTGGTTCTATATGAAAATCCCCTGAAAACTAACAATCGGAATCACCAATGAAGTGGGCCGTAGCAATGCTGTCAGTGGAAATTTACTGGCCGCGTGACGTCAGAGCGGTATTTTCCCGCTCGCGTCTCCTGTAAACAAACGGTAATTTCGCTAACATATCGATACTTTTTTAGCCCGAATCTTTGCAGATATTGAGATTGATATTAAACTATTGCAATACAATTGTTAGGAATGCATTTACATCAATTAGTAATTCAGAATCGTAGATTGAAGTGGGCTATATTTCAGCTGCTGGCTGTCCCGATTTCAACCTAAAGTCACGTGACGTGAAACCCCTACTAATGAATTTAGACATAGCAATAATTTATCTCAATAATTTTATCTTTTATAACAGTCTGGTACTAGCTAGTAAAATGTGAAATATTTCCCTGTCATTGAAACCACAAGAGCAAAAAATCAATGTTTCAAATGACTGTAGGCCTACATATAGTGAGCTTGGTCTTGAATGTGTAGGGGAGGTCTGACTGTTTTGTATATGGTGTACAATTTACTGTACATGTTATTGTGTTTGACCAGGAAATATTCAGTTTATTTCACACAAAATCTAATAGGAATGAAGCTAAGACACAGAATTAGTTTACACACAACAAAAATAATGCAGTTATACCTGTGTATACTAAGTAAGTTGTAATATACTCAGTATTCAATAAATTGTTATTAACTAACTGACATTCAATGACTGATTACCTGCTGGAAGTGAAAGGTCAAGTCACCTTTCAAGGCCATTGTAACATACCCACAATTCCATTCCCCACAGCCTCATTACCAAATCAACCACTAATGAATATTCAACTAGGTTAATCAGTCAGTTTAGATCAATTAACCAGTCTCTTTATCTGCTCTAATATCCAGACAACACTTGAGTTTCAGGTAATGAATCAATTTGGGGCATGTTAATCTGGGGCCTGTTTCACAAAATTTTAGTAATTTAATTGGATAATATTAGATTGATTTTAGTGCTTAGCCAATCAAAATTGAAGTATCTGCTAAAATTTGGATTTAATCTTGAAACAGGACCCTGTTCTAAGAAATTTTAATTATTGAAGGTTTAATAAGTTGGGTAATTGACGAATGTTTGATTTCGAATGTATTCCTAAAATAGCAATCATCTCAATAGTAAATGCAGGGGGACTGCGCCACATTTGATTTACAAAAAAGACAAATATAACGATAAGACATCATACTCAGAAACAAAAAACAAACAAACAAACAATTCAAAAAAGAGTGAATGGATCCAGGGGCTAGCCCTAAGCGTCCACTGCACTGTACAGTCCCTGTCACAGTTTCTGTTGGTCGCTGGTGTGTGTTGGTTCCTGGCGCATGCGCAGTTGTAGGAGTCATCTCACACTGTTACCGACACAGTGTGTGTTGACTCCCCGTGATAGGATGACCCCTACGATTTTCTTACGGTCAGATTGGTTTCTACTATTATCTACCAATATATAGTATTACTACTGACAGTAGCCGAGGATGCTGAGTTTCTATTGTTTGTTTATTTCATTTAAAAGGAAAAATACAAATTAACGATCTTATAAAAATTGAAAAATTCCCGTCCACATGCAGAAACAGAAAAAATAATTGCCCCTTGGTATAAACGCAGAATTTGGGTGTTTCATGTTCAAGAAATAGTGGTATTTTCAGATTTAGTTTCAGATGTAGATCCCTAGTTTCTATAAAAACGGATGTTACCGGTTTTCGGATAGAGGCCAAAGCCGATAAATATCCGATACTTATAGTAACTAGTATAGTAGATCCCATGGTTTGCATGATAAAGTATTTGTATTTGACAAATAAAACACATCATAGGCAACTTGTAAAAATTTTATTATGTACAAAATTAAAAAAATAATGATTCAGAGAAATCCCAATCATATACAGGCCAATATTACACTAAAAACAACGGCAACAAATCACGAACGATAGAACAATTAATCTCAAGCCAATTAACTTAAATCCGTTGATCGTGTAACTACTGATCACTAAAAAAAACAGCTAATCACGATAACAAGTATGTTTATTAATGACAAAACTCTAACTAAGTACATAACACTTTTTCCTGAAATGATCAGTTATTTGTCTGCGATATCACTTCGGTGGAAGCGGACGTAAAATAAAGCTATTTCACACACAATGATCAGTTATTTGAGTTATGAGGAACCATCTCACAATGGCGGAAGTGGATGAAGCTGTGTTGTCCGTGTTGCTAACGCAAACATCCGTCTCAGACATGCGCAAGTGCCCAGGAACCAACACACACCAGGGACCAACAGAAACTGTGACACCGGGTCTGTAGTAACACAGACTTCACTCATATATTGACCTATAGTATTCGACGAATAATAGTCTATGAATAATAGTCTATGAATAATAGTCTATGAATAATAGTCTACGAATAATAGTCTAGACTCTGGATGCGTTGTCAACATTTGAGAATAGGTCATTGGCCAGATTATCTTGTCTTCAACACTATCATAAACAAGGTCTAAGGGAGGTAACTTATCCTAAAACAAGATGGAGGCAGACCACTATTAATTTTCCCATTGGCTTCAATGTTTATTCTGGCCTCCTTGCCCACCTCCAACTTTTACCTAAGTTTTCGTTGGGCTGAATGCTTTTCATTATAGACAGAGACACAAATGATCATATCTTGCACTAAAATTTGTATGAGGCGGACCACCAAGATTGAGATACACAAACTTGAAGAAGCATACCCAAAACATGTAACTAGTTGCCGTACATATCACCATAGCCAACCTGATAACTTCGTTATCCTTCTGCCTCAAAATCATGAATATTTACCAAAACCTGGCAGAAAATATTATTGAAACCCTCTTCGTCCATTCTAGACCAAAAATTTAACAAACTTGGGCATGCAAAACGGGAGAAAAGAGACCGAGAGAGAATTGCTATAAATAGACGAACTAAAATTTGTGGGTACCAAGATGGTGGAATTTGATGGTGGTCTGCCTCCAGATGTTGCAATAATGAAATTTCAAAAAATACATTTGATTGCTGCAATTGCATGCCAGTTCAATATCCAATAATTTTTTTATAGTAAAATTTCTCTCTTCTTTGGCCATATCTGTGTTTTTTAAATTAATCTTAATTCAATTTCACGATTCTGTTTATATTAAAATAAGAATTTTGGGGTTTATTACGGGAAGGGGTGCAACTCTTACTGGACTTGGCCAAAGATATTGGATAATCAACCACATTAAAATTCAAACTCCCGGTAACGCATGGGCAATTGTCCTAGACCCCCATTACTTTGAAGACTATGAGGTTCTTGGTGACCAAGACTAATTGACCTACTGTTTTGTTTAAAGGGAGAGAGAGAGAGAGATGGGGTTAAACATCCACTTGACAGAAACTAGGTCAATCAGGACTAACATATGGTTTTATTTTATTTCAATAATTCGCTTGCGCATAGGGGTCTATAGCAGTGGGAGGAAACCGGAGGACCCAGGGAAAACCCACAAGGTCGGACCGGCGACCCAACTCCTTGTCACGTATACATGTAACCTCAGGGAATTTAAACCATGAAAGTTGATTCAAGGACAGACCTAACGATGCAGCGCACATGTGCTAACCATTCGGCCATCCAACCTCCCAGAATGCACTTAGCAGGCGTAAACGACTGCTATCCAATTTGATCTGTTCACGTATTTCATAGAATTGATTAGAAATTACAATATGCTTTTAGAACCATTTTTGTCTACTTCTAGGTTCCAAAAAAAAGAGCCATACACCCTTTAAATGTTTTTTTTTGTACCCTTTCCTAACAGGCTTTTTACATGGAAGCACATGTAGGCATATGCTACAACTACAAGCAAATCGAAATACACTACAATGTTCTTGTGATGTCTTATTTCTGAGAGCTCTGTATTTCCCTCTGAACTCACAGTTTTTAACATTAAAATAATTGAACATACCAGTACCTATTAATTTCATTGGAGTTGAAGGACTGCTTGGTGGACTTAAAGTTTTCTGTAAGAGAACAAACAAGGTAATATTAACGCATCATAAAAACTACACATCAAGTCAAATCAACATTGTATGAAAAACATCGAATTCAATGCCTTCACATGCAGTAAGGCCATAACTTACGGTATATAATTTATGAAATGTGTTGATATCCAAAAAACTCTGCAACCAGTCGCCTAAATATTAAAGGGGCCGAAGGGGACGCCAAATTAGTTATAATTTTTTTTTACCACAAATATTTCATTTATTATATGTTTCGTCCAAATAAATCGATCTATCTACCATACCGACATGTACAAATTATATTATTGTGAGTTTAACGGACAATGACCAGAATATGACCTCCTTTCACTGCTGATGTAAGCAAGGGTGTCAGTGACATTTTCATCCAAGGCCGGTCCCATGCAAGAATAATCTGGCCCTGCACTATGGAAGACCAAACAGCTCTTTATTCAGTGTTCTTAGTTCTTAATTCATAGTCCTTAATTCTTATTTCTTCATTTGTTGTCGTATTTCGACATTTGTAGGCCAAAATCAACATTTGTAGACTAAAACCAACATTTGTATCTTAAAATCAATATTTTTAAATTGTATCTTTATTCGATTTGGTTTTATTATAAAATGAAAATTAAATTTCTTATAGAAATATAAAAAAAAATACATTTACATTTTATCAAAATTACATTTACATTTCATCAAAAACATACAACGACAAACCAATCTTGAACAAATCTCCAAATACAAATCTTGCAAAACATTTCTCGAAATACATTTCCCGAAATACATTTCCCGAAAAACATTTCTTGAAATACATTTCTCGAAAAACATTTCTTGAAATACATTTCTCGAAAAACATTTCTTGAAATACATTTCTCGAAAAACATTTCTTGAAATACATTTCTCGAAAAACATTTCTTGAAATACATTTCTCAAAATGCATCCAAGCGGAACGCTCGTGGTGGGCTGAGAAAGTTGAAGAAATTGACGTCATATCTATT
Organism: Patella pellucida; assembly: GCA_917208275.1. Lineage (NCBI taxonomy): Eukaryota > Metazoa > Mollusca > Gastropoda > Patellidae > Patella > Patella pellucida. The sequence continues at coordinate 10,924,840 of OU795044.1, forward strand.
ATGACGTCAATGGTTGAAACAGACTTTAGAGATGACCTTGACACAACAAGATTGTCTTCAGACCGAACGTAACTAACGTGACGAAAATTAAATGGTAGCTGGCTTTTTCTTGCGCAGTAATCCCAGCCAGGGGACTACAGGGGCGGATCCAGGATATTATGAAAGGGGGGGGGGGGCGTAGCCTACTTTGAGGGCGAAGCCCGACTAATGAGCACCCCAGGTGCGAAGCAACTGCGAGGGGGCTGGGGGTCCTCCCCCATAACTTTTTTTTAGGACAAGACTCCATATATGCGAATTACTGGCATCTGATCTTCAAATATTTTAAAAACACAACTCCCACTCTATTTTCAGTGTTTATTGTCGGTACAGGGGGATCACGGTGGCTAAGTGGATAAGGCGCTGGTTCGCTAGCCTGGAGGTCGGGTGTTCGATCCCTGCAATGGCCGAGAAAGTTCATCTCGATTTTCCGACGTGATTTCCCCTTGTCAGTGATGCAGAAGGAGGGCCTGACAAGGACAGCTGCCTAGTCGTTCGGATGGGACAAAAACCGAGGTCCCGTGTACACATTAGAATGCACGTAATAGATCCCTTGGCAGTTGGAATTCGATATAAGAGTAGGCCGTAGCGCCGCTGCCCGGGCAAAATTACCCTCATAGCACACTGTATGGGGTATGCCTGCTTCAATTAGCTCAGGTTAAGTGCATAACAGTAGGACGTTAAAGCCCATTTCATTCATTAATTATTGTCGGTACAATTTTTTTTACAGCTTGCCGGAATAAGGGGGGGGGGGCGTGCGCCGGGTGCCCCCCCCCCTCTTGGATCCGCGCCTGACATAATCGATTGTGTATATCTGAAATATATCCGACCGAAGCACAATGTATAAACTGTGAATAGTGAATGTAGGCCAAACTATCGTTTTTTGTGCCTGACACATGGAATAGCCTACAACTGACATGTCACAATGACCTAAGGCAAGGGGAACATAACAATAGCACTGTACCAAAGACTACGATTATGATTAATTTTCAAGTGACTTACGATCAGCAACAGGATCCCTTCTCTGGCCTATCCAATGATATGGATATTGATTCATTGTTTGTAGAACTGTAGATACATGTATATGATTTAATAAAAGCTTGGACATTTGACTATCGGCATCGCTGTAGCCTATGTTAATTTAGGGTGAATGTTATATATAGTTTCGAAAACACCATTTCTCTCTCTCTGTGTATGAAGTCCTATGGCATAGCCTACCCTAATCCTTATGATTTTTTTTATGATATCACTCAGATAATGAACTGGGAACACTACTTATTTTCGCCCTCTGGCCTCTCATATTTAGATAACTGAGGCTCTTTTGAATTATCAACAGATCTAGACTATAGTCTGTACCGTACCTAATGCAATTTGACTTTCAATATTAATATTAAATTAAAGATTTATACATGTAAGTATCCAGATTTGCTCATTTCTAAGATAGATCTTATTTACATTTTCTTTGTAATTGTAAGGCCTGGAAGGCCTGTGGGGCCTAGTGACAACAGTGGTATCTGCGTGTACCAACACATCGGAAGACAATCTTGCTGTGTCAAGGTCATCTCAAAAGTCTGTTTCAACCAATGACGTCATACTACGACGTCAATGGCTTCAACTTTATCAGCCCACCACGAGCGTTCCGCTTGGATGCAGTTTGAGAAATGTATTTCAAGAAATGTTTTTCGAGAAATGTATTTCCAGAATTTTTTTGCAAGATTTGTATTTGGAGATTTGTTCAAGATTGGTTTGTCGTTGTATGTTTTTGATGAAATGTAAATGTAATTTTGATAAAATGTAAATGTATTTTTTTTTTATATTTCTATAAGAAATATAATTTTCATTTTATAATAAAATCAAATCGAATAAAGATACAATTTAAAAATATTGATTTTAAGATACAAATGTTGGTTTTAGTCTACAAATGTTGATTTTGGCCTACAAATGTCGAAATACGACAACAAATGAAGATATAAGAATTAAGGACTATGAATTAAGAAATAAGAATTAAGAACACTGAATAAAGAGCTGTTTGGTCTTCCATACTGCACAAACTATAATCACATCTCAAGGGTAACAAGCCAACAAGGAGGCTGATGTCCCAAAATAAGTAAATGACACATTAATTAATTGCAAATGCATCTTTTTGAAAAGTATCAAGCAATTAAACTTATCATCTATGCTTAGTCTAAGCAGCAAATGTTCACAATCAAACTCAATCAAGGTTTGGTACCCGGTAGTAAAACTCTATATAGAATCAATTAAAAGCAGAGTTGTTATGTTCCAAAGTCTTGACAATTTAATTACATAGAACTTAGTCAAGGTATTGATATAATGAATCTATATTCTCTGTTTCATCACTCTCTCCCATTAAGAACCAAAGTTATCCTGTTATAAAGTCTCAACCAATCAAATTAGTCGAAAATGTGCATGCACTAACTTTGTCCAGACATTCACCTACAGACACCTACATAAGTTTGAACATGCTACCTCAATTAGAAGGGGAGTTACTGTGTCCCAAATGCTTGACCAATCAGATTTAAGTCTCTACTTAGCCTAAGCAGAAATGATCATCATTGAACTTAGTCAAGGTATTGAAGTAATGAAAATATACACAAAGTTTCACCACTTTCACCCAATTAGAATCAAAAGTCTTGACCAATCAAATGGCTTATTATTGCTCTGCATACCCTGAGCAGAAGATGCAGATTGCAGACTTCAAACTCCATCAAGTCAATAACTTAATAAACCCTTGTACCAATATTTGAACCTTCTAGCTCAATCAGAAGGAGAGTTATTGTGTCACAAAAAGTATAGTGAAAGACAATAAATTGATTACAAACATATCAGTATGAAAGAAAGCAAGAGTTTAGAGGAATACAGTTTGTTTTATGCATAAACACAGTTTCTGTTTACATTCTTTTTAAAGAATTTCTGTAAAACAATGCATTATTTTGCATAAAGGCTACTATGACTTGACATGAGTGTCCACGCCTTGCACTACAAGAAAATCAAGTCATGTTTAAAAGGAGTTATTTCCCTTGTATCACACAATAAAAGCAGCTGAACTTTTGGAGTTCTTCAGCCAGCTTCACTGACATTTGTAGAAGCTATAAATTGATTTAGAGATCAAGAGGGAAAAAAACAGCTTGAATACATCTACATGTTCATTCTACTTAAGATACCAAAGTGTTGATCTTAAATTTACATATTTCCAATTATCAGATACTCTTCTTTTGTCAATAAAAAGCATGAGAATGGCGTCCGTCAGTAAGAATACTCACTACATGCTTTTAAGATAATGGATATTGATTGTGTGATCCATAAGGCTACCTTGGGGAGTTCAAGTACTAACAATTATACATGTTTAGAGCAGTTAAGTAGTAATATCTTTAGTATGTAGCTTTGAATGGGATTTATCTTCGGTTCACATGGGAGACATTATGGAAGACATGGCACGGATCCAGAGGAACATATGACTACTTAAATAGTAAATGCAGGAGGACTGCACTACACGCAAAACAAACAAACAAAAAAAAATCTAGAAGATAAACCTGCGGACAAGACAGAAAATAGACATTGCAAACACTAAACAATCATCAAATCAAGTGAATTCTTTTCAATGTGCAACCTCTATTTTCCAGAAAAGACTTTAAAAATGGAGTGCATAATCCATTCTCTGAAGTAATCTTGGTCAATTCATAGTAATGCTCTAATTACAATCATTTGTCCGTGTACTGACTAGTACTGTTTTTTAAACAACAGGAGGAAACCTGAGAATCTGCAAACTCCGCAAGCACAGGAGACCACTTGCAAACTTTGCATAGATAACAGAACATGTTATTTACTGGTTGCACGACAGAGAAATCTACCACACAATCCCCTTTCAATCAGATTAAAATACAGATCTATGTTTCATTTCGTTTTTTAGACTTTAGATGGCCTATACTATATGAAGATCTGACAAGTTTTAGTGGGAGTTCACTAAATGAGCGGCCTTTGACCCTAAGATGTCAGACATTGATTAATCAATCAGCATTGGCATTTCTAGTGGTTTTCCCACAGTTCTGTGCATCAAAAGGCCAAGAACTCGCCGTAACAGACTGTTTCATTTGCTAATCCCTCCAGTACACCAAAATGATAACAAATCTTCCAGATCATGGTGTAGTAAAGACAAGTAAAACAAAATTTTGAACTACAAAAACGAAACAAAATAGGATCTGTGTTTTATGATAGTAGCTACCTCTTTCAAAAATTCGGTATATATATCAATACATAGTATACTGTATTCACCTGTATAAAACATATACAATCTTGTATCAACGATCTAAAATCTTTAAAATATAATTGTCAGGAAGTATTTCAGAAACCCAGCCCAGACTTACCCTGCCTCATGCACATCAAATATCACTACCATTTAACTGGCAAAAATAGCAGTCAACTGGTAAAATAACTATCACGAATTTCCCTAATGTATAGCACATAAATACAAGTAGGTATGCAGTCACCAGAAGGCACCAGCTGTTGAGAATTATTCAACACAACAAAAAATATAAATACTCTGATAAAACAGACATTATATTACAATAAAAGTAGGAGCCTTTATAACAGATACACATATAACCAACAGTAAAATATTATTCTTAAATGACATTTAGAAGTAGAGGTATAATAGTCATAACAACACAACTTTATGGATTTACTACTTCTTCGTTAATTACAATTACATGCAACGTTTCAATGTACCATTGGGATGTATAAGCAATGACAAACTGACATAAAATCAAACCACCATAGTCAATAAGTGTGCCACCATTTTGTTGTCTAACGGCAATGATAGGTCTGTTTTAATCTGATTGAATCTAAGCCGGTACATTACCTTGCACTGGTATTTTGATTTTGTTTTTTTATAATTAAAATGTTAAATAATCAATCTACATGAAAGTACATATTACTGTGGATATGAGCCTTGTGAAATCTGATATTTCACCAAAAAATGCATTTTACTTTTCTAAGAAAATCAAAACATAGTTATTTCTATGGCTTTTGCTCAATAGGTTTTCATTTCACAATTATACAACCATGGGCATTATTTCCCACCCTCAAAAATCAGTGACACAGGAAATAATAATACAATTACCTCCCTTGTTTTCCCATTGCTCTCCATGCATTAGCCAACTCCAAACGTTGGAATTTGAAATTGAAAATGATATTTTTGCCAATTTCTCAGCTGGCAATTGTGAATTATAGGATTATTCTTTAACAAGGTAGGACTGTTTGCGGATACTATCCATTTTAAGGCTTCATTTTAATACATTTTAAAAAAATAACTTGAAAATTTGAAATTTGCACTTTAATAAAAGCTGGTAGAACAGAATGACTGGATGATTATATAATCAGACTTGAACGGTAAAGGCAGGAAGTTGTTATATATTTACTGTCTTTGACTCTTCTTGATCAAAGGCAATTACAACTGCTGATGTGCATGCTAATAATTATAACTTCACTGACATTTTGGATTTTTTTTGTGTGTTTTTTATTTGTTTTCCAGGATATCTCGATTTAAATATTAATGGCAACTCTTGAGAATAATAATTGAAATATTTTTTGTCAAGATGGCAACTCTTGAGAATAATAATTGAAATATTTTTTGTCAAGACACGGTTTTGTTTGAATATGACACTGATCGAGGACATAAATACAGTGTTTTTCACCTGACCTCCCATCAGCCTCCATGATTATCTTGTTATAAAAGAATTAGCATCCTGTCTATGAAAAGGTTATTGGTTGTGAAATTCTAATCTCATGGAAGGGAAATTCCTGTCATTACTGCTCAGTATCTCTATCAAAAAATGCATTTTCATGACAAGTTAATTGGGTCTTTTTTTGTGAAGCTTAACAAGTTTTTATCAAGTTATCGAATATCTCAAACAAAACATATATGTATTTCTGCACATAACCAAAACAATTTGTCAGACGTAGATTTATATTCGAAGAAAGTTAAATGAAATGAAATTAAATGGGGTTTAACATCCTACTGTTATGCACCTTAGCTGGGCTAATGGAAGACAGGCATACGCCATACGGTGTGCTATGAGGGTAATTTTGCCAGGGCAGCGGCGTTACAGCCTACTCTTAAATCTAATTTGAACTGCCAAGGGATCTTTTACGAGCACACCAATGTGTACACGGGACATCGGTTTTCCATCCCATCCGAAACACTAGTCAGCTGCCCTTGTTTGGCCCTCTGTTCTGCATCACTGACAAGGGGAAACCATGCCGGATAATCGAGATAAACTAACAGGGACTGAACACTCAACTGCCAGGCTAGCAAGCAAGCACTTCACCTACTTAGCCATGTGATCCCCTCAAAGAAAGTGAAAACCAACAAGAGAACGGTATACTAAATCTGTCTGGCATCCCATTTGATTATTCCATTCTGTTATTACTAGTCTAAGTAACTATACTATATTTTTTACATGTATTATTCATAGGAAAGCCAATTCAAACAATAATATATTGTAATGAATGTTCGGTGTTGTGACTCCTGAATATGATATACTCTATACAAGGTCTAACACCTATGTTTAGAAAACAATTGTTTTAGAATCATATTGTCCATGTGGCTGAGATTAGAAGAAAATATGGTGACATTATGAAGGTGATATTTGCCAGCTATATAATATTACATAGTATACATACTAACATTATATATCTATCATCAATGTCTTACTGTAAACTATTCTATATAGAAAACTAGAATAATAGAGCGAAATGGGGTTTAACATCCACTTGACACAAACTAGGTCATTTCAAGACTAACATATGGTTTTTATTTTATTTCAATAATTCGCTTGAGCTAAGGGGTCTTTTAGCAGTGAGAGAAAAAAGGAGGACCCAGATAAAACTCACAAGGTTGAACAGGTGACCCTACTCCTTGCCATGTACAACCAGGGATTCAAAATGACGCCAGTTGACTCAACGACAGGCTTCATGATACAGCCACGCACGCTAACCATTCAGCCATTCAACTAGAATAAACATTTGTTATGTTATTATATTCTCAATTTCGAAGTGGTATCAGGTTTTCCAAGGTGAAGTAAGCATATGCAACATAGGTCAATACTTAGCCTACATCATATTGTTGTCTGAAAAATGCAACTGATGATCAGCAACTTTACGACCACAAAAACATTCCTGCAAATCTGCTGACCTGAAGAGTGTTGATGTGGACAGATCTACAGCGACAACAATGAATATAAATAGAGAGATGTGGGGTTTAAGTCCATTTGACACAAACTAGGTCATTTCTGGACTAACATATGGTTCAACTTTATTTCAATAATTCACTTCAGCAGGGGGGGCTTTAGCAATGGGAGAAAACTGGAGGACCTGGAGAAAAGCTATGAGGTTGGACAGGACATCCAACTCCTTGTCGTGTACACTCGGTAAATTGAAACCGCACTAACCATTCGGCCATCCACCCCCCCCCATACAATATAAATAGACAATAAATTAATATAGTACCATTAATCGAGAGAGTATTTAAACAGAAGTCAATAAATACAAACTGACAAAAAAAATTTTTTTTAACATCATGATATTTATAGGCTTATGTTCATTGTCAGGAAACCTATCTGTGTTTTTATTTAGTTATTCGGTACTCTGTCTGTCTTCCTACAGACCAATAACCATTTTATGTTATATCAACTGAGACTATCAAACGATGCCAGACACCAAAATTCTGAACAAGTGTTTAATGAGAGTGATCAAACATGGTAATTGAGTTCCTTCTGATCCAAGAGTACGGGCTTTGAAAATGTAATATTTGATATATCCAAGGGGGAATAGTTAATTTACATTGGAAAAAGACATAAACAACGTCATATTTCATGATTTTTACAACACATTCTCGATCATACGCGTAAAAAATCAATATAATATAATTATAAGAATTTTGGTTTATGCGTCCACAAGGTATTCATACGCCTCAAGATTTATAACTAGATAACTACAAGTTGGTGTTATTATATGGTAATATTACTAGTGATTAGACAGCTTACCAGTAAGTAACCAACTCTTCATGCACGATGGTGCCTAACAGTCTTGCTATGGTGGTAAATTAACTCGTTAACTTCTATTTCTTTAAGTCCAAGGTAATTGCTGTTCGTTTTTATTTTCATTATGCGAAACTGATAAACTGAATAAATTAAGGCGATTGTTGTTCTTGAATCATCCAAGGATATTTCTTGAATATTGAAAAATAACCTAGTCATTTTGAGACTAACATCTGGTAGTTACACTTTACACATATCAATTTTGACCAGACAGTGGCATTTCCACCTATTCTTGAAAGGTATTTTTTCGTGCACGCCAATGTGAACACAGTTGGACCTCTTTTTTTGTCCTATATAAATAAGTAAGGGTTTTCCTGCAAGACCCCGCTCCCTACTACTTGAACAATGTGGACCCACCAAAAGAGTTTGAGAAGTTCAACCTTAAGTGAAGACTTGTTTATCTAAATGTCAAATTATATTAACTAAAGAAAGGGTCCCAGTTTTTTAACTCTTAACTCAAAAGCCCAATAGCGTTTTATAGCCGGGGCGCTGGAGGCGCCAGCCTCCTCGCGAAAAATATCAGAAGACATGAAAAAAAAATGCTAAAACCGATGAGAAAAAATGAAAATGTACCCTAGTTAGGGAGAGCCCTAAAGGCAAAAATAGGGCCCCACGTCTGACAAAAGGGCCCCTCTGGCCAAGCAAAAGGGTCCCCCTGTCTGAGGCAATTCATTGAAGCTTATCTTCAGGACTCAATTAATTTGGCTAGAAAGGGGCATATCGTGTAACTGGAAGATGTAACGGCCGTGAACTTTCTTCAAATATTATTTGAAATCCACCATATTCCATTAATTATTTTTTGATTGAGCTTCCGGCACGAGCAAGTGGTTTGTTTCGCATTCAGGCTTCAGGCGAGTATCGAATTAGGCACCCACCCTCAGATTAAACCAGCCTGGAGGATATGTCAGAATGCACCAAAACGTTATCTATTTTCCAAAATTTCTCTACCTCCAGTGGCCCGGGGCATGGACCCCCACACACACAAAAGAGGCCCCTGAAAATAGTATAGCCTCTGCCATAAAATGCCCCTGCAAAAACCATACTTAGGGATCTTGAATTGAGAGTTGAACATGGTCTTTTTATGTTAAAAATGTCTAATTATAGTTTATGTAACATTTAAAGCCTAAAGAGAGAGAGAGATAGATGAGGTTTAACTTCCACTTGACACAAACTAGGTCATTCTGGGACTAACACATGGTTCAATTTTATTTCAACAATTCGCTTGCGTGTAGGGGTCTTTCACAGTGGGAGGAAACTGGAGGACCCGGATTAAACCATAGAGTTGGACAGGCGATCCTACTCCTTGCCATGTACCACCAGAGAATCGTATTTGTAACCACAACAGTTGACTCAATGGTAGACGTTATAACACAGCGCGCACCTGCTAACCATTCGGCCATCCAACTTCCACAAGGTCCAAAGAAAGACCTTAAAATTGGCAGATTTAGTTCTTGCATAATGCATGTTTAAAGAACAAATATGACCGCCCTTGGAATATCTTTCTCTTCTGCATTATTTCATGTTAATCTGTAAATACAAACTTAGCTTGCGGAGGTGTAACATGTTAAGCATGTTAAACACGTAAAATGTCGCATTGACAGTATAAAATAAATGACGGTATTGTTATTTTGTTAATAGTTTCCGGTAATTTGAGTCACAATTGGCCGCTAGTCAAACAGACACAATATTGCTGTTAAAATACTTAACGAAAACAGATCCTAATCAATATAATTACTACCCCATAGCTTTTTACACATTTTATGGAAGTATATCGATTTTTATTAAAGACTGTTTATCCTGCTCGATGTTTTATGTCTTCTGGAACTCTGACTACTTCTGACACATGGTTTACAAAAAGCTTTTAATGTAGAACTTCAGACAATATTTGATCACCCACCAAGATGGTTCTATACAAAAACAACTGAAGAGAAATAAAAAGCTAGCCAAAAACTTAAGAATGATTATTTTTTTAAATAGAGTTGAAACTCAAGCATCAATAAGGACTCCTTCAATTTTCCACTGTGATGAAAGAATTGCTATCCACACGAGATTCACTGTTCTCATCTACTGTGTGTGAAATGAACAATCTGACAATAATGGTTCAATAAAAACAAACTGTTTTTTTTTTAGACTTAAATTAACTAGTAGTACTGGAATATCTTTTATCAATTTATTTTTGTAATTTTCAGTTTGGAAGCTGCAATGCCCCAAGAATGTTCTAGAAAGTCTGTCTACACACTGAAATATTTATTAAATGGCAAAATCTATGTACCAGACCAGTATTTATTGTACAGTGAGTGGCGGTGTTTTCCTACTTATCTTCTGTATACAATGTACTGTAGGCACTTTCAGATAATATATTGAATTATACAAAAATTTGGCTTCTGGTACATGCAGAAGTTTCACAAGTTTTACTTTAACTGCTGTCTTCTTCATCGGTTATTTGTTACATGTATGTTTGTCGTATTGTATTGATGTAATTTTTGTAATTTTTGTAATTGTATGCTGCTCCTCATGGGCAATAAAATTTACTTACTTACTCATCAAAACAGATCTAGATAGGTCTCATATACCCTACTGTTCGAGACGTCAGAAAGTAATACCCACCGTGGGTGTATAAAAAGTTCTGCCCACAGCAGAGCCTTGTCTAAGGATTTGGTCGTGCGCGGCAATGTTGGGAGAAGTCTGACCCACGAACACCGCAGGCATAAGCTCCCCCACCCCCCCAGAAAATTTAGAAAATTGACTCTCTTAAGTCTCGATTTCTGAGCACTTAAAATAGTTTCGGAGATTTGATACACTATTAGTTTTGGCATCTTGTTAAACCATGGATTGGTTAATACCTTGTAAAATCAAGATCAAAACACTGCTGCGGCTGACCCGCAGACAGAAATATTGTGAGACCTAGGGAACCTTGCTGCATCGGCTGCCGGCTGGTTTGGCCAGCCAGGGACATGACAGATTATCAGCCTCATGCATTCTTGGCACATGGGAAAAATCTTGTCAGCGATTTTCAAACTGTATGCACGTTGCCGCCCAGTCTTCAACTTTTGGGCTCAGTAGGCGGCACAGTTTGGTCACCATGTTAAACGAGGCTCTGGCCTACAGTGGTCACCATATAGCTGCCCAATTCTTAGTTCTACTTGATTAATGTCATCAACTGATTGAAGACTAATTGGGGTTTATAATTATTAACAGTTCATTTACCACAAATACCCTAGTTGTAATGAGTCCATAAGGAGAAATGTCATCATCAATCAGGGTTGCAACTTGATTTGTGATGAAAGAATTTTTTTATATGTCTCCAATGAACAATAACATGAATAATTTGGATTGCCTGTCTGATTTCGTTCTGCAGAAGTCAGCCCCATCCTACAATCCTTTTTTTAATAATATACCATTTAGACGCTTATTCTTAAGCCAGGGTTGTGGTGCCTTCATATATACTATAAACCAAACCAGTTTAAGTATTCTGATCTCTTCAGTAGTGGGTTAGAGTTAAACATGCACAGGTAGCTTCATAATCTTTATTCGGTTCTAGAAACTCTTTCCAGAACACTGGAACTGCATGACGCAGCCATTTTCCCAGGAATATAACTTAAGCTAGGTTTTTTAAGCTAGCACATTCAGGCAGCCAAGATGAACCAGTTTAATAATAATAGAAAGACTCCTGGGAGACAGGTCGTTAGCTGTTTTTTTTAAAAACTAGTTTATTTGCCCCACATTTGCGTTCAGACAACAAAGATAAACTTGCTTAACAATCCCCTGTTTTTTTGAAACACCTCAACTTACATTTACCGGTAAGCGGCTGAACCAGCTATAATTTTGTTATTGTGTAAAGTCGACCAAAAGGGCATGAATCATGTGAGTCAGAGTTCAAGTACTCTGTTGATAGGATCACAGATGTGTAGATAACCAGCATATTCTTTATACCTATACTATCTATTTATCTATCTATCTCTTTCTCATATACATTAAAGAGACAACATGGCAGAGTTCAACACAATAAAATAACATTAAATCAGGATGTTTAATAAGCTAGCGTCTGTCAGCTCAAGGTAGAACAAACTTAAATTGTGAAGGACTTCAGACAGAATTTCATACAAGTCCTTCCGGCCAAGATATGATTTTATTGATTTAGTATAATCCTAACTTCATGGAAGACCTTTACACTGGATTTGTTTTTATTAAAGTCCATCCAACCTTTTTGGTTCAACTTTCTAGTAGTGTGACTTAATACACACCTTAAATATGTTATTACCAGTAATCAATATGTTACTTTGAATTTCCTTTAATTTCTCACTTAAAAATATGTAACTATGTGTAGGGTCTGTACCTTCCAGGATTGGCAGAAATGATGCTATTGGTTGATACAGAAGACAAATATGATAGTATATGGACCATGAACTGAGTATAACTCACCATTCAGGAAAACCAAGATGAGTAACGCCTGGTCCCAAAAAATTACTTTTTAGGTAAAATTTTTCACACATCTTACATTTAAATTTTTCATACTTTCTGACTATAATTTTTTAAAATGTGTATATATGTTGTCTTATCTTATCTTTTAACTTTGGACATGACGACACACTCAATCATTGTCCGATTATCTTATCGCACACCACTCGATCAATTCAAAAGACACAATTCCCACCTGAACAGAAGTAAAGCAGCTTGGACCATTTCATATAAAAAACCTAATACATAATGAAATAACATACATGTTGCAGAATTGGTAACCTTGTTTCCAGTAATGGAGGTGATGGAGTAACTTTTATTTTAGAAAATTTAGGAATCAGTTCAAGGCTCTATAAATTCTAGTTCCTGTAGAATGTGACAGTTATCTTAAACTAAACTGAAATGAAATGGGGTTTAACGTCCTACTGTTGTGCTAGGACATGACCAATGAACGATATGTTTCTCTCTTGAATTTTGTTGTTTTACCCAGTAGCCACAGTAGCTCAATGGTGTAGAAAGTTTGGAAAGAAACAGTTTCTAGTATGGGACGGAAAACCAAGATCTCTTGTGCACCTTGGCATGCATGTAAAAGAACCAGATACATTTGGAAGTGGATGAAGAATAGAAGGACACATTGTTGTCTGGCACATGTCAGTCTATGTTACCCTGGTTGGTGCTGGAATGGTAGGACATAAAACCCCATTCCGTTCTTGCTTTCCTCGTCCTTGGATTCAGACCACCCACTAATTTATGACTTCTTCCGATTTAAGTGACAAAAACATATTTTAAAAGTGTTTTCCTCTTTAACAAGAATCTGTCTAGTTCAGCTGTTTATAGTGTAAGTAGAATGTAGTTATTGATACAAAACAAACAACCTGTATACTTTATTCAACCTGCATTCATCATCACAGGTCATTGACAGAATAAAACAAACAAGCTAATCTCAATAGATAGATGTAGATCATTGTACACACTGCTGGGGACTAAATAAAATCCAACTGAGGATATAGGAGTTTAGAAAAAGACGGAGGAAACAGCAATGAAAGTGGGCATGGCATTAAATTATAGCAGCCAATTAATTATAAGCCATAAGGAAAGAAAGAAGTGAGATTTCTGCACTCTTCCCTACACAATCAGAAAGTTTACAGTGTTTTAAGTCCACAATTGTCGAAATTACGAGAGAATAATTGGAGGTGGTGTCTTATGTTATGCAAGTGCTGAATAGCTAACGGCATATAATAAGTCAGATGTAGGGTCACTTGCATATCTTTGCCGTTTTGCTTCAGACCTTGTCCAATATATTGAAATATGTTATATTAGCCCCAACCTGATTTTTTTAAGTGTTTCAGTGGCATTCAACAAGGTTTCTGTAGTAAAAAATAAAACAAAATATCCAACATTGCTGTTTCAATATTTTTGAGTAATTCGAATCATTGTTTGTAATTGTAAAGATTCTCTATTGTACTTTCCATTGACATGCCACATGTACTACCTTCACACTAATTTAGACTAAACTTAATGACATATAATGAATGCATTAGCAGTTTTTATAGTTGTTGTCTAAATGTCACTAAATGTATTTGTAAAAATTAACAAGTACAAGTACTTAAAGGAAATTGTATAATAAATCCTCTTCAATACGATTATCCATTAACATGAGTGGCCATTGTTTTTTTTGGAAAATACAGATCCCAAAAGAGGAAAGAGAAAAATTGGTTTGACAATAATGAAGTGGTATTTAAATTAATCTTAATCCAGCTCTACTTAAATCACAATAAAGCGATAGACTGTGCACTTGATAGATGATAGAGCAGCCACATGATTTCCTTCATTCATCATTTGAGGTGAAAAAAAGGTCTACCTCGATAACTCACAATCTTCCTATACAGCAGAATACAACCTTATTATCTGATAAGCTGGATTGCTTTTTTTCCCTCAAGAATAAACAGATTAAACCACATCATGAGATGAAATATTTACAAATATAAAACCTTACTAAAAGATTAGATTAATGACTTTTTCACAATTTTGTAAATAAATTGTAATCAAGAGTGATAGGCTAATCTGTCATGATTTTCTGGTAAAAGGTTATAATCTGATCACTGAACTTGAGTCAATAGAGTTCAAGCTAAATAAAAAGCTTCGATTATAAATTGAATTTCCAACAACACTCCATTTATTAATTCGAATTACTTTGTTTCTATCATGACTTCAATCTGTTGGATCCAAGGACAAATATTTGAGTAGAATAGTAATAGATGAGATGAACTGCCTGGTATTGTTCTCAGACGCCCGATATTGATGTAATAAATCAAGAAAACTTAATTCAGTGGCTACCAGTCTGAACATGAAGTGGAAATATTGTATAATAATTTATTGAAGAACTCTTCTTAACTGTGGGTTGTCGTTAGGAATACTGATGTGTTCTCATAATAGGTAATCAGATTAAAGAAACAGAAGTATACACAGGGGAGGTAACCCAAGGGCATAACAACCTTTCATACGGGAATTGCCAAATTGCTAATGAGAAAATCAGACAGAGACTGAGAGTATCATTAAACTACGAAAATTGCACGTACACAAAACTAAAAGAAATTCTATTCAAGATACATAACGTAAGATTTAGATAAAGAACTAGCCATTTTTGCTATAACTATAATAGTCCGAAAGTAGATGATGTAAAATGAATAATTTGAAAATTTCATACAAATTACTCTATTGCAAGCGAAGATATCAAATTGCAATAATTTCCCCCATATTTGATTAAATCAAAGTATCGCTGAACCGTATTATCTGTTTAATATCGGATATATCTGATGCCATTGAGAGTTGATTAAGGCCTGGATTAGTTAAATAATGTCTAATTAATACATTAGAAAACATTTCAGGCCCAAAGAAAGACCTGAAATAGGCAGATTTAGCTCTTGCATAATGCATGTTTAAGTGGAGCATTAAGCAATAAGGACAAGGTGTATTTAATACATAGAAATAAGAGATACCCGAGAACAGGGTGAGCCACACACCCAGAAATGAAATCAGTTCTGAATGTTCATTGTTCAACCTCATGTGATTACATGGTCATTGCACAAAACATTCCCTTTACAATGTTCAAATGATAAAGGCCTACAATAACCTGATACTATAACAGTCTGAAATATACAGTAATAAAATATATAGATTCATGGTTGGTGTCAATCGTAATTATCACGTATGTGATACTAGAATTGGTTAAACAGTACCAAATTAAAATCATTGTGTTAAAATTATATTTGGAACATGTTTAAGTACATGTAGTTCTATCACATATGTGACAATGCATCAGATCTGACACCAATATTGTACTTTAAGAAAATAACCTTGAGTTCATTTTCCAATTCATCATTTTGCACTTATAAATAGCATGTGGGTGTATCTAGGCCAAACTCAAAGTTAGGGCGAGATTTACTGATCTACATGTGTGCCCTATAGGCCAATGGTCTACATAGCCTATTGAATTGGTAAATCCGATACTGCAGAGTGCAGATCATGCTGTTATGGCAGCCATCTTGGCACTGTGGTACTGTTTGGAAACACTTCCTGGTTGAAAATCATCACTTTATCCTCAACAAATAAATAATGGGGCATCCCATGCCTTCCATTGTATTGTTATAAACACATTATACTGAATCAAACTCAGTCAACCCATCAATAACAACCCAGAGGAATTACTGTATTGATTGATTGATTGATTACATTTCATCTATGACCAATTACTATTAGTGTTAGATCCAAAACAATTTGGAACTTTAACGTGACAGTATGCTTAGAATCATACAGTTTTGTTTATCTGAGATAGAAGATATATAGTAATCAACAATCAGAAGTAATTTAATTAATTAATGGTATCACTAATCAATGACCAGTCCCTATGTTTTTGTTATGTTTCCACCCATGCGTGTAATGTTTCCTATAAAATAGGAAACCATTGTAAAAAAACAAAGAATTCTTGCATGAGAAAAGATCGTTTATTTTTCTTAGTGAGAAATAATAATACAGAATTTTATAATGGCAGTTTAATTTTAGTAGAATTTTGATTTATAATCCAAATAGTGAAGACATTAGTTGTGCCTTTTTTTTTTATTCCGATTCCTTTTTTTTATTGAAATTAAAAAAATACATTATGTAAGAGTTAAATCTGCCTATTGCAGGGCTTTATTTTGGCTTCAAATGTTATTTAAACTATTATTTAGACATTTAGGGCCTATTCACATGACAAGCTTCAACTCTCTAGAATGGTAGAGATTTAAACAGATTGAAACAGTAGACATTTATGATAATAATAAAACATCTATGTCACATCTTGTCACAACTTCAAACAGAGATAACTTTGTTAAGAAATAAAGTAATTTCAATGACATTTTCAAGATACTCCTATTTATTTTAGACTATCAAATTTAAAGCATGAACGGCCAGCTCTTTTTCTAAACCTTACATAATGCATCTTTAAGATTGATGAAATAAACACATACTACTAGTGTCTCATTATTTTCCAATATACATTGTAAAAATTACCAATAGAATCATCCTTGTGAAGAATATAAAATTGTCAATAGAATTGTTCTAGTGAAGATATATGTCCTATTACATTTTACATTTTTTGGTAGATATGGCTGTCCATACAGCAGCAAAGGCTAAAATGATTTAGTAGGGCTTCAATAACCTGGATAGCAGAAGAAATTAAAATCCTAATTACTTATAAATTTATATACCGTACTAGAAGTGTATTGTACCTAGTAACAGCACACAGTCAGATCACTAACTTTTGTAAAATCAATGTGTTTATTTGATCTGGTCACAAGGTCCACTACTGTAAAATGATTGACATATATCACATAAAACAATATTGTCATATTTAAATACCTCCAAGCTGTCATATTCTACATTTAGACAAGTCAAACTCGCTGAATTATTAACCTCATGTATGCATAAATGTAAGTCAAAAGGACAAAAACTTAATTTATATAAAAATATCAAAGTGCTGGTATGAATAAATTTCATTTTGTTGGGAGAATATCTCTTGTCAAATTATCAAATTATAAACACACAGACACTTTTTAGACAACAAAGATCGCTTGCCGGGGAACAATAGTAATTAGTTTATCTGCATTGGGGTTTAAGTCCACTCAACACAAACTAGGTCATTTTGGGACTAACATATGGTTTTAAAAATTTTATTTCAATAATTCGCTTGCGCGTAGGGGTCTTTAGCAGTGGGAGGAAACCGCAGGACCTGGAGAAAACCCACGAGATTGGACAGGTGACCCTACTCCTTGCCACCTATACAATGTAACCAGGAATTCGAAACCACGCCTGTTGACTCATGACAGGCTTTATGATACAGCATGCACATACTAACCATTCGGCCATCCAACCCCCCAAATTGTTGTTCATGGTCATGTTAATCTAGATTGAAAGATAAAATTCATTTTGACACATTTACTCTTATTTCTGTAGGCAATCATCTGTGATTGAATGATTTCATAATAAGGTTTCATTAAGTTAGTTTTAACATACCCTCAAATATTAAATCAAATTGCTTGAAGCCATGCAATAACTGTCAAACAAACCTCAGATTAAACACTCTTAGTTTGGCTTTAATGTATTGTGATTCTGTCTTACTATTTCCAAAGCAGTGGGAATCAAACATTATTAGACTTACTGATCATTGTCCGGAAAGTATTAATTATTGGGTGGTTATTTCCAATAAAAGTATGACAAGTTTAGTATATGGAAAGTATAGAAAAATAATAGATTACCTAAAAAAACATTCATGGGGCTAGTACTGGGCAAAAATAAAAGGGTATCACTAACTGGCAACCCGAAGGTTGTCTGACAGCTTACAATTATTGTGTCTTTGCTTGGCTGAGAGAGCAGTTGTTATTTCTTGATAAAATGGTTAGACTGTTTAGTGTTTTGGGATCATTAAAGGGCGCGTCGAACTACAAAAGACTTGGCAATTAAATAGCGGAAAAAGAAGTTGACAGAAAATAATTAAGAATTTACTTAGGCTTCAGTGTGTATGGTAAATGTACAGTAAGTAATGAAAAATGCATTCTGAAAAATGGCCTCTCCAACAATGAAACTAAGGTGACAAGGCATCTAATAACAGTTTATTTATAGCTATAGCTATCTCTGTCAAATAAAAAGTTTTGAAAGGGAATATGACGCAAATTGTTGATAGATCGATTAAATTGAATATGTTTTAGTCCAGATATAATAATCATCGAATCACCAAGTTTGTACTCATCAAAGTATTTTTAAGAGTTAGAGCATGCCATGTATAATTATCTCTTTTTTATAAGGCAGTTGAAAGATTACTTTGTTTAAAACGGAGCAACATGTCCCTTAATGATTGAACACTTTATTCCTAATATATAACACATATGAATTCCAAATGCAGCAGCCCTGAAGCTATACCCAGTAGCTGGTAATATGCACATTAACGGCTCAGTAATTCGCTTGTATCTGAATCTCCTTTTCTCTTTGTTTTTTCGATATATGAACTAATATGAAGTAACAATAATTGAATAAAACAATAAGCTCCTTTTTTAGACATGGGTTTATCTCTGCTAATTCACATTTAAGGACTAGTAAATGAAATTGACAGATTGATGTTGCTTACATTGTTGGATTTAAACAATATATCAATATATCATTTGAACTAATTAGATTCTCCATATCCATTGTTTACTTCATCAAATTCATGTATTTCATTGCTTTCATATTCATAATTACAGTATCTTTTGCTTTTTGCTTCCAAATCATCTGGCATGTGCAGTTGTTACTTAATTAAATTCATGTATTTTATTCAATCATTGCTTTCATATTTATAATTACTGTATTTTTTGCTTTTTGATTCCAAATCAATCTGACATGTGTAGTTCCAGGGATTTATTCTATTTTTAAGCTCTTATTTTGCTGTAAAAATTTATAGTTTTAAAGGGACAGTCCCGAATAGAAATTTAAACGCCAAAATATAGAAGAAGGATGTATATACCCCGACTCAAAATTTCAGTTCAAAATATTGAGGTCGTTTGGTCGTGAACGTTAAAACAGCTTATCCGGACACGTAACCCTTTTACGATGTCGGGTCAATTCTTTCTTTGGGTGATCCGATAATCGATTCCCGTTCCTTTATAGGTCTACACTGTGAATAGTCCATGGTCTGTATTTGATAACAAAAGGTAAATTTCACCGACACATTATATTTATAAAATAAAAGTCTGGTTTTATCAAATCACCGCATACTACAGTTTAGGACACCGGACTCCATTTCAAGATGAAGACTGGTGGGTTTAAATTGTTTGAAAACGTATCACATATATTGAGTTAGTTGCTCGGCCTTAAGGTAGGGGATCTTAAAGGGTTTTAACACGAAATTAAGCAGTTTTATTCTCAAAAACATTATCGGGATTGACCCTTTAAGTTTACATAGGTTATCGTTTAATAATTGTTTTGGTCGATTCCCTGCAGCCAGTTTCATATAAAGTTTAATCAACACACTAATGCTATCCAAACTGTGACCAGAGGCAGAAAACATACACTCACGAACAATTACATTAGAATCCATATATAGTTGAAATAAAATATGTTATTATCTGGTATATAGTCCATCAAAATAGGGTAAACATTCTTTAAAAGATTTTTGTCTACGATATATTGATTTGTTAGCCATGATCTTATATGGATCAGTCAACTGGAAAAGAAAATAACCAGCCAACATTACAAAATCTTCATAATGGTCATTAATTATAAGTCCAGAGTTAACTTCAAGCCTTCAAGTAGAATCTGAACATGCTATGGAAGGGTAAAGGTTTTAGTTTATAGAGAGAGAGAGAGAGAGAGTTAGGTTTTAACGTCCACTCGACACAAACTAGGTCCTTTCAGGACTAACATATCGTTTAATTTTTTCAATAATTTAATTGCACTTAGGGGTCTTTAGCAGTGGGGGGAACCGGTTTTAGTTTATAACCCTACAAAATTAAAAGCAACTTTAATTTTTTCAATCAATTTGACCTAGATATGATTTAAATTGATCAATCCTAACTTTAATGTCTTAGACCAGGACTTGGCAATCTTTTAAAGGGACAATAACACTCTTGATGGCTTGACAGGTCCAGAAAAAAAAATAGCCTAATTCTAACTACTAGATGTTTAAGTCTCCTACCTGTTGTGTAAATTATCCATAAAGGCCTGTGTACACTACCAACATTTTTACAACACTTCTCCAACATTCCTTGTTGCAACGCCGTGTTGGAAAAATGTTGCCAAGTGTATACAGAGAAAATAATGTTGTAAAAATGTTAAAGAATTGTTGGAAATTTGTTGCAAAAAGAATTGTCTGGTCAATTTATTGTTGCAAGTTTTTGGTCGTGTTGGAAAAATACTGCTAAGTGTGCACAGAGCAAAACCAGTTTTCCAACATTCTTACAACATCTAATTGATCATGTGATCTACCTGAAGTCATGTGACAAGCCCTAGATGGACAAAATGGCAGCCTCCTTTGAGATGGAACAGAAAGAATAGAAAGTGTTTTGGACCCAACATCCAACATATTCCCAACATATTTGCAACAAATTTCCAACACTCTTATTATAATAGTGTACACAGGGCATGTTGTAAAAATGTTGGGAATATGTTGTAGAAATGTTGTAGAAATGTTGCCAGTGTACACGCTGCTTTACATCCTATTTTACTTGTCCAGAGGGTTCGAAAATATTTTTACATCTAAGTTACATTTAAAAAGGTTTACAACATGTATGTAAAGCTTTTCAAACCATGTAGTTGAATTTTTTAAATTCGGAGCGTTTAGATGAAATTTGTATCATCAATTAATTGGAATATTAATAATGATTGGGACATATTATTCAGTTCAACAAGAGTGTTATTGGGCCTTTAAGTGTGTGTTCCAAAATTGGCCAAATCTTTGATACATATTTTTCTCAATCATGTGCCAACCAAAATCCTACACAAATATTATAATAATTATTTCATCTTTTTGTACAAGCTAGACTACAATGATTGAGCTTGTACAAGCCTGTAGTTAACATGATAGTTTTAGTAAAAGTTTGTTTGCCAAGCTAACATGATGGTTTTAGTACAAGTTAGCCCAGTTAACATGATGGTTTTAGTAGAAGTTAGCCCAGTTAGATGGTTTCAGTACAAGTCAGCATGTAGTTAACATGATGGTTTTAGTACAAGCTAGCCATGTTTACATGATGGTTTCACTTTCAGTACAAGTCAGCCTAGTTAACATGATGGTTTCAGTACAAGTCAGCCTAGTTAACATGATGGTTTCAGTACAAGTTAGCCTAGTTTACATGATGTTCTTAGTAGTATACATGTAGTAAAAGTCAGTCTGCAGTTAACATGATGGTTTCAGTACAAGACAGTCTAGTTAACATGATGGTCTTAGTACAAGTCAGCCTAGTTAACATGACATTTTTCGTACAAGTTAGTCCAATTAACACGATGGTTTTTGAGTAAGTGTTGTTTAATGGTCGAGGGCGAGACATTAAGTAATATATTGTAACAACAAGAGGACCGTCAGGTCCGAGTGTTTTTACAATATATTACGCAATGTATAAGACCCGAGACGATTAAACTACTTAAAATACAGACTCCGCACGTGTGTTTACAGTGAAAAACATAATGCCAGTCTAATATTGAAATAATGTACTATTGGCAAGTTGCCCGTACATTACAGTATTTGAAATAATAGTACGCCAACATCAAAGGATGACGTCACATCTGTATTTTAAGCCCAGTTAAAATGATGTGTTTTGTACAAGCCAGCCATGATGGGTTTTACAGTGCATACTGTTTCTTGCAATTCAAATATATAACACAAAATTGGACTTGTGCAAAAATGGCTGCCTAGAAAGATTTCGGTCTGGACATAATATTTAACCTCATATATCACAGACTTTTATTTGATGTTTAATGACAGTACTAGACCAGGAATAGATTGACAATGACCTCAGTGATCATTCAAACCAAGTTCACTCAGTTTTTCCACTACAATTCTCCCTGTCACAAGTAGTTTCACCAAATATTTCCATCTCATTACACGGAGTCTAAGATATCTATCAATGGTCTCATGGGAATATACAGTAGAAAGTTGATACAGATAACCTACTCAAGGTGTCTAACAATTAACATAAACATATTGGTTTGCTGGGGGGTTGGTTTCCTCATATTTTATGCCAGTATTGGCACCAGAAGGGTTTCAGTGTGTCTTTCGTCCTAAAAAAAAGATGTTTCACTTCCGGAAGTGAATGTTTGTAGAGTTTGCCCCCATGTTAATAATATGCTAGCTATTGGTTATTAGTATTGCTACACTATATGTACATGTAACTATTGTGAACTCAGATGTCTATGTGACCTTGCAGGAATGCTAATAAGCAGGCATACTAAAGAAATCAGACCGGATTTCTTGTGTCTGTTTTACAACTTTCAATTTCTCTGCTACAGTGCAGATTGAATTAATGTCCATTTTAGTTATTGACAGGGTTAACGTCATAAAGACAATTTTATTCATTCTATAGTTACGTTTGAAATGTGAGGTTCCTTTTTGAACAACCATCATGCATCCATATTTGACTCACAATCCTTAATATCCAAAATGGCAGTTAATCAAGATGTCCATGTAATTAAATAACATGGAGCAAAAAAAAAATACTTTACAAACCTCTGTTTTTTTCTTTGGCTGAGAATCTGAATTAGAACGTCCCCGGAATCTGCTCATAAACTGTTCAACAGGAGTTACAGGACCTGATTTATGGCGCATACGATCATTAACACTAGTATTAGTAACACTTAGATGATTTCCGTCACCCTTATCCAACATTTGATCCTCTAGAATCTGTCCCATTGGAGTCAGTGTATCCATAGGTCCCCTTCCACATGGACTTGTAGAGTCAACAGGTCGGGTTCCTCCAGAGCTCAAAGAGTCTTCGTCCATAGAGTGTTGCATCACTTGTGCATTTGCATGTTTTTTACCAGGCTTTTTCATCCCCGACACATCCGATTTCGAACGCGGTCGAATACTCTCAAAGAAATTTTTCACTTTATTTCCTGACGTTGGAGAATTGCCCTTATCCTTGTTACCAAGTTCATCTCCAGATTTATTGCGCTGACGTTTACCAGCAAAGAGAGATTTGATACCACCCGACCCTGACCTTTGACGAAAATCTTCTGGAAGTTCCATTCCACCAGTTCCATCAGCTACATCCGACTCCAGTAGGGGCATTGCAAAGGCACTTAAGTCCTGAAAATAATAAAAAGTTCTACAATTGGGACTTGAACCAAAGAAACACAAAAAGTTCTAAAACTAAGAATCAAAGAGAAGCTCTAAAACAATTAAAGGCTTTAAAAAAGTAATTGAAAAAAGACAATTTAATGTTCTACAAAAATAGCAAAGTGGGAATGTTGCTTAAAAATGAAAAATACATTGTTTTTCAGGATCCAAGAGTACTGTCTGAAAATTAAAATGACATTTAAAAGGTTATAAAAAAAAATCATGAGGTTTAAAGAATTAAAATGACCAACAACAAGACATAAATCTAAATGAATACCAGTATTGGCACTACAATAATAAAATTGATATAAAATATAAACTTTCTAACTTAGTTTTTGGTCTCACTCCAGGATATTATGGTAATCTATGACTATTTCCATACAGAGTACATAATTCAAAGGCTATTATATACAACAATAAGCAATCACTGTAGACAGACATCTATTGACTACATGTAGACGATTATTACAATCTTTTGGCTTATTCTATAGGCTATACTCTCTTAAATATAGTCGAAAGGTATCGATAAGCACCTCGATAAGTATAGAATCATAAAACGTAGTAACATGTACAACTCTTTGTCTAACATCTATAAAAAAAACCCAGTCATACCATGTCTTACTATTATTGCATTCACACATATCACACCATTTTCAAACTTCACCACTTTTTATTTGTATTCAAAGTGTTTTTTATGAGAACATATGTGTGTAATTCTTGATTTATCAATGACAAATAAGAAATTAACTGCACAAAACATAATTGTAAGGACTTTTAACTTCCCATAAAATTCATGCTATTCAAAGTGTTCCTATAGGATTATGTATAGGGGATTTTGTATAATGCTATTCTGAATTCAACATTGACAAACATGCAATTACCTACATGTAATAAATCTTTGGGATTTTTTGATCAGTTAGTTACCAAGGATACCATCATACAGCATAAAAGACTGTGAATTCTGTACAATAGTATTAAGCCCCACAAAAACCAGACAGCTTATTTAGTTACAGTAGCACTAAGATGATCTTGTCAGTGTCACAATAAATTAAGTTTATAATTGGCACTTAATAACATCTCTGGTAAGTGATGGATGAACGATTTACCCTGTACATATTGATCACACTTGTGCATTTATCCTTGATCACATTCAGCTAAATGTTGTATCAAGCTTTCTGATTGGTAAACAAGAGGGATCTCCACCAATTAAAACGATCAATACCTTAATAAAAGTAATCTATATGGGTTACGACTCCTGTCTATAAATGATCAATCCATTTTATTAAGTACTGGTACAGAAGAATTTCTTTGATGCTCCTATGACTCTCTAGATGAAGAGGAATTCCAATGATTGATATTTCCTCCTCAGAATCACAAAGAAATGTATCTTATCCAATAATGTGGATTTGAAGACATTTATACAATTTTTCGGTGGTTCTCGAGATTGATTGATTATATGAAAATATTTTACAACTTCACAGTGGTATTGTAAAGCTGTCCATGGGATGAAGCACACACCATAGAAACTCTTCATGCAAGCTGAATCTGTTTATTCTTACTTTTTTTCTTATTCAATATTTTCTTGAAAGGTTTATCCTCACAGATTAAAACACAGATCCTATTTTTTTTTTATTTGTATAGTTCAAACTTTCGTTTTACTTGTCTTTACTACACTTGAATCTGGAAGAGTTGTAATAGCTACCGGCATTCTGGTTGAAGTGAGGGATTGGCTAATGAATCAGTCTGACAAGAACTTCCAGTATAACCAGTCAGATTCATGTAGTGTAGGCCATCGAAAGTGAAAAAAAGACAATCGAAATATAGATCTGTGTTTAATTAAATTGATCCTAGTGAAATATAGAGATAGACTCTGGCCAAATGTTTGTCTCAAATTGTATTAAATGTCTTTTTTGTGTTTTATTTTAATTAAACACAATCAAAACCCATCATTAAGATTAGAACAATGTGTCTGTTTAACTGTTTAGAGATAAATAGATAGTCAGGACTTAGTCTTGACTGTCAAGTACTGATACTATTGTAAAAATTTAAACACTCATTCGTACAGAATAAAGTAATTTGACTAAAATTTTCAAGAAATTCATCTGGCTTACATATGCATCCTTTTAGAAAAAAACATTAATGTCTTAAGCAATTGTGATTGAGAACAGTGCTGACATTTAAAAATTTTTTTTTAAAAATGGTACTACTTGTGATTCATTACAAAATACGAACTATCTTGATCAATATCATGTCTTACCACATTTTAACAATTGTATCCTAATATAGTCTGTCCTTTATACTTCTGTAACCATATCATACAACCAAATTAGCACTAATTCCAACCTAACTTTATTATCTTGCATAATTCCTGCAGCGTTAATCATAAGTAATCAAAACTGATCTATCCATTATCCAATCATTAATGTAGTTCTTAATATGGTATTGAGGAAATATCCCTAATGGACGTAAGAACACCTACATGTAAGGTATCGTATTTGTTAATGTTTGTTGTAGTGTATTTATGTAATTTTTGTAATTGTATGCTGCTCCCCGTGGGCGTTTTTATGCAATATATTTACTTACTTACTTATCACTATATCGTTACTCCTCATTACTCCTCTAGGTATTTAACCATTCTTAAATGTCACTATCATCATTCAGTAAGACAAAAATTAAAATAAAAGATGGTTGTCTACAGTGGGTCTGGTTCTCGTCAATTGATTACCAGACAATACCCTTATCCTAAAGATTTCACATGACTAAATTTATCTGCTGTTCTAAGACGTATTTACACAGCTTTAAACAGACTGATACAAATGTAGATAACAAGCAATTAGATTCACCTTTAAAGCCAACTGAACAGTCAATACACAACAAATTGATGTCTGATAATGACAACACCACGAACAATATAAATGATACAATCTACTTCTCATTTAACACCCATATCTTTTGACCTATTGATAACCTCTACAGTAAACATGATTATTAAACTTGCAATATAATACCTGATAAACATGACGTGTCTCACAAACCCATGACAGTCTGATTATATGGTACTTAAACCAAGAATGATTGTTTCTTCATGACCAAAGACAATTAACGTTCCAGGAATCATACATACCGGACTGGATTAACCATTAAGCAAAATAAACACATGCCTATCTGGGAAGCAGAGAATAAGGGGCATCACAGAATTATTGCTTTGTTATAGATGTCAAATTTAAAAATAATTACTTTTTCATGTCTTTGCTTACAGTTATCTGCCTTGTCTCTAACTACTTGTATGAAACTGATCACTTAAAGGCTCAATACTACTCTTACGTAAACCTTTTCAAATGTAACTTAGATTTCAAAATATTTTCGAACCCTCGGGACAAGTAAAGTAGGATGTAATGGATAATTTACACATCTAGTATTTAGATAGAGATGTTATTTAATTTCTGGAGTTTTCTAGCCAGCAAAAGTGTTATTGAACCTTTAAAAACTATTATATGGTTTATTATTGTTTGATTTACATATCTATACGGGCATCAAAATCTGTCTGGCCAGTCATGCATATACCATGTTCTATGCAAAAAAATCTTATCATTCTTACACGCATTCAATGACACCGGATGTAAGATTTAGATTAATAATAGTTCAAAAACAGATAATGAAAAAAATTGAAATTCTATTCATATTAGTTTTTATTGTTACTTTTCTGAGGTGAAGTTATCCTTGTCTAAGAGAGAGAGAGAGACAGAGAGAGAGAGAGAGAAATGGGGTTTAACGTCCACTCGACACAAACCAGGTCATTTTGGAACTAACATATAGTTCAATATTATAGGGGTCTTTAGCAGTGGGAGGAAACTGGAGGACCTGGAGAAAACCCACGAGGCTTGACAGGCAATCCTACTCCTTGCCACATACAACCTGGGATTCGAAACCACGCCATTTGACTCAATAACAGGCTTTATGATACAGCACGCACATGCGCTTACCATTCAGTCATCTAAACCCCCCTATCCTTGTTTAAAGTTGTAGTGTAGATTGTTTACTAGCAACATTACTGGACAATCAAAACTAAATCTTGAATATCAATTTCTAAATTAAAATCGACGATTCTGTATCAATCCACTTGAATTGCGGCCATCCAATGGTATAAGCAGTTGATTAAAGGCTTGTC
Organism: Patella pellucida; assembly: GCA_917208275.1. Lineage (NCBI taxonomy): Eukaryota > Metazoa > Mollusca > Gastropoda > Patellidae > Patella > Patella pellucida. Next base: position 10,952,954 of record OU795044.1, read on the forward strand.
ATTGGAATAAATATAATAGTTTAAATACCATTTGAAGCCAAATTAAGACCTGCAACAGGCAGATTTAGCTTTTTTACACGTGAAATTCAATCTTTGGAAAAACAGGGACAGATGGTTTGTTACAGAGCAGGTTTTGTTGCAGAGAAACAGGTTTACGCTCAGATTGAAATTAACTCTGGTTTAAGATCTTTATAAAATAATTGACATCTCATTACAGCTCATCTTTTAAAAAGTCTGTTGACTTGGCATTAAATGAAATGAAACATAATATCCTACTTAGTTTTCTGCACCAACTGTGCTAATGTGATATCAGAGATAAATTTTGTATAAAGGTGCTTACAGCCTACTTCTTTTTTCAAATTCAACTTAAACAAAATGAAAATATCTGCCCTGACTGGGGTTATGTAGATTGGAGAAAGTGTAACAAATGTTTCTTTAATTATGTGAACTCGTTGAATGCGATCCATCATTATTTATATTATTTATACAGGTAAGAGGGTTGTGTAAAGCCAGGCGCAGACAGTCAACTTTTCGTCAAGTGTTGCTGCAATAGGCAACTACTGGCAACTCCGAACAATTAGCAACTCGGTCTCCCGTGTGCGCTGGCTGACTGGCAACAGATGAAGGATTTCTCGGTGACGAGCAATTTTCTGTTGTCGAATATCAAACATGTTTGATATTTGGCAACGAGAAGCAACACGGAGCAACAGCAGGCAACTATAGTGATTTTTTCTTTCAACAACCAGCGATTTTACTGGTGCTTGAAAGTTGCAAGAAAAAGTTGCCCGTCTGCTCCTGGCCTAATAGTGTCAAAAATATCAAAATCTGTCAGATAATCTAATTATCATATTAAATCTAAACTCACACATGGCTTGGAATTCCCATACATACCCCAAATCAAAAAATTGGTATATACAGAAAAAATTGGCCAAATTTAGTGTTTTTCATCTATTGAACTTTAGGAACCACAGCAAACAAGAGCAGACACCACTAGACATCCGTTAGTCAGTGTTTATTCATGTAGATGATATTATGAACCTCAAAAACTTAGGAATTGAAAATATTTTAATTGTGTCTTTCTTCACAAATTTTGTTTCAAATAAAGGCAACATGAAGCAAATTGAATAAAACTATCGTTCTATTTGAATTAGTTTTCACTACACAACCTTAATCATCATTGATTTGGTCTGCTATTAATTATTAAATCTTTCTGTTGATAGCAGGAATTATGAGTTCCATAACATACACACAAGTATTCTAGCTGTCATCTAATTACAATACTCTTGTACTAAAGATTTCCAGATAAATCTTGTGATTCTAATGTACAGTACCTTGTCTACAAACTACTACACCGACTCCATCTTGGTGTAGTTCTCTAATGTGGATATTATTCCACAAATCTAAATATCATAATCTTCCGATTTATGGTTGTCTCATTCTGCACTCAATGTCTCAGACTCAGAGACTATCTACTTCACAATAGGAGGGGGGTTGGATGGCGGAATGGTTAGTGTGTTGTATCATAGATTCGTCATTGAGTCAACTGCATGGTTTCGATTCTCTGTTTGTAGGGGACAAGAATTTAGGTGGTCTGTCCAGCATTGTGGGTTTTCTCCGGGTCCTCCACTTTCCTCTCACAAGTCCCACTGCTAAAGACCCTACACACAACCAAAGTATTGAAATAAAATTGAACTGTATATTAGTCCCGAAATGACCTTGTTTGTGTTGAGCAGGCAATTGTAGACAACAATCTGAGTTTTATATGAGGGTTGTCCATGTGCACACCAGACCCACTCTGTCATTTCTATATTACACCGATTTTAACAGTTATCTGTCTGCTTCATAAGCGAATGATATATAATATATATATATGCAAATTTATAGAAGATAATTCTATTTTTGACTTAATCTAAATAATCTTCTCCTTTTGAGTTTCCCTAAAATCAATAATAATAGAGCTATAAATATTCATTTTTTTGTCTATTCTGTGACTTCCTTTATTTCAAAATTACATTTGACACGGTCTCCGTTCTAGTTTACAAACCACGCTAATCTCAATTCCCTTCTCTTCAATCTATTAATATTAGACGAATCCTATCAATTCAAAGCCATAAGTTTCTTATTAATCGCAAAAAAAAATCATTTGTCTGTAAAAATAAACCACAGAAAAATAATTCTTACTCTTACTTATAGAGACCTGGGGCAGGTTGCTCAAAGCTCCATTATCTTTTAACAGAGAGAAAGATTGTTGCTTGAAATAGAGGCCCCGAACATTCAGTGGTGCAAATTTTTCCAACAGATTTATGCTAATATTTCTAAAGGAAAAAATAAAGTATTCTATCGTGATTTCTTTAGTACATTTAACAAACAACACGTTACCAAAATATAGGTCCGTAAAGAGTTTAACGGATCGTTAAAATAACTTAGTTTTGAGCAACCGACCCCAGATCATCTAGCTTACAGTAAAGTGGCATGATGAGACTGAAAAAAGCAGCAAAGGACCAAGGGAAGATTTACTACTATTTCACAGGGCTTACATTATAAGGGAATAACGTTGGTGATAATATTATGGAGGATCAACCGATTTCTTACTCTTGGACAAATATTCTGTTCATTATCTTCTGGAAATGAAGTCTGTGAGCTTCTGGATCAATCTCTAAAATTAAATATACACTAATACTTTAATGGAAAGTAGATTATGCAGAAGCACGATATATCCTTACTTGTATTTATGTGAAACAAGGAAACGGCACAAACCATTTACTTCAGCTCTTAGAAGAATAAAGTCTCAAAGAGAATCTACAGCCTACGGTTTTGAAATCCAGATGACGAGAACTATTTTAATTGTTGGTCTGACTGTCGATGGAGGGCCTGACAAGGACAGCTGTCTAGTCATTCAGGTGGGATGAAAAACTGAGGTCCTGTGTACACATGGACGTACACGCAAAAGATCCATTGACAGTTAGAATTCGATATAAGAGTAGGCTGTAGTGCTGCTTTTCAGGCCAAATTTCCCACATAGCACACTGTAAGGTTGATGCCTGTCTTCATTAGCCCAGTTCAGAGCGGAACAGTAGGAGAGAGAGAGAAATACATGTAGGGCTGAACGTCCACTCGACACAAACTAGGTCATTTAGGGACTAACACATATGTTTTTTTTATATATTTCCATTATTCGCTTGCGCGTAGGGGTCTTTAGTAGTTGGAGGAAACCGGAGGACTCAGAGAAAACCCATGAGGTTGGACAGGCGACCCTACTCCTTGTCACATACAACCGGGGATTCGAAACCACGCCAACTGACTCAATGGCAGGCTTCATGATACAACACGCAAGTGCTTACCATTCGGCCACCCACCAACCCCAGAACAGCAGCTGATAAATCCGCTTTCATTTTATTTTTTTTTAGTGTGATGTGCTTATAATAGTAAAAGTTGGTGTATTTGGCATGGCCATCTTGTACTTACTAAACTTCTTTGAATACATCACAATAAAGTACTAAAATGGGTTTATCTTAAGATGGGATACGGATGGAGTATATGATAACATTTTTTCATCCATTGTGGAAAGTAAAATTTTAAAAGTAGACAGATACTCACTTCATAAATCAAATCAAACTTTTATAAAACTAGACACAATTCTACACACTTACTATATATAGTTGAGGAAAAAAACATTATTGGTTGGTACATGTACATAATGTGAGATTGGTTCAGGCCATGTTGTAAAATGTCTTATAATATTTGATACAAACCCTTCAAGTAAGCTGTAAATTCTAGAGTTTTTCTTAAAAATATCAAACTATATGTCATAAAACACAGCTAAAGCTCTTAAAAGTCAAATGACTGTATGACAAAAGTTATAAAAAATAATTTATTTGTTGTTGGTTACATAAATTTGAGTATATATTCTGTTAAAAGTTTTGTATAAATTGTGTTCCTTACAAATACAAACTATCAAGAATCTGATACAAAATGTAAGATGTTATTTTTTGTTCAAAATAACATGTAAGTTATAATTACATACTAAAGGATAAGTCACTTGTGCAACTGACAGTTAAGACTTTACATCCTTATTCAAACTTATTGTTATATACTTGTTTTATGCAGTACAAATTTTATATAAAATTAATGAGACAAGGAATGAGGAAAAACTAGTGGACAGGTTCTAGACAGGGTATAAATATACATGCAAATACCAAACACTTAATAAATATACAATATGCAAGAGCTAAATCTGCATATTGTAGGTCTTTTTAGGCCTTAAATGTTATCTAAATTATTAAATTAGACATTAATTAACTTATCCAGACCATAATCAACGCTTGATGTCATCGCTAGCCTGTGGTATTTATTGAATTGGAACCCAGTCTGCTGCTCAACGCTCGTTGATGATTAAGTTAAATAAAAATGTATATATAATGATTATTCGAGGCTAGGCCTAAAATTCAATTGTTTTAAAAGTCCCATCCGATTTTATTGAAAATAAAAGACAATGAAATAACGTTAGAACTATAATATTACATTAGCAACAGAATCTGGTTTACCCAGATTCAATAATTTCAAATCAAATTTATTTCCAACACATGATTCTAATAATTAATATATAATACCATTGATTGATTCTGAATGATATTCAAACTCAAAGTGCATTAATTACAAAGTGACAAATGAGTGTACGAGTATCATGTGGACTATATCAGTTAAACAGATCACAATATCTTAATTAACTACATGTACTACCTACATGAAACTCAAAACAATAAAAGCAATTTGGATAAAATTTTGTGATGGCATAGGCCTAAGTACTAAAAATTGATGATAATTAAAACTTAAATTTAAAGTTACATATATAAAACCTTTGAAAGTTTTGAATCTGGAAAATTTTGATTACTTTTTTCAAAAGATGATACAGTAGTAAACTTATTTACTAACTTTTAGTTTTAAAACAATCTATTTACTTTGTTGATAGTGGGGGGATCACGGTGGCTAAGTGGACAAGGCGCGGGTTCGCTAGACTGGAGGTCGAGTGTTCGATCCCTGCATTGGCCAAGAAAGTTCATCTCGATTTTCCGACGTGATTTCCCCTTGTCAGTGATGCAGAAGGAATGCCTGACATGGACTGCTGCCTAGTCGTTCGGATGGGACGAAAAACCGAGGTCCCGTGTACATATTGGAGTGCACGTAAATGATCCCATGGCAGTTGGAATTCGATATAAGAGTAGGCTGTAGCGCCGCTGTCCGGGCAAAATTTCCCTCATAGCACACTGTATGGCGTATGCCCGTCTTCAATTGGCCCAGGTTAGGTGCTTAAGCGTAGGATGTTAAACCCCATTTCATTCATTCATTCATTGTCGATAGTGGAACACTATCTAGTGGAATAAATCAAAAAAGGTTACATTTTAACATTGACTTTATCTAGATATAGATGTAATATTTTCAGTGAAGGCAGATGAAAGTATCAGTGCACAAAACAAATTAAATTCTAATCGGCCTGAATCAAGAAGGTCTAGACAATACAAATATAGTTATTTTAATACCCTGGGCAAGAAATAAAATATTGTATATCAGGGAAATATATAGGTCAGTATCATCTATCTAATTAAATTTCTAATAAGTAGGTGTACTAATTACTTTTTAAAACAAATAAATGATAATATATTGAATACTATTACCATATTGAAATAGAAATGGGGTCGCAATTGTAAAGTAACAATGTATATACAGATATTACAGGGAACTCTTTTGCATAAGACATAGAGAGAGGGTGTGGATGGGGGGGGGGGGTGTAACCTCCACTTGACACAAAACTAGATAATTTTGGGACTAATTAAATATGTGGTTCAATTCTATTTTAATAATTTGGTTGTGTGGGTGGGTTTTTAGCAGTTGGTGGAAACTGGAGGACAAAGAGAAAATCCAAAAGGTTAGACAGGCGATTCTACTCTTTTCCATGTATAACCAGAGATTCTACACCTGATTGACTCGATGACAGACCTTATGATGTAACACACGCGCTAACCATTCCACCCCATTAAAGAAAAGGAAAACAAGAGTACATTGAACATACCCAAGGATGTGGCCACAATCTATTTCTATTTCTTTGACCACATTCCCATGACGACAGTTGGTTAACACATTTGTCTTTCAGTAACTCGCTAGATTTAATTATATATACCCAATTCTCTGGAAACTTTTAGT